>FR997768.1:9217500-11692500 GCA_905475315.1 Autographa pulchrina
TGTATTGATGTATGGTTCAGAATGCTGGGCAGTGAAAGGGATGGATGAAAGACGATTGCATGTTGCTGAAATGAGAATGCTTCGATGGATGACTGGAGTAACGAGATTGGATAGGATAAGAAATGAGTATATTAGAGGAAGCTTGAAAGTAGCGCCCGTGAATGAAAAGATGAGAGGTCACCGTTTGTCGTGGTATGGACATGTCATGAGGAGGGATGAAAGTCACGTAACTAGACGAGTTATGAGTATGAATGTGGATAGGTATACATGCAGAGGAAGACCAAAAAAGAGATGGATGGATTGTGTGAAAGATGATATGAGAAAGAAAGGAGTGAATACTGAGATGACAAGTTGTAGAGATGAATGGAAGCTGAATACGCATTGCGCCGACCCCAAATAATTGGGAACAGGGCAGGGAGATGATGATTCGGAACCGTAAGGAGCAGGAGAACTTCTTCGTGTGACTACCTCTATGGTAGATAAAATTTTATATGGTACCGGCCTGTGGCACTGTTAGGCAAAAGCCACAAATTACTTAGTATAATTTTGAAAAGACTAATTAAACTATACAAGATTCGAACCTGCGACCACGTGCATACGAATCCGGTCATTGAACTAGCTAGGCTACAGACTAAATAGATAAAACATTTTAGGGATTAATAGATCAAAGTCAAGGAAAGAACACAGAATGGTTGTCTTGAATTTACCTAGCTACTATTAAGAGACTGAAACACTAAAAGCCGATACCAATAGATAAACATTTTACGTGAAAGGTACCTACCTATGTACAAAAACTAAAAAAGTTGTTAAGTGTAATTAAAACTTTCAATAGTACTAAAAACTCTAAAACATAAATGTCAAACGTAAAAGATGTTCCATTGTACCTTTTCTTGCGCCTTGAAGTCATCAACAAATGATTGTGTGATCGTGGGTAGAGCATCATTCGTGCATATTTCTATTGCTTATGTTATTAACACATAATAACGCTAGACCTTACTTTTGTAATGTATATTATATCTGTAGTAAACTGCCTTATATGTAGGATATATTGTCGCTACAGGAAATATGTCAACTTTAATTTTCTTTTCTTGAACTGTTTTTTGTTTTTTCAAATTACCTTTAGGTATGTATAATTATTAACTGTCGGATTGTTTTCCTGTTTGAACTCTAAAACACATTGTCATTGAATTTAAACTGGGGTTTTGTTTGTCCCACTTTAAACTTCTTATGTATACAAAGCGATGTTATTGAGGAAGTCAAAACAAATTTGTAGCGGTTATGTATGTACCAGAACGTTTTGGTATACCCCAAACATATTTTCCTGATAAACAATTAAGGTACCTGAGTAATTATATTAATTTTGTACATTTCTGCAGTGTTATACCTATTATATGAATGATTAAATATATAAATATTATGGATTCACTTTGTTTTGGAATAACTGTGCTTCAAAAAAATATTTAGACTCCACAGCTGCATGCCGTCAGACTTAAGAGCTGGTTTTCCCAACGCGTTGGAAAAGCCGACCCTAAGATAAATTGTCGACGTCACAAAATATGCATTTTAAATTATAACTGAACACCGCCTCTTTGTTGTTTACATACCAGACAAAACGCATGTTTGTTCTTAATAGTGTCTTATGTCGATAAATCCCATTAATTACTCATTCTAGGTATTCCCCAGGCAAGTTAGTCCAGACTTGAAAGACTAAACATAGAATATGGTATTTACGTAAATCATGTTTACAAGAATAAATTATTAAGTATGTGTAATTACTACAAATTATTGTATTCATGAATTCTAATTGTATATTTAGCCAATTAATCATGCATGTGCGCTGAATGTAGAGCAGGAAAATTTTAAATGTAGAAATATTTAGGCCTTTCTTACAAGAGGCAATGGAAGTTTCCGATACACGACGACTTTAGCGGTTTGTCCTTATAGTTATACATGAATAGTTAGAGATTTTAACTAAGTAGGATGCGGATTATAATCATATATAATTTGTATGCATAATCAAAAAAAATCCCTTATTTAAATCTAACTTAGGGCGTTGTCCCTTGTAAGAACGTCCTTAATTCCTCATTTTACTTATATAAATTGTAAATATAATCTCATGTAAATTATAAATACATTCACATATGTAGACTTCAGTAGGTTATTCATTATAATAGTTGTCACCGGCAGGAGCTCCTGTTACTCTGCCATCCCTAGGACCGAGGAAATCCATAAGGAATTTAATGTTCTATAGTAACACTTAAATAATCAGTGTGTATATAACAATTTAAAAAAAAAACCTGGAAGTAATTAATCGTATTATGATTATGAACGCCTTTTGCTCCAATTTCCTTGGATGGAGAACCACTGCCGGTTTGCTCTGACTTTCGCTACCTCGGTTCCGTCATCCAAAATGATGGCGAGATCGACCGAGACATCAAGCATAGGATCAGCTCAGGTTGGTTTAAATGGCGACAGATGACTGGGATGATTTGTGATCCGAAGATGCCCGTAAAGTTGAAAGGGAAAATGTATAAATCGGCTATAAGACCTGTATTGATGTATGGTTCAGAATGCTGGGCAGTGAAAGGGATGGATGAAAGACGATTGCATGTTGCTGAAATGAGAATGCTTCGATGGATGACTGGAGTAACGAGATTGGATAGGATAAGAAATGAGTATATTAGAGGAAGCTTGAAAGTAGCGCCCGTGAATGAAAAGATAAGAGGTCACCGTTTGTCGTGGTATGGACATGTCATGAGGAGGGATGAAAGTCACGTAACTAGACGAGTTATGAGTATGAATGTGGATGGGTATACATGCAGAGGAAGACCAAAAAAGAGATGGATGGATTGTGTGAAAGATGATATGAGAAAGAAAGGAGTGAATACTGAGATGACAAGTTGTAGAGATGAATGGAAGCTGAATACGCATTGCGCCGACCCCAAATAATTGGGAACAGGGCAGGGAGATGATGATGATTATGAACGCCTAAACGGCATAGGTATGACTGGCTACTGACGTTTAAAAAAAAAAAATAGCATAAATCTTAACAGACAGGAAAAATTAAGGAACACCATAAAAATGAAATAAAATTACTTAGGTATATGTTTTTTTAGGCTAATGATTCATCTTACTAGATATATGTACAAACACAGCTTGTGTCTGAAATTATTCATGTTACGACAAAAGAAGCATTTAAATCACGTTACGACTTTCTTCCTGGTAACAAAGGGACTGTATGTAATTTTGAGATTTACATGATCTGAAATGTATAAATGTGAATGCTATGTCAGTCATACCAAGAATGGAGGTTGTAACATTTAATGATCCTTTGAAGTAGCTACGTAAAACATGAAGTACGGTTTCTCAGTGAGATTATATGCATTTCAGAGAAATCGAGATGATATTAAAGTTTGAGAGGAGTCATTAACCGAATTCGTATGTACAACTCTTCCCAAGGTTGCAGAATCGATCCCAGGGTGGTGATCAGACCAATAATCGTTTCTATTTCTATATGAGAAGACGCCTTTGTCCAGCAGCGGGCCAATAACAGAGCGGTATTACAAAACAGCGGGGAGCTTTCTACAAGTGTATTGTCTGATCTCCAGAAAATTCTGATCATCATCATCTCCCTGCCCTGTTCCCAATTATCTGGGGTCGGCGCAATGCGTATTCAGCTTCCATTCATCTCTACAACTCGTCATCTCAGTATTCACTCCTTTCTTTCTCATATCATCTTTCACACAATCCATCCATCTCTTTTTTGGTCTTCCTCTGCATGTATACCCATCCACATTCATACTCATAACTCGTCTAGTTATGTGACTTTCATCCCTCCTCATTACATGTCCATACCACGACAAACGGTTACCTCTCATCTTTTCGTTTACGGGCGCTACTTTCAAGCTTCCTCTAATATACTCATTTCTTATCCTATCCAATCTCGTTACTCCAGTCATCCATCGAAGCATTCTCATTTCAGCAACATGCACTCGTCTTTCATCCATCCCTTTCACTGCCCAGCATTCTGAACCATACATCAATACAGGTCTTATAGCCGATTTATACATTTTCCCTTTCAACCTTACGGGCATCTTCGGATCACAAATCATCCCAGTCATCTGTCGCCATTTAAACCAACCTGAGCTGATCCGATGCTTGATAGCTCTGTCGATCTCGCCATCATTTTGGATGACGGAACCGAGGTAGCGAAAGTCCGAGCAAACTGGAAGTGGTTCTCTATCCAAAGAAATTGGAGCAAAAGCGGAGGGACCGCCGAAATCACAGAACATGTGTTCCGTTTTGGTCCTGCTGATTTTCAAGCCTACACCCTCCAACTTTCGCTGCCACGCCACCAGCCTGCCCTGAACCTCCAGTGGATCCTCGCCAACCAGAACAATGTCGTCAGCAAATAGCATGCACCAGGGGGCCTCACCCTGCAGACTGGACGTTAAAGCGTCCATTACCAGCAGGAAGAGGTAAGGGCTTAGAGCCGAACCCTGGTGCAAACCCACCGCGACATCGAACTTATCAGTCGGACCCACCACCGATCTAACAAATGTGCTACACCTATTGTACATAGCTTGAATCAGCTGCAGGTATTTCCCTGGCACACCTTTCTCTTTCAATGCCCACCACAAAACCTTACGGGGTACCCGGTCGTACGCCT
The DNA here is from genome assembly GCA_905475315.1 of Autographa pulchrina. Lineage (NCBI taxonomy): Eukaryota > Metazoa > Arthropoda > Insecta > Lepidoptera > Noctuidae > Autographa > Autographa pulchrina. The sequence continues at coordinate 9,222,170 of FR997768.1, forward strand.
TTTCCAGGTCAATGAACACCATGTGCAAGTTTTTATGTGCACGTCTGTATTTTTCACACAGTTGCCGTAGTGCAAATATGGCGTCTGTCGTTCCACGACCAGGCATAAATCCGAATTGGTTTTGGGTAATTTCAGTCTCTTCTCTCAATCGTCTTTCTATCACTTTCTCCCATACCTTCATACTATGAGACATGAGCTTTATTCCTCTATAGTTGTTGCATTCTTGCACATCACCCTTGTTTTTATAGATGGGTACCAGTGAACTGTGACACCATTCGTCAGGGATCTTCTCTGACGAAATCCAGAAAATTCTGATAAGAAATGAATTTAAAAACATATTTTTGTCTTCTTTTTAATTTCACAAGGTCTGGTCTAATGTATGAACCTTTATGTCCAATATGTCCTTAGGTCCGCACAGTGGGTCGTGCCGCAAGGGGCCTTCGACGCCGAAATGGTGTACACTTCAGATTCCACGATTGGCAACTGTATCCTCAACGCGGAAAACAAGTTCACTGAACCGGAGTCGTACCGAGTGTCCAACTACTACACGTTCTATATAGAGAACCAGTGCAGACATGACTGTGAGTACCTTATGTATTAACCTAATATTATCATTCTTCATCATTATTTTTTAACTGCCTCGTTGGCTTAGTGGTTATAAGCGCGACTGCTACGCTAGAGGTCTTGGGTTCGATTCCCAAGTCGACCAAGGGTTTTTCTATGAAATTCTCAGTAGCAGGTCGGAGTTTGGATTTGTGCCCGGTTAGTGGCAATAGGCTCGCCCCCTATTACATGGGACCTAAACCTACCGGTGAACTGTGGGTGTACATTGGTACACCTCTGCCTAACCCTTCGGGAAACAGGCGTGATGGTATGAAAGAAAGAAAGAAAGAAACGTTTATTTGCGAGAAATGTGGATAAAATAAGGTGTTACAAGTATGGTTTTTGAGCAGCACATTTCACCATTCCGGTATGCAAAATACAATAAATGATAATAAAACTAATTATTAACGTACACATGCAGTAACTTAAATACTATGCCTAATTTATACATGGCAAAAAGAGAGAAATATAAACAAAATAGGGCGTTCTAAAGGATTACAATTCAAAAAATTCTCTAATACTATAGAACGTGTGTTCTGTAAGCCATAATTTTAGTACTCTTTTCATTTTACGTAGAGGTAACTCTCGGATAGATTTAGGCACTTTTTTAAACACTTTAATACACATCACATAACAATTATTTTGGAATAATGACGACTTACAGGTAGGCATGAGTAATCTAGTGGGATCTCTTTTGCAATAATGGAATTGTCACGAGCATTTATAAACTGATATGAAAACTTTTTTACATGGACACAGATTTCGAAAATATACAATTCTACGAGTGCGAGTAATCGGTTTTGTTTAAAAAGGGGCCTACATGACTCCAGTGGTCCGACATTGCACAAAGCCCGTACACATTTTTTCTGACTGATAAAAGCCTTACTTACATCAGTCGAATTGCCCCAGAGTAATAACCCATATCTAAGTATAGATTCGACATAACCATAGTAGGCAGTTAGCGCAGCAGACTTACCGGCAACACGTTGTAAGTTACGAAGAGCATACACAAATTTATTTAGTTTAGTGGACACATTTTTGACATGTACTTTCCAGTTGCAGAATTGATCTACGTGTATCCCCAAGAACTTTATATCTGCTACTTTATTTAAGTTTTCGCTATCATAAATTATGCTTAAATTTTCGTGTATGGTTTTATAATTGGAAAATTGAATGTATTTCGTTTTTGAAATATTTGCGCAAAGGTTATTTGATTCCATCCATGTCATTATTGGTTTGATTGCATTGTCGCTGGATAAGTTATTTTTAGGTATTATTATTGAGATGCCATCTGCAAATAATATCGAAGGATACGGTGTAACCATTGGGAGATCGTTTATATAAATAATGAATAGGAGAGGCCCGAGAATACTGCCCTGGGGCACCCCATATTTGTTTTTTAGAAGCTGCGATCTAAATGGAGTCAAGATTGCGTTCTCGTCAACTCGTGACATTTCTACATACTGCTGACGGTCAGTCAAGTAGCTTCTAATCCATTCTAGTGCTGGACCTCGAATTCCGTACCTTTCGCATTTATCTAACAGTATGCTGTGATCTACACAGTCAAAGGCTTTTGACATGTCAAAAAATATAGTAACTACTGGGGTTTTCTTATTAATGTACTGCGTTACTTTATGTATCAGGGGAAAGACTGCAAGTGTAGTTGATTTTTCTTTCTGAAAGCCGTTTTGTTCTTGTCGCAGAATTTTGTATTTTGATAAGAAGTTGTATATTCTAGTGTACATGACCTTTTCAAAGATTTTTGAAAAGATCGGTATTAGTGTAATTGGCCTGTAATTTGTAAGTTCGTGATGGTCATCTTTTTTAAATAGCGGTTTGACGATAGATGTTTTCAATCTTTCTGAAAATTAAAGTATGTTATGTTTTATCATTATTTTTTACCAAACCAAAGTAAAAAACAAGTTCAATAAGTCTAGAAGTGTAGATAGCAACGTTTCTGTAACAGTCGGGACCCATTAAATTAGCTAGACTAAAATCATTCATTATGGGTCCCGACTGTTACAGTAACATTGCTATCTACACTTCTAGACTTATTGAACTTGTTTTTTACTTTTCAGTTTTTATTTAAGTGTTTTTTATGCAGTCGGGTTTTTTTTTTCTTTTTTTTTTCTTAAGTTGGTACTTGTGTTTTGCACCTGTTATCAACTCCGGCTGTCTCCGGAGGTAGCTCATTCACTAACTTAGGCGTTATGTATTTCCGTGTGCGCTTACCATAGTAGTTAGTAACTTTCGGAACCACTAGCGTCTTTTTCTTTGATAATCGAGTTGGGTACATATGCCTTCGTTCCACTTTCCATTCCTCAGTATTAAATTGTTCAGTCAGGATATTTACTTTACTTTTTGCATGGACCGGGAGTATTTTACACATTTTAAACAGTTTCTCATAATTTTTATCTACTCTTTCTTTAGTTTTTTTGTTTACGAGTAGTTTTAGGAACCTAATCTGTAAGTTATTAATTTTATTTAAGTGTGTAGGAAACGTAAGGCCATATTAAACCCAACCCGTAGTCAATAATTGAATCAGCCAGCGCGTAATAAAGAGTATACAATACTTTTCTATTCACTATCTACATATCTAAGATTTTTTAATTTAGCTAGAATGGAGCGTAGCTTATTAACAACGTTGTTTACTTGCTGATTCCACGAAAACTTGTTATCTATGACTAATCCTAGGTACTTATGCCAATCTATGCTACATGAAATATAAAGATGATGAACTCTGAATGATGAATGCATAATTATAAGAAGCGACTGTTTCCAAACATACGCACTGACAGTGTAGCTTATTGTTGTGAAGGCATTCGTATGAATGACCTTTTACTGCGACTGACAATTTGTTTTTATTTTTATGATATGGCGAGTGGATAAGCATACACTTAGTTTTAGTTTTATTAATTATAATGCCATTATCATGCGCCCACTGCACGACATTGTCAAAATCTATTTGCATCGCTTGCTGTACCTATGTGATCGATATTATTGTGGCAGTAAACAAGACAAGTATCATCAGCATACATGTATGCCTTACAACTCTTCAGTACATTAGACATGCTATTGACGTGTATTTTGTATCCTAGTGGCCCGTATACTGAGCCGGTCGGAACACCGAATTTTATGTCACCTCGCACGCTTTCAGTCCCACTGACACATACTCTCAGAGATCTGTTTTCAGTAACTTGTTGCATATTGTAAATTAGTAATTCCACAGGTAAAACTAGTTCCTATTTATATAGGTTCCCGCATATTTAGTCTTTGAACTAAATGCGGGACTGGTTGGCGTGCTCAAACGCCGATAATCGCATTTTTACATCACCTTATCTGTTTTACTGGTTATTTTTAGTGTTTAACTTACCTGAGTATTTTCCCTTTCAATTCAGGTCGGTTATGAAACTAGATAATAGGTAGTTTAAAAATGTAGAGTTATTTACAGTTGTATACAGAGTTGTTATGACAGAGGGGCATTAAATTACACTACGTATGCTATACGTGTTTAGTATTAACTCGATACGGTATAAAAATAAAAAGCGCCAAAAATGAGATTATATTTTTTTCAAACAAACTAATTAGCTTACAAATTAGAATAAAACGCAACCATCCTGTGTAAATAAATTTGAGTGACTTACTTATACTTGTGACATGCGTCAATGCTCAGACATAATCAGCTGTTAGGAAAGATACATCGTGACGGTGCAAAATCTTACAAAATCATTTGCGACTAAACTACTGCTCTTATTTAATTGATTTCTAGTACAGAGCTTGAAAATGGTATCTAGTATAGGCAGTTTAAAGAAAATACCCTCTGTCGTATCAACTTTGTATATACATTATACAGTACTAAAGTTCTGTCAAGTACCTACGAGTACCTAGTATTTCCAGGAGATAGTCGTCAAATGTTATGCACTAAAGACTGTCATAGATCATAACAACCTGGCTACTTACTACTGTGGCTTGTCCTCGTAATAGTTTCGAGTTCAAGGAAACCTATGCCTGAGAGATTTTCTCATGCACTTGTGAGTCGACCGGCCCGTATTAAGTTAGCGAAGTGAAGTGTAACCTAATCCTTCTTATTATGAGACATGTAATTAAGATGATAGATACATTACTAGTGGCTCTAATCGATTATGTACCTGTATTTATATACCTGGCTGCATTTAACGAGATTGTTTGCCGACTTTAGGAAAGGCAGAAGATTCTTCATCACTCCAGCGAATATTTGTCTAAAGTTTAAAAATGATGTCCTATTGTATGTATATATATCTTAGTTCTAAATCATATATAAGAGAGCAGATATCTATCGGAGTACCACCGTTCCTTTATACAACGGAACAATGATCGTGACTTAACTAAATATGTTAAATCTAAATTTTCAGATCCCAAGAAGATAGACAGATGTTCTTACGAAGAATATTACAACCAAACGTTGAAACACGTCGAGTTTACTGCCAAGAACCTGACTAAGGACGAAGTAAGTAAAAACTCTAGTTTCCTCATATCTGCCGCAGATTTGATAATAGATCGCATGTACATAAGTGCATAATTATATGCTAAGATGAAGATAATTAACCAAGTATTACGTATGTGTATAAGACGTAGGGTCCTTTGTCAGATGAAGTTACTTTGTAGTTTACTAAAGCCGTGCACCGCTGGCCTAATTTATCCCGCGACTTTACTTATAATTCCGGCACAGGCGAAGACAGGGTGTTTTTAATTTTGTAGTCTGTGCTTGTGCAAATGCATTATCTAACTAGGTATCGTATAGGTTTAATGCACAATGCTAGATCACAACGATTTACGGGTTTTCTACCATCATATTTCTACGCGTGTTTTCCTTGTGGTGTAGCGAATTAACTTATTAACTTAACTAGGTATCATTACAGTGGCGGATTAAGACATTTGCCGCCAGTAGGCTGTTCAAATTTTGCCGCCCCTTCTGACCTATGCATTTCAATACCCTACACGGAAAAAGACGGTGGAAGAAAATATTTTAGAATTAAGACTAAAAAATGATTCTTTGTATAAAAAATATTTATATCTTATGAAAAATTAAGAACTGATTACAGTCATTCTAAACCTGTCCAGGGGCCCGATGCCGCTATTTTAAGTCAGTGAGTGGCGGATTAAAAAACGTTCCAGTGTACTTGTTATTGTGCCTAATTTTCGTATTCAGATAATTTTAGTTTAATGACAAATGTACACCTGCTTGCTATATTTATCTAGGGGATATCTTTACAACCCACGTCTTAGTGTAGGTTACACAAGAAGTAATTTGATTTCTGAGCTAAGAAAAGCTCAATCATGTATTGCTTATGAATGAACACAGATTACAAAATAATTTACATTCGGTAAATGTTGTTACATAATAGATTGCACCACTTAACTTAACCTGTCAATGACAGGTTAAGGGTGCAATCTAATAACATTTAGGTTTTTATTTATTTTTTATTTCTGTAAGACAAACAAAACTTTTTGGGACAAATATGCCGCCCCCCAAAATCCGCCGCCCTAGGCTCAAGCCTACTCAGCCTGCTGGTAAATCCGCCACTGTATCATTATAATATCAGCAGGTTATTAGAATATCCCAAAATAAATTTGAATTGAGTGATTATTTCTCTTTTAAGTATTAAAGAAAATATTCAGGTCAACAGAGCTTCAATAAATCATTGTCGTGCAAATAATTACTTCGTTATGATAATGAGAACAATATAATTATTAATTCCTTGGATTAAAATAGGTACGTAAACGGTGACGTTTCAGCATTCGTAATTGAGAAATATTTTATATGTATACCTTGCAATATATGTAATAAGTGGATACCTTTTGAGTGATCGCCACGCTATCTGATGATGCGTGACGTTCTCCTGTTTCCCCCTCAAAAATGTATTAAAAAACCGACATCAAACTAAATGATAAATTAGCTCTAGTTAGAAGAAATTCAATGAAAAAAAAACAAACCATTTGCAGATTATTTTTATTAAAAACATACATGAATTGAGAACTTGAAAATTTTCATGAATCTAAGCTCAAAACATTCCTTAAATAAAAAATAACTATTATGAGGCGTATTAATTAAATTTTATCATCATTTCCTAGTGTAAGAAATCATGTGAGGTAGCAGAGCGCTTCATATGCCGAGGGTTCACGTGGATACCCGCGGGGCAGGGGCGCGGGGGCGGCGAGCGCGGGCTGTGCGACCTGCACAGTGAAGACCTCATTACTACTGGCTCGTGGCTGCTAAGGAGGACCTCCACAGCTAATTATTATCGAAGAGTTATTTGTCTTAATAGTAAGTACCTACAACGACAGAACCATAGAATTATCATGTCAAAATCTAAATAATTCCAAAATGTCATTTCTATGGAGAACAATAGTCATGACTCCATAGATTATGTAAAAGACAAGCCTCCATGAATTGTCTCTCCAAACTGATCATATAGCCGTTTGGAGCTATGCATTTTTATATCGCATTCGAGGATCGCAAAAAGATCCTGGGCAATTAAAGCTCATAAAATCCTCAATTTTATTATTAAGAAAGTCATAAAATTCATTTTGTTTTTAATAATTTTAGGTATGTAACCCATAAACATGGAGTCCCACCCGCAAAACTAATTTCATGACGTATAATTTAACAAAATTGGTTGAAGCATTTACAAGCGGACATAACTCTCGACGAATTCGCGTAAAGAGAAGTTTGTTTTGACGAGAAATTTTGTTTTTAATCAATAAGACCAGTAAATATATTTTCTTTCTCTTCAAGTCAGCGTAGAATGCGAGGGCGCGGACATGATAGTGACGTACCGTCCGCGAGGCGTGTTCCGCGGCCGCGTGTACGTGCCCGGCCGCGGCGAGCGCTGCGGCGCAAGGGCGTCCGGCCCCAACGTCCGACTGACACTGCCGCTGCAGGGAGAGTGCGATGTTAACTTTGCGTACGGCATCTCGAATGGACCTAATGGAGTTATTAACAGGTAACGTTAATTAAAATAGAGTATTAAATAGTTAATTACTAGTTTGGGACTGGACGCTAGGAACTTGGTGGAGGAGGGGCTTCAGTCGAATCTGCTAGCGTCGCTAGTGTTGAAATCCCCTATGCGACTACCGATCCTAGCAGATAAATGTTTTCCGATTGTTCAAATTTGCGTCAAATTATATAATGCAAAAAAGGCGGGTAATAAATTCTAAGAACTTTGGCAAATGTTAAATCACACAAGATGGCTATTACCACGAACTCTATTAGGCATGGAATATCTAGGCGTGGGGCTTAAAACATAAATATAAACCACAATAGAATCCGTTCAAAAGTTTATTTCTTATCGCAGGACAATGGCATATGTGATGGTGATGATCCAGAACAATCCCATCATCCAGACTGCGGGTGACCGCTGGGTGCGCGTGGGGTGCTCGCCCGGCGCCCGCGCAGCCACGCAAGTCGACGCTACCGTCGCTGTTAGGGATATCGGGTAAGACATTTCCCCTTTTTTTTACGTTGACTGTGTGTAAACCTTTCCTTGTATATTTTTTACGCGATACTTGCGATAATGGTCAATTGAATTTGAAATTATTTTTTATCATAAATGGTGGGCTGCCTCGGGTGGTGGTTTATTATGATGGTTTTTAATTCAACACAATTTAATAATTTAAAAAATTACTGTATTGTACTGTGTACCAACTTGAACGCCCTTATTTTTAAGATGTATGTGTAATTAGCGCCCATGTTTTTACAGCAGTGGCTACAAAAAGCCGACATCATCTAGCGACAACCCCACCAGCCTGTCGCCGTCAGCAGCGAGCGCGGTGTACGGCGCCAGCAGCAGCCCGGTCTCCATGTACGTGGTGCGCGCGCGTGACGACACCGGCGCGGCGGCTGTCGCGCTGGGAGAGCCGCTAGAACTGAGGATAGAGACCACCGGTATGTACTCATGCAGGGTGTTGCCGAAACATCTAGCGACAACCCCACCAGCCTGTCGCCGTCAGCAGCGAGCGCGGTGTACGGCGCCAGCAGCAGCCCGGTCTCCATGTACGTGGTGCGCGCGCGTGACGACACCGGCGCGGCGGCTGTCGCGCTGGGAGAGCCGCTAGAACTGAGGATAGAGACCACCGGTATGTACTCATGCAGGGTGTTGCCGAAACATCTAGCGACAACCCCACCAGCCTGTCGCCGTCAGCAGCGAGCGCGGTGTACGGCGCCAGCAGCAGCCCGGTCTCCATGTACGTGGTGCGCGCGCGTGACGACACCGGCGCGGCGGCTGTCGCGCTGGGAGAGCCGCTAGAACTGAGGATAGAGACCACCGGTATGTACTCATGCAGGGTGTTGCCGAAACATCTTGCGACAACCCCACCAGCCTGTCGCCGTCAGCAGCGAGCGCGGTGTACGGCGCCAGCAGCAGCCCGGTCTCCATGTACGTGGTGCGCGCGCGTGACGACACCGGCGCGGCGGCTGTCGCGCTGGGAGAGCCGCTAGAACTGAGGATAGAGACCACCGGTATGTACTCATGCAGGGTGTTGCCGAAACATCTAGCGACAACCCCACCAGCCTGTCGCCGTCAGCAGCGAGCGCGGTGTACGGCGCCAGCAGCAGCCCGGTCTCCATGTACGTGGTGCGCGCGCGTGACGACACCGGCGCGGCGGCTGTCGCGCTGGGAGAGCCGCTAGAACTGAGGATAGAGACCACCGGTATGTACTCATGCAGGGTGTTGCCGAAACATCTAGCGACAACCCCACCAGCCTGTCGCCGTCAGCAGCGAGCGCGGTGTACGGCGCCAGCAGCAGCCCGGTCTCCATGTACGTGGTGCGCGCGCGTGACGACACCGGCGCGGCGGCTGTCGCGCTGGGAGAGCCGCTAGAACTGAGGATAGAGACCACCGGTATGTACTCATGCAGGGTGTTGCCGAAACATCTTGCGACAACCCCACCAGCCTGTCGCCGTCAGCAGCGAGCGCGGTGTACGGCGCCAGCAGCAGCCCGGTCTCCATGTACGTGGTGCGCGCGCGTGACGACACCGGCGCGGCGGCTGTCGCGCTGGGAGAGCCGCTAGAACTGAGGATAGAGACCACCGGTATGTACTCATGCAGGGTGTTGCCGAAACATCTTGCGACAACCCCACCAGCCTGTCGCCGTCAGCAGCGAGCGCGGTGTACGGCGCCAGCAGCAGCCCGGTCTCCATGTACGTGGTGCGCGCGCGTGACGACACCGGCGCGGCGGCTGTCGCGCTGGGAGAGCCGCTAGAACTGAGGATAGAGACCACCGGTATGTACTCATGCAGGGTGTTGCCCTTACAAAGGGTTACAAAGTTACAACACCCCCTGGTCTTGCTTCTGGAGTTAAACATATATAATATTTGCACTTATTACATAAATAAACTAGATTCGTTAATTACAGACCCAACTGAGATAAGAGCGTATCACCTAGTGGCTTCCTCAAGACTGGGAGACAGCTCTGTTCTACTTCTTGACAGTAAAGGATGTCCAACGGGGCAGGTAAGATATTTTTGTAATAATGGAAATAAATAATAAAAATAATACCGGCCTATAAATGATTCACTGCTGGGTAGGTACATGCTTTTTCTCATGTAGCTTCTCTACATGAGAACGGAAGTCGGGACGAGCATTGATCATCAAGTTTTCTCACTTCAATGTTTGGAATCCTTAGGTTTCCACACGATGTTTTCACCTATTGGTAGTGATTTTTAGAATAATTAATAAACTTTATGTAACTTTAAAAAAGTCACATTGTTACTTGCCAATGGATTTGAAGAACATCCATTTTCAAATCCAAGATGGCAGTCTTAATTTTTTTCATAAAATTTTATGGTTGTTAATTTCGCGGTTTTGGGGTGCTGATTTCGAAAATAGTATCCATTTTTAAATTTGATGAATAATGACTGGCTGTAACTTTAGGTAGACTTCCCGGCGTTCTCGCGCTCGTGGCTGGGCGGCACGCAGCGGCTTTCGGCGCGGTTCAAGGCGTTCCGCTTCCCCACCTCGCACGTCGTGCGGTTCGCGCTCATGGTGCGATTCTGCAACACCAAGTGCCCGCCGGTCAGTACCTTGTACCAAGTAGTATACCTACTAGATCAATTTCATCTTTTATCTTCTCATTTTATCCTGAAGAACTTCATTTTATTCCTATTCATCGTCTCTGTTCTGGTTCACCATATAAGCTTTCCAGCATTTTTTAATAAGGACTATCAAGTAATTCGTCGTCTCCGCTACATATTTAAACTCTTTTTACTTATATTTGACTCTACTAGGTCCTTGTAGAAAGACAAAAATAAGCAAAATTAGTTATATGTGATCATTTCATACATCCTTATCTCTTACCACCACGAACACGCTCTAACCCTACAGCAAAAGAAAGAAAGTGTAAGTTTATCGTATATTATGTCGTAACTTATGTGGCTTGACGGCAGGTGGAGTGCCAAGGAAAGCAAAACAGGAGTACTCGTCAGACGAACGCGACGTATTACCAGTTGGGAGAGTGGGGTGACGCGGTACCGGCAGCGGTGCGGCTGCAGTCGGCGGGTGCGGGCGGGGGCGGGGGCGGAGGCGGGGGCGCGGGGGCGCGGCTCGGTGTGGTAGCTCGCGGGGGCGCGGCCCCGTGCGCCCCCGCGGATGACGACGCGCTGGCCATGGAGCTGGAGATGCTGGTCGACTCTAAGGACATCCTGTCGGCAGACACGCTTGTACACGCGGACCATCGCTCTACATTACGTAATTTTTTTTTCGTTTTGCATATCGACTCACCCCTGTTTTCTGCCAGGTTGTTTAATTTTATATGGTGGGTTTAACAAAAAACTGATAAGGAATCGCAAGGCTCGTCAAATTAGGCACCTAATTCCGATACTCTGTTTGCAAGAAGCGGTGTTAGGGTTACTCTTTTTTAGGCTTCTGACATCACTACGCACTCATACATAATTATGTCCCACAGTTTGATATACAAACTATGTAAAAACAAACTAATTTATTACATAGCCTAAGTGTAGCGCAATCGATGTATTTTTTCTCAAATATTTTTAAATAAATGCCTATTGATTACCATCGATGATTCGCTCGTGTGAACATCTAATCATGACGCCGTACTGCCTAGCTAATTAAAGAGCATTATACGTAATCAATCTTTGCTCTATTAATTTCAAAACAAGTGTTAGGTACATAATACATAATTGCCTACCTTACATGATACTTATCCATACATCTGTATAAAAAGTCTTTCTTTTACATCTGTCCTGTAATATATACATATGTTGGTCGTTCTTGTATATGTATAAGGTAAATTTGGAATGTTTTAGCGGAGGATGACAAAATAAACGACGGCACGATGGTGTGCATACACGAACTGCTGCTGGTGTCGCTGGCGCTGGCCTGGCTCGCCGTGCAAGTGGTGCTGCTACTCGGATGCTGTGTCCTTGTTAAGAGGTACTTACGTATATACGATCCGAAATACTTAACTTACGGGCTAAGCCATTAGTGACCATCACGGCTACTATACTGCGTTCGCAATTAATATGCGAAACATGTAAACGAACACAAGTTGTGAGAAAAACAGCTATGCTTCTTATGTATAAGGTTCAGTTTGCGATACAAATTTATATTTTTTGCTTTTTAAGAAGTACTAGTCAATCTAAAATGAACTCTATTTACAAGTTCAAAAAGTTGATGTTTGAATAAATTAATTGTCACAAGGAATTAAATAGACTTCTCTCTAAGCAAAATGCTGCAGTTTAAATCCCCTTTGGACAATACACTGCATTTTGTCATTGTGTATATGGTAGGCTAGTAAGCCAATCCTTATTTAACTTATTTGTATGCCACAGGTACCGCAACTTGGCCGAGCTGAACATGCAGAAAGACTACCAGTCGTTCGATAATGTAGGGTTCGACACAGTGTCGACACATAGACGCGTGCACTGGCCGGATCAAAACATCGATATATTACATGCTACTTAGATGCTTTGTAAAAATGACTCTATTGCCGCAGAACTAGATTATACTATATTGAGCGTAAAATATAATACTGCGATCATAGGTACGGTTTGAAGTCCGCAGCCTGCTAAGTACATGATGATTCAAAAACAAATATCTACAAGAGTTGTTAGAACAGTTTTTTTTGGCCTAAAATTATTATGTAGGTAGGTACCTATTTTTTCCTTCCCTTACATTATATGTACTAACTTGTAATTTTATGCTAAGTAGATGTGTCAGTATGTGGACTGGAAATGGAACACAGTACATTAAGTCTGGATATTTATACGTATAATGTTTTTTAGTCGTATTTTACCAAAATACCTAGCTCGTTATTGTAGTAAAAGTGTAAATAAATGAATAGTAATTTTATTATAAAACTGTAAAGAGTTTTATTAAAAAGGTAAAGAAGAAACAAATTTAACTCGCCTAACACTTTACATCTGACAATCACATTTTTTTATTAATTTTGTATTGCTGCTGATCACATTAAAATATCGCATGTTATTTTTTTACACTACATTAAAATGCAAAGCTATTGCTAGCAGTCTAAATTATAAAAAAAAATATTCGCATTGGTGAAGAATCATGTTTTTTTGTGTCACCAACGTAAAACAGAGCCTTATTTTGGTACTCTTTCATTATGGTTGCAAATAATGGGCGGTGTTATTGTGTGGCGTTGGGCGCGGGCGCGTGCGGCGGGGGCGCGGAGAGGGGCGCGGGCGCGGCGGGCTGGCGCGAGCCCCCGCGCGGCGCGGCCTGGCGGATGCTCTGCCGGTTCGACGCCGCGTTGTAGTGGTAGCCCTCGAACTTGTCCGAAGTACCCGCTGGTGGGAATGTCGCTGTGCCCATGTACATCACCTAAAGCAAGAAAAACAAAAAATATAGTTAGGTACTTTGACCTTTTTTTGAAAGATAGCAAATATTATTATTCATCAGCTGTTAAACTAAGTATAAGCCATTCGCTGCAACTGTTCGTTAGCTTGTAGTGTTTTACGGTACGGTAAAGTAAATTACCAGTTATTTGACAACAGGCTACTTGAACTGCCTTTCAGAAAAGGGAGCTTTTAATAATTTTAATTTAGATTAGGTATATTAGAGAAAAGCTAAATAAGTGGCCTTTTCAGTTTGTGCTCATATAAAATGTAGGTACCTACCTAAAGACCGAAGGACTAAATTCTTATTTTTATTTAAAACTGAAGCTATTCAAACCTGTGGCTTGTAGCCATCGGGTCCAGCTTCGTACTCCACCAGCTGCATTCTACCATCAGGCAGCAGCACGTGGTAGGAGCCCGTCGCGTGGTCGTCCTTCCTCTTCTCATTGTGCCCAAAGTCCAAACTCACGCCGTTGTCTTGGACATCGTACGAAAAGTCGTAGTTCGCTGGCAACTAGGTTATACGTTTAAGAAAGTAAGAAGGTAGATAGGTATAAATAGGCATATATAAATTCAAAGACATAGGTAAGAAATCTTGTGTGTAATTTTACGTTTTCTTAGTTAGATCTTTGGATTAGGGAGGATGGGTTTGGATTTAATGGATAAATCTTACCTTTGGTTCCTGGATGGCCGGCTTTTTGCCGCCGCCACCGCCTCCACCGATCTTTGGTGGCAAATACTCTTGAGCATTTACATTCGCCCATAACGAAACTAACGCCAATATAGTCACCTGAAAAAGGCATGATAAGTGTAAGCTTTTTGACGACCTGCGTGGTAGAGTGGCGTACACCGGTTTTCAAGGAGTCGTTAGCTTCAAGGTCCCGATCCCCGGACGGGTCAATGTAGAAAATCACTTTTCTACATTGACCCGTCTGGGTCTGCGTCCTGGGGTCTGGGTGGCTGTGGTACCTTCGTTGTATCTGAATTATATAATCATAACACAAGTGCTTTAGCTACTTAATTTGGTTTTGGAGCAATCAAATGTATGTAATGTTATCCATATTTTTTTTTTTTTTTTCTTTTGATTTTTGGCAACCCACTGCAGCCTCAGGTCACAGTAATTTCTGCCAGTGTCGTGTAGTGACCACACATGGGTAAATAAACGGCACTAATAATTATTATACTTAATACAACTATTTTCGACAATATTTATATGCCTGTAACCATTAAAATATAAATGTTAGTAGATACTAGTACTTACCATAGATATTATTTACAAACATGTAGATTAAATATATTAAACCATTATAACTTTATCTTGTTAGCAACAATAAATTTAATAAAAGCACGTATAATTTGGGGATTGGGGAAAAAGGAAAGTAGGTGGCGGACATTTACCGGTTTTTGGATCTTTAGGTTATTTATAACTTGGTCCATAGTGTAGGCATCGTTACTGCGACAGTCAAGGAAAATATGATCCAGGTTACCCTCGTCTAGACCGCATTCGCACAGGGAATTATCGCGCACTCGGATTTTGTGTAGGAAAACTGGAGAACAGCAATGACCAATGCGGATACGACATATTACGGACGTAACCACCTTTGGGACCTTTTTGAATTTGTAGAACCATGGTTTAGGGGGAATTGAGGGCTGAATTGCTGCAAACGCTCCGCCTTTGGTCTTACTGGTCTCTGACCAGTAAGACTGCCAGGCCTTGAAGAGATCAACTTTGGCTTTATGGATCAAGTCATAAACTTCAATACTGAAGTGTTTCCTGTCTGCCAAGCTGCTCGTGACAGCCGCTTTGGCAGCTACATCTGCACACTCATTGCCCGCGATGCCCATATGGCCCGGGATCCATACCAATATCACCTCTATGTCCTTACTGGAGAGAAAATACAAAATGTTTTTAATTTCTGAGACTATTGAGCTGCGGAGATTATCCTTTAGAGAATTTTTAACTATTGCTTCCAGGGCACTTCTGGAGTCCGAGAAAATAACCGCTTTGGAAATATTGGAATGAGAAGAAATATATAAACATGCCTCTAAGATACCAATGCACTCTCCAGTGAAAACAGATGACTCTGGAGGGCATTGGAATTGAAGAAAAATTTTGGAATTGGAATTATAGACTGCGATACCAGTTCTACCATCTGGGGTTAGTTTAGACGCATCCGTATAAAATTTATAATGATCTGGCCACTTACTGTTGACGATGTGTGAAAAAAGATCATTAGCCTGAATAGATTCCTTATTCAGACCAATGTTGGGAACAAAATTGGGTAGAAAATGTAGGGAATTGTAAGGGGAGGAAAATACTGGATATTTATTACACTGGCGAATTGGGGCATTTCCTCCAACCATATGTATCTTTCTTAGAGATTTTAAAACTAACGGTATGTCCTTGTGTCTCCAGTATGTACTACGTCTGCATAGGTCGTCCAGAGTGGACAGCTTCGGCAATAATTTGTGTTTGACGTTTAAAAAAGACTTGTACATAAATTTATCAGCAAGGTATTGCCTACGAAGGAGAAGGGGAGGGTCGCCACTCTCAACTTGCAATGCGTTTGTTGGGGTGGACCTCATGCAACCCAATACAATGCGGAGAGACTTTGACTGGATGATGTCCAACTTAGCCATTGCAACTTTGCTGCAAGGCTCTAACCAGAAAGTGGCATAATCTAAAAGGCTTCGGATTGTGGCATTGTAAATGAGTTTAAGAGTAAAGGGGTGAGCACCCCACCAAACACCTGCGAGAGCCCGCAACAAATTAAGCTTCTTCTCACATTTATTGTAGACGTAGTTAACATGGAAAACACCGGACAGTTTGGAATCCAAGATGACACCGAGAAATTTAACCTGGTCATCGACTCTAATAGGAGACCCATCAACTTCAAGATGCACATCTGGAATTACTCTTTTCCGAGTGAAAACTGTTACGGAGCTTTTAGGAGCTGACAAACTGAGACCATGAGAGACTAGCCAGTGATTTAGAGAGTTGAGGGATACCTGCATGGACCCCGCAGCCTGGTCGATGGATGTCGTTGGTAGGTAAAGGCACAGGTCATCCGCATACTGCAAAACTTGACAGTTGCTGTTAAGGGACCTATGAAGGTCGGAAGTGTAGATGCTATAGAGCAAGGGGCTGAGGACCGAACCCTGAGGCAGGCCTCTCCAAACCGTTCTGGGGTCAGAAATTATACCAGGGATGTGAAGCTTGACGTTACGTCCAGACATAAGATTGCATATGCATTGACACATCTTTGTCGGAATGCTCAGCTGGCGTAATTTACTTCTGAGCACGGAAAGAAGGACACTGTCGTATGCAGCTGAAATGTCGAGGAAGACCGCCAAAACGGACTCGTTTTTTGAAAATGCGATCCGCGTATCTGTAACGAGAACACCAATGCTATCCATAGTGCTGAATCCCTTACGGAAGCCAAACTGAGACTCTGCCAATAGGTCACGACTCTCCACAAACCACTCCAACCGGTTTTTAATTAGATGCTCCAGAATTTTACCAATGACGGGTGACAGGGCAATCGGTCTGAAGTTATTAGGGCTATTGGGAAGTTTTCCGGGTTTCAGGATGGGGATGATGAGTTGGGTTTTCCAGCTATTAGGGATGTAGGCGAGAGAAAAGCAGGTGTTGATCAGGGATAGGAGGTACTGGCGACTATGGACACTAGATTTTTTGTAAAAGGAATAAGGAAAACCATCCACCCCTGGGGCCGAGTCGTGGACGTGGTTTAGAACTACTTCCAACTCACGCAACGAAAAAGGTAGGTCCAATGGGTCGTTGGCTGAGGCGGGGGGCATGGCGGAAGAAGGACATTCCTCATTAAGAGGAACATAGGGAGGGGCGAGTTTATCTAGAAAGGAAGCTGCTAGGTCTTGCGGGATGGTAGAAAGATTTTGAGCTGAGCAGCCACGGCTGTACCCCTTAAACTTCGTCCAAATGACGGAAGATGGAGATGAAGGAGATAGGGATGCACAGAATTTCTTCCAACCTTCACGTTTTTTCTTTCTAAATAGACGCCTGGATTTAGCAGCAATCCGGTTATACTCCATCAGATTGGTCATTGACATAGCCCCAACGTAGCGAAACTCCGCTTCTTTCCGGGCTCTTATCATCTCTGTACACTCTCTGTCCCACCAAGGTGGGGATGACAACTTCCCCGAAGCAGAGTTTTTTAGTGGGATGCTATGGTCAGCAGCCAAAGAAACAGCAGCGGAAAATTGCTCCATACAGGCGTCCAGGTTGTCCGGGGAAATTTGTGGCAGGGAAAGGACTAGGTTGTCCAGGGCTTGGGAATAAGAATCCCATTTAGCGCCTGGAAGCTTATATTTAAGGAGAGGAGCTTTGCTCTTTTTAGGCAATGACCTATTAATCAGAGTGGAAACTATTGGATAATGATCACTACCGTGTGTCAGATCCAATCTCTTCCACTCCATTAGACCTGTCAAGCTGGCCGAGCAGAGAGTAAGGTCCACACAACTTCTACTGTGGCCTGGTCTTGGAAGACGGGTCACCGATCCACCGTTGATGACACACAGTCCGAGCTCGTCCATTAAATCGACAAGATCTAACCCCGGGCCATCACAGTGGTCGGATCCCCAGAGGGAATGGTGAGAATTAAAATCACCCAAAATTATTGTTGGTTTTCGGACGGCACAAATATTCTTAATAAATTGGAAGCAAGAGGGATTTGGGGAAGGAATATAAATGGAGATAATATCAATGCCAAGAAGGTTGACACCCACGGCATTAATCTCATCACCATGAGGGGGAAGAGACAGGGGGGAAAAAGAGATGGAGTTATTTACAAGTATAGCCGCCCCGCCATAACCGTCAGAACGGTCATCACGAAGCACGCTATACCCAGGAATATTAAAATGGAGACGAGGAGTTAACCACGTCTCTGAAATGGCAAAAACTGCCGGGTTGAACAAGTTAATCAGGTGAGTGACCTCATGTTTTTTCGGGAGGACACTCCTGGCGTTCCATTGAAGGAGATGGAATGTTGCGATTGCGGAAACAGTTCATTATGTTGTTGGCGACGTGGTCCGGTAAGGGGTAGGAGGAAAGGATTGAAGTAAGTAACATCACTATCTGCTCAACAGCTGAGACGTTCTCATTCGGAGAGCTGGGGTTATTGTTAAGGGCACAGCCGTTCGCAGGTTGGGGGAAGGCAAAACTGTTTACAAGATTTTGGTGGGCGCGCTGGTCATACCCAGGGGCTAGGGGTGCGTGGGTTTTTGGGGGAAGAAAGTAGGTCCTTTTGTAGGATGTGGTAGAGGGAGACTGGCGTGGGTTGGTAGGGCGAGCTGATTGTGATAAGGGGAGGGGATGGGGAGCAGAAGGTGCTGATGCTACGACATCAGCAAAGGACTTTACAGCGGGGGGGAAAATTCTAGCTGCCTCAGAGTAGGACACGTTTTTTTCGGACATGTAGACTTTTATGTTACGTTGTCTTGAGTACTCCGGACATTGTCGACTAGTGGCAAGATGGCGACCATCACAATATAAGCATTTGGGCTCCTCGGAAGAACAGCCATCTCCAAAGTGATCCTCACCACAGCGGAAACACCGTGGTTTGGACCTACATTGGGTCTTGGTGTGGCCGAACTTGCAACATCCAAAGCACTGAATTGTAGGAAAGTGGTACAGCTCAACGGGCAGGGAGTTGTGGCAGCAGAAGACGCGTTCAGGAAGGGCACGGCCATCGAAGGTTAGGACTACAGTGGAAGTAGGTAGCCATTCCGATTTTCCGTCACTGGTAATTTTTCTATTCATTCTCCTTATTTTTAAAATTTTACCAAATCCAGAAGGGGAACTTAAGTTGTCGGAGCATTCCAGGTCTGACCAGTCAGCTGGGACACCCTTAACAACACCCATACGGGTTATGTTGAATGTCGGGATCATTAAAGAGAAACCTTTTTCCTTTAAAAATGAGCAATCAAGGAAAGCATTGGCATCCCCAGGAGCTTTAAACTCCACAGAAACGCGGTTCCTGCCTACTTTTTTTATACCGTCCTCAGTGATGTTTTTAACTTTATTTTTTAACAGCAACTGGCCAAATCTTACCGGATGCAAAGTTGAACCCACCTTGGGGTCCACCTCCGCATACGACACAAACACTATATAGGGGGCAACGTCGGTCGTAGTATACTTAGCGCGAGCAATGAGTGATGGAGCAACAGTTCTGTCACGTTTAGTGACACTTGATTCTGGGTCGACTTCTGTATCCGTGTTGTTTGTCGCTTGACGCTTGCGTTTTTGTTGGGTAACCTGGGTTTCCATCGCCTCGAAGGCGGACAGAGGGGCCGTTACCACAGGGGTATATATCAACAAGTCTTGGGATTGGGGATTGGGGTCAGATTGGGGGGAAACATAGGGATCTGGCGGGCGGCCCGGAGGCCGGTCACCAACGTCCATGTTTACAAGGCGTCCGCCGCATAAAACAAGTCAGTACGCTGTACTTACCTCTACAATACACACACAAAACACAATACAGACAAAGCACACACAAATAAATACAAAACACCCAAAATAAAATCGAAAATAAGCACTTCTACTGCCGAAAAGGTTAATAGAAGAAACTCCACATGTGATAGCCACGAGGCACAAACCGGAAGTCTTCGTTATCCATATTTTTTTAATTATTTGACAAAAGGCAACCTTTTATTTAAAATTTTGGTAAATTGCTTAGATAACTTTCAAAATGTTGAACAGATCTTTATAAACTTCAAAGCTTTCAAAGAAAAAACCGCATCATAATCGGTTAACTCGTTTAGGAGCTATCATGACACAAAAAACACGTCAAACTATGACATCCTTCTTTTTGCGTCGGGGTTAAAAACAGAATATCTGGTAAAGAGTTTTCTCAAAAACAATGCACTCACACAAACAATTCGCCACATTTCGATTTTTCGTTGGTGTTCCTTCTGCTAGAGATCTCTGGTTAGTTTTGGATGAGTCTGCCAAAAGTACGATGTATATAAACCCAGGGCTGCGGTTAAACCAGCTCCGCCCACTGGCATTTTTCATTAGCAAAGTGCACGATCTACGAAAATGTTGAAATTAGTTACAAATGACTTAGTTTACCACTGTAATTCGTTCAGTAGATAGTTGAAACTGTTACTAAGGCCACGCAATTTGTAAAATGACATCAAGTTTAAAAAAAGTGTTCCTAAGATTAGCTATAATTTTTTAAACTTGAAATCGAGCTATTTTTGTGATATTTTATTCTTGTAGAGTTCAATGTTACTTATGAAGCTTTTTTGTATTTCTTAATTATTGTTTACAAGCGAGATAAAGGTTAAGTAGGTACCTAATAGGAATTACTTATTCTATCATTATAGTCCATTGTCAGACGACGTTGACATGCATGCACTTCGCTTCTGAAAATAATTTAGGCTGCCTACATTCCGTATAAATACATGGATACGAAACGATAATCTCAAGTTCTGTCATTAGCAAAAAGGCAGCCTGGCTAAAATGGGATTGGGCGGGTCATGTCAGCCGCAAGCATAGCGACCGCTGGGCGAATGCCACTACACAATGGAAGCCAGCAGACGGACGCCGCCGAGGGCAGCCTAGGAAAAGGTGGCGGGACGACCTGGACGTATACCGCTAGGGCCGATTCGAGGTGGCACGGAAATAGGGGAGGCCTTTGCCCAGAAGTGGGAGAGCACAGTCTAACAAAACATCTCATTTTCTGTTATGATTTAGTTGAGATATTATGATCTTAGCCACTTTTTTTGATCTTGACTCCCAGAGGACTCAGCTACCCATTATGAACTTTCTCTGGCCTGGGAAAGGTGGACGAACATTGGGTATGCCAAACTAAAAAACCTCGGTGATTATTCATTTACATTACAGTAACAAGGCTGGAACGCACTTGTACTGTTTTGCAGAATGGTTACCTATGACGGGTTATTACCCGTCATAGGTAACCATTCTAGATCCAAGTCTAGACGGACTGTCTTTACATACATTATGAAGATCACAAAAGGTATTAAATATTTATTGCCCTCTTGCTCTCCATCTGGGTTGTCTTTCGGTAAATAATATGGCAGTCAATGTACCCTACTTATTACTTTTCTCTATGGTTGATCTGATCCTAATTATCATTTCGTAGAGATTAAAGATATTGACAGTTTTTTATGTATTCCGTATCTTGGATCATAACTACAGCGAACCAGCATAAATCGGACTATATTACATAAAATAATGTTGCAACAACTAGTATTTACGTCGAATCGACGGATGGTCTCTTCGTGTTGAAAATATTCAATAGCCCAAATAAATAATGAGGCATTAAGAAGATAAGGACTAAAATTAACCGAGATGGGTCCAAGCCAAGCCCAAAGGCACATGCCTGTTCTTGGGTTTAAAAAATGGGCGCGTCCTTGACGTTTTAGATTTGAAAGTGACATTGACAGATAGTCTTGCGCATTTTAGTTCGCGACCGGGAGCGATCAATTTAGTTCGCCGGTCTTTGGCGAACTAGGTCGTTCTTTTAGTTCGTCCGCTCCTTTCACAAATTCCGGATAGATAGATCAGTCGTTCGGCGTTCGCTTCGTCGCGCTGTTTTGTTTATTATTATAATGTTCATCATTCAGCTCTCAGTAGTAAATTACTTACTATTTCAGTATATTAATAAAATATAGTGGATGAATATTGCAAATGGATTCGTTTATTAGTTGATTGCAGAAAAGAAAATTATATTAGCTGTATTAATATTACGAATGTGTTTATTTATGATAGATAATGAATAAATAAAAATATATTATTTTGCAAATAATCAACGTTTTAATATTCATTAAGTTTTTGAACATGGCACAAACAATGGTACAAAAAATATATTCGCCACGCGCGCACCGCTGACTGACTGAGCTAAAGAGCGAAAATGAACGAACGATGAGGAATGCATGCGCGGCAAACGGCGAGTCAGTCAGTGCCCGCTCTCGCTCACAACAAATCCGCGCTCCGCGCGCCGCGTCGCGTCGGAACTAGTGAACTAAGGAGCGGTCTCTCTGCGACCTAGTTCGCGTAGTTCGTACGAAAGAGCGGTCTTCCGAACTAGGTCGTTCGCGAACTACACAAGACTATTGACAGATCGGTTTGACAAGTAAAAACGAACACGCCGAAACTAAGCGAGTGATTTCAGATAATTATTATGAAATTGATAACAGATACTTCTTGAGTAAAATAGTAATAAATAATCCTTAAAATGAACTCTATATTAAGAAATAGGTGTTTAGTGTTAAGTCGTGCATTTACTACGTCTGTTGTCAGACAAACCGCAGTGCCGCCGAACCCTCCCAAGAAACCCAAGCGGATTACATCTGCAATAACATGGAAATCTATGACAGCGACCGCACTTATCGGTGGAGGTCTTACGGCTTTCATGATGTATCTCAGAAAAGAGAAACAGGAAGCTGTGGATCGCGAGAGAAAACGACAACTTGGGAAGGCTAAGATAGGTGGAGAGTTTGAGTTGGTTAACACAGAGGTTTGTTATTTATTAATATTTCTCACTAATCATCATCATCATGTTAGCCTAGAATCACCCACGGCTGGGTATAGGCCTCCCCTTTTTTCTGCCATTGTTCTCTGTCTCGCGTGTCCCTCATCCAGTTGGTTCCCATTACATTGGCTATGTCGTCAACTCAACGTGTTCTCGGTCGTCCCTGACTTCTTTGTCCTGTTCTTCTCAATAATCATCATCATATATTCATCATCTCACTGGCGGGCCTCTCTTGCTCTGTTGCTCCTGAACAACCAACATTGGTTTTGCCTAATAGTTCAGTCAATAAATCACCCATAAGGGGTTGTAGAGTGCGTGAGCAAGGCCCTAAGCAATTACTTCAGAAAATTGTTCAGGGTGCTTAGAGAGTTAACATACTAAAAGTCCTGACATCTAGGGGGTGAGGCGGAGTGGGGGGAGGGGGTTAAAGTTCCCATTTTTCAGTTTTTCGCTAATATCTTTTAAACGGTGCGTCATGGAGATAAGAAGTCTTCTACACAATGAAAGCTTATAAAATTATGTACAATTTATATCTTATACACTTTTTCACATTCCTACCTATTTTCGAACTACACGTTCCGGAAAAGTGAAAATTGAAAAAAAATACTACTTGAATTGAACACTACCTCTTGTATACTACTTCCTTCACGTTATTTGGGGATAAAAAGTATCTTATATCTTAAATCAACTCCTACTATATCAATTTACTAAATTTTATCCAAATCTGTACAGCCGTTGGGATATCAAAACTTTTATCTACACTTGTCTTATACACTTTTTCCAAATTTTCACCAGTGTTCGAGTATTAGTGTGATGTGACAAGCATTACCGAATGTTAAATATGAGCTAGTATATAAATTAGGTATTTTATTGATAACATAAGCTGGGAGTACCTCCAAGCGGTGAAGGCGGTAACAGTTTGAGATCTCGTTTTCTACCAGTGGTAATGGAGCAGAAGCGGGTCGTCACTTTTCATTCCATATTTCCTGTCGTAGAAAACGGGATCTCACTGGCTAAAACTCCCATAATCATCCATGCCTTCGGGCTTATGTTATTGTTGTCGTTTATGATTCAACCTCTTTGGCATGGTAGCCTACCCGGTAAAGCAGGGGAGCAGCCAGAACAGTTCTTTGCTTTGTAATCGTCATTAGTTACGCAATTGGATTATCCATCATGAGTGCTAATAATAATAAGTGTCCTGTGTGTGATAAGGACATCGTTAAAGGGAGTAAGGATGTTTCTGAGGTGAAACAAAAAGGAATACTCGGCCTTATCAAAGCTAGTATAGATCGGAACGATGATAAGCACCAAATTTTCCGCGCCTTGACATCCGTTTTTAATTAACACTAGCTAATTGTCGTAAAAACTACACTCGAGCCGATACAATTAAAAAGATGTAAGTGTTGCATCTACATCTCAAGAAGAGGCAGGCCCGTCTCAGCTCAGGTCTTCAGCTCCCCAATTCGACTTCATGACTAATTGTTTATTATGCGCACATAATGTAAAAGAAGAAACCAGAACGCTTTTGAGCAGAAGAAGAATAGTACATTCAGTTAAAATGGATAATCCAATTGCGTAACTAATGACGATTACAAAGCAAAGAACTGTTCTGGCTGCTCCCCTGCTTTACCGGGTAGGCTACCATGCCAAAGAGGTTGAATCATAAACGACAACAATAACATAAGCCCGAAGGCATGGATGATTATGGGAGTTTTAGCCAGTGAGATCCCGTTTCTACGACAGGAAATATGGAATGAAAAGTGACGACCCGCTTCTGCTCCATTACCACTGGTAGAAAACGAGATCTCAAACTGTTACCGCCTTCACCGCTTGGAGGTACTCCCAGCTTATGTTATCAATAAAATACCTAATTTATATACTAGCTCATATTTAACATTCGGTAATGCTTGTCACATCACACTAATACTCGAACACTGGTGAAAATTTGGAAAAAGTGTATAAGACAAGTGTAGATAAAAGTTTTGATATCCCAACGGCTGTACAGATTTGGATAAAATTTAGTAAATTGATATAGTAGGAGTTGATTTAAGATATAAGATACTTTTTATCCCCAAATAACGTGAAGGAAGTAGTATACAAGAGGTAGTGTTCAATTCAAGTAGTATTTTTTTTCAATTTTCACTTTTCCGGAACGTGTAGTTCGAAAATAGGTAGGAATGTGAAAAAGTGTATAAGATATAAGTTGTACATAATTTTATAAGCTTTCATTGCGTAGAAGACTTCTTATCTCCATGACGCACCGTTTAAAAGATATTAGCGAAAAACTGAAAAATGGGAACTTTAACCCCCTCCCCCACTCCGCCTCACCCCCTAGATGTCAGGACTTTTAGTATGTTAACTCTCTAAGCACCCTGAACAATTTTCTGAAGTAATTGCTTAGGGCCTAACTCACGCACTCTACAATGTCTTTGTTGGATGGACTATAACTGCTTTCTTAAGAACACATAATTCCACTCTCAGTCTTTATTAAAATGTACAATATTTTGTTTCAGGGAAAAATAGTTAAAAGCACAGACTTTTTAGGGAAATGGCTTT
Source organism: Autographa pulchrina (assembly GCA_905475315.1). Taxonomy (NCBI): domain Eukaryota; kingdom Metazoa; phylum Arthropoda; class Insecta; order Lepidoptera; family Noctuidae; genus Autographa; species Autographa pulchrina. Next base: position 9,247,715 of record FR997768.1, read on the forward strand.
TAATTTATTTTGGATTTACTCACTGTCCTGATATTTGCCCAGATGAGTTAGAAAAGTTAGCTGAGGTGGTAAATATGCATGGTAAGTAACTTACAGGATTATTTTCCTGCATTAATTCAGTATATAGACTTACTATGGGATACTGTGTTTTCCAGTAAAATGGGTTATGGAGGTTAGATAGGCAGTCACTCCATGTAAAATACGGTATTCAGCTGAATCCGGTAAGACTGGAACCCGACCCCAACATAGTTGGGAAAAGGCGCAGGAGATGATGATGATGAATTCAGTATATTATTATAGACTATTCCTTAAAGATTTTTATGTAATTGTTATTTAACAAAGTCCTTTAAAATGTAATATCAATTTTCAGAAAGTGACCCTAAGCTGCCTCCAGTACAGCCTATTTTCATTTCTGTAGATCCTCAGAGGGATACACCTGAAATTGTAGGAAAGTAAGTAAATTAAAAAAGAAACATCTTATTTGTTTGTATGTTTTTCCTAGTAAATGAACTTGATTTATTTATAAAATATTTATCTAGGTACTCACTTTATTTACTCTATGCACTTAAAACATTGTCTGTGTCATTGCAAGAACATAGCTATATAGCAAATTAAATTAAGATTATATGGGAAGGTTTAATAATTATCTCTTTCATATAAATCTACTAACTAGTATAATTTAAGCATAAAGTAGCTAAATACTCAAATTTATTTTAAAGATACTGCAAGGAGTTTTCACCTCGCTTCCTGGGCCTGACTGGCACTAAGGAACAAGTGTCAAAGGCTTGCAAGTCATACCGTGTGTACTTCAGTGCGGGACCACAGGATGATGACAATGATTATATTGTAAGTACTGTGTATTTTGTTTACCTGGTATTGTATTTACTACTGTTATAATAATAAATTATGTAAAGCTCGAAGTTATTATAGTAATACTAGCTGTACCCGGCATGCATTGCAATGCTATTTTTTCTACCTAGCACCTGCCTACTACCTACCTACTACCACTTAGGGGTATGAAAAATAGATAGTAGCCGATTCTCAGACCTACTGAACATGCATATATAAAATTTCATAAAAATCGGTCAAGCCGTTTCGGAGGAGTATGGTAACTAACATTGTGACACGAGAATTTTATATATAAGATAATTCACGGGAATAAGCGCGTACATGCATAAATACCTTTTTTGGGCTGGACGTTTCGACCGGGTTACACCGGCCGTGGTCGCAAGCACTATTATATTACTATAAACATGCAGCGCGATAGTTTAAAAGTTAATCTCGAAGTTATTACATAGGTACATAAATAAAACTTTGCTATCCATTTATAGAAACAAAATAATATGTTTATGTAGCTACTGTTTGTACACATACTGGTGTCAAGCTAGTTATAATGAGACAGGAAGCAGATCTTTAAATAGTATTGGAAAAGGGCTGAGGATAAATGAATGTATGAAGTCAAAAACTTGTTCGAAATCAGTCAGTAGTTGATGTATTGCAAACAAATAACTAATTGTAATTAATTTGTTTACAGGTGGATCACACAATTATCATCTACCTTGTTGATCCTGATGGCGAATTCGTCGATTACTATGGCCAGAACAGAAATGCTAAAGAAATTCATAACTCAATGCTTGTTAACATTAAAAAGTATGAATCAGCAAAGAAAACCTCGTGGCTGTAAGCATACGGTGCATTTATGTAGAGATAGAATTAATCTAGTTCCAAAGTATTTTACGTAAGCAAAATAAAGTTATTGTTCTGTTAACATTGTTTTATTTATTACTGCTTTTCAATAGCTATACTATAATAGTACTGTAATGTAATGCTACTATAAATACAAGCCATTTCGGCCAACTTATTTTTTTGCCTACTATTTAGGTATAACGTAATGTAATGTCGTGGTGGCCTAGCGGTTCAATGAACGGATTTGTATGCACAAGCGAACCCAGACAAGTACCAATGTGGCTTTTTCAAATTTATATGTACTTTCTTAATAATAATTATTCTAAGACACTTCTGATAAACGGTGAAGGAAAACATCGTGAGGAAACCTGATTCCAAAATTTGGGATCTTAAATCGCCAATCCGCAGAGAGGTCCGCAAAGCGTGGTGATCAATGCTCGTGCCTTCTCTATATGGGAAGAGGCCTGTGCCCAGCAGTGGGACGTTTAAAGGCTGGATTATTATTATTATTATTTAGGTATTAAAATATTGTAGTTGTCTACTACATAGTGGCTAAACAAGGTTGATTTTCATTTGCCTTTATGTACTCAAGGTAAGGTAAAGGTAAGGTAAGGTGAATAAAACATTACTAACTTATTATCGTAGTATATATTATATTATTATTTAAAAATTCGCCGTCATTTTACTCGTTATTTTACTAATGGTGACTTGTCCTCCTGCACTGTGTATTTGCACTAAACTTTGGTCTAACTGGTACAGTTTCACTGTAGTTCCATCGAGGTTCGACGTCGATATACTGACCTCACCTCCGTTCAGCGACATCAAGTTGACGTCACCGTCGTAGTTGACGTCATTTTCCACGATATTCACGTTGTTAGCATTTAGTAAGTTATCATCTTGATAGTTCTGGCTATTATCAACGACTAGGAGTTCTGTTTTAAGGTTACTGTCATCGAGTACTAATTCACCAGTTACTTCTAAGGGAACTTCTTGTACGATATTTAATGTGAGTTCTTGTTCTTTGGCTTCATTGTCAGGTGACTCTTCAGATACGTTTTCATTGACAGTAATCAGCTCGCCATGTTCCTTGTTAAACATTATCCTGTCATTGATAACAGGTACGGGATCAGGGTCTTCTTCTTGCATTATAAATACTCCTCGATTCTCTGGTCTCTTTTTTTTTGGTGCTTGGTGCGACTTAACATGCTTTATTTGTTGGGATTTTGTTGCGAACTTCAGCGTACACATCGAACATTCAAAAGGTTTTTCACCTGGGGAAATAAAAATACTTTAATAAGTACATGTTTTGTTATCCAATGATTTTAGTGCTGTTAATAAAATCGCTACGAAGAAGAGTTATTGAATTCGAGACGTTTAATTTCCCATTTACGTAAGGCCTGACTTCCAAGATAGCGGTAATGTAGTTATATTGTCTATTTTGTTTTTATAATGAATATTTACCTGTATGTACGCGATGGTGGTCTCTGAGACGCGTAGCGTTAGCGAACTTCTTGGGACACACACTGCACGCGAACGGACGCTCTCCAGTATGTTGACGCATATGAGCGCTCAAATACTTGCGGGTGAATCTGTTTACAGGATAATAATAATCTTTACCAATTGCAATGTAATATTTAGGTAAATAGGTTAGAAATCTTAAAACTCTTTCGCCATTGCATTATCACAGTATATTTTGCGTGAAAGCTGTGCCGTCTTTTATTTTCTAGCAGCCTAAACAATAACACAATCTAGTAAACAGGGTGTTAAGAAAACCCCGTCCGATCCGTTAAGGTGTTGTTAGGTATGCATCATATATATCATTAATGGAAAAAAGGAAACAAATTATAACCACAATTTTTTTTTTCCTTCAAATCGAGAGAGATTCGTCGTCGATTCGTGTCTTCGGTTTGCGGGACAAGTAAAATAATGTAAAGTACAAGTAAAAAAGTACCTAATGTACAATAATGGTTAAATAAAGGCTTGTGTTTAGTCACCGCTTTCCGCAGATGGTGCAGCTGTACGGTCGTTCCCCAGAGTGGATGCGCTCGTGTGTTTTCAGAGAAGATCCCGAGGTGAACCTGCGATCGCATTGCGAACATGCGTATGGCCGCTCGCCTATAATAAAATAATATCAATTAAAAAATATGTTTATTGCTAAAGTTAGCTTGGCGGTGAGGAAATAAAATAATAATTTATTAATTTACCAAAAAGACGAATAAAAAGACGACGAAGAAGACGAAAAAACGATTATATTTAGCGTTCAGCAGGCGCCTACTTATTACAATTTATACTTAAGAGGATGCATGCATAATATTTTACTGTCTCAATTCTTTTCTTCTAAAAATCCCGACTTTATTAATATGGTCGTAAAAATCGAAAACGACAATAAACGATACTCGAAAAAGTGAAAACTGAAATAAACCATAGTTTATTTTTCCCCCTCATGGGGAATTTCTTAGGGTGGAAAAGTGGAATAAGCCGGTTGTCTGGTGCATTTATTTAGATAAACTACTGATCGAAATATATAAATATTAAGGGTGCTAGTTACCAGTATGTGTCCGCATATGCAGAGTGAGGTTAGAGTTTTGTATGAAGCTCTTGCCGCAGGTGGAACACACGTACGGCTTCTCGCCTGTGTGCGTGCGGTGGTGCGTGTTGCGCGTCGACTCGTGTCGGAACCTAAAAAACAGACCTTATATTAAAAAAATAGGTACTTACCATGTAGGTATGTAAGGAAGAATAATTATTGTAATTTGAAACTTATGCTGATGGAATAAGAATCACATGAGCGTTTTTTGCAGGTTTCCATGAGAGGTATTGAGATAGTCAAAGAACGCGTCTGTTCCCAAAACGGCGACGGGTTGGCACTTTACACCTACTAATCAAGGAGTCTTTCGGGACTGTAGCCCGCCAGAGTCGCATAGGCCTCGCGTGAGTGATCCGGCTAAGGCAGAGACAGGACCGCGGTGTTTTTAATAGGTGCATGTCCGACATATCCCCATGACGTGCCCTCTGCTTGTGTTTAAGTGATTAGCTTGTGCCGCCAGCAGTGTGATGGTGGTGGTTACCGTTTGTCGCAGTAGCGGCAGGCGTAGGGCTTGCGGTCGGAGTGCACGAGGCGGTGCGAGGCCAGCAGGCGCGCGCTGGCGAAGCGCTTGCCGCACTCGCACGCGCACGGCCGCAGCCCGCCGTGCCGCGACATGTGTGCCGCCAGCTGACCGCTCTCACTGTATCTGTACACCCGGAAAAATCAGAATGCTGAAAAATCTTGTGATCATCTCTAATCGGTGATGCCAGACACACAGAATCTTTATTTTTGCTTCGGGGGTTAAAAAGTTTCCTTCATACTTAATATGTTTTAGTGACAGGTATATCAGTCTAAAAATAAATCTTTTCATGACTCGACTGAAATCGAGATTTTAGTACTTTTTTTAGTAATCGCAAGCAATATTGCGGAAGTAAGACAACATTAATACAGGGTGATTACCTTTTATCACATATACTGCAGGCGTGTTTCTTCTCGACGTGCTCGCCGGTGTGCACGCGCACGTGTCGGCGCAACGCGTACATCTCCGTGAAGGCCTTGTTGCAGATGTCGCACGAGTAGCGCTTAGATTCCATGTGCCGTTGTATGTGACGGCGAAGCGCTGATTTTGCTATAACATATATTATTATTTATTTTCAGCTATGTTCGTCCAACTGCAGAACGTCACATAGCAATATATGAGGTGTGTCAGTGTTTCTTAGATTCATTACACATCAAATCTTGCCGGCTATAATAATATTAATAAAAACATTTATCGATCACACTTTTTTTTTTGTTATTGGCCTAAATTTGGCCATAGAAGCTTTAAAACGAAACGACGCAAACCTATCGAGTTTGGGCTCATTTTATTTGTATTTATGAGCACTCTAGTACTTGATTATCTCTATTGATTTTCTTTTAATTAAGTTGGTTGGTACAAGTATAAATTAGAGTTTAGAATCACTACCGCACTCTTACATCTGACTTAACACAACTTACCAGTAAATTCCTTTTCGCATTGGTTACACTTCCATGGGTTCCCTTTCGTGTGCAATATAGAATGGACTTTGAGATCATGCTCAGAGTTGAATGGCTCCATGCACTGTCCACAGAAATGCGGACATTTCACATTGGGGTGGCGAGTTCTCATGTGTTCTTGGAAAGGTATAATTTTTGCAAAGACCTGGTAATATAGTAATTTGTAAATAGTAGGAAATTGTTGAGCATTTATGTGTGTAGTTATTAAATGATTAAAAAAAAAACATTGTTTTTAAATAAACGTCAATGTTAAAAATAAGTCTAAATTTAATACCTTAGAACAAGACAAACAAGATAATGGCTTTCCTTTCCGTGGCCTAGGGGTTTGTTTGATCTTTCTCGTAGGCTTTTTAAGTAGACCATTAGAATCTGAAAAAAAAATGCCTAATTGTATTTATATTTTTTTATATTTATTTAATTCTTTCATTAAAATCAATTATTGCAGTTTAAATTGGTCTCTTTTAATGGACTCTAACTAATTATTACATGGTATTGGTTAACCTGACAGAAAGTTAACACTGTGGTTCACAATGCTTACCATCATTATATTTACGGGTTCTTGTTCTGAAACACAAGTGAAAGTTGTAGTAAAAGTATATAAAAGTAACTTTAATACAAATATGGATTTTGTGTTAACCTCTTTCTCGTATTTTTCTTTTGCACTATATATAAATTGTCGTTGTCACTGTTATCACTGAGATCTTCTAAATATTGCACATCTGTAATTAAAAAAACAAGAAATTACAATACTGAATCATTAGGATGTTTTCTTCTTACAGCATATAAGATAATAAAAATTTAATAATGGATTTGAAGTTTTTTTTTTTTCGATTTCCGATTTCATAATTTTTTGTATTATGTACCATCTCAAATATCAAGAAATTATCAATGGTTGTCATAGGTAACAAAGTGTTTCATCTTTGGAATGCATACAGACCATTGGCCTTAAACACCTACTTTTAAATTATTAAAAATAATACCTTCAACAAAATCAGTTTCATTGTTCATATCATCATTCAAATTATTACTCTCATTCATATTATCATTTTCTGGTATTTGTTCTTCCTTTATCATCCTGAAAATATTCAATTTATATAATTATATGTGATTTTGAAGTAAATAATCAATCACACATAAAACTAAAAACAACCATTTCAAAGTTATTGAAGTCTAATTGCAATTTTATTTATCCATAATATATTTTTAAGTTGTAATTTGTTTTTAAAATTTAAACAACTTAAATAAGACTACTAACATGTTTTGTTCACCGAGTTCATCTTTGACGGTTACTTCTCCCTTCAGCAATGACTTCAGCATGTAGTTGGACTTCTCGCACTTGGTCCTGAACTCATAGCAGTGCACCATTTGTGTTTGACATGGCTCGCATATATTTGACGGTAAGCCATCTTCTGCACACAACTGTGTTAAAGATAGAATTTAAACATTAGATATGGTACATTTAAAATATAAAACTATAACTCTCCATGTATTTCTGTTTGTGCTGTAACTCTTCCTAAGCCAAAAAACATATTGTGATATTGTTTTCAGTATTTAATAGGAAGAGAGTGGAATGAGAAATGTGTGTGTGTGTGTTGAACGTTTTCTTTATGTAACTTGAGAACATAAAATTACAATTAATGAACTATATAACTCTGCAATAACTTACTTGTATATTTGTCAGTTCTATAAACATATGAGTTAAAATACTGTTTTCTTTGGTGGCCAATAATGGGTATAGAACGTCGTTGTCTGTTGACAGACATATTCGGCACATATTCTGTACATTGCAGTCTTCAGAATTAAGATATTCATAGAGATTATATGGTATTTCTATTTCAATATAGTCTTCCTTCTTAAATAACTCATCAGCTTGCTTCGTGCCGTTTTGTTCGGCAGTTTCGGAATCCATATTAACAGGATTCATTGTTATTTACAAGGTAAACCTGTTGTTTTTAGATTTGTTAAATGTTATCATACTTATTTTATATTAAACCCGCGTATGTAATGTGTTTATATTAATATTATTTTTGATCAAAGTAACAAACTCGATAACTTGGCTCGACAACATGACATTTGTTTGACATAATTAATATGACAGCATATTATGCTGTCAAACTTTTGTTTGATAATTATTTTTATTTCTTACGGAACAGGCTATGATCACAAACCATATTACTCAGTTTAACAACAAAAAGTTTTTTCGTTTCGCAATAATAATAAATAATTCAAATCTCATGAGATGAGGAACATATTTTTTTTTTTAATTTGTTATGATTGAATTTCTAAACGATTTAAAAAGACTTCATGTTGAATCCTTTTACATAATCGATGTTACTCTTACTTTACTCACTAGCGCTTAAGCGCGGAGATGGTCAGCCGCTTCTACTTATTAGTGAGCAATCGCTTGAGATCGTGAGCACTAAAAAGCCACGAAGTTTGAACCGCGACAGTTAAATAAATGTTGAAGACCGTTGAGCGGTTGTTTTTTTACGACGTGTTTTTAGAGACGAGCTTGTGGCAAGCTTTCGATTATGAAGAAGAAAAGCTGAAAAGAACTTACATCCATCCTCTATTTTCCGAAAGCGCACAGAGCCTGTGAAAAACAAACCTGTGCCCTTACAAACCTCACGCTTGACGATTTAATGAAAGCCGTTGATAATGCAGTAGAAATGTTTGGAGTTGGATTTTTTATTCAATTAATATTATTATTATTAGGTGCATAAAAAATCAAACTGCTGACCAGTTTGGTAAAAATGAATGTAGGTCATCCCGCCATCTCCGCCTGGGTCTGCCTCGCTGACGCCTAATGTGTGTTGGGGACACTTGGGGACCATTCGGTGGTAATGGTTTATTAATTACTATACTATATGTATTTTATTGCTTGTTTTAAAGATTATTCACATAACCAACATTGAAAATAAACTTATTAAATTAAATATACGAAATAATATGATGTTCTTTAAAGATAAATGTTAGTACTTAGGTAATAAATGGACTTTGTTATTCGTAGCGGTCAACAACATCTACTTATTCGGGGGTGAAAGGTCTCTCCTATCCTAGATGATAATACATACATACATATACTCACGCCTGTTTCCCGCAGGAGTAGGCAGAGACCACTTCTTTCCACTTGCTACGATCCTTACATACTTGTTTCGCTTCAAATAATAATACAAACTTTTTAACCGACTGCGTCTATATGTGTAGGTCAATGGTGTAGGTTCGATAAATTACAAAAAGTCCCATGTATAAAGCTGGCCACTCAAGGAGCATCAAATAAAAAAGTTTTTATGAGAAATAATTTTCGTACCAGCTGTTCTACAACATAACTTAATTCTGGTAGGGTCTTTTGTTTACTAACAAAGCTTGATACATTTTAAGCAAATGATTAAAACTGCACAATAACATGTAGGTTGGTAGGTAATTAAACTGGAAAGTTTTCGTTTCGGTCAATGAAGTAAATAAACAAGTGCGATTACCCCAGTTTGATCTGATTGAACCATATTATGTATTTAAGAATGAAGAGCTAGACCCAGCCACAGAGTCTGGAAGGGTCTAGCTAGACCGTAAATGTAGAAGTTAAAAAGTAAATGCAGAATTATGTAATTTATTTTCTTCTCTCGTCGCAATAGGGTACAAAAGGTTTTTTTACAATAGGTAAGTAGCTACTACCTATATTACAGTATTCAGCAAAATCCGGGGAGATTGGAAGCCAACCTCAACATAGCTTAGGAAAAGGCTAGGCCGAAGAAGGTAAGTACTATACATGCATATAATGCCTGTCGATTATTAATTTGTAGGAAAATCGCCATTTTTTTTAATGTCCACATAGCCTATGTCACTCGGGATAACTTAAAGCTTCTAATGATACCACAAACATTGAAATCGGTCAAGCCTTTAAGAAGTTATGGTGGAATAAAGAAACTCACAAACATACATACATACATGAACCCTGAAAACATAACACTCCTTTTTGGGCAGTCGTGTAAAAACAGAAACACTTCCTTCGCTAAACGTTATACTTAGATTACAGGCGTTGCTAAATACGTCTGCGGCGCTCCTGAATAAACCTGCCAGCAGTGTGGCAGAAATGTTGGTAATTTGAGAACTTCCTCAGAAAGGCAGAGGATCCCAAAAATGATTTTGGAAATCAAACCTTAGGTATTTCAATCTGTGAACTCGGAGAAGTCTTCACACAGTTTGACAACATTATATTATCTACCTAGTAGTTATTTACACATATATGAACAGACATATACCTACTTAGAAGATTATTATCGTGATTTGACTCCAGCCAGTTGAATGTTTATATTAAAAGTTTATTAATAGCTGATTAGATGATAGCTAATATTATTTGAGCGAAATTTATATATGTCCACGAAAACCTACCTCACTTAACTCTAAGATAACTCTTTCTCTGTATCTAAGGTATCAAAGACAGTAAGGTACAGTATGTTCATTATGACATAGATGGAAAAATTTGCAAATAAAGTCAATTATTTAGCGTAGGTGTAATTATTTTGTTTCAAAGACGTATCCTGACCCGTACGATAAGGCTGACCCTAGGAGAGATAATGCGTGTGGAAGTATTGCGAGCTGGAGGCGCGCTCGGCGGCGCATACCCGAGCAGAGCACCCCGGAGGCTGGAGCGCCGGCCGCCGACACGCCGCTGTCATAGTCTCTACCAATATGTTTATTGGCGTCACCTCAAGTGGAGACAACGTGAATTCTCATTACGACTACCTGATTTGAACGCCGGAGGTGAGCATTCAAAGAGATTCTTTAGTGATGTTGAACTTACTGAAGGTCACCCCAAAAGTTTAAATAAATAAGTCGTTACTGATAGGCTCAAGTGTAATCTCAAATTGAAGTGCTATTATTCGTCCAGACCCCGACGGACAATCATTTATGTAAAGCGTGATTACAAAATTAATTTATATTAATAATGTCTTTGCTGTATCTTGGAAGTTTTAGTAATATACATTCAATAATGCCATTTAAAATAATAATAGACAATCAATAATATTAGGATATTGCTGAGTATACGTTTTTCTTGCAGGCACATCTAGTGAAAGAAATTTTGAACGCTTGCAAATATGGCGCTAGATTTTGTAGCTGGATGTATAGGGGGTAAGATAAAAAACCATTTATACCAATATTCGTAAAACGAACTAGTTAATATGGAACTAATTGAACTTTTTTGTGTACAGGTTGTGCGGGAATTATCGCTGGTCATCCTTTAGATACTTTGAAAGTGCATATACAATCAGGTAGAGGCAGTGCGCTGCAGTGTACAAAGGCGCTGTTGAAAGGAGGAACGTTGTCGACCGCTTACCGCGGTGTAGGTGCTCCACTGGGTGGAATAGCTGCTGTGAATGCTATAGTTTTTGGAGCTTACGGGAATACGAGACGGGCTTTGCCCAATCCACATGCATTGAGCACACATGCGACAGCCGGCGCGGCCGCAGGTTTTCTACAAAGTTTCGCGTGTGCTCCCGTGGAACTAGTGAAGACCCGGCAGCAGCTGACTAAACCTGGAGAAGGCATGCCGTCGGGCGCGTGGGCGGGAGCACGCCACATCATACGGACAGGCGGCCATCGAGCTCTCTTCCGAGGACTGTGTGTGACAATAGCTCGCGACAGCCCTGCGTTTGCGATTTACTTTTCGTCTTTCGAGGCAATGACTCGGGGTGATCAATCTGTGACGAAAGTATTTATGGGTGGAGGTGCTGCCGGAGCTTTATCGTGGGTGTTGTTATATCCTATTGATGTGGTGAAATCGAGATTACAAGGCGACGTGGTGGGGAGGTATGCTGGTGCTTGGGATTGTTTCGTGAAGTCTGTTCGTTCAGATGGGTGGCGGTGCATGAGTCGCGGAGTAGGTGCAGTCACTCTGAGAGCGTTCATAAGCAATGGAGCATGTTTCACAGCCGTGGTGTGGACAGACCGCATATGGCAGAGAATGGCTTCAGATGCTGGAGTAAAGAGTTTCGCTCAGGCCACCGCTATCAGTGAAGCTGTTTGCCATGAGAACAATGAACGCCAGTACGATGTATAGAAGTGACTTAAAAAAGCTTAATACTTTTTGTCTGCACAGATATGTGTTTGTAAGATGAGTAAACTCTATTGTAAGAGTCGAGAAGATAAAATATGACATATTTATATTTTTTTGTTTCTAAATTACTTGTCCATATCATACCGTCGATAGCGATTAACAAAGAGTGCTACGAAGTATCTACGTTTGCTACGAGTATTAAATAAAACGGTTTCTAGCTCAAAGCTTCTAGAAACAATTCCGAAGTCACTAGATAATAACAAGTTCAACTTCTTGTAAACAAAATTGTTTAATGTCAGAAAGTTACTGATATAAAACATATACCATTTGTATGTAATATATATGTAATACATATAGGTAGGTACCTATGTATCTCTCAAGTGTGAGTTAAGATAAATCTTTATGGCATTTATTGTGTTGTTTTACTAGACTATCAGAATTTATTGTTTCCAATAAATATATTAATGTAATGACTGAAACTTTCGTTTTAGGGAGTGCTTTAGTCTTAGTTGCAATATTGGCGAAATGCTCATGTAAATATAAGTATACGCTTTGTTCAAATAATCAATGTAATATCCTGAACCCTGGGCTTTAATTGATTTATAGGATTAAATATGAGGTTAATCTTTGACCTGACACCATGTGATAAGAGTTAACACAAGCGAAATAGTATACTTACATACCAATTTTTGTATCTTAAATAGATAAAAATTGTCATCTCTACAATTTCTTATTTATTAATTAAACGAACTCAAACTCCGGTTTACGGCGCGTATGAGCGATAAAGATAGGTTTATGTTTTATGTAATAAAACAAAAGGTTTTTCTTTCTTATTAAGTATCATATACTTGTCTGAAAAATTTCATACAATTTTCAAAAATATTCCAAAAATACAGGAATGATTCACATTATGAAAATATCACATTATAAATATGCCAAAAGTGCTATAATAAAGGTAAATATTTTTAAAAATAAAGGACGGTTACATAATAATTTTACATAATATTAACTTCACTATACTTTTTCCTAAGACTTTTATTTCTTCTTCTTATTGATTAGGTAGTTTACTATCTTTGGGTAGGCTTTTCGAGTAACAGAAAAGTTTTCAATGAGACCTGAAATTAACGAAGTCATTAATGTGTGTACTTAGGACTTTAGATGGTAGGTTTGTGCTTATATGATTGGTTTGTAAGTGTAGAGATTTTGATGTGTTGAGTAACCTTGGAGTGCGCTAGTCCTGCTCCATGGGCTGCGGGGGGAGGGGCGGCGGCGGCGGCGGCGGCTGCGGCGCGGGCGCATCGATGTTGGCGGCTTGGTTCTCCATCAGGCCCAGCTGCTCCAGCATGTCGTCGTTGTCTTCCATCAGGTGAACCTGCACCAACCACGGCCGGTTACTCTGCAAAGAAACATTTTAATATCCAAGACGGAAAACGTCGTACACTGAATGACAGTGACAGTGTCACAAATTCTTTTCAGAATAACTCCCTATTACCCAATCAGTCTAAAAATTGCTAAACGTCTGTCAAATCTCAAGTCAAGTGTTGGTTTTTGGTTGGTAGTATTTTGGTTAACCAAGGATATTTGTTGACATTACATTATGATAAGAGAATACATTGACTAGTCTTTCAGGATCCGGGGGCTAAGACTTTTAATACCAATTATAAAGCATTGATTTGTTTTAGTTCATGTTTTCAAAACAGAATAATGTAGTGAATTCTGGTACGTAGGTACCTATTTGATAAGGATGATAACAAACTTAAATAGGCGTGGTCTCAGTGTTTCACAGAATCACAGCCCCATGTATGAGAAGTAGAGTCGGAGTTATTGAAAGTTACCAGTACTGAGTAGGAACCTGAAGCAAATATACTTCGAGGTTCAATTGTTTTAAGTAAATTTTATTATGGCAAATCTTATCTTTTATTTTGCTGTGCCCAACCTACGCAAGAAAGCAGACAATAGATAACGCAGAGGCTTGTCTTGTTTGTTAACATTGTCTTTTCACCTCATTGCAGTTCATGACCCTTGAGATTATATTTATAAATATTCATTTAATATGGCTTCCGATTCTTACCACGTAATAACATTGTGTGAATCAGTCACGGTCGGGGCTAAACTCTAGTTTTAAACTGAAGATATTGTTCTGACCACTTGACTAACCTCTGTCTTATCACCGCAATTTTTAAACAGCTATGTATGATGAAACTGTCAATTCATCATTAAACGTTATCTTTTTATAAACAATCATGGAAGGTGATAAACGGACAATATCAAAGTTCATGATTGTTTAAAATATTATTTCAGGTACAGGACCTACGGGACGGCCGGAGTAACATAACGCACCTATAAACTGTTAATTTTACAGTATGTAAAAGCAAGTAAGCAGTCAACTGGCTGGCTTGACTTGATACAGTTCTTCCATTAAATACTTGAGTTATAGATGAGAAGTGCTATTTTTTTTTTTGTAGAGATCTTTTACAGTAAGCCTAAGGGCAGGCTTTGACTGCTCCACCGGACTTTGAAGAAGACATATATACTTCGAGCCAAGAATCGAGCTTCGAGCAAACCCTACTTCAAGTCGCATAAGAAGATCGTCTGTCCTAACTAGCTGGTGACACTTGACATCTGTATACCTCTGCAATGGCATTGCAGAGGTATACAGACTGCCCCAGACCAGCCCCATTCCTGAAGTTTGATTCGCTTTATCGACTATTCATTATTTTTTTAGAAAAAAGATGATTTCTTGTTAATAATTTACGACTAAATAGCTTTGGTCTTTGCATACCCAGCCATCTAGCCCATTATAAAGAATTCTTACAAAAAAACCGACTTCAAAATAAGTCTTACATTTATTTCTCAAACTGGACCAAATTAAAATGGGACACGGGAAGCACCGGCTTTCGAAAAAAAAAACAAATCGTTTAACCCAGTCGAAAGTTATGAGGTACAAACGTAAAATCATTACAGTCGAATTGAGAACCTCTTTCTTTTTTAAAGTCGGTTAATAAGTTGTTGATATACTAACATCAGGCAGTGCCGTGCGGTGCTGTCCGTGGCGCGCCGTCTCCGACAGCAGGATCTTCTGCCTCTTCTCCTCCATGAGGCGCTCGCGGTGCTTGTGGATGTAGTCGTACACGTTCGGCAGCCCCATGATCACACACGCTGACAGCGCAGACCGGTAGATGTTCATGTCTGTCGCCTCGTACCTATTAAAACGAACTTACGTTTATAATTTGAACTTTGAGGTGCATGATAGGCGATAGCGTGTAAAAGTAATATACTTAGAGTCAGTGGCATCCTAGACGAAATATAATTAAAGGCGTAGTATGACAGTTCAGTTTAGCGGGTTCTAACTTAGCTTAAAGTTTTTATATTTTGTATAGGTATCTGTATAAAGTATTATGTATGTGAGTACATAATTGAAACGAAAGGTAAATGCAAAGGGCCGAAAATTTTACACAAGGCCAAATTTACGTAAATAGATGTCATGTTAACTAATAAGTTTCTGCGACTAACAATTATTTCAAAGGATAGATGACAAAAGGAGCATTGACCATTATTTTAAATTCAATTACCCTGATTGTTAAATAAATAGATCTTGATCTGGATATAGAAATAGTAAAACCATTTTATGTTTTAAACTAGACCGGACTTTAGTTCACTGACCTCAGCACAGACCGCTGCCTTATTATAGGGCTGACACAAAAGAGGCCTACAAAGGGCTGTTACGTCATTCCATGATTATGCATGAGGCGTAGCTAAATCTCCGCACAGACAACGCGTTCTTAATAAAGTTCTTAGTTTGAATAGAAGATTAAAAAAATAAACGAATAATATCAAATATTGAAAAGAATAGTTTAATTTCACATTTGTCCATAACATTAAATAAAAAAACGCTAACCATAAATTATTTATAGGTATGTCCTTCGTTTGGAAAATTTCTTGTGTTGGAACAGAAATTCGCTACAAGAGCTGCATTGTTAGAAGCGTTTATGAGGCTATCAAGAGACTGGACCAGACAATAACAACAGTGTCGTTTGTGTGACGATAATCCATTTAGGCTACAAGAATAGCCTTTAAATCCCTACTGGACCTTTAATTCTGTGTCGAAGCCCGTGGTATTTCCATCCGCGAATAGAGATTAAGTAAAACGTTATCAAATACATCCTGAGTTCCGAAGGTAGAGTCATTTACCGTTTACGTAATGATGCCAGTTCTCATTAAATTTCTTTATGTTTTCACGAGTAATTTCAGTGCTGTAGAACCGAAAAACATGTTCACGCATTCATCATGAAGTTAGATAACCCATATACTGATCCCTCGTGCGAATGAGGATTGACAAGAATTTCATCATGTTGTAAACATTTCTCATAAGAGCATCCGCCATTAAAACTTTAATTGTACAGTGCACTGCAATACGACGGAATTTAAACTGAGAAAAATGTCCTAATAATAATTTACCCTAATATAACGACTTGACAGCAACACTGCCGAATTCTGAAAGATTAGAAGTGTATGAAATTGATAGGATTTATTTTTATGGCATGTAAAGAAGAATAGATCGCAAAGCAGATCTCCTAGAAAAAAATCTAAATATTGAATTATATATTCAGAATTCTAATATTAGAATTCAAGACACTTGGCCAATTTTTATTACGAGAAGGGAACGCTGAAAGAAACCTTATAACCCGAGTCCCTAGACTTGCCCATGTTATCACATCTTGTTATCTCGCAGTGGTCAGTACAACACACATCTAATATCGATTACATAACAGTGGTAAACAAGTATTAATAATTATCTATGATTATAATATGCTTTGCTGAAGCTCACGCGATGTGATGTGATCTCTACGATAGATCATATAGATGTAAACAGAGTAATTAATGTTGGATAAGTAAAGCGAAGAAAAACCTAAAAAAACAGGCATGTTGAATCCACCGAAAGGGTACTAAGAAAGGAAATAAAATAAGGGCTAGGCGATGCAATGACTTGTTATATTTGGCTAGTATCTATTATGGGTAATATCCGCATGTCCATATGGCCGATAGCAGGGTTCAGGCTAAAGTTAATATAGTTCTGTTAATGAAACAATCAAAACGGGTAAATACCGGTACCAAGTTATAAAAAGATCTCAGTATCTAGCAGCTGATTTAAGAAAAGACCTAACGTTATCAATGAGTTTTGTTAATAACAACATAACATTGTTTCAGTCACGATTTCGTGCAACTTTGTAAAGCTTTTGATGGCATACTTGTGAAAGCATCAGCAGATCGAAAAATAATATTTCTACTTTGTAGCCATCCCCACTTCAGTAAGGAGTTGAGTGTCCACCGCTCATTACCCGCAATGCATTCCTAGTCTCGGGCAACTTTGCAGCGGCGCGTCCCCGAGACCGGGCTATTCTCTCCCCTATCTATGTGGTTCTGCCGTTTACGTCGTACAGTCACGAACAGAAATATGTATACACTGTCCAATTTTTCATTGATTTTCTCTTCAGTTATAGATTGGTATTGTGAAACGTGTTATGAAGAATCAAGTATATATGTTTCTGTTTACAAAAATCCCGCTAATTTTACGTTACAATTTCGCTATGTGTATAGATATTTTAGCTCGTGACTGAACACCCTTCTCGGGGTAATTAACTAAGAGAGTATGGGATAAGTTAGTGACCCAATAATAGAACAAGCCGCAGCTCATCTACGGATCTACTTATCATACTAATGATTGATTATTAATTAATAATAGCTTATTAATTGATAACCGACAGTTCGCTGCAACTTACGCCTACAACACGTGCGTTAAACAAACTGTTATTGATAGACTTTATAAGGTGTGGAGTACACTACTGATGAGTTAAAACTGTCGTATTACGAATACGACTGGTGGTATGTGATATTGAGGCAGGAAATGGTGGGACGAACTAGAGACGGTCAGTTACAGATTTAACCCATGAGAATAAAAAGAGAATTGAAGATTAAAAAGAGCAGAAAACTACTTAATTCTCTGCTCTCTTTTTCGCTTGGTCGTCATTATCATCAGCAAAAAAAAACGGAACACTAAAGCGAGGTCAAACTGTTTCATATTAAAAGGTTAATTCTTGACCTAGTACAAAACCATGAAAAAGATAATGTACTTATTGTGTAATATTATATAACATTGTGTAATCACGGTTTAAAAGTTATTTACTTATACCTAAGTAGCAGTGATTGAAACGTGAACGTGATAAAAAGTAATTAGTTCATTTATTATACATTTAGATTATATTTAGAAGATAATAATGAATTAGCTTCACACTTCTTAAATCCAGATCACACATGACCCTAGGGATCGACACAATCTCGTGCAATCGAACCTTTGCACACTAACTTACCTTACATTGTTACCTATTTCATAAAGTAGGCTTACATTATGAAATAGGTGCTGTCCCGGCCTTTTTGGTAGGACTATTTAAGATGAACATTTCCATGACACATAATATACGTGTAACTACAAATGGCATAGTTTTTTTTTCTACTTACTTGACACATATCGCTATATTTTGAACAATTCACACAAACGCTTTATAATTTATAGCCTATGTTTTATGTGTTTTTCTGATGTATAAGCTACATTATTGTAAAGTTTCATTAAAATCCATTCGGTAGATTTTGCGTGAAAGAGCAACAAACGTCCATACATAAAAACAAACTTTCGAATCTATAATATTGGTAAGGATATTAGTATAGGATTAAATGTGTCCTTACCACTCGTTGGTCCTTTCATCGTAGCACTCTACGTGGTATATGGTGGTGACGCCGTTGAAGCCTCCGATCGCGAAGATCATGTCGTCGATGACCTCAATAGCGAAGTTACTGCGAGGGTTGTACATGTCGGGCACGGGAGCCCACGTGTTCGCTGCCGGGTCGTACACCTCACCGCTACACATCCTCGAAATGCCGTTGAAACCACCGATCACGTAAATCTGGTGAATAAAGAACAGTGCAATTTTAATATTTTTAATGATTGCCGGTATATGGTGTCCTGGACAAACGGTAAATAGCAGTAAACAGTAGATAGTATTATTTTTTAAAGTTTTCTTTTGTTGTAAAAACCAGCCTCAAAAATAGGGCATATTCCATTTTGCTCGCCTGGATGGTATCACCCAGGTGAACATAGTGATATATATCAAAAATATTATTCTTATCAATTTTACATAAAATGTTACTATTACATTATAATTTAGTTCCAATCACGAAAATAAAAAAAATAATCTTACGTGCCAATAATATAGTATACATTTCACGTGACATTCATAAAGTAATGACTCAACGTGAATAAATAAATATTTAATTATATTAATAGCCTCGTTGCCACTTAATAATGAAATGTATATTTAAACTTATACCTAGGTGTATTTTGTTCGCTCTTCCAAAGAAAAAGAGCTCTGTATATAACAGAAATCCTGTATGAATTCCTTATTATTCATTTGTGTAGATAAGGCTGTTCTCTACCGACCAACCTGCCCTATATAGAACATCCGATATGCTAGAGTTGTTTGCGATTGACGAGCGAAACTGGATATAACTGGTATTGTCATCTCTCTCAAGACTTGCAATAACAAGGAAGACGAAAACATTGATAAGTAGATATTATTGAAAAGCGTATTGGTAATAATAATATCATTTATCATAACAATCACGCTTCGGCGTAATATTTTGGCTTACGCAAAGCATGGCTAGCGGGGATTTCATAATTTTGAGACAATAGTATGGCTCGTGTAATTTTATCTCGATTTACAGTTTTCGCCAACACTAGTTCTGATAATGAAATAATATAACAATTGCAAAGTTCTATTATTTGTTTTATCACTATATAGTGGTTCTTTCAACTAATAAACTACTACAGTACCACGGGAACAATATTAAACGTCCACAAACATTTTTGTTTTAATTTTTCTACACTTAAATACTCACAATATTTGAGTACGAACTACATATTAACAATAGAATTTAGGCTATGTAAAAAGCAAAAAGTAGATACCTATATTAGAGCGAATACCTAATTTAAGAACCTAACCCCCGGTTTCTAAAAGGCTGAACAAATTAATCTGTTGTCAAATCTATTGATCACGACTGCGATTCCTATCTAACAACCAATTATCGCCCTTGACATAAGATTTGTCAGGTGATTTACAGATTTTTGTGTTTATCATCGTTTTAGAAACCATGACGAAGTAAGTATACCGCATCCAGGATGGTAAGGTATGGATTACAAGCAATAATACCTAAATACCTTGTTGTGGTAAGCGATGCAAGAGACGCCGGATCTGCGCGAGCGCATCGGCGCAAGATTAGTCCATTGATTGGTGTCAGGGTCGTACACTTCCACGCTGTTCATGCACTCCTGGCCATTGAAGCCGCCCGTTATGTAAATCTTATCTAAAAACAAAGGGATAATTATTTAGTCATTGTATACTTACTAATTCGTTATAGAATTTTATATACTTTATTTCAAACTAGCTGTGCCTGCGACTTCGTTCGCGTGGATGACGAAACTTATCAATGAGTTTTTAACCGCAAAATTAAGTTTGTTTTTTATTGTTTATACTTTTCCGGGATAAAAACTACCCAGTGTGGTGCCCAGGACAATAAAGAATAATTATACCAAGTTTCATCGTAATCGAACCGGTAGTTTTTGCGTGATACCTGAACAAACAGACAGACAGACAGACAATTTTTTTTTTTCATACTTTTGTTTTCGGTGTCGGTCTAGTAACACAGCCCCCGCCATTAATATTTTTGATATTTTCAATGTACAGAATTTTCACTTTTACAGATTTATTATAAGTATAGATTACGCTACTTAAATCATAGATAGTGATTTGTTCTGTGTTTAAAATATGTCTAAAACTTGTTGAATCTACACAGCTAAAAGCCTAGTCCTCAATGAGTCACAAATTTATGTAAAGCCCAATTATAAGAAGGTTTTATGTAATGAATCTATCAACTTAAGTAGTTTTCTTTTGTCAGGGTGATGGTTTGTACTAGTTGTCTCTTTGGTGAGTTGATATGCGAAAGAATGTAGGTTAGGTAGCATTGTTTAGATGAACAGCAAAAGCTTATGTACGTACACTTAATTTATTAATTTATTTATCATGGAAGACTTACAGCTAAAGTAAACATAATAAAAACAGTGTGTGAGACTGACAGCCAATTAAAAGTCTTCACTTCTAAAGAACAGATTGATAAAGTGTGTGTGAACAAGTGAACAACACAATACAATACAACCACCAAGAAATACAGGATAACAATCAAACTTGACTTAATACATTTCAAGCAAAATCCCAGAATTAAAACTCGATTAAGTATACAAAACTTAATTAAAAAAGCTAAGGCTCATGCACTTTCTGGCCGAGGATACACTTGTCACGAAAGGATCAAAGTCATATTGTCTGCACATGTTATTAAAATTATTACTTGCACGCACTATAAATGAGATGTACGTAATTATGTATAAGCGAACTTACTATCAAGCGCCGCAGCACTTGCGTCAGAGCGTTGCGCGTTCATGGGGGCGACGAGTGACCACTGGTTGGTGCGGTGGTTGAAGCGCTCGGCAGTGTTCTGCCGGTGGTGGCCGTCGTAGCCACCCATCGCGTATATGGTTTCCCCAAGCACCGCCACTGACACGTAGCAACGACGTGCATTCATTGGTGCCACCTTTTGTCGAGGAAATATCAGGTTTTTAAGATCTAAGGACTTCAGTACCCACTCTTGATAACTAATTGCCTTCAATTGTTATATCTATGCATCTGCATTATTTTCTACGAGATATAGAAATTAGAAATAGCTTGTGTAATTCTTTTACCGAACATTTTCCGTAAGGAAAAGTTCACAAAGTGGTTATTAAATTCCACAGTAATCTAATAACTCTATCGAATCCGAACCTGCCCAAGAGTTTTCAGCGATTTTTAATTTTGATCATTGATTATTTATCTTCACTTTGAACAACAGTTTAAATAGGAAGGTATATTAAATGAGTAGGTAAGTTACCTCACGCCAACACTTGGAGACCGCATCAAAACAGCGGCACGAGTTAAAATAGTCCATGCCATCGAAGCCACCTATAACGTATATGCAATAGCCCAGAACCGCTGTGCCGTGGTACGCCCGGGGGCCCGCAGGATCTACTTCCTCTACCTGCAAAACATACCATAATTAAGACCAACTTCTCTTCACATGTTTCTAAACAACTTTTACAAGGGTACCGAAATTTCCACCAATTACTTGGCATCGATATTTGTAGGACTAACAGGGAGCTTTCGCAACTTTCAACTGACTTAATAAGAATATACAGAGACATGTGACAAGTTGTGTTATTGGCACGGTGAATATTTATCCATATTTTTCTTCAGCCCTTCTCTAGCCCATTCTCAAGCTATGTTGGAGTCAGCTTCCAGCCTCGTACCAATTCATCATTCATTTAGTACATTTTGTAAGTATTTATCTAACGTTACTTTGTACAATTGTTAGGTACAATTACGGTGTCATGTTATGAAAATTTGTCAGAGAGTTTAGTGATGTAAACATTCTGTTTTGATACACGAGATTTAGGCACGTGTCACTTAATTTCCTAGTCGCGTGATTTCGCAGTAGCGTCATTTGATGATATCCGGGGTCAAAGTTTTTAAATCAAGCTCTTCAGTGACATTATTGTAATGATTCAAAGAGTGACGAAAAAAACTTATAGAATAAATTACCTTTATCCAGCGATCAGCTCTCGTATCATAAGTTTCGATAAATGCAGTCGGTGAACCACCGCTCCAACCTCCAATTGCAAATAGAACCTATGTGACAGAACGGCAATTAGTTCTTTTACGGATGAAATTTCGACAGAACATAATAGTAAATAAAGGACTAAGTTTAAAAGTTATTAAAAAATGAATATAATAGTTAGGAACTTAATTTGACATATTTATTTATAAATTTATGTAGGCATTTATAAAGAAATAAGTCTCTTGAAACTAAGATAATCTGATATACTCTGCGTAATATGGATGCAAATATTATAATATTTTCAGCCCAGGAAATCCCACTGCTGGGTATGGACCTCTTTTTTATCCTACTTCAACTTGTATACAACCCCTCATAGATAGGTTTTAAGAAACATAATATATAAATTGTTCCAATCAAACGTCCTTTAAATCATTCTTATGTGAAAAGGCCTCAAATAACTCACACAATCACACACAACGAAAAAGGGCAGTCGGTAGGTATGTCACAGTTTAAAATAGATCTTATTAATTAAATTGAGATAGAATAATAGCGTTACTTCGTGTGGAACTCTAGGCCTCGCAATCTCCGGAGTAGCGACTTCACCGTCTCTCTGAGCAATCATCTCCAAGTCGTAAAGGAACTTCAATGTTTCAATGATTATCGGCCGTGAACCTTCGTTGCCGGTTACGTACGGATGATCTTTTACGTTTTCTAAGAAAAACTAAAGAAAACAGATAATGACATGGTTTAAATTTTTCCTTTAGGTATCTTATAAAATTGAAGAATCTATAAAAGTAGATTTCGCATGGACGAAGTCGTGGGTAACGGCTTGTAAATTAAAAACAAAAGTAGAATGTTTTTACTTGTGTATCAAGTAGTCCTAGTCGTATGCTGCCCATCAGTTTGACGGTGTGCTGCCAGCGACTATCCGGGTCATAGTTAACCCAGCGGAGAACTGCCTCCCACACTACTTCTTCACTTTTCACGTTGAGCTCATCTTCCAGTATAATAGAGTTGAGTTCCTCGAGAGGCAAATGTAAGAATTCATCGCTTTGAGTCGCTACAGTCACGAAATAACGCAACAGATAACGTCTAGCGTCTGCCTCGAGCTTGTAACAAAACACGCGTCTGAAATACAAGAAATATCTAATTGCAAATCGTAGTGGACATCATGTTCTAATCAACATAATGGATCTCAAAAGTCCTCCTTAATGTTTATAGTCATTTTAGTTGTTGGTTTGATGTGATGTAAATTATAATTACCTCGCAAACATCATAATACCGAGACAGTTTTTAGGGTTGAGTGAGGCTCTCAGATGATCGCAGCATAGCTGCAGAACGCCGAGGAAGGCGAGGTAGTCCGCAGTCATGAGTAGCTCATGAACATTGGTGTCGGTGACCTCGATACGGCGAAGATATGCGTACTCGATCAGCAACAACAGGATCTCGGAGCGCACGCCCGATATCAGCACATCACTTTGTTCACGAGAGTGCAGTGTAGTTGTAAATAGTGCCCTGTTGAGTACTAAGCATTCTTATATTCTGTAATCAAAATCTGTACCCATAGGTTCAAGTAACTACTTATTATGACCAGTTAAAAATAATGTCGTTTTAGAAGCATCTTTAGATGGTCGTATTCACTTGAGCTCTTAGAATAGTGGGTTTCATAGTTTTAACTAGATTAGCAGTACAAATAAACAAGAGTCTTAAGCAAGCCTTACACGAGTGTGTCGTGGCTGCAAGACATGAATTTCGAACAACTCAAGTCAAGTCAACTCAAGTCACATGTTTATCTACATTTTAGGCCGTCATACACAAGGAGACGCAAGTGTCCTTTAGCTGAGGATTTTCGCCTCCATTTAACTACCGCCATACAAACATAGAGGTTCGTATATAGGCACTTGGCCTGCGTTTGTGGAGAATGAAACCGTCGGGTATCGGAGACATGCATCGCCTTGAGTACGAAATAGTCTATGGGGTTCTAATGGCTCAATCGGAATCTAATACATACATGTTGTTGGTTGTAAATACCTATGGGTAAAAACAGTACATGAGCAATTCAAACGTCATGTACAATTAAATAGCTATCAGCTACTGCAATGAAGGTGCCAACTTGGCAAGCGTTTCTCAACTTTCGGATCAATTACAAAAAACGGTTGCTATAAATTTATTTTCGTATATAAATTCCTTATTTCCTTCAACCATGTGTAGAGACTTATCAGTTGGTGAGTTTGGGCGGCACTACATGAGCTAGTTTCAGCTCACTACATGACTAAAAAAGTACAGGAAAGAAATCGTACAGGAAGTATGGACTGCAGGCTGAGAGTATGGCTCGGTGCACGGGAAAGGCGGCGCCGTCGTCCGCGCGCACTATAGCGTCGCAGAGCAGCCGGCACTCGCGCAGTCGGTGCAGCGCCTGCATCGCCGCCACCGACATGCACCGTCCAGTCTCGCGACCCGCCGTCTGGTACCACAAGTTATTATTATTTGTAGCTAGCTCATTGGTTAACGTCAGTGACGTAGAGACCCTACGTAAGACGTAAGTCCGACGGAAAATACGATAACTGAAAACTAATGTCTTCATTAGACCATTTAGAATAGTTCTAAATCTATACAAGAACGGACATAGGCAGTCCACAAAACTTGGGCCAGATAAGAAACCCCTTTTCTTATCTTCTTTTACGACGGCTTTTAACAAAAAATCGGTGAAATTGTATAATGCAATGCATTATGTAACCTTAAATTTCACCAGACCTAATTGCGCCTGTCTTAAGATATAGAATTGAATAGGCAACGTGCAATAGGGCTAAACTGGATGTCTTGTTTTAGGAGAAAACTACACCACTGTGAAAGTGTTCTAAGTGTTTTGTTCCCAGGTTTCAACATTATTATAAGTAACATATTGTTAAAATTGAAATGTCTCCTGTCTCTGTCCTCTTTCAGTGATTCTATCGATCTCGATATACGTCTTTTGACAATTCTTGAAGTAGGGACCAGACAACAGAAATTACTCTAAAATTTGATTGCATCACATACTTAAGAAAATCTTAAATATTATAAAATATATTTTGGACTATGCTAGATTTTAATTAGATGCAGATTCTAGCTACGCGTATCTCTATTGCTTTCCTAGATCTCAAAATACAGTAATATTTTGGAAACAGGTAGTTTGTTATTTAATTCGCGAAGTAAATAAATTTAGAAACAATGTTTATTGTGTCCAAATGGCGGATCATTTCTTCAGCATTCCCGCGCTAACGCCCGCAGACGGCAGAGCGTCATTACTTCCATCGCCGCTACTACATTAGTACTTACTGTGTTATTCGGGTCGTTTTCCATTTCAGTGTGACTTTAACGCAAAGTCATCATTATTAAATTGTCACACATTAAAAAAATCTTAAGTGCAAAATGGACGTGTCACGACACAATCGAGATTTAGCTCAATAAATTTATAAAAATAACCGTAAAAAATAACTCAAAATAGCAGAATCAAGTCATTTGATAAAACATTTTAGGTTAGCAAAAAAATGATATAAGAATGACAATCATGTCACACCTTTTTTTTCCAGATGACATTACTGGACAATAGTATTTTCATTTTCAGCGGTTGCCTTGCTGAAATCAAAAACGTTTATAATGTTACTTTTTTTGTACATAAAGGCGTCCGCTTTGTTCATGAAGTTTGGGAGTATAAGGTCAAAGTTTTCGAGTATGCGTTTTATCGTGCAGCAATGAATTAATTAAAATTAAAAACGTGTAATTTAACTTCTTTATTTTATGTGTAATATAATTACAATTTATCTCACAATGCGGTCACATCCACATACAGTAATCTCAACAAGTTCAAACAAACATATTTTATTATTAACTAGGTACGGAGATTATTTATCTTAAAACATATCAAACATATTTACAACACATTCATTTGCATGGTCATTCAGGTATATCTCAAAAATACATGCACTTCACAAATTCCTTGTGTAAAAGTTTTTATATTTTTTTCTATTTAAATAGCATCGAGGTTCAGTTAAGTGGCGTAGTGGTCTCCTTGGCGGTGATGCCGTCGGACCGGAGACGCGACAGCAATGACTTGTAGACAACAGGAGCAAACGGCAATACTACACCTCGTTCTTGAATTTCACCTGTTACATACAAGAATAAATAAAAACATTGAAAATTTACGTAAACAAAGTAACAAGTAACACATTTTTTATATAATAGAGATCATAATCATCAGTAAAATTACCTTACGGTTTTAGTTACAGAACAACTACATAGCATTTTGTATACATGACTATTTTTTAATTTCTAACCTAAAAAGTAAATTTAATAATAGAGAGTTGTGCATAAAGTTGTAAATGTTAAAGCAGAATTGCATTATAGAAGTATTGTCTAAAGAATATCAATCCTTACCATCCAAAACCATTTTGGCGGCGATTCCAGTAGGCAGGCCTACAGTCCAAGCCATGGCAGTGTGTGTGGCCGGGTCACCTCGCACTGTCATCGTCACTTCTCGCTTTTCTCTCTTGCCATCCGTCCATGTTACTCCCAGTTCGTGACGAAGAACCACTATGTCTGTTTCGTCTTTGCCTGAAAATATACGGTTAAGTTAAAACTGTTATCCTTAGAAAGGCATTAGGGCTTTCCCAAATTTTGAATTATTAATTTCAAATAATGAGAATAGACTTTTTGTCTTTTTTCCCTTTAGACTTTTTGGGGTTAAAGGCTAGTCCATACGAAATTTTATCGAAGTCCTTAAATGCATATTAGACAGAAATACAGTTCGTACAAACTTATTTCTTACCTAATTGTAACCGCTTGCTTAGATAATGACTGACAGTATCAAGAGGTGTGCCGCATTTGACTATTTCCACGTCGCTGAGTAGTCCTAAAGACTCTAGAGATTGCGCCTCCGACGGTCCAATGCGTTCTGACAGCCGGGTCCTTAGGTTCTCGTAGAAAATTGACGAGTCCATCAGACCAAGTAGTTCACAGGCGAATTGACGCTGCAAATAAGTACGATAATATATCACTCTTATTTTTTTTAACTTTAAAAATAGGATGGGATTCAGCGTAAAGACAATAGAGTACAAAGATATATCTAATAGTGAAAAGATATAATCAAACTTACCCATGTGATCTTAGGCCCGTCAGGATGTAGAGATGGATGAGGGCTAGGATCAACCAACCCAAATAATTGCATCGCTATCATGTTCTCAGCGAACCCTGTAGAAAAAGGTTATTTGAAAATCGAAAAAATATATAAATTTATAAGTCCTTGCGAAATTGGATTATGACAAAATCCTTGAATCAATAAAAATAGCCTTTCTTGGGATTTTAAAGCTTGTCTTTTTTATTTAGTTAGGTATATTTTATATTTTTATTTTATAAGTCATAATATAAACGTTTTAGTGACGGTTTTTTTTTGTTAGCGGGTGTTTGTCTACCATGTGAAACTTGCCTTTGTATCTAATAGTTCCTCTGAACATAGTATGAGCGTCTTCGATACCGTATAGCGCCGAGTACTTAGTGCTGTCTCTGTTGGGGAAGCCTTCGAACGCGAATCCGGGTAGGAAGTTCAGTTCCCGGGCCACAGACATTAACTCGCCTCCACTTAATACTTCCACGATCTGATGAACACATATTAAAATTGAATTATAGTAATATAAAAATACATGATTTGATAAAATATAAAAGGAATAATAGTTACCTGTCCTTTACTTAGATATTTGGCAGCTGATATGGTATTTAGTAACACTCCTCGTGGATTCCATGAGAACTTATATCTAAGAGCATTGTCGCTAAATTCGGGTGCTGGCAAACCTGTAAACATAAATAAAATAAAAACAAAAGTTATTTTAAATGAATCCGATATTCAATTTACTGGCAAAACATAGAAACAAAAAGGAGTGTTCCTTTTAATTAATCTTATTTCATTTTTAAATGTGTACAATACTAATTATATTTTTACGACAATAATTACCTCCGCAATAAGAAACAAATGAGTCAATTCTTCCTCCATGGTTCTGTATGTCATGAATACACTCGAGTGCGAGCAGGTGATCGATGCCGGGGTCCAAGCCGACTTCATTCAGGAAGGTTATACCGGCTTCCTTTGCACTAAAGGAAAAAACATACAGAATACATGAGCTTTTATATAAAACAATTATACATAATATTTTTGATTGCCTGATCCTGAGTTACTGAAATAGCTGCCTCTTTGTTCTCTTTGTTCTTACGATAGCATCTGAACTTAATCTGGTAATTTTTGGTATTTGTTTTTTATCCTATCTGGTGCCTATCTATTAGTCTTGCAATAGTTCTCCTTGAGATCTCATCCGATGGAATTTACTATGGCTATGAGAGTGACATAAATAATATAATCTCGTCTGAATTTGGTATTTCTGGGCTGATTATAACCAAAACCCAAGGAGCACGATATTCTGTTTACTGATGTATTACACAATCTAGTTCACACTTACGCTTTATCCAGTTCTTGCACCTCAGGCCTAACATATGACGCAGTCACCATATGCGCTCCCGTGTCCAGACACGCTCTCGCCACATCACCGTGAAGGTCGTACGGCAGGAGCGACACGACCACACGAGCTCGTGACGTCAGAGACCGGAGGGAGGACTCGTTCTTAGCGTCGAGGTACTCAGAGGAGATGCCGTAGCGGTCGGCAAGAGCATCCGCTTCTTCTTTTACTGCTGATGCTGTTGGAGGATTATAATTTAAATTACAGTAACAGCTCGCAATTCTGTGCTCGTTCGTCAGATGTGGACGCACCCTAAGACTTAAGACTTTGGATGCTAACTTTAGACTTTAATTCCACAATAATTGTAGAGGTACGAAATGTACGAATATCGAGGCCTTTTCGCAAAAAAGTGAGGAGATATACCAGTCACAGGTTTACAAAGACATAGGAATACAGATTTCATTTTGATACGAACCTACAGTGATAGCGATGTTCTTGTCCCGAGATAAATATTCTACAACAGGGGCCGACACCAGGCCACTTCCCAGAATGAGGATAGGGGCCTGCTGGTCGTTACCCTCAACCTTGTGGCGGGAACGGCTAAAAACAAACAATAAATTAAATTATCAAAATTAAATTAAAAATATACCATTGAATAATTTATAATTAAACCAAACGAACAGACAAATGGTTCTACTAAGTGTTCATTGAAAACCGTCGCCAATAAATATCTCCAAAACCTTCAGAACGTATCTTGGACAAACATTGCTCGTCTTAAAAATGGCTGTCGGCCGTCGAATCTTCAAGCAAACGCCAATTCGATTGCAAGCAACAGGTAAAAGCGAAGCAGAACCACTGAGTATATAGTAACTTTGATTTTAGGAAGTAAATAAATAATATAACTTACGTGTTTGCCATTCGGAGTTCGTTGATATATTCAAAGGCGGGCGTCAATTTGCCATTGCTTGTTATGATAGCCTGTAAGATAAATAATACGTACTGATAACATAAAAGTGTATAACGTCACGTCGAAGATAATGTGGCACACAAAACAAAGGACTTTCTGTACCTGCGTTAGGGTCCGTTTACTTATACCGTTTAGGAGAATAGAGGTCTACTTAGAGCGTTTATAAAAAAAAATGTTTTAAGGGTATGTATTAACTTAACTACCGAAATAATATCTATTAGATACTTACTCCTTGAACAACGGGTGAGAAGTCGTGTTCCTCCAGCGGCTTAGTGGCATCCGACTTCATAATATCTTCTGCGTACGGGTACAAAAGGTCACCGAAGAAATCTGTGGACTCTCGCGGTAACTGTGTAGGCATATTGTCTATGGAACACACTAGAACGCCTGGCCCCTTGAAACTGCAGACAAAATTACAATGTTATTGTATAATCCCGTATGGTCTAGTGGCTAGGATACCTGGCTTTCACCCAGGAGGCTCGGGTTCGATTCCCGGTACGGGAAAGTACTGTTTTGGTTCACACAACATTTATTTATTTTTATCGTTTGTTTTGTTCTCAATTAAATCAGAACAATTTTGAGGAAAAGTTTCAAATCTTAATAATTCTTTAATATGATATAATAACATCCTTGTATATGTACTAACCTCTTGGTGTCCTTATTCCTATCAGCGTCGTAGAGACAAAAAGGCGTGTCGATAGTGGTGCACTCGTTCATAAACTCAATAGAGCCGCCGGGGTCGGCCGATATGTCGCAGATCGCTAGCATCCTTTCAACAAAGGTTCATATAAGTAGATAGTCATTAAAGAAAGTTAAGAATAATTTCTGTAGACGAGTAATAAACTGTGCGTCGAATCGAGAATGGACTGAATAGTTATGGGATTTAGTAAACGTCTTGTTCGAGTTCTACTTTCTTACATTTATTTCATAGAATGTACTGTTAAGTTACCGTTTTTACACTGAAAATTTTAATTAAAATTGGCTTCTAGAAGACAGCTGTAATATATTAAAAACATCTACCCCGAACGAGAATTGTTGCTAATAAAATTTCACTTACATAAATTATATAAAAGAAATGAATACCTGTGTGGTAATGCGGGTGCTCCGACACTCTTGGGTAACCAAGGCGTATGCGATGGAATCAGCAAATGCTTGGCGTCTGGGATGGTAAGCAGCTTGGGGCTGCCCACCGCCCAGTAGATGCAGTTCACCAGAACCGACGTGTACGGCGCTATCTAGAAGATAAATCCTTTTTTAAAAATAGGCTGCCACTGAACTTTCTAAAGGGCAGACATTATACATTTGCAGACTATCATAAGCCTACCCTACACTTCATATTTAATTAAATATATGAAGAAGGTAATATTTTTAACTCATTTTTTTTTTAAGTGACTCTTTTTTATTGAAACATGGTTGTTGAAAACCAAGAAAGATATAAACGTAAGAATAACAGATGAATGGAAAGGAAAACTCGACCGGAAAGTTAAGAAGTTGTCTAAATTATGTTCAGATAACGGTACATGAGTTCAAAGAAAAACATGTCAGTAGGATTCTGTATAATAAGTAGCTTAAAGTTAAAACACTCAGTTTAAAAATATATGAATGACCGATAACTGTATAATCAGTCAATTCTCATTTGTTTGATTAGATATTATGTTACGACAAATGTTTTGCAAGTTTATTTTGCAGTTAATTATATGATATGAATGAGATACCAAGATAAAATTGAGCGTAAGTATATGACCTACTCTGAAGATTTTATGGCTTACTGCGTTGTGGCCTATTTCTTTTCGCGTTCTTATTATAATTGTATTATCAGTGACAACATTAAGACTCGTCAAAATAATCAGAGAGATTAAATATTTGCTGGGGATATTCCAAATATGTATTTAAGTAATTATAATTATTGTTTACAGTCACACACCGTCGTTATTTCGTGGCAACTAAACTAAGATAACTTGTTGCGTCTTACGTGTTACTCTAATAAGATGGGTTCTTGGTAATACCTTTTGTGCGAAAGTAGAGATGTATCTTTCAGGGTGCTCGTCATACTCCTGTGCGTCATAGCCGCCTCCATTTTTCCTCTCTAAATGATGTCTTCGACGTACTTCGCAGCCGTAAATTTTGTTTGGACCTGTAAACGTTACATAATTAGTATCTACTTATCTAGAAAATAAGTTCCTTTTCAATTGAAGTGTTTATATCTATAAAACAGATCATGGAGAGAGTCTTTCTTAAAGGATATTTATTGGTTGTAGGTAGTTATATATAAGTACTACTTACTGCCATGCTCAGCCACTTTCCTTAGCATTTCCGGTGGTACATATTCATGAGGCAGTTCTTGAAATATTTCTTGACTTCCCTGAAATCAGTAAAAACGTTTTTTTTTACAATTCATGTGACCCTTAAGTATAAATAGCCTTTCTTGATCTGTGGCAGAGCCCACCTGAGACACATTTCCAGACCCAGTGAAAACAAAAGTGAGAGGTCCCAAGGATTTGGGCATCATTCCGAGTGCCACCTCGTACCCCGCATCTCTGATGGCTTGCCGAGCCATGCTGGAGTTGCGGTAGTTGTGAGAAGGTCCAATGTGCTGAAAAATTAAATATCATTCAAGTTCAATTTGTCTTGATAACCTAAAGAAATACTTAGTGGTATAGACATGTTATGAGGAGGGGTGAAAGTCACATAACTAAACAAGTGATGCGTATGACCTTAAAAGGGAAAGACTGAAAAGAGATGGATGAATTTTGTGAAAAATGATATGTGAAAGAAAGGAGTGAGCGCTGAGATTAATGGTGCCTAAATATGCATTGAGCTGACCCGAAATAATTAGGAACAGGGCAGGGAGATGACGATGATGATAAACCTAGAGAAATATGGTGTTATTTCTGATTGCTTTGTTTACTGGAGATTTAAGACCAGAAATTGTATGTTTTTTAAGAATGTAAAGGGCTTACCATGAACGGCGTGTGGTGTCCAAGAGCCAGCAGCCTGAGCCCGATTCCATGTAGTATGTTGACCATGCCGGCGACTCCCGCGTATTTACCGAAGGCTACCACGCGGTTCCCAGAGTTGTCCATAAGCTTCTCGTAGTCTAGTAGTCGTATGTTCTAAACAAATATATCATCAGTAGGTGTTTGTCTAAGTTTTAAAAATTATGTTGATATTTTTTAAACTATTATTTGTTTAAAGCTGGTATTTATGCTAGTAAATACCTTGTGGTTACATTTAGCACCCATCTAAAGTTATGAAAAAACCCCATGAAAATAATTACAAATGATTTGAATAATTTACGAGTTTTTTTAATGTTAAAGTTTTAATCCATTATTAAGTCTCGACTCTATTTTCATTTGTATCTTTGACTACATTCTGTATGTTCAATCGTTTAGAATTTTATAAAACTACAGCTGACTTACCTTTTTCAAAATGGCATCTAACATAGGCATATTAGCTTCTTGAGCTTTAATAGTGTGTGAGAAGAAACAGTAAGTCTTGTTGGGTATCAACAGGTCGATCGGTGTCTGCTTAACTCCTAGAATGACGCTGGCTTCGCTGATGTCTTCTTGGACTATCGCTCCAGCGTTTATGTATGACTAAAATAAATCTCTCATTAGTAATTTCTCTCCTAAAAGTTTGAGGTAGACTCTTTAAAATTTAATTTTTTTTGAACCTCATACGTATAGGGTTAATTTGTGAAACATCGTGGGACTACATTAGCAACAAAAAACAAATGATATTTGTAGGGGTATAATTTATTACAATAACAAGCAGAATTTGTATTCAAAAGCAATATTTCGTCTTATGTAAAAATAAGAGTGTTACATAGTGATAATTATAGTCCTGTATAAAGTTAAAGTTATCATTGTTTACAAAGAACCTGTTTTTATTATGTTGCCACTATTTAAAACGTTTAGTGAGTCTGGAAGAGATCTTTTAATGAAGGTATACCTGCATAGGATACGCCCTTCGGTTCGACGGTTGCACAATAATCTTGACGCCCTGTCGCACCAGGCGGTTGACATTGGTCGGTGAGAAAGGCGCTCTCCTTTCCCATACTGACTGGTCCTCACGACGTATTGCGATAATCCGACCACTCTAAACAACAAATTACAATTTAGAATTAAACGACACCATGACACATGAAATGGCTTTGAAAATTCGGGATCAGACTGCCATAAAATCCGTTTATTGATTAATTAGTTTAGCTATAGGTAATCTGCAAACCATGAGAGCCTTTTTTCGCTGGAAAGCGTTGCCCCATGGCTTCGTAAGTGGTGATATGAATTATGTTTATTTATGAGAATATATCTCATAAATAAACATAACTAATTAATCAATTTTAAAATTTATTTATGAGATATATTCTCATAAATAAACATAATTCATATCAAATAAAAAATATACCTATTTAAAATTAGTTGGCATCACGAGTTCTAGATGTTCAGGATGTTTTTGCTGTATTGGTGTCATAATCTAAATTATATAAATCGCGGTTGTTCTGGGGAAAATACGTGTCGGATTGCAAATCTCAAAAGATGTATGTAAATATTATATTATCAACGATTTGCCAACCTTCTTATAAATATTTATATAAGGTGTGTTATTATTACATCGGCTTATAATTCTAAATAAATCGTGAGTTCTTGACACACCCTAACGATAGTGGATGTCAACAAGTTTAAGGTAACAAACAGCGATAATTAGAACAAATGATGATATTCAACGTGCTCGTAAAAATATTCCATACGTAATGAATTCTTATCATTGTAGATACATATTATGAAATCCTAATGATAGTTTTATTAAACTCTCCTTTTAAAACTTTGGATAAAACTTCTATAATCGATGAAGGAAAACGTCTCGATGAAACCTTTAGTCCTCTTTATTAAATCTTGTGTTAAATGTGATGAAAGATATTTAGTTTTAATTCCGCTACTAAAATCCAAGCTTGGAAGCAGAATGCAAGCGAGAAAAAAGGGGGGAACATGTCATGCAACCAAACCAATACTCGATACGTGTTTCGCCCCTCCACAGGGCATCATCAGGAGATGTTGACTCGACAACCGCCCGGGCGCGGAGTTTGGTTTCATGGCATGTTCCCCCCTTTTTTCTCGCTTTTCGTGTATGTTTGCATATGCATGAGGGCGGGTGGGACTGCATCCTGCTTCCAAGCTTGGATTTTTGTAGCGGATTTAAAACTAAATATCTTTCATAACATTTAATGTCATGGATTTCCGCAAAATAACGCCTGATTCTATAACTTATCTTAAATCTTGTATGATTAAATCCAGATCATTATTACTCTACGACAGAAGACATTTGCTTCAAATAAATTAACTAGTCGAGACCCCTTATCGAAATCATACAATTACAACAGATTATTTGATGACCTTTTATTTCATGAACTTGCTTGAAATGTAATACTTTGAGGTAGGTACGGTAGATAAAAGTGTTCCCCTAATGGCCGATTTACATCAAACTACCGAATTCTCATTTTTTCCCCTACCCTAAAAAAACATTTTAGAGTTTTTAAACTGTTTAATGGAATGAGGGCTAGAATTAAAATTCGCTCGTTTGATGTTAATCGGCCTTAATACAGCGTTACTAAAATGCTGTCGAAAACCCCAAATGATATTTATTCAAAGCTATCACAAATTCAGCGTGATCTGTTCAACAGGTATATAGTTAGGTAGGTATATATATTTTTATGTAGAGTTAATGTTATCTTTTAAACTGTACAATTATACGTAGGTAAGTTCGTATGTCGGGCATCATAACAATAACGTCTTTTATCAGTTGCTACCTAGGAATTAAAATAACTGTAAATGACATAACATAACAATAGTGAAACTAAATCAATATTGATCTTGCTTGAATGTTACTTTCATTTTCTAGCATCTCAAGGCAAAACTATCTTAATATTTAATTATTTGTATTTTTTACCGCTCTTTTTGTAGAGATCTGCCATAGTTAGTTTCGAAGGTGGGGTATCATTTTGAGCGCATGTAATGCTTAACTTGGAACTAGAGCTTACGTGACAAAAAAAAACGTTGGAAAATATTTATATGAAAACACTAAAATTTAATCATCCCGTCATTCTGGTACCTACGACAAAAAGTAAATTAAATGCCTATTGCGATAAATTGACCTTAAATCAATAGTAAGAATAATCTACCCAGTTAATTAGGTTAATAAATTATATTTGGGTTAATTAAATAATTTCGTAAATAAAACAAAATGTGCCTTGAAACTATTGAAAGGCTTAGATCATGAAGAACCTACCTTCTTTTTTTCTTACTACTTACCTTAATTTTAAATCTACCTGAATGATCAAGCATTGTAAAAGGAAACGCTACGCAAAAACGTCGTAGGTGAAATCGTAGCACCTTGCAACTATTTATCACCTACAATTTTTCATACTTGCTTTTTTTATATTAACAAAAACTATTATTGTTGCATAATCTAAATGCTGCAATACAAATTTTATAGTAGCTAATTTATTTACAGATATATCTACTAACATAACAACCTACGAATTCTACGATTTACAAGTTTCTTACTAGCTGTTTACTAGATTTTAATAAAATACAGCACTTGATAGTTTTAGCTTCCCATTAAAATTGTATAATATTTGTAAATACAATTATACCATTCATATTTAAACCTACCTACATAAAAAACTAAACGGTCACTACAAAACATTCGAAATTCAAAATCACTTACCTTAGCGGTCGAATAATAAACTACATGTTTCAAATAAAAGCTCTTCGTGCGAAGAGCCGCCGATTTATGTAACATAATAAATTAAAGATCACAAAACAGCACGTAAATACTTAATTATAATTAAAAATTAATTTGTGCAAACAGTAAAAGCGTTCTGTTTCTTACGAGGCGTATCAGTAATCTATTTTGTTCTCCGTACGAAATACCGAAGCTTCTTTGAGAAAACATTACAATCGGCATGACGTTATCATTAGTGATAGTGATACAACATTTGTTGTTTGATTCTCACATGCGTACCATCTCAGATTGTTTTCGTGTCATTCAAGTCCTTATCCCGAAGGTACTTTATTAAATGACACAGCTTAAGTAAATATATTTTTAGGCTTTGTCGAGAATGTCCAATATTTCATGTAAGTAGTCCTCATCAATTAGTTAGGTAAACTTGGACCAACACTTAACTGTCTTTTTAACTTGTATATATGACCACAATAAGAGGAAGGTACTTATTTATTTAAATGTCCTGTAGAAAGCTACCTAAGTTATAATGTCTTTATGGTCTATTAATTAAAATAAATTTTATTGTAGCTTGGATTTGCAGTAACGGCTTGTTTGTTTCGCACTGAACACTAGATTGTGTATGATTTATCTACTAATTAGCCCCGATCGTTATTTATTTACTTTCAACACAAATAACTAGTATTTGCAGTGGTCCTGTCTCGCTCACAAGTGACCGATAGGTAAGACGTGCGATAACTAACGGATCTTATTTTGCATAAGCTAGCAAATATTAAATCTACTATAGTCTCCAAGACCATAAAGGTTACAAACACCGGGTATTTATTCGCACAGTAAAAACCCGCGGGATGAGTACTCAATCTCACATACTTCATAGTCATCGAGAATTATTTTCCAATCTAATTTGTGATCAAGCTCAAGGTTTTTCATGATCCTAGTCTTGTTAGGTACCCTTAATCAACTTACCGATGCTACCGATTCTATTTTATTTATGTAGATATTATTTTATTATATGAATGAAATATTAACAACTAATATTAGTTCTCAAATAAATTTAAAAAATTGGGATATCAATAACTACGCCTGATTACATTTTTTCGGCACAATATCTAAGACGCAGGTATTGCTAGTAGAACTTTGATAACTAAGAATTCTGTGTTAAATAATTTATACGTTTACCTTTACCTAACTATGTAAAAATGTCTTGGAAGCCTAGTATTTATTATATCATTGCAATGGGTACAATTGATCTTCCAAAGTACAATTTGACCCACACCTGTTTTCGGATTATGCTGTGCCGAAAGTTATATAAGGTAGGTGAACCATGGAAGGCCACACTACCAAATAAACAGTTATTATTCGTTTATTTACTGGATAAATGAAACAAACAAATATTTAAGTAATACTTTGTTATGTTACGTAACATATAAAAACCACTTATTTTTATTGTAGATTTAATAAATATTGATAGAACTTAAGTTTCATTGAACTCTTCCAAATGGTCTTGCTAGGAACAAGGCTTCTTGGAAGGCCATTATAAAAAATCAGTCATCTAACACTGAAGTTCAATAAATAGCGATTAAATCTACAATTAAAAGAAGTGATTTACATGTTACATAATGAAACAAAGTATTAGGTACTTAAATATTTGTTTGTTTCATTTATCCAGTAAATAAACGAATAATAACTGTTTATTTTTTAGAGTGGCCTTCCATGGTACCTCACCTTATTTTAATGTCGTCGATTCTCGATATCAATAAAGCGAGGGACTTTACTGCCAAAATAGTAGCGCGAGCGATTCGCCGCCGCGTCTGTGGTTTCCAGTTCGATGGGTGTTTGTGTTAATAGAAGGAATTTGTCATCACATGGCAATAACTACGAAATTTTAATGTTTGGCCTTCGAAGGAGCATGGCCTTCCATGGTCCACCCACCTTAGTTAGGGTTAATATGCAAGCTTTTACTGACTGAGCTAAACAGTAACTACTTAAACCAATTGTGTTTCGGTATGTAGTGGCTGTTTAGCTACAGCTCCCTGAACAGGTAGGGCCATCATTTATAATTATTATTATTAGATTCATATGTTTTACTAAAACATGATAATATACCTAAGGAGTTAGTTCTGTATGTTGAAACGTAAAAATATACCTATGAAACCAAGACAACTTCTAAATACTTGAGTAGTTATAAATTAACAGTAAGATATTTAAAAAGATAACTTTTGGATAGATCTCTAAAGATGTAAATATAATACTACGGTGCGTGTTACTGCGTATAATGAAAAATACGCCAGCATCGGCCATTTTTGTGTGAAACAGAGATGCAAGTAACGAAACTTACATTCTCGGCTGCCTTTTCGATTGAATCTTAGTTGATCTTAGATTATTGATATAATTTAACATGTAGCTATATGATTATTGTTTTGATTCCATTTCTTTTCAAATACACATATATAACGCTTTCTAGACCGATTGACTAAATTAATAATCTATGATTTAATCTATCCCAGCTGGATGGAAATGTCAATAACGTCATTGCTCCTTTTTACTTTTTAGTTGTCACTTGTCAATTTTTAGATAGTTGTCATTTTGAATTGTGGGAGTATGGTATTGCTTGTGAATGAAAAAAAGAATTACGCTATTAAACTGAAACAATACCGCGTTATCTCAGGGAAATATTAAAAGTGCACTGAATAGAACAATATTTTAAAAATTGGGAACGGGGGAGAATGTCTTTAATTTATATTGTTTTCAAATAACAAACCATTATTTCACATCGTTCGTCATGGCTCGCTTCCTGTCAGAGGATAAATTAAAGGGTTTCGAAAAATACAAAGTAAGTAAATTTTTATTTTAGAAGAATAATTGAATGTACTACGTAACATAAAAAGAGAAACAAGAAAAGTCAATAATATAGTAGTACTTCTGTTAGAAAACGGATCAGCATATTTTGTCGTAATCATTAACAAATGGTTTTATTTAAAAATAATGTTTGTTTACAGTACAACTCGGTGGACACCAGCGTACTCAGTACTTATGTTATGCACCCTTTTTGGAACTGGTGTGTCCAGGTAAGGATTCATTCAGATATATAATATATTTTTTATTTTATGTTATATATTTTATAATTTAGATGTAAAAGACGAAATTAAAATTTTTGAAACATAAAACTGATCTGTTTAATATATTTTTTTACAAAAGACATATTGTTAATAATATAACTGTATGAACAAAAGAACAGATAATTAATTAAGGAATATTTTCAGTTTTGTCCAGAATGGGTTGCACCAAACCTGTTGACTTTCACGGGGTTCCTGCTCACCGTTCTCAATTTCTTCGTGTTCTCATACTATGACTATGGATTCTATGCCATGACCGCAGAAAATGCTTCCGAGGATCACATACCTTCTTTGGTCTGGGCTATTTCTGGCGTGAACTTGTTTGTGGCATATACTTTAGGTAAGTGTAATTTTTCATAATAAATAAACAAAACTCCACGGTAATTATGTAAGTATTTGGGTTTTAAATTTATAAAATCTGTTGAATGAAAAATGCGCCTGTTTCAAATGTTACCTTCCTTATACTTATGTGTAGTAATAATGCTAAAATCACAAATGAAATAATAGTAATTTTGGGTAACTATAACATTTTAGTGTTTTCAAAACAGCAATGTATTTAACTTTCCATAACTAAATATAGACAAATAGACAACATTTTCTAAGTGCTTATTTTATAAAATTTCAAATAAAGTGTAGAAAAAGTTTAACATCAAAAAGAAGAGTCTCACATATTTTAATAGTTTTATATTATTTTATAAAATGAACAGACTTCATTTATTATTGTTAAAGCATACTTCTTCAGTTGTGAAACATGTATTAACCGATATTTCAAATAAAATGTTCAGGTGTGTTAGATTTAAAGTATGGATAACATTGATAAAGACTAATTACTAATTTATCTCAATACTTTTATGTGATATTGTTAGTTTTATCAGAAATAACACAATGTGTTAGTATCACAAATTGTGATTTGACACATAAAACTTTGATTTTAATAGACAAATATTACAAAAACACTGAATATTCTATTCTGTTGAATATGCTATAATTTTAAAAGGCCTGTATCTTTCTAATACCGCAATTAAGGGACGCCAATCTTGGACTCTGATGGTATAAATTACTCAAATTTAATTGTCGAAATATTAATTTTTAATGCTCATGTAGATTGTAGGTATATATGATTATGATTTATGTCTAACTTTTAGGTATATTGATAGTAATAATAAAAAGTCTTATGGAGTGGGTGTCTTTGAACTTAACACTATTTGCCAAATTGTTTCAATATCATGTGTCCATGTTAGGTACCAATTAGAATCAAAATGATAAGACATAATATTTTTAACAAATCACATGTCTGATATTAGAATATTATATTTGTATTGGACTATTGAAAATTGTTGATATTAATGGAAAATAATTAAAAAGAAGCCTGCTTATCCAATTTAAGTCACAACAAACTGTAAATAATGATTACAATTACTGTACTAATAAGTTTAATTTATTTACCGCTGTCACATGTTCCTATATTGAAATTAGTACGTAATAAATTTAAAGGCAGACCAAAGGTTAAGGTTACTACTAGGTACAAAGTCATAAAGTTAAGTTACCTGACCCTTAATACAACAACAATATATTAAAATGTCTTTATGTTACGTATTCACGTAAACCATACGTCAAGTGCATACCTAATTACACTATATTTGCGACGGTAAAATATAAAAAATATGGGTATTTTTCCATTTTGTTTTTTCGGAAGAGGTCTATTGACTATTGCTGTTTACTTGAACACACTAGATAATTGAGTAGGAGTAAGGCAGTGTCGATGCTGCGTTGTTTTACAAACAAAAACATCCATGGTAGTCAATAGTATACCTAGGGCATCACACGCTGCGTCATCAAAACGCCCGCTAGTGCGTCAAAACCGTTGCGTAGTTTTGACGCAGCTGCTCTACGCGGCGACGAGTGACGACGCAGCGCGTCTTGTGTTGGTTTTCTGCACAAGGTGCTAAATGATCGATCGCCTTTAGGCTTCGGTCAATAAAACATAACTTATTACACATACACAGTATACTTGTTGATGAAAGCCATCAAGATTTAATAAACATTTCGTGGTTTATATTTTATATCCTGATTTGGTATCTAATATTTGTAATGAGTAAATTAAAACGTATTTTTTTCCTTCTTTTTCTATTTCAAAACCTATCGTAAAGGTTAGGCTTATTTGAAAGAAAAATAAGGTTTTAGACTGCGTTTATGTAGGTTGCCTTTTTTTATAATATTACTTAGTTTGTCAAATCCGAAGTTTCCTTACTTACACATGGCTAGTTATAGGTAGGATTTTTGCTATTCAAGCGCACCAATCTCGATCATTTGGTTCACACTCTACATTCGCTGCACTAGTGGGTACTGCACGTCCACTTATTCAATCAAAACGGGGCCGTTTATTATTAAATCTTTCATGTATTAATTTTCCCGCTAGTATGTAGGTACCTACCTGTCTAGTATATTTTAGGCCTCAATAAAATGTTTACATAATATATAAGCATTCTACGATCTCGTAAAATCCACAGTTATGTAATATTGTGCGATTTCATTAACCCTGAATCATACCCTACACAAACAACCAGAATATTGAATAGGTAATTAAATGTGTATGGATATTTCCTATCGACGTATAAACTTCAGTAAGTGTAGCTTAGTTATTTTAGCTGTTGATCGCGGCTCCACCCGCATGGGTGTCGGCTATTCCATCGAAAATAGCCTATATCCTGTCTTAGGAAGTTAGGACCTAAGCTTATCTCTGCAAAGTTTTATAAAAATCGGTTAGCCGTGAAACAGCTGGACTGACCGATCTACTTTCGCATTTATAATATTAGGATAGATTAATTAATCCCTAAGACTTATACTGGGCAATACACACACTGCATGTTGTCTTCCATACTTCAAAATGTTTAAAATGCAATTGAAAATAAGATACATGAAAAGAATATTACTATTTAGTACAAATGCGATTGTGCTGTCTTCGTTTGATCTTTCATTCTTATTGGTGCCCTTTGTTATCTAATGTTAAATTTTAATGTGTCGCCTTGATAATACTAGACATTTCATCACATCCTCGTTCAAACGTTAACTATGCTTATTTGTATGTATTAGGTAATTGATCAATATTTATGTTGTTTCTTGCGTTCTAAGATTGGATATGATACAGCTAGTGAAAACAGTTTTGTATTATTACTGACGCAATGATCACATAGCTTTATACGTTCAAGTTGGGTTTAATATTTGTCTTCTGACTGTTAACGATGCATTAAAAGTGATACGGACAAATAAAATAATAATTTCCCATCAACAAACCCTGAGCTATTCCCTCATATTTATCTCAGCCATTTTTAATAGTCAGTCATAAAAGTTTTCCTACACCATGCGTCGTCTTTAAATATTTAAGACGTTATTTGTTTTAGATTGGACTTAAATAACATGGAAAAAATTACATACATACGAAGTATCCCTTAATATGTACAGAGCCCTACCGATAAACTTTCCAAATCACACTTTTTGGTCCTTTTCGTTATATTAAGGGCATCATACACGTATGCGAGTCTCTTCTAATTGCAATAATATGGATACCCCATTTTCGGCTACATTAATTTGTAAATATATTTTTGTTGTTCATTATTATTTTTATCTACACTCACGTTTTTGACATGACGCGATGTCAGATATTAGAAGCTACTGATATAACATTTAACATGATTATGAGTAAAAAAAAGCAAGCGCTGAAATAACAAATAGAAGAGATTACGTGCTTAAAATAAAGTTACTCAAAATGTAGAAATATTGCAGTTTTTACTACCTACCTATAGGAATTGTATAATATTTTTATAGTAGACCCAGGAGCCATCTTAAAGGAATGTAGACGAATAAAATCTGACTATAAACTTAAAGTCTAGATTAATATTTTAATGGCACAGAACAATTTTACGTTGCTTTGTTTACTAGGGATATTGTGCGGTTAAAATAAAAGTCACAGAGCCAAAACCGTGGCTAACTGCTTGAGGAATATTTAAATCGTTCCGGTTACTAGCTGCTGCAAACCTCAGCGTGCGAAACAGGTTATCGCCGAAATAAAGCCACGTGGGTTCGCGAATCCATTGCGTGACAATTTAGCATTTGAAGGATGTGAAGATGATTCGTGACGCTATAATATCTGCGCTAAATATTATTCTAATTCGTTTAGCAAATTATTTTATTGCTAGTCTTCTCTTAGAATTGTTATTCTTATTGATCAATGAATAGCTTACGATTTTTATTAAATCTTAGTGGTCTAGGAAAGGGCCTAACTTCGTCATATTACTTAATTAAAGCCATGTTTATTTTATGACAAAATCTATACCAGTTGGTAGGTACAATAGTTATTGAGCTA
Source organism: Autographa pulchrina (assembly GCA_905475315.1). Taxonomy (NCBI): domain Eukaryota; kingdom Metazoa; phylum Arthropoda; class Insecta; order Lepidoptera; family Noctuidae; genus Autographa; species Autographa pulchrina. The sequence goes on from FR997768.1 coordinate 9,291,937, forward strand.
GCTAATTGGTAATTAGCCTTTTTTTAGATTAGGTATGTATTTGCTCAGTGCCCACATGTTTTATTGACATAAATGTATTCATACTTTAGCATAAACGAGTTTAATCTCGGCGGATATCTAGCTATTTATTCAATTTAGTTATGAAAAGTATCCATTGAAAAGTACAAAAGAGCTGTGGGCGTGTTGAATATGTGCCTGGCAGACGTGGAAAACGATAGCCGGCATTGCTGGGCGTCAAACAAACGCTCGGGTCACATTTACTGAGTAGGTATTTGGTTCGTGCAATAATAATGCCGTTGACCTTGCTTTAGAAACAGGAGTAATCGAATCAACGTACGCATAGCTTTTTTGGAAGATGACGCCTAACCATTACCTATTTTTAATTAATTATCACAAAAGTATATTTGTCTACACTGTTGTGAGGCATTGTACTTCTTGGTAAAATGAATGGCAATCCCCCTACGCAAATATCACAGAATTTCTTGTACCGAAGTAGTTTACCTAGTACGACAGAAAATATTTTTTTTAATTAAAGTTACCATGTTGAGAATAACTTCAACATTAACATAGGTGACTAGGTTTGGGTTGTAATTTTTTATTTGGTTGTAATTTTCCCCTACAGCCCCTCAGCGGATTATTGACATACTTATAGTAACTTAACAGGATGTTAGATTTATTAATTTATTATAAACTGTAAGTTCATTTTTTTTATAAATTTACCGTTCACATTATACTTAAGTAATTACCTAATATTTATTAGGTAAGTAGGTACCTATATCTACCTATCACTTGTGTGTAGGTACAGTTTTTATCATCTCATTTACTGAGTGAATATAAATAAACAACGTAATTAAGCATAATTACAAAAAATAATAGTGAAACCCACGTTCTTTCATCGTGAGTTACATGAACATTGAACAGCATAGGTAGGTATCATACCTATTTGATGTATTTGGATTTTAAAAACTTTATTATTAAAGGTAGGTACTTAGTTATTTAGGTAGGTATTAAGCAGTAGTAGCAGAATTACCTAAGAGCTCTTGAGTCTTGATGATAAATGTAGTCAACAGTCAAATTCGCAACATTAACTTATAGATTATGTATGGAAGCTATATGGAGCTATAGATTATGTATGGAATTAAGAGTTAATTCCATATATAATCGTTTCACAAGCATTTGTGGATCATACAAATATTTGCCTAATGCATGCGCCATGCGGAGTTCAACCCGCAACGTTTTGCGCAGCGCAGTGGTGGTGTGTTGAGGTGGGGACGTGCACCACTCGGCTGTCTCTAACGTACAGAGAATATGTAAGGGTGGGATTACAGCACATGAGCTTTGTGAGCTGCTCACCAGCTCTACACGCGTGGATTAATAGAACGCTACTGATAACGCTGTCTGCGTGGCTGAGTACTGGTCCGGAAAAGCCACTATGCTATTGATCGATATGCTAAGAAGAAGAACGGGCAGTCTAGGTCTTTTTTTTATTATGTTATTGTTAACAAACTATTGATGTAGGTACTAAATATTTCAGATGGCATCGATGGCAAGCAGGCTCGACGCACCGGCACCAGTGGCCCTCTCGGAGAGCTGTTTGATCACGGTCTTGACTCCTACTCCGCTGTTCTCATACCCACGTTCCTGTACAGCATATTTGGCAGGTAAATTAAACTTCTCAGTTTATTGACCAGTTTCGGCGAATTTTTGCGAAAAAACGAGAGTTTTTCAGTAGCGATATTTTGATTATGATCTTCTTTGTGATGACATTAGCTAGTTGTCACAACAGTTAATTTTGGATTTTGTCTGTTTTGTCATACATGTTTATCATTTACCAAGCGTTTTTTGAGTGTGAATCTTCAGAGAAACAAATGAATAATATACAACACAAAATTATGTACATGAAAGGTATTATTACATATTATTATAAGGAAACCCCATGTGCATAGGTATATAGATTGTATGCGTTTAATATTGCTAATGTTATCAGGTATTATACCTTGTTTTTAAATTTTATTACCACTTTTATTGCCATGAGTTTAATATCTATGCTTAACCCCGAGAACGCAAAAGAAACTTAAAAATAAGACGTTCTTAGGGAGCGTCCACATCTGACGAACGAGCATTACACGAGCAGCTCGCGAGCCGTTCCCGAACTGCTCGCGGCATGCCGCGAGCGGCGCGCGCACGTCTGTCAGACGGCGTAATTGACACTAGTGCGTTCGCGGCATGCTCGCGAGCGGCTCGCGAGCTGCTCGTGTAGTGCTCGTTCGTCAGATGTGGACGCACCCTTAAACATCTATCTTTTGCTATTCGCCACATAAGACCTTAAATGACTAACCCCCGAGCACTAACACGCAACTCAATTCAAATAGGTTCCTCATTACAATCTATGGAACTAAAATATAGCGATAACTGTTCTGAGTAGGATTAGACGCAGTTTTTAAACGGGTCAGGATTTTGATTCTGTGAGTAGTTGGAACAAGTTCATTATTTGCCATAATAGTTAAAAAAACTTTGACTCATGAAAATTTGCTCAAAAATAAGAAAAAACGTCTATCAAAGGTAACTTGTTAATGTAGCTATAATATCCTTGACTTGTTGATCTTACGCATTGTAATGTGCAAAGTATACGCGGAAGAGACAAAGAAGCGTCAACCATGTCATTAGGTACTTAATGAAAAACAAAACGTTTTTCGTTTCTCCTGACGTAGGTACAACTAGTATTTTTTTTAATGATGTAATTTTGTCATGTTTCAACAAGTATCTATAATTATTGAGTTGCTATCAAGCTCAGTGCTAATGTTATATATTTCTTATTATTTAAGCTAAAACAACGTAGGTATAACGTATAAATAAAGTTCTGTATCTAGACTCTGCACAAGAATTAGGAACGTTATTTTACGTATTAACGAAAAAAATAAAGATCCATTGATATTTTTGTTAGACTATCTATGACTGCGTAGGATAGAGCCAAAGCTATACAATGGTGTGTTCCGGATTCTAAATATTACATTATGTTATCTAATGCAAACGGCGGGTTTATCGACACTTTCCGGATGCTATCCATTTGTCCCTTTTACTTTAAATATCAGGAGACCTTTAACCGTATTATCTGTTTTATTTACTTACTTTAAAGTGATTTAGTGACTCACTTTTAAATATTTACAGTAATAATGTCCTACTTTTAGACCTATATACTTTGTAAATACAGAGAACCCCATAGGTAGCGGGTTTTAGATAGGTTTTTAGGATAATGTTCAGACAAAATAGATAAACGTATTACTTACTTTTTAAAAAAACGGAACAAGCATCATTTATTTCCGAAAGCATACCAAGTATGTTCTTCCCAAACATTTTGTCTAACGATTGGTTTTATCAAAAACAAACGAAAATTCTAAAATGTTTTTCCAGTATTTTCCAACATAACAGAAAGATAATAATAATAAGATATCCCGTGAATATAAACAGATACATAATAATAATTCTTTATTGGCATTATAACATGTAAACATTTTAGAGCGGCCCTGACTCCAGAGCTAGGCTTAGAGAGCCTGTGTTTTAAGAGTCAGTGTCTTCTTCCTAATTATATGGTGCAGTGTTTGCAATCAAAAAGATGTTTTGTTGAAACACTGCAGATTTAGTATTTAATGATATTGTAATTCAGATTTTATCTATAACCCTACGCCGGATAGGAACCGTGCGGCCTTGATCGCATCAAAATACAGCGCAGCATATCTAAACTATGTTTCATACAGCCGCTAATATCTAATTATGTTGATATCACAAATCATGCCATGTTGGTACGTCAAGATATTTGCAGATATGCATTTTATATGATTAGCAACACTAACACAGACTGAAAGTAATATATCCCTATTGGCACGTGCTAACGTAAAGATAATATTAATTATATATATTTTTTTAAATAACTAGGTCGAACAAATGTTTAACTAGCTTCCACCTATGGAAATCAATAATATGGAAAGTACAATTAATAATGTTGTCTTTTTGGAACTGTTAATTAATTAATAGTAAGGAAAAAAATTAAAGGACATGAAATTTTTCTGACCTTTAATTACATACGTTGCCAAGCTAGCAAATAATGAAAATGTAATGTTCGGTCACCAGGGGCCCGAGTCTGCTATTTACACTCCGTGTTACTATGATCATAGTGGGATGATAGTGTCAACCCAATATGTGCCTAATTTTCGTATTCAGTTAAGCCAACAACAATCAGTGGCATACTGGCATGAGTGGGATGCGGTGTTGTCAATTTAAATTAAAAATAAAAGTATCAAACATTTTGTAATTATTAATAGGCAACACCGATTGGCACTAATTATTAATAATCGTTTCTTATGTTGCAAAAAATTGTATTAATTGTTTTTTGAATACTAATTAATTGTAAAAGCCCATACAATATGTAATTTCTATTAAAAACTTGTAAATAAGGATAATTATGTTTTAAAAAAGGAAAGTTTTCGTTGAAATTGACACATTGTCTATGAAAAATAAAAAATGTTTAGCCATAGATATGATGCAACTGCTGTCAAAAAATAGCGGAATACGAAATTGTACCGGCCATCGGTCATATTCACTCAACTCGCGGCTCAATCGTTCCAATGGCCAATTGTGACGTTTTGACAGTTAGTAGAATGCCAATTATCGTAAAATGGTCCCAATAACCCCACCCACTCAGACGATTCAAGCAAATGTAAATAGCAGACTCGGGCCCCAGTGACCGAGGCGGTTAAAGGTTGGTTATTATAATTAAAAGTCGACATGACTATGTATTTTTGTCTCATAGTAAACTCTATCTATCTTTACTTTATCGTTATCGCATTAATCACACCTCATTAATACCTTACCGTAAAATTTGATTTAAATGGTGAGATTATACGTCACATATTACTTTATGTTTAGTAAGTAATTAAAACTATATCTTTCACTGTTCTATTAAATTTTTATTAGGTACCTACTTAAAAAGGTTCACGAAAGTAGGACATGTAAATAATAGGTAACGGTTATATATTACAAAAATAAAATACACCTTCTTAGAATCAGAAGTAAGATCGTTCTAAGTTATGCATGTAGCAACTCATAAATACGGAAATTCATTTGTATTTATGTACATAATATTTTGTTCCAGAGATGAAGTAAGCACGTTACGGTTCCTGTTTCTCATTTGGAACATATTCTTCAACTTCTATCTGACGCACTGGGAGAAGTACAACACTGGCGTTATGTTCCTGCCGTGGGGATACGACTTCACCATGATTGTAAGTCCAATGTCATCATATTCTTTCCTTTTAATAAAAAATCCCCGGAATAAATTCCAAATTTAAGTTTTCCTGACTAGATGATATTTGTTTGACTTAAAGTTTATTCTGAGTATCAAAACCATTTTGACTGTATGCTGCTTCTGCATAAAAGTCTTAACAGATTGACTGAGTTGGTCAATTGACTTATTGACACCTTTTTGGGAAAGTTCAATCGATGTTACCATACTTGTTGTCTCGCGTGTATGCGGACACGTGTAGAATTTTTATCATGTTTACATATCATGAGTTCGAACTCTAAAGTTCATGATGTACCTATCCGAATATTCGTTTTTAATGTAAGCATAATTATGTATAGACTAGACAGAGTCCTCCAATCTAGATAGAAGTCGACAAGATAAATTTCAAATACCTAAATAATATCGCTTCCTAAGTATTTATTTTCTATTATGTTTATTTCAATAGAATATATTGGTACACATTTTCTTTTAAACGAGCCTAATTTATCTCGGTCTGATTTCGTTTGGTAACGCTTTATCTACCTCTGTTCTGGTCTGTTAAAGTATCTTAATACCATTTTTTAGGGTTCTTGCATCCTTCTGCTGGTGACGTCAGTGTACGGGCCCAAGGCGTGGCACGTGACGTTGCCGGGCGGCATCACGCCGGGCGTCGTGTTCGAGTTCGTGCTCTACTTCTCAGCCATGCTCACCAGCCAGACTGTCATCCTGTGGAATATTTACAAGTACGTATGACTACTTTGTTAAAAAAAATGGTTCACAATGACCCTAACCAGAGAGAGATGGAAGAAGGGTGGAGAGGCCTTGTCCTGCAATGGGACAGCCATTAGAAGAGAAAAATAAATACTGTAGAAGAATGAATAATGGGCAAGTAGAAAAATCGTGTATCGTTGGTATTATAACTATAATTTAATCCTACCGATACACGATTTTAACGATGTCTGTACCTATAGACAGCATTGTTAGTATTTTGTGATAACGTTAAAATAAACGTAGATATCTCTTATCTTATTATTCCTTATTATACTTTCACTTACATTAAGAGCTATACTTTAATTTTTCTAGGTCCTACCGAGACGGATCTGGTAAAATGCGGTCTTTCAGCGAAGCAGTCCGGCCCCTGGTGCCGTTGATAATATTCTTCGTGCTCAGCTCAGTTTGGGCCATATACTCGCCCACCGATATCATCAACAGAGCTCCGAGGATCTTCTACATACTAACCGGAACTATATTCTCTAATATTAATGTAAGTAAATAGGCACTACGGTCCGGCCGCTTTGAGAATGCTTTCCTGATAGGTCGAGGTCAACAAGAATTTATTTTATAAGATAAATGTGGCAAAGAATTTACTAGAAATAAATGACATTCACTGATTTGTCCTATTAACGAATAATATCATTAAAAACTTTATCATTATGCCAGTTTACAATGCATAATAGAACACGGTTTTTTATTTTCTCATACAAATCAAAACCAACTGACATGTGTCAGGAGCGCATTCTTGCAGCGGCCGTATAATACTCAATACTTGTGTGTTGCATATTTAGACACATACATTACATTCAACTTTGGCACAGCATATCTATTTTATGCTCCATATAATCCAGTCATTATAACATAAAGCGTCTAATTGTTTCAGTGTCGACTTATAGTTTCACAAATGAGCGACACAAGATGCGAAGTATTCAATGCCCTGTTGATCCCGTACGCGGCTGTAGTGGCGGTCGTGTTCACTTGTTCCGTGTCGCCCAACACCGAACTGTTGCTGCTTGCCGCGCTCTGCACCGCGAGCTCTGTCGCCCATATCTACTATGGTACTAAAGTGGTGAGTACCTTCATCTTTGTAATGGTGATAGTCGCTTTTGACGTCTAATGTTTTTCCGCTAGTTCCTACTAAATATCACTTAACGGATTTGATGGTTTCACTTATACATCCCCTACCAAAAAAAAAAAAATGTCTCTGGCGTAAATTGGAACTACATTACGATAGCATTAAAATAATTATGAAGAAGGCATGTCAAAACATTATGTGCTTACATAATAAAGTAATTAAGCTCACTTGTGTCCTCAGTCTTATCCCACTTCTCTTTTCGCACAAACTCATGAAGTCTTCATGTTAGAATATCCATATCCTTTAGACTTAAATACTAGTTTATATTTGTAAGTAGATATATTAATAAATAACTTTTTTATCTGATTTCAGGTACAGGAAATGTGTGAACATTTCAACATAGAATGCTTCCATATCAAACCAAAGATTAAATAATTTATTTTTTTATGATTCTGACCAGACATGAATTATAGAAGTTAAAAATAAGTAATACTCGTGTATAATGGTTGTATTAAGTAAAAAAGGTTATGCACCTGCATTTAATGGAAAATCGTAAGCAAGTGTGAAATTTACACACAATTGGACTTTCCAATGCCAGTTTACTACCAGTTGAGTGGATTTTGTTTATTTATTTTTGTTGATTACCTGAAATGGTGAATATATTTTTGTTCATTCAAACATGTTTATGTATTTATATAATGTGGCTGTAAATTTCTTGCCTGATGACAAAATGTTCGTCTAAGAGAATAGAATGTAGAATAGGATATAATCTGGCCCACAGTAAGTTTATACTTATGATTTATAAAATCAAATCTTATCTGTTTTCAGTGAACTTGTGCTAATGAATCCGGTATGTTAGTATTTCATTTATATAAGTTCTTTTAACTAAGGTCCAGCAACAAAAAATCAACTGACAATGTATTAATTGCTATGAATTAATTGTTTTAATTTTATAAGTGTTGTAAATATAATTTTAGTCCAGGGTAAATATTGGTATTTATGTTAATGAGTTGGTAATTTAATTATATTGGGTGGGCATTTATTAAAAATAATTATAAGAGCTATAGTCCTCATAAAGTAAGTCTAAATCAAAACGTTACTAGTAACGCTAGTCATGTTTATTAGTTTATAAATTGTTATTCATGCCATATATATCATACAATAGATGTGTAATTTCATGCCAAATGTTTCCATTTAGGTTTAAATTTAGTCAATTTTATCAAACTAAATAGTTGGTAGGTACTTCCTGTAAGTCAGTAGGTGTCTAGTATAAATGTATTTTTATATACTGATATTCTAGACTTGTAAACTCGATGTTATAGCATGTAATGTTATATTTGTTAAGTAGGTACATTTGATTATGATCTGAAATCTAAATCTCAGGTTGATATGCGCGTTCCTTCTTTTATTTAATTCTTAGTTTTATTTACGGGACAAGGTAAGAGCATATTCCAATGTTTTGTGATTGAATTAAGCATGTTTAGTTTCTTTCTAGTTAATTGTACTAAATAATTTATAGGAACTATTCTCAAGCTGGTACCATAAATCTTGTCAGTTTTAAGATTGTAACAATTGATATTATTAAAAATTGATAATAGCTCAGATTCTGTTGGTAACAAACTAAACCAAAATTAAAACATTGCAATCTTCTATGTTTATTTTAATAAAATAACCGCGGTAGATATGCCAATAGTTTATGCCTTGAACATCACTGTTTTTAGTGCACAGTTTCTGCCTATTGGTCTATTATTGTTTCTATTTTTCAAATATTGACAAAAGTCAAAGTAAAACAATACATGTTGCCTAAAATAAGTTTAGTTCGTGATTAACACAATCAGGGCTAGTATTTCAAACAAAATAGAAGAGCGCAGTTTTATTGTATTGAAGTACTGATTGGCGATACTCAAAAATACATTTAAAAAATAAACTTATCACTGTTAGAGCAGTACACAATTTCGTAAGTGCTATTTAGATATTTTTTTATATTGCAAACTCAATGTTCGTTGGGAAATTTTATTGTACTATGTTCAGTCAACCACATATTAGTGGCAACTACATTTATTTGAAAATCAACCATCATGTCAAGTTGATATCCATGACAAATTGTTACTATGTAAGTTTGACTGGACATCAGAATTAACTATGAAGTGTTGTGTATTAGCTCTAATTTAGGTTCAGTGTTCAAAGTGATGGTTGCTCAATCTTGTACCTGTTTTACTTTAGTTATTATGTACACCTACTGGTTTAAAACCAATAGGTAGGAACTAAAGCAACTCTGCCTCATCTACATTTCAAGTCTTTTTATTGTTAATAGAGGACTTTTATTCAAATGGTGTTTTATTTATTATTTTAACCCTTAGCCCTATTATCTGTTCACTTGATTGATTGATTAATAATAATGTTCTCAACATAAAATATATATAAATAATTTATTAAAATAATAATAGTTCTTCACTGAATGGGTGTTAATCATATAAAAACAAATGAAATTTCACTACTTTAACACTGTAAGTACACTAAAATCCTTCAAACATGCATAAAATAACAATCAATCACTACAACACCTAACATGCATGTACATACTTACTAAACAAAATAATGGTATCTAAGCATACCTACTCAAATAAGAACAAGCAAGTGTTTTATGAAAACTCAAACATTTATTACAAGAGACAACACTGAAGAATATATTCAACATAAAGTACTTAGTGTTTCATTTATTTCATCACCTAGTGACATAAGTTTCCTCCACTGCTCAGGAGTCATGCTTATTCCCTTCTTTCCCGGTAACAATTCACCATTCTTTTCATAGAATTCTCTTATGTCTATATATAACTTTCCTTTAAACTCTCTTATTTTGACTAACTTTTTGCCCTGTAATACCCAAGTTGGCTCTTTATCATCAGTCCTGTTACCCATTTTGGCTTTCTTTTCTGGAGGGGGATTTCTCTGTAATTAAAAAAAAACATCATCCATAGATAAATACATAGGTACACATATTGTACTGCAATGGTTTTATTTTTAACTAAGGAATTGAATGTTACTAGACTAGAAAGTAAACAAAACTATATCATTTATCAAATAACTACTTGTGTTAGACGGAAAAATAATTCCAGGTCAAGTACATAGGTAGGATAATACAAGAGGAATTAATAGAAGTGTGAAGTGTTAGCCATTTGCATTTACACGTGTATACGTAAAAATGGACGATGCCAAAGAAGTTATTTAAAGGATTTTCATAAAGTTAGAAACCAAAAAAAAATACTAAAATGAACTTACGTCGACGGGCCCATCATCACTATCAGAACTGCTGGAACTTTCCTGCTTCTTCTTGTTTTTAGGCATTTTGTGGTTAAATGAGTATCTGAAAGAACGACTTTATTAGTAATGTAGGTAAAGAAGTTGCATAATTCAACTTAAAGTAGAAAATTAAACGAACAATAAATAGTTTTATGAATAATCGTACAAAAGTTAACTTACACAGTATTTACCGGTTCTGCTAACACAGTAGTCGGCGGAAACCTTTTTTTATTTATTAGAATTTGACGTTTGAGTTTACTTTAGGCTTTGAATACTTGGTACCAAGTATTATTTTGCAAGAATAATTAATAATAGAGTAAATAGCAAATATTCACTAAAAACTTAGGAATAATATACTTAATAAACAATTTTCTTTTAAGTTGGCCATTAAATAAATAATAGTCTGCCACCGTAACATTGTGAGCAAAGTTTATAATTTTATATATAATTTACAAAGATCACAATCTGGCAAGGCAAAAAAATGAATAATATGATAAACATGTAAATAAATATGATCCATATTATTATATTTAAATTTATTTTGATAGATTGAAAGCTATTTTAAATTATTAATTTAGTTCTGAATAAAGAAAGAGTATTGTGCGTTTCGTACAATTTAATATTTCTTTAAAAAATGCTGAGTGTCAACATCCTTCAATTCAATCAGAGTGAAGAAAGAAAAACAAAGTTTGATAGGTTATGTCATGGTTATGTTATGTTGTGACTTGTGATCCTGATCAGGATCACTAAACTCAAAACTGATCACAGTTATATTGATAATAAAACTGAACAAATTCAATTAAAAAATGCTTAAACCATGGAACAATTCGTGTCTCCTACCACCTCCAGTTAACATGTTTTTATGTCGTCATAAGTTTGGTAAGTTATTATTGGTAAACAATAAAAATCTAGGTACTACTTATCCTAGATTTTAAGAGATTAATTATTAAATAAAAAGTCGACTATCAATAATTGGAAAATAGAAAAAATATTTTAAACCAGCAAGTTTAAAATTAAATATTGTTTTTAAATAAAAATTACGTATAATTTGTTGGACAAAGTTGGACTGTTCAACTTTGATATAGATGTGTTTGTTTTATTAGTTTGTAGAATTATATTACATTTTTTTCCGTTTGTTATTTCAGATTTGTGGTCACTAAAACATGTGGTGAATAATATATTTAAAGTACTTTCGAAGCAATCACCTCTACATAAAGAAGGCGCCATTTGCTCAAGATTTTTATATAAATACGATAAAAAATTTCAAAACGATATAGGCTACAGAAACTTGAGAAAAGTTAACACTGCCTTAAAGAAATACTTGACTCTGAACCTGTTGAAAGATATTGAAAATTTTATATCAGCTTTGCCTTCTGAACATGATGATGATCTTTATTTACCCACTAGGCAGATGCTGGAATATGTTATGTTAAGGATAATAGCATTCTCGAAGATCATGTTGCGGATATGCATATGCTCAAAACAAGCAGCTGTCTTTTATTTAGACAGAATAAAGAGAGGGGAAAGCCACTGGATGAGTCTCCTGCCATATGCTTTATTAAGCAGAATTTGGTCTATGAGTATGGTTCTAATACAGCATTCTACAAAATGGTACTCAAACTTATACAATTATTTAAATAAGTTGGAATTAAAAGGACTACCTTTTCTACCAGAAAATTATGAACTACCAGAGGATTTAGAACTATGGCTGGACCTAAAAAACATTGATAACTTTGGAAGGTTTGATTGGGCCCAGCGGAAGAACATTGATGTTGATAGCTCTTTAATTGAGGATGATGACAATGATCTTATTGATAATATACTTGATTATGTAAACAAAATGAATAAAGATGAGACAGTGCCAGATGAGGAAGAAGAGATAGAACCATTTTTGGTTAAACCTTTCACCACTGAAGACCTAGTTCCTGTACCCACATCTACAAAAATAGATCATGGTGTAGCATTATCAAGAGAAAGCTTCAAAGTCCTTCTTCAATCAAGTAAAGAAACAGCACCTACCACTCAAACTCCACCTGAGAAATATGTTGAACATTCATATAAGAAAATAACTAGTAGTGAGGCATTGAAGGCTTTTATTGACAGAGAGGAAGATTTCAGGAATCAATCCCACCGGAATTCCCTGACAAAACATCTTAGCCTGATGCAGTGGCATGCTCTCAAAAACTCATTACTCCAATTATGTGACACTGAATCTAATAGGAAATTAAACAAAAACTTCTATAGAATATGGAAGCAAAAGTGTTTAGAGTATTTGTAATAAAAAAGCCTCAAAAAAATTCAATTTGAGTTTTATATTGTTTAAATAATAATATTTACAGATACAACAAATGTTTACAGCACCATTTTTAGATGAATAACTATGCACATATTCAGGCATTTAATTAACATAATGCATTAAAAACATCAGGTACAATTATATATGTGCAGCAATATTTTATACTTTTGACTAACAAAAACCAATGGGAATTTTGAATGGCGTATCTTTGACCAATTATAAAAATGCTATAAAGAAACACTTATATAGTTAACTTGTTATATAATAATAATTTTACATTGATATGAACAACAATATAATTGTCTAAGTTTATTCCTGCAATCTAATAAATTCAGTGGCTTGGCAAGCTGTCAGGAAGCGAGTATACTAGCTCAAACATTAATTGCATACACCTTACTGGCTGTGTCTAAAAGGCCATTTAAGAAGAAAACTTATTTCCAGAAATAATATTGGCCTTGATTACAAGTAGGCCTTAGTACAATACTGTACATAATATGAGACTCATTTCATCACATAAAAATAAAGTTTCACAAATAGGAATGTATAAGTAGTTTAGATAGTTAATCCATAATATAATAAACATGTTTGTTAAATGGAATGTTTTATCAGAAATGCAAAAAAAATGCTTTGTGCAGTTTGAACAGCAGAAAGACTTTTGTCTTTTCATTTTGTCTGAATATAGATTTTATCGCATTACTTTCGAGTACTAGACAACTTCTGTAGTCGTGACTTCAATCCTCCCTCCTTTTTCGGCTGAGTCATAGGTTTCCTTTCTTCTTGGAGTTTTTTAGCTTCTTTTAACCTGTAATCAAAACAATGCACAATTTAAATACTAGATATAATTTAAATCTGTCAATTTTTATGAGGGTAAATCTGTTTGTCATAAAAGAATTAATGATGCTCAGTAAACGGTGACATAATAGGGTATAAATAAGGTTAAAAAACTAAATTCCTTGATAATACCAACAATAATCCTAATTTCGCTGGGTCAACATAGAAAGAAGTATTTTATTAAGCTTAAAACGGATAGTAAACGAATCTTAACTCACTTCTCTTTAATAGCAATTTGTTCTTCTTTTTTATAAATATCTTTGAAATCACTACAAAATGAGGTCCATAGAGAAAAAAAATCTTTCGGTTCGTAGTCTTCTAGCTTGCCACATTTCGGTGTATACTGGTAAAACTTAACAGTCGCTATGAATTTGGTGCGGCATTCGTCTAAGTTTTCATTTTCAGTCTTTAGTTTCTCTTCGGCAGCGTTTATGAATGCGGTCATCTTGTCTTTGAAGACTTCCAGCCGTCGCTTGCTCTCGTCCATCGGAGATTCCTCGTTGGGATTACGAGTTTCAGCATCGGTGTCTAACACTTTCTTGACTTTATCTTTACACGCTGTAAATAAAGTGAAAATTTCATGAATTCGTGAAAATCTTATAACCTTTATACAATAGTATAATTTAGTTTTAGGCAACATTTAGGTAAGCATTAAGCATGCATTAATTAGAATAAGCACAGGACAGAGATAAATGGAAAGAGCTTCACCAACAAGAGCATGGCTTTTAAATTGATGATGATGATGAAACATGCATTGAAACTTTATAGTATATAATTTAATTGGGAATATCCGCTAGGGTCGCTAGTGTCGCCGCAGGTGCGTCTGTCATTCTCATCCAATGACAGACAAGCTATTGGCCTGTGTTGGTGTGTACAGGTGTTATGTACGTTACCGTCGAGCTGCTTGCGCAGCGCGGCGAGGTGCGCGGCGACGTCGGCGAAGTCGAGCGTGGCGGCGCGCGCGACGTCGCCGGGCTCGGGCACGGGCAGCGCGCACGTGTCCGCCAGCGCGCCGCCCGCCGCGCGCATGTACGTGCGCACTATGAAGTGCAGCAGCGTCACGTTCGACTGCTTCGACTGCGAACATACACATCCTTATAATACTACTCGCACCAAAAGCAGGTTTAGGACACGGGAAAAGCGCTGCTATTTTGAGATGTGTTTAGGTACATACATATACGAATAAAGTTAGATACCCACTTTTCAGTATGGTACCTACATTTCGGATCAAACGATATTGGCCATGCCACATTGTGGCCAAAAGTTTGGAGGTAGGTATAACAAAATACATGCCATAAAGCTCATATATTTTCTTTATGTTCAATTGATAATAATATATTGTGTCATGGTTTAATAATAAAATGGAAACCATGGTAAACTGAAATTTGAAGTGTTTTGCAAATATGTAATGAAAATGAGTTCAGAATTACATTATAAAATGTAAAATACCTTGACGTCCTTAAGTTTGGAAAGTATCTCTAAGCCGAATCCATCGGCTTGTCCCCTCTGACCATTACCACCATTCATATAGTTGCCGAGAGTTAGGATTATAGCAAACAATTTCTTCAGAGATTCACTAGTCATAAGAAACTGAAAAATAAATAAGGGAATTTTAAAACATATGGGGGAAAAATCTATCTGTAATCTGCAAAAAGCATAGCAGGCACAAACGCATAAGCGTAACTTTTGGCACAGCCCAAGATTTGACACAAGCCCATGTACAAGATTGCAGGTGCCAACTTAGGCTGGTTTAGTAGTCCTGTGTCTTTTTTACGTGAGTTGATTCTTAGTTCGAATGTAGTTAAGTACTAATTTTGATTACGGCCTATTTAGTGCTACTGCTTTGATCGCTAACATTATCTAAGCACTTACCTCGCAAGTATGTTTCAAATTATCTAATTTGTGCATTGTTGTGCTAACAGCATCTTCGAATTCCGATTGGAACATAAAGCAGGATATTCGTTCAGCAAAGTTTGGTATACCAGATAAGTCATGTAAGAATGCTTCTGGCCGGTCCAGAGGTATGTCGGATTTTGTCTTCAAGTGTTCCTTTATCATAGATAACTCTTCCTCAGAAGCTCGCTAAAATTGAAAATATATTGTTAATAGGTATTTGTAGTAGACAATTAGAAAGAAATATTAATAAAGTCGTTGACGAAAATACTAACCAACTCGTAAATCTGCTGCAAAGCTTCTAAACTGACAACCGAAGTATCGAAATTGTATATGGCGTTCTCAATCTCCGAGAACTCAACATGTAAGCTCTGAGCCAGTATGCCAACATTCTGCGATCTCTTGCTGTCTAATATTTTAATCGGCTGGATCTTAGTTTTAACCTCGACTTTTTTTTTAACAGGAGCTTTTATAACTTGTCTAGAGAATAGATCTGTAAATTCATCAATATTATCCAATTTGGCTTCTTCTATTTCCAACCAAAGTGGCTTATAATTTCCCGTTAGGGATTCTCCATGACTGGTAGGTTGCGGGGTGGTTGCTAAGATCCGTGTCCAATACAATGGTTTCATGGGTGCTGCAGGTTTCACTGGAGTTTTTCTTAATGCTGAAACAATACATATTATTACGTTGATACAAATGATATAACGACGGAAATAACAGTATTTTTTTAAATAAATTATTTACTTGCTCTTTGAACATTCCATCCTCCAACCGGCGGGGCAGGGAATGGTACAGGTCCACTCGATAGCGGAGGTGGCGGAGGCGGGCCAGAGCCTGGAACCGGCACAGGAGGGTCCATCCCAGGCATTAGCGGAGGGGGTGGCCCCGCGCCCGGCATAGGAGGGGGCGGCGGGTCCATGCCAGACATCGGTGGCGGTGGGGGGCCCATGCCCGGCATCGGTGGCGGCGGAGGGCCCATGCCTGGCATTGGAGGTGGAGGAGGGCCCATCCCGGGCATAGGTGGTGGAGGAGGGCCCATTCCGGGCATCGGAGGTGGAGGGGGTCCCACGACAGGCATTGGAGGCGGTGGAGGCCCCATACCAGGCATTGGAGGAGGAGGCGGGGCCATGCCAGGCATTGGAGGCGGAGGAGGGCCCATATCCGGTATCGGGGGAGGAGGTGGGCCTAAGCTAGGCATTGGAGGAGGCGGTGGGCCCAAGCTAGGCATTGGAGGTGGTGGTGGGCTTGCACAAGGCATTGGGGGAGGTGGTGGCGGGACCACATTAGGTATTGACGCTGGTGGAGGCGATTGTTGTCTCGCACTTGAGGAAAATGATGAAAGATTGTCACTTATAGGTGTTTCAAAAGAAGGTTTGTCAAACTTTGGAGAACCCATCGGAGATGCAAGTGGCGTTCCCGGCATTGGCGGTGGAGGTGGCGGCATTCCTGGTGAGGGAGGAGGGTGGAAAGGCAAGGCTCCTTCAGTAAGAAAGGTGTCCATAGATGCAACAGGTACATGTAATGATGGAGCTCCAGACTTATCTTTTGGAGATAGACTTTTTGAAGCATCTTTTTCAGTAGGGTCCAGAACACTTTCACTTTCTAATGATTTATTAGTTTCAGGCGAAACTTTTTTATTCTTATCCACTGTTGTATATAAAACTTGTGTAGGTGGTATACTCATTACATTTGGAACACTCTTTAAAATTATGGAATCTTCATTTTTTGCCAAGTCTGAGGAACTTTTTGTATTTGTGATTAAATCTGTAGATGCATATGTACTTAGAAATGATGCATCTGATGAACAAGCACTGGTCTGTTCAGGATGTTGTGTGCATTCACTGATATTATTCCATTTTGAGTCGTCCGTGCTAGTAGTATTGTCTTTAAGCTCTGATAAATCATCTTTGCGATAAATTTTATTACAATCTCTACTTTTATTCAACTTACAATAATTTACAATTTTTTCAGATCTAACATCAGGTTTATTTGCAATAGCCATCTGACTTCTATGTTCTAAACTACTTAAATCTAAAGCTTTATCAATATTTACATTTGTTCTTAGTGCGTCATATTCAGGTATGTTTATCACAGGTTTATTTGATAGCTTATTTAGTTCATTGGCAAAATTTGAAGTTTGCACTTCTCTGCTTGATAACTCTGTTTTATTTCTAATTATATTATATTCACTGATAGAATCAAGATGTTTTTCTATGTTTTTATTAAGTGATTCAATTTGACTGTTTATTCTATATTTTTCTATTTGATATTCTAGTTCCTGGAGTTTCTTTTTCAAATGAGATATAATTTCTTTAGCTTCATCAATGTCATGTATTTCTTCATTATTATTTTGACTAAAGAACTTGTTGTTTTCTAAATCTCTTTGATTATCCTGTGTTATGTATGGTGAGTCCTTATCAGGCGGCCAAACGGATGTGTGCAGTCTGCCTGGGGTGACTGGTTGTACCGCCGGCACCTCCATATGAGCCCAGTAGTACATTAAATTTGGCTAGAAAATAAATAAAAATAAGGTTAATAACATTAACAATATGGAGCTATATATTTTGAGTAAATAAAATCGAAATTTTATCGGGTATAATACTATTATTGTTTGTTTTTTCTTGATTAAGAAAGAAGGTGATTCAAATAATAAATGTAATGGCCCTATTAAGGCTCCTTAAATACACAATAAAGAAATTATATAAATTAATATTAGTTACAAAATTGAATACAATAATATAAATACTGCAATTATCATATAATGATATAACTAATCCTTAATATTTAGTTATTGTAAAAGTCATGTATAGTTTAATTAATGAAAAGAATTAAAAAGTACCATGAAGGTTATGTTAAGTTCATGTAAAGATTCAACCTTATTTGGCATAATTAAGTTTGCTACTAACGGGAAGAGCAATGTTTTAAAGTTTAAATTTAGATTGTTTCTATTATTGTCTATTATTAATAATTTTAATATTATATTAGGGCCAGTTTTAAAAAAAAATATTGTATGTAGTATCCTGTATCATTATTTAAATTAGGTACTAGACATTTAGTGAACATAAAGCAAATTTTAAAGAACAGCATATGCTATCTCTGTTTTAAAGTAAATGTGTTACATTTAATAACAACATAAAATACCGTGAAAATAGTGTAACACCTAGGTACTGTCTAGAGTTACAAATACTACAGCTGTCATAGTTTGGTTAGGACTAAATTACGCTTGTTTCATCAAAATATAGTTAATAATTAAGCAAGAAACATTAAATTATGTACCTTAAACACATTTTCTGTGGGCGCATCTTTATCTGATATCTGTCTAAGCACTCCTGCTGCCAGAAAATGAGTACAGTATTGTATCACAAGGTTTCTCAGATCTTGAACACTTAATAAGGATTTCAGGTGGGTGTTATCTGTTATTGAAGAAACTAACCAGTTCAGGAGCATCTGACCTGGAAATAGACAAAAATCTTTAGCTTTAAACTTGTACAAAACTTATTTATAACAGGTTTAGAAACATAAACAAGTCTGGCAAGTATTCATATGACCATAATAATTTGACAGGACTTTTGACAGATGAATCATGAATGAGTTATGTTCATTGACGGTTATGTTAATACAAAACAGTGATGCGAAATATGTAATTGTAATCAATTTGTTTTTAAACCTACGATCTGCCTGCAACAATATAACATTTAGAAAATTTACAAATTGAATGCCAATGCTTGTGTTATTGTGTACAACCAAATTCTTGATCACTCCAGTTTCGGAACAAGACTAGGCTTTCTTTAAGATAGGTTAATACAATAGTTAACTCTATTGTTTCTTTGCCTTAGAAACTACATCTATTAGTACTAAGTAACAAAATTATATACCTATGTAGTGTAGGTAGGAAGACTGACTGCTGTATTAAACTAGCCCGCCTAAAAGTTTACTTATTAGCTCTAACTTGGTTTGACATTTGAACATCAAACATTGCGTACTAAATAGGAACACATTATTTCTAAATAAATTACAGCGAGCAAAGAATGACATACAAATGTCGAAGCAAGTTTAATAGATTTGCTAATATAGTGAGGGTATAGTAGGGTGAGTGATAGGTCCCATGTCACATACTCCCAACTGGATTAAACTAAGGAAATTAATAGGTTATAGGGCCAAAACGTACTTGTGTGCACGCGTCCTTTTGTAAAGACTTTGGTCACATTAATTTTACACAAAATGTTTGTTTCATTTTGAATATACACCTGAATGTCAATTGTCAACATTTTTAAATCGCATTGAATAACAATCATCTGATTTCCTTTATGCAATACACTGATCACATAACGGTACCACTGCAATGTTTTTGGAACATTTAAAGTCAACTTTTTTCGAGGCACATATACCACTAGAGCACGTTTATTTTTCAAGCACTTTGATAGGACGCGCTGGAAATTTATTTTAGTTGAAGATTCCTCCTTCGCGACCGAAAGCGCGACGTCATCGTTATGCAAACGCAAAATGTTTCCGTAATTGTGTACCCCTGTTCTCCCCGAACGAAATTGGCTAAGAAACTCGACATAATTGAATTGTGCTACTGTTGAGTTGGTGAAATTGACACGATTTGTTGACAATTGCATCGCTTTCGATTAAAAAGTTTCGCCCGCGCTCTAAGAGTCACGTATGCACACTAGTTACTAATGGGTAGTATCTCTGTTAACGCTAATGATTAAAGCCGATAAGACATTATGGGCTATTTGTTAATAAAAGATAACATTCTTATCTCTACGTTCATTCACCTGTTAGCGCTATTATTACTAATAGACAGATGATAGGTCCCTAATTAAATTACATACATTTATGACCTAATTATGCAGAATTATGTTATGTAAGTACAAAAGTAAAATGTCCAGCAACTTGGTATAGGCCTATGCCACTACCAGGTCCGACTCCGCTACCTTTTATGTCATCGTATCATGTATTTTTTTAATTATAAAAAATATAGTAACATAGATATGCCTACATTTATATAAGCCCTTCAAAACCGTTTGAAAGGTTTGACTGTAAGGGGGGCAGTAACTCAAAATATTATATTATTTTTAATACAGTAAGATGCGGTCATTTATTATTATATTCTATTGCTTACATACAAACGACTCTCCCCCTAAACGCATAATAATATACCCATTTCCGTTATGTCACGGATAAAAAAATGGCAAAAACATAAAGAAAATATATTATTTTAAAACATGGAAAATGTAAATGCAAGCGCTTCTGTGTAGTAGGTAATGCTTATTTAATTCATTATCATAATATTATTTATTATATTCAAATTGAAAGTCTACAATGTTTTATTAAGACCTTTTCTTTAGCCATACCCGCTAACAAACGACCATAAACCTAAACACATAAAGGTGTGTAGACACTTGTTTAGATGTGAATTACGTTCCTACAAAGTAATACTTAAAAGTTTTGTTTACCTTCAAACTTTTCGTATGTTTTGAAGTCTAGTTTGTCAGGAACAAGTTTGGGTCGCACCACTTTCGTATCGGTAAGTTTGTCTAGAGTGAGCGACGCTACTTTCCTCAGGACATTCGAATCAGACATTGGCGCGTCGCCGATACTCGTATGTCGCCGTTCTTTTTCAACTGTAAACAAATAAACGCACAAATTAGAATATTGTTTACGCTAAAATAGATACAGTAGCGGTAAGATGGAAGTATTTTGCGGTGACGCATGTATTATGCTATTTATGTCTTGTGGATGTAAGTAGTAGGTAACTTGTTGATTGAAATGGTTATTATTGTCCAAACATATCAAAAATTACGCATGTCAAGCGACCAATAGGCGAAAGGAACGACCCAATGGGTCCCTCTAAATAGCAAGAGACATCGCGGTAGGCCCAGACGAAGATGGCGGGACGATCTGGACTCCTTTGATAAGTGGAAGTGGTGGTTCACTACAGCCCTGACCAGAGAGAAATGGAAGGAGGGTAGAGAGGTGTTTGCCCTGCAAGGGCATTAAAATGCATGGAAAATCATACCAAACAAAAGATGGCAAGTTTCTCTCACTCTGTATTGAAAAACATAGATGGACAGGTGTTTATTTTGAGACATTATATTGGCAGTTTTTTAGATTAACTTCTAAGATTTTTTGCTGCTCAAACGCATGCTGTGAAATATTCGGAATGTCGAACAAATGTATATTTATCTAACTTAGACTATTAATATACTTATATTGCGTATTTTCGAGTAATCCATCATCATGATCATCTCGACACGCATCATTACCCAAAGGCTACGAAATTCAACCTTACTGCCTTGTTATATAGAGCCTGCCAAACAGATCACAGCAATTTCAATAATAAGTGCTCAGCAATCATAACCTCGTCAAAAATTGGTTATAAAAACAAAAAACCTACAAGAGTTTCTTGGTTGGTAACTTTTGTGAGTACCTACCTTTGCTTGCCAACCTTTTGTTAGAAGGTACCTATGAGATAATGATTTCCAAAGCAAAAAAAAAGTAGATTGGTTCTCTATGCGTCGTGTTTCTATGTTCGCATTTTAGTACATGATTTTAATGCTCATGAAGGATAACAGAAAATGTATTATGTAGTATGTAGACCACCACGCTTCCACTACGGTTTGAAATAATTGACTCAGTGAGTCATATTAGGTTTGGACAATATTTCATAGCAAAATACTTAATTTAAAAATAAATAATAGGAACGAAGGGTCAAATGATAATTAGGTTCAAGAGGAAACTCAACGTAAAAAGCGTAAGAACTTTTCCAATTTGGTGAGTCAACGATTATCATAATATGGACATGTAATATGAAGGCATGAAACATGTCAGTAAAAGAGATGAATTTTAAGTTTTGATGGTTACAGAAGATAACGGGCTGAAAAAAGGTAAATGAATAGCGGGAAAGAATATGAACTAAAAATCTGTGAAAAATATTAAAATCCCAATAAATTAGGATGGGCAGATAAAAGAAGTAAGTAGCTACGTGAGTTCATACAGCATAATTATATTTCATTACCAACGCGGGAAAACTGTCTTATGTAAGTACCACAACGTTTTGTTATGTAGATGCTGGTCAATTGATCCATATCGACAATTCTAATCTCCTTGTTATAGAGCTGAAAATTGATTGCTCGCCTTTTTGGTCTGCTTCGGACTCGGTGCGTAAAAACATCAACAAACAGGTTTGCCCGACCATTGTGAAAAGTAAGTACTGTGTCAGTAACAGGTAGGTACAAAAGAGAACAGTGGTTGCTTTACTTTTTTATACGAATACCATGTATATATGTAGGTGAAGAGGGGCTGTGTACTAGATAACACTGATTGATCTGTACAAGGATTTACGATAAGGGATCCGCTAAGCGATAAGTTGCGTGAATAAATTTATCTGTTTGCTAACACTCACACATAGTAGGTGTGTGCAGATGACATTATTGTTCAAGTACAAGTTTATTTATGCTTCAAACTATTCTGTTATATTACTAGTGTTATAGTGACACACATTGTATGTATGCATGTGTTACTTGTAAACATCGGCTTATAACAAAGCAAGTGCGCTAATTAATGTACTGCTAATAGAGAACTGACCGTTATCTAGTAAATTGAGAGATGGTTCGCAAGCCACTGGAGGGAGTTCCACTTTCCGATGTTTTGACAGCGTAAACGTCTGCCCAGAACTAGCTTTTAGCCTGTTGTCACTGAACTCATGGTGGCATTCGTGGTTGCTTTTCTCTAAATTCCTGTCCGCTCTGTGGTAGCCACAAAATCCCGAAAATAATGTGCCCATAACCTTCTCATTCTCGGCTTTGTCAGGGCTGTCATCAAATACGTCATCTTTTTCTTCTTTTTCGTTGTGGTCGGCGGAGAGCGAGGAGGTGGCATCTTGGTGCGGCAAGTCTACGGTCATGGCGGGCGCGGGCACGTCGGCCAGCGAGGGCGTGAGGGTGCGCGGCAGGTCGTCGTGCGCGCTGTCACTCTCGGCGGAGTAGTAGCACAGGTTGAGCTCGACGGCGAGCGGCGTCAGCGGGTCCGTAAACACTGACTCGGAGGTAGAGTCGTTGGCGGGCGAGAGCGCCGGCGGCGGCGCGGCGGCGGGCAACTGGTCGCGGGTCGGTGACCGCGGCTGGGCGCGCGCCTCGCACCTGGTCACCGTTACCTCTGACTGCACGCTCGGCGACTCCGCGCGCTCCCCCTGCCGCAGTGTTTTGAACACGCACTCGACCGTATCGTTATCTGATGGTTCGATCGGCTCGTTGATATCAGAGTCCGGCGTTTTATCAAACTCCCTGTCGATTGCGTCACGTTTGGCATCACTCTTTTTCCGTGCATGTTTTTTGCTGTCTCTTCCCGGAGATTTCCTGTTCAAGTTTCTCATAAAATGTTTACCCTTAGCGGGCGATTTCCCAGTTTTGGATTGCTTATCGTTTGTTTGAATGTTCCCCATGGTTGTTTAGACTGTACAATATTCTTTTAATAAACTTTGTAAACTTCAATGAGCTATAACAAATATTTAAGAGAGCAAAAAATATAAATGTAACTTGAAGCAGTTTCACAGCCCTTCATTATCAAAATCCACCCTCTGGGTCCTAGGCATGCGCAGTTCAGATATCTAATAGATCAATATTTTGGATGCGTACATATTTAGGTGGTTCGCATTTTCCTTTTTTCCATTTTGTAATTCTATTTGAAGAAAAATATGCTTTTCTTTTCTATAAATGAACCAACTACTTATTTTTACAAGCAAATTTCCTGTATCTAATGTTTTCAAGTTGATCACTAAACGCGCGAAAAGTAATAGACGTCAACGAGTTTTCCAGATTCTAGTTCATTTTACTAGATGGCGCTACCAGTATCATTTCATTAGTTCAAATCAAAACAATGCACAGAGAGGGTAGGAAAGCAATTACATGTTTATTGCATATTCACCAGGATTCTCGTTGTTGTCTTGATTACAATTTTCACTTGCCGCTTAACAAGTTTTATACCGCACTTTATGTTTTACAAAGGTGCGTGCTACTCAGTAATGTTGGACTTGAGAATAATAAATTCCTCTCATTGTATAGGAGCCGTTGTGCGAGTTGCTATCGTATTCTCCCCTTGTTTGAATACCTGGTTGGATAAAGGTTGATTGGATTTTCCGTTTTTAGATAGTGGCTATGATACAGGGCCCATGGGACTGTATATTGCTAAACTGTGGGTGTGTAGGTACACCTGAGCCGAACCCTTTGTAATGTATGTTGTATGTATAACGGTGATGTACGCTAATAGATTGTGTTTGAGATGGTAATAGGAATTAATTAAATTTTAGCTTTGTTTTTACATTAAAAGGGTTAATTTTTTTCTAAATTCATAAATAGAAACCAGGCAATCACGAATTAAACATTTTAATACAAATTAGTAAACTAATAATGTACCCAAGTTATATGCTAGGTGTATATAACTTGGGTTGGGTGAGGAACAAATGTTTTTTTAATCCCAAAAAAAGGTTTTTTTTTTTTTATACGTGTAGGTACATACAGGAAAAAAAGATAGCAATAATAGAATCGGGGGATTTGACAAGCAGGCTCTATTTAAGGCCTGTGTAAGATTGCCTCCCCCGTACTTCCTGTAAAACACGAAAAAATGAATGAATTGGGACATAACGTCGGCTTCTTGAAAAACATCTCTAATTTGTTCAGTTTTTTCATGACTTTTCCTGTATTTCGGTATTTTCTTTAGCTCACTTTTTATACCGGTACCTCTTTTTAGGGTTCTTTACCCGAAATGTGCTGAAAGAACCGTATTCTAAACCTCCGCCGTTCGTCCGTCTGTCTGTTTGTCAACGGGCTGTTAGTATTTTATAAATCGTGATAGAGTTGTTTTTTTTTTATGTTTGGCGCTTTCAAAATTGTTGGTTACCTTGGAACTTTGATACTATATCAGGCCTTCTGAGACATGTTTACTAATTTAGCTGTTTGGTCCAAAACCATACCTACAACTTACTATGATCTTTTGATTCCTGGCAGACCAAGACCACGACTGAATAATGAACCATAGTTCTTTTGAAAAAACTAGCCCTTAGTAAAGGACAGGAAAAGTCATGGTGAATGAAAGAAGATAGCCTTTAATCGTCCGTCTGTTTAAAAGACAGAGTCACTGAAAAATAAATACAATGAGATATTAAAGAGAGCTCTATTAAATAATGATATTAAATCGTATGCTTGATAATAACACGGTTTATGTACGGCATTTCCCATGTTTAGTAATCCATCATAGTCATTGCTTGGTTATGTAGATTATTGTTAATTCTAAACCCTTGGCTTAATTAAACTTAATGTATTGCCACATTATTAAGAGACATTAGAAAATGTTTTTTTATATTTTTAAAATATTTTTATTTAATCAACTGTAAATTAATTAATAATAATTATATAATTTTTTTATTAGTCGATGTATTTTTATACTTACTGGCATATAATAAAAACGGAGGAAATTGCGCCATACGACCACCATATGGGTATTGGTAGCGTTGTTCTTTAGACCGGCGGCGGTAATGACGAAGTTGGCCCTAGGTTGGGAGCTAGGCCTAGCTATAGGAGGCCTTCTTACCTTAGGAAGGCAGTTACGCAGCTACTCTATGTAATGTACCTGTTATATATTTTTGGATAACTTCATGCAGTGAGATTGAACGCAAGTCTCGTGTAACAGCTTCCTCAAAAACGCAAACTTCCCAAAAATTTGGGAACAGACTAGGCAGAAAATAGAAGATGAATAGCCTTTTTGTTAGATAACTAGGGGGTTAAGTTGTCCGTTTCACAAAACCATTTGAACATTGCGATATAGAGCGTGAATACTCCAAGCAAACTGGTATTACGTTAATTCTGTATAAAGCTCTAGGTATACAACCTCTTTATGTCGTGTTTCGTACAGATACACGTCTTTTTTCAGACAGTACAAGCTTAATTTTAGCTGAACGGTATTGTCTTGGTTTTAAGATTTTTTCAACATAGGTACTTACTATGAAAAAGTAACTCTGAAATATAATGTTCCCCTTAGATGTTGTACATGGTCTTATTATATTTAATAAGATTCTTGTATCTAAAAAGGCGTAACATGTCGGTAATAATGTGTTTTTATAATTAGAAATATTTGTTAGTGTGATGACACATTTTGAAAGGCGATTAAAAACCTTATTTCAAATGTTAAAATATGCTCGCTGCTTATAGGTCACTTAGTAGTACAATTAACAATATTGTTTCCTATAAAAGTAATAAGTATTCTTGTATATCATAACTGAACTTATGGTATATTATTCAGTCATCAATTTAAGATATATATATATTTATTATATATTATATATTATATTTATAAACCTTTTATATAGACTACACTAATCAATAAAACATCATAAAAATATAGAGAGCATTCCAATACGCAACATGTTAGTTGACGCTTTTTTTTAAATAGGTCATGACTCCAAGTATATTTAACAAAATTTTGAATTGAAAAAGTCCTCTTTTTTACACAAACAATTTATTCTTAGGTATTCAAAATATCTAGTTATATTCAAAACACAAATCATGCTGGAAAAATCTAGTCTGGCAGGTCGCTATGTTATAAAATTTTGTTACCAAGAGTGGCACATTTGAAATCAAATTAGACCGACAAACAAAAGCGTCAAACGGACGATACCGTTTTCATCAATTTAAATTAAAAATAAATACAATCAGCTTTAAATTGAATTTGTATTTATACGCAATTATGTAATCCTACATTTATGTAGTTTTTCAGTTAAAGGTCACAATGTAGGTAAGAAAAAAAAATGCTAGAACCGCTAGTATCGCTTTAGGGGCCCGAGTCTGCTATTTACACTCCGTGTCAGTGTGCTCATAGTTGGCTCGTCCGGCGGCGCTCGGGCCCTCTCGGGCGCGCTTGGGCCGGCTCGGGCGCGCTCGGCCGCCCGGCCCGGCCGGCCCGAGCGCCGCCGGACGAGCCAACTATGAGCACACTGACACGGAGTGTAAATAGCAGACTCGGGCCCCAGGTATATCTTTCCGTCTCCACCAATGAGAGACACGCTACTGACTTGTGAAACTTGTGATGGATGGAAATTGACAGATAGAACTTATGACACATTAGCGATTTTTTATTTCCTATGATAGCCCTCTTTTGTAATAACACCGCCTATTGTACCAGCTATTATATTGTTTTCTATAAACTTGATTCTTGGTGTAAATAAGCTTTTTTCGCTTGCTTTTAATATTCACTCACTTTTAATATACTAACATTAAAAAGGAACAGTTAAATCGAGTTTCCCTTTAGAAATAACGATTCTGAGTATTCTTAAAATGTACCTGTAATAGGATAGGATTAAAATCGTCTATAGGAAAGATAATTAATCGATTAGCGTACCCATTATACACCGGTACTCGATTTTTTTACATAAAATCCGAGAATCTTCGGCTTAACTTTAAAGGTCCGTAATTTGCGCTCTTTTCACTGGAAAAATATGCAAACTAGGACTCTTGCCGGCTTGTTAGAAAATTAATGTAGATATTTTGTTATGGAATTTCAATTTTGCCCTTCCACCTTGAACGCAGATTTAGTAAATTGTATATTTAAAACTTATTAACAGATTTCGTTTATTACTTACAGTTCAGGTTTTCAATATTCCTTTTTGCTGTTGTAGTTTTGGATTAACTATCAATGAAGGCATTTATCTGATTAGGCGTCCATTAAATGGCTAATTATATTTTTATATTTGTATCGCTACATAATATAATTGAATGGCGAATAACTTGAATCTTTATAACAAAAATGCAAAAGTAGTGGAGTACCGACACTTTCCAGATTTCTTAAATTATTTTAATTACGTAACTTTATTAAACGTTATTTTCAATTATGTGTAGCCTTGTGCACGTAGATGATAACCCAAATCAAGAAGGTACAAGTTTTAATGACTACCCTCCTTTATGCCTGCCAACCAGTTCTTTATTAACAATTCAGAAGCTTTATTTTCAGTTTCAAAACAAAATTTCAGTATTTCATGTGCAATTAAGTTATTTATGCAAATTAAGTTTGTAAAACCTCATTTCGGAAGCAAAGGTGGCCTAACGAAAATTCAATGAAGGGGTCCAATGTCGCGGCGGATTCTCAGCGACTGGTAATATTAAATTCACGGAACGACACCTCTGGACAATATGGATCCCTCTACATAGAAATTTGCGCCTCCCTTCTTTGACGGGAACGAAAATGAGATTGAGCAAATTATTTCGTAGCTGTTTATTCGTTAACAAAGTCTCGAGGATTTTATGCGGATATCCTGTCTAATAACGCTATAACATCCTGTTAAATATCACCGGGTGTTTCCCTTTCTTATTTACCTAGTTATCGGTGTGAAGGGAAAGTCCCTTTGTAGTCAGCGTTATCGGGCCGAAACACAAACTTAGGTTCCTACCTATTGGTGGACGCAGATGCAAATTGAGTCGCGCGCAATCCAAACATATTTCATGACTCAAGATTAGCTGGCTAGTACATAAGTAAGTTTGTTATACTTCAATCAAGTTACATTACATGTTTATTACATTTCGAATACATTTTGATTAGATTTATTTAGCCGGATCTGATGTAGTAGGATTCTGTTTAGTTTGGATATTTTTGTAAATAAGATTTCTCTTCAAACTCGAAAACTACATAAACAAGGGAGCGCATAAGGAAAGTAAATTTTTTAAAAGTTTTTGTTTCACATTTACGGGTCCGAAATATACATTCCAGGCTGGGAAAGTAATGATAAAAACATTTCATATATTTGTTAGTATGCCAAAAAGAGTATCTCACTGATAATCGGAAAATTGAAGTTGGTTGTATTTATTTATAACTTAGGTACTTTGTTAACATAAAATACATAGAATATTTGAGGAGGCACCTCCCCTTGAATATACCGGGTTTCGAAATGTTCGATGTAAATTCGCATACTATATGAAGCTTTAAAGTGAGCCAAGTTATAAAATTAATATATTCTTGGTCTAAGTACGAACAGGTGATCATATACAGTATACAATTTATTATCTAAGTGAAAAATGTAAAACTCGAATATCATTATTTTGATGCTGTAAATAGGTTTTTAAGTACAGTAGTTTTTTATTGCGACTCAATAACTTACAACCAAGAAAAAAACAAAAATTAATTCCTTACCTAAGTATATTATACGTAGGACCTAAATAAATAATTAACTACCTCTTAATGCTTTATACGTATACAAGAAGAAATCATTTGAGTATTAAGCAAAAATATACATGGCTTAGATTTGCTAAATAAAATTCTTCAAAGGAAAATTGATACGGAACATTTTTATGGGCTAAGTGAGGCGGAGCCTTGGGTACCAACCTATCTACTATGAAACAACGAAAAGATAAATACGGAAAAAAATATAAAAGATATTTCTTTTAATAAAATATCGGAGGCCTTCTGTATCTCGATAATTTTATTAGATTTTTTGCATAACCTTATATGAATATTATCGGTACCGAATAATGTTAGGTTCCTCAAAATATGTTTTATGATTTTTCTGCTGTAATCTCCGCTTAGTCGGAACAGCTGGCAACTTTTAAACTTTAGGAATACTGAACTCTTGTCTTGTGCTCTGAGGCTGAGATACTTGTACGAATAAAATTACTTAAAACTGGTTAGAAGAGCGGCGCCTTTGAAATACTTCTTAGACCTACCTTTGTTTTGAGTGACCATTTTTATATTCTTTTGTCATGACTGTGGTATTACACTCTATTTAAGTAGACGTATGTCAACGTTTCTACAGCTGGAAAGCAACGGACCAGTCGAGTCCAAAATCAAAGCGCACAGTTTTGATTGTAGGAATGACAGCCAACAGACTGCTTTATTTGTGTTCTTAGTTGAGCACACAGGTTGGCGACGAACTAGACTCTGCTGCCATAGATCACATAACGATAGGTTTTATAATCGTGTAAAAAAGTGGCAGGGTTAAAGAATACAGGAATAACACAGATCTTCTAATAAAAGAGTTTACATATGTCTATTTATATCTTCAAAGTGAAATAAAATTTTGCCGAGCCTTGGGCAACGGCGAGTCTAAATAAGGATTCAGAATACACTCTGAAATATTAAAATAATAAGTAATCGTAAGGAAACCGTTCTACATTCAATGTTAAGATTTATGTATAGTTAGTACTGTTTTAATGGTTACAGATCCCTACTGCCTCTAGGCATAATAAAGTATTTTCTGAAAAAACTAAACTAGGTTAACTAAAGTAGCATAGTTAAAGAAAATGTTGAATGTAGGCAGATGTAGATAATTTTTAAAGAAGGAAAACACAAAACTTGTTTTTCTAGGCTAAAGAAAATAATATACTAAAATTATTAAATAAATACAATGTTTGTATTTTAAAGCTCCTTTTTTTGTTTTTGCAATTTTTAATTAGCGTTGCACAAGACACCGTTGCCGGGTTGATTCAATACATTTTTCACACGCCCCTAAGGAATGAATCTTTACGACCTCTCAAATCTATACTAATATTATAAAGCTGAAGAGTTTGTTTGTTTGTTTGTTTGGTTGAACGCGCTAATCTCAGGAACTACTGGTTAGAATTGAAAAAATCTTTTTGTGTTAGATAGTCCATTTATTGAGGAAGGCTTTAGGATATATAACATTACGCTGCGACCAATAGGAGCTAAGCAGCAGTGAAAAATGTCACAAAAACGGGGAAAAATATTCATACTTGAAAGCTTTCGTTGCGTGCGCTGCGTAAACGGTTCGAGTTACCCAAAATATATGTATGAAAGAATTGTTCCTCTTTAAATGATCTAAAAAAATGTCTGCGACAATATGTCTATCTTTTAAGATTGACTCACTATAACCTTTTTTAAGGTAATAATTTGGTCGAAATTAATGCATTATTGCCAATTATTTGCTACAGAGTTTTATCAACATAATATTAACTAAAATTATCATTTACGCAGAAATACTTTTTTTTTAACTTCTTAATCGTTGTCATAATAACAGAAATTGACGCGGACGAAGTCGCGGGGATCAGCTAGTGACTCATAAACCTCTACTTGATTACTGATGAGTTTATCCTGTACGTATACTAGATGTATAACCTACTAGATGTAAAGCCTAACAAAATTGTGATTTCCCACAGTGTTCCCAAATTGAACGTCGAAATCAACTTTTTCTATTTAGCCTCTGCAATTGGGGCGCCCCGAAGTTTGTGTTGACAATGAAATACTTATATGTAGATCAAGGTGATTCTACAATAGTATTTTTATTTAAATATGTTTGGCATTTTATTCAGTTCAAGATCAAGAAAAGAAAAAGCAACACATAGTAGGTACCTACCTAACCCGGTACCAACCAACCAACCAACAACAAAATGTAAGGAAACATTTTTGGATACTCATTTCTTAGAAAGTAATTTACAGGAATAATATATTATATTGCTAACAATACACGGTCATAAAACCATTGAAACGCCTGCACATGGGATATAATTTATTAGGTACGTTTACTCACTAATTTAGCTGAGAATTTATCACATTTACCTACCTCATATTATCAAGCGAAAAAAGAGATGAAATTGCGCTAACATATTTTACTCTTTTGCGCCTTACACAGCACTACCTCGGGGAGCTATAAAAGAAAACAATTGAAAACAATTTTCTCCTCGAAAGCATTTTCATAGCAAGGAGGCGTAAGATACGATACTCATATTACACGAAATTCGCATAAAGCCCTTGCGATCTAGGGAACGCGTGAGTTTAAATAAAATAAGCCGTGTCAAAGCCGGACGTGGCTATTTTTAAAAGACAGTGGCCAGCTTTACGAGCATGTGCTGTAAATAGAGTTGGTCAAGACTCGAGTCTTTCAAGTTCAAATTTTATTTTATTATGGACTAGACTCATTTTAGCTGAGCTCATAACTATTGATACTACGACTAAAATAGGACACAGAGTTTTGACTTTCTTCTGTTAATGAACTCGAAAGTAAAAGAATTGATTTAGGTCTTAGAAAAGGCTCAGATCGTTTCGATGAAACTATTTTTTTTAAATAAGTACTTTAAAAGAAAAGGGTACTTGATGAAAAAATACTGTTTCTACAAAAAACAAAGACTAACTATACAATATTATTTATACTACATTATAACTACCCAGTTTTTTGTCTGTTCAATTAAGCTGATTAAGATTTTTTATTGTTTGAACTCACTTTTTCTGAAGACTGTAGAGCTAGCAAAGAACTCGAATCTTATTAAGTCTATCTGTAAAAAATACTTAATTGCTTTTACAAGATTTAAGTTTTATGTATTGTAAGGGCTCTAGAAAATCATCGATTACAAAAATACTTCACCTCTTGACAATTATTGTTTAATTTTGTCTACTTATAACACTCGAGTTATCCATAAGTTACTTAATTTTATATAATTGAGTTGACAGTTTGACTATGGAATAAACTAGAAACTTTTTAAACTAAATGATAACACAGGATCAATCCGCACGATCCCTTTGTGACTAATGGCGGAAAGTCTATGGATATATAATGCGTATATTTATAAGTTGAGAATAAATATTTTTTTCTACTTACATGAGGGAAGTATTTATTAAATATGGTTTATTTTCAAACATTTGCTTATACCTTCAAATAGGTATATGCAAAATCCGTACTTAGGCTAGAAAATCCATTTCGGAGGCTAATTCTGTCTATAGGATCCACTTCCTGGAAAATGGAATATCTGATCTAGTTACAAGAATTTTGATACCGTTGGTGAAATAAAGCTTAACTCATTAGGTACTGGACGAATAAATTAATGGCGAAATTATTCGTGGCTTTACAGGGAAGCCTGAAAATTTAGATTAAAGGACATTACAGAGTTTTCCAATTACAAAAACGAACAAAGCTGTTTCGTTTCAGCAATGTACCTACGCTTAGCGATCGGCCGGTGGGTTTGTATACTAAATTAATCAACATTGATTAAGTAGAGTTTGTTGTCTAAAAATATAGCAAGCTGAAGTGGCGGTGGGCTGGCCATGTCTGTCGCAGAACCGACGAGAGGTGCAGCAGGAAGGTTCTCGAATGGAGACCAGGCTTAGGCAAACGTAGTGTAGGTAGGACGCCCCCCGGCTAGATGGACCGATGACCTGAAGAAGGCAGTGACTGGATGCAAAGGGCGGGAGATAGTGCGCTGTGGCGCTCCTTGGGGGAGACATATGCAACAGGAGATTAATTAGAGCCCATTATGTTGTAAACAGATCAATAGGTTTCCGTACTGAATACAAGGAAGTGCATGTCTAACAAATTATACTTTGAAAACGTCTGCGACATTATATAGAAGAATAACAAAATCCTACCTCATTTGTGAGAACTTTACATAAGTCCAAACATTGTCCGGGAAGAAAAATAAGAGTCCTAGTGACAATAAAAAGAAGTTACCGGGCGTAAAAACCTGAAACAAATTCAGTAACGCAATCTGAAATATCAATTTTATTCGGAAGGTTGCTTGTCAAATACCTGTCATGTGTAATAAATGTCCTTCCCTCGTTTACATTTTCAATAAATGAACCGTGGACCTTAGAAAATCTCATTTGGACCTTTGTAAACGTGACGGGTTTGTGAAATAAGAGTTTACCTACCTTGTTATCTACAATAACGACCAAACAGTTCCTTGTTAACTACTATTCTTTAAGGGATAATTAATTCTAATATTTCCGTGTTAAATATTCGTTGGCAAATATATGCAACAAAACAGGTAATTGGCGTCGTCCGTTTAATTTTGAATAAACGATATTTTTGCCATTTACAATGCTAATGGGTTGTACGGGGAAATGCGATAGTATAAAATAACGGCTTAATTGTAATACAATTAACGCACTATGTTGGTTTAAGGGTTTTATAACTAGGTAACTGGCTGTTGTCCGCGATTTCGTCTGCGTAGAATTTATTATTATGATTATACACCGTGGTGTTTTGGTAAACGGTTCACAAATACTCATGTATTTGACTAATTTGGAGGTATTTCATGACATGTGACTTCGTTTAATGGCGGAGCTAGGGAGAGGCCTATGCCCAGCAGTGAACCGCGAAAAGCCGGAAATACAGAAAGACAAAAAAGTAGTATTATGTAGCTGTCACATTTTTATGCGCTTTCAGTAAAGCCGTTATTTTTATATAACATTTAGAATATTATTATTATTATTGTTCAAAAACATACAACGTCGTTAAAACAAAAGAACAAAATCAATAATTAATTATCTAATCAGTACATAAGCACGGTGTATTATTAAGTAACAGGTAGATGATAGGTCGGGTAACATAACAAAGTGAACTTAACATGGCTTCGCTTCATTGAATTATTGAGTCCGTCCATTTTCATGAGTCCGTGTACATAGCGTTGAATAGGTACCTATGTACCGCCATCGACCATGGATTTTGTTCTATTATAAACGTTACAAGCTTTATTTATAAAATAACATAATCTATCCCTTCTAGTATTTGTCTGTCTCTGGCATCAGAGCTCCATGCATGGGTAGGTGTAATACCTAGAATCGTATATTTGAAACGCCCTTAAAATGGTACAATTATTTTTATGGTAGCTACGTAAATATTTTGGGTGTCGTTATTAGATTCTAATAGATGAGAGAGACCTATAATATAAATAAGTACATAAGTATATGTTTTCCTGGAATTATCTAGGAAACATCGCTGCTTACTGGATTTACTTTTGAAAGAGCTTTAACATTCGCGAGGTTTGACGACTACAACCTATAAACACATTATAATTAAAAGGTCTGCGTGTACAGGGCACAGTTTTTTTAATTAAATTAGTAGGCAGACAACTATGATTTTATAAGCATTTATGAGGTTTGAGGTTGGATTATGGAAGTAGGATACGAACACGAGTTCCTAACCTACTTACTACACCATAACATACTGTAAGGCTAGGTGTTAGGTTTTTTACATGTATTGTCAGTTTAGGAAGCCAGTCCTTTACTTCCGCGGTCAGATGGTTAACGAGTCCTCCAGAGGAAAGACCTTCTAGTCCTTCGGAGAATCTTTGCAAAGGGCAGAATATCAAAACTTACTCAATTTACTACGTGTTTAGGGTTTTATTTAGTTTGTAAGATAATTTATACTTAATGTAAATAGAGTATAGGTACGAATATGTACCCCATTTAAATCCACTAAAGTCAGTCAGTCGTTTGGATGACTTTTCATGACGTGTTGCATGATAACGCCCAAAAAGTGTCACTCAACTTAGCCAGCCGTACCAAGATAATAGTCGATCAATTGAGACGTTAAGTTTGACTGCTGTAAATATCATTGACATTACACATATCACTAAGAGAAGTTATTCATAAAACAATGCTCTAGCATCTTTAATTGTCCTAACTGGTCCTAAGTAAATATCGACTTATTTAAGTTCTCCTATTTATTATGTCACGGTGTAGCGGTGAACACGGTACGGAAGCTTACCTGACTGCCTCAGAGATGCGTTCTACCGCACATAAAGCATGATTGAAAGCTATTCACTGAACCTTTTCGGGGAATAGCGCAGAACTATATAAAAAGAAGAACTGTATTTATTAGTAACTTACTCTTAAAATAATACTGTAAATAAAATTAAACATGTAATGAATGGCGATGATAAGTCCAATAGTCTAAATCACTTTAGTACTTTTTGCGTGAACGCGTAACAAACATTTGTCCATCTTCACAATTTTTTACATTTACAAATAACGTTTCTTTTGCTAGCTTGTATAAGATGTTTGGCAGAGGCATCCCCTTTCGGCTTCCAAATCTGTGAGTCTATAAGGCTGGATTCACATCTGTTCGGAAAACCGTACGGGCTGCCCCCGTAGGGGTCCCCAATACTAAGAACCGTGTGGCGCTAGAACAATGTTCACAGCAACACGGGACATGTAACCCGTAACCCCCATGTAGGTACGTAAATTATGTACGTACGGTACGGGTCTCCCGGACAGCTGCAAAGCCAGCCTTAGGATATATATCTAATAATTTATAGAAGCACAGACTTTATCTTTTATACTGGTTATTTTAAAAGACGAAGCCAATATGAATTGCAAATTGGAATGATTTTCAATTCATCTATTCTGTCAGATATTTATGCAAATCGGTATTATGGCCGAATTGTACTTACTTTAAATACAAGTTTTAATAAATAGTCGAATAATAATGTTGGGTGTCTCTGTGGTCCAAATCGGTAAAAAACAACATTATCCTTGAGTCGTGGTTTTACCCATGTATTTGCCATTCCGGACACTTTTGATCTAAATCCAGGCTATAAATTAATTCGAATTAATTAGCTAATTACTTTTTGCGTAACTGAGTAACATTCATACATACATCCATATATTTTAGGTGCATTATTATTAGGGTTCAAGTAAGTTTACTCGAACATTATAAATAAATAAATAATGTAGAACGAAGTTAAATGAGGCAATAAAATATTAGCCGTAAAAAATCCCAAAATAAAAAAAAACATAATAGGTAAATTACAAAAAAAAAGTAAAATGTGGCCAGGATTTTACGGAAAGATTCTATTCTTAGGTATTTCTCACAATGAAACATCTTAAGACTCATACAGCTTATTTAGGTAGTGGGTAATATGTATTTCAAGATTATTCACCCATACCTACTAAAATAAATACTTACCAAGAATTATTTTATTTTCAGTCGGTGGAACTGCCATCCCTTTATTACTTACATGGTGTTTTATTTAATTTCGATTCATTTATTCATGCAATACGCAAGTTTTCCGAAAATGTCGATGTGGACGCCACGGGTCGCTGCTCTGGCAGTACTTTCTTCTTACACCTTTCCGTAAAGGAGAAGGCTTCGTTACGGAACGATGGTTTCATTCCACTTGCCGAAATCTACACGTGTTTTGAGTTATCCCTGTGACTTACATGCGCGCAGGCTTTCGTATATTTTCCGAAAGTTTTCGTGTCTCGTTAATTTTCAAAGACACACTAAGCCACACATATCGTATGAAAATTTCGTACCTTATAGTGGTTTCGCGTAATTGTTTGTAAAGTAAAATACTTGATAAATGTAATTAAGTTTAGTACCTGAATAGTGAATTATAACGGTTCCAATATACACCTTTGTTTGTTGCATAGTGAGATTTCTAAGTGACAATACCGGTATGTAATTACGTGGTTAGATCCCTCACCCCTAGCGGCCGCCTCAAGACTATCCCAATTGATTGGGCAGTCTATAGGTACTACAATGCTATATCCCCTTAAATCCCCTATGCAATGCTATAGCCAGCTGCAGCCAACTTCGATAGCTTAAGATGGTTATGTCTAGATACGGTACTAAGTTCATTTTCTAGACCTAGAAAATAGGTTCCTGTTTGTATATGAGAGGTCATTTTTGGGAGGATGGAGGAAAATGAAAAAAAAAAAATGTTTGATGACTGGGAATTGTGGAATTGACATATCAAATGGAAGGTCTTGTTGTGAAGATTTTTTTTGTAATTTTAAAATGTTCCGAGTTATTCAAGAAAATAGACGAAAATTGACCCCTATCTGCAAAACTACTAAACCTAAAATTTGAAAAAATACGGAAATTAGATTTCTACTTATAGATTATAGGAATGCCTGTAAGAAGTCCAATTTCCAAAAATCCAAGTCAAATTTAAAAAACAAACATGATAGGCAACATCGTACGGAACCCTCTCCACGCGAGATAACTCGCACTTGTCCCGTTTTTCAACAGAGATTCGCGCCTGTGCTTCTCTAACATTTATGATAAATATCGAAGTATTCGGTGTGTCCATAGAAGTCTATTCACTATACCTACATGCTAACAGTCGCAGCTTGATGCATACCGACAACTTCGAGCAGTTCGGGCACGTTTTTTGCTATGAATCGTTATCCTATTTAAGGTGATAAGGGATACCCATACCTTAGTTATGACACCTTTGTAAATAGTATCTAATATTATAAAACGGGGATTAGCGCGTACATGCATAAATACCTTTAGGTATTTATGCGCTAATCCCCGATTGAAATCAAGAAGCATCCAAATTTCAATCGGGAAGACGGTTTTAAACTATCTGCATCTTGGTATCCAGTGATTCCCTTAACACAATCTCGCTTTTCTGCAAAGTCGATTAGTGAACAGAATACGGACACGGTCAGTGTAGTGTGTAGGGTACTTGAAGAACAGGGGGTAGATGAAAAATCATCTACTTCGTGCACGGAGCAATGACACCGCATCTCCAGTCTGCTTGCGACCACGGCCTGTGTAACCCGGTCAAAACGTCAAGCCCTAAAGGCATTTATGCATGTACGCGCTAATCCCCGTTTTATAATATTACTATAAACATGCAGCGCAATAGTTTAAAGTTATTATTGCAAACCTTTGTAAATTTTGCCACTCAGTCAATAAACAACTGCATGGAACACAATTGACAGATGTAGGTACCGGTCTTCTAAACTCAATTAAGCCGCCCAAACTGCTGAAATAGAAGTGTGTACTTTTGCACTCTAGGATACTTTTTGATGGCTACATAGTTGACGATGTTGAACTTACACAAGTACGATGAAGCTATTACGACGAATGAACATTTGCCACAGGCTTCGCGTTATTCACATTTTATTGCAAGAACGGCTTTAGTAGGAAGTTATAAGTACCTACATGAGTATACATATCAGGCTTTAAAATAAGGTACTTACTAGTTCTGCAACGTGTGTTATCTTAAATAAAACTAGGTTTATTACATATTTACAGTACTTTATTTATGTACACTTGTACAGGCTACATATTTACAGAGTAGAATGGCCCAGTATAAAATTACTACTGCATCAAATCCTTCTCAGACTTGGCCAACTGCTTTTTTAAAATTTGTATTTCCAACTCATGCTTTTCCTTCTCAAATCTCAATTTTTGTATTTCATTTTGTTTTTGGTAATGGGCTATTTCTATTTTCTTCTTAAAATAAATTTGCTTCAAAGCGTTTGCTGAAACTTTAAGGCGAGGGAATGATAAATTGCGCCATGTTTTTTTTCTTTTAGGTACATATTTCATCTTTCTTTTAATCAAAGGTTTAGATTCTGGTACTGAATTGACATCTTGGAACTGTTTTGACTCTGGTAATAATTTGCAATTCAGCGAAGAATTACACACTTCAGGAATTTCTTCGAATACTTTTCCTGTAAAATAATATATATGAATATATTAATTAATATATTTATAACTAGCATATTATGGCACTATATATGATATTCCTACAAATGGATACAATAGGTCCAACCAACCAAAAAAAATAGCACCATCATCACATGGTTTCTCATCTGACTGTGTTTGACTAAATAAATCTGCACAGATTAAAGGATCAGCATCAATTACTGTTGGTGTTAACGAATCACTATCAGTATTCTTTATTTTATCCTAAAAAAAACATTAGTTATCAAATTCAAAAAACAAATTTAAATTAATTCATCTTTGAATATGTTAGGTAACCTGCTTATCAGTCCATTCATTCTTTATAACCCCCTTCATTAAAATTTCGTTTATTGTAACAACCTGTAACCAAAAACAATCAGGTATTTCGTTTAACTTACATAAAAAATATAGTCATTAAATGCATACACATACATACATTTTTTTCATCCATTATAACTTCAAAATGTTGCTGGGTTTTCTCACGCTGCCTTCTACGTTTCATATTATTGTACAAATTTTTAAGGGTCTCTTCGTGCCTAGGCCCGTTTATGCAGGCGTCATTAAATTCTTTTGTGATCAATTCCCAGGCTTTCTGCTTTTTACTATTGAAACTTGAGCTTGTCGTCTTACAATCTATTGTACTTTGGTATCTGTAGTATAAATATTCACAAATGTAACTAAAATGAATGTTTCAAAACATGGTAAACATTACAAAGTTAACTTGGACTTACTTGGCTATTATGGAAAGAAGCTTTTCTTTTTCCTGGTTTATGAAGTTTTGCGATCTCCTTCTTTTATCCATTCTAATTTCTTAAATAGTTTAATTACAATAAAATTATTGTGTTTATATTATGTATTGGTTTGGTTATTCACGGCTTTTATTTATTTATTTCAGACTGTCAATTTGACATTGACATTTGACACACGACATTGTCGAGTGATCTGTTGAATGCAAAGTTATAAACACGTCCAGTAACGTACTTAAAACTTACAAAATATGCATTTTAAGTAGTTAAAATATTTTATTTACGTATTTTTAATGTCTTAGGATAACAACCAAGGACTTTGAATGTAAATCATAGATCTCGTGTAGTTTAAACGGGCAACAATAAAACAATATTCTAAAACAACCTTTTTTGTGTGGATATCGCTTTGGTAGATCGGAACGTTTTTAATTTAATAATCCGATGAAAGCGGTTTGATGAAAATATACAATAATCAGCCGTGTGAAACTTGAAAAATGTAAGTACTTTAATACTTATTCATACTAGTTTACTGAGAATTGCTTCTTAATTCAGAAAACGAGAGAAATAAGTTAAGAAAGAAGAAATACTTAACTTGCGTTTGAATATTCAATTATAGGAACAATAATTATTCAAAAATACCTATACCTACCACTTACGTATCTATTCTTTTGTCAGTACCTACCTCTTCTATATGTACGTACAAAATGAATAATAGGTAATTGGTTTTTATTTTTCACCGTATGGTTAGCCACCGAGACAATTTACAAAAAGATGTTTAAAAACGTATAAAATATTTTTAGATAAAATTTAATATCCTTGTTTTCATGTCATTAGCTTAAAGGGATCTGTTCAGAACTTATTTGGTTTTTTTGCATACTTAAAGATTAAGTTTCCTGAAATAAAGGAGTAAATGAGGAGTTACTTGTTTATTTGTTCAGAGTTAGCAAAGGTATAGATGCACATATTGCATATGCACCTACCTGGAAGTGATCCTGGCGATGCTCAGGCTACTCAGTTTTATTGAGATACTGTAAACCTCCATAACTATGGAGCCAGTGCTTTTGAGGAAATAATGAAATACATATTGTAGGTATAATTACCTAATGGCTTTTAGTAGGTAACTATGTTTTGCGGATTCTTATGATGAAACATAAGCTTACCTAGAATAAATATCTTAACTAAATAATTGTCGATATTAGGTAGGTACCTAATAAGTGATTACTTAATATTGTTATTCCGAAACGTACAATATGAGACCCGGGACAGAAGTATTTAATGAGTATAATATTAGGCTTGGGTTTATCCGGCGATTCGGTTCATTTATCACTCGGTAGTTAAGATACCGGTAGGTTAGTTAGCTAGATGGTTTACCTTCCCTTAATGTATTCGGGGTAGATATTTAACAAGAGAGGGTCCAAATGTCAAACGAACCGTCCAAGTATGTGAAACGAGTTTTAATGCGTTTAGTTTGAAATAAATGAAGTTAATTAAAAGCACTAATATACGCAATTTGTCCTACTCAGTGCAAACGTGGGACAAACACAGGTAAAGGTGTTTAATATGTAACTTTGTTCTGTTAAACTGTAATTGGCGAAATTGTAACGCCCTCATCATCGCTTGCTA
Organism: Autographa pulchrina; assembly: GCA_905475315.1. Taxonomy (NCBI): domain Eukaryota; kingdom Metazoa; phylum Arthropoda; class Insecta; order Lepidoptera; family Noctuidae; genus Autographa; species Autographa pulchrina. The sequence continues at coordinate 9,333,955 of FR997768.1, forward strand.
ACATTCGTTTTAATCTATACCTACTTATAATAAATCTGTAGAAGTGAAAATTCTGTACATTGAAAATATCAAAAAAATAAATGGCGTAGGGTGTTACTAGACCGACACCGAACCCAAAAGTGTGAAAACAAAAATTTTGTCTGTCTGTCTGTCTGTTTGTTCAGGTATCACGCAAAAACTACCGGTTCGATTACGATGAAACTTCGTATAATTATTCTTTATTATCCTGGGCAGTGGGCACCACACTGGGTAGTTATTATCCCGGAAAAGTATAAACAATAAAAAACAAACTTAATTTTGCGGTTAAAAACTCATTGATAAGTTTCGTCATCCACGCGAACGAAGTCGCAGGCACAGCTAGTTTTTAATAAAGTTAAAGGTATAAAATATGCAAACCACCTTCTAAATGGTTTGACACCGCAAAAGCGTGTCAAACAAATCTTTGTTTCCTGCTGACTCAACTAAATACTAATTCAACGGGGTGATAAATTGGTCCGGAGTGTTGTTTTTTCTCTATGTTCAGAAATTATCATAGACAAAATTTACTTAATCTAAATTGTAAACTTTTTTTTTTTTTTTTTTTTTGTGGAGAACTGCCGCAGTTAGCCTCATGGAGGCTTTTACTGCTTTACCGGCCTAAGTTGGCGAGACAATACTAAAACGCCTCCAGCCAGAAGCTACAAATTAAAAGAGGGTTGTGGCAACGAAAGCTAAGAGCACCCCCTGCGGGGTTCGAACCTCGACTTAGTTCGTTGCTCACGATCATAACAAATAAAACAGCAAGAGAGGGCTGGATCAATGATTGATTAAATTGTAAACAGTATCTACATCTATAAATATAACTACATACGAGTAGTAGCACCATATATTATTCTGTGGTATTCACACAAAACAATACAAATAACTTTTCTAGTAAGGCGGGTTGCCCCGGTCGGGTTTAAAAGTAGTCTGGCACACCTTTTATCAAGTTTCATAAAATTGGTTGACCGTTTTTTGGCTTAACATACCAGACAGAGTTAGTTTTCTATTTTTACCATCGAGCCTTTTAAAATATTGCTTGAACCTCGATTACAATAATTATATACCTAATAAAAACATAGTCGGGTAGGTAGGTACATGTAAATTTTACGTTAGTAAAATATATCGTAATCTGCATAGAAATTTCTTCTGTTTCATCATTCTTAAAAATTTAAAAGATATAATGAAAAAAGGATTTATCGGCGCAAATACTAAAAAAAAAACCTACGTAGCTACTTAAACATTTTGTATGTTACTGAAACAATTATTAGCCCACTGCAAAATCTTTCTTAAAAGTTTTAAATCTAAATTCCACTTAGTGCTGTAGCATCACATCACACTCGCCATAATAAATATTACTGCATTTCGCTCCGAGAATCCGTCTTTTAGTGAGACAGTTAACAAGAAATTATGTGCACTATTCCTCACTTTTCCAACTACGTGGAGCGAACAATGTTATACCTATTTAAAATATAATAAACAACGAAATTAAATTATATCACTGGCTTGGCTCATGCTTGTAAATAATAAGTTGACTACGAGTACGTCCGGGACAACGTAAAATAAGTAGTTTGATACAACATTCATTAACATAATAATAATGGAAAAACATTTTTATTGCCCTCAAGGGTTATTGTAAAGATCTCCTCGGCATCCCATTTATTAATTCGCTCGCATAGCGTTTTTATACCAGACATATGACATTCTACATGAAATTACATTACCCATGATTTAGGTCGAGCGACATTAAATTGAGCTGTAAAATGTGTACAATAGTTTTTTTTTGTGTTTAATATTAAAAAGGTTAGGTACACAATTATTTATGAAAACAACAACAGACAGCTTATTTTGATATGGTATCCTACTAAATGTTTGTTAGATATCACTAAGACTACCTACAATGTGTAAAGATATTTAACTGACGTTGGCAGGCAAAGCCGCGGCTTGAAGCTAGTTACCATATATTACTACGGATACTGATTGGGCTTTCGGTTCGACCAGCGGAAAAGTTCTTAGTTGTAAGAAAAACAAAACACGGACATAACTTTACATAAGCCTGCAATAAATTTCATGTAAATCCGAACATTTAAGAATAGAAACTTTGTTATTTATAGGAATAGTAGAATTATGCATGTCATGAATGGGATGTTGGGAGGAAACAAGCCCGGTAAACAACTGTCTGATCAATTTCGAGATGTACCGTGTTTTCACGTAACGTCGACAGCGCGTCATTGCCAACAAAATCGATGCTTCCTATTGCTTTCGAATAAAGGTGAAGTGATGTCAACGTCACAGTGTTACTTCTGATGTCGTGTTGTTGTAGTTGTCGGGTGTATCGTTGTTACTCCACTAATAACATATATACAATACTAACATTATTGACAGTTAGATTACGCGACGTATCAATTAAAATAATTGTATTCAATTGCATATAAAATACCTACTCATAAGTTACATTATTCAAGGAAAGAGAATAATCAAGTACCTAAAAAAGGGTATTAAATATACTTTGCCAATATTTTAATAAACACAAACAGCCATGTATTACATATTATTTTCCAAATATTTGCTTAAATGTAGGAGTGCAATACAGAATTCCAGCTGTCAACTTTTAGGAATCATTCATATAATACCCTTAGAATGTTCTCTCAGAAAACACTAACGAAATAAGTACCTTTTACTTTCTAGATTTGCAGCCTGCGGGAAGTACATAAAAACTTCTCAAAAGACTAGGTAAGAGGTTTAAATACGACTGCATACTATAGTTACTGTATCTTGGTAAAGCAAGAAATATTTAATTTACTGAAGAAACTATTCACTGAGGGATCACTTTATTAAATAATGTTTTTAATTAGTGATGCATTTTCTTACCCGTTACCTACAGTGAAGGTTCTACAACTTTATGATAAGATGAGATTAGTAACTACCGATTGGACAACTAAAACAGCATAAATAAATAGCTGTGTTAATACACAAGGGTTTATGAAACTTTCAGTGTTCAAATAAACGATTACAAGAGATTGACAACAGCTGAAAATAATACCGTATCACAATGAGTAAAAGCATTATAAAAGTTTGTTTTTCTTTCATTCAGTTCAGCACGGATTGTTTGTAAGTAAACTCTGAATGCGAGAGAGTTAAGTGAAGGTTTACTCAGTCAACATAATTTTCAGAAGGCTCTAATGAGTTACATAAGTATTTGCATTGTACTTATATTATTCCGCCTAAGGCATGTTGTGAATTTTAATTATAAAGTTAGATCAGATATCGCATATGACAAACAATAGACTCCGTGTCTTATGAAAATTCGTTTTTGTGTACGTAAGGGAATGTGTACAGTTATTTAGCTAAGCGAATTCGCGTTTCGCTTGACGCTTTCGTTACACTCGTAAATAATAAGAAATTATTTATTATTGTTATTAATATTTATATTGTTTTACTTATTTCTATCAGCGGCGTACGGCGTCGTGTTTTAGAAGGCCGTCATACTATCTCTGCTGAACCAGTTCTATTTACCACGAAGGTGCTACGCTGGATGTTAAGAACTGATAACTTACTCTCTGTTTAGAACTAAAGCTACGTTTACATTAGTATTTTTTGCAGCGGAAATGACGGACACAAACATTACGGATTTTTTTGTCTATTGAAAGGTCCTGAACGATGCAAATCGCAACATTTGATTCAAATACACTTGTCTCCATTTTATGCTTGTTTCCCAATGATTTCCTTAAAAGATTAATGGCAGTTGCCGAGTGGTATCATACGAGTAGGTAGCCGCGTCAAATACCTTAGCGCGACGTGCTACAAGTTTGCTTCTCACATGGGACGAACATTTATATGAACCACAATATTGTTGTTTTAGGCCCTTGTTTTCTTTGTATGACAATGTAATATTTGTGAGTCTCCATGACAAAGGGATTCATTTCCTCGAAGGAGTCAGTTCTCAAACAAAAAAACACTTAACAAAATTAGTGGTAAAACCAAAGCGGAGGAACGACAAGTATAATATATCCATATAAAACTGCTGATTTTGATGAAGTTGAATTATATTAAGCTTAATTAATAAGTGTAGTTAGTCCTTAACGCTGAAGTTTATAAATTAAATATAAGTAGTAACAAATTAAAAGGTCGCGGTTTCTTGGAGGTTTTATGAGGCTTCTTAGCCGGGTTCCTACTTTGTAAAGGTGGCTATTGTTATAATATTGCTGCATAAATTTCCAAAGCGAATCGCTGAATGACTACTTTCTTTTCAAACAAGGCTTTACAGCGGTATTACCTAACATCTCTGAAATAAATGTTTTACCGTTTGAACGATTTAAAATGTCAAGTATCCAAAGACCCTATTACATTTCGAGACAAGGCAATAGATCTATATGATATTCACTTACTTACATTACATTTGTGGATGCTGTAAGCACAGTATTAACCTACATTTAAAAAAACTTCGAATGCCATTGTCGTAATTGTAATATTAATCCTTAATAAGTACTACTTACACAACTATATTAATAAAGGCCACATTTATCATTATTGGTGTTTTGTAATGTACTGAATAATTACTTATATTTGTAGTTTAATCGTGTCGTTGACTTGATATTAAAAGCCGCAATTTAGTTTTCACGAGATATAAAAATTCAGTAATTTATTGTTTAGTTGAAATCTTAACGAATCTATATAGATTCGAATTACTTATACATGTACGAGGGTTCCTTCTCCGTATAAGACGAAGATCTTTAAATAGAACAAGGGCGTAGTTCCGGCCTGTGGACGGCTGCTGCGACTTCGGTCACTTTGGACATTCGAAGACACTAAAACTATGTTGAGTCACGCTTTAAACTCGAAGGGTTTACTAACTTCAAGCCAGATTGTAAACTTTATTGGGTATTTATACGTTAGCACAATTTAGGTAGGTATGGCACACAATTCGGGAAAATTAACGAAGTAATTTTATAACATAGTCCAAATCGTCGGTCGAAGCAAAACGATTGGTAGATTGTCAACCTATCTCGCTTTTAGACGACTGACACTTCCTTTACCAATAATTTAAAATATTAATTGCAATAATAACTTGATTTTCAGTAGTAAAAACTTTAACAAGTGAGAAGTAGTTATTGAATTAAACTATATTGTTTGTTTATTTAATATTGATTTATTACAAATATGTTAAAAATATCACTACTTACGCATTTTCCGCCAGGAATCCTTTGTATAAACGTGAAAAATTGTGTTGCAACAAAGGCTGAAAACACAGTTACACCTTTATGTTGTAAATATTTGACAATATGGTTGAATATGGCATTTAGAAGATTTAATAATTTATTAACAATTCAATTCTTAAATCTAATATTAAAACAAACACTTACAAATATAGTTAAATTGAAACTTATGATTTATATTTATACATACTTCTTAATTTACATAGGTTTTTCCCAAGCTTTATCGGAGTCGGCTTCCAGTCTTACCGACTTCCGCTGTACTACTGTATTTTACATGAAGCGCCTGCTTATCTGAGTTTCACAAATTGGCATGCCATCTGCAAATTACATTATATTAGTTAGGTTAATATTAGGTTATGTTAGTTACGTTTAGTAGTATCTACCTAGTGTTAGTTCAAACACGAATCGATAAACGCAGTGGCTCAGCTAATGTTGAACAAATATCCGTATAATATAGTACCTGCAGATGTATATTTATTATAGGAGATATAATAAGATAATGTTCGAAGCTAGCAATAAAACATTTATAACAGGACATAATATAATATTAACTTACTTTAAAGTCTTCGTTTGTAAACTGTTTATATTATGTTTAATTGCCTGACTCTACGCAACAAACATGAGATGATGATTTCTGGTTATAACGATAAAAAGCAAAAGTATTTTATTTCAAAATACACTGAAAACGAAATAAAAATTCACACATGTCCTTCCCTAGGGTGCAATTTATCTCCATACCAAATTCCATCAAACTCTGAGCGATTTAACTGTGAATGAGAAGCAAAAGCAATGATTGCATTCGCATTTCTAATACCTATGTGAGGACAAACGTAAATTTATGTATGTGCCTAAATACTACACGGTACGAATATCGAGACTGACGAATTCATCAACACTGAGCCGAAACCACAGAGGCTGAAAACGTGAAAGGGCTTTGTGACGTATTTGTAGTTAATATATTGATTACTTGTCTTACTATAGGATACTGTGTTTCCCAGTAAAATGGGTTGTGGAGGTCAGATAGGCAGTCGCTCCATGTAAAATACGGTATTCAGCTGAATCCGGTAAGACTGGTAGCCGACCACAACATAGTTGGGAAAAGGCTCGGGAGATGATGATGATATTGATTACTTGTCATTATAGATGTTCTGGTTCTGTCTTTTGTTATCTTCTTTAACTTGTATTGGTGTTAAACAGGGAGATAAGTTGATAAAGCCTAAACTTTATTTTATCGTCCTAGTCTATTGCCAAAATTGGAAACGGAATTTTCCCTGGGTACTTTTTACTATTTAGGTTTAGTTACCGACGATTTGACTGTTCTAAAGTATTCAAAATCAAGTCATATAAACCATAATTTCGATTATATATTCTCAATTATAACTTAACCATGGAGGCTATTGTTTAAGTCGTTATGTGATTGTAGCATGTTTTTCATTAATTTCCTACACAAATGTTATAAAATGGGCAAAAAAAAAGAGAAAGAACCTAACCCTGGTTTTAACAAATCCATTCAGAGCTCTATTTAGAGAATAACAGATTCCTGCTTACATATTTCGCAGATACTCAATAACACATCGGTCACATATCAAGTGGCCTGTCGTCAAGTGCTCATAATACTGTCACTAAGTAAGGTTCGAGTTCTGTGTAAGTGGCATGTGTTTCTAATAGCCCCGCATATGCGGCCGTGTTTCATGTAATGTTGCATGGTGTTCTGTGTACATGCGAGCTGTTCCTAGTAAATTATTCCTTTCGTAGGCGGACAGATATTGATTGCTATTTAATTTAATGTTAATTTATATGTATCAGATAATTACGTAATAACATAGATAATTTTATGTATTGTGTATTATTTTCGTGTTTTAGATAGGATCAATAGAAATTATGCCTGCTTTATTATTATTGTTCTGCTTGATTATCTTCTAGCCCGATCTGTGCCCCGCGGTTTCTTTCAATCTAAACAAATTGTGGTAAACAAATAAATTAATACATAACAACTGTACAACAACATATGAAAAGCATATTTTTTGTTTCGGTAACTTAAAGAATATTAAACTAATACGTTAGTAAAAGCGATATAATGATGTTTTAAAAAAGCGATAGAGTTTGCTCCCCTCTAATCTGGTTTTTGTAATATACATTGTTCTGTTGTTACAAGTCTTATTTTATTAACACGTTATCACGAAATTTTCCTAATGCTTTAAAGCAGCGGACGGTTAGGAATTTACCGAAAACTGATTATTGGGTGCTCTATCTTTTGGAATATGCTCAAAAATTGATATTGATATTGGTGAAATTGTGGAGCAAAGGGGATCGTCGTTCGTCGTCGTTCGTATTATAATAAAAACCGTATGGATAGACCGATGATAATCATACCGCGGTTGGTTTCCACCATGCCTAAAAATATGCATGCCCGCTACTCTACTAATATACACTCCCAACCGAGTGGTGTCAAGTCATACCAATTCCGACAAACATTCCTACTTAGAGAAGTGGTGGAAGTTAGACAGGCGGTAACTGTACATGTAAAGTACTAGTATTTAGCAGCATCTAGTAACACTGGAAGCCGAAAAATAGCCAAAAAAGACTAGGCAGAAGACAGTGCAAAAGCATTTCCATACAACGAGGTAGGTAAATAGACTTACTGGGGGCAAATATAGACATAGGACGATGACCAATATTGCTCAGGACCCGTCCTCCATCCAACATATCGTGTAGGCATTGGTTCATAGGTTAGTAATATTCTATAAAGATTTGCAGCCAGTTTAATCTTACAAATCCAGAGGTTTAGAAAAATGTAGACGAAAAAGAATACCTATTGCTTTCTAAACACAATTTTCTCGGTAACGTCATGTCGTCGTCCTTTTTTTCGTAACGTGTCGCGCGTCGCAGGTAAAAATAGGTTGACAACTTTAATGCAATCAATTCGTATTTTTTTTATTGTCTTCGTATGAAAAACAAACTTTCCAAATCCGATCTATGGATAAAGGTTCTGAATACGTAATTTATAAACCTGGTGGGGAATAAAAATATAAATAAACTTTCCGTGCATTGAAAGGGGTTCCGAATACGTAGTTTATGGACCTTGGAATTTAAGATTAAGTACATAAAGGTTTCTTACTTAATCATGCTGTTACATTGAAACGTACGGATTAAAGGAGAACCCGTTAAAATATAGGGAGCCTGAGCTAATGAGTACTAAGGTTAAGCGACATGTTATTAGACAAGTCTTTATTATGGTATAAAACTTTTCCTAAAGCGGTCTCTGTTAGAAATAAGTTATGGCCTAAAAAATAATACTTATTTTTATTGAAAATTTTACTGTTTTGGCAAGCATCAACAAACCTTTCCTTTACAAAAACATTGCCATATTTAATCTCTACGCGCGAAGTGTATTAGAATCGACTTTCCTGAGTCATAAGTTATACCTTTAACTACACCCTTTTAGGAATTAATATTAAATTCTCACAATTTTTTAAAATAATAAAAAAAAAAAATGCGGACAACATCACATACATTGCTCTGAACCCAAAGTAAGTAGCTAAAGCACTTGTCTTATAGAATTCGGAAACAACGAAGGTACCACAAACACCCAGACCCGAGGCAATGTAGAAAAGTTGGTTTCCACATTGACCCGTCCGGGGATCGAACCCGGTACCTCAGAGCTAGCAACTCCTTGAAAACCGGTGCGGTACGCCACTCGACCACGGAGGTCGTCAATATAAACGATCATTAGCAGTAATTAAAACTTTCGTTCTATTTCGGTACTAACTTTTTTCCCACAGCGAGTCGATACTTGCCGCCATACAATATGTTTCGCTCTCCCGTCCCCGTGTCGGGCAAAAATAATTTTGTTACCAGTTCTCACATCACATGTAGTTAGTACATATTTTTTCAGTAACATTATTGTTCAGTTTATGGTCCGTAAACATTATAAAGTTTTTATGATGAACTAACTGGAAACTGGCCAGCTCTCTGCAGAGCGGATAATATACTTGATGTTCAATTAAGATTGGTTAAGTATCGCAGCGGTTCTCATAAATAATTAACCGAGATTAAGAAACATTTCAAAGTATTCATGGACAGCTATGTTAACTTTTCTGGATTTAAAGCTTCCATCCAAAATCGAGAGCTCGAGAGCAGTTATACAGGTTCAGTAGTGAAAATTTCTTTCAAACAAATTGTATAAGCCTATTTGAAATTTATTTTCATCCGGCCCTCATATTTTTATAAATTATGCTGTTTTTCCTTTCCTTAAATTTCTACATTTATTTTATCGTATCTAATTCTAAAATAACAACTCAAATTCGTTTGTTGAAAATTGTAATCTAAAAGCTTCTCGAAAAAAACATTTTGAATCACTTCGCTATTGCGGCTTATGGTTTTTCATTTAATAATAATAATAATAATAATAAAATCATTTATTGTCAGGCGACTAAGGCCCATAGATAAATACCTTATAAACTAACATACATATTTTATAAATAAAAACTAAAAACTAATGCACACGAAGTGTCGGCATCGTGTTACGCTGCGTGGTGTCGCGTATCCTTCCTCTGAATTTTCGATAGACGACACCCTTCGGCCAAAACTCTTCCTTGAGGAAGGTCTCGATGTGGTGAGTTGGAACTCGCACCATGAACGACTTGAAGTTTGTGTTGTGGCGCGATTCCAACCTCTCCACCCTCAAGGTCCAGTTGGTCTTGGACCGGACATACTCCACGACCTGCTCCACCGTCGTGGTGTGATGTAGACGGGACACGTACAGCTGCGTCGTTGGTACTGCAGGACGCAGCAGGATGTTGGGTCCAGTTGGTGCGGTACCGCACTGGTTCCTACAAGTAGGCTTCTTTTTCTTCCTTTCTACCTTTAAGAAGCCATCCTTGTCGCACGTGTCCTTCTTTAGACTACTCGGTGGCTGTGGTTTGCCACGAGATTGTTTTTCCCCTTTCGCTTTGGCCCGCTTTGTTTGCATGTTTTCATTTAATAATGAAATTATAATCTGCGCTAGGGTGGAATCCATCAATAATCGCTCACTCAAGTTAATCTATGGGAGTGGATAAGAGGTGAGATCAGGCGGCGGGAGAGGGTTGACGTGACTTGCTTATGGCTATGTAAAATTCGGTCGGCGACTGAATGCCGCTCTGAGAAAATTCAGCTCCGGTTTGGTAATGGGGCTATAACTAAACGCTAAAGTTCGAGCAAGCGACGAAGCGTTAATTTGATGTAGTTATTACAGGCGTGTCTACAGCAAACTTAAGGTTGCAAGACGTCGCGGTGGATCCAACATATAGGGAAATTTATATTTCAAGTTTCTATGACAAATTGGGCAGCGACAAGAATTTTAAGGAAACTATTTATTAGGATAGTTCGCACTTAAGCACAATTTATTTAATATGAAAACGCTTCTGCGATAACTTTCAGTTTTTATTCGATTTATATTTAAATTGTTATAAACTCGGCGTTCAAGTTTTCTGCGCTAAATAAATATAACTCGCTGTATCTAGATCACCTAGTATCTTGGAACGAAGTTTCCATTTTATGAAATATGATTGACATCTGTTCCACTCAAAAGAAGGTAGATATATTACCAAAGGTATATCATGGAAATCACTTTCCGGAAACATATTAAAACCCATGTAAACGTACTAGGTATGTAGTTTTCTCCACAACACCACTTAATTTGGCCAACATTTCTTAAATAATTAGATCGGTTCACTGATTTACCCTAGTCAAATACCGTTATTCCACTACAACATTAGTAGGACAGTAGTACCTACTAATAGTATGAATGGATTAAGTCGTATCACAGTAGGATTCTATGTCAATTTGTCGGCTTAATGTCCTCTTAACGAAAATGTTCTACCTGTCTCAAAGGTTTCAACTAAATTACCAGCGTGCATTGTATCTAGACTTCCGAAACCTGAACAAAAACAAAGAAAATTCTAAAGCAGACTCCATCCAATCAACGCTTTCAGGAAATCAGATAGCTGGACTTGAATAAAGATTAGAATAGTGTACCAGGCTCCAAGATGTCAGGGGTAGGTCATTGTTTCAGAAGAAAATGGACTAGGAAACTCTTCCGAAAATAAATAGGTAAATAAACCCCAAATACCTAAGGGCTACGTCTCAACACGCTCTTCATGCAGAAAGTTATATTTATTCGCAAGACAATAATAAATTAATTACATTTATAACGCTATACCTATAGCATTTCTTTGTTGGGGTCCTATTTTGTACTTGTCTTTGGGAATCGGTCAACCTTAGAATAATCTTGGAGAGAGTTAACGTAAAAATATCGAAGGGTTAAAAGAGTGCAATTTAATGAAAATAAGCAATCGTTTTAAAATAATACTGTATAACCCTGTAATATGGGTCGTGAAGGTTAGATAGACAGTCGCTCCATGTTAAAATCAGTATTCAACTGAATTCGGTAAGATTGAAAGCTAACTTCAACATGACTTGGAAAAGGCTAGGCAGGTCATAGTATGAATGTGAAGTGATTTTCAATTAGTGCACATATCAAAAATCCTTCCTCAAACATAATAGAAATAAAATAGAATAAGGTTTTAACAAAAAAAACTAATATTGAAATATTGTTTTTACATACAAAGAACACATAATATGCAGTACCGTTGCCTAGAAACATGCAGCAGCTGGTGATCAAAAAGGGCTAGATGCCGGTTAGCCATTCGTGAAACGTGCCAAATTTATGCACAAGTATTTGTCGCGTGAAGTCGAGCAGCTAACTCTGCCGTATATTGCAGTCACGCTGCGCCGGGAATATCGGCCACTTTCATTGACGTAACACACCTATACATGTAAGGTCTTACTAATATTATACCTGAAAGTTTGAGAGTATAGAAGGATATTAGTCTTTCAAACAAAAATTGCTGAATAGGGATGTTGACTGGGTATGAAAAATCTATTTAAAAAAATCCGTAAGTCGGATTATGAAAAACTATTTTAAACCAAGTAAATAGAGCGAATCGAAGTTAATGACGACCTGATCTTGCACGTAATGTACGACATGGTGACTTCGTACTTATCAAATTAACGCCCTGATATTTTCAGGAAACGAAAAAAAATATGATTCTGACATTTTTGACTAATCTACCTGATATTAAAAAAAATACATCCGTATTAAATTGGCCGATATTTGGCCCACAAATAGAGAGCCACCTGGATTGATAAAATATATGTAATAATATACATATATTATATTATAAGGACTTTGCATATTTATAAGTTCCGTGGGACCGGGAACTACACAAGTAAAACCACAAGGCACAGCTAGTATAACTAACATTTAATATCGCATGCCGTCTCGCCCAGAAATAATTGTCAGAGACATGTAATTACAAAACTCCCCGTACGGACTAGCTGCATCAATAATAGAATTTTAATGGCGTTTGTCAGCTGGTCTAATGCTCGTCTGACTTGAAGGAAGTGAAAACATGGTGCCTGGTAGAATAGAAGTTTTAGTTAAACTATCATGATAAAAAAACAACATTTTAAGATTCAAAAAAGGAAATCAAGAGTAAATATGTAATCAAATCAACAAAAGGTATTTATGCATGTACGCGCTTATTCCCGTGAATTATATTACTATAAACATGCAGCGCGATAGTTTAAAAGTTAATAATATGTAATCGTTTTGTTGTGATTCTGTGCAATCTGATTCCTGGGAAAAAGGCATTTAAATTTCATTTTAAACCGCAACAACTGTTAGTGGTAGAGCTTGTGGTCAAAATAAGGTTTCTGCGTAAATAAAGTTATTGAGAGCTAGTACATTATTGAGAATCTATTGTCCATCCTTTATATAATGTCGACCAAACTAATTGCCGTAGATCAAACTGGTTGCTAGTATATCCTGACAAACTAAGCATTTCGGGACATATGTTTATATACATTATATTAGGCCAGGACAATCCAGGTTGACCTAAGCACAAATACTTAAAAACTTCGCATATTATGAAATGTTTTTCTCAATTCCTCGGTAATGTTGTGTACATTGGCTGGTATCGAAGAATCGTTTACGTTGGCTATCTCATATCGGAAAATTGAGTGAAAATAGGACCGATATCTTTCGGGAACTGAAACTTCAATTTCAATTTCACTACGCGAATGAAACCGCGGGGGCGCATTGTAAATGAAACAGACAAGTCACAGAAACATTCAGATCATACTAACATTTCAGTTAGTATGACTTTCAGTCTGCTAGCGCCCATGGCCGGTGTAACCTGATCGAAGCGTCAAGCCCAATAAGGTAATTATGCATGTTTCGCGCTAATTCCCGTTAGATAATATGACTGATTTTAGAAGATTCCTTCATGTTGTAATTATAAAGCTAACATGTCTTCCGAAATAGGGTTTATCTGTAGACTACAATAACTGTAATATGTGAAGCGGTCTCTGACCAGCAGTGAAATAATTATAGAGTGATATTATTATCATATCCTATACTAGCTGTGCCTGCGACTTCGTTCGCGTGGATGACGAAACTTATCAATGAGTTTTTAACCGCAAAATTAACTTAGTTTTTTATTGTTTATACTTTTCCGGGATAAAAACTACCCAGTGTGGTGCCCAGGATAATAAAGAATAATTATACCAAGTTTCATCGTAATGGAACTGGTAGTTTTTGCGTGATACCTGAACAAACAGACACACAGACAGACAAAATTTTTTTTCTCACACTTTTCGGTTCGGTGTCGGTCTAGTAACACCCCCCGCCATTTATTTTTTCGATATTTTCAATGTACAGAATTTACACTTCTACAGATTTATTATAAGTATAGATAAGTACCTAAAGGCTATAAAGAAATTCTACTTTTATAAAAATTCCCGGTAGATACAAAAATAAGTAATCTTGATTGTAATCGCAAAAGCTTTCTGTTGTTAGATATAATCAGTTGTACGCCCACGTTATACCTAAGAAACATAAATGCAAACACAATTCCAAATCAGGGGTCGTTAAAAATTAATAATCAGAAATCTCTTTTTATTGATATTCATTGATCACTAATTTTGGATACACACCGTGAAACGTGACGCAGGATTCAACCTAAGGTACGCGGGAAAATCTATAGGTAGTAGTAGTCGTAGATTGTCTGATGTTCTGGCTGGAGGTCCTTTTGGCTTCACCAAAAAGTTCGTTGGAGAAATACTGCGTTAAGCTACGATTTATAAATAATAATTTCATACCTGGGATTTAATATACAAAGTCTGAAAAACCTCCATCGGACAAGCCGCTTTTATTCAAATAATAAAAAAATAATAAAAAAAACTGGCCAAGTGCGAGTCGGACTCGCGCACGAAGGGTTCCATACCACCGTCGTGTGAGAGCCCCCCTGAATATTCATTTTATGTGGTTTTTAGTATTTGTTGTTATAGCGGCAACGGAAATACATCATTTGTGAAAATTTCAGCTTTCTAGCTATCACGGTTTATGAGATACAGCCTGGAGACAGACAGACGGACAGACAGACAGCGGTGTCTTAGTAATAGGGTCCCGTTTTACCCTTTGGGTACGGAACCCTAATAAATAACTTTCTTTGCAAAAGTAATTAAATTTACAAAATGTACCTACACCATATTACGACTTTACCAACATTCTTGTTTAAAACTTGCATGTGTCGAAATGATTTTCTTTTATTCACCTGATTTTTTAAATAGTGCATGCAGGCCGGTAGTTATTATAAATGGGGCCGACATGAAAACGTAACACGGGCGTATTTAACTATGTTGACGTGTACCTAGTTGGCTTGTTAACTAGGTGCCAGAAATATTGAGTGTATAATAGTTAGACACAGGTTCCTCTAAAGTGAATATTACGTGAGTTTGCTTCTTGAACACTTAGTAGTCAGGCATGCTGTGTATAAGATAGTACAGGTTGGCTTTTAATGTCTCATCTCGTTGATGGGTTGCTCGTGACCTAAGACATCGATGTAAATACCTATTACTGAAAATATCTTAGCGTAAAATACAGCATTGATGGCTCGTTCGGTGCAATAGCTATTTGCGTCAAGCATCGAATCTTTGAGCGGGTTAAATATTTGCCTGACTAAAGGATTTTCATCACTGTAGTTTTACGCTTCGTACTTAGGTAATAAAGTACATCTCAGATAAAATTATATACCGTTTTCTATTTTCATTAAAAAAAAAACATCTTATGTGACTATTCACATATGATTTTATTTTATTTACACACATCTATGTGTGGTGATGAACAATTTCCACAAGACAAGTGCATAACATATATCTACCCAGTTAGCAAGTTTCGAAGTGAGCAGTAGTATAACTTGGTATGAACCTACTTGCCAACTTCAACCAGAGCGTACGTCTAAGCAAAGTTTCCAATTCAAATCTTTGGTTAGCACCTCTAGTCTCCATAACTAACAATAACTTGAAGAATAAATGTTTTTGAGAATCCAATTCTAGTCGTGTCTCACTTGTCTTTTACTACGAACATACACCCAAAAGATTTTCATTCGCCAACCATTTGTTTATATAACTATAATTTAGAAATAAAATAGCTGTACCCGGCATGCGTTGCAATGCAATTTTTTCTACCTAGCACCTGCCTACTACCTACCTACTACCTACCTACTACCTACCTGCCTACTACCTAACTACTACCACTTAGGGGTATGAAAAATAGATAGTAGCCGATTCTCAGACCTACTGAATATGCATATAAAATTTCATAAAAATCGGTCAAGCCGTTTCGGAGGAGTATGGTAATTAACATTGTGACACGAGAATTTTATATATAAGATAAGATTTTTGATAAAACCTCACAGTAGAAAGTATCAATGAATTAACAAGCAGTTTCGATCAATTCATTTTAATCACTTTATATATTTTTTGATGTAGAAAAAGTATGATATGCCACCTCTTCGAAAGGCCTAATCAGTATGAGGCGTGGGGTTCATACATGAACTCCCGGAGGTCCCTGAGATGGAAGCCGAAGTCTATAAATAAAAAAGTTTTACGTCACTAATGGCTAACTTACTGCTAGTTATGATTTTTAGTCGTAATTCTATTTTACAAAATGTATCTAAAAATATGTGAACTTTAAAGATTGTAAACAATGACTGTGCAAAGTCCGGTGAAGCAGTCAAAGCCTGCGCTCAGGCTAACTGCAAAGATCTCTACCAAAAAAAAAAAAACAATGACTGTGAGTCCACGTTGCCACTAGCTCAAAATTCGATGTTGTTGAAAATAATTGGTTCTGGCTTGGACTTATGTTCTTCTTTTTTATTATTTTACTACGTACAATATAAATTATTTTGATGTGGATGAAATTTTGATTCCGGCGGCGTTCAGGGTTACAGGGTTCCGAAAATTAAATTTGAAATGGGATGATTATGCAATTTCCTTACCACTTCGCGTAATCCTACACTTACGATCGGATCGGAAGAGTCCTATTATTCTGCATGAAAATCCTTTCGTCCGAGATCGGAACCAGTCTGAACGTTTTTTATGGAACGAATGTGAAAATTGACTGCGGTCAAATGGAATTAGGAATAAAACAACGAGTGAAACCCTCTGACGCATCCCTGAGAGTTAGGTTTCTATTTTTCTGTCTCAACGTCTTCCATTTGAAATCTCGTAAAAATGGAAACATACTGCTATCATATACTATGATTTTCACTTCGTGACAGTTTCACCGGCAGACAGACGGTACAAGACTCGTTCTAGACTCCACAATGTAAAACAACGTCTACAAAAAAAGATAGATTTCGGCAGTCGATGTCAATTTCCTTGTTATAATAGCCAGTCGACTGTGATATCCCCAGTAGAGAAGGCACGCGAGATGATCCACGGAAAGGTTAGTAAACGAGACACTTTATTGACATTACTTATAAGAAAGAAATCCATAATGCTTAGATATAAGGAAACTGAAGATATTGGAAAGATAATGCTCAACGACTAAAAAGTAAATACATAGTGGGATTTGGCCTTGGAAGCGATGAGATTTCGTTTGTCAAGCGTACAATGAGGTAATTTATCTTTTTTTATCTTTTTCTCTATTGATAGAAATTCTTCAAATGAAATTAAGGTAGATTATAGTCATTAGTTAGTTACATACAAAATTGGTGAAGCTAAAGGATTATGGACTTTACCAAAGAATCCAAACTACTTACTAAGATAGTAATTGAGATAAAAAGGTAATTAATATCGTAGGTACAATTACTTTCTTTCATAACATAACAATAAAATATTAATTACAATATTTATCAGTTTTGGTTATTAATAATAAAGTAGTCTGAATTCGTGCGGTTGCTTATATGATCCCTTATTATTGGAAATACAGCTTCATTTATTTCAATATTGTAATCAGTAATTTAATGAATAAACCATTTAATTTAACCTCTGTAGATTACTTCGTTACACGAGATTTATTATCTGGCATACCTACGTATAGGCTAGAGCACCTGGTCTCACGATAAATCTGATTCACTCTGATTACTGAAACTATAATTATTTAACATCAAAAAGCGATACATAGAAGAAGGCATTTATTCAGATTATTGACCAAATACTAGAAACAAAAACACGCGAAAGCATCTGTTTGATTCATCAAATAACACTCTGTTTCTCACTCAACTATCAACTTTCCGCATTGAATAAAATATCTGCTAAAACCCTTATGACATCGGCACCAAACACGTTCTAGTGAGTAACGTGGATATCCGAAACCAAACTAAAACTCGGGACGTCGGTACCGCAATAACGAGGCTGAAATGTAACTGGGCGGGAAGGCACTCGCTCAGACGCAGTGACGACAGGTCGAGTAAGGCAGTAGGCAAGGCAAGGCAACATAACTATGGGTTCAACTCCAAAATCTATTGCCATAAACCTAGTATGGATCTGTATGTAGCACTACAAACCATTATGTAAAAAGGGTTATGACTGTCGAATTCATTTTAGAATTAATTTTTTAGAAGAAGAATTTTTTTTTATAATGTGAGAGGGATTTCCAATTTATTCTAAGGTCTAATAATAGTCAGACCTTTAAACTTTGTCGTTTCTATCACAACAGTTTTAGTTTAATTGAATAATGATTTACGTCAATAGTTGACAGTTGATTTCCGAACGTCCCGTAGACAAAGGATATACTCGTACATAGACATGTCTTCGGCGTATGAGAAAGCGATACACTATGTCATCATTTCACATGAAATAAACGATCAATTTTGCTTACTTGAGTGAAATAGTTTTTTGACACTCCCTACAACAAATCATAGAATCCTTACAATAAAAGTAATTTGAAGAGGTATTATGTTAAGGCCGACGCTCAGATCACCGATATACAGGCCGACGCGACGTCTTGATTGCTTCCAGGTAAATCATTACCGATACGTATAAATAGGATATAAATATACATATAGATATCTATCAAGTTGTTACATTACATTATTGAGTGGGTCGGGATGAACTTATAACTTACCCGATAGTGTTACTTTTAACTTCGTTAAACTTAGGTAGGTCCTAACAACGAAAGGTAGACGCACTGATATGGCTCAGATATAAAGTTTCCTTCTATTTAAAGAAATAAAAGAAAACATAATCTTTAAAATGATCATCAGTCGGTCAAAATTGAAAGATGCCCGTGTCCCAATAAACTACCTTATCTGCTGCCAAACGATATAATTTTCTGTTATTGTACACTAATGGAATAATTTCATTTAGAATTTTCCAGAGATAGTTAGGTACAAAAAAGTATAAATTTGCTACTAGATCTTTTATATTCTAATGTTATTAAATATTGAATGTTGTGCCTGCGAAAAGTCTTGACGGATTAGGCCCAGCTATTATGTGATCTGTGACGTGAGTGCCTAGAAACTTCGATCGCTAAGTAAAGGAATAAGGTTTAGAAATAATCTTCTTTATCCTATTCCTATTTAGGAAAATCGATGTTACACAAAATACAATTTTGATTGCACTTTCTATCGCAGATAGCTACTAGTATAAGGTTTAACTTAGACTTATTTTTTTTCTAAGGAGACTAAGTACCTACTAACGCGAGTCAAACCGCAGAGCACAGCAAGTCCTACAGTAAAGTAAATGAAACGACTTATAATATAACAAAACAGTCAATTTCCACACGCGACTTAACAAAGAAGTACCTACCCACAATAAACGATTGAAAGATTTCCGATATTAAATGAAATGAAATTCATGGGATCGGACTCGGTCAATTGTGCAGATTAACTATTAAAATTGTAACGTAAGGATGCTGGGCCAATTTCTGTGGAGAGCAGTCGAAACATCAATCATTTAATGAGTACCTAGATGTTTCAGTACACTAGTTAAGCGCTTATTACACTACGCGATACTCTGTCTTATTAAGCCAACGCGTAGTGTAAACAGTGTTGGCCAGTTAGTCAAGCTAATAAGACTGACAAAGTACGTTAGTTGATTAAACGAATGCTTACCGTGTCGTGAAGTAGCAAAAATACCATTTGTTCCGTGTTCAGTCAGCGCAAATTAGTTAACATGCGTTGTCGGGTGATTATTTGAACATGAGCATATCACGCGGCCCTCCCCAAATAACTACTTAGTTTGATATAAAGTTATGTTTTTTTTTATTTCAATGTAAGCTTGCTAGCTAGCCAGTGATCCAGAATGCTTAGTATAAACTAAATATCGGGTAATGGAAAAACCGCTTTATTATATAAAAGAAATTGAACAAAACCAATCACAATATAGATAGTCCATTACAAGTACCATAATTGGCTTATTGTATTTATCTGTATTTTGTTCCAATGAGGTCATTTAGAAAAGGTATTATGACTGCCACAATGTTATTGTTATGATTTCTCTTATTTATTGTTATATTTGTAAGCTCAAATGCTCGGCTAAGTCTTTTCATGAGAATGTGAGAACTTTCCATCAACAAACAGCTTTGTTTAAGTTGTACTTTTATAGGTACTTGTACTTGTTAGTTAATGTTTTAATAAGAACCACTAGTGTACGTTGTGTGTATTTTATGGCGTGATAACAAATAAATCTTGTACCGACTTATATAAATATGTATTACAATTCCATACCAAAAATTTATATTTGAGTAGATGCTTTATATAACGAAATACATATTATATAAGTCTAATCGATAACAACGCTAATTTATTTATAGTTATTAATGCAAAAATAACGCTTTCTGTCTGTCTGCTACGCTTTCACTGCTAAAGAGCGGAACCGATTTGGCAAGACAGGACATAGGCACAGCTAGTATTGTTTAATACCAATATATGTATTATTGTATTTATGTATAACAGTTTAAAGAGGGTTAACTAACATTTCCGATGTAACAAACATAAACACAGTTATTTTGTTACCAAATATCAAATCAATTATACAGTTTATAACTACTTCATAACTTTCACAATTCGGTCAGGTTATTTTTAATGCATGTAATTTTAGGTTACCGTTAAGCGTAAACTTATTTCAGGGTATTTAATTAAAACTAAGTAATAGCGGTTAAACGGTTGAAACTTGACCCACTGCCCGCGAGGCTTTTATTAGGTGTATAAAAACACATGGTATTTATGTAAGTGAGAAAATAGATTGATGTGAAATTCAGATGGTCTAAGCAGGTAGCATGTATAAAATTAGCGTATCTACGTACTATGCTGTATACTCAATAACGCTGTTTAAAATAACAACCGAAACGATTAGTGTCGGTATCGGTACAACTTGACGAAAAGTAAACATAAATTCATGTCTTATTAGGAATTAAAATTAATCTATCAGTAGGTAAGGTATTTGTTAAGAGTTAATGCACTAAAACAGAAAAAAAAATGGTAACACTGCTCTGAATGTTTATTAATATCAGCATAAAATAAAATTAACTCTACACACACGCAAACGCACCCATACTTATACACACCTAAACAACATCGACCATTGATTACCATCATTGTTACTTAATTCAAAAATAACTTATAGAAGATGTATAGTTTTACTTAATTAAAAAATAACTTATAAAAGATGTAGGTATAGTTTTTGTGCTTTATATTTAATTTAATAGACTTAAATCAAATGTCAAATCAACATTTTTTTGACCTCTTAGTTTTGTTCATACAATTTTAGTTTAGAATTCTTTTCGTGGTTAGAACGCTTTTACTAGGGTCTTTTACTTCTTAAGTTTTATCTACTACAGACAATAAATAGTCTCTATTTGTGGTAGATTGGTCTAGCCACAAAATAGGAACGTATAGCAGCTTATTTGTGCGATAGAGAACGCTCGCAAGGTAGAGTGCGTTGCCATCGTCAAAGCTAACAGGCTTGCACACAAATCGGATCGCTTGTCTAGTTATTACATAATAGCTTAGTAATATAACATTACTCTGCTATTCTGTTTGCAACAACATACATAATTATACTCGTACCTATCTATAGTAATTCTCAATACAATAAGATGTGCAGACAGTGTTGTATACCTACCAAACCTTAATTATTTATGATATTCATAAACAATATTAACATTTTGAATTATGGACGTACAAATCTATATTTCAGGGACGGTCTACATCAGGTATTTTAATTAAAAAATGTACGCCATAACTCCTGCCTTTGAATCGGTATTTAAATATGTTAAATTTTTGTTAATTGCTAAACATGAGGTTTAAAAAAGATACCATTAAATATAATCACTAGAATTTGGCTGGCCTGTTGGTCTAGTGGTTAGTGGCCCTGACTGCTATACCAGAGGTCGTGGGTTCGATTCCCACCCAGGACAAATCTTTGTGTGATGAGCACGATCATTTGTTCTGTGCCTGGGTGTAATTTATCTATAATATGTATGTATTTAGACATATATAAGTATGTTTATCAGTTGTCTGGTTACCATAACACAAGCTCTGCTTAGCTTTGGATCAGATAACCGTGTGTGACTTGTCCCGGAATATTATATTATATTATTATTATAATACAGAAAAACTAGCCCGTAATGTTGTAGTATTTTTCAAGTTGCAAACTTCTGCCACCTTTTCCCAAGCTTTGTTGGGGTCGGCTTCCGGTCATATGTCCTTTTTCTAGGTATTTTTATCCTGGTATTATTACTTATGTCAAAGATGACAGTGAAAAGTAGACATTAAAAAGTGTAAAAAAATAATGTCACAAACGTACGACAAAAAAGGCTGGACAGGTATTGGTAGAGATCAATTCTAATAAATAAAAGAAAGCTGTTCATAGATTTGAAGAATTTAGAAGAAATAATGGAATTTCCTGTTATAACCCATAAGGTGATGTCAAAAGAACCGTTATGTCGCTTTATTACCTTTTATTATTTATTTAGATATATGGGATAGAGCATAGGCTATAGATATTAATTATTACCCGTGTAAATATGACTTAAATGCGTTAGAGCCTACATTCATGACCAGCTACATTAGTAATACCGATTCCTATGTAGGCCGCATCCTGTTTATTAACTAAGTTATTGGCTAATGGAAATGAATCCAAACCACTGGATCCAAATACGAAACGACTGGCATTTGTTTACAGTTGTGTTCAAATACGCGGATATATATAAATACAGCGGGTAATTGTTATACATTCAATTGGGAAGGTACTCTAGACCTACTACTATATATACAATAAAAAAATATGGCAAATAGTGCTAATAAAAGTCGTAAATAAAATCAAAACTACGAAATAACAAAAAAATATAAGAGTATTTTTTAGTAAGTAGGTGAAGCGAGTTGCATCAATATGATGATTCAAAAATCCATTATCTGTTTAGTTTAGTGTCAAAGCCATCAAAAAAGCGACATCAAACAATAAAAAAGAAAATTGTATAGCTCCAAAGTAGGTATATTTCTTTTCAGTAATAAAAGAGGCTTCACACGTTCCGGCGGGTGACAGGACGCTACCTTCCCAAGGGGCCGCTTCGCCGGAAAAATGCAGGCTATTCAGTATAGCCTAGCTCTGTAACAACAAATCTCTCATCAATACTTACGATGTAACTACATACACGGCTCTAAAGAAAAACGATAATATAACAAGTCAACTATATATAGGTATACTTTCCATTTTCTCAAAAAAAAATTCCATCATTCAATACTTATTAGTCTTTCAATCGTGAATTATTCACGCTTGTCGGTAACATGTGCGATTTTGTAATGAATATCCGTGCAACACATTGTTTAATTATTGAAGCCGTCAGATACGACTTATATTAAGCAATTATACTCGGCGAACGAAATAAAAGCATATCTACGGAAATTTTGAGGAAACTTACGCAGGAAGTAATTTGTTTGGATTAATATAATTTATTTAGCTTTTACCTTCATTTCGCCGACAAGAAGGCAAACCAGCCGAAATTCATCTGTTCTAATTTGAGTGGTACCTTCCTAAATGACGTGTAGGCATTTTATGTTCTCGTAGACGTTGCGTAGCATCTTAAGCTATGTTTACACCTCGACACTTACAGACTGCTACGCAAATGCGTGCTCATATATGAAAAACTGCTCGTGCACATGAACTACTTTTCAAAATTGTTTATTGTTTGTTAGTTGTTTGCTTTTTCGTATGTAGATAAGTAATAACTTAACCTACATGTTCAAAAACTAAATGAAAAACTTTTCTCATTAAATACTGAATGTCCTGGGTCTTTACACATTTGTACACTAGCTCCAGAAACTTATGTATGAAATGTGTCAAACTGTAAACATCAAGACATCATTTATACAAAAAGTATTTTAAAGTTAACGACTCATTGAAATTCATTAAATTCCTACCCTGACTTTGCAAGATTATTTCAGGTGTCTTAATAATTTAACTATTCAGGTTATATAGTATTATCGTATTATCTTCTCTCATTTCTGTGACGTCAGAGGATTCAAGCCGAATATTTGCGCGTGTCGCCTGTTTAAATTTTTGCACGGTATAAGTACCCAGTTACGTGGCCCACAGATAACCGTTTAAATATCCGATCAAATAAAAGAAATTTGAGAATTTTGAATGTCTTGATTTCAACTACGATTTAGAAAAGGTAAATAATGTACTACATAACATAACATACCATCACGCCTGTATCCCCGAAGGGTTAGGCAGAGGTGTACCAATGTACACCCACAGTTCGCCGGTATGTTTTGGTCCCATGTAATAGGGGGCGAGCCTATTGCCACTAACCGGGCATAAATCCAAACTCCGACCTGCTACTGAGAATTTCATAGAAAAACCCAATAACACCTTGGTCGACTTGGGAATCGAACCCAAGACCTCTAGCGTAGCAGTCGCGCTTAGCACCACTAGGCCAACGAGGCAGTTTAAATCAAATAATGTACTTATCTGACAAAATGGCTTTCAATTTAATTGTAAAGGACAGGTACTGCGAAAGACAGAGATTAGAAAGATGTAAGGAAAACTGCCCAGTAGAGGAATTTAATATTAAAAAAAAAAAAAAGTTTATTTCATAAGCTTGTATAACTTTACAGTACAACTTACATAAAGACCTCCTTTAAGTAAAGTATATACTTGTGATAGGAGGTCCCGCTCTTCTATGCCAATTAAAGTATATGGTAACAGTGGTGTACTAATAGAAAGTTAGAAATTAAAATATAGTTAAAATTAATCAAAAATAAAGAAATAAAACTACTTTTACGGATTTTATCGCGGTTTGTATTTGAATTTTAGTTCCCGACGTTTCGACACCTTTGCAGGTATATTGCGTAGGCCGGAACACAAATTATAAATAAAAATATGAAGGTAGAACGAGCAACAATAACCGTCAAGACGAACACCACCTCAGTCTGCCCGTGACCATGATACCTGCAAAGGTGTCGAAACGTCGGGAACTAAAATTCAAATACAAACCGCGATAAAATCCGTAAAAGTAGTTTTATTTCAATGTCTAACATTCGCGTAAACCTCAGAACTCAAAAATAAAGAACTTAATTATATCCTAAATTTGCATATTGTGTGGTTCATGTGTGTATTTGTGTGTGGAGTGTTATGTGTGTGTGGTGTGCCATGCGTGAATGTGTCAATTGTGTGTGTGTGTGTGTGTTAGGGTGTATACTGTTTGATGGTGAGTGTGTGTATTTTTAACTCATATTAATGGTGCAGCAATGTCATCATAAGTTTTTAGTTTTAGCCATTCAATTAATG
This sequence comes from Autographa pulchrina, assembly GCA_905475315.1. Classification (NCBI taxonomy): domain Eukaryota; kingdom Metazoa; phylum Arthropoda; class Insecta; order Lepidoptera; family Noctuidae; genus Autographa; species Autographa pulchrina. Next base: position 9,359,313 of record FR997768.1, read on the forward strand.
CTATTTTGCAGTCTTTAGTAGTCATAGGATGGATGTTAATTATTTTATTTATTTTATTGTATACGTCGGCGGAATTTGTGTTGAATTGTCTTTTGTGGCATAACTGGTTTTACCTAATTCTACTGGAGTAACTTCTCCTGTGCTGAGAGTGAGGGTCATAGGGTAGAACTTTGTATAATTTTAAGACAGTATAGAGTATGTACAATTTTAACATATAATATTTACTCAAAAAACTATCAAAAGGGACTTCTAATCTGTGTCATACACGTTTACAAAAAAAAAAAAAAATATCACGTAGGATTGGATCCATTTAAGGAATAACTAGTTATCTTTTAAGAATTTTATAGGTAATTGTGATAGGTGGTGAAAATAAAACACTGTAAACATGAAAAAACAGCCAACAATAAAGTCAAATGCTAGTAAAAGTAGTTGGTGGTTTATACCAATGTTTACCGCCACCACTTGACCCCAGCTAATAATTTATTGCGAGACCCGAATATTGTTATCTTATATTGCTATCAAAATTATGGACTGCTTATTGGGGTTTCTAATGGATGTGATAAATGGTCTGAATACGATTATAAATTATTCGCGGAATCAATATTAACTAGTGGTGTGCATTAACACGTTCTGCGGTATCGGGCTAAAACGACCGTTAGTATATCTTCCCTACGATATTGCTGGTCCATTCGTTAACTTTCCTATGGGGCATGGTTCCACGGTTCGGTAGTCATAACTTTTTTCGTTTTTCGTTTCATTATATGTATATATGAGTTAAAAAGTGTCAAATGTAGTATTGTGATTTCTAATGTAGTAACAATGTAATTAAAAATAATAAATAGTTTATATTGATTCGACAGGAGAGTGATCAGGCTTTCCAAAACACTGACGGGTTCTATTATAACATTTTTGGAATGGTCACTTATCCAAAAACCAATCGCGGCAAGCGAGGTTTAAACTTTACGATCGATCGGTCTGTACGCCTTGTACTTACGAAAGTAATTCCTAAATTTATCACTATATTATTTATAACACGCAAACAATATGTCTTTGTTTATTCGCCGTAAAGTAGTTTTTCAATCACTTTAACACGCAACAAACAATACCAAACTTGCAAAGCGTTGAACCATACAAAACGATACCATTTTAAATAATATTATGCCATAGTCGGTTAGGAGCCGCTTGAAAACCGTCATGAAAGCACTTTAAATATCACCAAAAAAGTTTTGTACCAAATAGTTAATAACTCAATACCACACATTTAAAAAAAAATATTTTTGTCTCGCCGAGAGAAGACAGCCTATAATTTAATCAGATTTAATTTGTACCCCTCTAGCAACATTAACAATTATTTTAACCGACATTTATAGCGTAATCAGCCTCCAGGGTATTTTACAGACTCTTATAATAAAAAAATTATCATTTTCAGAATCGCTCGGCAGGTGCAGTCAGTGGCTTTACGTGATTTCTGGGAAACGGAGACACGATATGAAATGTGCAAATGGCTTCCATCCACAGATTTGAACTATCGAACGGTCAAACCCAGTAACATTTCACTATATATATATATATATAGGTATATATATGTATATATATTTTAATTTTCTAAAATATTATATCATCATCATCTGGTTAGCCTTTTCCCAAACTATGTTGGGGTCGGCTACCAGTCTTACCGGATTCAGCTGAATACCGTATTTTACATGGAGCGCCTGCCTATCTGACCTCCACAACCCATTTTACTGGGGAACACAGTATCCCATAGTAACACGCGTTGTCCGACTGCCAAAGATCTATGTATAACAGCCGGGACCTACTGTTTAACGTGCTTTCCGAAACACGGAGGGGTCTCTGTATGTTATAAATGGTTACCCATCCACGAAACAACCGCGGCGAGTGCGGCTTAACCTGTATTATCGGTCAAACCTGCTAAGTGTAAGCCGTACGCTTACACTTAGCCACGAACCCCCAATTCCTAAAATATTATATATATATAAAAAAAAAACAATCCTGGTTTTACAATTCAAAACTTAAATCTAATACAAGAACAAACACTTACAAGTACAACTATACTAAATTAAATCTTATATAAATAATAAAACTAACACGCGTCAAAAAACTGGTTTTTGTACAGCTCAGAAACAGGAAATGGAACCATAAATCAACCATACATTGAAGCGCTTAAATATCTAGGCAGCTTTATTTTCTCAAATTGTTATTACGTTAAAAACAGCCATACCCAACACAAACTTGTAACAAAATATTTCGAGTTTTGACATAGCAAACGTAAATCACATACAGCCTTTAAAATCCAATTAAATAAAATGAAATTAATAACCGTTTAGCAACTTTAAGATTTGATTAATCCAATGGAAATTTCGTAAACAGTCTCGAGGACTTGTTTTTCAGACTCTTTCTAATTAAATAACCTTTCATTAGTTAAATTATTTTTCAATTGAGTTTAGTATAATGTTACTGAAGCAAGCTTTACCAAAGTCCCTAAATCATCTGAGTGTACGTTCGTGGAATCACATCGCTTGAACTTAAATTTGTCAAACTATATTTCAGAATGCAGTGGAAAGTACAAGCGAGGTGGTGTGAAAGAAAGCATAGAAATATAATATACCTAATATGTGTGAAAGAGATGACTTTAAGTTGTTATGTGAGTTTCAGTTAACTGGGCCTCGATTCAGCTATTTTAAATGCATGTCAGTGTACTTGCCATTGTGCCTAATTTTCGTATTCAGATAAGCCTATAATAAAATCTCATTGAACTCTCGAAGAGAATGATCGTAATGACCAATTAATAATCGTAATGACAGCAGAATGCCAATTATCGTAAAAATTACCAAATGAAGCAGGACAATTCAAGCAACTCTTAAATAGCTGAATCGAGTGCAAGATATTGTTGCACAAACATTTTCACCCTGCATAGGAATACAATAATTTATCATATTTGTGAAACTTTAATTACTCCGCAGAAGTAGTTTCTGATTCCATTGGAACTTGGGTTTAAGGGAACAAGTAATATTTTAACCAATTCAACATCTAATTTAGAACGGATAAAAAGCTACAAACTCCAGACAAATCGTTTTTTATTTTTTCATAAATAGTTAGGGTATTTACTAAAGCTATTTAAACATCCAATTTTACTTTATCAACGGTAAAGTTCTTAATTAAAGGTATTTCCTATGAGGGTAGATGTATATTATTAGATTATGTTTCCTAAGTAGTTTTACTGGATAACTTGAGATTTTAGAATTAAACTTTTTATTTAAAGAATTATTGGTTTCATATAAGGTAAGCTATGGTGTGCAAATAAGGCGCATTTATCGCCTAGGTTATTTAATATAAATATTTTTTAACCAAAAGAAAACTTCCTTAGTGTACCTATTTAATTTATTTTTTATACCAAATGAGTTTTTGTTAATATTCTGAGTTCTAGTTTAGAATTAAACCGTGATATAGGTGATTTGTGACATTTCCTACATATTTTTGTGGTTGATGATATATAAACCTGTGATATAAACCCTCTTGAACGTGACGTTTGTGCAAACTGCCAATATTGTTGATGTATTTTACGGAAACCGGTTCACGGAGAATTCGTTTAGTATTTTTCACAAAACGTATAAACGCGGTTACACATAGCGTTCTAAAATATTTTAGCCGCTATTGGCAAGAGGGCAATCGGACAGTAATTGCTTGGGTCGGTTTTACACTTTTTTGCGAATTGGTTTCATCAGGATTTGTTTACTGTTTAGGAAAAGCGCCTTCATCAAAAGATTTATAAAATGGTAACGGAAGCTCGTTTAATCTGTGGCTTTTCTTATTTTAAGGACGGCTGGACTTCAATAAAGGCTGTGGTTCTAAATGCTACTATATTTTTAATGAAAGTAGGTAAGAACTTATATTTGTTACGCGATATCTTCGGTAATAATATTGTGGACTTGGTGGATCGATTTCAAAAATATCTTTTTCATCAGCAGAGGCATCAACACCCCATCGGTGTTGATGCCTCTGGGGTATGTCTACCCATATAAATTTCATTACAATATTCCTCCTTTTAAGGATGTAAAAATAAGGGATGAATTAATTTTATTTAATGTAGGTAGTTTGTCAGTTTTTTTTTTTACATTTATGATTTCAATCAGTTTTCACTGTATTTACGCTGTGATACCTACCTGCTTACGCGTCTACGAATATTGAATTCGCTGTATGGGAGCTGGCGAGGTTGTTCAGAACCGACGGCACATTTATTTTCTTCTTTATTAAACGTGTAACAGTTATTTTTTAATAAAACAATCGGCATTGCCAGTTATTGTTTATTGCGTTCTTTGAAGTATTGTTTTGAGTTTTCGCTGATTGTTCGTTTGACGATGGCCTTTATTTTTATCATAAAATCTGTTTATTTGCCTTTTTCACTATAAGCTCTAGTAATACATTTATAATAAAACCTTCTTAGCCTCTTACGTACTAATAATAAACGTAATTTGAGCAAGTAGGTAGGTAATACATGATTCTACTTATGTACACGTTACTTAATATGCAAATCAGAGTAAGTAGTTTACATTTAATATTCAAGCATGTAGTATTTTTTACACAAGGCACTGTATCATGGTTAATTACCTGTTGTTAATGTAAACTTAACGTAAATATTTTCTAGGTATATTTAATCCATTATTTTACCTTAATATGCTTACAACTAGTGTAAAGTAAGAAACACCTAAGTTCTAGATTCTCTAAAATTGTTCATGACACTAAAACTATTTGCACGGAATATTGTTTTTATTCTTCTCACGCTGTTTAAAATAGTTTCTAAGTATTTCCTGGACGTTTGAAAATTTAAACTACAAAATAAAAAGGTTCGTTAAGTACGTACTAAATTAGTTCTGATCCTTCTAAGCAAGACTGCACCGATTTTTCAGGGTGCTTGCTTTTCAACAGTGAATGGGCGGGAACGTAAATTCTACACAATTTTATTTCCTTGCTCTTACTGACGTCATCGTAGAAGGAATATCTTGTGTTACGTACTGCTAGCCTCGCTTTTATGTTTAAGATTCTCCCGAATGAGCCATTTATTTTATTTTCTGCACTCATTATGTCTTACACGAGATATACAGAGTGATACAAATTTCGAAATACTTTCTCAATGCGTTTTAATGTTTTTATGATTAATTTTGTTTTGTTTTTTGATATTATGACCGACTTATCTAAATATAAATGGTGGCGTGAAATGTAACTTTGATTATGTAGATACAACAGCCATACCATACCCATCCGTCCTGCCTTTTATGACATTCGGTGAAATGTGGATACAGACATTAGGGCTGGTTCACAATCTAGAACGCAGGTGTCTAACAAAAATGTATTTATTTATCTTGTTCATACATAATAATATGGCAATGTAGATTTTACTATATATTTTTTTTCACTTGCTATGTACCTAAGTATAGCTCCTCTACAAATCATTACGCTTCACTGACTGACATTATATTCCAAACATAAAGTCACGGTCGTCGGATTTAAAACATAATTAAAATGGCTAGTGACGCAGAAGCGATTAAAGCCCAACTGTAGTACGCTACCTCTGCATCTTCTGAGTTAATATTATAACTCTTTTGGAAACGAACTCACCTAAAAGTATTCTGCTACATCGCTAGGCAAAATATGCGATGGCTTTGTTTTTAAGAAACTTGAAAACTTTTAACGTTCGTTTTATTTTGTTGTTATGTTGAAGTTGATGCAGTTTTTGTTACACCAGAGTTTTATAATCTTGTTTCTTATATTTTTTCAAGATTTTGTTAAATACTTATTTGGTTAATGTATATTATCTATCATATTAAGGAGAAACCTATAAACCCGTAACTTAGACATTGTTTGGCAATGTAGCGTTAATGGACAACATGTGACATTCCAGTCATGGCGAATGTGAAACTGTTTTGTTACAACATGGGATCAAATCAATATATTTTTAAAAGAGCAGTTACGTATTTGTTTTGCAGTAAAACTTTACCGTAATGAGCGTCGAAGGGGGAACGTTCGCGCCAAATCACATTCCATCTGCCACTGCCATTGTAATCGGAACTACATTGGATGCAGTTTATTTTTGGTATCGAAGACTCGGGGATCGGACACAAATAAAGCAGGAAAGAAACTTGTGTACTTACGGAGCGGTAATAAACTGGTCTGCTGGTGTACGATGTGTTTTTTTCTCTCGAAGTTTTATGCGGTAGCGGTGCGAAACAACAGTGACAGGATAAATTTCTAATCCGGCTTCGGACGGATAGCACCGCAGTATGCCAGTTTTTTTAGTGACGTAGTGTCGGTATATTCCAATACAATGTGTACCGTGTGTTAGCTTGTAGCGTTGAGTATTCGTTGGTATGGTTTAGTATATGAGTTTACGGACCATCGGCTCTTAAATAGATTCTAATTGTCTAGTATGTTGTCAAGTCTATTGGTGAAAACCGTACCAAAATGCGTTCGTTAGTTATCTAGTGTAGTATTTAATAGCGTCCAAACTTCCAGGCAATTTGCGAGACGTACGGGGCGATGGACTTTTTTTAGATAGACGTAGACATGTATTGTTATGTAAGCATGGATATGGAGAGGAACCTCACGTCTATTCTCATTAATTAATTGACGACGCTAAACTATATTACACGCTCGATCATTTTCATGTACATCTGCCGTGCCGAATTAGATTTATGTTTACTATTATTATATTATAATAACGTGTAGATAACGAGTTACGTTGTCTACGCATAATGTCGGCATAATGAAGCTACTCTGCTAGCTGTTTTGTATTTAACATGACAATATAAAATTATTAAGACATACAACCTAACGTTGTGTTTATTTGTAGTTTGCCATAAAGTAACTTCTTTGATTCTCGAATTGTTGACATAAAAAGTTTTAACATTTATTCTGACATTTTTACGTCTTAAGTGTAGAAAATCGGTCAAATCATTTTTTAAATTACTTACATAGCTTCCGCGCCGGGCTAATTAATTTGATGTTATTTTTTCCTACTAAAACTAACCTCTTAAGCTTTTGTCCGCCAATAAAGGAGCATAGCTTAGGGGTTGAAATCAGAGTTTCACGATTGGGATTTAGAGTGGAAGTAGATATACTACTGAATTAAATCAACAAGTCAATAACCTTAGGCCTCGTAATTTTATAAGGGCCACTGAATGTCCAAATTGTATTCACACTTGACCATTCTATATTTTATTTAGTTTCTCATCTATAACATTTATTTCCAATTCACTTGAAGGGTCCCCTTATACCTGAGCAGTGAATTGGTCTTTGGGGCTTAAAGGTACGTTTACACAGCGACACTTTTTGTGGCAAAGACGTGGGCACACTGCGACACATTCTTTGTATAGTTAGCGTGTTACATATCTATACAGTTGTACAGAAAACAAGATCATTGTTTTATGGGTAAGGGAACGAAATTATCCTGTGACGTCATAGGTTTTATTTAATCCCAAGGCGTTGCAATATTCTGTTCTAAATATGAAACTCTTGAATAACTGAATGGTTTGATGTTTGATCTAAGCTAAGCATTACCAAATAGACTACAAATTGTGTATTAAATAACTTTGAACGCACCCGCATCGAACAACATATTTATATATATGTACTAGAAATAAAGGTTTAGTAAACATGTGTGAAAAACAATCGAAAGTCTATTATTTACGCATTAACTTCAACTCTATCGTTAAGGAGATAGAGTCTAAAATTTCCTGACACATCTCAACTCTGAGAGTCCTTATTATTTTCTATACCCACTACCAAAAGTTATGGAGCGTGTCACCCCAACGGGCGTATTGAATAAGTTACGTTGCATTATACTAATATGATATTGCTCTTCTACACTTCCGAGTATGGGACCTGCAATGCCCTTTTAGCGAATATGACTTGGTATTGATAGATATTTCTGAATCCAATGCGGAATAATTCAAGTATGTTCTGTACAGACGGCAATATGGCGTCGTAGGTAATTTATTATTGAATTTTAAATTCCAACATAATGAAAGGTCATTTTTAGTGTTGACTTGGTACTTTGATCTTACATTCAGGTATTACGTTTTAGCTATTCCTAAATCGGGATACACGTATCCTTTGTGTAAATTCAGACATAAACTTACCATCCAATTTATTTATTTATTTATGAGCAATATCAATTGTTTTAAAAAAGTAATGTAGTAGGTAAGTATACAGGAATTTCTAAATCCGATTAAAAAAAAAACCACAAATTATTATGAGAAACATTTATTTAATAAGTCTTACGGGTGGCTTATAATACTATTTACAAAACGTTACATTAATTGTAATATTAATAATTAACAATTAATTTCGATATCCGTTTCTGTCAATATAATCACTTTGTCACTTAGTCTGAGGAGTATTTGGATTAAATACATTGATGGTTTAATTTGACTAAGTGCAATTAATCAAACTAGTCAATCAAATGCAATCATTTAACCCCCGACAAAATGGAATCGCTATTTTAAATTATTAAAATTATCAAATATCCATATGGCATATTATTATATTTATATGTTCAATTAAGTACATCACATACAATTATCATTTATTGTAATTACAATGTAATTGTAAGGAAAGATTTATTTACAAAAAATATATCAATGGTTTCACAACTTAATATAAATTAAACAATTTTTCTATAATTAGGCAAAGGCAGTGTTGAAGCTTAAATATTAGTTTTTCTTTCTATGTTTGTTTACAGAGATCCGATGATAATTATTTATTTACACGTCACCCAATGATTATGGCTGTAAGTGTTTGTGATTACTGTGATGTACGACATTACATGGACTACGACTCAAGGAACAACATATTAGATTAAAATGATATAACTGACAGACTGAAGTGTGAATTATTTTAACAAATTGGTATTTTAATTTGACCTCAATGTAAACGAACTTAACTTTTACCGCACGCAAATAAGTTCAATGTATATCCACTGATGTAACGTAAAACGTTACCATACAAGGTCATACCTACTATTTTACCTTATTTTTAGTACCATTTTCATGTAAAAATGCGCACCTAATTTTGAACCTAGTAGGTATTGCGCAAACTAAGATTTTAACCGTAAATTTTGAATGATACATTTATGAAATTTTTGTTTAGGTACGTACTTAATACATTAAATTATTTAAGTACATGTATTAATACGGGTCTGTTTAGGTATTCTAAAAATAATGTATAAACAATACGGTATGCAATTTATGTAAACAAATACTGAATTGAAATTAACATTTATCAGTTCCATGTACAACCTACGACAAATTAAAAATAATAAATAACTTTAATTTTAAATAACACAAATTTCAATTTGCCGTAATTATGATGGATTTCCACCGCAATGTAATGGTATACCCATCATTATAATTATGGTTTAAGTTATTAAAATGTTGGTTGTTTTAACTGAGTTATAAACATCAACGTAGTAACATTATATTTGATATCTGACCAGTATTGCAATTATAAATTGACCTGCGTGGTTAGTTACGTAAAATAAAAAATAAACATATCTAAAAAAAATACTATCAAGAAGGAGTCGAATAGCTTCAAGCAGTCCATGTGCACGCAGCTTTAAATGCATGCACTCTCCAGAGCATAAGTTAAGCTATGAAATTGACGAGATAAACGTCACACTGCCTTATAATATGTCGTACAATTTAAGTTTCGTAGAAAATATATAATATATCTAATACATAGTGTAAAAACTTTCAAGTTAACATTTCTTAAGGTGGGAAATTTCGTAACTTTCAGTGAAAATGAACTTATCATAAAAATATGGTACCTAATAATGATGCTGAAATACTTATCTCATAACAATATAGGATCGGAGTAATCGTTGTTTAATCTTTAATATTACCTGTATTTTAAAGAAAAGACCAGAAAAAATTATTGTAGACCTATCGCCGCGTTTGCAGATTGAATCCAAAATTAATTCATGAAAGATGTCAATCGCGGTCTGTATTTTATAAAATTTCTATTACATATACAGAAATTTCATAAACGTTTCTTTTAAAAATAATAAGAATATGAAAAAACACGCGTAACTTTTTGTAAGGTTTTTCAGCTGCTTCTATAATAGAACGTTTTAGTTGACGCCTCCATCTAACATTTTTTCTGGTCTATCTTACATATAAGCATATTTCAAGCTCACCAAAGTCATATCATAATATGATTAAACGAGTAGCAAGAAATATTTTTATTTTGTTTAAATACAGGTAAAGTAAACTATAATAAGTAATTGAATTAAACGAAACTCAAAATCTCGTGTTTCTTATGTAAACTAAGTAGATGTTTATAATTATTGACAATGATCCATGGTTTAGAAACTATACAATCTTCTTAAATTGGATGATAAGACAATTCGAAACAAATTGGAAAACAGATTCATACATAATAAAAAATTATATCAAAATATTCAATGTCCAAAATAAGACGTTATTTTACAGTATTTATAAAAATATCATGAATTATATATAAACAATAATAAACATATCTGATTTACATAACAGACAAATCGATGAAAGAAGAGGTCATTTGTTTATCAAGAAAGCTATTTCATAAAATATTTATGATGACTTGTCTTTTATACAAATTAAATTTACTACAAAAATTAAAAACGATAGAAATTGCGTATCGATACAAAATCTGTCAAATGCAAGTCATGTCAAAATAAATGTACTTTGCTGATTAAAGTATTCAAAATATTTAAATTTGTCTCCAACCTGTAATTACATGTAATAACAGGAAAATTAAATAAATCGCATAAGCTCTAAAGACCTAAGTAAAATAGGCTTAACTTGTATTTTACAGATTTCAAATAAACAGTCTTTATCTAAAAATCTAGAAATTCTTAACTAAATAGGTGCCATATTAAGAACTATTTAATTAATATCTTAATATTTACCTTCGTCTAGACTTTTAGGTAAAAAAATATTATAAGATGTCTAGGATATATACACTTAGTTAAATATAAGCAGCACTTAAAGAATGTGAAAAATACTAAATATATTTAAATTGTGTAAAATTCATGAGAATTACATTTAAAACTATAAAGATTTAAGTATCGTTGTCATATTTATTGTATAAAGAATTTATTTAACTTTTCATTGTCTCAAGACATCTTTTAATAACTAACAACATTAATATAAATACTAGCACATTTAAACAAAAATAATGAAATCTCATCTAATTTTCGACGGGCAGTTTATCAGTATAGCAGGCAATTGCACAAGGTGATTCAATTTTCGTACACCTTAAATAAAATATAAATTGTTAAGAAGAAATATACATTTACGTAAACTAATCGAAACTTTTCATATTTATTGCACCCAGATCACATTCGTAAAAATAAAAACAAATCTGGTTTGGTGGTCAACATAAAAGGTTTTCAAGGCACAGAAAAATATGTACAGTGGTCAACAGATCGAATAAACAGAAACACACCTGGCATCTTGCCCATATCAGGGTTCTACAACAAAAATTTATTGCTCTCGAATTGTGGGCCAGTGTACATAAAAATTGGCGCACTGTATGATATACGTAGGCCACTAATAGAAGCCATTTGTTTAGAACGTGTACTCGTAAAGTAGTACAGATATTTAAGTCTTTGAAAACCGCGTCGGCCACCGGTGACCGAAAAGCTATGTACCGAAGCTATAAAAGCAATTTGTGTGCAGTATAAATTTATTCGAACACTGAAACTACCATGTGCCTTTGCCTAAATACCGTACGCAAAAATAAAAAAAGACTTATTTTTACAAGTATTTCGTAGACATGTCTCGACTTCTAGTATGACAGTCTTTTTTCGATGGCTATAACCGCGGGCTAGACAGGACTTCGTTAAAGGGGTTTCTCGTAAGGAAGAGATTATGTCGTCCGTGCGAGACACCCTGACACTCGATAGACAATGACTTCAGAATTTCTTTTATCAGCTTTAAGTGCACACTACTGCACCTTACCCTGATGACGCCCCAGGCTAAAGCCAAAATATGTACCTATTGTATGTTTTTTATACATCTAGTATATACGAAATAGCATTTGAGCCCTTCATACAATCTAAGGACCCATTCTTATTAAAAATCATTAATAAAAGAGTATCTTTCGAAAATTCATATATGAACATTGACATAACAAGAGTATATATTTACAATTAACCAATGTTTATCTTATCTATAATTTAAAACCAATGTCATCATTCTCTTAATTAACCTTAATCTATTAGATCTGAACTCCTCACAAACCAATGCATTGTAATGAATGCGGCTTGAATTCATGTTTAACATATGCGTAGAGTTTATGGGACTATAAATTGTAATTATGACATGACAAACTCGCGGCACTGACATTTTGTAAACAACATTTAAAACAGATCAAGACTGCTAACTTATTTAACTTCGGTCGTCGTGTAAAATTAAACATGATGATGAACACTGAGATCGTTGCCGCCATCTTTGTTTTTACATCCAAGCGAAGACGAAATATTAAATAATTTTAAAATACAGTTTTAATAAAGAATAAAATATAATTACGGTCGTTACCAAACAATATTCCCGGGGAGTCGTTATCCTCGACATCAGTGCAATTCATATAGAAATTGAGGTCATTACCAGATCACATCTTCGGTCGCGTAAAAGGAATTTGTGGCTTCGACAAGATTATTTGGGTTCAGAATATTGCTTGGAGATTTAAATCTGCACACAATGTCTCGAACAAAATGAGTTCCCGTGGAAATGTTGTTTACGAAATGTTATTATGTATCTCTACATTGAATTCACATTTGTCGTAATTCACCTGTATTTGTGCATTTAACTTAACTAGTGTGTGTTAGATATGAATGTTGTTTGTTCGTGACACACTGAAATTACTACGCCATCTAAATTTATTTGATTAAATTAGTATGTAGTGAGCGCGAACTTTGTCATGTCAAATAGGGACTCCGCTACTTTGTGCTCGTAAACTCTACGGTGAACGTGCTTCACGTACATACGCCATAACATCACAATTGACAATGATCACTATTCTACACTTGGATGATTAAAAAACCACATTTATTACAAAATATGAGCTATGGAGATCACATATTTATTCCCGTCGTACAAAACTTAACCGTTTCGAAGTTAGTTGAAGGACGAAAGTAAGAGAGTTTTTTTCATGAAATAACATGACCTTACTAAATAATTAAATCGCTTTTCTAACAGTTCGTCGCGATAGACAGCTTAATTAAAGAGCTAGTTAAGTAGTTTTATGGCAACTTGCGTCCTTATTACACGTAACGATGTTCTGAAGTCCTTGTGGATGTTATGTTTAATTTATTCACATAAACATTATGAACAATGCATCTCTATTGTTTTTAGCTTGTAGAGTTCGCATCAACTTATGATGCGTTCGTTCCAGACGCGAATTTTGTGTGATGTTAACCATGAATGCGTGGAACTGAACAATTTTGCAAAACTTTCCTGTTCGAACGCTTTATCAAAAGAAGGTATGGACCGGTACATTACACAAATATTGTTATCAATTCGAACGCCACAATAGTTGTCAATATATTTTTTACATTATCTAATTTCGAACAGCAAATAGTAATGGGGTTTCTTGTCAGTCTTCTCAATAACATAAATAAAAAATAAGTATGTCATCAAATTGTTTCTTGCGTTATTGTTTCTTGGCTTTATTATTAATGTTTAGAAATGCATTGCCCATAACTACTACATAACATGATTAATTTTATACTACACAATTCGGTTGACAAGTAAACTGATACTAGGTAATGATTAGGCTGAAAATTGCAAAGAATATTATTACCAGTCAACAGTTATGGTTTTTAATGCCAAAATTGATTGATTTAGTTTCCATTTAAATAGTTACTTTCAGCACTTACGATTCTCACGACACTCGCGAAGTTTTCAAGTCCAACTCCGGTCTATATAGTCCAACTGTCCTTCCCTGTATAAAAATATCTTATTCCCCTCACTATCACAAACAAATTAATGAGCACGCACGCACGAGCTACATTTATAATTCACTATTCTCACAATAAACGATAGCACTCAAAGTTTATTTAGGGGCCATACCACCGACATGTAAATTTAATTAGGTTTCGCAGTTCCGCGAAGTCTTTAGCTGACTGGCAATAGAGTTCATGGTGAGTCCACGGGATCGAGGAAGAGGTAAACTGAAGACATGGGCGGACTCGGGGTCAGAGCGTGGCACGAGTCACGGGCGAGGGTAGCGCCGCAGCGGGGCACTCTACAGCCGCGTTCATACGATGATCTCGCGGATGACGCGGCGCGCGCGCGAGTTGGGCGTGGAGTAGCCTGACTCCAGCGACTCGTCGTAGCCCAGCGACATGTGCAGCGGCTTCTCCTCCGCGCCGCCTTCCTCCGCACCGCCGCGCATGCCGTACTCCGGCAGACCACTCACCTCGTGGTACGGCGATTCTGAACAACAAATACATCATGTTATATTATCAGTATCCTGGGTTATCTTAAGGTTCATAGTTAAACAAAGATTGTTTCCGACCAGTTTCACAGCATTATCAAACTAAACTATGTGGCTCTCCATTTAACAAAATTATGTGTTTTAAGATTAACGAGGCCCCTCAGAATGTGTGGGCGTAATATCATTACTGCCCGTAGTGGCACCGCTTTAAGAAAATAGACTGAAGTTATTTATGGATAACTTTTCGCAAGCTAAGGCTAACATTGTAATGTGTCGTTTGGCTTCTATAAAACCGACACTGACATTCTGCCCTAGCATTTTCCAAAGCTATTTTGGGATCGGTTTATAAACTCACCGAATCAGCTGAATGCTGTATTTTATACAGAGCCACTGTTTAATGAGTTTGATGGTCAACTTTTCTAAGTAATTTAGTGACATTGAATATTTATCTCTTATTTCTGTCAAAAATGTTTTAAATTCTTGACTTTTAAAAATAATCATAAAGGGCTGTTATTGTTGACTTACCGATATGCTGATCCATACGCTTCTTGGGCTTGTGCACGGAGGCGTAGGGGTCGGAGCAGTACTCCTGGCGCGAGGGGTTCTGCGCGGCGCGCATGTCGTAGTCGCTGGGCGCGGGCTGGCTGGCGTGCGGCAGGTGCGAGTAGTGCGCGTAGTCGTCGATGTTGCGGTAGCCCGCATGCGAGATCGGGTCGTAGTCGTAGTTACTCTGCCGGTCCAGCACCTGGTGCGCCGGCATCGTCGCCGCGTTGTTCGCCGCGGCCATCTTCATTTGCCACAGAGAGTCTTGCGAGTTCACGCTGCCCCCGTTGTTACTGTTCGTATAACTATTTTCTATGAAGCCCATGTTTACCCCTGCAGACAAAATAACCCTCATTGATAAGGATAATAAACTCGGTACAAGATATAAGGCGACATGCGAAGCGTGCAGTCCAGATACATTGTTTGTTTACCTTCTATGATGACTGTAGTTAGTCCTTAGTGATTGCACAAAAGAAATAAATAAAAGTAATGAAGTATAAAGAATAGTCTATCAATATAAATAACATGATTCATAGGAGTTCAACGTATTTTCGGTATGGAGTTGATTATCTATGATATGAGTAATTTGACCAATCATTTGAGTAAATAAGTTATCTGAACAAATAAATAGGATAATGGGGTATATACTTTTTACAAGTTAACTTAAATGATCGAGTCATAACTGTTCATTTATATATTTACACTTATTTTATTTCAAATCGTTTTTCAGTTTAAAAGTGTAAAAGCCACAGTAACAAGAGAGCCATAGTCAGTGTCAAAAGGAAGATCAAAATCTCTTTATTAGAATAAATAATATAAGGAATTTAGCTTCAGTCGTACACACAAAAAAAAATGAAACGATAAATGATCCTATTCATCCGTGTAATTTACGGCATAAAAGAAAAAAGACAGGATAAATTGACTGGATTAACATTCCACGTGTTGCCAAGGCTGCTGCGAAATGGCGGCAAAATTTTGACTGTTCCGCGAAACCGTTTACCCTATAGCCTAAACCTAACGATAAGTTATATCTAGAGACCAGACTATATGGAATTGCATATTATTATTACGCATATTTGGTAGAGAATTACATGATTTACTTCAAAATATGTGATGTATAATCCAACATGTGAGAGCAGGATAGTTAAGAGTACAAAATGTAAATAATTTTCTGTTCCTCGTTGATGCTACTTACTATTGTATATACTACTAGCTGTGTCCCGCGGTTTCACCCGCGTGAATACCTAGGTCCCGTTCCCGGTGCCTTTGTATATAATAACAGAAAAATAATTAGCAATAAATTAAAATTGCGACTATAATTTGAGATTTAAACTATCCTATCTCTCAAGTTGGATCGAACTGCACATGGTGTGCGAATTTTATTATAATCGGTTAAGTGGTTTAGGAGTCCATTGAGGACAAACATTGTGACACGAGATTTATATATATTAAGAAGATTATATTTTGTGTCATTTTAAAATAAGATATACAGACAGATTATGACACTTTTATTGCTTTTTATGCATTTTGTGAACAAATTGCATGCATATTTTAGTGACCTCGTGATTACTATGAGATCACAAATTTAAAAGTAAATAAATATTTTTTAGTGCATGTCGATACCAATAATACATTGAACGCCTTTTGTAAAATCAAATAGAATCGTAGTCTACATGAACTAAGAAGTAATATGACTAGATGAGAATCAACTGAAACAACTTAAAATGATGAAACAAGTGTACTTAAAAATGACAGCTATACTTACAATCAGAGTTCGGCATAGTTTGTCCCGGATGAGGTTGTGTGTGTGGAGGCACATGATACGCATAACCTCCTTGCGTGGCATACACTGCGGTCTTCGAATCATCCATAGACAAGGCCATGTCCATAGAGTGTTCAAGAGCTTTGTTCTCCATGCCCGAGCTAGGGTAATATGGCGGCGGCGCTTGGTTCTGTGGGGTCACTTTAGCGGGCCTCATTGAGTCCATTTCGTAGTCTTTCGATCTGTCCTTCTTGTTGGGCCTACGTCTACACTGGTAGATAAGTAGTAAAAGTCCGACGAAGAGTAAGACCACAACGGTAGTCACAAATATGCCAACAATAGCGGCTGTAGTACGGGCAGACGTTTCTTTGATGTAAGATGTTCCAACTGTTCGAAAATAAAACATTATGGCTATTTTAAACAAAATTAATCAAACGTATATATCTACTTATGCGAAGATGTCAAATCATCTACCTTTTTTCAATTATGATAATGGCAAGATTCAGGTTACCATTATACTTAAATTATCTTCAACAAAAATATTAAAAACCTCCTGATGACTTTCCTCGTCATAATGCTTTCATAGAATCAGTTTATTACGTCTTTATGATCCATTCATTCGCCAGGATAAGATGTTAATAAAATTGAATGTCGAAAAGACGCCAAATTTACAGTAAACAGGAAGAAATAAACGAGCATTGTCTTTGAAAATTACACAACTGACGAAGTGTGAATGAAAAATGCTGTATTTTGTGTAACTCCATTAATATGTAGTTACAAACTTCAGAACTGACGAGCTAAGTTGTCGGCGGCAACGGCCCGTGTCGTAAGTCATAAGATGAACATTAAAAGTGAACGTAACTTGAACTTTCGAATGAGATTTGGGACAAATTTTCTTCAAGGACGAGAAAGTTAAATAGTAACTTATATAATAAATACATGATATAGAGGTAGACTATCAACAATAACTGTTGGATTTTCTATCCGTTCGTTAACAGGTAGGGACACATGCCTTACAGGCCTTACATGTTTTGTACACTAACCAAATATAAATCAACTTTCGTCATTACGTCCCTGAAGCTTCCTGCCTTTTAAGGGGTCATGGTGACGAGAACTAAGGTAAAAATCGTCCTAAAAATCATTAGGCATTTGCATTTGATCTATGCTAAACGTTGCATTATAATATAAAATAATAGTAGGTCCGATGTTTTTCTAGAGAGATAAGAGATAATACTCACTTTCTGCTTCAGTGTATTCGCTGCAAACGTCTTGATTAACTTGCAGGCAGATCTTGAGTCGTATGCGGGGGTTGGCGTCGTCCAGCGGCGGGTCTGTCACGTGACGTGTCGCAGAGCGAACGGGTTTGGAGGGTAGTTCCACAGTGGCTTCTTGTACAGTCGCCACCACGCCAGATAGACGAAGGGGAACTGTGTCCACTACCTGTTACATATTACATAATATTAGATATGATCCAATGCTGTTATTTTAGCTTTTGCTGCAGAAAATATATATTATTCCACGAGTTTTTTATTAAAGTAAAATTAGATCTATGCCCTGCAGCGGGACATTAGTGGCTATAAACAAAACGAATTTACGTTTATATATCGTCATATTACTTAAATCCCGGTATACCAAATATTATACAAAAAACAAATGACGACGTCGTTTAATTAATAATAAGAAGAAAAGTTATCGCGAACATAATACTAATGAATCGACATTTGAAACTTAACGAAACATTAGTATAACCACCGAAACCATTCACTAACACTATTATACATAAGCTTTATCCGCAAACAACCGCAGCCAACAGTTTGAGGTGTATCGCCAAAATCGTTACACTTGGCAGCCGAACCAATGTAATCATTTTAAACTTAGTTGTTCCCGAACTTATCACATTGTTTAAACTTATGTTGCTCGCGGTTTCATTCACATTGAGTTGCGGCGAGTTATTAATATATTGAACAGAATGTTTGACGTCTGAATGTCTGAAAGGATAACTTATATACCTAGCGGGTATGTTCCTACATACACATGTATTCCAATTTATATGAACGAGTCTATAGGGACGATCAGAAGCATCGGTTTTTAAGTTTTTCGTACGTATTGTTTTAAGATTATAGTGGTCATAGAAAATTCATTTTTGTTAAATAAGACACTACTCGCGAGGGAATCAAAACCTAAAGGGTACCTACTGCCAGTCGATCTAGAAATCTTGAAATTTGGCATGAAGCAATGTACATACATATAAAGAAAAAATTCCGAAATCCTTAAATTTTTTGTTACATCGCATATTTTTTTTTTCAGAGTCCTTGATTTTATTAATGTCTTTTAAAAAACCTGTCAACCTAGCTCACTAAACTAATTTAACCTATTTTCAGAATTTAATACATATCCGACTGCTGGAAATGTACAAAACAATATTTCTAGTTAACTTGTAATTTATTTATATTTATTGATTTTAGAAATCATATATGTGACTAGTTACCCGCAGTTCCGCCCGGCTATGTCCTTTCTTGAGATTTTAGCTTACCCTTCATCAAATTCTATCACAATGGGTTTAGGCAGACTTACTTTCACATTATATAATATTAATATGGACGGGTAACATTTCCGGTAATAATTTTATAGCCAATTGATTCTCGGTAGCGCATTACCGAAGTATTTAAATGTTTCTTCGAAATATAAATTACATAATTCGTTTCATGTTTGACTTTTGTAAAATATATTTAAGCCGTATTAATTTGTGCGAAGGTATTTAATTTGTATGAATTACATAAAACCTACTCTTACTGTTTTTCCTTTCAATATAAGTCTTCATTCTAAACAGAAGTCCGATACCTTAAAAAATTAATAAGTTAATTTACGCCAGGCTTATGTTCAACTTTAGAATTCGATATAACAGTTTAATTATTTGTTTGATATAATAAATGTTAGTTAAATTAGCCGTTACGGACATAAAACTGACGTCAAGAGACCGCTCACGGCTTCACCTTTGTTAAATAAAATTATTATTCACGCACTAAAAGTTAAACTGTTACAGTATTTTCACTAAATATTTATTAAATATGGCGTGAAAATTTGGATGTAGATAAAATATGAATGGAATAATATTAAAATACACTCAATGGTTTAGACATTGCTGTTAATTATTTGAAACAAGTATTTTTTTATGAAATATGAGAGCGTTTTTGTTTTCCCGGCTCCCATATGGACGTTTCATCGTCAGATCACATTCACACGGATTACCAGGATTACGTAAACGAATCCATACTAATAATATCAATGCGAAATCAACTGTGTATGTCTGTCTGTTACACTTTCACGGCTATACCGCTTAGTCAATGTTGATAGAACTTGATATGGGGCAAACTTGGATAAACAACGCGGGAGGAGCCGCGCGCAAAAGCTAGTATAAAATATATTACACTCAATTAATGCGGCTAGCCTAAAACTGAACGTGGTTTGTACTGTTCAAGTCGTGCAGACCGACCGATCGATTGCAAGTTAAGCCGCGCTGCGTCTTTGGATGGGTGACCATTCCAAAAAAATAAAATCATAACAAATAGATAATCTCTGTTGAGAGAAGCGTGACCGAAATATATTCAAGAGAACATAACATAGGTCCCTAGGTATCTTTTAACAAAAAAATTATAAATGTAGAAGAGAATTTCTGAATACTGATTAAATATTCCTTTTTATCATAAAATGCTACGTTCAGATAGAGAAACCTAATTTGATATAGCTAACGATATATTTCTATTTCTATAGTTTATTTTCAAGCACGACGAATGTAGTAGTAGTTGTGGTCGATTAGCGATTCTGATACTGTTGTAACGAAATCACAAATCGTTGATTGAAAATCACAAAGGAAACTGTGGGGGTAAACGCCAGGTTCTAAACATTTACATATCTATAATATAATTTGCTTAATTATGCAGTATTACACATTACACTACAAGCAGTTAGCGCTAGTGAATAAAAGGTGTAGTGAGGTGAAAATATTGTTCATGCTGAAAAAAGCAATTTGAAATGAGATTGGGAGTATATTTACCTGCCAGCCAGGCGTGCCTGACATAGTGGCGAGGCCCTCGACGACCCCCACCAGGGCCAGGCAGGTGGGGGTGACGGTGAAGGCGATCGCCTGCGAGCTCGGGTCGTACGTCACCTGCTCCGGGGGATTGATCTTGTCCACCTTCGTCGTCACAGCTATCTCATTCGAATAATTACTCTGCCCCTTAGTATTCACCGCTTTCACCTGCAGTTGAAAATACAATTTAATAACTCGCGGAGGCGTAAGCGGCAGAGTGAGCATTCTAAAGCGTGTCGAAAACCATAGCGACGGCACAAAACGTAAAACAAAATATTGTAACGTAAATAAACTACCGGCGCGCGCCGGATGATTTACCTTGAAAACAAATGTGAGATGCTGTCGGTAGCGATAACAATGAAAAACAAAATGTAAGTTAATACCGTATTTGACATAAATATCTAACCGATATAAAAAGTACGTACAAAAAACTACGGACTTAGAAAAGTTGAAGTTGGATTAAATGAGCAAAGAACTTTTCCTAACCAACGTTACAAATCATTAAGAATCTACTTTTTATACCTTTTTCTTTTCTATACTACTCGTTATCGCATTTTCTCTTAACTAAAATTTTGTAACATTTTTCTTATTTTCGCTTACAAGTCACAATTTGTTACTACATGAAGTCCAAATATCTAGAAATATAATTATTTATTTTAGAAATCATGACTTACATAAGATGATGTTTTTTCTTACCTTGAAGGAGTACGAGTTGTGCTGATCGAGGCGCGTGACATTGCAGGGGTTGATGCGGCCGCAGTCGTACTCCATCCAGTCGAACTCGGAGGTGCGGTCGGAGGCGCAGTGCTCGGCGCTGGCGGAAGCACCCGAGCCGCGCGGCGACACGCGCCGGTACCGCACGAAGTACTTCGTGCTCGACAACCCACCGTCGAACCCAGCCTCCCACTTCAGCGTCACATACGTCGGCCCCACTTTCTGACTCTCCAGCGACCGAGGCGACTCCGGCGCTCCCTTAGGCTGTAACCTTATTTGAGGTCGAATACTCCCCAGAGTATTTTTCACTTTACAGTAGTAATCCCCATAGTCCTGAGGTTTAACCGTTTTTATTTTCAGTACGCTCCTGTAGGAATCGTTATTATCGGTCGTTGTGTTTATTTCGTAGTGTCCGTCAGAGGACATCTGCAATGGCGCAGTATTTGATCCGTAAAACCATTGGAATTCTGGCTTTGGGTATGCTTGAACCCTGCATAATATTTCAGCGGTTTCCATAACGTCATAAGCAACCTTATTATGTTGTCGAATTGATATCGGTTCGTCTGGAATAATGAAAATAACATTAATTATACTGAGATAAAAGAAAATCTATAGATCTACCAATAGTTTACATAACCAAGGCAAAAAAAAATTACAAAAAAATCAACATAACGGCACTTACGTTCTATTCGCAGATGCATTGTAGATTCGACTTTTTTAACTTCGTTTTCGAATGCGCATGAATATATTCCTCTATCGTCCGGCAATAGATCATTAGTATTCGGCCTCGCCTTGCCGTTAAACTTGAGAGTACTCTGAACAGTATAAACTGCATTTCTGCTTTCAGTTATATCAGTTTTGACTTCGTATAAGTTTGTATCGGCTTTAATCTCAGCGTTGTCTTTGAACCACTTCACGGTAGGGCGCGGTTTACCCTGTGCACTGCAAGTAGCCGTGAAATCTTGTTCTCCTGAACGTTTGGTCATGTGAGTTTGTAACTTTGTTTGGAAACGAGGCGGTTGGTGTACCTCAAGTGTGACGGATGCGAGTTCACCATGACCTAATTCATTAGTGGCTTGACAATGGTAAACACCCTCACTACCGAGGTGTGCACTAGGTATAGAGTACTGATTGCCCGTAGCTAGGACGGTAGGTTTAGCGTCTGAGCTTGTGTCGATGTCGCGGAACCATCGGTACTGTGGGGCAGGCCAGCCTGGAGGTTTAGCGCTGCAGGTGAGAGTGACGCCGGCGCCTTCCTGAGCTACTGGTCTGTCAGGACTGATATGTGCGAGTCCAGGCTTATGCCGCACTAACACGGCGACAGATGCACTGTTGGATCGTTCCGCACGCTTTCCATTACTAGAGGATATAACATTCACTGCGCGACAAACATAAGTTCCGGCCATCTCCGCATTTACTCGCGTTAAAGTGAGGTTGTTTCCAGTTTGATGAAAGTCAGGTTTCCCTTCCATCGTCCACTCAACTGATGTAGGTTCAGGGTTTGCAGATACTAAACAATTAATTTCGACATTTCCACCTTCTTCGGCTTCGTAAGTTTTAGATTCAACTGTGACAGTTGGAGGGAACAGTACATCAAGGTACATTTCTTTCTCTCCAGGACGTCCTAATCCGTTGTCTGCGCTGCAAGTGTATTTACCAGCATCCTGAACTGTAACTCCTTGAATAATGTGTGTAAAAGAATTAGAGATGTATTTGCCATTTCTAGTCCATCTCACTGTGGTCACTTTCGGCTTGGCATCCACTTTACATTCCATGGTAGCAACACCGTCAATTTCTACTCGCAAAGGATTTTCTGGGGCAACATCAACACGAGGAAAATCTAAAACAAAAAAAAAAAGGTTACTGAACTGAAGTTTTTATTTTATTGGATAATTAATTTGAGGAAGTCAACAAAAAATACGTTAATTCTTCCTGTGAAATAAGAAATAGGAAAAGTGATAAATTATGTTAGGCGTTAAATTACAGTATTTGAAAATATAAGATTAAAATATTAGGAATTATATACAAAAATAGAATAATACATAAAATAAGGAAGAACGAGCCAATGTTTAATGTTTATCGTAATCATTTTCTATGTACGAATCAAATCCCTAAAGATTATTTTCATCGCAAGTTGTGTATGTATGGTTGCAGACGGTTTGTGTTCTTAACGTAATACAGAGGAAGCGGATGTGCTGGTCCGGTTAGCTTGTATGAACCGTACCAATAATAAATTTGTTTACAGAATCTGTCAGAATTAAAACATGCACTGCACGTATTCAAGATGCGCGTTATTCATCTGGTTAAATGTTACTTATTCAGGTCAATTTAAAACAAACATTATCCAGATGCGGAGAGCTGGTATCTAATAGTTTTTTTGCTTATATTATTCGAACCTATTTATCAAATGTGTTTTTTAAACATATGGTCTTCTGCCTAGCCTTTTTTCCCAAGCTATGTTCGAGTCGGCTACTCTAACATATGGTGGGACCAAAAAACAGTTCGCTTGATTTGATTAAATCACGAGGTTAGTGATCTATTGTAACAGTGACATTTTGGCGTTAAAGATCAAAACAATTATGTCATGCATTCAGTACAGTTCAGTTACAGCTGTGGATTGGAATAGTGCCCGGTAAATAGCTTATGTGGCTTTTGCTGTCATCATTAATTACTGTAACCGAACACCTCTATTTAAGATGACGTGTGGTGAAATAGTTTACAGATGTCCTTTCAAACAAATGATGGCTTGAATATTGGCAGCCTTTAATTAGGTTTACATCCATACATAGTTTCATCCTTTATATAAATAAAAGCTTAAGCTTTATGCGGAAGATTAAGCATTCCGGAGTAAGACGCTAAGATGACACAAGAAACGCTATTTTTAAATAAAAATATAAAGCTATGAATATTCTTCAGGGAGCTCTGGCGACGTTTCTACCTTGCACTAATTTAGCTGAAGCAAAACTCTATCTAGCCTATATTGGCAAATTAAAGGAAATCTATAAAACCGTGCTTGGGCTTAATAGTCTCAGAAAATTGAGTTTTATAGGGAGCCGACGGCAAGGTGCCGTATTGCTCAACACTTGGCGTTTTTGGCAGTATATAACACTCTTGTGGCCGTTAGTTATCGTTTGCCACAGAATTTCAATTTAGCTTGCAACGCAATCGCCGCATTCTCTGTAATTTATGTTATTAGCCTGTATAACACCTATTGCTTTTGACCGAGCCGTTACAAGTTGAATAGATACGAACGCTGAATACAGAGTATATAATTCCACTACGTCGACAGCTCGGTGAGTTTGTTAAGCAAATAAGCAACATTTAAATACGTCAATGAAATCCTAGAATAGATCTTCGCTGCCGTGGTGCTCATGATAATGTGTTAGCAGAAACTTTATCTTAGTTCCCTCATTATTTTTGTAATTCCTTCTAAAAAATAATTGTACTATACAACACTGTACCTATACCATAACTAAAACAATCTACCTGTTACATCTAGTCTCTTTCAAGTTAAATGTTGGCATACCGCAACAAAAACAAAATTTCTAACTTGGGCGTTTCATCTAACAACTCTCGAATTTCAGAGTTTGTTTTATTGCGTTCCTAAACCACCCAGAACTATGTACCTACTATAAAAATGTGTTCTTGTAGCAAAACTTACAACAAAGTAATACCCCGTATATATTTAACTCAGAGTTTTTTGTGGTTACTATTGTTATTATTTTGAGGTTTTTTATTAAGTAATTAACTGTGACCTACGATGCGCTGTTTAATATTTTATTAAGGCACTGCTATCCTGCTGCTTGGCAGTCCCCTCTGTTGTATCCTAACACCTAACTATATCTCAACAAGACTATTTAAGTGAGAAGTAGAAGCAATGTTAATTAAACAAGTACAAAAACCTCGGCTAAGACTAACGGGTAAGAGTATTTATAACCTTAGTTTCACAGTAGCATCCTGTAAATAATAGCTAGCAGGATTCCATTCCCGAGGCAGCGAGAGCAAGTTCAGGTCATTGAGATTATTTGCCAAGAGCTTTTACGTTTTGATGGCCGTTGGCTCCGGGGCACCGCGGCTCCGCGCTGGGATTCCTATGCCGAGAACTACATTTCAACGCAGAAAAGGAGTTTGTACAAACACTATATAATGCTCTTTACACTCGACGTGACGGCGCGCGCAGTCCGTGTGACTTATATAAATGAGCTTCTGCTATACCAATAGCTGATTTTATGCTATTTGTATGGAAATCCAATTTATCCAAACACCGAGTTTTTTTCATGTTACGTTATTGTACATTTTAAAGTGTCGTTTGGTAGGTTCCCCATTTCAAAGCCGTAAGATGTACTGAACAATGTCATAACATAACTACCCTAAAATAACTGTTTTATCGAGTAGCGCAGTACCAAATCCTTGATTATACCAGCAAAAGCAGGAATAAAATTTGTTAAAAACAAAAATACATAAAGCTATTTGCAATTGTACTATTGTACAAACATGACTTAGTTTTTTGGGTATTTATTTACTTGATAAATGTTTTAGAGATCCGCCGTGTCATTGGCCTTCCTGGATATTTTATTTAGTAAAAGCTAGATGACGTAACTGCCTTAAACATGAACATGGAACAACAAAACGTAGGCGTTCACTAACGTGACAAATGAACTTGTTGTCTCAACTTTTGCGATACGATTCTCATATTAAAATGTGTTGGCTTGGGCCCTAATGTTTAGAGAAATACCTATTCTGGTCTATTTTTTAGTACCAGCTAATATTTAGCCCGGCATTTCACGAATTGTGTATGATTCTAAAACACGCCTTTACGATTTAGGTACAAGATATAAAAAAAATATAATTAAAAATTAAAAAACACGCCTGCCATGTAAAAAAAATTAAAAACAAGTCAAATATTTGCAGTCGGGGTCAGTTACTTGGAACAATTCATTACAGGTCCCCCGACTGCAAATATTTGACTTGTTTTTAATTTTTTTTACATGGCAGGCGTGTTTTTTAATTTTTAATTATATTTTTTTTATTTAATACCTTTTAGTGAACAACAAAAAAGCATGACACAACACAAAAAAAAATTCGTTCGGAACCCTTTGCAGGCGATTTCGACTCACACTTGACCATTTTTTAATGTCCACATAGCCTATGTCACTCGGGATATCTCAAAGCTTCTAATGATACCACAAACATTAAAATCGGTCAAGCCTTTTAGAAGTTATGGTGGAATAAAGAAACTCACAAACATACATACATACATACATACATACCTACATACATACATACATACATGAACCCTGAAAACATAACACTCCTTTTTGGGCAGTCGTGTAAAAATCAAGTAATAACGACCAATTTTGAACGACTTATGAACCTTTGTGACTCAAATGTAGCAATAACATTTATCGAGAACAATGATTTACACAGTAATACAGTACTAAGTATTCACTCAATTGTTTAGAATGAAGTTCTCACCAAAACTGATATTTTAGTCGACATGTGTTCAAAACATATTTATGTCGACTAAATTATAGTACCTAGATCCATAAAGTTTCCGTTTAATTTGTGATGAATTTAAAGTCTAATTTTAGATGTTTTTCTAATTATGTATATTCTATTTTCAAATTCAGTCACTTGTTTATTGATTATATTCGTGTTTTGTTTTCATCACTACGTACGGAGCGAACATCTATTGGTTTGAACTTGAACGCCGCCGCGCCGGCCGGTAGCGTTCCGGAATGTTTGAACTGATATGTATAGACTGTTGTCGCCCAAAAACAAGTACGAATTACAAACGATTGTGGAAAGTATTCAGTCAACGGCCGACTTCGAAGCGTTAGCAGCAAAACGATATTGCTGCATTTGCGTCAAACCGCGAGGTAAAAAAATATGTATGTATTTGTTTTGCCATGAAGGATTTGTAGAACACCGGAACAGCGTTAAATGGATAAACTAAGTAATTAATTGTACATATTTCTTACAAAATTTTACGGTATTAATTAATAAATGACAACAGCGCTAAGCCAGGGCGGGAGGCTAGTAGCTTAATAATTTGGATCCCAATGAGAGTCCGGAACTTTCCGTAAGCTAGGATTATGAGTATACTATTTTTAATTAAACTTATTCATTATTATGAGGGCGTTTAAGATTAATCTGTTAAAATAATTAAGCGCCACATTTCGAAGCGTAGTAATGTAGTAAAACAAGTTATTCGAGAGCTGGTGACCGCTACTGATGCGCCCAATCACACCCGGGACAGAGGCGAGCGGTGCGAATTCCAAACGTGATAAATTGCATCGATATTGATTTCAGTCTCACTGTGATAGCTCAGTGACACGGCCTTTAGTGCTCCAAAATAGCCGTATTTATTCGATCATTCTGCCCTTCTAAGGCAGAATGATGAATGGCGCTATATCTATCTACTATCTCTGTATTCTCTATATATAAAACAAAGTCGGGTTTGCTGCAACACTATCTCGAAAACTGCTTGACTCATTTTCATGAGTATTATTGTTGGATTTGTGTCCGCCGCGAATAGCAGAATAACTATAAAAAAACATCGGGATAGGGGAATATGTACTCAAGCGGTTGTAACTACGTGGCACCGCTAGTTTATTATAAATTTTGATATTTAATGCATTTCAGTTAAAAGGAAGCTATGCAAAAGATAGCTATGTCTAACTAACATCAAAATGTCTAGATATTATTTAATTCTGACTTACAACCGTTCAATGCAGCACACTGCGATTTGCGTGTGAATAAGTGCATCTGGTAGGAGCACGATGTTTTCCTTCATTTTCACAACAACCGTCATCCTGGTAATTACTGACGTTCGTATTGCATTATTCGTGGTATTGTTGTACGTACCTTAGCTCAAGATATCAATAACTCGTTTGCGTATTAATAAACCACTTAACGTGACCCCGTGTAGCGGGACCGGGTGTAAAGACCATTTGATATTAATGTAAGTAGATTCTATGAGGGTTTAAAATTTTGATTCTTGGAAAATATAGAATGTGTTCTTTTAAATAGGTTTTAATGCTTGCTTTGTTTAAAGTGTTAGCCCAAGACCGTGACAATTGAAAGAACGGGACGACCATGGCTGAAATAATAATAACTGTTGAAAGTATGTACTTACAATTGACGCTCAGGTCTACAGTCGCGTCGAGCTGGTTGCCCTCAGACATGGCTCTGTTCCACACCACGCAGCGGAACACGGCTCCATCATCTTCCTTCGTCGGCATCAGGGTAAGAGTCGCTACTGTCGGCTCGGATCGTGTCTTGGCGTGCACCATCGTCGCCTCCAACGGGTACGTTGAACCTTCGCGGTACCATCTGAAAAATAACTCGCATTAAAGCTTTTTTGAAATAGAAATACATATTTTCTTTTTTTTTTTGGCACGATAAGAAAAGGTCCTTGAATGACGTACCGTATCAACGAATTTAACAACTATAATAGACGACCTCTAGACGTATCTTTTGTATAAAACCACGTCTGTTTCCATCGAGCTAGATAGTGGTCAAAAAATGTTTATACAAAAATAACGGTTTCTATACATAATAAATGTTTAAATCACAATTTTCCACTTGTCGATAATAAATCTAAATCGTGTACAAAGAAATGGGTAGTAGCGTAAAAGTAAATTGACATTAGTCGGGAACCCTTCTGTATTTGGTAAATACTGTTTATTGCCTTTCCTTATTGAAAAACATAGTAATCGATTTATGAGAAAGCTTTAAAGGTTTTTCTCCTTTAAAGAGTAAACTAACGAGTTTCGGCGAAAACTATATCATGTATAGGTGATTTTTTTCTTTTAAATAATGTACATTAGATAAAGATAAAGATTCATTTATTGCATAACTGTGTACATATTGATGTTAATTTAATACGGTAGATTAGTTCAACAGTCTATCCAAGTCGGACATGCAATATTAAAAGAAAGTAGAAAAAAAAAGATTTACAGACAATACAAAACTGACACTTCTAAATTACTTTTTACCAAAATATTCATTTAAATTATAGAAAACATTATCAATTAAAAATTTCTTTAACTTTGCTTTAAACATATTTCCATTTAATTGCTTAATTGTAATTAAAGTCTAACCTAGATTTACGTCAGCTAGACACAATTTATTTTGTCATTATACAAATCGATGCTAGACGTATTATAGTGTAGACTACATAAATACGTCTCGGGCCATTATCACCCCATACACAATTGATATAATCGTTACATTTTAGAAGCACCTATGTCCAGTTTATTTATCTGTGTGTGTATAATGTATCAATAATAAAAACTGTCATGGAGTAGTCGAAATACAATGTTAGTTTTTATAATATTGTAAATATTTTAAGTTTAATTTCATTAATAAAATACTTATAACAGAAAAAAAAATAAAAAAAATGTTGAACAATATCTTAAAGGAATTACTATAAGAAATAATATAAAAATAATAAGTGAAAGTTATGTGAAATGTTTCTTGTTTCTATAATCTAAGAGCACAATTACTTATTTAAAACAACCTACTTACATCAAACACTATAAATAAAATGCTAACGACCTATTATGGTTTCAAATAACAATAAAAAGCTGGGGAACAATAACATAAACCCTACAATATTTACAGTGGCCAAGGTTTATTTAATTTCCGTAATATTATGTGATAGATCATACACTGAGTCATATTTAATTATTCCTACTCGGTTTCGGCTGTACACAAAAATACGCTAATGCCCTAAATGTTTTGCAAAATTCGGGCGTTTCTACAATAATACATGCACATCAGTACGTACACACATATGTTGGAAACCACACATGTTTACTTTAGATCCCACTCAGAATAGAATTTAAAATTTAAACAGGAAAGTTTCACAAGCCTTCCTCGACGCATACTTTAGTGTGTGCCCAACTTGATTTTCTTATTTATTTACGTTGTATTCGTTAGTATTTTAGGCGTTGTTAATACGCATGTAGGCTTGTCGGCTTCTTCTAGTAGGGTAATTGCGGTCCTTGGCTATTAATGTCGGGCCCACAGTCCGTAACAAAGCCGCAACTTTTTGGTAACTTGGGACAAGAATGGACGACAAGCAGGTGTAAACCACAAACTTGAGCGTTGTGGTATATTCAACAACTGTGTGTCTCAAATGATTAAATATACATTTAATATAATGCAGGACCATCACATTGTAGATCCTAATCGATATCTCTATTGGAACTGTATATTGTACTTAATTCTATATTTCGCATAAAAACGTAAAATGACATGACTTTTCATTTGGTAATATATTTGACTATACACTGTAGAGTCACGGAAGAGGCGACTTAGAAGGTCTGGTAATAATGTTGTTAATAAATCTCTAGGTGGTAGGGTATTTATAACCAAGGTATTTTCCAAGAAATATATTACCCGTAAATAGTTCGTGGAGTTCAGATCGGCAGTCACTGACTGAAAGTTGAGCCCAACTTGGAGCTTGGGCAATGGCAAGGTAGTAGTAGAACATGATTCTCAAAGGCAAAGTTTACGCAGGATTTATTAATTAAATAACTGCATATAGTTTACAACTTACGCCTGCCTATGTTATACTACCACCTAACTTTTACACAACAATCTAAGTCTCTTACTCTGCCAAATTCGAAATTATTTAGGAAAATTGCACAACAAGCGCATGGTGTAAAAGAAAATAATTTCAGGTACACAGCAGCGTGTCATAGTTTATGTATCCGGAACACATTTCCGGTAAAACGATACACGTCTGTGCGGTACTTCACGTATGCCGTGTTTTTGTCGCGTCTATCCAGAACACCCAGTTTTCATTCGGCCGAGATGCCGAGATGGCGACCTTTTTATGCAAACTAGTGCTAGCTCTGCGACAACCACGTACCGTGCACATTGACATAATTTTCAATCTTTCTGGGCAAAGCATCTCAGCACACGCTTCCCTTTCGTTATTTGTACCGGCTCGTAATATGTGCGCCAGCAACGGTCATTTCGACAACCGGCTGGCCGCCGGATACCGTACCCAGCCTTTTCGCCCCGACTCTAATTGAATCCGAGTCAGTGCCTACATGAAATTTATCACCGCATTTATCAGCTTTTTATCTTCCCCGTACGCCTTTCTTAATGCGTTAGGTAAAAGCCAATTACGGTTCGGTACGAAAATGTACAAAGTGGAGTAGAGGCTTACTACCGACGGTCGTGCAGACCTGCGTCAAGATTTCGGCAGTTTGACAAATTAGAAACACTTCTGACTAAAACCACAATCATTGTTCATAATGTCGCAGTAGACACGCATTTTTCTCCGAGAGCCTCCTACACAGTTCCATTGTTCTCGGGGCAACGGCGTATACGTGAGTGAATAATTAAAACACCAGAGAGAATATTATGATGAATATAATTAGCCTGCAATACGGGCTCACAGAACTGCTGTTAATGACTTTTATATCTCTGAGGCTTTGGTAATATACTTATCAAATACATTATGCTGTAACGTGGGCTTTCGATGTTTAGCTATCACAATTAGCGACCGAAATAGTTTGTATTACATACGAGTAAGATCTGAAGCCAGATGTAATCAGGCCGGCTCCTTTAGGATACAAGTTTAGTATCGCTCGGTTAAATTCAATTTTAAGGCTTCCCGTAGCTCATCGCATCGTACACATATCTAAAATTTCCCTATTTACGTATAAGAGGAAATTACTAACAACTTAAAAACGTCACATATGTTAACAGGCAATTACAATTCAAATGTTAAATTGAAACTTTTTGCTTTACCTACATCACGACCAAGTTTGTAATTTACTTATGCTATGCAAAACCTTTTACGACATATAGTGAAAAATAATTATTTAGACATTATTAAGTAAGTATGCCTACATTACCTGAGTACAATTTAATTAAAACAAGCTTTTAGGCTTTATTTTGACATTCAAATAATACTTGTAACTTTTTACACCAGTTTATTTAACATGCGGCGTTTTCATCTTTTTATATTTTCACAACTCCCGTGAATGACTGTTTGTTTTAAAAAAAAACGCGTTTGCCAAAAAAAAATGTATGTGCTTTGCCCGGGGAGTATAAGTAATATTAAAAACGTGAAGTGAATAACTTAAAAAAAAATAAGGGAATGCGTATGGCGTGTACTCACTTAATGGTAGGTTCGGGGGAACCACCTGAGCTGGAACAAGAGAGGTTGAGCTCCCTGCCCTCCTGGGACTGCGCGTGCGAGCCGGGCGTGAGCACGGGCGCGCGCGGGCTGGTGAGCACGGTAAGCGCGTGGCCCTGCGCGTGCAGCGTGCGCCCCGAGCCGCCAGCCTTCACGCGGCACTCGAAGCGACCGTTGTCCCGCTCGTACGACACGTTCGACACTAGCAGGTCGAACCTACCTTCCGATGGTGCGTACGAAATCCTGAAACAAAATATCCCAATTTTAGTTTGGAAATTAAAAAATAATGATCAAATGACTGACATTGGAGCATTCATCAATCAAATTTATTAAATCTCCGTTGCTATTAGTAGTTAAATAAGTAGTACCTAGATTAATAAAATTATATAATGCATTATAGATCCTTCCTAATACTATTATCATAATCATATTTATATAATATTCGTAGAGCAGCTGTTTTCAGAACTATGTTTAAAACAAAAGCCTGCTTAATCCTGAAATGATGTTAATCTCGTTTTGTATGTATCTCTGTAGTAAAATGACCAAAGGAATTTGCGTTATTCCCTCTTAGGGGTTAAAAAGGCCTGGTTAATACGATTGCGGTCACTAGTGACTGGTGGATACAGGAACATCTCCTGTTTGAATATTACGAGACAGCTACTTTGCAAACTACTTATATTCCATTTTCATAGTGCGGATTTAGGTTAATAAGTTACTTTGTAGTCCGCAACGAAAATAATAATATTATTTCGCCTCTATTCAGTGACTCCGCGTCCTTACTACAGCATCAAACGTTATGTGGTAATTTGGAGGTATCATTTAGTTTCTTCGTCACAATGAAACATTTATTACATGATAAGAGTCAACCCAAAAAGCATGAAAATATGAGTAGTTGCTACAAGGCTGAGATTTCTTGATGTCTTATATATTTCTTGCACATAAGTGCAAAACAGAATCCACAACATGTACTTACGTAAAGGAGCATTAACAAGGCAACGTTAACAAGGGAACCAGCCCTAATTACCACAACATTCTTCTAGTTAACTATATCATAATAATGTTGTGTGTGTAATGTAAATACCAAGATAATACAAAGCGAATAACTTGGACATTTTCTTATATCTACGTAACAAAAACAAACCTCGTTATGATTACTCCGCCATAAATCATATTTTGTCGAATGAAAGCTCGTAAAGTCATGTTCCGAAGAATCGGAAGCAACGTCATCAATAAGAAATAAATTAGGTAATCCATAAAAAGCGAGTTTTTAATGAAAATTGCTTTTGTTCAGAACTGTGACGAGGAAACGAGATAACGATATTTCTAACTAAAGTCATCGATTATCGTGGTTTAACACGTTGCTGATATGTAACCAATTTAAATATCTATATGAGATCCAAATTAAAGCTCAAAAAATGACGTAGTCTTTATGTAGTAGTGTGTGTAGTAATACATAACATCTACGCATTTTTAGTTTCAAATTACTTTCAAGAGAACAAATCTTCATGGATATAAGTTTTTTTTTTATGCAATACTTTGTGTTGAAGTAATGAGGGTAGATTGCCCCCTTCAATTTGTAACATATTATCATGTGTCCGAGTAATAATTAATAACTTCATTACTTACAGCAGTCCGATTCGCAACAATTTATTTATATACATTGGATAAAGTTAATGATGTAACGCAATATTTTGGTTGAACAAGGCTTCGTTTATTTTTTATAGACTACTAACGGACTCGGGGTCAAATGTATCATTTTCTCGCTTTTAAGGGTCGAATTTTACAGACTAGATTAGGCTATAGCCATTCTTATACGGTGTTACATCGTTGTAGGCCAAACATTCCACTTTACTGTTTACACGCTTCATCCCTCTAATATTTATTTACGCTAAAGTTTAGGGACATTTTCGGGTAGTGGTCGTACAAGATAAAATTCTGTAGTCTGTTAAAAAACAATGTAATAGCTTTTTAAGCTGAAAAGTTTTGCCAAGATTTTACAAATTGTTAGAATATAAAATTACGCACTTATATGGCTCGAGATATGAGAAAACATAATAACAGCCGTATTATAATGTTGTATTATTATATAGCTTAACACGAAAAAGTATACGAGTTAGACAAAAAATATAAATTACAGCTTTCCCTAACAACGGCACAAAACATTGAATTACGTTTTCCCTGTCTGTCATGTCATCACTGTCGGCTAATTTCATTTCTTTTTTCACAACAATAAACTCCCTTGGCTCCGTAAATTTACGTATAATTTTATGCTCGTGGGGATTTATTTAAGACACACTTTAAAGACTGACAGCTGCTATAAGGTAATGTACAATTGAAAAGAAATACATTGTGGACTTAGAATTTATCTTCTTCCTCGTATTAAACGATGTCGTATGAGTCGTATCGGATTGGATGTATCCGTGTATTCGTGCATAAAATTACCTACATAAATGTATTTCTTACTTTTGTATTCGATCTTCTTTTAGTAATTTCTCTTATATATTGAACAAATTTCCTGAATCACAGTTCTTAATGGAAATTCTAGTGATATAAGTCAGGTTAGAATTCCGTAAAATCAAATATACCTTTGGCACGTTTACATTATAAAAGTTATTAACTCGAATCATTGGGGGTTTAAAACTTATCTATACAGTTAATAAATTTACTTAGTTTGAAGAGTTTTAGCGGTTTTCTTGTGACCCCACGCAAACTTCGTACTTTTTCATGGCTATTAATTATTTAAGGTTTGCAGATGACCGCCAATGTTCACAAAACATCGGTTTATATTTGAATATCTTGAGGTCAGAAATGAAAAAGGGTTTTTATAGATGTAAGAAAGGAAAAATAACGGTTGGAAAAATAACGGTTGGCCATAACATAAGTATCTACTAGTGCGTAACTAGGATTTGCATCTTGACACATTTATCCTTGGAAACCATATACAATGGAAACACCAAAACATCCTTATTTAGAGGTAAACAAATTGTAACGAGCCTACCGTACAAGTGTACCTATCTGCCAAAAAATTGAGAAACAGCCTACGTATTTGCTCGAAGAAAATGATTTTTTTATGTGTTGTCTAACACAATAAGTACAAGTGAAAAGATAAATTGAACTTACTGGTAATTAGTTTCGAGGGGTATGTTGCCTATCGCGACGTTGTCGTGCCCACTGGCGGTGCTCCTCACCCAGTAGTAGGTGAGCGACTCTCCGGCGAGCGGCTCCAGGGCGAAGCGGCACTGCATCGTGACGTCATCGCCTTCCCGGGCATCGTGCTGCTCGTCCTCACCACGCACCAAGCATCCGACTGAAACAAACCAAACAATATTAAACACTAGTAACACCAAAATCATAAAGCAAATAACGCGGATGTAATAACTCATTGGTAATATGGGCCATCTCATAAACTTCCATAATAAACATCTGGGACTATTGCCATTATCACCACGCCCGGCTAACGGTTACTGATCGCAATATATTCGGATGCTATGTCCCTCTTCACACACAACACTGTTAATCCCTTCCACTTAACTGGATGCTACATCATTATGGATAAACAAAACAAATCCCTCTCTCGTATCTTTCTTTAGTCTCGCATTCTTTAAGGGTTACTTTTTAGAAAAGTTTATTTTGTTAATTGCTCGTTAGTCTGGAA
Source organism: Autographa pulchrina (assembly GCA_905475315.1). Lineage (NCBI taxonomy): Eukaryota > Metazoa > Arthropoda > Insecta > Lepidoptera > Noctuidae > Autographa > Autographa pulchrina. The sequence goes on from FR997768.1 coordinate 9,395,734, forward strand.
AGATAACGTGGCGTAGCTTTCCATGTGAAGGATTAATATTATGTAATGTTCACCTATACTCCACGACGGAATTTGTAATCATACGAAATCGTAAATTATTCAATCGAGCGGAATTTGGATTGGGTAGGTGTAGGTACCACTCGAGTTCTCGAATCTAAACAAAGAACAAACTAATCATCGGACTACTTTCACTTCAATAAAATCGATTCAGCAAGTTTTCTGTGCAATGGAATGAGCCACGAATATATGAATCAGCAAATTGAGTTCACGGAATTTCCACGTAAATAATATATATACTTTAGCTCAACAAAATGTAATCTTCCAGCAGAGTGCATGTGGCAAGGAAAATTGGCCAAAACCTCTGTGTACTACTAAGGTTACGAAGATTAGGCCTACGAAGGTTTTTCATTTCATATTCGTCGAAAACTCTATTTGGACGAAAAGTCTTTGGTGTTTGGAAACAACAAAGATGTAAGACATATCGAATGAAAACTGACGATGTGCAAACACCATTCTGATAAACTTTGTTCTAAAAAGATAATTTTATATATAGGCTTCTTATAATCATTTCACGAGTCAAAGTTTTAGATAAGAGACAAGTTACATACAAATGGAATATGTGAAATTGAAAACCGTTAATTTTGAATGTTGATACGGATTGGTATGCACGACCGGGTTATCCTATCTCTCAATTATTCAATAAACCAGTTATAAGCCTACCATTACCAATGAGAGTGCGGAAATTCGGAAAACATCTCTGGAAATCCCACGTAACTTTACTAAAGGTTCCAATAACAATTTTCACTTGTAAACCTTTTTGAATATATTATGTAAACTCGGATTATAAAGAAAACTACCACCATTAATTATAACCTGACATGATTAATATATTTTTAAATTTTCTTTTAAGTAATATGGAACAAAGTTAATCATAACTCCGGTTTTATTCGGATATAAGTTTATGTTTAAGTTTAATAACTTCACTGTCCTGACAGTAGATACAATTATAACTTGTTTAAACAAAGGAAATGTTCATTGTTCATATCTGACTGAAGGGACGAAGAAATTGTCAACAATAGCATGACCATTTATTTGCCTGCAAATCAAATTATCGGCATTATTTTATATTAATGATGATTTAATCATTCATTTTAATGAATTAATTTCCGATAGCTTTTGGTTTTTTAAATAGCTTTGTGACAAACGTTCTATTGATGTGTGTTGGAATATCGACTTTGTGCCATGAAAGCAACTATCTGAAGCTTCGACTTCTTCTCATGACAAAACCTTAGTTATTTTAATTATGTTTATAATGTTTAAATTTAGCGATACAGAAAACGACAAATAAATTAAAAGGCTTTTCTTCTAGGTTCTTTCTAATTCAAGGCTTCTTAAGTTTGGCATTTACGCATAGTATATACCTTACTCATCTCATGATGCCAATTCCATTGAAAACGAGTTCTCCGAATCACATTCTAATCACGAGTTCTGCGTATGACTATGAATGGACGAAATTTCTAATATATTTACATACACAACATTGGTTACATGATCATTGATCAATATCTCATATTGAACATAACAAATCAAGATATTTCCGTCCCTATTCGCATGTTTCGCTACAAAAACAGGTACCTACCTATTTTGAAAATTACAATGACTTCAACGTATTTTTTTCTCACACCGGTTTCTCGTTTTCTATCTACACAACAGGAATCTTGCTGTCCCTCTCGGCCTTATAGAAATACTTTAAAAGGCCTTCTCTTTCACTCGTACTTCTAAACGGTTTAAGTTAGGGTTACCTAAATTACTTTTTAAATATTGGTTATATTGTTATGTTCAGGTGACTTTTTTCGTGAATTGTATTATGCTGTAAAAGAGATTAGTGTCGTATATTATTGTGCAACAGTAAGTTTTTAATATTTATGACATCAGAGAAGCCTTGAGCTTTAAACATAAACTTTCATTAAAGACATATGATTCAACCGTCAAATATTTTCCTCGTTCTTATTCAAGTGATTGTCAATGCCTGAGCAAACGTACTGGCATCCTTAGCCTGACACCCATTCGTAGAAGCAGCAACGGCATCGGCGCGGGCGCAGCTCGGCGACCGACGCGGCGGTCAATGACACGAGGTCGCGTGCGCCCGCGCCGCTGCCTGCCGCTACCGGAGCTTCGAACAGAACCACTAGACCCTAACACGCGCTTAACACAACTTACGTAAACGTTACCTTATAATTAACAGTTTAGTTGGACAACTGTAAACAAACTTAATTAATTTTCTCGGCTCTACACTGAGTTGGATTATATTTGACCCTGAGTTGGATCATATTTAAGCGACTGTTTAGTACTTACATAGTTTAATAGCAATTGTTGAAGAGAATGACGAGAGCTATTGTCCAGGGACAAATCTGTCCTTATTTAAAAATATCGAAAGCATTTGGACTTGTTTAAGATGTATTATTGTGTAACACATTATTAGAACAATAAGTAAGGAATTTATGTGTTGCTTGTGGAAATAATACGTGATTTGTAAACAGAACACGCTTGATATGGAAGAGATGGCAATGACAATAGTTAGTTCGCTTAGTTTTTACAACATTCAACAACATGAGCATCATGGTTTTTTCAGTTAATTACCCAATTGCGTGAAAAGGAGGGGTATGTTTTTTGGTAGTATCTTCAAAACAAAATATCGAAACGAAGCCAATGCGATATCGTCCAACTGATATAGCGAAATATAAATAATAATTTAGCATTTATTATTAAAAGCAACAAGTTCGCGAAATGCAACACGTGAGAAAAAACCTTGCTTTACGGAAAACATTATCGCTGACTCTGTTACGAATTACAATTGCAAACGACACAAATTCGCGTTAGCATCATTTATTCTTGGCAATTTCTTTGCAGCGGCTTTAATAGTATTTCCTTGTTGCACAGTTTACACTTTTATGCTCCCATGCAAATTAAATAATGACCTAAAAAATTTTAGATTAAAACGAAACTTCATAGAAAGGTCTCTGTAGTAAAGCTTTTGAATATTAGTATCTAGTGTCTCTTTTAAGAAAATCGTAAGACTTTAAAATATAGTTTTTAACACTACGATTGAAACTTGTAAACGGTCCCATAGGGCGTATGCGACCTAAATTTGACTGAAAGTCGAACAAGCCTGGCGCATTTATAAGGTGGGTTCATAAATCAAAAGCTTAGCTGTTTTAATCCTAAGAAAATGTTCGTGAATATGTATGTACTCGAAAGACGAAGGTTTGCGTGGCGTTATACTTGACCCTTAAATGAGTTTTCATTAAGTCGGGCCCGAGTTAATTCACTTACCGCAGATCAGGAACTGTAGAACATGACTTATTTAATTTAACTCCTCGCCATCTCAAGAGAGTATTGACATTAACAAGGGTTTACTCATTCTGATTTAAGTAAAATGTAATAATGCTGAGCCATTTAAATAAAGTGGCAACTACTGATATTTTTGATAAAATGTAGCTCGATTATTTAGCAAATTTCTCTTTTCTCATGTACAACCTAATTTAAATTAAGTTTCATATCTTTCAATTTCCTAAGCTTATTAACTCTTTCTCCTTGTATGTTCTTTCTTGCGTTTTATATAAATTAATATTGAACTTGTGAGTTGTGAACATACAAAGAGCGTCGTAGCAAAGGAATTAGCCCTAAGATTTTTATAAATATTTTCCTTGTGTCATTAATATTTGATCTACTATAAATACCTTTGTGAAAGTATTCAAGTGCGAGAATGAAAGCGCGTGAAGCCGTAGCACTTTACTATGCCAATCGGTAATCAGGTCACCAATCTTGTGTGTCCTTGTTAGATTTATGATTGCTACTGTACCCACAGGACAGGAGAAAGGAGAGCAGAGATCGATCCCAGTATAACATGTCCTTCTTGTATACTTCCTTTTATACTCATTTCTTAGCACCAGAGATACTTATAGACATTACTTGTATAGTTGTATCCTACGTAATATTTACGTACATAAAAATACAAAATAAATAATATAAATGCCGTGTTTGTAAATAACCTCCATTACGGTAAATTATTCACAGCAATTTGATACACTGTTACATACAATAAATGATATATGGTAACTAATCGCAAAATAATTACACAACTTTATTGCAGATGGTATTTACATAATTAATAGCCTTTACGTGTGAAAATAAAAATGTATTTTGTAAGAAAGGTAACTACGCTGAAGACGTTAACCGACCATGAGACCTCTTCAATTACTTCAAACTGATACCAACTTTACACGTAAAGGAATATGGATGAATTTTCGTTGATGTAAAAATTTTGGTGGTAATTCTACCATAATTAATGTTATAATTATTTTCACCTCAATCAGAGGCACTTGTTCGGGAGGGGAGAGCCAGCAGATGTAGCTGGGGTTTGTTTGCACGTCTCCCGCCTTTACTATGACTACCGAATTTTAATCTGAAAACGGCATTCCTGATGTATGGTGCCGAAATGTAACAATTTTTCTCCATTTATAATAAAATGCAGCGTCAGTCTGTCGGTATTTCTACTCGTAATTTCAGTTTTTTTCCTTCTTTATGCGTGCTCTCGTATGTTAAGCCTACAAAAATGCTGAAGTAGCCACTTCTTATGTAAATTAAAATGATGAAATAACTTAGTATGATGATTGCCAGCAGTATAAGTACTAACATTCTCATGTTCAATTTGTTTTAAGCAGGTTAATGCGGAAACTCTTAAACATAAAACAATCTCTGTAATTCCAGAGTAAAGTGGTAAAAGAATTGCGTATACAACTGTCACTCTTGACTGAAGGCCATTAAATTAAGAAAAGTTAATATGTAGAATGGTAGCGCCAACAAAATAATTTTTCTTTACCTCCGCAAACAACGTTAAAACTTAAAATAGCGCAGGCCTTGGGCAAGTATCCTGTGAGTCTGTGACAGACGCAGTTATTCCTTTGTGCAAAAACACATCATGACCAAGTTTCCTGTCGTTAACATAGAGAAAAAAGCGAAGAAATCCGTTCCAAATTGTTTTATTTTGTGTATTCAAAATATTTTTACCGCACAAATATTGACATGTTCAATCTGTGTTATACTTCGACACTGAATTCGTTATACAGTATGTAGGTTTTTAATTTGACGGATATTTTGGTATTTGGATCTTGGTTACATGATGTTGTGAACATCGTGTAGTGAAAAATTGTAATAATAGCACAAAGTTTGTAATTTATTTTAGTACTTTTATATGGATTTAATCCTATAGGACTATTCCCGACATGATCAAGCAAGAACATAATACTGCTAGCCAGTTTTTCTGAAAGATTACATTATTCCTACATTGTTTCATTCTCACCGACGAAAATTTCCAGCAACATTTTTAAGCCCAAAAAATCAACCGTGAATTTGTAAATACGTTGGGTGGTGTCTCAGCACATTTATGAAGCACTTTCTGCGCTTTAAAAATGCATGAACGTTTCAGTAAAGTCTTCTCACTTTTCATTAAATAGATATTATAAGTAGGGGTTAGTTTAAAAACCTCACGTTAATTACTAATTTCTAAAGTTGAATGGTTTCTTTGTTCAATCGTTCGAATAAACCAGGTACAGTTAATAACTACTGAGCTTTGTTTAGGATCAGGTATGTTGAAATAGTAAAAGGCAGTAAGAGGAAACGAAATGGCAACAATATCTGCAAGGTTATATTGTACAACAGCAAGTGATAAACTGGATCATTTTTGCAGTGTGTAGCGAAGTGTTCAGTGAGATAAACAAGACCGAACGACTTAAACAAAGCAGTACCTTACAAAAACAATTATTATAATAACCTTATCAATAAGCAAGAGAAGGAATATTTCGTGTTTATAATTCGATGTAAATATATACAATATTAAATATTATTAACTCCAAGCTTAGGTACTCACAAAAATCTATTTACGTAAAGTTAAAGCTACTTGGTCTGTTTCGATTGTTTCTAAGGCTGTGTTTATATATCTCATTTAAGTGGACTGCTAAGCGGATTTTCTTAAGAAATACTTATTAGATCTAGAAAACTGAAGCTAATAGGTGGATTGAAGAAACTAAACTCATAGATACTTAATCCTGCTTTATTATATAGAAATGTGAAACATTGAGAGGATTGGCAGAAAAATACTGAACGGTTGATGAAACTTTATAGTATTATAGTTTATATATCCGGGCATGATCGGATAGTTAACCTATATATGATAGTGCTTTCCGTACTTATATAATTAAACGGAAGATTTTTTTTTGTTTCAGGGTGTAATTGCGATGTCTATCGGACGAATTTAAATTGATCGACTTTAATGGAACTTTTACGGGCAGATAGCTAGGGTTATGGGACTAATATTTTCTATTAGAAAGGAATTATAGTTCCTTTAAAAACATGAAAAACGAAACGAAACCACGCGTACAGATAGTATATTTGAGTAGATGCTTGTTTAATTACTTAATACCAAGAAGAATAGTTTGTAAGTATTATAAGAACCTTGCTAATCAGCATGACTAAAATAAATGTATGTGCGTAAAGACCAAACTTGATTTTTTATCTAGCAGTACTAGGAACTGGTCATGGCATTAATCAATATTATTCCGACATTATCTTCACAATTTATAATTTTTTAAGCTTATATATAAATACAAATAATCAACTTAAGCAGTAACTTTCACATTTTAATTGCTACATCAACAATTAAATTGTATTGCAATCAGCATATTATATAAATACTAGGGCTGGACCGGAGCTCTATAAAGTAACCGAAACTATCGGATATCCGAACTTAAAATCTATCGAAATCATAACGCAGTTTTAAATAATTGCTATCGGGAGGAAGTCTAAAAAATGCAATTTTTTATACATATACCTCGATATAACCATGATTGACGATCAACGAACAGTCAATTGTTTAAAAAGCTGAAATTTGAAACATAGCTTTATTTATTAAGTTTAGCAGTCGATACAAAATATTTTTCGGAAATTTTAACTTTAAAGGTCTTTGTTCTTAGAATGTAGAAACATGATAATTCGAATGAGCTCATTCAGCTACTGCGCACATATGTCAAACATAATAATGCATGTAAGTTTTTTTGATATTATGTCCTAAGGATTGTTTAGTGTGGTCGTTTCATACGTGGCTATTTATTTCCTAAATGTAATTATTTGTAGATATATATTATACAACTCCTAAAAAATCTAGCATTCCAAACCGGTAAATATTTATTATTGATATACATCCGTATCCGCATCTACATCCGAAATGTCATATTCATAACCTCCCTAATAAATGCTATTGTGATTAAAACAGAATGCATACTATTGTACAACTAATATACAGAAGTTTCTTAATTACAATTATATATTAAATAATACTTATTGATTTCTTAGGTTTACGCGAATGTTAGACATTGAAATAAAACTAGGTTTTACGGACAACAGACATCAAGACACAGTGAGCTCATATTGCGTAGGTCGGAACTCAAATAATAGTTAAAATATGAAGGTAGCACGAGCAACATATACTGTCAAGACGAACGCCATCTCAGTCTACCCGTGACCATGATACCTGCACAGGTGTCGAAACGTCGGGACCTAAAATCCAAAAATAAACCGCGACAAAATCCGTAAAACCTAGTTGAATAATACTTTTATTGCATTTCTCTAAACCCATACTTATTTAATTTAGGCACGGATAGATATTCTATTTCTACGCTTTTTACATGTTTTTCTACAAAAACAAATTATTCTTTTTACGTCAAATTTTAAAAGTTATTCTCTGCTATTTTATCTACTAAATATTCATACTTCACTTAGCCCAGCTATCCGATTCGGTACATATGTATACGTCAAGTAGAAAGTCAAAGGTACTTTTATAAATTGGTAAGTCTGTACAATTATCTACAAAAATATTCTTCATATTCTAAAGAAATAAAAGGGGCGAGTTTTAAAACTAGTGCCTACTTAAAACTATCTAAAGAAGCACCTATTACATAATATATCAATCTTAAAAACTGCATTGAAAGTCAAACAAACTGACCATTTACAACATACACTCTGCCTACTCTTTCAGTACACCCGTAACTGGCGTTGAAAAGTGAAAAAATAATCTAAGTGGCGTCGGTATATTTTTTAAATACTTGGTAACTCAGCACTAGCCCGAAGTTTCATCATTTCCTTATCAACAAACACGAGGCTCGTAGTTTATTTAAATCGGTCTACTTTTCTTCACATCTGCATTCGGATTCATACAAACAGATGTTTTAATATAAGTTGTTAAAAATACGAAGTAATGCAATCATAAGTTTAACTGGGTCAACAAATGTACATATATAGATGTAAATAACGTGCAGTACCCATGTTTTCAGTTATGATTTATGGAGCAACGTTCTTCAGCTCAGCGTTGTACGCATTCCCCATCAAGTACAAAATACTTTATTATTCTACTTTCATAACTACCTACTTAATTTATTATATTAAGAATTATTTATTGATTCTGTTCAAGGACCTTATACGAGTACAATCAATTAAGGTTACGACAACTTCTCAAGTACAATGGTACGTTTCGAATGACAAACGAAACTGAAAGCTTTTTATGATAACGGACAAAGTAGACCGTGTTTATCACTTCTTATTATCGAAAACTTATTTGTTATTACATGTTGACCAACGTTGTGTCATCTTGACACATATTTCTGATAAAAAAATAAATGATATAGGTTTATTGAACCTACTCCTACCAAACAGTAATTAAAACGGACTAGATTTGATAACATTTTCTTATTATTATTAAGAGTGTTTAGGGAGTAGATTTCGGCTATAAACCGGATGAGAAAATTAAAAGATAAATCACTGAGGAAGACGCTGTTCATAAATGGACGTATAAATGGTGCAACTTGCAACCGCAAGCTGCGGCAGAGAGCTCGCGAACTCGTTGATCCCGAATAAAGATAAAAGATCGAGTGTCAAACAGAAACCAAAGATCACAAGAAAAGCCCTCTTTCAAGTTCTAAACATAAAACTTCAGTTTTATGTTTAGAACTATAATTATAACTGTCACTTCAGTGACAGTTATAATTATCACATAAACGACCGGTTGAAATTATAGATAATAGCCGAAATAGGCACGTGTAGGAGTATTATTTCCATTTTCAATCGAAATCAAATTGAGGAGGAGGTTCGAATTCGACTATTATTTTCGTCATTTTAATTGAAAGCTTCCACGTGATCTAGACAAGTTTTGAAGATATTTACAAAATTGTGATCGTGAAACTATCTGATTTATTTTAAATATTTATTCTGAATTATTTTCCTCCTAATCCAATCAATATTTATATAAATAATAACAGGCAGGTAAGTAATTTCTGACGTTGTCTTATCGACAATGAAAGTTGATCAAAAGGCCCTTGACAGAGATTGAAAATTATTAAAACAGAATTTCAAAGTAATTCATAAATAATCGGACAGTTCAGTTGTCTCTAAGATACAATAAAGTTTTATAGTCAGGACTTTAATCATATTTTTTCTTTGAACGTTAAGCTAAATGCGGGGGTTTTTAATCGTTATTGTTTTCTATAAGGCATATAATATTTATAATATTCATATTTAATTATTTCCATGTATAAATAACTGGAAATAAAATAAAACAGCAATTGTGTTGTTCTCGATTGTGTCTTAGTGCGTGTTTTCGTGCTAAAACTTGTAAAATTGGTAGTGATACCCTATTACTACTACTATTACATTATTTGAGTAAAAATCCGTGTAGATACGTACGGTTCACGGATTGTCGGGACGTGTACGCATTTGAATCAACATTGAATGTCACCGGCGACAGCGGTAGGCCGGCCGCTACCGACTAACAAATGGCGCCCATTTATGTGAACGAATTTCATTGATAATATAAATTGAAATAAAGGACATAGTCGCCCATAGATTTTTATTTATACGGCGACGGTTAAATTTGACGTGTATTCGCAACCATTGTTTCATTTAATCACTTCGCTTTGTCGTTTTTGTAGAGGTGTGTGACAGATTTCAAAAGATTTTTGATACGCCAGATGTGTCTAGAAATGAGAAATTGTTATCAAACATAGATGTTAATTCAGATTAATTAGGGTACATGAGCTTCTACTCGACTAGACATGTTAATGAGGCTACGCTTATATGGCTGAAAATGTGTACAAGGTAAGGTTTGCCTTGAGATTGCATTACCCTCAGTTCACCGAATATCATTACATACGCATAAATTTTCTCTGCTGTGTGTTTAAGACTCGTCATTAATTGTTTATTAAATTTTATGCTAACAACTTTAAAAACTGAATCATTTTAGCTGCTAACTTACTATTCCTATTAAAAAACAATAACGCCATGAAATAGGTTTTAGTACTTTGAGAGGGGAAAGGCCTCGCAGTAGGAAATTATAACCAAACAACTATTAAGAGCAAACAATGAAACAAAATTGTTTGAATCATTCCATATCCGAAAGCGTTTCCTTCAGGATTGCTTTATCAAACGTACTACTGCGCATTGCCCACGTAAAGCAGCTTCTAAATTAAACACGAGTTCTACAAGAAGGTTTCCTACAATGTAGAGCTGTGTTTATTTTGAGCGGGTGCATTTGTGTATGAACTTCATTGTTCTACTCAAATAATACCATAGGTAAATACATGGCACTTGGAGACACGTGTTCCGCATTGTTAATGGCGAGAGCAAGTTGTGTGATCAAGTGGGAAGCGTGGTGTGGTGGCAAGGCGCACACATCGGTAAGACGAGACCGTGGGAGCATGCGGGCTCCGCCGCCGCCGCGACGCGACGTGTCGGATTGTTACTTTATATCTGACATCATTTGCAAACAGATCACTTATATTATATCGTCTAATAGAATCACGCTTCTCAAGTACCCATTACCTAATGCTTCAATCCAAAGGCTTTGAGATTGAAAATAAACGAAAAATGAACTTACGACCCCAAAACAATAGCACTTTGAAGATTTTCGAGCAGAACCTCTCAGGAAGGGCTGGGGTTTAGTTATTCCATTCCGAAACGCTCTTTATAATCTTCAGAAATGAGCACTCGTTTCTCGATTGCAAAAACTGGAGGCTATCGTACTACATTTTACCGTAGATCATCAAAACGAGGTAGAGGAATGAAATTGTAGCCCAATATAAATATGTACCTGGTAAATCGAAAATGGCCGTCTTATATCTCATCAAATCCTCAAGTATGTTGCAAACAAAATAAATAGATTGTACATAAAAGGAAGTTTGTGTTTCTGTCCTCTATGTGTTACTAAATCATTATGAAATTGCTACGACAACGTTTACCTTTTCGAATTAAACAACATACTCTATGTTGTTTGTGGTTTCTGAGAACCGCAGGCCTGTATAAACACATCTGGAATAGTTTTTATCGAAAAGCTATAAAGTCCGATTTCATATTAAAACATTTAGACATTCACCTCTGTGTCATAAACCTAGAGGTGGTTGCCATTTAAAACTCGGTTAAGTGCTTATCAATACTACAGGAATGATAGCTCTGGGTTGAAATAACAAAACGTTTGACCTGATTCTACAGGCCTTTATAGACCAGTAATATAAATTAATAGTTCAATTCGTCTAAAATTAGTGGAACTTCAAGCTTTTTTTGTTTGTGAAGATGTCTACGATAAAAAAAATAGCGTTAATAAAATTAATAGCTTTACAAAGCCATTATAGCTTTAACCGACATAAAGTTAATTAAAAGAATTTCGCACATTTACACGTCTAACAAAATTAAATCGATAAATAAAATCAGGCTTTATTGCTATTCAGAGATTTAACTTCATAAACAAAAAAAATAAGTATCTATAAGATAGATTTCTGTTCTCGCCATGGTCATTGAAGGAGGTCATATGAAGAAACATGGTGAAACTTTATATATTTTAACATATACTTATAATAAAGCCCATATGTTGTCGACAAAGACTTCAGGCACCTTGTTCAAACTTTAAACTTGCTAAACATTTTCTATAATAGAGGAATAGAAATAGTGTAGATTCAAGTTTATTTACTGTTACTTTATACGTAAGAAATTTTGTTGTGACGCATGTAACGCGAATCTTATAAGTTAATAGGAAATCTAGCGTTCATGTATTCTTAGTATTAGTAAGTATCCCTTCTAGGTTAAATAAAAAGTTAATAAATTAACGTGATAGACATATAAACCGGCTACGTGATGAGCTAAGTGGTGAGGTCTTGAGGACAAACGGTCCGCGTTGCTAACGGTCGTGACAGTTCGATAGAGCTTGCGTAGCCTCATAAGTGGGGTATAAGTGGGTCCGGCTCCCCGACTACTACCAATACCGTACGCTGGTACTGCGTACCGGTCAGAAAGAACACTAGTACCGCTAAATTAACTACGTTTAATTACGTGACCCCATCTTCGTTTATGAGTTTATTATGACGTCGATCTCCGAAGGGATAGAAGTTTGGTATTGGTTTCGTCTCGGGTCGCAGGTGTACGTGTAATGTATCGGACGATAACTATAATCACGTCAGTAAAGTAAGAAAGTATGATTATTTGCTTCGGTTAAATGTACACATTCAATATTGGTTATTTCGAACTAAGTGATGTAAAAATAAACTCAAGGATTTGAGTTTTATTTTCTAAAAATACTTATTAAGTAGTTAAAGTAATGACAAGCTTTTTATATGTACAATTGGCCTACATTGCTGATAGGCAATAATACATATTTTTCAAATCTAAAATTCATTAATTTGTTTAAAATATATTTTCAAACTGTGAGTTGACATAAAAGCTATAAAATGTTCCTTTGTTAAAACAGAATCAGATCAACTAAATTAAAACACGAATTCATTCCTAACTATGTATTCACAATTTGTAGTTATCTATTGTTTGAAACTACTATAAAGGTATTTTAATTAAACCTATGCTGGTGCTATTTGGTATTCTGGAAGCGTCTTTTATTACCTCTGTCTACGGTTTTACGTGTCCAATGTGCCCATGAACCTAAACATGGTCTTTCACCCGTCTCAAGCTGAATAAATAGACCCTTTTCCGCGCCACATGTGGTTGGCACTATACACAAAATCATTTCTTTCATAACTTTTTTATTTTCAAATATGGTTTTTCCTTGAACCCACAACTTTGTAGGCGACATCCTCTATGTTCCTCCAGAAAAACATTTTTATATTTTCCCTTTTCTGAAAAATTTAGAAACGCTATACATAATACAAATAGTACACACTGACGCTCAAAAAAACTGTGTTAATTCTAGGAAACCCGGGCTATGTATGTACATACTATATTATTATGGTATATTTGAATGAATGGAATTTTAACGAGAGCGAATTTTCTGTAAATATTTAATTCAAGTGGGTTGTCGACGAGGCGGTAATTGCTATACGGCCACGACAACCATGAATATTTTTGGTAATTAAACACTTTGTAGTGAAAAATGTTTCACAGCGTCGTGCAGGGATGGCGATATGTATTTTTAGAACCCACATACCTACTTCTTAAATATTAATTTACTTAAAATTCGCATTGTTTACAGCTCACCCGTTCCAGGGGGCATTTCAATTTCATACTTGTTTTTTTTTAGATCTGGTAATCATACTGTTCGAAGTTTTATAATAATACAGATATAATTTCTATCATTGTCTAACATAAACAAAACATTCACAGAAATTTAAAACAAATGAGTTTCATTAAAATTATCTTGTGCGTGTATCTATTGATCATTCTCCGAATTCAGCCCATTGTAAAGTGGATTTGTTTGGTATACAAAACACTTAACATTGTATATTAAGTCTTTAATATATCTAATTATGTCAGTGCTTTGTAAAACGATGTTTTATATGACGTAAGCATATTTATAAAGGTTTGCTCCGTGGCTTGGGCGCTTTATTAATAATCTATATCCGCTATCTATGTACCTTTTGCCTTTTACGATGTGAAAGCAATTAATTTTAATTCTATAAACGCTTCGATTATTCGTGAAGTTCGTTATCTTAATCTTTTCAAAGTCACAGCTAAAGTACGAAGTTAGGATTTTGTTCTAGGATTACGAACTTACTATACCTGTGTATAGATTCATTCAAATTGGATGTTCGAAGCCTAATTTTAATGTAGTAACATCCCATGTGCGTTCCTCTCTTCCGCAATACCTACCCCTATGGTGAAAATTGATTATGAAAATTATATGCCACCCTTAGTACTTATCAAAAGTCCCTATGCTCTAAATTAAGGAAGATATAATTATAGAAAAACAAAACACAGAGGCACGATCTCACAGTCAAACCGTAAAAGTGGTTTTGTAGAACAATAATAATGTGTAAAGTACATAACTATGTAATGGTAAATAATAAATTAAATCCCTAAATTTTGAAGATTATTAGAAGAACCTGGAAGTGTAACCACGTGCCATCAATGGTCATTCCCTCTAATTCCGTCTAATCATGGAGTAAAATCCTTTGTCCTGCAGCGGGACAGTTAACTGGCTGGTATTATTACAATACGTGTTCATTTTAGTATTTCGCATAATAACTGGCATAAATTTATGCGAGGTTAATGCTACGATACTGTGAGATTCCCGGTACCGTAGGTACCTAACCAATACGGACAATGTTCGTGCTTTTAACTTCTAATCAATAATCTTCTAATCATAATTAATTACTTATGATTAAATATACTATTACCTTATACCATTCATTTGTGGCCCATACGTCGAATTGTCTTTAAATTATATCAGGCATAGCTAATATTCTTAATTATTTTTAAATGATTGTCTACCACAAAGGGTTACTAAAATATGGTTTACCTAAAAAAAATACATTAGAATGTATGTCAATGTGACGATTTAAAACAGCTATGCCAATATTATGAATAAAAGTAATGGTATGTCTGTATATCTGGTACCTATGCTCTTACGCATATAAACGGCACAACGTATTTAAAAAAAAAATGGTATGTATTTATTTAGAACAACAAGAAAGGATACATAAATGAATTACATTTTTGGAGCGAAAACCAGGGCTCGGATACCGGTATATTTTTCGAAACGGTTTCGTCTTAAATACCTAAAAACCAGTTTGTTTCGGTTACGTTCGAACGGAACGTTATAATAAGCGTTCCGTTCGAACAATAACATTGGAATTGTTCTTGGTTAATAAAACGTTTTTAACCGGTTTTTCTATTTTATTGGGTCCTTCGTTCGAAACAACGAAACTTCGATACGAAAATAAGAATATCACTGTTTTTGGTATTTGACGGCCGCTCGGCTAAGTTTCGTCGTTTCGTTAACGCAAGTAGACCCTATATCCACATTAATCCACACTATATAATATAATATATATATATATATATATATAATATATATATATATATATATTATATAATATTATAAAGAGGAAAACTTTGTTTGTTTGTAATGAATAGGCTCAAAATCTACTGGACCGATTTTAAAAATTCTTTCACCATTCGAAAGCTACATTATCCACGAGTAACATAGGCTAAATTTTATTTTGGAAAAAAATAGGGTTCCGCGAGATATTTGGGTTTTTCGGACACAAGGTGTAAAAAATCAACCAGAAAAGTTACTTATTTTGCGTACGCTGCCTAAACTATAAAAGATAGAACCATAAAATGTTCTAATTAATTGTAGATCTTATAAATATCTACAAAAAAGTCCGCGACACACTATACCTATCTATGTCGAGTGAGGCACAACAACCATTTTTTTTAGGTTGAAATTTTTTTGGACTACATTTAAACGCATTTATTTTACTCATGCTATAATCCTTAATGTTGAAATACTTAACAACATACAATTTCCTTCTGATCATAGACCACTGCGAGCAACACTACTACTAAGTCGCCCAATAAAGTGTAGAAAAAACTTCGTAACACCACTTAATATTCCGAAAACAGAAGTCGAAATCAAAACATACATCGAAAATCTAAACATACATATGAAGGGCAAAGAAGCAGTCTCAAGCGACATCCAAACCTATTATAACTACTTGGAAAAGGTCTCAACGGACAGTCTGATGTCAAAAAATAGAACCCAAAAAGAACGGCAAAAAATATTTAGTAAAGACACAGACCAACTAATAAAAAGACGCACTGAACTAATACGCACAAATAATAAAACAAAAGACATGAAAAATGAACTTAGCAGAATATATAAAGAAACCAATAAATCAATCAAGAAGGATTACAGAAACCACAGACAAGAAATCATTACAAGAAACATAAAAAACTTTAGAAGTGCCAAAAGAGCATACAAAGAATTAATAATACATAAAACTTGGATACAAAAACTGGAACAAAAGTCAACCGAAACAAAATCAAGAAAAGACATAATACACCTTGCAACTAATTTCTACAAGAATTTATACCAGAAGAGAAATAACCGTGACATTGAAATACAATCAAGAATCGGAGATGAAACTGATCAGGACCATGTTAAGCCATTTGAAGACGTAGAAATCTACAAACACATAAAGCGGTTAAAATCTGAGAAGAGCCCTGGCTCAGATGGGCTATGTAATGAAGTTCTCAAAATAGGAGCACCTATTCTGATTCACTATCTGTTACATTTATATAATATGGTGTTGGAAACAGAAACTGTACCTGAACAATGGTGCACATCAGATATAATTTTGCTTTACAAAAAAGGTAACCCCTTGGACATAGGGAACTATAGACCCATTAGCCTACTAGCAAGCATATACAAATTGTTTTCATCTCTACTTCTAGAAAGATTATCACAGGATATTGATCAGCAGCAGCCAAGAGAGCAAGCAGGCTTCCGGTCGGGATTTAGCACAATGGACCATATACATACACTAGAACAAATTATTGAAAAATACCGAGAGTTTAACAGACCTCTGTATCTGGCCTTCATCGATTATAGCAAAGCCTTTGACAGCATCAGCCACTGCTCAATATGGAATGCACTACGATGTTCAAACATTAAACAAAAATATATCAACATCTTATAATTTATATATGCAAACAGTACGAGTAAAGTAAATCTTGAAAACAGAGGAGAAGTTATAAGCATAGAAAGAGGAGTCAGACAGGGAGACCCTCTGTCACCGAAACTTTTCATCGCTGTGCTCGAAAATATATTTCGGAAATTAGACTGGTCAAACAAAGGAGTGCTAATTAACGGATGTTATATAAACCATCTAAGGTTTGCGGACGACATAGTCATAATTTCTGAAACCTTTAAAGATCTAGAAGACATGATGAGATCCCTTGATGATGAAAGCTCTAGCATTGGCTTAGAAATGAATGTAAACAAAACAAAGATAATGACTAACAGTCATAAAAGGTACATTGAAATAAAAGGAAACAACATAGAATACGTCAACAATTATATATATTTGGGAAGACAAGTATCATTTAACAAGTACAACAATGAAGAGGAAATAACAAGAAGAATCAACATAACATGGAAAAAATTTTGGTCACTGAAAGAAGTCCTAAAAGGAAACTACAGTCAGCATTTAAAAAAAGTTGTTTTCGATACATGTCTTTTACCATGCTTACTCTACGGCTGCCAAACCTGGATATTCACAAACAAAGTAAAACAACACATTAAATGGACTCAAACAGCAATGGAAAGGAGCATGCTAAAGATAAGAAAAATTCAAAAGATCAAGAATGTAACCATCAGGCAAAAAACTAAAATTACCGACGCTCTAATCCATGCACTCACTCTTAAATGGAAGTGGGCCGGGCACATCTCCCGATATACAGACAAAAGATGGACTATTGAAACAACACGATGGAAAGGCCCAATAGGAAAAAGAAATGTTGGCAGGCCAATGACACGGTGGGCTGATGATATCATTCAAGTAGCAGGAAAGGAATGGATGAATTCTGGCAAGGATAGGGAATTATGGAAAAAGATGGAGGAGGCCTTTACCCTAACAAAGTTTATGGTCAAGATGGAAACACGAGTACTTAAATTCACTCACTCAACGCGCCAAATGGACCAAGAACTCAAGACCATTAGGGGTGGGCTCGCTTGTGATCATCAAGGATGACAATCGACCTCCTCTTGCATGGTCACGTGGTAGGGTTACTGATCTTCTTCCTGGCGCTGACGGAGAAGTTAGGGTTGCAATTCTTAAGACCGCTACTAGCAATTCTGTTAAGCGACTCGAAACTCTGTCCTCTACCTATAGAGGATTAACGTATTATTTAACTTAATATTATTAAGCATCGTAGGTTAGGTTGACTGGATTCGTAGTTCAGTAACTATTAAGGTTTAACGTTTTCTTCCTAACTTTTCTATTTATATTTCGTATTTTCGAAAATACCATAGGTATTTTGGTGGGCGGAATGTTTCGTCATCATACAAATTACTAAAATAAGAACGTTTAAATTTCACCACGGGCAACACACGATGTTCTTATCGATTTTCAGCAGTGGCAATCACAACTGTTTTGACAGTTGTAATACGTGCCGTACTTGTTATCCGATTGGTGCTACTGCTGTATCTGTCATGACGTCACTACCGTTAACGGACAAACCGCCCCCCCCCCTATCGACAATCTTTTCTTACCATCTTGCACGCGCGCGCACTTCGCGATCTCTCTCAAGAAAAAACCCTTTAAACGCGTCAACTCGACCGATATTCTGCTGGAAATCCCTATTCCGAGCAGCTCGTGACCTTCAGCAATCAACTGTGGTCATCATCAGAAATCAATCATAGCGCAGGCGGATCATCGGCAGCAGAAATAGCAGACCAAGGTACGTGCACGTGTTTTAGTTTGTTACTGCTGCATTTACTTAAGAACATCGTTTGTGTGATCGTCCAGCCTCTTGGGCTGTCCCAGATGTGTAGTTACTCCTCGTTTCTATCGCGACTGCACAGTGTATGAAAAGATCCGAAGAAGAAGAAGACCGTAAATAGCTAGTATAATGAAATCTCCGATAGATTTTGTGACGGTGACGCCAAAAATTGTTAATTGTGTAAAACTTTAGGCGGGAATTTCTGTCGGTTGTCTCAAATAGTCTCAATTACCACGGCAGAGCACCAGCCAGCCTAGCATGCGCACCACGGCTATTCGTCGACGCTCGTCTCGCGATGTCAGTGCCGTGTGAGTGGGAAAGACATCACGCTGACGAGAGAAAAGTGTCGACAAAATTTTGTCGTGGTGCATATGCTAGAACACCATATTGCAAACTACCTAATTACTCGCAAGTCGCAACACACACAACCTTAATCAATGCGCGACCGCATCGGAATGAATAATTTATCGAAATTTAAACATACCCTACAGAACCCAACAAGTTCATGCTTTTCGCTGCACACTACATGCGGCTGTGTCCTGCGGAATAAACCGGTTTTTTAAAACTCTTTTTTTGTTCTCATTTCGTTTTCGTTCCGAACAAAATGTTGTTCAAAGAACTGTTCAAACCGTTTTAAAAACGTTATTTTAAATAACGGTTCCGAGCCCTGGCGAAAACCGTCTTCCACGCGGGCAGAGTCGCGAGCGAAAACTAGTTGAAAATAATCCATATCGCTACCATAATAATATGTTAAGAATGCTGGTCAATTAAAGATTTATCGTTTTCATTTAAAGTAACGTTCATTATTTAGTAGTTTAAAAACTAACATCGATTTGTATTCCAATAGTTGTTTGTGAACGATAATTAATTAATCGGGGTGCGTTAGGAGCTTATTGTGGCTGACAGGATGAAGATAACGAAGTTAGTTTCACTAATGCACTCACTACCAATCGGTACTATTAACGAAATTCAAATTGAATAGTAATGTAGTATAACAAATAAGCCAATTAATGGTAGAAATCTTTTTTACGTCGAATTTGCGTAACACTTCTATACAGAAATGAGTTTTATATTTAGTTTTTTGCTTTCAAAATAAATATTAAAAGATTGATTTCTTTGTGTATTTTTCAATAGGATCTTCTTTAGAATTCTAACACTGTTCGTGTTTTATGTGTATTTAAGTAGATTAAAATATTCAGTATTCTAAGGTTACCAGAACTGAATACCAAGATTGAAAGCAGTCTGCTTTTTTATATTCCGCGATCTCTAACCTCAAATGTATATTAAAGATGAAAAATATATTTAAAATTATGAAGGAAGACGTTCGTAAAACTGGTGTGTTTCATAAATAACGAAGGATAAACCAAAAGCCTGTATAGAGATGACGTATCGCTCACAATTTTAGGATTCCGTACTACGAGTTACGCGAATCAAAACGCTTGTTTTTATTTACGGCAGTGTGTCCATAAATGATTCTTTTTTTTTTAAGTTGGCTCTGGCCGTAACAGGTTTTTTAGCTGTTGTTACTTTTTATTTGGATCTGTGCGCGAAAAATCATATTACTTAGAAGCCAGAAAATATTAAAATAAAAATTTTGGTAATCAATGTGGAATAAATTATTTAATGGATATAGCAGTACATATAAGTGTTACTTTATTTATAAGTAAAAAAATAGGAAAGAGTTATTATAAATTAACTTGTATGTAATTAAAAACTAAGAGTAGTAGTAAAACATTCTGCAGTTAAACTCAAAGAAACTAGTTCTACACATTTTCATTGGAAGTTTCCTCCTTCAACAACTACTTTCTACTAAATAACAAGAAAAGCAGTTGTGAGCGTATTAATATCGTCGTTGTTATTCTCGCCTCGTCACATCTGGAATACAGTCTAACAGTTGAAATAAAAAATATACTAAAAGAGAAGTGAGAATTAAAAGAGAAGCTTTTAATTGTTCTTTCCTGAATTGTTGAAACGCCAACGGAATAGGCCCAACCTGTTTTAATGTCGACATTAATTATTCATTGAAACGCAATTATTTATAAATATTTAAATAGACTTATTATACAAAAGCTTTTAAAATTTTACCTTTAGATTGTCTACTTTCGAAAAGATTTCTTACTTTATTATATATTACGTCGACAAAACCTGCAAACGACATTTGAAACAAATATACTTTTGATTTTCCTCTAGGGTAACGAGTATGGAAGTTGGGCCATAGATTATTTTTACAAAAATATTTTTGTAAACCCCTAAACGAATCCTTGTGTTATTTCCATAATAAATTGACGAGGAGATTTGTGTTTGGCATGTATAAAATGATTTTAACGAATGTTGTATTTGCTTTACGAAACCGCTTTTGTTGAATAACGATTTTCTTTTGTTTATAAACAAATTGTTATATTTTTACTTAGGGAAGAATACGATGCTCAACAACCAAAAATGTTTGAGTCTAAAATATTATTATTTATGTGCATTTGAGTTTGGTTCAGGTAAGAAGGTACACCTCAATTTCTTTGTTGTATTCTAAGTACGTATTTCTAAGCATACCCAAGTTCTTTTGTAGCCGCTCACCTACCTGCTCGCAAATAAGGTCCCATACAAACTTGACATTGTCAAGAATACACTTGGCAGAATTGTGTATAGCTGTAATAATACCATATTGTATTGATACTATTTAATAATTTTATTTTGGATCGTTTTAAACATATTCGAAAGACTTTATTTCTGAAGGTAGAGCATTATTATTTCAGGAGTATTCATATTTATATCTACCTAATTTAATCTAGATTACTTGCCGGCAAGGCATCGAGGTTTGTTCAGCATAAACAAATGCACTTAAATACATTAAATCATTATGATTGCATGAAACGCTAAGGTTAAATCTGCTTGCAATGCACATTTAACAGGCTTCGTGTGTGCGTTACCCACGAAACCGCTTTGTAGCTGAGTACGGTATTAGTACAGGAGTCTAGCGTTGTTTGCTTCAATGTTAGTCTCCAAAACATTCAGGGAGTGTAAATCATTTCCTAACCGTAACCAAAACTTAACTCGGTAAGTATTCAGCATCTCACTACGATTTCGTCAAAATATTTTCATATATTTTTCTATTTCGTTCTCAACATTTAAAGCAAAGCCAAACTTTAGAAATACATTGATAAAAAAAAACATACAGTTGCAAATTCCCCTGCACAACTATGTTACTTTAAAACTGCCAAAAGTTGTTATCCAATTTTAATTGGTGTAATAGGGATGGGGTAAAGCGAATTTCCTAGGAGGAAGTTTTGTCATTAGGTAGATTGGATTGCCACTCGACTTGCTTCGCCTGTCATTATCGATAAAATACCAGTAAATGAATAAATTGGTAGCTGCTAATACCTTCCAGGATAGCGTCAACTATGATTTAATATCTCAAGCAGTTTGGATCGAATCCTGCCACGAAAGGTGTACTCATAATATTTAGTTGCAAAAATTAAACAATGACTTTTTGTTCAACCACCCTTGTATCAATTGTATGTAACCAATCGCATGTTCTATAGAGCCAAATATTTGTATAAAAAAAACAATCCGCACCGAGGGAGTGTCGAGTCAGTTGGTTTTGTCGATTAAATAACCTTGTCCAAAGTTTTATAAAAACGAATTTATAAAAGGGCCAATTTGTTAATTGAATGAAATCATTTACAGCTAGCGTTCTTGAGGAGAATTTACGTTATAAAACCACATCAATTTACTTGAAACAATATAATTTTGGTGTTACTGTTAAATTTTATGTAGCCGCTTCATTTGAACAGTTTTGGGACGGCGTTATACATTTTGAATAAGTACCTACAAGAAAGCTATCATCCTGTAACAACAGTTGTGCTCCGTATTGGCCCACTTGAAAAGTTTTAGTTTCGATAACAAGTTCAAAGTGTCATTAGACAGGAACTATTCAACGTCGGTGTGGGTGCGATATTTCTGAGTGTTTTTTTGCTGAGCAGGGCGACATGTGTGCGGAATGAAGGGCGACGTCTGGCTCAGGCTAAGAGCTAACATGTGACGCGCCCCTCACGGCCATGCCGCGCCGCCGCCCGCGCCGCGACACATCCGGGACAAAATCACCTAAACCCCACTTTACTCGTCCTCACTTACAAAATAATCGCTACAACTTCGTTAACATGTTAATAGATTAATTTGAATGCGTTCAAATAAATAATTAAGGAGGAAGTCGTAGTGCACGTGGTTTTTTGTTGACAGTATACATATATGCCTAGGTAGGCTCTTATGATTTGTATAATAAAGTATTCAGAAAGGGCGATTGATTAAAAAGAGCGGTGTCTGGGTCAGAGAACACTGCGGACTCATCAACAATACACAAACAAAAAGGCGAATAATGAAACGTACTGAAGACAAGATGACTGATGAATATTCATAATATTTCAAGCTTAGCTAACACTGTCTTTTCTGGATGAGGCCTATATTGTTCGTTTCATCTTATTCAGAAATCATGTTAGTTTCAAATTTAGGTGAAATTACTTTATATTTAATAAAAAAGTAATTACAAGGTTTTTTAACTTTATTTTTTACTAATTATGTTTTATTAGATAATCTTTATTTTAACGTTACGTTACGTTAAGTATATATAAGTTACTTAGCTTTAATTGATAGCTATAACAAACATAAAGGTTTAAAAATTCAATCGAATAACACGTGTTTTTATATTCAAGCTGCATACCACCGATACCGTTACGGTTCATTGCTGAATACCTGCGTACACGTACCTATGTTCAGTTCACGTTACACAGAATGTGGTGGTGTGGTGCCGACTTCTAAATCACGTAAACCTAGCAACGCGGTCTACATTCACAACCGTCGGTTTTACTATTGCTGGCGCATTATTCAGTGAATAAATGTGTAAGTGTATTTTACAGCTGCCGATGCATTTAAATAAGTAAATACCATCCAAATCAGATTGTAAAAACCTTGACGGTTGTAGCATATGGCACGGTTAGAGTGACGTCGTTTGACTTGAGTAGTGCTCATTTATAAGCGTCGCGTTGTAGAGAAGATATGCATAGACTGCGGCCAGGTAAGAAAAACGATCACGTTTCAGTGCGGCTGCGCCTGCGCCGCTCCGAACAGCTTGACTACCATGCAGTGCTACCAATATAAAAACTTTACACTTAACAATATTATGAGTATCAAAACAAAGCCTGATCACTATAGTTTCGTTTCTAGTATTTATTAATGATTTGTGGTATGTTATTAAGATTGTTCAGAAAAAGGACAGATTTAATGTATTTATTTATTCCACCGGTACTTTTAAATAACTATAAAGATATGGATGTGTGACGTAGCGAGAATCGTTACCTACTTTACCACTAGTAAAATTGGAAGATAAAAAAAATATGTAGGTGCTGTTGGGCGCCATTTTCATAGTTTTGGGAAGGCAGTCGTGTATTTATTTTATAAAATAATCTGTTAGATATTTTGTAAGTTACTACACAGAAACTACTATAATACTGTACAGAAAAAAACGTACGACATAATTAGACAAATCATTTCTTATGTACCGAATAATTCGTTTCTCTTATCATTAAAATTTAAAATGTAGACCAAAGTTAATAGTTCTTAAAGTGATAAGATACAAAAAATATTCATAACATCGTAACACTTTTAGCATTAAAAATATTTCTGCAGCAGGTCAAGTAACTAAAGAAAGAAAGTTATACAAACCAACCTACATCTCAGTTCGACTTATACCGTTGGCAGCACTGTTTATACGTAGAAGCGATGTTGCATGGCTACATTCACGTGCGAGGGAGAACGAATTAGCTCTGTCCGGGGAAAGGAAAGGGACAGCAAAGACCGGCTGAGCAGGTAAACGGCGCGGGCGCCGTCCTGCGTACACCGAAATCACGAATATTCACGAAGCCAGATGTGACGACCGGGCAACCAACGTCTGTTCGCTCAGGTATACATGCTTTATTATAATTATGTAGGTAGCCATCTATATCAAACCAACTCAACTTGAAAACGCGTTGCGTGGGCAGACTGGCCTTTAAACTGTTGCATCTTTGTTCGCAAATATTTCCTGAGCTAAATGTCCTTTCAATGCATCTATTTACCGAGACTGCAATTCCTACAATAATTATTAATTGATTTTTTTTATCTAAAATATTGATTTGTCTACGTATAAGTTAAAAAGTAAATAAATAGCTAGATCAACATACAGTATCAGAAGAAAAGAAACTCGATGCCCATATAATAATTAAACGAGTAAGGTCTTTCAAGTCTAAACTTTATAGAATAACGGTAGGATGCAAATAGTGTATAAAATAAAACAATAGCTTCAAATCCTTTAGGTGTTTACCCAATTTTCACATGCTCACCGTTTTATTTTGATAATTAAACGTTGCATAACAGTTAATATTCCACTTAATTCAGTTTTATTAAAGTTTTAATCAAAAACCCCGGGCCTTGGGTAAAGCAAGAAAAGCGGAGCAATTCAATTGGTCGGCACCGCCACGCTTAGGCACACGGCGAGGGAGGTTAACCTCCCTTGTTTGTTACTTACCATAGGTACAACGTGCCCTCGATTTCAACTCGAAATTAAACTCGATAAACACAGAAGCGTGCAAATGATGTGAAACATTTCGGTCTTGATTCTGCTCTAATTTAATTAACTCTAATAGTTATCACTCAAAATAATATTTTGGGTCGAGAATGCGGAGTTCGGGAGGTTTTAATGACGAAGTGCCTTTGCACACGTCCTTGTTTTCGACCGGAGAGGAACAGCGGCAGCCCGGTTTCACCCGGACCGTCTTGCGGATGCATGCGTCTGCTAAAGGCGGCGGTAAACACAACGCGCGGGTAACATGAGTAAATAACTCACGAAAGCAAAGCTTCTAAAATTAATGCCAATTTTGGTAGCGTTTTTACATTAAGACAAAACATATTTTGTATATATAATATGTGCGTCATTTTGGGC
The DNA here is from genome assembly GCA_905475315.1 of Autographa pulchrina. Classification (NCBI taxonomy): domain Eukaryota; kingdom Metazoa; phylum Arthropoda; class Insecta; order Lepidoptera; family Noctuidae; genus Autographa; species Autographa pulchrina. The sequence goes on from FR997768.1 coordinate 9,421,529, forward strand.
GAGTAAAAGTGCGCACTACGCGGCTGAACCCTGTTTGCCACCCGCGAGCCGGTACGTGTGTAAAGGCCCTAAGGCTTTACATTTTAACGCGCCGCAAAGCCTTGTGTAATATTTAGTTCCCTCGTTGACAAATTTCCTCGTTCGTGGTTTCATTCCACTTCAAATAAATTAATTACATTGTTACATCCATATTTCATCACTATAATATTCTTGAGAAAACCATTTACAATGACAAATTAATGTTCAAGCAACGAAACTTTGAAGAATCTAGTTTAAGTTACCAAGCACTGTTTATATATTCTCACTATTCTTGTTATTTGATACAGATTTCTTAAAAAATATTTCAAATAAACGTTTCTATTTAGCTACAGCGAAAAAAAATGGTATAATTTATGCCAGTTTTCAATTGGCCGTGTCAGTAAACATCTAAATAGCGAAGAGTTTCAGCCGACATTTTGGATAAAGGGCCGTGAGGAGCTCCTCGCTTGAAACCCTAATTACCGGTAGCTTATGTTTATCCATCCGGCAGTTTACAGACCAAACATTATTTTTGAATATAATTAAGTATGGGAAAGGGGTATTATGGTTATTTTTTAATTTATGTCAAAAAGCGTTTTCATTTTTCGTGCGATTAAAGGATCGTATTGTCTAAGCCGAACAGAAAGCTAGGTATTTTTTTCTGAAGGCTTATTTCACGTTTGTCAGAGCTGGCGGTTCAGAAATCGGTTTTCTTACAGGGATACATCGTGCAATCTAAGCCTGATGGAAGACCGACACGTTCCGTATCTGTGGACGAACCGCGTATTGTATTGTTATTGCATTCGACACACGTGCAATCAGATTTGGTAGATTCAAGCCTGGATTACTATGCGATAGGTACGAGTATAACTTCGTTTGCTAGGGAAATACGACCGTGTTTTATATCCCTTTGACCCATTTATCAGATCATTAAATAAAATTAAATTATGTCATTCCGAGGTTTGGCTTTGGTGTTAGGACTCTGATTTAATAATCTGAAATGGCCCAATTTTACTGCTAGTTTGTGAAGATATTTATAGGAACATTTAAAGTAAATCGTTATTAGGGAGAACCACGCAGCCGGATTTCCTATTTCTGCTTTTGACACTTTTATTTTTTAAGAAATGCATCGCTTGTGTCTTTTTTGATGTTTTAACGTTCGAATTACTGTATTTTCACAAATTTGTTTATTTTTATTTTTAGAACCCTCTTCTATGAAGAATATGTAAATAATTATACCAAAATACACGCATCTACTTACACAGTTCTGAACTACGAGGTATTTATTCAATGAAATATTTCGTATTCTAACATGTATTACCAATTAGTCTACGCAAAATTACCAAATAACTGTTAATTAGTTAACGAAATGCATTACATTAACAAATAGGTAACTGATTATGGATGATATCTAATAAATTAACCTATTATTAATGACAAGCATAACACGGAGTCGTGAATGATGAATGACAGTCGAAAAAATGTGGGTCTAAGACATTATTTGTTATAGATCTGATAAGAAATCGGCGCTCATTGTGTAGCGTCATTAAGACACGAAAACCGTATATTTTTGTAGCACGAGTTGTGCATGCTCGCACGTGCCTGCTGGTGGTACAAATACCGCAACCTTAGAGGCCGGTATTGCCGGCACCCGCAAGGAATACGTAACGCGCCCCGTATCTTGAGTTTAAGGCAATTTCACACGTGTCGCAAAACGCTAATTTACCAGTGCAACACAAAACTCCAATTAAGGGTCCATCGACTTCAAGATTATGAAAATAATCTTCTGAAATTATTTACTCACTTCCCTCTCCAGACTTCCCCATCTTCCCAGTACCATTTGTCATGTTACAGGCGTCATTAGTTTTTATGTGAGAACTTACATAACTTTGGTCTCTGAGGTTTTATTCCAATTCAAAAGACAAAGTAGCTACTTAAATGTGATATTTTGTAGACTATAGGCAGAGTGAGACTTGAATATTCCGAAATCTACGAACCCAAAACCTCTTACTGAATACCATACAGTTTTTACGACAGTATTTCTATAAACTCATACTTCTAACTTTCAACAACCGTAGTTCTAAGCGTTTCTTAATTGTGTTCAAGTTCGGATCTTAAACGATTCCCTAAAGCGACATTCCACAACTTTCTAGCTGAAATAAACAACGGGAAGTTATTCCACTTAACAAATTGCGTTCGAAATTATAGACTATGCAATATTTATAGACTTGACAAAATCTACAAGTATTCAATTTTTTTATCACACGGAATAAGATTCTTTACGATTGAAAAAAACTGAACAACCCACATGATAATAAAACAGGAACTAGTTACAATAAATTGTAATGCAAGTAATAAAGATATTTTCTTACGCATATTGACCTTATTCTGTTGCAAAAAGAAATAAAGTGTAATGAGAAAATTTTGTGCGAATGGGATAGTGGGAACGAGGAGATAAGACACAAACACCTATTGTATCGGGTCGAACACTGGCGCAAATAACCGCGAGACTATTGTTTTGCACACGACGAACAATACACACAGAAGTACCTACTTACATATGTAACGTCGATGCAGTTACTAGAAAATGGAATGGAATCATGTGGCTCACTCGTAGTCTGTGTACAATGAGCAACCATGGTGCATAATAGAGTCCGCATTTTATGACTTCCAATAGTACCCACCCTACCTGAATTGAATTAACAGGGTAAATAGAAGGACTGAACACTAGTGTGCTCGTAATCAACAGGTAACAAAATGCCTAAGTAATCGATTTTATAATACATAGTTGTTATTCCATGACTTGGAACGGTTACAAAATAAGTTATCGTGCGTCATGCAATGGAAACATAACTCAGTTTAAATGAATTCACCGCATAAGCCAAGTCGTCAAATATCGTCTGCTATAAATCTTCACCGAGAACCTAATGTACACCATGTTTTAAAAGAAAATAGCTGTATTTAAATCTTCCTTCCATAAATGAATAAACATTAGTTTTCGAGAAACCCTTCCGGTTATAGAAAAACCTTTCTTTAAACCGATAGCTACAATAATGACTTCAGAGTCTCAGAGATGACATCTATTTTAAATATTTCTCATTAACGCTTGTCTCTCCCTCTGAAAAGTCGGAAGGCAAAATTATCAAACTGACAATTCAAAATTCCTTAGTAGGAACTGGTTTAATCAAAAAATTGTGTAACAGAAACCGTAATGGTCTTGCTGTTCCGTTTTTTACATCTTTTGACGTATGCGTCGGAAAAGTTATTTACAGGTCCGAGTGACTTTTTCATATCCTTTGCCAAAACAAGTACCAAGGGGATCTTTATAAAGGTCCACCACCAGTACTACCACCCTAAATATACGTCCGTTGCGAATTTATTTGGCTTGTATTGAATTTATTTATTCAACACCTAGAAGATTGAAATACGTTCCGAACACTTGACCCCCTCAAATGAGTTTGGCATATATTACCTACCTACCTACGTAGTCCGAAATAAAACCGAATATGAATAAATTGGTTTGAATTTTGTTAGGGTTTTAGGTCATGACATCTACCTAGTAGATTGCTAAATACTACCTAGAATTTCCCTTACTATACTATAAAACACTTCCCTTGACTTTGCTCTTTGAAAGTTGGATTACTTATAATTATTTCAAGGCATTTTGATTTTAAACAAAAAGTAATAAAAACAGTGTCAAGGTTTCCTACATACATGTGATGTTTAAAAGAATAAATTAATTAAATATTTACAGTCAAGGCCGTAAGTGCCTAACTCTCGTATCCCAAGCCGCAGTGTTCTGCGCGGGTTTTTGTTAATTTAAGACAAAAAAGTAAAAAAAAACAATATGTACAGTTATATTATACACTAGCTGTGCCTGCAACTTCGTTCGCGTGGATGACGAAGCTTATCAATGAGTCTTTAACCATTAAGGCTGCACACGCGACGGAAGCTTAAAAAATTGAGTAACTTCTCCCGTTTTCCCAACATTTCCCTTCACTACTCTGCTCCTATTGATTGTAGCGTGATAAAAAGTATACTATAACCTGCCCAGGAGTATGAAGAATAATTGTACCAAGTTTCGTTAAAATCCGTAAAGTAGTTTTTGTTTCTATAAGGAACATACAGACAGACAGACAGACAGACAAAAATTTTACTGTATCGATCACTAATCACCCCCTGATAGTTATTTTGTAAATATATTTAATGTACAGAATTGACCTTTCTACAGATTTATTATAAGTATAGATTTGACGACATAACTAACTACAAGAAACTGACATTAGTGACCTCCGAATACGAGAGTTGAGGTGCAACTGCACTTAGGAACCTTGGCAGTACATTACATACATACATTTACTGACTCCTATTCAAGGCATAGCATTGAATTCCCGACGAAATAAGGGCAATGCAGTAGCCATGCTTAGATAATTGGACTAGGAATAGAACATAATTGTTATTGATTGCGTAAACAATTGTTGGTGATACAATAATACGTGCAGTCAAGTATGTCAATATGGGGGCTAGGTCAGACTCAATTATATGTTTAGACATTGAGAGAGAGAGCTAAATATAGGTATATACGTATACCACATAATCAGTTTTATTTATTTTTCTTTTACTGCATATTTCTGGGTTTGTATAAATAGCCGTAATTGTAGCTTTATTGATGGTTGCTGAGATATTTTATCAAGCGATTTCTTACTCTGGTCGATTTGTCGAGAGCCAGCTATCTAAAGTACACGGGTGTCTACGCTGAATAGTTTTGAACGAAAACGTAACCTAATAGAACATGTTATAACATTAACTATAAATATTAACAAAAAATAAATCAGATTCTTTTATTTATATACAGCAGTAAGTTGGGAAATTCATAAACTTTAGTTCGGTGGTTTTAGTTGCTCATAAATTATATATTTCTTTACCTCAGCATAAAAAGAAAAACACATTGGAATGAAAAACTTTGATCAACATAATAAAGCACAAAATAAAGTAGATCAAGAAACGTGAATAGAAATTCGTAGTCTTCAAGATAAGTCTTATCCTGTCTCCGAACTTTATCAAAGTCTAGGAATAAAAAATGAAGAACCGAAATATCAACGATAATAATTTCTTGAGATTTTATTTAAAAATGTTAATTACTCAAACTCTCAAAGTTGGTTAAATCGGGTTTTGAAAAGAGAGAATACCAAGGTATTATTTCATACATAAGGCTGCTGTTGTTTTATTGTTATTTTTAACAGCATTGCAAATTCAATATTTGCCGACAACAAAAATTTAAATTACCTTTCGAGTTCCAATTTTGAACAAATGAATTGATTTAACCATTTTGGTACAACGCCGGTAACGATAATAAAAAGTCTGAAATAATTTATATTAGCTCTTGCACGTGGCTCCGCCCGCGTGGGTGTTGGTTCTCCAAACTTGGTTCCCTACAAAGGGATCCTTAGCCAAGTTTTATTGAAATATACCGGTTTATGTACATTTACTAAATATTAGAAATAACTAGCTACTCATACAATTCAATAAACGATGAGATTAGGTAATTAATGAGATAAATAATTTCTTACATTCACGCCAGGGGAAATGTTATTGTGTTGTATGGTAATATTGGAAGTACTTGTAGATACTATTTAATTCATGCTTCATTAATGGTAAACGAAACTCAGTCAAAATAAAAGTTGGAAATAGTCTAATATTCAATTTGACTGAATTGCATTTACTGTTGTTACATTAAATTTAGGCTTCCCTATTCCCTAGACAAACTTAATCAAAATTAAACCATTGGTATCTTTTACTTACATTCAGCGTGTAAATAACGGCAATAGATAACTTAGAAAATGGGAGGGTCGGTCTATTTGCATAAGATTTTTTACAATTGAAACAGAAACCAATGGCCTAAAATAAGTTTAGTGCGCGGTTAAAATCGTATTTCGTAAGGGTATGTTTTACTGAGAATGGACATTGAGGCATGTACATAATTCTTGCATTGGCATGATAGAGCTTCGATTAACATAATTATATAAAAAAAAAAACAATTTTTAACGAACGTTAGTCATTTAACCACATATCAAGATGACAATAATATACGTCAAATAAGTTGACTACTTATAAAATCTATTTACCCTGAAAGCAATTGAAACTTAATAACAAATAAACAGACCAGGCTTTTACGGTGGCAATAAATTAAGTTTGTTCATAATAACATACCACATGGAGTATGGTGAATTGTTTACCTGAAGATCAAACAACGCACGCTGTGGGCCGAAACACCCCAGGAAATTAATTTCCCATCAGATAATTTGAATTATGACACGCACACGGGTTACATACATAATATTTCAACTGAATAATTTATTATATTGACATGTAATTGCTGTGTAACGTTTGTATATAGTCTAGCGTTTTCCTGCGGCTTCTTCAGTGTGGTAGTTGTTTACAGTAGCAAAAAGTATCTTATTCTTAACCCTTTAACCTATATCCTATGATATCTATTTCCTTTCTTAGTATTCAGCCTTACTTCATCAGTTCATCCCAATTTTGCAGAAGAATCGGTTCAGGGGTTTAGCCGTGAAAGTCTAACAGGCACCTGTCTGTCTTTTTTAAGTAGTCTTTCGCTTATACGATAATATAAAACATTATAAAAAACTGGCCAAGTGCGAGTCGGACTCGCGCACGAAGGGTTCCGTACCACCGTTGTATGAGAGCCCCCCTTAAATATTAATTTTATGTGGTTTTTAGTATTTGTTGTTATAGCGGCAACGGAAATACATCATTTGTGAAAATTTCAGCTTTCTAGCTATCACGGTTTATGAGATACAGCCTGGAGACAGACAGACGGACAGACAGACAGCGGAGTCTTAGTAATAGGGTCCCGTTTTACCCTTGGGTACGGAACCCTAAAAAATATACTTTGTAATATCACGGCACTCGAAAATTGGAGTTCTTAACTCTAATCTTTAATTGACTGGCCTGTTGGTCTAGTGGTTAGTGACCCTGACTGCTATACTGGAGGTCGTGGGTTCGATTCCCACCCAGGACAAATGTTTGTGTGATGAGCACGATCATTTGTTCTGGTTGTCTGGGTGTAATTTATCTATAATATGTATGTATTTAGAAATATATAAGTATGTTTATCAGTTGTCTGGTTACCATAACACAAGCTCTGCTTAGCTTGGGATCAGATAACCGTGTGTGAGTTGTCCCGGAATATTATTATATTATTATTATAATCTCATTGCATGCAAGCCTTTTCAAATGTTTCGCAATTAATCATGTTTAAATTAAAATTATGGTAAGAAGAGGTTCTCAAAGCTAACACAAAAGATAAAACTAACTTCATACAGGAACGTCATCCCGTGTCGCATCTTTTAAATGACAACATTATCCTCTAGTTGAAGCGAACATGTCCCAGACAAATGCAAAGAAACTGGTTTTACGATAAAAATGTACCGGTTATATACACGACCTTAAATCACTTATAAATTCGTAGTTTCTCTAGTCTCATTTTATATTATAATTAAAACGGTCTTATTACCACAATCACTCAAGTAAAATGAGTCTGTTTTAAATCATTACATCTACTTACTTGGAAAACTAAAGGTCCTGTATCAAATCCTGGAAAAATATTAACTTCAGTTTTAATTAACACACATCAAATAATATTAAAGTGGGATCGGACGCTTTTCAAACAATTAATTTGGTTTTATTAATATAATTACAAAAATTATAATCAAATATTTTTACTGTTACAAGTTTTAATGATGTAGGCACATTATTCCCTGGAACTTTTATTAAAAATATATTTGTGTGAAATATGAATTTGTAATAAGTCCCGTCGAATAATCCCTTGATGTAAGAAAACGGAAATTGACGAAGTTACAAAGACCCTATCTTTGTTAATTACAAATTCTCCTTCCTTACTATCAACATAGTTGACAATCTTGACCGTAACCCGACCACTTATCAAGCTTTCTCTCAAGTACCTACGATAATGGAGGCTCGGGTGCATACGATTATGAGCTGGATCCTATCCACTCTATAGGATATCCAACCTTACCTACCCGCCGTCGTACCGCTACGCTAGCGTGATACAATATAATTACATGATGTGGGCCAGCGGGTTTAGGAAAATAATCGTTAAAACCTGCTTTGTACATTTAGATTTAAGCAGTGCGATTTTAAACAGGTTCATGTTATACATTTTCAAAATAAATCCTATTTAAATCCAGGTAATTGCAATAAATTCGCTTAAATGTAACGCAAATAGTGCCCCTAACATATTTTCATAAATAAATAATTATGAAAACGATTATGAAAATATTTTGACAGTGTGTCATGTCTCACTTTAGTCAACAAAATGTTAGGTTGCATATTCAGTGACGGCAAATTGTATTTGTCATTGTCAGTTAACAATAACAAACGTAAAAGTTATGTAGATATTCACGTTACCACAGTAGCTAATATGTATGTCCTGTCCTAAATATTTCTGCCAATCGTCAATCGCCTTATAATTTAACATCTTCTCGATTATTTAACGACGCGTGGCTTAGTTTACTGCAGTGTTTCAGAACTGAATTAAGATGCATATAGGGCATGGAAGACACTCATCAATGATCCAAATACTCAATTAATTAAAGGGCTCCTTTTATCTCTCCGGGTTGAATTTTGCCTTATTGAAAGGATATCCAGTATTGATTCTAGGAAAACCAGTTACTAAATCAAATAGCTACACAAGACGACCGGCGAATACCACTAGACATTAGAGCCTACCTAAAAATCGTGAGCAAATTGAACAAATTAAATGCGGGCAAAAACAAAAGCCGTCAAATGACAAAAAAACTTTTTACATCTAAATGTCAGAGGAGAGAAAAAAGTTGAATTATTTTCAACGTTGACTCTTTCTGAAATGATCTTACAAAACCTTTTCAGCTTCGATCGATATCGCTGTTTGCCACGTGTTTCCCTAATAAGATGTTACACACTTTCTTAATTATACTATAGCCTATAATGAAAGCCACCTCAACCGATAATTACCTTATTAATTTCGGCATTAAGAGCAAGGAGTATTTCTAATAGTTACCCATAATAGAAGCGCGTCAAATTATCGTTAATGGATAAATAATTATGATTATTTTACCTCCGGGAAATAAGCCGGTCAACGCCCACTCTCGAACATGGGCTACATGGACTCTTTGTTTCCTATAAGATATTTTAACATAAGTCATACATATTATAATATTATATTAAATATATCTCTATAAATAAAATGAACATATCAGAGAATATAAGTCTTATTTCTTTTCAACGAACCCAAAAAACGATATCGCCTTTTGCGAGAACCCCTGGGACATAGTATGTGGTCTATTCAACCCATAATAGTTTCTAGTCCAGTTTTCCAGAACAAAGTTAAAATAGTCGATTGTTTGAGGTGCACGTTGGTACTTATTATTTTGTTCCAATACAGACCGGTGAGTTCAAGAAAATTGTACGTTCGAAATTGCTATATCGACATTCTTTTGTCTTGTTCTTAATTTAAAATCTTGATGATTCTATCGAACATCGCGTTTCTATTGGCGTCTAGCCATCATTAACTAAATAATGACAACAGGTTAAGCACGTAGTAGGTTTCAATACTTTTAATATTGGATTCATCGTCGCGCAAGTATCGACTGGTAAATTTCGCTAAAGAATTAATGAACGACAAAGAAAGTTTCGTTCTCGTTATCGAATGTCTAAAACTAGTTTGGAATTGTTACTGAGTTTAGTTTCAGCAAGTTTAACGAAGGAAAACTGTTCTTATGCTGTAATCTTTAAGTTTGCGGTCATAAGTTGACGGTTCCATGAATCTGTCAGCAAACTTATAAAATATAACGATGAAATATGTTGGAAGAGCGATACGAGCATTTTACTTAAAAAGTTTTTAATCTCTAGTATTTTAGTTCTATCCCATAGAAAACAGGTTTTTTTTTTTAATTTATATAAGTAATTTCTTGTTGTATATAGCTATATTCGTTATCTCTACAAGAATAGGCTTGGAGTGAGGCGGTTACGGACTGATATAAGATAAATTATAACTGTTATCTTAGCAAATTGGAAACCTTAAGGTTTAACGATTTAATTGAAAACGGAAACAAGTACCCAGAAACAGCTATAAATGTTCTAGTAGGTACCTACTAACAATTACATATTTTTTTTTTACATTCGAAGTCAGCATTAAGTAGATAAGGTAACATTTTCCATTAGTTTACAAACAATCGGAAATTGTAGAGTTCTGAATAAGCTGATGAAATTGGTCAACTTTTATGGGTTTTCCAAACAGTGATTAGGTTTTAGGCTTCTGGTTATGAAGTGCCAAAGTTAAAGCCATAATTGACAATTTGTGAAAAAATCACTCGATTTACCAACGGCTGATACAAAGGGTCACAATATGGCCTCAAAATGGGGAACCAAACAGGATATTTGATCAATTGGTTAACCGAGTAACATTTACAAGGAGACCAAATTGGATCGAAGGATTACGTGTCGCATTATGTGCTATAAATAAAGCTATATATAGTATAAATACAAAGAAACGAGAGAAATGAGGAAACAGTAATCATAGATACACAAGTATGTCATCTACCGACAGGACTTGTACCGCCAGGGGCTCTAGTCAGCTTATTATGTCGAACTTCTGTTGTTTCTAAAAATAATAATAGATCCAGCAATAATATTCGCCTATTTAGGTTATTTATATAGACTTATAATTCTTTAGAAATAGCTTAGATACCAGGTAAACGTGTTTCAGAGCTGGAAAAAGGTTAACAATATATTAAAAATCTTCCATTATTACATATTTATTTAATTCCAAAAGGTACACCAACAACATATACAACATCGCACATATGTGTATTTTTTACTAAACACATTTTATTTTATAATTGCAACAATTACTTAATGTTACACACATACCCATAAATTTATCGATTAGAGATTGGAAAAAGAAATTGGCACATTCAAATAAAGAGAGATGTAAGAAAATGTCACGTAAGAAAGACAGATATAAATGAATCCAAAAACGTTCTCACTGATAAACGATCGAACACTTCGTAACATACTGATCCTAATGAATTCCTTACGAGGAGCCACATATCTATTAATATGTTAGGACAAGGTTGGCTCGCAAGGAAACTTGATAGGGAATAATAAGACTACTTCAATTTACTGCATAACTTGATCCTGCTCCTAAATAGGTACACTAATTACAATACAAGTACTGCACAACACACAACTACATTCAAGACGACAAAAACCAAGTTTAACTTGAACTTAAAAATAATTACGCACTCCTTTATAGATACTGTAAAATCTAACACATTTTTTAATGTGTTAGTTCGATTCCAAGGAGAGTATTTCCAGTATACAATCCGCCAATAAACTGGCTTATTACACCAATAAAAATTAAGCTGGCAGATTTATAAGATAAGATGACAGTCTCAAAAATAATAATTATGATTAACGAACTACATTGGTGCTTGAATTTCTGGAAATTCGTGGAAATTATGGATACGAACTAAGTCAACGATGTCGAAATAGTAATAAGTATCTTATTTTAAGAGAACAGACATTTGTCAGCTTTGCACCGCAGCACGCGCCGTACACAAATCTTCAATACTCTACTAAACAGAAAGACAGGCGTGAGGCAACATTGACCAAAACACCTTGAATGCGCTGCATTAGGTGAGGTTATCAGCATGCTTTCTTTCATATTGGGATACTGCCAATTTTTTTTTAAAACACTGCAAATACAGTGCGGTTCAAATTTGCGTATATTATATGATTTCATATTACAAATTCTAAAATGAACTTGCGCACGGTGAGTGCCGCTTACGATGCTGACAAATGTGTAATCAGCTTTATATTCAGCACACCGAATACTTTTGCACCTACTAATTTCTGTGAAATAAAAAATGCACTGCCTTGCCACTTAGGTCAAGTCAGCTTATCAAGTAAATGCAATTATGAGAACGGGTAAGTACGAGTTATTTGATGCGAAGCGTTTATTTCACGCATGAAGAGGTGACATGACGGGGTCACTCAATGGTGAATAAAGACTGGTAGACAATCAGTCCCATGCAAACGGAAGCTCTTGTTCGTTTGCAAGGCTCATAAAAGAAAACGAGCTTCTTGTGAACTGAACCACGACGATAAAATTAACCGTTGAGAAGGAATACTTACTGTACTAGTGAAGAATTTGATTTTTATAGCTATAATTCGAATTCATGGGCTAGCAATAGTTTTTATCCACGAATTATTTATCCTGGCCACGGATTTAGTTTGTAAATTACCATTTTCATGAAGCAATTTTTATTCCCGATGCTCATTCATCAATTTGTCGAGCTCGAATTATATTAAGTAACCGAAGACAAAAATATTTTCTAGAATATCTTTCTATATACTGCAAATATTAGTCCGTCAGCGATGTTTTATTTCTTATCTTCTTTTCAAGATGCGGAACTTATCGAATTTTTAAAAATAGAGTCGCTGAAGAGATAACTAAAATATTGAAAGGGAGAACTTTAAAATGTACAACAATTAGAGAGGTAATTTGCACGGCGCGTACAAAAGTAACTTGTTCTTTGCTTAGATAGTTGCCTTTTTCAAATTAGAAGCCGCGTTAATTCTAGCTCTGAACACAGATGAAACAGACCTTTGTCATTTGCGTTTAGTTCATTAAAATCCGGGGTAGCAAGAGGAGTTTTGAAAATGTTTGAAACGAACTGTTACTGCGATTGCCGAGCGGAAAAGTTCAGTAATAAAAGTTATTTGTTTTTGTACAGTACGTAAGTAGCTACTTTAATAACCTAAGAAGTCAAGTGGTAGTATTTTTACCCACAGTAAATTGTTTGGCTACATTTTGGGACAATTTGTAAAGTTTGGCGACACGCCTCGTGAGTCCTCGCTCCGTTCCTTTTATGTTTCTGTAAGTCTAAATGTCTGCCATTTTCTCTACAGAACGCTCGAAGCTTATTTCGTTACTTATAATTAGTTATATTTACGGGAAAATAATTACACCACATTAAATTCATTACAAGTAGTAAATGTGAACGATACATAAGTTAAAAAGTTTTCTCTTATTTACTATTTTATTATAGGTACAAATACAGTACCCCTCTGTTATCTCAATTCAGAATTAAATACCGTTCCGAACTTAGTAAGTTCTGGAGAAATTAAAAACAAGAATATATTTAACACTAGTGGAGCTACTCTACCTACCTCGGGCGGCGCACACCTGCATCAGAACCGGTTTATATAAACATGATTTCACTCTCTCGGCACCACTGGCGTTGCCTAATTTACGCATTCATGCTTGAGTTTGCTACGAGTACGTTTTCCTCTATTTCATATATAAAATTGTGCTTATTCTTACAAATAGTCGTGGACCTTAGGAGTGCTTATTTTGGTATTGATTCTTGATTTAATTTTACTTCCAAACGTAGACAAGAAAAATGTACCTTGGTAATGAACTTGGGAAAATATCTTCTTCTTACTGGCAACATTTTTTTAAATAAGACCTAGGTAGTAGTTAATTAATTATTCACCGCTCAAATGGCAATTTGGTTTCTAACGTAAAATTGTGTAATCATTAATTATTATCACCTACCGTTTAGGTACCCACTTTCTAAATTTAATATTGAACATTTGGCAATCAGCTCCAAAATCATTGATTAATTTCTTAATTACTTAAGCAGATACCTGTAAGAAGTACTTAGTTAATAGGTGTAGCCTATACCTTTATTTATTAGTAGATAGCTACACAGCTAATGGGCACATTAAGAATCTTTTGTAGTTGTAAAACATTTTGCGGTTTTCTTGAATAAAACTTAGTTTTTAAAGTATTTACGCAATACCAAGATCCCTTGTCATAGGTAAGTGATTACCATATTTGATACGAGTCATCGTAAATAGTTTTTATTTTGGTTGGTAGGTATTTATGTGTTGCAATAAATGTGACACTTAGACACTGATGTTACTCGTACAATCGGTGTGACATTGAATGCTAGGGTTCTTCTTCTTCTTCAGCCTGTAGTCAATGCTAGCCATGCTAGGGTTAATACTAGTGTTCTACCGTTACATATCTTTGACTGTAAATATCTACAGACAGTCTTAAATAAAAGAATGAAATAATATTTTTTTGCTTAAATATATAAAATATCTATTTAAATTAATAATATTTGGTATTATCACAATAATGTGCGTCTTATACTTATGTCTACCTAACTTATAACTTGGATATTGTCGAGTTTAGTCCAAGAGTGCAATTTGCACTAAATACGGTTTCAGAATGATACCGCATTGCGCGTACCATATCATTCATTCATGGTTATTTTATTACATTACTTGTGTTGTTATATTGAAAATAACAAATATTATAACAGAGTTTATAAATATTACTTAACATTTTATTGGAACATTTTTAATATAGGTAATTATAATTCTACTAACATTTAAATCTCATCTTATCTCATAGCCCAAACTTTAGCGCGTACCTGTGTACAATGGTTTATCTAACCCTACAACGCTCACGTACCTAGCCAAAGCAGCCTCCCTTGCATACGGTTAATAAAAGAGTCAACAAACGCACACACACAGGTAAGGTAGGCATAATAGTTACACCTAAGCACACAGACAGCCTATGCCTCGCTTGTTGATACAGCGACGCAGGCCGCAGCGTCGAGCCGCGAGCGTGCCGAACTAAGGTGACGTGACTCAGAAAATAAGTAGGTAGCTCCGCTTACCTGTACAAATCAGCAGCAAAGTAAATGGTGAAAGCAGCCGATTGGTCCCCATGTTGGCGCTCCGGATACTTTCTATCAAATTATGCACTGGGAAACAAATCTTATGCGCCCGTCTTGCAACACATTGTTAATAAGTACTTAACTCCAACTTAACTGTTATGCACTGCACACACAAACGTTTACACTTCAGTTATCTGATTCACTTTTTGTCAGTTTAATTGACTAGAACTAGCAGAAACCACACTTTTCAACTTGATGCACTTCATAAAACAATTTCATTTTCCAATCCTCAAAGTGAACTTTGGCGCGAAATATCCGTTACAAGCGAACATGGGCACGTTGTACGCGGACGACGGTTAGCCCAAGGCTGAATAAATTTCAAATCACGAAGCGGCGCGCGAGAAAGAGACAACATTACGAACTGAGTGAAATAGACAGATAATAAAGTTTGCCTTGTCTTGTCCGGGAATGAAGTGGCAACAACGCGCCGTTTTAAATGCCGACTTGCGAGTTTTTCACTAGATGGCAGTGCGGCTTTATTAGAAAAAGAGATACATATAAGTTTATTTCTCTAGGACAAACTTATTACAAAATATATTTATCCATAGCTAAGCTATACTAACTCTAAAATATTTTACAAAATAGTATCCATATAAAACCACGTTCAACCAGTTATAAGAAATGAGAGTTAAATGTTTATGTAAATTAATTCATTCATTTAGACGACTCAGGTAAGTAGGCACAACATACTAGGTATATATACTAATCTGAACTAAAGTTAGTCTTCAACTTAGGATCGTAATATTAACAATAATGATCGTAGCTTTAAATAATTTAAAACTACATAAAACAAAACCTCACAAATATTCGTTTACAAGTAAATAAATAGGTAACCAACATTCTAAAACCGAACTATTGAAAACAAAGCCACCGAATTGAGTCATAAATTATTTTTACCAAGATTTTGTATTTCCATTGTCCAAAAAAAGGCGACAGCGTCAAGAGGGTTGCTTTTACCCACTCGATATTTTGTTCAATTCTTCATACCAGGTCAAGATACTCTTGCTTGTGATCATTCAACACCACTCTGGTTTTATTCATTCTTAATAAACACTTGTAAAATCCTTCACACCATGTCTAAAATTTAAGGCTTTGATCTCATGTGCTTTAAATATTTTAAACAAAAAATGGCACAGTGTCACAGTGTCACGTACACGTTATATTTATGTGACAAGTGTTGTGTTTATCATATAGGCTGTATGTATCTATGCTAAGGTTTTGACGAAAAAGTGTTTTAAATATATTAAGATAAATTTAGGCAAATGTAGGTCATAATGAATCGCTTTGGCTTTACAAGTATCTACCGGCTAAAATTGAAACAGAAATCACATAATCTCCTCCACAGAACTCTAGTTCATAACGTTATAACAAAAAAATCGTTTGAAAAAAGCTTCCTTCAAAATCGTCGAAGAAATTTGAAACAAAACCTATAAAGTGGATTTACAATAAAGCCATTTAGCGCATAAGCCTCGGCAAAGCGGCATAATTTAGTGATCAATTTTGATCTGTATTTGAATACTTGTTGTTTGAATTACAAATGAGTACTTACGTCCTACAACTTACTTCAATTTAAATCAAACAAAAAAAAACAATTTAACATGTTTCTGATTAGTTCTATGGTCATAAACCTTACTAATTAGTCGATCAAATCATGATTTTGTATAGGGCTTAAATAAATACTTAAGACCGTACGTCAATCAAAAGCTGAAGTAGGTAAGGTAGGTATTTCATTATCCACTCACAACAGCTTTTCATTAAAATAAATCAGTCGTTTGGGTAAACTTTTAAAGATTTCGAATAGAAATCATTTAGTACCTCTTAAGTATCACTTCTCTCGACATTCAGGCCGACAAATTAGTTTTAAAAAGAAAAAAAATTAAGTACCTCAAGGGCTGCGTAAAAAGGAATCTGGATTTAAATATGTAGGTAATTTATTGTTTGTATTGTTCTACTTTCTAGCTAAGTGTACGAATAATAATTGTAAATTATGAGTGGTATTTGTATTGTTTTTACGACTCGAGTGACTAATTTTCTTTGTTTTAGTTTTCTTTCTCTAGAACAATAGTTGGTAAAGATTATGAAGTTTTGGTAAGACATAATACTTAATTCAAATATTTAAGAAGATTAAATGATAAAGTGCTTTATGTTCCGATGCATATTTTAAGTAAAAGTTGTGTTTCAGATAACAAAAAAAAAACAAAACTAAAAAAACATTGCCAACAGTTTATAAAATCTCTTAAATTAATTCAAATATTTCCACAATGATCAGGTTACATACAAACGATTATTTGTTCTTCGAAAATAAATTAGTCTAGCACCATTAGGCTGCGTGGTCGAAATTAGGGGTTTAATTTGTGCTACGTAACATATTTAACACAGTATATAGAATAGTATATACCTACCTATATATTAGTACATAAACCTAGTATACAGGGTGTTAAGAAAACCCTGTCCGATCCGTGAAGGTGTTGTTAGGTATCACCGTATCAATATCTGATTACAAAAATGTGGAAAAACAATGGAAAAAAATTAAAAAAAAAATATAACCTAAAAACAATTTTTTTTTCCTAAAATTCGAGAGCTATATAATAGTCGACGTCGTCACAAATGCTACCTAATTACTAAACAAAATGCCCCCAAAAATACCGTCGAAATTGGTGTTCTAGTTAGTGTTTTAATCGCAAATTTAGGGAATTTCGGGGCAAAAAATGGTTATTTCAAAATCCATTATTATTGTTTCTATCATGAATTTTCCAAATTTGATATTTTATTTGGGCATGTGATTGTGAACCCTATATCACACATTCGGGTCGGGCAGGGTTTTCTTAACACCCTGTATACATATACCTATATTGGTTCAAGCTGGATTACCAGTCGTAGTCAATTAGTGCGATAAACTGCAGCACGGTATGAATCCTGTGGGACAATGCTTTCTGTGACTAACTAACATAGATATGATTTGAGTCTGGGATCTATGCACCGGAAACTAGGTAGTTTCTCATTAATTTTGCACGCTAACCTGTAATGATTTAAGGATATGACATAAAGGTTTAATGCCTATTGACCTAGAATCATTGATTTATTGCACACTCATGGGAAGCGCCAAAAATCTGGTTTGAAAGTCTCTTTGAAAGGAATGTGATACGATGACTTAAAGCCAATTAGTTAGGGAATAACATGATATTTATTTAACACTAAGCAAATAATGTTTCCTATGTGATGCCGTTTTAATCGCTGCTTAATCGAGGTTAATATCTACTAGCAAACGTTTCTAATGGTTTAAAAAAATTAACTAAATTTCAATCTGGGCTGATATGACTTTCACTTTGGTTATTGTGATATGAATGTGTCTTTGAGTGCTGCCACTAAAGTAAAGTAGTTTGAAGTGGTATGGCGACATTGACGACATTTTTGAGGAGGGACCAAAGCTATAACTCTTCCACTGAAATGAATATGAATGCTTATTCTAATATTTCTTCAAATCTAATCTAATACTTCTTCAAATGAATATGATGATACTGGTTTATTAATGATGAACTCCATCAACCATCAATAGACAAAATTTAATAACGATAATTCTTTGAAAATTTCGGGTAGCCGGAATGGACAATACTATTTTGTCAAATGCCAACTGCCGGCACATGTGATATGCCTAACGAAGCCAACGCATATTTGGTAAGCATCGATTATTCGGTACAATCAGTAAATTCACCAATCCCTATAATATGCAATACAACTAATATAACAAAACATACAATACAAGTAACTTGGTCACCTTTCGGTGTTAAAGTATTTTATACATATTCTATGCTAACAGATCGGCGATGCGGATTTACTGCGAACTGTAGAAAATTATGTACACACACACCATGGTTTGATGGTTACAGTCTCCATACTAATTTAACAACAATGTAATAAATAAAATATTATTAATAGGAAATTAATATAACTAGGTTAAAATAACTAATTTTTAAATAATGAACCTATTTATTACAGATGATCAAAAGGAGTTTTAGCGATAACTGTAAAATTTTTAATCCTGCTCTACTCAAAGAATTGTCCTTTAAAGTGTACGTAAGCGAAGTTTAGATTCAGTTCCAAATAATTCAGTAGGTACCTCCTGAGATTATCTGACATACAAACAAACTTTCTTTTTCTTTGTCGTTATATATTAGTATTGCGTTTAGATGGTGAACTTTGTGAAAACTTTTACACAATTAACTTGGGAAATTACTTTAACTTTGAATTAGTCTAGAAGTCGTCGTAAAACTAAAGTAAGTAGATCAATTTTTGTCTGCGCAGTGATCGGTAAAATAATTTTGCTAATTTGACTGATGAAATAATTTACACAATTAGATTTCATAGAAGGTTTTAAATACAGATAGTATTTTATTTTACTTTATCAGGCAATGCTGCTATTGTAGTAAGCATTGGAGGCTAGTTTTTAATTACCATTACCTAGAACTAGACCGACTAACTTAATAAATTAGTGCTTACTAAGAAGCTTTTAAAATATACACTCGAGAGCAATGAATCCGGGTCACTTAAAGAATGTTAAAAATCTCGGAAACTAAAAATGATAGGTTAATGCAATAAATTGTATTTAATAGACAATGTAATACTCCTTAAATGAAAGTAAAAAAAATATGAGTCACCATACATTTTATTAACACAAAATTACATAAAGAAAAAAACTGCTGATCTCTCCTTAAAACAAAAATAGGAAACATTAAATTTTTGAACTTTATTACGATTTTCTTGAATTTTAATACTTCGTATTGCCTCCTCGTGCTTCCATTACTGCGTTTACGCGGTTTGGCATGCTGTACACCAAGTTCCTTATACGATTTTGGGGAATATTCTCCCATTCCTCTGTGAGAGCAATTTTGAGCTCACGAAGCGTGATTGGGGGAGGGTTTCGTTGTTTTACGCATCTGCCTAGCTCGTCCCAAGCATGCTCGATCGGGTTGATATCTGGGCTGCGCGCTGGCCACTCCATACGAGTAATGTTCATCTCTTGAAGGTAGTCATTCACAATCCTACCTGTATGAGGTCGGGCATTGTCATGCATAAATATAGCATCCTCACCTAAATTGACCATAAATGGACCAACGTGATCATTGAGGATTTCTTCCACATATCTTTCGCTAGTTAAAGAGCCGTTTTCTATGATCACCAGCTCTGTGCGACTTTCAGAAGAAATTCCGGCCCACACAAGTACAGACCCACCACCGTAGGCTACTTTTTCTTCGATGCATGCTTGCTTGAATCTTTCCCCTGGTCTTCGATACACTCTGTGTCTTCCATCGTGCTTGTAGAGCATAAATTTTGATTCGTCGGAGAACATAAAAGTAGCCTACGGTGGTGGGTCTGTACTTGTGTGGGCCGGAATTTCTTCTGAAAGTCGCACAGAGCTGGTGATCATAGAAAACGGCACTTTAACTAGCGAAAGATATGTGGAAGAAATCCTCAATGATCACGTTGGTCCATTTATGGTCAATTTAGGTGAGGATGCTATATTTATGCACGACAATGCCCGACCTCATACAGGTAGGATTGTGAATGACTACCTTCAAGAGATGAACATTACTCGTATGGAGTGGCCAGCGCGCAGCCCGGATATCAACCCGATCGAGCATGCTTGGGACGAGCTAGGCAGATGCGTAAAACAACGAAACCCTCCCCCAATCACGCTTCGTGAGCTCAAAATTGCTCTCACAGAGGAATGGGAGAATATTCCCCAAAATCGTATAAGGAACTTGGTGTACAGCATGCCAAACCGCGTAAACGCAGTAATGGAAGCACGAGGAGGCAATACGAAGTATTAAAATTCAAGAAAATCGTAATAAAGTTCAAAAATTTCATGTTTCCTATTTTTGTTTTAAGGAGAGATCAGCAGTTTTTTTCTTTATGTAATTTTGTGTTAATAAAATGTATGGTGACTCATATTTTTTTTACTTTCATTTAAGGAGTATTACATTGTCTATTAAATACAATTTATTGCATTAACCTATCATTTTTAGTTTCCGAGATTTTTAACATTCTTTAAGTGACCCGGATTCATTGCTCTCGAGTGTAGTTCTTTCGATATTTTATAAAACATATATTATTTATTTAAATACTTTCCACGGTATAGAAATAAAAAGTATATAAATACGAGATTACAATTAACAAGGTAGATATAAAACGAGAATGAATCTAATAATAGACTGGACAGTGCCGTGATACAAAAAGAACAGGAGCGTAGAGCCTGCCGTCAAACACCTGTCTCTAAAAAAGTTACATATTTATATCATTTCATACGTTATTCTGTTTCTCCTAAAGGCTTTAAAGGTTTTAATTCATCAGCGACTTTGCAAGCCTTTTAGTGAGGTTCAGCGCCATCGTGTTCGAACTAAACCCGTTGCGTTCGACCCTTTTTAGGTAGAAGCATATTTTATTTACAGGTTTACAAAGTTACAATTAAACACCTGTTCATTTGTCACCTGGTCATATTAACTGTGATACTTAGCAGAAGTAACAATTCTGTTGTGAAAGTAAACAAAATTGGTATTTTTTTTTTTGTATTACAACATATATTTATGGAATAACAAAATTCCTAATACCCAACAAATTTGATATTTTTTTACCAAAATTATTCCCGTGCCATGCGAATTGTTTGAATTAGCATGTTACACCGCAACAAGTTACGTACTATGTAAAAAAAAAGAAAATAAGTATTACCATTCTTTAGAAATTGTCTACGACGCCTTTTTTAGAGAATGTCAAACAAAATAACACTTCTGGTGAGATAGTGTTAATCGAAATATGTAATGATAATTTAGAAAAGTCGTAGTGGCCTAGCGGTTCTATGAAAGGATTTTTGTGCATTTTGAACCCATTACGCTCAAGATAATTTTCCAAAAGATTTATGTATTTTCTCAATAAGCCTAAGACGCTAGTAACAATCGGTAAAAATGCATCGTGAGGAAACCTGGATACAAAAGTTGGAAATTGGAATCTGTAATCGCACCGCAATTGAGCAAGCGTGATGATGAACGCTCGGTCTTTTCTATAAGAGAAGAGGCCTGCCTGAACCACGCAATGGGGCATTTATTATCAATGATAATGATTCAAAGTAAGTAGATACCTAGAATATTAATCTGTAGTTTTATATGATAAAAATATGAGTAAATGTCTCCGTATCTGGTTTAAGATGAACCGTGTTTGGCTACCTATATTAAGTTAGTGCCCTTAGAAATAAATTAAGATTAGTATTTAGTAGTCCTAGAGCACATCTCAAATTTCTCTAATTTTATGCAAAGGTGTCTATTTAGCCAACCTAATATTCTTTGCGGGCTTAATGCTCGGCTGGCCGCGGTTGTTCACCAGAATATTAAAGCGGTGTCGAGCTACAATAGCCACCAATTAAAATTTGCTGAAAAAATAAAACTTGCCACTGTTCCGTCTGTAGTTCCGTACATTCACACATCAGTTTCATTAAACCTTTAATACACTTTCTAGTTTAACATCGCAGTTGCCGGAACGTATCGCAGCCGTCCGTTTAAAAACAACTGATTAAACAAGTCTGAACGCATCTTGTTTGGAGTTTTTACCATTGTATTTATCTTTTCCACCAGCGCCATGGGCTGTTGACGAACTCTTAGGTAAGTTTGTTTCATTTCCCTGCGGTCGGGTGCTTACACTGAACTACATAGACAGTAGACGCATTTATCTGAGTTCAGTTTCATTGTGGTTGAGGTTATAATTATATGTCTCCCTTGAGTACGATCAGTTAGTGGCCACTAGGCTCTCCAAGTGCCTAATTATTAAGATTTATTCACAGTCTCGCACATACATCACTTTTACTTTTATTTATATTGATCTGCTTATGTAAATGATTAATAGCCAAAACATATTGCTTTCTATACAGTTTTAATTAAGCACTTAAAATTGTTTTTTACCTTAATGAGGATACATTATATTAAAATTTCATTATTTATGCATATAATAAACACATTTATGTATATAACAATCGAAATTCAGAAAAAAAACGGTGCTTGTATATTTGTCTGTTTATAAAGTAAAAACTACTGCAAACATGGTTGACAACACCCAGGTAAACAAAATGAACTTTTTAGTCTTCTCATTTCACCTCGGACTTCTTCTTCTTCCTTCTCGGACTTCTCGGAATTCTTCCCGGTAATGTAACCCAGGTAAAAAGTATTAATAAGTATAATTTGTTCAGCTCGCAACTAATCACCCAGGTGAACATTTTCACATTTCTAAAGACGTTTTCATATTTTTTTACACTTTTGAACAATCTTTTGCAATAATAAAGAGAAGGAACGAAGTATCCAAACGCTTTACTAACATTACGAGACTTTCTAAAAGTCGAAGTCATAGAAATATTAAAGACAGAGGTAGTGTTTTCCTAACGAGATGTTTGTGTATTTCGACACCATCTATATATAGTATAGTCATCGAGATGGCTAAACAAATTATAGCGCGTCCTTAGTTCTGTGAAGGTGGTGGTAATTAATTACATAGAGGTATTCCACATGCTCGCTTGCTGTGAATATTATTGTACAGTGTATCACATGTGCGAAACCGCGGGCTTATCGAATACACAACCAACCGCCTATTTACCACTCGTAATATATCGTTCATTTTAGGGTTATAAGCTTAGAATAAGTATGACTCGATAAATGTTATTGATAGGTTTTGAAATGTCCGTAAGGTCCATTTCGTTTTAACACATGTGACCTAATAATTTGTAGTATTTTATTTAACTTCCAAGTTTGAATGTTAGTAGCATCCTGTCTGAAAGAAGGTGTAGAATAAACTTTTAAGTCAGTATGCAAGTAGTAAAGTAAAGGTATTTAAGCATGTACGCGCTAATCCCTGTTCTATAATATTACTATAAACATGCAGCGCGATAGTTTAAAAGTTATTAGTATGCAAGTGTAAAACAGTTAGTAGGTCAGAAGAATGGATGGCAGTTGGGTTTATCCGATTACTCCATAGCCCCCTTAAATTTAATCCACATATTGTTAAACTTTTCGCTTTGACCAGAATCAAAGAAAATTGTACAGCTGTTTTATTTGCGCAGGATGTTGGATATTTGTCAACCCACACAAATACGCAATGACCTCGCAAAGTGCCCTTACCTACAAATGTCCGAAAACATAAACCCAACATGTTACTGTTGTTTGGTTTCGTTTCGAATACTGCTGACGTACCCAACACTGAAACTGATTAGAAGTTTATTCATCCTGTTAGCGAAAACAGCTCCGAGATAAAGTGAAAATAAACAAGGCTGGTGTTTATATGCATAGAGCGCATAACCCCTTAAAATTTAATCGGGACTAGCACGTGCTTGTCTTTGTGGATTACCTATATTAATCCTAGCCGAAGTTTTAGATAGACGTACATTTAATTTATAAACCGTCAATGGCCTCTTGAACTGTAAAT
Organism: Autographa pulchrina; assembly: GCA_905475315.1. Classification (NCBI taxonomy): domain Eukaryota; kingdom Metazoa; phylum Arthropoda; class Insecta; order Lepidoptera; family Noctuidae; genus Autographa; species Autographa pulchrina. The sequence goes on from FR997768.1 coordinate 9,445,840, forward strand.
TAATTAGAATTTTGACGTAGGCCGCTGTCGACAGGTCTGCTAGTACCGCATCTCCGGCCCAGGAATACTAAATCCTCCCGACCACTGCGGCGGAATGGTTGTGACTTAATTAAATTAATTCGTCACGGTACTTACATTTAATTTAGACATTCGGGAGCATAATATAAAGTTTTTATAACCGCACGAGCACAGAAGGTGATCGTAAACTAACTTTGACTAAGGTTTACCGGAACCCGAGGTTATTTATCTAAATCAAATAAGCGAGTACATGTACTACAAGTACTTGCTTTACTTTGTCGGCGTTGTTGTTTGCACTGTTCAAATAAAACGTTTTAATTTAAGGTTATGTTGTCACATATGAATACTTATGGTTTTCTCATGTTTGTCTGTCTATCTGCAACTTAGGTCAGATACTCTTAAGCTACGCTTACACTACAATGCTTTAGTGTCCGTGTGTTGCAAATAAATGTGTCAGAGTGTCTCGTACGCACATAAAAAATGTAATATGTTACACGTCGACTAAAGAACCACCTGCTTTTTTCGCATGTTGGAAAATTACTTTCGTTGAGTTCAAAACTGTTGAAAACACTTTCACAAATAGGAATTCTTGTTTATGTACTAAGTCTTCTGTTGCATAGTTTAGACTATCATGATGACAGTCACTTTATTTATTAGTTGCAGTTGTGCAGTCATATTTTTTGTCTTACCACAAAACTGTTGAAAGATAAACAAAAAAAACATGTCATAGACAAAATATAAACACTTTTAGTTTTATGCATCTCCACTACTGTCAATTAGGGTTATATCGAATACACTGTAGCCGCGGCCGGTTAGCGGAGCTTAAAAATATGTATTGACAAATCAAACAAGTAGGTAGGTACTGTCTAATATTCGGAATACGCTCAGTGTTCACAATATACCTCAGCCTGTCTGTTAAGCTTTTAAAGATCTTTTGAAAAAATGATTCGAAGTATTGAGGTTGGATCACAAGGGAGGAAATAGACTACTTTTTCAGTGATATAATATCGTCATCAAAGTACATAATCATAAACTTTGTCATAAGTACATAAATTATTAAGGTACACAACCTTTGATCATTACGTTTTCAGGGTAGGAAAAGGAAATAGCCTAGAAACTAATTTGGAATTCTTGTAGTTACAACCGTAGAAGAAAAGTAAAATTAAATGAGACAATTTAGAAAACATTAGTAAGAAGCATGATTTATATTTATTATACACGGTACCATTAACGAAGTAAAACGAGACTTGACTAAGTCTGCAGATAAACTGTTTAAAACAGTTTTGTGGACCACTCTACCTAAAAATTGTGTAACCTTTTCTTTAAACTGAATGCATCACATAAGTGAGTAAATAACGTAAAAAAACCCGGCTTCGAAGTTAATGAAAAGCTAGAATTTAAAGAATTTAAAATTCTATCCTTCATTTTTCCACTCTTGGAGGTAGAATATTTCCTTTAAAGGCGACCAACGTTCAGTACAGCCAATTCAAATAAAACGTGCAGTGTAGGGTTCCGTAGTAGCCCCGTTACTACTCCAAGTACATAATGTAAGCTGATAGAGTTAAGTCGTTAACTTATACGGCCTAGTTAGCTGAGATAGTTTTCCTTTTGACTTCGTCTACAACTACTATTATTTTTAAATATCAAAACAATCATAAGGCTGAGGGGAAAGGGACATTCTTCTGTAACAAATATTACAATACGCATGTTATAAACCATGTATGTATCTCAAAACGGCTTGAACAAACCCCGCGCTTCATTTTGGACAATTTGTAATTTATGGTGGACTAAAGAAACTCGCACATAGAGGTACATAGTATACGTAGCTAGCACTAAAGGAATACATACAGCACACATTGTCGAAACGATAAGTGGTCGTGGTCATTGCTGTTTACGGAACCCTAAAAATTCATCGATGTCGGTCACATTTTGCGAGGGTATCGCTTAACAAAAAAAAAATACAGTCTAATTGATTAATTCCCTCTCTTTGACGTTAGTTTTTGAAATATATCACTGAAAATTTTACAGCAACCAATCATAACACAATTAATGTCCCATCAAATTAGGATGTACCTTTGAACTCATGTTTATTGAAAGATAATTCTAAAATCATACGTTTATTTGGCTTTTAATAATTTCATTTTACCAATTTACGTTAGCTAATATCTATTTAGACTTTATTTGAATAATGCCTATATCCAAAACAGTTAGTTATTTAATTTATAGCCACGAATGCTAGTAGTTTATCCGGAAGCTTTTCAATATACAGGGTGTTAAGAAATCCCTGTCCGACCCGAAAGGGTCATAGAGGGTTCACAATCACATGCCCAAATAAAATATCAAATTTGGAAAATTCAGGACAGAAACAATAATAATGGATTTTGAAATAACCATTTTTAGCCCCGAAATTCCCTAAATTTGTAAATAAAACAAAAACTACAGCACCAATTTCGTCGGTATTTTTGGGGGTCTTTTGTTTGGTAATTAGGATTCATCTGTGACAACGCCGACAAACTCTCTCGAATTTTGAGAAAAAAAATATATTTATAACATAGGTTTTGAAGGCATTTGTTTATAAAGAACTATGATCTTTTAGATTAAAAATAAGTCCGAATTACTCGCGATGAACTCAAAAACTAACATTATGTATTTCCACATGGTTTTGGAGAAGGTTTGTAAGTATAATTGATATATGTTTGGTGTTTTAATAAAGACTGTACTATATGCAACGGTCTGTCTATTTAATATATTTATACGTTTAGGTCAAACATTGTGAACACATACAGTATTTGAAAATTTTATTATTAGTAAATTTGATTGTATTGCAGTTGTTTTGCAAAGATTTTGTCTCATAAGTACCGACTGTAAATAAATAACATTACATCATCCTCTTTATATTATTATGTCTACGAAATGTGTTATTTTCTTCCATTTATCATACAATACATTATGTCACGTCATGTATCTTGTTCAGGTTTCGAACGTTTTTTTTCCTAATTAATGTATTATTTAAGCCCGTTTGATAGTCATCAGTCCTCAGTTTTGTAAAACTGCCGACTGATGACTATCGAACGGGCTACAATTATATTTAAAGGTTCTCTTGATGACATGGTTAACAGTATCTACTTATTATTTTTGTATTATTTGAAAAAGCCTCATTATTCCAAAAACTGTAATTTGGCAAATTGCGAGTTTGTTGGTATCAACACTTATAGTTTCATGACGCAAACGGCTTTGTATTTTTGTCTTTTCTTTGCCATGGTTATGGTAAACAGAAGTTAGATAATACTAGGTTTTATTTAATAACGACGTTATTATAAATAAACTAGTTTAATAAGTATTTAAGAGTACAAGTAGACATAGACACAGATCAGTGTGTATTATCTTCTCATTTTAAATCTGTTGCTTTTGTTAAAATAAAAAGTATTTTAACTAAATATTTTATTTTAAAAGCATACATTATCCGCGGTATATAATTATGTTACTTAATAAATGAGTGTAAATATATATTTTTTTAAAAGTGTTTTATTGTTGTATTAAATGACCTCAAAAAAGGATATTAAGATTTACATGTCGTCTTTCGTTTTATCAAATTTCTTCAAATAAACTTGGAGGGCTATTTGAAATAGACTTCCACTTACTATGTTTTTTTTTTACATTTATATGCATCCCATTATAGTAAGCTATTACAACAAATTACAAAGCGATTAAAATCGTGCTTATTGTCTTTACACATTTGATACGGCTTCATAAGATAATCTGATTTTAAAGCTAATTAATCAACAGCACATTAGTTACTGATTCTGCTACAAATCGATATTTAGCAGATTATATCAGCTTTTATCGATCTAATATCGTTTGGGACAATTGTCAGCTACCGTAAATGCCTAATTTATCTACAAGCAAAGAAAAAACACAGCATCCAAACAATATTAGCGTAGTGGCACCAGTGATCGACACTTTAAGGAGATAGTGGGCTTCTTTACTAAATTAAAGGTCAATTAGTCACCTTTAAACCAAAAGTAACAATTGAGTATGGTAAGGTATATTCTTGAGATAAGAATAGAATGTATTATTTTTATTTACTATACACAGACTAGAAAAAAAATCAAAAATAGGAAAAAGTGTACAAATCTCCAGTCTTCGACACCGAATCTCCAGTAATCGACACCCAGTCATCGACAGTTACCAGTTACCGACACCCCAGTCATCGACAGTTACCAGTTACCGACACCCCAGTCATCGACAGTTACCAGTTACCGACACCCCAGTTATCGACTATTACCTATAATGTGTATCTGCCAAATAATCACCCCATTAGTGGGTCTTCAAAATAAAATTACCTGTTTAATAAGTATCCATTTATTTTCCACTGTACAATAACCATATTCCTCTTTCTAATGTGTATTAATCATACAGGGTGTTAAGAAAACCCTGTCCGACCCCTGAAGGTGTTGTTAGGTATCGATATCTGATTACAAAAATGTGGAAAAAAATGGAAAAAAATAATAAAAAATATAACCTAAAAAAAATTATTTTCTATCATGAATATTCCAAATTTGATATTTTATTGAGGCATGTGATTGTGAACCTTATATATATCACCCTTTCGGGTCGGACAGGGTTTTCTTAACACCCTGTATAAATACAAGACAGGAGATATTGACAAGTTGACTAGCCCTCTTTGTGTTTGTTTTGATCAATTATAATTTTTGACGTGAAAACTTCTTTAGCGGCGTTGTAAACTTTTTTTGTAATGGGTAAGAAATGTTAAACTTGCGTCAGGACACGTGACCTGCGGGCCGGTTCGGGCGGCGTTCGGGCCGGTTCGGGCGCGCTCGGGCGGCCCGAGCGCGCCCGAACCGGGACCGAGAGGACCGAGAGGGACCGAGAGGGCCCGAACGCCGCCGGACGAGCCAACTATGAGCACACTGACACGGAGTGTAAATAGCAGACTCGGGCCCCTGATCGAAAATTCGTAAGACGGATGTCATGTTTGTGTACGATAGCGCAATAAATAAATATTGTGTTCTACCACATAAATGATAGTACTTTTATACTGATAATTAAAGCAATTCGCGTTAATATTCAAGTTTTCACTTCTGCCGGCACTCCCGGAGTGCAACCCGGCGTTTTTTGCTCATCACAGTCCTTCCGAATCCTTTGTCAGTGGAATATGTCTTACAGATAACGCTAATATCCACTTTTCCAAAATGTCTTCTTCCCCTTTAGTTAAAACTGTGCTTGGCCCCATAGAGCAAGCCATTGTTGTTTTCCCGAAATTTAATCATGAAGGGCAATTCAATGTACTCCGAAACGTTCCGCAGCAACTGCAATCTTTTCGCCATTTTTTTACAGCTGCTGCTGCTTTTTCTAACTGGTCGGGAGTATAATTTTTTCTCGGAGCCATCTGTAAAACCAATCATCGACACATATTATTCCCCAATAATCGTCACTTGTCGATTACTGGTAGCTCGACTTTGATTAGTTTACTTCAAATATCTACCGAGAAGCAAAGTAAGAAGAGCTATATTCGCTTGACAAATAAAAAAATGTTTCAAAAAATTACTATCGACACGTGTCGATTACTGGAAAAGTCAGTTTGTGAGAACCAGTGATCGACACCAACATTTTACTAATATCAAAATAATCTTAAACTTGCGTTATATCAAAATTCCACCCTATAGTTCTTATAAAAACCCGTAAAACTCATAAAATTCAAATAACTTACAATACATTAGCATAATTAACAAAGAAATGTACTCACTTCCTTAACGATTTCAGTAAGAAATGTTGTTTTTTTACCGGTACTCCAGCCACAATCAGTTGTTACACCGCTACTTTCAAAATAAAACAGTAAATATTTCTCAAATGTCAATGGGAGCCAGTCATAAGTGTGCTTTCTATGTTACAGTGTCGTCATATTAAGAAATCGGAATCCTACTCTAATATTTTTATTGAAAAAAAAATAAGTGTCGATTACTGGTCCTTGTCGGTCACTGGTGCCACTACGCTATGTATAATATAAAAAGCAGAAATAGTTGTGAACTTGTGACTTCCCTGATCTACAAAACAAATAATAACACAAGTGGTCGTAAAAGAGGGCCATTGACATTGTTAATTCTCATTTCATGGCACCCAGACAGATAACAGGGTTCTATAAAAAGAAATCTTGGTACTATGCGAAAAGTGTGCGAACTTCTCACTCGGATTAAGAAAAACAACCTGCTGGAAATATATAAATCAGTAGGTATAGCGAAAACAACTTTGTGTTAAGAATAAAGCACTCGAACATTAAGTGTGGGTAGTAAATCAGGTAAATCTCTGACAGAATGGGAAGCTAAGTCAAGTGCGCTCAACGTTATTTTAATCGTATTACGTAGTACTCTAACGTCCTAATTAGTTTGGACGTTAATTAATAACTTATTCATGTGGTTCTCTGAAATTTGAATTTATCAAAATTCTGTCCTAGAGAAAACTAAAAACAGGTGCAGAAAACACTTATTATACAATTGAAGGTTGAAATCTCAACTGCCAGCGTTTACTGTCATCAAAGGTACACAGCTTTTTGCGGCCCGTTTCAAGAAAAAAGTACCCCTATAAATATAAAATGAAATACTAAAATTGCATACAGCCCTATTTGTGTGTCAGTAACACTAAAATATTTGGAAATGACAAACCAATTATTATCCACGTCACGGGTCTCATCGGATAAAAAGGATGAAAATAACATTTTCATTTCGTTTTTTTTTTAATATTTTTAATCAACGTCATCGATTGCAACGTAATCACACAAATGTCACTTGGACATGGTGGCTTTATTGACTTATGATTATTTTAATGTCAAATATTATTGAGCTATATTGTCCCACTGCTGGGCGGAGACTTTTTCTCATTTAGAGTAAGAACGACTTTACACACCATAGTCTAAGGGAACGGAAACTGTACACTGCTATTCATAAATATGAATAGCTCCCACAATGTAGTAAAAACAAAACTTGTAAAAAATTATAAACAAATGAGTGTAGATACCCTACAAATTATATTATTTTAAAATCCCTAAACGTTTCCTCTAAGGGCTGTTGAACTCTTCCAGAGTTTGAGTCTCTTTCTAAATCTTCATTATTTATATAGATTGTGCCCTCCAGTACAAATTACCTGTTTGAGATAAAATCGTTTTTCTATACAGGCTTTTACTTTTGTTTACCGTTTTCACCTCTTGGGAGGAAACATTTAATAAATTTAGCCGGACGCCAGATTATATCGCTACCTCACCTACTTCGGAACCTTAAACGAGGGATCTTTCACTTCGTAAAATGGGAATTCGTTTGACAATATCCTCTTCAGATCGGATAGGGCTTGTACTGGCAACAATACATAATAATAGGATTTCCGAGTACAGAACTCGTATATGACACATTTTTATCGCAAATACCTGATTTCAAGGGAATGTGTTAGCAAAAAGTTTTGTCTTCTTTGGTGGGGAAACCTGGAATCTGAGATCACTTACTTTGTTTGTTACGTTACTTACAGGCCGATATTGTTATAATTACGTTTTCGAACGACAGATTTTTCTCCGTAAAGTGGTAGCGTTTTAATTCCTAGGAATAATAAATCCCAATGAAATAGAGAATAATTACTTATGTAAAATCTGTAATCTGATATTCAATTGCGGAGTTTTATGTAGGTAATTTTTTTTTCTACCTATCGATTCCAAAGAGGTCGGCAATGTTTTCGATAAAAGTTCTGAGTTGCCTTGATTTTAAAACATCTTATTATAACGAATTTATAAACTTAAACACAAACCTTGCTCTTGAACAAGTCCGTCCATTAGTAAACATAGTGTGAAAATTCTGGAGTCGTTATAATACCGTGTTCAGACTAACAGACAGTCGCGGAGAACTCTGTCTTATTCCACTACTTATTTTTATATTGTTCTTTGCAATCTTTTGTTGCAATAATATAACTTGCTCTTTATTAGGTACACTAAGAAGTTTTTATGCATAAAAAATTGCAAACAGTAACTAGTACAAATACAGACATGCACTGCAATTTTTGTAGCAAATAAATCATTTATCAAATCTTCGCCATATCTATCGTTTTTATCTTCTATAGAAATTATAATAATAATTCTTCCATACTCCATTACACACGAAAACTTTAGGTAGCTTGCTGAGAGCCTGTTCTCTAACCTTCCATGTTTTTTTTAACAAAGCCAGGAGGATATAATTCTTTCTAAGAAATATGTGACGTATATTATTTGAAAAAAGATATTCAGCCTTAGAAGTGAGTAGCTCTTCGATAAACAACTTTTCCTTCTGTGATAAAGAAAGTTGCGTTTTATCTGAGTTGAGTGTGTTTCATCCTCCACTGTCAAGGGAGATTCTCCACGACGACCGACGACCGATCTGTCGTTTTATGGTTAGTAAAGCCCAAATATTATACGCGTTATTTGGTTGAGAGTGGACCCAGATGATACATATTGTGTTACTTTACAAACAAATATAACGATACGAGGGTGCTCCGCATTGTACGCCAATATTTTATTTTTATATGCTTTGAATTACTTTTGCCCCTTTAAAGATTCATGATTTTTCTTGCTTTAAAATAGGAATTGGACAAACGAAAAAAAGAAATCAACTTCTTCTTCAATTCAGCTTTGATATTTTATACGAAACATTGGTACACTATCTAACTACTACCTAAAAAGTAGAAGTAGAATGCTGACTATTTTTGGAAATATAAGTTTTGATATTTTCGATTTAGGTGCTAGCTACATGGTGACGGATAAATTAAATTGCGTTCTTGAGAATATAATTTTATTTATTTATTTATTTATTTATTTATTTGGGACTAACAAACAGTTACATATTAGATCTTATAGACTAACTTACATAACAAATACATAATACAAATATGCAACTCACACCGTTATCCACAGCATACTAAAAAGATTATTAGGTATCGAGCAAAGTAAATACAAGAAATAAACAATTATTTGCCTAACTGAACAAGTTTACAGGCTTTTTATGGTTTTAATCAGGCAGTTACGAAACTTATTAGCCGGCATTGCAAATATGTCCAATTCAGTGAACAATTTATTATAATTATCACTAATACGACGCAGGGGTGCGCGGACTCCAGCATTGGTTCGACAGGAAGAGACCGCAAAAAATGGGCGTGCGCGCACCTCTCGTCTTGTGACGGTTCTAGGAACAAAGTAGTGTATTCGATTAGCTATGTCTGAACAGTCGTATCTGTGATTACACACATCATACAGAAACATCGCTTCAAGATATAATCTTCTGGACTTGAGACTCATTACATTATATTTTTTAAGCAAATCCTTGTATGATAGGAGGTTTCGGTGACATCGATACTGCACTGATTTTAAGAATTTACGCTGGACTTTTTCTAGGCTTTCTACATATTTGTTATAATGAGGGTTCCACACAACCACAGCGTATTCAAGTTGAGATCTTACCAATGACTTGTAAAGATGCATAAAACTGCTGGCACGTTTAAAATCTGTTGTAGCCCTCATCACAAAACCATACATACGGTAGGCGCTACTAATTATATTATGAATATGCTGATCAAGATGCAATTTGTCGTCAAGCAACACGCCCAGATCTCTAACGGATGCAACTTTTGATAGGACTTTTTTATTTAAGTTATATTTGTGTGATATTATATTTTTATTTTTTGTGAATGAGATTGTGGAGCATTTTGAAATATTTAAGTGAAGCTTATTTTTAGTGCTATATTCTGAAAAACGGTCTAGATCTTCTTGTAACTGTTGACAGTCTGAATGGTTCTTTATGGATTTGAAAATTTTCAAGTCATCGGCATATAGTAAGAATTTTGAGTATTTGAAGCAAACATCAATGTCATTAATGAATAAGATGAACAGAAGAGGGCCTAAAATCGATCCTTGGGGTACGCCAGAAGTCACATTTACAGTAGTAGAGTGGAAACCTCGTATAACAACTTTTTGAGTTCTCTTTGTAACGTAAGACGAGAACCAGCGAACTAAATCACCGCGAATACCGTTAAATGCTATTTTCATTAGTAATAATTCATGGTCTACCTTGTCGAAAGCTTTTTGGAAGTCTGTATAAATTGTATCAACTTGAACCTGTAGATCCATATTGTTAAATAAATAATCTGTGTAAATTAGTAAATTTGTAGTAGTTGATTTTCTTTTTATAAATCCGCGTTGTTGTTCTATAATAATTTTGTAAATGGTCTCGTGTATCTCATTATAGACAAGTCTTTCAAAAAGCTTCGACAAAGCAGACAAAATGGATATAGGGCGGTAATTTTCAACATTTTGTTTCGATCCGGTTTTATATACGGGAGTTATGTTAATATAATTTTAACGTATAATTTTATATAGAATATGAGTTAAATCAATACCTTTTCAAGAAACATAAAATATGTAATCACTCAGCTTAGAGAAATAAGTTACCACTATAATAATATAAAGTATGTCGACAAGACGAATATTTTGGGTATGTAAATACGGTCACCATTTTTTGATATTGTATTCCGTATAAACAGCCTATCGGGCACTTTGCATACAAATTGTACATTCTTCTCAGCAAGCCGAAGACCTGTATAAATTACCGAGCCATTGTTCCAACCGCTTAGCTTGATGTTTCAATTTTGGTTAGCAAAGATGGGAGCCTAATATAAGAGGACCATAATGGTTCAAGGTTACATTTTTTTATAGTTTCGTGGTATTTTGTATTTGGCTGTGTTATCAGGTATATAGAATCTGCCTTTTGTTTTATCCACTGAGCATGTTCATCATTTCTGAATATAGGTAACGAAATTTATGTGTAAAAAAGCAAAGTTATATTTGTCAAGGCTGCGTAAACGATTTTTCATTACCCATTTCTATATTATTATGTCAAAATTGTCAAACGATTGTGTAATATATTAGTCTTGAAAGTTTCTCTATTTCCACTTACAGATTTTTGATGAATATAATCTTTCGATAAATTGAAAATCAGAGTGTTGGAAGTCTAACCGAACACAGGTGATGACGGGGATTAGTTGTAAAACTATGCTTTGAAATTTTAAAGCAATTGTTAACATAAATGTTGGTATCCATGATATGCATCACGAAAAACATAAACTATAGACTTTCACACAGACAATATTATCTACCTTTTGTGATGTTTTCAACATGGATAGTCGGTAACTACCTAGTATTGTTAAAGAAACGGCTTCATTAAATACAATAAAGGTATAAAGACAAAATGAAAATAGAGCCCGAAGCACATTTCTTTAATTCTTTATTGTAGATGTTTCATGTTACACGTGACAAACACAATAATAAGAATATAGGTACACAGTTTTCTTCCATGGATTAAAGCTGATTAATTTCTTAGAGATATATCGGGACAAAAGGTCTTTTAACATTGTTTGCGTGAGTTTGTACATTGTCGGTGTGGGATAAATACGACACATATTAAAAGAAAGTAGTCAATACGTAGGTAAGTAAGTACTGCTGGTACATTCAAATAAAAGATTTTTTTCTTTAACAAGGCCATATTTATTTTAAATTATGTGAATAATTAAATTGCATCGTTTAAGGTCAGCTAGCTTATAGAAATTTTGTGGTTTAATAAATTCAGGCCAGCTACTCAATAGTAGATGATCTGAATTTTGGCTTATAGACTACCGAATATCAGAAATTGAAAACCAAAGAAAAAAGACATTTTATCCGTAAAGAAATCGGAAACCTCAAACTAAAGGAAAACTGTTCCAATCTTTTCGAGTTTTACGTAGTTTGCATAAAGATTTTTAGCTCGAAATGTACAAACAGTAATTCTAAGATAAAGATAAAGATAAAAGATATTTATTTGCAAATATGGGTATAACATTAGTGGTGACATAAAAAGTAACATTCGTTCAGCCATATTTTGCCGGTAGGCATGCAAATTTATATAATTAAAATATTCTAAACATTAATAACACACATCTTATTACAAATTAACAGGTTATAGCTAAATATATTTTAATCATGAAAATAATTAACAAATTATTAATGCTTTATATAAATGTATCTTAATTAACAGCAATATGCTTTTCCAGTAAATAATCAGAGACACTGTAAAAAGCTTTATCTACTAAAAAGTTTCGCAATTTATTTTTAAAGAGAGCCATATTCAAATCTTTTAAAGACTTTGGTAATTTATTATATATTTCCGGTGCCATGCAACAGACACTTTTGCGCATTAGTGTAGTATTGGCACTGCGAAGACATAACCTACTATTGTCACGTCTATTCCGTGGTACTACGTCATTTATTCGTGTGAACTTTTGGGGATTTGATTTGACAAATACTGCTATTTCTAAGATATATATACAAGGTAACGTTAAGATTTTATGTTTTCTGAAATAAGGTTGACAGCTATCAGTAATTTTTAAATTAAACATAGACCGAAGACATCTTTTCTGGGCCTTAAATGCTGACTCCTTTTCGGTCGAGTTACCCCAAAAGATAACGCCGTATCGTAGGTGGGATTCGACTATGCCGTAATAGGCTGTTAGAAGTGCCTCAGTGGCAACTACTGGTGCAAGTGTGTGTAAGGCATATGCGGATTTGCTTAACTTTTTACATAGAATTTCAATGTGACATTTCCAATTTAATCTTTTGTCTATTTCCAGCCCTAAAAATTTTGTGCTATCAACTTCATTGATAATGTTTTTATCGTAATGGATGTTTAGATTACTATTACCGAGTTTGCGTTGACTGAAATGTATTATTTTTGTTTTGCTGAGGTTTATTTTTAAATTATTATGATCTAGCCATGTTATCATTGAATTTAGAGAAGTATTAATATCATTTTCGTATGTGTCTTTATTTTTACAAGGGACTGATATGGTGCTATCATCGGCAAACAATGTTAAGGGGTGGTCTATGAATTTCGGCAGGTCATTAATATAAAGTATAAACAGTAAAGGGCCCAGTACGCTACCCTGCGGTACCCCAAATGTAACCTCACGTACCGATGATTGATAAATCTCTTCGTGTTTATTGACTTCATTGAGTCTATTAATTTCAGTTATCTGTTTCCTGTCGCATAGATAAGATTCAATTAGTTTTTGGATATTGCCTCGGATACCGTATGCATCAAGTTTATTTAATAGAGATTTATAGTGTACATAATCGAAGGCCTGCGTCATATCACAGAATATGGCGCAAACGGGAGTACGTTTATCGACTTGTTCTATTACATTACTTAAAAAATCATATATTGCCATGTTAATTGTTCTACACTGTCTAAATCCCTTCTGTTCTTCACACAATATATTATTTTTTTCTAAGTATTTATATATTTCTGTATACATGTATTTTTCAAATATTTTAGAGATTATTGGAATAAGAGCTATCGGTCTATAATAATCCATGATCTCCCTATTCTCTTTTTTAAATAAAGGTTTTATTATTGAAGTTTTTAAAGCATCTGGATAGATACCAGTACTTATGCTAAGGTTTAATATATAACTAAGATGAACGCATATATCATTTGCAACTGACTTAAGAACCTTCGTAGAAATGCCATCGTAACCTACGCTGTTTGTGTTTTTTAGGGAAATAATTATTTTTAATATATCATACGGTACGCTAGGTGCTACAAATATTGAATTTGGTTGAGTGCTTATTCTATGCGGTTTAGGATTGCTTCTGACGTCGATTTTAGGCTGTATTTTGTCAACAAAGTGGTTGTTAAAAGCATTAGATATATCCAATGGATCTGAAATCTTTAGGCTTCCCACGTTAATGTTATTAATCGGGTTTTTTGGAATATTTAATTTTGTTTGATTAATTATTTGCCATGTTGTTTTAGATTTATTTTTAGATTGTTTAATTTTATAATTGTTTTGTGACTTTTGGGTTAGTTTTATAATTTTTTTATATAATTTGGAGTAATTACTAAAGTTCACTTTGTTGACTTGGTTAGGATTTAATCTTAGTTGCCATAGAAGTAACCTTTTCTTTTTACTACATAATTTTACTCCTCTGGACAGCCATTTAGGTTTCTTGATAATATTTATTTTAATTGTGTAAAAAGGAAAACATAAATCATAAAACATCTTAAAAGTATCGATAAATTCGTTATATGCTATATTTGGATCATTGGTATTATAAATTTCCGAAAAGGTTAAACTATTTATGCAATCCTTGAACTTAATTATGTTTTCATTGGCATAGTCTCTTTTGGTCAAGTACCAGAACTTATTTGTAAATACTTTAGGCACTGGACATTGAAGCAGCTGTGCGGTGTGGTCTGACATCGCAAAATCTAGTACGTTGGCCCTACATGTTTTTTTATAATTATGCGCAAAATTGTCGATGCATGTCAGGCTAGACAAACGAGTCGGTTGCTTCAATGCTAGTTTCAAATTAAAACTTAGTAGCAGGCACTCAAATGAAATAGATTGTCTGGTTGATTTAAGCATGTCAATATTAAAATCTCCAGCAATTACAATTTTCTTTTGACGTGCATTGGATATATCTTTTAGAATAAATTCAAGTTTTGCCAGACAGTCATTTAAATTATTGATATTTGGTACTCTATAGATACATATTACTATAATCTTATAATTAATAAGTTCGATTGCGCAGCATTCAAAAACGCCTGGAGAAGATATATTAGCAATTTTTGGCAATTCCTTAAATTGATGTCCTTTTTTTACAAGGATACAAGCTCCGCCTCTTTTTTTATTTTTTCTGCTATAACATGCAGCTAAACAGTAGTTTGGTACATATAACTGATTTTCGTAACCTTTCATAACAAAATGTTCGGTAATGCATATAATGTCTACATTTATTTGTTTTTCAAAGAGTTCGTCTAAACAAACAGTTAAAACATCTGACTTTTTTAATAAACCTGCAATATTTTGGTGTAATATATTTAAATATTTATTCGAGAAAAAACAAGTCATTCATTTTGTTACAAGAAATAGAATGAGATACGTTATGTTTTAGATTATTGTTACTAATTTGCATACTGAGAATATACTTAATGTCTTCAAATATGTTTGTCATACCGTAGTTATTGAGCGACCCATTGCTTCTCGAAAACATTTTATAATCACATGATAGATTTAAGTTAGAATCAAGTAACAGAGCGTAATTATGTGTACAGTTATCTAGATATAACAAATTATTAAAACTTTCTACTCGAAAATTGAACATAATTGCATGATCGCTTAATTTATAAGTAGGCGCACATAATATAATATTTGTGTGTTTTATTTTTAATAGAGTCTCGCGTATATACATTGTTAACTCCACATAATTATTAGTACTTTGAAAATCCTCTTCTCCGATTAAAACTATGCAGTAGTCATTCATAGTGTAGTTTTGAAGTTTGTTGTCTAAATCACTGATGAGCTTCTTAGTTCCGCAGTGTGGGGTCAGGTAGTGACAAATTTGAAAATTAGGGAATGTATTTGAAGCTATTGTTAAAATCTTATTCCTTTTGTTGGAACTTAGAACACATAGTTTATGTTTATCATGCTGTGATGTGTTATTTTCTTGTTGAATATTTTGTGAATTTTCTATTGGATTGTTTTGAGAAATACAAATATTTTGAGATGTCTCCTGGGTATCTTTTTTCTCTAAAACATGTTTTCGTGTACGTCCCTTTTTTGAGGTACGCTGTGGTGTTGCCAGCTTTGTATTTTTCTTAGGTGTCAACGTTTCATTTAATGCCTTAGTAGTTCTGGTTTCGCGTTCAGTCGTAACGTTTTTAATAGTGTTTTTGAGTTCTATGTTTTCTTTTGATAGATTATCAATTTCTTCGCGTGCTGTTGTTAACTGTAGTTGTAATTGTTTTATTTGTAGCTTTAAATCACGTGTCTCGTCATTTTCATCATCCGATGTATACGGCATACTGCTGGTAGTGTCATCTAGTGTTAAGTTTTTGGAATCATCTTCAGCTGTTATTGCTTCGGTCATTGATCGGGTTCGTGTTCTCCGCAAAGTGATATTTTCGAAGATATTCATATTGTTAAATACTAAACTCAACAATCGCTAATAACATACAAAAAGAACTTATTGTGGTAAGTAGCGAACTCGATACCACTACAATGAAAGTCGACAGACGATCGATACGAGCCAATCGTATTCTTAACATATAAGTTAAAAAACGTAGTTAGTTCGTTCAACTATTGTATTATTGTGTGACGATGTCCAGTAGCGGGTAGAGACGCCGTTTTTGAAAAAATATTTTTTAAAACAGTAACCGTCTTTTTATTTTAGTTTAGAGCACTTTGTTTTTATTTATATTTAAAACTTCTGTTTACACTCTCTTGGCACTGTATATGTTTATTTAATCAGTTTATAGTTAAATCACAGTATTGGAGCATTAACAACACTGAATTTATTACGTTGAAAAAAGTTTGTGGTTCAAATATTAAATATGTTATAACTTGGTTTATTGTTTATAATATGATTGGATAACACTTTCACTGTATGTCGACACACTGTAGTTTACTTTTTTATAACAATTAGGTAAATATACTGAGTTTTTATATTTTTAATGAATAAAACTAACGGAGCACAATGTTTACGTGGCGGAAGCGCCATCTAGTCGCTCAATCAAATAAAAATGTCTGAAAAATCTTCTGCGTATTGAATGTAAACACCCATAGGCAATTTCGTCCTGAAATAGATTTTTTTAAGGCGATCTTATTGCTTGCGATATTAAAAGTGAAACATCTGCATAGATATAGATTCTATACTATTATAGTAGGTACTGTAATTACTCTAAGTGCAAACTATCGTCACTATCATTATCAAGTTTGCTAACTGTGAGAACTACTTCGTATCGCGGTTGCGACGAACAAATATGCTACAAATTCTGGGAGACAACTAAGTACAATATATGCGACACATCATCACAACAAACATTTGAGAGAAAGATACTTTTTACGACAAATATAGGACGCAATTTTTTAAGTACATAGTTTCTTAGGCTACTATTTATTAGTCTAAGAGCTGGCACTTACCAAACTAGAAAAGAACTTTTAATAGACTTTTATTTGATGGACGAATACAACGTCACAACTTTCTAACAAAGTGCGAAAAGTTTATATATTTTCAAACGTATTATTTTGTTGTACTAAAATGTCCGGACATGTCCATTCTTTTCACAATATCTTGAAAACTCTCGAGCGAATAAAACATTGTATACCTATTTGCTTTTCTATGTGATAGATATTCAGTAGGTTGTTTGTGTTCTGACAGGAAGGCAAACACATTTATCTATATTTTATATGTTACTAACGGTATTATGAATTTCTACAATAGACTCTGACAGAACTCAAGAAATCTCCGGATTACTGAGAAAAGAATAACACATTTCTTGTTCAGGTGCCTCAGTCAACGTTCTCTCACAAATTATCCGTTCAGACACGTATTACTTACCTGTCTGGATTCTATACGTCAATTATGAAATAAACTTTGAAGGCAAGACCACGAAAGCTCCGAGACAGCTTTAACTAACTGGTGAATTTCCAACTTAAATTGATTGGTGAAACCGTCTCGACTTACACTAGATACATCATACCATCAGACTGTTGAATATCTTGGCGCTTTACTACCTAACCCCCAACTGCCCAACATTCGTAGTGCAGGGATGTTACCGGCCGGAAATTGGTTCTGTATTTGTTTATTCATTGCTATTAGGTATCTTGGAAGTTTGGAAGGTCCTGGCAAAAGGCCAGTTTATTGGAAATTGATTGGTAGGTAATACTTTTAGCAAGATTTGTATTTATGACAATTAAATTGACAGGTTTTAAAAGTTACTTTCCAACAATAGGTACTTACCTGTGCTTACACATACATAGTACAAGTCGTGAAAATAGGGTATATATAGTACCTATAGACTGGGTATGAAAAGGCAAATCGATTTAGTCCGCCAGTTAGGTAATAAAAATATAGTAGACACGTATTTTTTCTTTCATCAAAAAAAAGGGGTGGGGGCTTGTGACGTCTTACTACAATTTTTGCTAAAACATGACGTCACGTAAAAATTATACTCAATGTATCTTCATATTTTTTTGGTACCGGAACAAAAGAAAAACGATGTGTCTTGTATTTTTTTAGTATCTATAAAAATAGTCATCGTCCGCAGTCTATTGATCTACGCAATAAATTATTTGGTTGCTTTATACTCATTCCGATTGCCATACGTAAACAAGAAATACTTTGAGTCATGAATTTCCAAGAATCTAGTACCTAAAGCAAAGTCCTATGACTTAGATAGTGGCCTGAAGTAAGCCAAATGTTTTTCATCATTACATTATAGGTGTTTTAAATATTTACCTCACTGTCTTAGCCTGAGTCTTGATCTCCATTGTCCCTTTTTTATTTTATGTTCGTGAATATTTCTGGAAACAATAATACTTTTAAGTAAAGCAAAGCCTAATTAACTATAATATAATATGATCATATATTTGTAACTTTGCTAGAGCGGAACAAATCCGATTAAGGTACTTTCGAAAATGCCTAAATACACAATAAATATTTTAAAGAGCAACGAATACGAATTTCCTTACAAATGTTAACACCCCATTTCACACGCTCAGGGGTTGGTTTCTCTCTTTATGTAAACACCTCAGCACCCCTAAGGAAAAATATCGTTAAAATTTATATTTCTATCTGCAATAGGTAGATATTTATAGCTGTCACAGCGTTAGTAACTGTTTTATTAATAAACCGTTGTATAATGTTGAATCCTTTTAGAATATTTTGCCGCCAATGTTAAAAACACATGAAATTTAGCTTGTCAATTAATTATTGAGAGATTAATTATCAAATAACAAAGTAATTATAAGTTTTTGAAGAGATGTGTAGATGTGATCTGCCAGTAAACTGCCAGTGAGAACTTAACTTTTAAAATAAACAGGTTGACATCAATATAAATTAGCGACTGTTTAAAAAAAAAGTACTTGCGATATATCTTATCTTTTATATTTAGGAATCTTTATCAGCTTACCAAAAACCCAAGTTTCCATCTAACAACATAAGCTATCCAAACAAAGCCAGGTTGAACAATAGTTTAGCTGGAACAAAGTATACCACATCAAAAATGAACGTACAATAGGGATGTTGACGGGTTATAAAGACTAAATCTCTTTATCAAACAATAGAAATGATAGAGATAAAACGCTTTAAAGTTCAGGAATGGCTCGTGACGTCACATCGTGTCTAAAATGGCAGCGCTGAGTGACGTCACGCGCCATTCACAGTATCTTGGTAGACTTTTGCTAACGGGACGAAAGAAAAAATACATGGCTGATATTATTAATTAATCTATATAACAGACATTAAAAAATATCTCGTCAACATCTACTTTAAGTTAAGACTATAGAATTTAACTAATTGAAACTGCACGATGTGCTCCATTCAAAGTTATCGAACTAAGTCCTTTAAAATGATTACCATCAAAACGTCTAGTTCAAGTTGGTAGTATCTTAATTTATTTAAATGTAGTTGGAGAACGTTCTGAGTTTCAGCGACTTGAAAACGTAAGGAAACTTCAATCACTCTATTTCGATGCGAGACGACATCTTTTATAAAAATAAAGCACTCTTTGATCACACTTGTTTACTCGTTCACATCTCACGCAGATTCATTGCTTGCAACTTGCAATGTTTTATGTTATCGTCGACCAGTGTTTACCTAATATAAGTAGATTGGGAAACAGGTCTACAAAACATGCATCCTGAAAATAATTACAGAATAGACGCATGAACTGACTTCAATTAACTTTATATGGGACCACCTCTTAGACAATACGAACGAGAAAAAATAGAGAATAGTATCCACAATTACCAAAAAAAAAAAACTTACTTAGTTACAATCGAATTGAAAACCTCCCCATTTTTAAGTCAGTTAATTACCACCTAAAATATTTTCTCGAATTCAAGTGTCTGATTTATCTGTAACGTCCTCACAACAAGTAGCAGAAAATCAACAAAATATTGCATTGTACCCAAAAAAGAGGGGCGAGCTCACATCTCGTCATCCCTACATGTGTACCGCGATGAATGATATATTACGTAAATTACTTATCTTTCTACAGACGACTTCCGTTTCCTATCGTTAGCGATGACAAAAGGAACATTTCATCATCCGCGACGCTGACATATCTGGCTGACAATGTAAAGCCGATCAAGCTTTTGCAATGAAGCATTACCTGAAAGTAAACAAACAATGACTGTCAGAGTCTTATTGTTTTAAAACGTATAGGAAATAGTAAACAATAAAAGTAGAAAATCCGAAACAAAATAGCAAACTATTTTTTTTATTATGACTTAATTCAATTTTTTTTACCATATTTAATAGGTGAATTAGTTTATTTCCTAAAAAGGATTTCTATCTTCAGAATTATAAAAATAACTAACTGTAATTCTTAAAATAATTAATGTGTTCGCTAAATATTTTACCCAACGAATCCTATTCAATATTTATGTCCAATAAATGTCATTTATGAAACAATTTAGGCTTTCATAGTGCTCTAAATACGCATTCCAGTCGCCAAAATAGTTACCAGTTTCCAAATAAATGTGTTAAAACAATGTCACGTTATATAAGTTGGGTGCTAGAGTTGATTCTGAGAAACTATGAAGGAAGTAGTGGTAGTAAACGTACAAACTTTCGCATTTATAATTGGTTAATGAAATTACTCATAAAGTAATTATAAGCTATGATATTATTTCAGACATATTTCAGAACAGCTCGTCGCTTGAATAACTATCACCTCTATCACATACATGATACATATATGTATAGGTACCTAAACTCAATACATATTGTCCACAAATCATTATTCACTGTGAAGTACAAAATCCATTTAGCCGAGAAACTCGGAACGTATCTCGGATAACGATAAATAATATCAAAATATTGGAATAGCATTTATCACTCAGTTCAACTCAATATTCAATATGTTTTCCTTATAAAATTCTTGGAGAAAACTAGTGGCAGCTCCATTGTTTATTTCAGTTTCAGTTTTTAAGTAACATAGCTATTCGCGGCACACAACACCCGAGAACTCTTTGTTAGTGAAATATTTTCCTTTATTGTTTTATAGAGTTGTTTTACACTATTTTACTTTTGTATCAAGAAATTTTTGCAGTGTTTTATGGCCTCATGTAGCCAGAAAACTGGAAAGTTCAGCAAACAAAATATTTACTTACTAACAATTGAATGAAAAATACAATGACGAAAAATATAGAGGCGCCGATCTAAGGAAAAAAATGACATAGTAGATGATACACATGTATCGAGCTTCGAGTGAAATTTGACTTAAAATATATTTAAACTGCAGTATGTAAATCAAACCTGACACTAAAATATATCCACACGAAATAATCCTCCACGCTCGTATATCTTCAAAACATAATAAACAATCCCACATTTACAGCATAACATTCTCATGCACCCTTCTGGTGATGTAAGCTACAATTAAGAAACAATTTTTGGAATTCGACTCCAAAGGGGTGGAAAATTGGATGCGTTTGCGACAGACTGCTCGCCTCGGGCTGGTCGGCTACACAAAATGCAACTTATCGCTATCTGTTACTCCTTTAGTCGGAGACATCCCAATGGATTCCCCTTTGGCTGTAGCCAACCTGCGAAATGAAGATAGTAGATAGGTATCAAGTTCTGTAATATGACTTTGTATGACATACTTTGTTGAGATTTACTGAAATTTACGATTTTTCTTTTGAAAGTACATGTAGTTGTTTGATATAGTGTTAGATGTTATCTAATTATATAAACCATTGATGGATCCTTATCTTAGAATATCGATTTCCTTAATGTATTAATTCTAACGATGGAAATGACTTAATTTAATAAGTACTACATAAATTCTCGTACTAGAACATAATTTTAATAACTAGCATTTACCACTTCTATGCAAAAGCAATTTAATCAAGTCAAGTTGATATAAGACTGCAATAACGTCGGAAATCTACTCGTTAGGTTGATTGGGTTATAAGATTCGCGAGACTCTAATTTTAATAATAAGTAAGGGCACTTTTTCTGTTAATAAATATATTAGGTTATACATAAAACTGTAAAATCAACAAAGGCAGTCGACTTCACCGATTTGAACCAATATTTATATTTGATCTGCGCCAGGCTCTTGCGTTATTAGGAAGATTGCTCTGATACAGAGAATCGTAAACTTAAATGAATGCGTATTTTAATCTAGTTTCATTGTCTGCGTGGCCCAGTTTTTTTAGTCACTGTCACAAGGTCAAGGAAACTTCTGACAACAAACTCAAGACATGGCCAAAAATATTATCGTTTCTGAGAAAAAGTTTGATGTATCACTCAAGAACGTGTCAATAATCGAATTCCCTTGATCGAATCACGCGGGAACAAAAACACTCAAGGAAACGTCTGAATTCTGATGTTTCACAATCGGTACATTTCTACATTAAATAACAAATAATTCGTAATAGTGTGTCAAATGTGGCTTTACTTAAACGACTACATTAGTTTGGAAGTAGTAATGATGTTTACAGGCGGCAATGGCCCGGAGCAGAGTTTCTGGCTGTTATATAAATCCTTGTCATCGCAGCGAGACGGCAGGTCGCTATACTCGCTATACATAGCGCGATATTGAAGAGGAAATGGTTATTGTCTACCCCGTCTAAAGGGTCTCGCCGGACTCCTATTATCCCTAATAACATTCCCCTTTACCTACTAGTCTGGCGTATATGAAAATAAGCCTGTTTGTTTTGTGCGTCAACACGGCTTCTGTAAATATAGAATGAAACCTATTTCAAAAGAGATTTAACAGCATATTTAGGAATGTCTTTAATAGGCTTTTTCAGGATATGTTGTTTGGGTTGCAGTTATTTTAATTTTCACTTTGTATTTTGTTTATTTTTTTTGAGATGTTATTCCTTTCATAGCATCCATAGCTAATGTTATAACTCTAAATAAACTCTGTTTCGCTTTCACGATTACCCCAACTGATATATTATTTATCATGGAGTATGCTTTATGAAACACTCACCGGCTTCTCTTTGCCGAAATAACTTCATATCCAAGAGGATGAAAGCTAAAGCTAGTATATAATAATTCAAAATACCACAAATCTGATATACCTTCTTCTGACACAATTTTCTATTTTATATTATACAAATTATGTAAGTTTTTAAATGATGAAAAATAAAGAATTGAATTAAAACTCTAATCTTAGACATAAATTATAAGAAAAATATAATGTGCGCATTTCTAACTACATTTAAAATCTATGATACTGCCGGATTAATTGTTAAAAAATCTTGTTTAAAAAATATGTCCTTATAGAATCTACTTTCGCCTTTTATATTAAGTCGCAAGATTAGAAGAGAAGATTATCTTCATTAGACGAAAATCAATTTTCTACACTTTAAAATCACAATAAAAAATAGGGTAACATCGTTTAGTAAAACAATACTTTAAAAGCACTGTACGTTTTTCGTAGACAAACTAAATAATACAGCGAAATTATTTAGAAAAAATATTTGTATTATTTAAATGTACAATAACAAAGCATAATAATATGTGACATCATAAAAACAAAACAAAAGGAATAAAAAACAATATATAGGTATATATAAATTGCCAAATTTACCAATTAAAATGAGTGAGTACCATTCGCTGAGTGCTTTACGCCATTGAATTTAAACTTTCTGACAATCAATTCCCATTCAAACCCTTTTCGAAAGCATGTAGTACTGATATTAAATGTTAATGTACATTCTCATTGTAATTAAATTATGATAACGAACATTTCTAAAATCCATTTGTAATTTAATGGGTTCAGTACAATTACCATGTACTCATAATGTACTACAAACAAAACTGTTAAATATGGACAAATAACTGGTGCCTTTTAATGTCACTACTTGAAAAAAGTTAACTGAAAAAACATACCGATACCCCATGTGCCTTGGAAAGCATATTAAGCCATAGGTCCCGACTGTCAAACGTTAATCTTTGGCAGTCGAAGTTAATACATTCTGACAACCAGTCTTACCATGGGATACTGTGTTACCCAATAACCTAAGGTACCTACATCTCCGCTCTTCTTACGGGTTCATAGGTAACCTTAACCTGTGATAGGTATTATAATTTTAAATATTTTTACTTAAAATAAACAAATTGCTTATTCGTACTTTTATGTTGTAAATAAAATGTAGAAATGTATTAAATAAAATAAATTGGGCACTCGTTTTATAATGAGACGAGCTCTCGCCACGCCAAACAGAAGAGGCGGGAAATCTCAGCGCGTATAACTGGTAAAAACCGGTTAAGGGTGAGATACAGTTTCCTACGTATCTGCCGTGAGTAGGTGCTAGTAACTTTAGTATTTTCCTCTCAATGCCGCGAACATATCTCAAGGAAAAGATCAACACCGCAACTTTTGAACGTAAAGTTATTTACTTCATAAAGCAGGTGAGTTAGAATTTCAAATAGGAATTGTTTTCTTTGCGGTTCACGAACATTGTTGGAGGAATTTTACTGGATTGTTACTCACTGCTGATAAATTCGGTTTTACAAAACTTATTCATATCGAATATTCAACGTACGGTTTATTTTATTCGTTTTGGCAATTAGTTTTTAAGCAATCACTATTCCAATCGTATTTCTGGTACTTAATTACATTTAATAACTGTAAAATCCTTGTTTATGACTATGCCACGTTCTTTGAAGGCAGAATTTACTTAGAGATATTTACTCCTTTAATAAACCGCGTACATTTAAAACAAAATGCCTCTTTTACGGTGCAGCTAAAAACAATAAAGAACAGTCATATCATAATCACACTTACACAGCTGTAAGATGTCATAATATTGTGGCACGTTATAATGAGATGAGATGAAACTGACAGCATGCAAAATCCGGGCCGACTGGCCGTCTCCGTAATTTACATAGTTTGTCACTAAATATGTGCGAAGGCGTTGACATCCGCCATTTTGTTGGCAACCTGATCAAGTTAACGAGGTCAGAATCGCGACGACGGTATTCCCTTAGCGTACAGAACATCGCCGTTAGCCACTTATCTTGTCCGACTGTTACGTTTGTAACCTATTTATAATAATTAAATACGAGTTTTCTTTACATATTATTGACACTTTAAGAGGGACAATAAACAGCTTGCTCTGTGCTCCTTGATTTAGAAATTCTAAGACACCGCCGAACATTTAATGCTTAATAAATATTAATAATTGCGAATAAGGACTTAATAAGTAATATTCGTATAACATACCAGCCTTGTACCTATATAATTTATAGCCATAATAGGTTATTAAAATTTTATATTTTGAATTGAATTAAAAAAGTAAGTTTAATTAAATTTTGATTATCACTAATTAAAAGAGTTTACTAGTTTAAATAGTTCCGACCAAATAAAACTTAACTACTAAAAAGTAATCCGATCGAGTTTTACTTAAAAAGTTAAGTCTGACTTTAACAATTAGCAAAAAAATAAAGGACTTATTACTTACTTAACGCGGACAAAGCCGGCCCAGTAAATGCAGCTTTTTTTCTTTTAAGAAATTTATGGTGGAGTTTTAAAACAGTTTGTAAGTTTTAATTTCAGTTTGCTATGCGGCTTCGGAAAGCGAATAGACGTTATTATAACATCGTATTTTGGAAACTTGTTAACGTTTAAGAAGGCCGTTTAAAGTAACTTTGAGATTTAACTTTACGACTGCTAAGTTTTATAACAGGATTTCATACTTGCAACTACATGCCAGTAAGACGTCAGACTGTAAAATGTACTTATAAGTTAAAGTAGTTTGCGGAATAAACTTGTATTTACAAAATTTATAGTAAATTATTTCTAATCACAAGACACATAGGTGGTAGTATGTAACGTTCGTAAAATGTATGTCTGAATTATTTGGTATTTCCCATACAAATAATCTAGAAAGATGTCGTAGCGGCAAAATATAAATTTAAAGGGAATATAGTATATCTCAAAACTAATAATTTCTTAATTAATAAAACCTCCATCTTATAGTAAAAATAATATGTTAGTAATGGTTAGTATGCTTTAGTTAGTAATTAATCTGGAGTATACTATACTAGTGGTTATTAAACTTCGCAGAACTGAATAAATTACTACCATCATAAACAACAACTTTTGTTCTTGCACTTCTGATACCTAGTTGATTTAGATTTTAGACGTGGTACCTTCAGGTGTACGAGATATAAGTAAAAATAGAACAATACCGACAATTTGTAGAAAAATATATGTTCTTATATTCTAGAAATAGCAAAGTCTTGTACGTAAAAATTCTGAAATATAATTTTAGCTTAAATTGGTTACGGACGGAATTGCCGAGTGTCAGTTCCTTCTTGGCTACGCTTTCTAGGTCGAGAAAACTGTTATTGAGATTATGTGTTAAGAAATTCTCAACACCAGTGTAGTTTGAAGTTATGTCTGCATTGATCATGGTTACTCGGCTACACTACCTAGGTTTTTCGGGTCAATGATGATAAAAAATACGTTATTATATCTTCGGAACTCACACATAACACACGGCTATCTGACCCCAAACTAGGCGGAGCCTGTTTTATGGTAACCAGACATCTGATACACATTTATTTCGAAATACATACATATAATACGTATGAAACTTAAGATTTTGATTACCCTAGGAAATTGCGTGATGGTAAAGTTGGTGCCCACTCATAAGTTAGCAACACGTAAGTAACTCCATTGCCAATATAAAGTAGAAAATATCCAAATGCAGTCATTAAATGTACTTCCAAACTTTTTCAATTAAAGTTAGTTACAAAACCAAATATAGTTCAGTAACAAAGGCAGCTGACATTTGACCGGGGAGCCAAACCTCCAAATGCCCAGCAAAGCAATTCCTGCAGACTTGAAATAACTTATTTTGAGGGTCGTAATTAAATTATGAGTATCCCTTTGGTGGGTTCGTGAGCTTAATAAAAGCGTAATAGTTATATTTCGAGGGAGGGCTGGTTGGTTGCGCAATTACGACGATTACAGGGGACGTTATTTACCCAACTGCGGCAAAGCGAAAAAGGATTGCGGTGCGTTTGGACATTCGTTGGGAATTTGAAATGGTCTGAGACGTTCAGCGATTAAGTGAATTTAACAAAGTACTTGACCTCGCTGCTGGCAATCTAAAATCTCTATTTATAGTTACGATAACCTGGTGAATTCATAATCAGTTTTACGATCAATCTATATAATTTCTCTTTTTAGGTAAAACTATATAAAAGGCAGTATAAACAAATTTTCCCAAATAAAACTTACACAGGTAAGTAAGACTATCGCACATTCCGCAACAAACCTAAAACCGGCTACTATTTTAATCCTCTAAACTTTGTTACTAAGATTTCATATTCATCAGACACTAAAACCTAACAGATGTTACTATCACATCTACACAGTGGCGGATTTACCAGCAGGCTGAGTAGGCTTGAGCCTAGGGCGGCAGATTTTGGGGGGCGGCAAATTTGTCCCAAAAAAAAAATCTTTCTTATAGAAATAAAAAATAAATAAATACCTCAATGTTATCAGATTGCACCACTGACTTAACCTGTCATTGACAGGTTAAGTGGTGCAATCTAATATTTAACAACATTTACCGAATGTAAATTATTTTGTAATCTGTGTTCATTCATATTGTGTAAGGGTATTAAGGCAAACTTTAGTCCATCTTATAAGCAATACATGATTGAGCTTTTCTTAGCTCAGAAATAACATTACTTCTTGTGTAACCTAAATTAAGTCGTGGATTGTAAAAATATCCCCTAGATATATATGATCCCTAGTTAACAGTCATACCAATAACGGAAAAAATCTAATAAAATAAAGACAATGAGAAAAGTCGTGTTTTTCCATGCAAGTTGCAATTTCATTGACAAAAAAAATAATATGATTAATTGATTATGACTACACGGAGAAAAGTATTATACTAAAAATTATTATCTTTTTTAAAAACTGTCATATTCTGTTTCTAATGTTGAATCAGGAATAAAATGTAGCAATAATTATCAAGCTTCAGCAAAAATTATATTTCTCAAGTTACTAAACTTTACTTACTGGAAACTCAAAAAATTACAAACCGGCTTAGTAAATTTACAAACTATTTATCTTTTTTTGTCAACCATTTATAAAAAATTAGTACAAGTATTCTTATTGAACAGTACTCCTTTATGAACAGTCGGAAGGTGTCTAACAAGGCTCGTTTGGTTGTGCACGGGGGGGTGTTGGTCCCGACACTCATGTACGGAAGTGAAAGTTGGGTATGGCAGAAGAAACATGAAAGCAGAATGCATTTGAGATGAGAGCGTTAAGAAGTATGATAGGAGTTAAACTGAGTGACAGGATAAGAAATAGTGAGATAAGGAAACGTTGTGGTCTGAAAGAAGATGTAGTGACAAAAATTGAGAAAGGTATGCTGAGATGGTTTGGCCATGTCGAGAGAATGAATGAAGAACGATTGACGAAAAAAGTGTATAAGGCGAGTGTGAATGAAAGTATTGGAAGGGGTAGACCTAGGCGGACGTTTCGAGACCAAATCGGAGACGTCTTGAAAAAAGGCCAGGTTATGAGTACCCTAAACCGAAGAGCATGAATGAATAATATAATGAAAGTGGACGAAGCGAAACACGTATGTACCTAAGGATCGTAGCAAGTGAAAAGAAGTGGTCTCTGCCTACCCCTACGGGAAACAGGCGTGATTATATGTATGTATTCTTATACAGTTTAATATTTGTGATGAGAATACCAATTGTTTAGAAACTGTGCAGTTATTTTTGGAATCCAATGTCTTTAAATATCAGTATCATGCTTACTAGAAATTCGTTGCTGCTATATGTAAACTGTATGTATTGATTTCATGGATTACATTATTTAGAAGCTCAGAAAATTTACTAAACTGGTTTAGAATAAATGTTATTAGAATAGAAAATTTACTGGACAGGTTTAGAATGATTGTAATCAGTTCTTATTTTTCAAAAGATATAATGTTGTTTTAAACGATGAATAATTTTTTAGTCTTTTACGTCTTTTGACTGTGTAGGGTATCGAAATGCAGTGGTCAGAAGGGGCGGCAAAATTTGAATAGCCTACTGGCGGCAAATGTCTTAATCCGCCACTGCATCTACAGTATCACACACCCCCACCAAATCGTAAAATAAGTATGCATATGTGATGCGATCCGATAGCATTCGTGTGAATGAATTTATATGTCAACAGTGTATCTTTCTTGGCTAGTAATACGGTGATACGTGTATCGAGTTCCCGAGATTCGATCTGTTAAAACCTTGGACGGTCCAGTAATCCGCACAAGTAGGAAAATGTCACAATAGCGGTGTTTGTGTGCGACTTGCCATTGATGTGCATTCACAATACAAGAGGTCAATCGATAAATTTACTTCGATACCGGATACATATTTCTGTACCTGTATTACACACACACGTTGCTATGCTGTACTTTATACCATTTCTAACAGTGACGCGCAGTTTCATACGTGAGTTACTAGTCCCCGTTCCTAATGTTTTTAAAGATGTTCGGGGCAGGGGCAAATCTAACAAATCAGAGATCATGAAATCGGTCCTCCCGTTTTTTGAGTTATACACTTACATAAACAGTGACATAGTTGTATGTAACACGACTTTGTTTTATATATTAAGATTTCTCCTTAATAGTAAAAATCAGTATACTCTTCATTCCTGAAGTCCGACAAGGCTAAAAATATTTTGAAACTAAAAATAATGTAAGACAACCGGAGCCGAAAAGCCACCCTTTACCGCTTAGCGGAATCTGGAAAAGCAACTAAAACTGTTAGTGGCCATTCTTTATGGTAGTATATGACCCTTGTCCTCTTAGAAAAACAAACCCGTAGGACATCCTTTTTATTATGTCAACGGTCATTACGTTCTTACCTAATCGACGCAAACACATAAAAAGTTTTATTATTTCGCTATCTCTGAAGGGGTATGCAATGATTGCTTTTACATATTTACCCAAGGAGTATTTAATTATTATCATCATGTTACAGTGACAAGCTTATTTTTATTTATCACACACACATAAAGTTAAATAGAGTCTACTACTTTCTAGTACGTACGTACGTTTCTAGTACTAGTTCTACAACACATCATTTTAGCCTTTATTAGTTGATTGACGACTTAATAAATTAATAATTACTCAAGACTATTAATACTTCACAATTAATAAAATATTACAAAAGGTGGTTTTATTGATATTTTCGGGCTCTCTAGTTCAAATAGACATAAACTTATACGTTTACTGCGCCAATCGGATTAGAGATGAAAACTTTACTTTTCTGTTATGAAATAAAATTGAAAGATATAATTATAAGAAAAAAGGCATTTATACCTAGCTTTTAAGATCACAGTTCAAGTTAAAGGGTCAAAGGATCCTTTCTTAAAAATCATAAGGTCACTATTTTGATATTTACGCACAAAATTTAAATACGTAATTTGGTTTAATAAGACATAATAGACCGTTTGTCATCATTCATTCGATTGTGGCCGAATGCCATACATTTGCACTGCACGATTAAAATGAAACAAAGGGCAAAGTTAAGTCGGCATTTAGGTATGTACGTTGTGTAGGAGTTAACAAAAAGTTTTGTTTTAAATAAATAATTAACATCACCAGAAATTGTAATTAAGTACAACACAAGTCCTGAAACATGGTATAAAATGGAATAAGGTGTATTTACGTAGAATGAACATGATTTATTAAAATAAAGAAAGAACGTTATCATAAAAATGAATTTTTAAAATTAATTCCTTTTTGCAGGCTCTGAATGCAGCAGAAACGAGAACATACAAAAACGGATGCATTCAGCGTCCGTGTAATACAAATGAAGTGGTAAGTTTGAATTAAAAGTACTTAAATCATAATAATACTTCTGCGAGTGCTACTCCACCTTCCGCGTAAGCTCTTACACAAACCAGGATTATACTTAACTTTATGCAAAGTTCTGGCAGTTCCGAGACCTGACTACGTAATGGTATAAAGCTAATGAGTATTGTTATCGTCATAACCGCGATTATCGATTGGTATTGAGGCACGAGGTGACGGGTCAAGTAACTCAGCTGTACATATAGGTCTATGGTGCGGAACCATTATAGTTAACCGCTCATGTGTTGTCTTTCGCCTCATAACCGTTTCAATCGACCGGCACTTACAAGTACCTGCCAACCGAACAATATAGCAATCTAACATAGCAGCATAATTATGATAGTGACAGATTAGAAGAAAATATGATTCAACCCTCGGATGTAACTGATTCGGATAATACTTGTTAAGATCAATAGGGTGACGGTAATAGAATAAGCAGTCGGGTGAACAAATGAACGTCGTATTACCAGCTGTAGTGCGGGTCTGTATGGCGGAACCACTATCATTCCAGTCGTGTGTCCTCTTCCTAATCGAGTTGGCCGACTCGGATGTCACCCGGAAGATACAATGATCATGTCCAGACAATAAGTTCCACTTTGTTGTTGTCCGCTACATTGTCCTCCTAAATTAAACTTTGAATAGCTCGAACGCATTGCTGGAACCATTTGGTACAGTTTAATTTAGTTAAATGTTTGTTGAAAATAAAGAATTTGCAAAACGAACACGGTGTAAAATATTATTAAATTACTAAAGATTTGTTAACTTAATTAAGTAAACCAAATGTAAAGTAAAGCTATACCCAGATTATTATGGAACTTTCTCTTTTCTTTTGGACACTGGCTACCAAACATACATTTTTTAATTTCGAATTGCTCTCATTCATCATAACTCGTAGGCATAGAATGCAAAGTCTTTTTGTATTTGCCACCAGGCAAGCGACCAATAAAGCGACACCTGAAGTTTGCTAATGATAACGTCGCACCGTCGGTCGCACGTCAACACTTTTATTCAACACTGTTCCCGTTTCATTTTCAAACTTGTCTGTCACTGTCAATTGAACGCGCCGACCCGTGCTCCGGGTCCAATTAACGTTTTTAATAAATTGCTCTCTGTTGCATATAGTCGA
Organism: Autographa pulchrina; assembly: GCA_905475315.1. Lineage (NCBI taxonomy): Eukaryota > Metazoa > Arthropoda > Insecta > Lepidoptera > Noctuidae > Autographa > Autographa pulchrina. Next base: position 9,477,947 of record FR997768.1, read on the forward strand.
ATACCTTTCGGAATGAAGTACGTGGCATATTTCAGCCCTCCTGTTCGCTTCTCGCCAATCCGTGTCAAATTGACTCAATTTATGCAACTGCTGCTAAACTCAACCCTACGCATCAAATGTCATAATTGAGAGGGGATTGCATCTGAATAATGTATTAGTGCAGATAAGGCAAACTTCCAAGTTGGAATCATTTTGGACAGCTAAGTACTATTCTCGAGTAAACCAGTGAACCCTTCGCTCGTGCCGATTCAATATTCGCTTTGATTAAGAGCTCGGCTTATTAAAATCTTTAATAATGCCATCCGCTGGGATTGTCTAGGATTTAAAATATTATGAGGTTGATGATATATCTGTCAGTCTGTTATATAACTACGTAATGTTTTATGATAATTCTGTAATAAATGGATAAAATATTTACATAATTATGTTTCTGATAAATTTTGGTGACAGACGTATGTCACCTCAGTTAATTGTGATTATAAAGACTTTTTAGCATGTGATATTTAATTGAGTATTTGTTTAAAAAAAAAAGCAACATACAGCAACATCCTTCGGAGTTGTTTACGATAATTTTGTCACAAACTATCCTTGGTGTTGCTATTGGTTATATTATTATTATAACCCACCGAAATTACTTCCAGTAGGGAAGAGGGTCTATAGTAATAACACTAATGTACTTTTATTACGCATTACCATAAGTGCGTGAACATCTTGACACCCCTTTTGATACATGGCAGATAACGTTATAAAGAATGTTCATTAAATCTATTAAATATTCATTCTATTTACATTGGTAACAATACATAAACAGTCAACTTAGATATTGTTTTCGTAAATACCTAAGTGAACCTATGAAACGGTTTAATGAAATCTCTAAAGAAAGTCCTATGACTGAATCTCAAAGAGTTCCAATACGCTTTGCAAGATGAAGACAAAGGCATTCAATTACCTCCTATCTTTATATAAAACCTTTGTTTTTGAAAACACTATACATTGTAACAAGAAGAGACTAAAAACTGATATATGTCAGTTTTAATTCAATATATCTAGCTATGTTTATGGTAATGTCAGTTTTCACCTTCCCGCGTGATATTCGCGGACAGCATTTCAACGTTTCGCTCACTCGACTTATGATATACCCGGGAAAATAAACAGCTGACATAATATGATGATTTAGCGCCTTTCAAAGTCAGATAAGCGAGAATTTTTTTCTGTACAGTTTATTCGATTTGTACTGAGATAAAATAAGAATTCGAATTCTCATTTATCCTTTTTTAACAACTAGGTGAACCCTAAAACAATATCGACGTAGATATGTAATGTTTGCGTTACGTAAGTGTATTGTTTATCAAAAGGGATGGGGTCTGGGATGAAATAAAATTTTGGCTGCTCATCTCGTTCGTGCACGCGCTTGGGGTCCCCAAAGTTTTTTCACCCTAATGATTTGCTCAGGGGTTCTTTTGAACCCATTGTTTATTTTGGAGCGATCTCTGAAATTGTTTTTTTTACACTTGATGTCTTTGCGTATATTTATTCACATGTTTGTGTGTATCATGTGTGATATTTTCTCATGTGACCAATCAATGGTGATGGGTTTTACAGAGTCTTATATCGCATTGATAGCTTTTACATTAAAAAATCACAGTTTAACGGTATCTTCTTTTATTACCTAATCCTCGTTTCGCTTAATCGATTTTAAGTCTGCCTCCGTCTGTGGGGCAGATAATGCCGTAATAACCAACCTCGACGGATATTAATCGTGGTGTAATGCTATCAAAGTATCTCATCGTCTTAGCCCTTCTTACATATTTACTTAGCTGTCTTCCCGTCTGCTGGCGCGCACCCCTCTAAGTCTGTTACAACTTACAACCAAATATCTTACCCCAGCAGCCCTTACGTACGCTAAATATCAAGAGTCGTTGGAAGTGAATTAGGGATTAAAGCTAAGTATGCTATTGTGATCACGAACTTTAAAATTTCATAATATGAAGATATCTCCAGGTATTTCTTTGTATTGTTGATAGTGTTTAGTAATACCAAGAATGGATCAATAGTAACAACATTTCATATTTAAATCAAGTGTATTTTAGAAAGCTGGTCAGAAAAAGAATTTGAAACAAAAAACGGTGTGTAATGCTTTGAGAAGAGTTTTAGTTAGAGAGCTGTGTGAGCCTAGAACAGACACGACGTAAATACAGAAGCGCTTCACCGTTGACACTATCAGATAGTAGACTTAATAAACCAGCTTTAGTATCTTACCTCAGCTCACAAACTACGTAGACATGGCTTTGCTTTCCTCACGTTTATCTAACATATTGACTGACAACCGCTTATGTTATTCTAACTATCTTACTCTATTAGTTTGTTACATTATGCAATATTAATTTATTGATGCATGAGCGTAAAGCAGATGAGTAGTTGAGACTTGAGAGAGATAAGCAAGGCATCATTATTTTCTTCATCTGTAGTTATAGTCAATATCAAGTGGTAATTTGTTAAGAAATCAATGACGCAGAATATACTGCCCTCGAGTCCCACAGAGCGTGAGCAATAGAATCACCTACCATTCCCCTGAGTCTGGGCCCTGCTCTCAACAAAACACCGCAACGTCTAAATTGCCTCTGGCGACGCGTAAAAAGCAATGAAAGCATTTTCACATGACCAGTTTTCATTTCACTGACGCCCCTCTGATCCCTAAGGAATTTCAAATAGTATCTGCAGTAACTAATATTGCCGGGGGTGGGGAACCCCTCCCCATGCATCCTCGTAAAACGTATTGTTATTAGAACCATAGAACCATCAAAGAATCTAATATTTCATTTTATAGACATTTGAATTTCATTGGGGTAAGTTCTTACATATAAAAAGACCGTTTATAGGCCTAGTAAAATAAATATGTAAATTCAAGTACCTTTTATTGGAATTCTTCAAAAAAACCCTGTTTTTTTATGAAGATGCTATTTTTAAATGCATTAGTCAATAGGTGACGTGTCTTCGGTTTCTTTTCTAAATAACCTATTTAGATTTTTATATTATTTGGTTCAGGGGGTGGATCTACCAGTTATCTGTCCGACATCTGGCTAGATCCACTACGGCTACGTGACCCCGGACTGCCCTAGCTGTTGCTTTCACATTCTTTGTACTTTCATGATGGTAGCATCCTATAACCCGTCCTACCTTGTTATCCTTTCCAACGTATCCTTTCCCAATTCCTTATCCCGCAGGAACGCAATGGATAATCTGATGATCTAATGGATGGTAAGGTGGATGAAGTATGTCAGATGATGGATGTTGAGACAAAAATAAAGAAAAGTATGCTGAGATGGTTTGGCTATGTCGAGGGAATGAATGAAGAACAATTGACGAAAAAAGTATTTAAGGCGAGTGTGAATGAAAAAAGGCTAGGTCAAGAGTACCATAAACCGAACAGCATGTATGAAGGGAATAATGAAAGTGGACAAAGCGAAACAAGTGTGTAAGGATCGTAGCAAGTGGAAAGAAGTGGTCTCTGCCTACCCCTACAAGGGAAAGAGGCGCGATTATATGTATATTATTTAATAAAGGGAACTCAGCCTAGACCCAGTAAATGCAATAAATAACTTAAATTAAACAAACAGCTATATTTGAATAATAACAATGAACTTTAATTCTGTTTACTTATGAAGCCTACTTACATTATAAATTAATTTAACATTCCCAATTTCTATGTAATGTTTCGTATTTCGCATAAACAATGGTATTAATTTTAATTGAGTTACTAAGCGATTGTTTTGGATATTATAAGAAGTGAAGAAAATTTACGAAATGAAGGAATAAAATTATAAAAATATTGGTTCTCTTGGGAATTACATTATCTAATAGACTTCTTACATGCTCTACAAAGCATTATCCATTTACAAATAAATTTAACAGTCTATGGCAATAATTGTTCTTTTTTTTTCAAATACTAGAAAAAAAACTTCTCAAAAGTAGTCCTGCGCTCCTATAATTATGCTAAAAACAACAGGAAATGCGGGCTACAGTTTTTGAAAAGATGCTAGCGTCGTTTCAAGTCTATCTGTCCTCTTCTGTTCTTCTTCTGTTTTTTGTTTTGTAATTTAACTTAACATGTTGTTATAAATTTGATTTTGTTTTGTAATTTAACTTAACATGTTGTTATAAATTTGCATGCCGAACTAAGTAGGCGAAATATGAAGTTCTGTATTAATTTGTAAGACCTGTAAACACCATATTTCAAGCAAATAAATAAATTCTATTCTATTCTCCGCCAATGATAGACCAGCTACAGGCCTGTAAAATTATTATTTTTTTCTAATTACTTCAAAACTGAGCAATAAAGTGATAAATCGGTAATAGAAAAGATAACTAAATATAAAATACTTATCATCATGATACAGTATGAGAACTATGGGGGGTATTCGAGTCGTTTTATTTGGGAGCATGTCAGGAGACGACCCTCTGCATTCCCGAGGGTAAAATCAGCAAGTGAAGGGTGGGCTCGTTATTACGTGGTCGCCGCCCCATACATAATATATGCATTATCTTAGCTCACAAATTGCAATGCCGCCATGCCGCGGCCCGGCCGTGCCGAATCGCTTATTGCTTGTTTTTGGAACGAGGCTTGGGTGTCTCTTTAAAGATGTACTTTTATTTATTATTAGTTACCGACGTTACCGTACGTGATGCGTAAGGTAAAGTGTTTTTTTTTAAATAATGTTTATTTAAAAAATTGAGCAAAAAATATAGTAAAAGTCTTAACTTATCAGTATTCGATTTTAATATCAAATTTTATAAAAAAAACGTACTTATTTCGTCAGATATACGTATAAACATACTCGTTATTCAAATGAATACTGTATAACACGTCAAAACATATCTCCAATATTTAGTCAAACTTCATACTTTTGTAACGTGAAAGTCTAACTTCAATTTACTTCAAAGATTTTATTCTAACTAAATACAGGCCGTTAAAAAATATATATATATTTTTACTAATGAGTATGTATGTGTACGTGGATTTGGAACATCGGTCATCTACTTCGTGCTGGTTTAGGGGCAGTAATAATGAAATAAAATCCCATATTTCATATTTCACATAACTTCATATTTTCAAAGAATTATATAAATAAAATACGTGGATATACGGCGTATTTCAGTAATACCATAAGCAGATTAGTGGAACACGCAATATGGGGAACCCTTTATATTTCTTGGATATAGAAATATTTTTGTGCTTAAAGGGTCAAATGTGGAGTTACACGTGTTTCAGGTTAGTCTTAATTCTCTTCCTTAGATTAATAACTGTTCTCTGTTGGGACCTTGTTTTATTAAGGTAAAAAAAGTTTCATTGTTGTCTTATTTGACGACCTCCGTGGTCGAGTGGCGTACGCACCGGTTTCAAGGTGTCGCTAGCTCTGAGGTCCCGGGTTCGATCCCCGGACGGGTCAATGTAGAAACCAACTTTTCTACATTGTCCATAACACAAGTGCTTCAGCTACTTACTTTGGGTTCAGAGCAATGTATGTGATGTTGTCCGCATTTATTTATTTATTTATTATAAATTAATCGACCATCCCTATAGATTTCCTTGAAAAAAACTAATTTATTCAAGGACACAAAGGAAACCTTTTTGATTTTCCAACCAACAAATCAACCTTTTACAATATCCATTTAGCATATTAGGTTATTGTACTGCCAGACATTTCAATGGGAATGTCTGGAAAATGTGCCTCAATACATTTGTACAAGATTAGCAGTAAATCTATTTGTAGATAGGTAAACTTTATAAAATATTCTTTTCTGGTTTTTTATCCGTCTGCACTGGATGCCTTTTGGTCTTAAGAAGTTTGGCAGTTTAACAATGCCAAAAAAATATGTTTTATTCTAGGGTCCTTTATACTGTTAGATTCATTTTCTAACCTAACCCTCTTATTGGCCAAGGTTTATAATGTAACTAAGAGCGAGTGCCTGTATGCATATTGTAGTTGCACGCTCAATCCTAGTCTAGTCTAATACCAAAGTGACTTAACATTGTTATATTTACTTTCTTAATTGTGCGTGGTGATAATATACATATTTCTTTCTTTATATTTGAAGAGGCCTTTGACCAGCAGTTGGGCATTTACAAAGAGGAATCAAATTAAATTCAATGGAAGATGTAAATCAATGTGTGTTTATAATTATTAAGATCTTATTTACGCTGAATTCGAAATGAAATAAACAACCACAACATAAAACTTAACCTGTAAATATTACTTATCATTTTCATGAAACGAAATGTATGTTGATGGACCGGAATATTTAATATTACGCCATTTTATTCTTTTATCTACAAAATTGTATAATTAATGTAAAAGGATTTTCTTTTTGTACAAGTTCGAGTATTACATGACTCAAAATGAAAATATTTTATTCCTACCAATTGTTTTTTTTATTAAAGTAAATAAAGATTCTGCTTTCACAACGCGTTAACATTTTTAAAATATTTATAAGTAATACCTATCTGCAATTGAAGAAAAATATCACAATGGCATGCAAGAACAGCTGAATGCAAAAGCCGTGAAGAAATAATAATAATTGGTATGTCTTCTACTTATGTTGACACATATTAAACTTCTAAGTACTTATTTTCCCAGAAAACAATCATGCCAGAATCTCAGTTTCTAACCCAACCTAAGTCTAGGTAATACTTACGTCAAAATATACCACTAGACTCTAGACTCGTGTTCTTTAAGATTATAATCTTTTCATTAAAAAGCTTGTCCTGAATTATGTAAACACTTGTTTACACACTTATTACCATTTTCTAATTATAATTAAAGTCATTATACAGCTTACGACTAAATTAAGTAAGATTATGTTAATACTATGTTTTGTTGACACAAAGTTTATGCAAATGTTTGGCAAGTTTGTATGTTTATCACGTATTAGTTTCTAAGAGGTCAGGCATCAAGGGAGGGGTCGCTTGCTTAGACCTACCTACCTACCATAATAACTCTGTAGGACCGGCCGATATGTCACTCAGTACACACTGATAATTACCTCTACTGGGGTATGATTGTAAACATTGCTAGCTTTTATTCACTCACCCGTTAGGTACCTTTTAAAAGTGAATAAGAGTTATTTTCCATACATTAAATGTAATATATGCGATTTCTACCATCGTTTATGCTTGTAGAAACGTCATTTTGGCTAGAAGGGCTAGAAAATAATCAGGATATCTATAAAAAGGACAATGAATAGTTATAAAAAATATATTTCACAGATGATGATTTAAAGGTAAACTACTCATAAGTACATAATATATGTAAGTTTCACACATATATTAATTTTCACGACACTACAGTGAAAACTGAAAGTACTGCAGAACTAAATAATTAATTATCTACTAGTGTATTAAATATTTTATATCTATCTATCGAGGTTGAATTATTATTCTCAATTATACCACACAAACTCAGTACTACTGTTCTAGTTTCATACATATTTGAATATGCGTGTTTTGACTTTGCATATTATCCTGAATCCAATAATGTGTGCCAGCCAGGGGTACTACCTACTTACTGTAAACATAGCCTACCAAGGGGCTATTGAAACTCATTTATACGTGAGAGGTATACACATGTAAAATGTAAGCCCACTGCTCTTGAAGGAACGAATAAATTACGTGTACGCATAAATAATAAATGTCTTCGAGTGTACGCGGAGCTCACCGTTTCTAAACGTGACACTTGCCTACTCGGCGCTCTGTATGGTGTGATGATCGACAATTGTCGGTGAATTCATGCAACTTGGTAGCTTAAGCCAGTTGGCTGTTGTGCTACACATAGGGCTGGTGTTCCAGATTCAAAGCAAACCAATGACCGAAGGCATATCAATCAGCTGTAAGTATGCGGTTACATCCGGACTTACATGAAGACGTGAGGGTTGTAATGACCATTAGAGTGCGGAACAACTTAACATTACTGCTTCATAGCTGACATTATTAGTCTTTAGCTGTCAACTAAATAGGTAGGTTCTTTCTCTACCTAGCCTTTTTCCAAATTAGGGGTTCTAGTTTTAACGGATTTAGCTGAATACTGTATTTTATATAAGGTGGGTGTACCATGGAAGGCCACTCTAACAAATAAACAAGTTTTATTCGTTTATTTCCTGGATAAATGAAACAAACAAATATTTAAGTAATACTTTGTTTTATTATGAAACATATAAACCACTTTTTTTATTGTAGATTTAAGCGCTATTTATTAACGTTTAGTGTTTAATGACTGATTTATTATAATGGCCTTCTAAGGAGCCCTGTTCCTAGAAAGGCCATTTGGAAGAGTTCAATAAAACTTAAGTTCAATCAAAAATAATAAAATAAAATCAAATAAATAAATCTGCAATTCTAAAAAGTGGTTTATATGTTACATAATAAAACAAAGTATTACTTAAATATTTGTTTGTTTCATTTATCCAGGAAATAAACGAATAATAACTGTTATTTTGTTAGAGTGGCCTTCCATGGTACACCCACCTTATACCTATATAATTTGCCTATTTGACTTCCACAACCTATTTTACAAAACAGTATTGTTAGAATTGTAATGACTAAGCGTCTGCTACAGATCAACGTTGGAGTCGAGAACTCGAGACCAACGCCAAGGCAAGGGTAGGAATGCGGTGTGTTTAAATTACCTACTAAATCACTACTTAACTAGGCTCTTATTTTAGTACGCTACTTTAATTAGAGGTTAATATTGTAAATTAGGTCTAAAGGCGTAAATAAACAAGCTTTATTAATTCTCAATTAAATGTCAATCATAAAAACTTAAGTATGACGTCATTAAGCTTTAACTATGTCTAATATACATCTAAATAATTCGTGTGATAAACAAAATTTATTTAAATTAACATTCTTTATTCGAAACTGAAGGAAAGGAGTACAAAAGTTTTGTGGAGTTATTACAAAGGTAGAATAAGTTATTAAACTCTTTAAGATAAACCGTCGCACAAAAAATAATTCGTATACAAAAGAAATAAAATTACATAGCTACTTCGTGCAAATATTTACAACATTACTTGCTACCGGTACTTATTGTAAGAGAATATTAAATTCTCTCAAAGCTTCGCTCCATAACGTAAGCCTACATAAAGTATTTTGGGGCCATTTATACCCACGAATAGCTATTTAAAGTGACTCAAGCACTTAGTGAAATTGAAAAACATAAATCATAGACAACCGAGACCGATGACACTGGCCGCCATAAAGTGGTCGTATCCGCGAGAAAATGGCGACTTCAATGTTTTTTTTCTTACTAAGTCTTAAAAGTCAAAAAACTAGTGCAAAATCATAGACAGTGTACTAATTACTATTATTGTGTACCGGCCATACATAATGCCAATTAGTTTAACGATACGGATAGATGAAACGTCACAACATTTCAGGCAGGCAGCGGAATTTCAAGAAAAATAAGCTAATAAAATTAATAATATAAAAACTAAACGACACACGATCTACATATTTTACTAATTATTAAAGCTAACGCGTATCCATCCACTTATTTGCTCACGATTCTAAAGCTATGCACGAATTCGTAATATTTTTTTTCTTGATAAAAGCAAAATATATAAAAATATGATTTCGTACTTATAGCAAATCATTGTGTCTTTTATTTTTATTATAGTGCATTAATGAAGAGCAGCGCATGAACTTCGCGGATTTTAAAGGTAGGGAAATATGTCACTTTCATAAAACGACTTTAGAGATAATAAGGTATTATAATGTTTATGGATTAAATTCGACCGGGTACTTACCTATTAAGGCACTAACTTGGCCTAATTGATGAAAAATGAAGTAACAAATATCTGTGAATGGAAAAAGTTAGTAAGTAGAAGTACCTACTTCCTTAATACGAAAATGGCAAATAAACTTTTATGAAGGCTTTTTGTGGTAGACCTACAGTCGACCGCACAACAATGGTAACATAGACACTTTTACATAGACGGGCCCTTTTAGCAAAAGTGGAATACATCTTAATATTATCTACAAGGTGTGAAAAAAATAATCTTCAAACAGCTATTTAAGTTTTCTTGCTTTATTTGAAATAAAAACTACACTCATTTGGGAGGTACGACGACGCCCGCGCCGTGTCACGGACAGTCCAACTTTTTGCGTCAAGGGTTTAAAACAAAAAGCTTTTAACTCTTTTCGGAAAATTACTACATTGTCTCTAGAAAATTTAACTGTAATGCTTCCAAATAACTTATTCCGGTAATTACTGCGGAAATTATAAGGAACAACTTAAACAATAGCACGAACACAAGTTGACAATTTCAAATGAAAGTTTCCAGAAATTGTTAAATTACAACCATTGTTACCGACTATACATATTTAATAGCCATCTAAATTCCAAAAACATGATATTATCTACATTTCAATAGAGTGGAACCTGTGTGTAAACTGTTACAGACGAAAAAAAACAGACCGTGGTATGTACATACGATTATGACATTTTGTAAAATAGAAAACAAAATTAATAAAACATTTAATGATCTTACACTCAGAATATCAATATATTAGTTACATACTTCAGTAATCAGTAGTATAAGATAAATATTTTACTGCCGGCTTTTTAAGGTCCCATAGGGCAAAAGCTAGGCAACAACGACTGTTCACAATGCCTGGTCACGACAATCTGTCTGTGTCTATCAGGCGAAAGGAATTATACAATTATATTTGTAGAAATAAAATCAAAGTGTTATCGATGGCACGTACCTTATCTAAAAATCTTTATTTAGACATAGGCATTTCGAAGATTTAACTATTATCATTTATAATGTAGATTTTAGTGAAGCATACATAATTCGGTTTCGTTGTTTATCTAATTATAGGTGCGTGGCTATACCAAGCAATTCACTGAATACAGGCGTTATTAGAACAGGTAGTATAGGTACACAAAAGAAGGTCCTATTCTCAAAATAGATCATAATATCACATTTCAAAAAATGTTATTAATAGCTGTTACTGAAAACATTTTGTGCGACAATCTAATAATACGTCGCAAACAGATTTATTTGGTAGATAGCTTTGATCCTTAATTAGATATTTAATCTCCGTAGCTATTCCTATTCAGGGGATAGAAGATAAGAATGTACTGTCACACAGTATACTTGAGGTTTTCTCAAAAAGGAAAAAGATGCAAGTAATATTTTTTTGTTTTCCTACCGAATAGTGTAGCTAAGTACCTTGTGTATTAATCAGAATTAATTGTCGCGTCACAGCGCTAGGAGCACTACGCGGCAAGCAAAGGGACCATGTCTTTCGTTGTAATATTGAAATATAATATAATTGCATTTATTTTTACACGACTGCCCAAAAAGGAGTGTTATGTTTACCTATGCCAATGCGAGCCATTGAATATGAGTGTTGATGTCCCGTAAATATATTGTCGTGATAACAAGTTAGTTTTTCTTCTCAAAACTACTTCTTTACTAAGTAGTTTCAAAAGGATACCTTCTAGGCAACTTGAATAGAGAGTATATTTTTATTAATTGTCCATGACTGTCTGGACAGCTTTGCAAGGTATACCAAGATAGCTCCAATGATTTCAGTACTAAGATTAAGCCTACTTAGAAACTAGTGTTCATCTCGATAGCTCTTCATACTACCTGAATGGACGCTATGACTAGAGACTACTAGTACTGTGAGTGTGTAGTTGGTGTGATACAGTGTTCAGAAGGCTATTGGCTATTCATCAACATCATCTCTCTGCCCTGTTCTCAATTAGTTATTTGGGATAATTGAAGGATGTTCAAAACGTCTACATAGTATGCTGAATTGTATATCTAAATGTAGAGTATTTGAAACATTATGTAAGAATCTAAGCAAAAATCAGACATAAAATCGTATTCTTCCTTGTAGTGATAGATATATACAGGGTGTTAAGAAACCCCTGTCCGACCCGAAAGGGTGATAGAGGGTTCACAATCACATGCCGAAATAAAATATCAAATTTGGAAAATTCATGATAGAAACAATAATAATGGATTTTGAAATAACCATTTTTTGCCCCGTAATTCCCTAAATTTGAGAATAAAACAAAAACTACAACACCAATTTCGTCGGTATTTTTGGGGGCCTTTTGTTTGGTAATAAGGTAGCATCTGTGACGACGCCGACTCTCTCTCCCGACATCAAACAACTATTCGAATCTACTGATTCATATTATTATCCCCATCTTACCAACATATCTATATGTTATAATCGTTACACATATTACTAATTCAATTCGGATTATTGTTAAACCATTATTTTACGATAACTACTAACTGTTAGCGTAACGGTTTTGAAGCATAATAATATCACAAACATATTAATTTACATATTAGGCGCCCAGTCGTATCGTTATCAATATCTGAAACATAATTTTCATTGGCTTAGAAATAATACGTCTACGATGTTACAACTAAACTAATCAATCGGAAGCCAAAGAATATCAATTTAAATTTTAAAGCAAAGTAGGAATAACTTGTCGATAACTGACGCGTTATATTAGCAGGAATTTAGTGCTTTTTCTAAGCCCAGGAAGGATGCAAAAGAGGAAAATAAATAACATTAGTAGCTTAGCCTCGTCACATCACCCTCGTCGAATATAGCCTGACTAGCAAGGCGCAAAAAATCGTAAATCCACTCAATTCCTTAATCCACACATCTAAACAATAAAGAACCTAAATTATATGGGTTAACTTTATCCTAAGCAAAGCATTGAAAGCGTAATATAAAGCGCGTTTTTGTTTACAAACAGACCCCTAGGTAAGAAAGTTCCCCTTTCGTAGCCGCGCCGAGCATGCTCAGTGATCCCGCGGCTCCGGCAAAGGCAAGGACGGGACCGGGGTGCAAGTCCGACATATCCCCACTTCGTGCCCTCGGCGTGGGTCGAAAACAATCGATTTTCACCTTGAAAAAAAGGTAAGAGAATTTTAATGTAACAATCCCTACTTGAATAGGATTTTGTAAAAATATAAGGGTTTTCTTTTATTTTACTAACGTTGATTGTAAAACTACTTATTCAATTGGGTAACCTTTTATATCAAGTTAACATTTTCCGATTTTAGCCGCGATTTGATTGAATAGTTTGAAGAAAAAATGTTTTTATACGATTTATTATTTCTTAACATCTCAAATACTCAAAGAAAATGAAGCTTTGAATAGGTAAAAGAATTTTTAAGTACATAACTCAAATGGGTGCCAGAAGCACCTATCTTTCAGTTGCATGTATAAAAGGACTGTGTTGGCTCTTGGCAGTTTGGCACCTACCCTGTCCAGTTTATTGCTTACGCTGCGTCAAACGGGCTCTTAGTCGATGCCGAAGGCAAACAAGGCCTTAAAAATCTTTCATAATGTTTTCACAATGCGCAATTTAACAATACAAGAAGAAAGGAAACAATATCATGTATTTTACTGATGCCTTTGATATAAATCTCGAATAAAAGTGAGTGTTTCTGAGGCTTAAAATTTGCCGTCGGGAACATAAATGCCCACGATCAATAGCAAGATATATTTTTAGCAAGATAGTTTTTACAACAGTTTAAGCTGCAATGCAATTCAGAAACTCTGGGTAGTCTGAAGTTTCGGTATTGCATTGTGTTTTTAACCCCCGACGCAAAAAGAGGGGTGTTATAAGTTTGACGTGTGTGTGTGTGTGTGTGTGTGTGTGTGTGTGTGTGTGTGTGTGTGTGTGTGTGTGTGTGGGTGTGTCTGTCTGTCTGTCTGTGGCATCGTAGCTCCCGAACGGATGAAGCGATTTCAATTTAGTTTTTTTTTATATTAAAGGTTACTTATCTGCGAGTGTTCTTAGACATGTTCGATGAAAATCGGTTGAGCCGTTTAAAAGTTATGGGGGTAAAAGTGGGGAAAGATAACCGAATGTCTGCAAATATACTCGAGTGGGGTCTCAAATGAAAGCGCACTGAAAGGGAGTATTGATAACTTAATCGAGAGTGCTCTTAGCTTCGTTTGCTGAGAAAATTGGTGGTGGATACGTACCTATAAAAAGTATAAAATAAAAAATTAAATTAAAAATTAAAAAAACCCCCGCCACAAAATCTAAGCAGGTACCCTTTAAAAAGTAAAAAATAATAAAAAAAACTCAATCTTAAAGTACCTAAGTATGTATTCATAATTCTAAAAAAAACATCGCGTTGGGGACCGCTCCAAACTTAACAATTTAATTGCAAATAGTCTATTACCTAACTTAGCAGCATAGATGAATTTAAAAATTAAATTAAATGAGCGGTCCCCCAACGCGACGTTTTTTTTTTTAGAATTATGAAAACAAGCTTAGCTAGGTACTTTAAGATTGAGTTTTTATTATTATTTTTTACTTTTTAAAGGGTTTTGGTTTTAGCATGCAATATTGAGCACATACCGGAGTGCGACAATCGGGAGAAGTGCCGAAGTGAGTTACATCAAACACGGTAGTCCCTCAGAATAAAAATACAACGCGACTTTCTTGAGCAAACACAATTATAGAGCCGATACTTGAACATCAATTATACCAAAGAGAAGTGGATACCTGTAATTCTTTCATTCTTTAGTTAAAGAAACAAGAAAATGACTTACTAGTTTGTATTCGAGAACCTATATAAAGGATAAAAAAATTGCTTTCTCCAGCCAACTCACTTATCCATTCCAAAATGCTGATGATGACTTCTAAGATATTAAAATAAGCCCTAACGTTATTTAAGCTTAATCAGAAATAATTTTGTAATTCAGTGCATGTAAAAAAGACCGTGTCAGTTATGTTTTGTAGGTTCTACATAACAATTACATTAAAAGTGTAACTAACACGGTGAAGTACTCTGTACAAGGTAATACGGTAATACTACACCAGATAAAATGGAAAATGTCCTTGGTGAAATAGACTTGTACAAAAATTCCAATAAAAGTTAACAGTTTTATTTTAATTAATGACATATATTTATATATATATTTATTCATAGAATCAAACAAGTTCAAGAAACAAAAATCCTTCTTAATCCGCATATTGTAACGGGCTGACGGAACCCTACACTGCGAGAGACTCGACACGCACTTAAACAGGTTATTTTTTATTTTACTACCCTGTTAACGTGTCTCCTGGGTGGGCGATTTCCGCAAAATTTCTTAACCGTTGAACAACAAGATTTATTCACTTGTTTAATTATTTTATTTATTTATCTTATTGTTTAAGACATATACCTAAGTAATTGCACTAATCAAAGGGTTACCGCTCGTGGTACTACTAAAAGATCTAACTATTAATAACTGACAAATTTCATGTTCCATTACTTATTAGAGTAGGTTTAGAGAATCTTAACGTCAAAAATTTTCGTTCGTCCGAAATTTCGGAACGAAATGGAACCGTGGTAGGAAATACGCGAAATTTCGTTCGAAACTTCGTTTTTCGTTGAATAAGAGTAGACCTCTCGAATAACATCCAATATTTAAATTTTTAGACAGCAAACGTTGAACTTGTCTAAAAAATGTAAACAAGTTCAGTTTACCTACAGTTTGTTGGTTGAATAATCACTGTTCAGCTATTTACCAGCTTCTGGTTTCTGAACAAAGAATTCAATGCGGCTTCGATGGTCGGCAGTGGGCCGACACCGGCGCGCGGCCGTGTCGGAATTTTCCCGTTTTCGAGACTTAGTTAGCTTTGAAGTGGTGTAACGGCCAATACCACTTACAACAGCTTCAAATATACATATTTTTTTATAGATTTAAACTCTTAATCTTATCATAAAGTAAATACAATTTGCTACATTTTAATTGAATAAAATTTATGCTCACGTCATTTGTTTTGAGTGATGATTATTTAAAATTTAACTGCTCAAGATTTATTAAATAAAGAGTGACCCTTTTTCTAATAATTGTATGCACCCAGGTACAAATCTAATGGCGTATCATTTACCTTTATTTAGTTCAGTAGTTACGAACCAAAACACTCGTATGGGATCACTTAGTATGTCTGTTTCCCAAAGTTCTTTCTTAGGATTCATTAAATAGGGTTTTGTTAGAGGTGGGGACACCGGAAAGATGGTTAATCAAATTATTATTAACTTGAAGTTACTGAATGGTACTGCATGTGCAGGCTCAGCAACACCATCGACAAAGTTGAAATCCTGAAGTATTAATAAATTACCTCATTTATCAAACAATCGCTAGCGTACTTAAAATACACTTGTACTTTGAAAATTTAATTGCTCCGGCTGAAGGTGTATTTATAGTCTCGCCAAATTAGTCCAGTGAAGCTGTAAATGAGTCCGCTGAGGCTAAATGCTGCAGACCTCTTCAATAAAAATACTTTGAAGACTACTATCGCTTTCATTTATTACAGGAACATAGATACAATACTGTATAAGTAAAATTTGAAACAAATTCATAACTAAAGGAAATTTCAACCATGTTAATAGGATGTAGGTACTATTGTTAAAACCGTGTGCACGGACTCGCGAATAATTTAAACGCAACCCTTGATAGAGGTTGAATAGTTTATTCAGCTTTCTGTCTTTAGCATTCGTACATACATTTTATTAATTATTTATTAAACACAGAGTTCATACGCAGTACATAAAGAGATTATGCAGGGTTACTTGTAAAATATTAATAACTACATTATGTACTAACATCATAATCAAAAAAGTTTTATTTACAAAAACCTTGATACAATAGGAATAAGTCTTCAATTTATTTTTGTTTTTATTTCTCATTCTCGGACACTTATCGTGCAGTCCAGATCGTCCAAAACTCGTGCTTTAGTGCGTCAGGATTCAAACAATTTTTACTATAAATTGCGTCCATTCCATTCACACATTATTGATTAATAATGATGTTAATAATGCAATTTAATTTCCTTATCTTATATATAATAATATATAATAATAATAATAATATTCCGGGACAACTCACACACGGTTATCTGATCCCAAGCTAAGCAGAGCTTGTGTTATGGTAACCAGACAACTGATAAACATACTTATATATTTCTAAATACATACATATTATAGATAAATTACACCCAGACAACCAGAACAAATGATCGTGCTCATCACACAAACATTTGTCCTGGGTGGGAATCGAACCCACGACCTCCGGTATAGCAGTCAGGGTCACTAACCACTAGACCAACAGGCCCGTCAATATATATAAAATTCTCGTGTCACAATGTTAGTTACCATACTCCTCTGAAACGGCTTGACCGATTATTATGAAATTTTATATGCATATTCAGTAGGTCTGAGAGTCGGCTACTATCTATTTTTCATACCCCTAAGTGGTAGTAGGTAGGTAGTAGGCAGGTGCTAGGTAGAAAAAATTGCATTGCAACGCATGCCGGGTACAGCCAGTTTCCTTATAAAATAATGTTGTAGCATACATCCAAAACCTGATTTCGTAGTGCAGTTTGGTTCAATACAATTTTGTTTTAATATAGGTAACAATGCGAAATGAAGTTCAATTAAATGCCTATGTGGATAATTATATTTGTATTTTAAGTGGAAGCCCAATCAGCGTAATAAACATTCGAGTATTATTAATATTGCTGATATTATTGTTAATACAAGCCTGATTCCACGCCACATTATTTGACTAATGACTTATGATGAGGCGTGATTGGATCATTTTGGAAATATAATAATTACAGTGTAACCTGATTAAATGGGAGTGTGAGAAAGCTGTATAACTGAAAGTTACATCGAGGTCCGACATTTAGAATCCAAAAACAAATCAATGTAGGTTACAAAAATAACCCAATACGCGAAGTAGTTTCTACCAAGTTCTTAGGATTAACTATTGATAGACAGTTAAACTGGAAAGATCACATAGAATGTTTTTGCAAAAAAGTAAGTAGTTCCGCCTATGCCCTCTATAAACTGACCTCTATTGTAAACATAGAAGCTGTGCTCACATTCTATCACAGTGTTACGGCGTCTGTCTTACGATACGGAATTATTTTTTGGGGCAATTCGACAAATAGTATCATGGTATTTAAGGCCCAAAAACGATGTGTGCGATCGATGTTTGGTCTTCTGTCAACTGATAGCTGTAAGCCATATTTTCTCAAGCATAAAATCCTGACACTTCCGTCACTATATATTCTAGAGGTATCACTATTTGTACACAAAAATCCTCAGTTATTTCAACGCATGTGTGACGTGGTAAAGCGCAACCGGCGCAATGACAACAGGCTGTGTCTACATAGTACGAAAACAACCCTAATGACCAAAAGTTTACAATGCATGGCCCCAAAAATATATAATAAATTCCCACAAGAAATAAAAACATATGACTTGACAATATTTAAACGAGCACTTAGAGCCCTCTTGGTCAAAAAATGTTACTACACTATAAATGATTTTTTAAATGACAACAAATTAGAGGCACCTTGACATACGCACTGATCTGACATATTCTTATGTTCAAATTTTTACTACACACTGTATCCTGACTGTATTTTTCATTTTCTTTAATAATTTTAACATTTTAATTTATTTTGTATGCTGAAAATGTATTTTATTTTATTTTGTTGAATATGCATGTAAATTTATATAAGTACCCCCTTATTAACATAACATTCATACGCCTTCTGAGGCAGATTTTGGTGGTACTAATTGTATTAAAACTGTGATCATATGTAATACCCAAAATGTATATGAATAAATAAATTGATTGATTGATTAGTATTTATAAACTTGTTTCTATATGATCTCGCATTTGTATGATCTACAAAATATGTGGGTGATCTACAAATGTTTTGCGAAAAACTGAGTTTCCTATAAATAAATAAAAAAATATGACGTAACGAGAAATTCCCAAAATTCTTACGTTTTGTATTGTCTGGCTGTCTGTTAAGATAAAATTCGGTCCTTTCTGCCATATTTTATTTTATTTGCGACATTGTTTTTCTAAATATATTTTATGTGCCGGGTAAACTGGTAGGTGTGCAGAGTCGGCACCTCTAGGGTCATGTCAACATAACACAATCATAATCTAACCTTACCTATAAAGCTGACACAAGCTGGGGAAATGCCGACTTCGCAACCTTATGGCCGCGTCCTTATCGTCACATATTTATAACGTTGACTGTTGTACCTATACCGAATTCCATTGTTCTAGGTGGAAGGAAAAATAAATTGTTCTGTTTCGTGTGTTCGGTACAATGTTTTGATAAGACTTTCTGGAGTAGATAATGATGTAGATTATAACATTTAATTTCGTGTTACGTGGAATAACGCCTGTGTCGAGTGGTAGGCAAGAACACGGATTTCCACTTGCTTCGATCCTCCATTAACCCTCATCAAAAAGAGAGTTAGGGGCTATAACTATACCGGTGACGATTCTTCCTATCTGAACTTCTAGAAAATATCTTTAATTTCCTATATTTGTCCAATTCATTTGGCTTATATTATACACATGTACCAATAGGTATTGTTCACTCTATTTTTTCGACTGCGAAGCCCAAAAGGAGAGTTACATGTTTGGCCGGTATGTATGTAACCTATATTCGCTCGTTGCTACGGAATGCACATTAAATTCGTCTTAAAAAAAATTATGTCCCACCTTTGTGCCCTGAGCCACTCGCTCTGGGGCCCGATGCTGCTATTTTAAGTCAGTGAGTGGCGGGTTAATAAACGTTCCAGTATACTTGTTTTTGTGCCTAATTTTCGTGTTTTAACATTTAAATTCTAGCTATATTTTACAAATTTTAATCGGTATATAGTATACCTACCTATTAAAAATTGTAATTGTTGTAGAATCCATCGTAAAAAAATTATGTGATATTTGATTCAAGAGTTTTCGCTGATGTTTGATGTACAAAAACAGTGTTACCTTTATAAAAACTAGTGGCTTATGGCGGGTGCGCCGACGCTGACCGAGAACAGGAAGCTGGAGTATCTAATTACTTTCGTAACTCATCAAACAGATGGCCCTTGAGGTCTCAAAGGAATCTGTCTTGCTTTGCCTGCATGTTCCGTTTTGCCTTTGTAACCGTTACAATTTTGAATAAAAACTCAATCTAGATTCAAATATTGATTAAAAACGCAAGAAGAATCTAACTAAAAGAAAATATACCTACCCGCCATTTTATAAATAAAATGACATGCATCCATAATAATCCAGCCTATAAACGTCCCACTGTTGGGCACAGGCCTCTTCCCATATAGAGAAGTCACGAGCATTGATTACCACGCTTGCTCTCTGCGGATTGGCGATTTCAGATCCCAAATTTTGGAATCCAGGTTTCCTCACGATGTTTTCCTTCACCGTTTGTCAGAAGTGTCTTAGAATAATTAAGAAAGTATCTACATATAACTTTGAAAAAGCCACATTGGTACTTGCCTGGGTTCGAACCTGCAACCTCGTGCTTACAATTCCGTTCATTGAACCGCTAGGCCATCACGACATACAGCCATGTGTTATTTTATTTCGAACGCGAATTCTTTCGACTTGATGAGTACACGATACAATATCTTATAGATAGAGTGCGTAGCAAACCTTGCAGTTTGACATAAATATTATGTGTATCTATTTTACAAATTTGTTAACATTTCACAAAATAAGAAAGAGCATTTAAAATTTGCTTCAAACCACATGTAAAAAATATAATACAGTCCTATATAGATTAGTAATCCTATTAATGTCATCGATAAGCTAAAACGCTTACTAATGAAGGGTAACGTGTTTTAATTAAATATAAAACGTCGGTAGGCTTGTATGTGTGTGTACCTAAATACACTTTATTATAAATTGTACAAATCGGTAGAGAACATTTTTCAGCAGGGCATCATACATAGCTATTAGGCGTGTTCGTGCTCACATATGATAGGAAACAGCGTCTCCTCAAAAAACAATTGATTTTGCACCAGTATCTAAACAGCCAAACGACTACACTAGACGTCCAGAAAAAAGAGAGAGTTTTTTGTAAAACTAAGATAACAAATGGAGCTCTAATGAACTTGCTTTCTCTCATCGCATTTAGTCCTATCATGTATGAAATAGTAACAGTTATCTACAGTAATATTCCCGCTGATATCGCTCTAAAAGTACAAAAATATTTACGAATGCTTGTGCTAAGAAGACTCAAAATTACTTTATTAATCCTACCTTCAAAAAGGATTAAGAAAATAAGGACCGATACCGTGCGAAATAGCGAAGCCCAACTAACTTCTGTGCTTGTAGACTTTGCTCTATAAGCAAGACCTGCAAGACGCTGATTTTTATGACACTAATAGTCTTGATTAAATTATAGCTACATGATTAAGCACTAATTCAAAACGAACTTTATACTTACCAGATAATGTAGATAATAAACAATTGTAGAGATTATTAAAGATAAAACAGCGTGTAAACAGAACATACCTACATTTAGTGTGCATTAGGTACCAATCACACGACGCGGTCTATTACAACTCGTCTAGCATTTATATAGGAGTGCGTCTGTGCTGACTTTATAATTGTAGTGCATCAATAATACTGATTGAAAAATGCATTGGAGAGCAATATGCTGTTATTCCTGCACAACGCGTGAGGACACAAGGAAAACAATTAGTTTGTAAGTGACTTTTGATACATATTTACCTATCTAACACAAATACCTGCCTAGGATATTTGTTTTAATTGAGATAATCACCAAGACCAACATACCTATTTAACTTATTTATATACAGTAACAAGTGATAACTGTTTTGTCTGAAGGAGCCTTAAATTTCCAGTGATAAATGTGGTGGGAGAACAATATAATTTTTAATTGAAAACCACTATTATTTGGACTTTGTTCCTGCTATCTAACACACATGTTTTGCCTATATTGTGCACTTCTGAAGCGTATAGCTGTTGTTGGATTTAACAATAAAAATATTCTCCTATTCTCTGAGCCGCTTTTCGGTGGCAAAGCGGCTCAGAATCGAATATGATTATTTCAGATTTGTACATTCTGATCTGATACTGTATCTACAAAGTAAAAAACACTTTTCCGTATGCCTGTCGGCATTACTTACTTGTTCACTTTAGTTTCAACCTACTTAAAATGTCAGGAGATACCTATTCAAATTATAAAACGACTATCTGGGATTAGTGAAACTGGAACGACTAAAACTTCAAACTTACAATACAGCGTTGTATATGAAAACTTTATAATGATGTGCACCATGACCTTAGATTTATCTTAGTAAGATAATGACAGAGTATATAGGTCGAGATCCAGAGAACATAGTTACCCAGTGATTGTCAAGACGAATTTTGAGTGGCTTCGTATTGACGAGACTTCGAACGTTCGAAATTTGGTGATAGTAGAGTCACGTAGAGTTTATGTTGTTATAAGGCGTAAAAGGAGATACGGTGATACAAAAAACAGTGGGGTGTTTAAAAAATATTGTAAGCCGTAAAGTTCGTAATTTAGTCGTTACCATTTGAGTTTCATTTCGCGTTCATTATTTTACGTCTACAAATATTAAGACAGCATACTTTGTATGTGACAGTCGTTAAGTCAATTCTGACAACCAGTCTTACTATGGGATACTGGATTACCCAGTAAAATGGGTTGTGGAGGTCAGATAGGCAGTCGCTTCATGTAAAATACGGTATTCAGCTGAATCCGGTAAGACTGGTAGCCGACCCTAACATAGTTGGGAAAAGGCTCGGGAGATGATGATGACTTTGTATGTTACTAGTCTACAATAGCACTTGTGATTGTAGGACTGTGAAATTCTACTAGCTAATTTGTACGACAACGTGCTCATTAAAAAAGGATTAACATGATAGTCTAGGAACTAACAACGGCTTGTGATTATATGATTGAAAAGGGTGTTTTTTTATATTTAATTTATGTTATGTGCTATATACCAAATCGTTGAGTGTGGAAAAAGTTATGGCACAGACTTCATTCACAGAAATAGCCGAAATAGGTATTATTTTCTGTCCGAATTTGGCGATTGACTGACACCCTATGGCTATACTATTTACGGCTGTCCAACAATGTCGCATAGATTATGTTGAGCCTCTCGTAAATTCGAAGTAACCAACTCATGAAATTTTAGCTTGATAGTACCTAAACACTTGCCAACTATGCTCCCCGGATCTCGATCTAATACTTCTATAGTCCGTCGCGTCTGGACCTACCTGCCTGCACCTGTGATAGGTAAGTAGGTACACGGCGTCTTGAAAACTTTCTTGGCAAACTATCTATCCAACTTCGTACACTGTTTGCGCTATTAAAACTTTGAGAGCCGGTTTTTCGCTCATCTATTCTTTGACCCGATGCTTTATTATTTGTGAACCCTCTAAAGCTGATTCATACTTGTTGCACACCATAAATTACTGTCAGCATTTGTTTTAACCATTTATCATCAACCATTTAACATTAATTTGTTGTTATAAGAGTTTGTTTAAATATTTGAGTTGTCTGAAGTTTTAGATACCTACTTTGTTCGTGTAGAAGAAAATCTGATGGCATAAATAAATACCTAGGATCTTAACCGCACGTGAATGATATACCTATAAATATCACTTTGGCTTCGACTGCATCTTTATTGGGTTCAGTGAGGTCTAAAGTAAGGTCTAAACAGAGGTCTATTTTGTAGCTGTTTTGTGTTCTAAGTTTAGCTATTAATTGCAATATGCAAAAAATAAAGAAGCAAGTTCTATCTTGGAATATAAAGGATCCTTAATTTTACAAGATAAATAGTAAACAATGGAACAAAGCCATTCAGAGAAGCTACAGATTAACGCGACGAGAGTGGACCAAACGACAATAAAAGTGAAATATGTAACACCAAGTGACTTATTATAAAAGGCCAGACCGTTAAGATGGTATCAAGATTATCATTTGTCTGTCTCTCACACATCGTCTTAAGTATCCTAGCTATCATCATGAACAAGACGTAATCTAAGGCATTAATATCGTTCCGTATTTAATTTAAGAAATAGT
Source organism: Autographa pulchrina (assembly GCA_905475315.1). Classification (NCBI taxonomy): domain Eukaryota; kingdom Metazoa; phylum Arthropoda; class Insecta; order Lepidoptera; family Noctuidae; genus Autographa; species Autographa pulchrina. The sequence goes on from FR997768.1 coordinate 9,501,895, forward strand.
ACTCAACTCACACCTACTTAGTTGTTATCACAATCGTCTATCTTATCACTGAGTCAACACATCAAACTGAAGTACTTTAATATAATCCAAAAACACTTATCTAAATCTTAACTAAGTATGTATTGTCTTATAGGCGAACTGAGGTGTACTTTATAAATTACAGTAATATTATTCACGGGAATAAGCGCGTACATGCATAAATATCTTTTTTGGGCGTGACTTTATAAATTTTTCGTGTTTGACAGGATTCGATAGAGAAATGGAACCTATAAGAAAGGTGTTAAATAATATACTTATCTCTATTCTCGCCTTCAGAATATACAAAATACTACAAAACATACATAGCTACATCATAAGCGAATCAAATTCCAATCTATGTAGAGGAGCTAGGTTAGATCTCTGATAATTTATTAATTTCGGGTGTTAGATTCTCAGAGCCTGCAAGTGATATCGTCTATTCAGGAAATGATATTCGTTTTAAAACTAGTATCTGGGTATGTACTGTTTGTAAGGAAGTAATCTAGTTCGTAACCACAATATAACAATTATCTTAGGACTTAGGTATAGCTAAAAATGAGGCTGGTAAAATAGGTATTTCTACATATGTAATGTTTTTTTTTCGTTGTCCGTAAAACCGCGACCGCGATGTAGTAGATACGAAACCAAACTGCTTAATTACGTTTCTCTATGCCAAACTGGAACCTTATCTGACGTCAGTAATTTGTCGTTACTTATTTCTTATCAGTAGGTATAATAAAGGCACATATAGACACAACGTCACAATAATTTGACATTATGATAGGTACCTAACCTTACTTTATTATTACTCAAAGTTGTATAAAAGAAATGGAGATACCCAAACAACGCATATTTCATTTGCTGAAATCTAATTGTTAACAGTCAACTCCGTGCGTATGAAGCAAGCGTCAACGTATTTACCTAATCTCTAACTACGCTTTGCACATAGGTAGTACAAATAACTGTACCTACTACTTGCTATTTGTTTTATTGGCTGTTCCAAGCAGTTGAACTGCTTAAAGTCTCTGTGGTTCAGCATGCTGTTGCAGCTTGCAGCAATCGATACCGAGCGCTTCCTATCGTCGCTGTACGCGTGGCCTATTTATTCATTAATGATGATTATTAATTATCACAAAAATGGCCCGTGGTGACAGAGATCATCATACTTTTTTATAACTAATCAATTTATTTCCTCTTATACTGTCAAGTACGACCCCTGATCACATAACTACACCCGTACATACTCAGTTATGTTTTATTCAAAGCAATAAAAATTATGCAATTTACCTTATAATGTTGTGCAGCTATTTTAATCGTTTTATTTCTATGCACGTTATATATTACGCTACTCATTCAATAGACAAGGTTATTACTAGGTAGAGATTTTAGTATTTCGCATAAGTTTGGCACCATACCAACAGACAGTCTGTCGCGGCACATAAAATTACCCATACACGGATATAATTCAACGGTTGCATAGGCATCAAGTAATTATATTCACTTTGTTTATGAAGTATTAAATCAATTAATATTCTTTGCAATTCGCAGAGTAAGTCGCGACATGCCACTTGTGAAGTCCGAGCAAGGCGTTTTGAAAGGAGTTGTCTGCAGCGATGTCGAGAATTACGTAGCGTTCAAAGGCATACCATATGCAAAGCCGCCGCTTGGTGAATTAAGATTCAAGGTGAGTCTCAAATAAAGACATACCAAGATTTTTTTTCTTCACTTCAAATGAATGCATACCTTGCTACCTATGGACATTAGTATTCACTTGGAGATTACCTACAAACGTATCAAGATGATATGCGCGTAGTAAATCTAATATAAAAATTACTTACTGTTGGTATCTGCACGAAGATAAATTAAATTACCATTTCAAATGGTTGCTTATCGTAAATTTTTCAGATTGTAGATTAATATATATTTTTAGACAACACTATGTCGATGACCACACGGTGTTTTAACACTTAATTGGTGATAAGTAATTGATTTAATTAAACTATAGGTTAAATTCAATAAAGAACCTTGATGCTCTTGTCGGCGCATATTAAATATTTATTTTACATTATATACCTTCATTTTTATGATTTCAGGCACCTCAGCCCCCTGAGCCGTGGGAGGGAGTCCGCGATGCTTCGCAGCATGGCCCCATATGCCCACAGTTTAATGAGCGCATGAATCGCATAGAACCTGGCAGTGAGGATTGCCTGTACCTTAACGTCTACACGAAGTCACTCACTCCTCCCACACCGCTTCCTGTAATGGTTTGGATCCACGGAGGCGGCTTTTACACAGGTTCAGGCAACTCAGATTTCTATGGACCAGAATTCTTTATGGCACATGACATTGTGTTAGTCACGATCAACTACAGACTAGAAGCATTGGGCTTTTTATGTCTGGACACGGAAGAAGTTCCAGGAAATGCGGGAATGAAAGACCAAGTCCTTGCTTTGAAATGGGTTAAGCATAATATAGCAGCTTTCGGAGGCGATCCTAATAATGTTACCATCTTCGGGTGTAGCGCGGGTGCAGGCTCAGTTTCCTGCCACTTGGTGTCGAAGATGAGTGAAGGATTATTTAACAAAGCTATTTGCCAAAGCGGTGTTTGTCTTAATGAGTGGAGCTATAATATTTATGCTCGCGAACGAGCATTCCAACTCGGCAAATTGTTAGGAAAGGATACGGACGACCCAACGGAACTTTTGCAGTTTTTAAGAAGTGTTCCAGCTTCATCGCTTGTCAATATACAGTTACCAATATTAGAATTAAAATACAATGACTTGCTGGACAGTATTCTATTCGCCCCAGTAGTTGAAAAAGTCGGTAATGAAAAAGATAGGTTTCTATCGGCTTTGCCGACAGAATTAGTAAAAAATGGGCATATGGCGAAGATACCCTTGATATTAGGATATACTTCGGGTGAAGGTATAGAAATTTCTAGGAAATTGCCTTATATCGCCGATTTTCTAGCGACCCCCGGCGCTGTAGTACCGAGAGAATTGAAACTGCAATGGGCACCAGAAAAGGTGCAAACAGCTGACGAAAGAATAAGAAAGCACTATTTCAATGGTAATCCAATTACAACCGACTTGGTACAAGAATACACTGATTTAGAAACGGATCGGATATTCTTATACAATATTATCAGATATGCGCGTTACCACCTACAATATACGCCCGAAAACGTATATGTATATAAGTTCACTGCAGAAACTGAGAGGAATCACACAAAGAAATCTTATAACATGGAGGCTGTTAAAGGAGTATGTCATTCTGATGAATTACTATATTTATTCAACGTCACATGTTTAGATGTACCGTTGACAGACGAGTCTAAGATAATTATAAAACAATTTGTGGAGCTATGGGCGAATTTCGCTAAAACTGGGTGAGTTTCAATAAAATATTTTATCTTCTATTTATAAATCCTAAATAAACATTTGTCTTCCACTCTCTAAAAATATGTCTATCCCTCAATGCAATAAAAATAGTAAACTAATAAAAAATATGATTTTCCTACAGAGTGAAATATTTAAATAAATTTAAATATCTTTTCAGAAAACCTTCATCAGGTAAAGCTATAGAGTGGAAGCCATTTAAAGAATCTGAACGAAACTACTATATTATAGGAAAAGATCTGGAATGCTCGCAGTACCCAAATGCGGAAAATATATCTTTTTGGGAAGATATTTATGAAGAAACTACGCTGAGTACAAAAAAATGATGTCTTAAATTTATATTTAAGAATATCGTAATAATGATCTGTTTTAGATAATAACGGTTCAGGACAGATAAGGGGAATTGATTATTTATGTTTAAATGCTTTATTTAAGTAAATAAAGAATAGTATTAAATGAATTAAACTTACTTATTTAATGATAATTTTCACATTATTCTTTTACAAATGCATTGTCTTGGATAATTTTTAAAACACTGCAGTATGGTCGATAAAATTGTCTTTGAATCAAAGACTTTAATGCCTGTTTAGATTAAAGCTATCATTGTAATAACTAAGCCGCACTTGTAGCCAAATATTTGCGGGTACTTTGGTACTTCGAGAGAAGCCCAGCACTTCGCTCTTTCATCGCGTATGTGTGCAGCTTAGGCATTACTTGAGGAGTTTATATAAAGGATTATTCCTTTATTTGACGTAATTAGGTTCGCCTTTCGGTATAACAGTAACCATTTTGAAAATTGTATGTGCATCGCCGAATGCTGTAACTGTAATTTATGTAGTTTAAATCTAAACAGACTTACAAAAACCAAAATAAGATTATTTCCATGGAAATACAATATCTTATATACTTGCAGTATTCACAACATTAGAGTTAAAAATCTTGAACTCATAAACCTGAGAAAACCTAAATTTGAGAAAACCTTAAACTATTGTACAAAGTGTCATATTAGAAAATATCTTTTAGAGATGAATCTTGCTTATTTTGCTGACCCTAATTATTTATTGCATTATGCAATAATATCCAATATGCAATTTGCATATTGGATAAGACAGACCGTTATTTCACCTACTCATTGAAAAAGGAAACTCACCTTTGTGAGGGCATATAATGGGTTTAATCAGCCGAGGAGCTAGCTTACTACTGATTTATGACCAATTTCAATAACATATCTGTAAATATTTTTCCTGCTAGAGATGGTATATTGACCTAAATGAATTTCGTCAAATTCCAATCTCTTATCGGAAAAGCGATCTATTGATATATTATTGAAATAGAACGTTAATAAAAAAAAATGCATAGTTGTGTGGTGGTAGTATAAAATGCAAAATAAGCAAGAGTACACCTCGAGGACAATTACAGTAGTGTTGTGTCGTGTCCTGATGTGTCGCGTCGCGGTCAGTAGCGGCCGGAGCGCGAGTTGCGCGGCGGTTCGCGCCGGCGCTCGCGAGAGCGGGAGCGGCGTCGGCGCTCGCGGGAGCGGGAGCGGGAGCGACGGGACCCCTTGCGGCGAGAGTACAAGTATCTGGAAGTACATTTGAGAGAGAAATTTATTTTATATCAAATTTTTTACATTGTATTAAATAAAATACATATCTAATAGGTTCATTTAGATTTGAGGCTTTGAGTATTATCCCAAAAAGATTTTACTAACAATGTTTCAGTGCTTAAATTAACTTGACAACTATATTTTAATGCTACATGTTAGTGATCGAAAACTTCAATTTATTTGAATTGTTTGTATGCAAAAGCGTATAATTGATATGACAGTGTTCACATATACATAATAATATATTAGGTACACTTTTGAGTAACATTATCTAAAGATTGCAGCTATTTATTTACTCACTCAAGACAGTTACTGCCATAAACTAGACTAAGTAGGTCAGTTAATTATTTAACTAACACAATAATAATTGTACCTATTATGCCGATTATGCGCCTTATGCAATTAGCTTACTTGAGTTTTGTTACTTTAAAACTTTTACAAGTATGAGGCATAAAATAAGCTTGTTTAAATTAAATGTTAATACTATATTAATAATTAAGGTTTGACACTGATGAATTTTTATTTGAAGTCAGTGTGTGATTATATTGGCCTTATTCATTAAAATCTAGACTGTGCTTAGTAACTCTTTAGCTCCATTGAATTTAGATCCTGCGAAACAGTTGTTATACAATATCAAGTGTATATTATGTATATATCAAACGTGTAGAATCTCTTCTTATAATTAAGGAGTATTGTTTGCCAAGAGCTGCGTATTAATTGTATTAATTATATTAAACCAGACCTCCAACATCAAATTCTGAAAAATAATATGAATTTATAAGGTCTCACCTCCTAAGTTCCCTAGAGATAGGCTTCAAGTGCATGAAGTTGCAGAAGCCACTGCGGGTGCACTCGCCCATCTCGTACTGGCGGCAGCAGGCTTCACGGAAGTCCGTGACTGGCGACAGCTCAGCGTACACCGGCCGGCCTCCAAACCAGCGGTTGTTTAAATCATTTACTGCTTTCTCAGCGTCCTCTTCGCGGCGAAACTATATTGTATAGACGACAATGTTATTGATTAAGTTATATCATGAGAAACATTAAGTGTTTAGTAAGTTTTATTTTATGATTTTGTGACATTTCCAATATTTAGATAGAAATACAGCCATATGAAATGAAGATGAATAAAAAAAAAATACTTCATTAAATATTGGGACACCTGTTTTGAGTTTAATGGTGAAACTAAACCAATTTTGTTTTATATATTTAAGATTCAAGTAAAGATGAAACAATTTACATTGTTATTCCTAGAAACAAAGCTTGTATGTTTCTTTGCACAAGAACAAGTAATGTAGGCTAAAAGATAAAACCTGAATGCAAATTAAAGCTATATCAACTGGTTTATTTATATAACCGGGTACATTTATTTCATATGGAGTTAGACTTACCTTAATATAAACATTCCCAACCAAGTGGTCGCCAAGGTTGTCACAGACATTCATTTCTTCAATTTCTCCGTATTTGTCTTCACACTCAACAAATACATCTTCAAAGAAATTATCATAATGCTCCTGCATTTCCTCATCAGATACATTGGCTACCACCACTACAAAAAACATAAAATAATATAATTAATACATTTTCTCTTCTATGTAACAGACAACAGACAGATGGGATGAAAGATTATTTATTTGTCTTCTGATTATAAATATGCTGAACCAAATAAACATAAATGGCCAGTAGGATTTTGGATAATGTCAAGCACTATTAGTAAATGGTGCATGCATATTAAGCTGATTTGTTAGCTTACTATGAGCGCTTAATGCAGGACCATTGCTGTTGTAGAAGTGGCATATCACTACATTCAGATTGGTGTGACATCTCTCTTCCCCAAAGGCAACAGTCCTGCTTTAAGAGCTTAAGGCCAAGTTGAAATAAACAATTCAACTTCAGCCTTTTTCCAAACTACTTTGAGGTCGCTTTCTTGTCCATTGATATGAATATCAGTATATAATATTGTTTAAACACCATTAACAGTATCTACTGGCACTACTGATAGGAATGATAGGAAATTAACGATTTTAGATAGACACAGCAATTATATATCCTAAATTTCTAGTTATACTTACAATGACTACCATCAGCAGATTTTGCTGAATTCTGAGGGTTCACATAAAGGTTCTGCAGCAACACAGTTTGTGAAAATGTTGGCTTGTTATGAATTCGAGAACAGCGGTCCCCGTGTCGACATGCCCCAATTTTAAAGTAAAAGGAGCAATTTACTCTGAAGAGGAAACATAAGATAATGTAATTATTTTACAAGAATTAAATGAACATAATAATTATGGTATATAGGTTTAATGGAGACTAATGTAATGTATAATTTAAGTCAATTATAGGTAACAAAATCATACAGATGTAGAACATACTGAAGATATCATAAATTATAACCTCTTAGGGTTGAAAGTATATAGTTGGAAAAGTATTACACTTTTAACTATTTCAACAAAATCTATTAACAACAACTTACTTGTCCTTTTCTGTTCCGAATATAGCAGCTAAATACTCTGCCATTGTAAAACACCGCTTAGCACGGCCTCCACTCTACTCCGTGTCAAAATATGTAGCAAAATAATTCCTTTCCGTGTGTTTAAAATGTTTTGTTTTAATTCCCTAACAACTACCACACTTCTTGCATTCAATTCAGTGCCTACATTCACTATTTATTAGATAAAATATCCACAATTATATGAGAAACAACAGTTCCTGAGACAGAGACAAATTGTCAAGAAAGAAAGACAACAACTGAACAAGTGAACAACATCCAGCAATCATCCATTCATTTCATTCTTACCAAGCGCCAAGCGGCATTTTCATTTTTCATTCTATTGGCGATTGCTATTGGCAAACCATAGCCAATCTGCCAATAAAACCATAAAGCAATTACAAAGCCGTGTCTATGGCGCCTGTATTTTACGTCACATTGTTAGAAAAAAATAATAATTTCATAATCATAGTTAGAGAACACAAAAATGAAAGGAATGACAAAAAAAGGGAGTTTGTGGGAAACAAGCCCCTTGTTTTCCTGCGGGAGTAAGTTAATGGTCGTTTAATCTGAGTGGAACCCAAACATTTACCCACTAAATATTTATATGTAGATTTAGTATTTTATGTTTCTTTCATGATTGTAGTGAAGTAGTTCTTGTAGTGAAATAAATCGTTCAAATCCAGGTCAAGACCAACTCTACTATCTTTACCTCGAGTTGACCATCACTAACTTCCGCAACTTCTGAGTTTCTGACAGCTCTGACAGACGTCCGAATTTATAAGTTGTGTTGTGCCGGGCGGCCCGGCAAGTGGCAAGTTACTTTGGATAGATCATAGAAGTGTTGTGTGTACTTGTGAGTGCGGTAAATTTAAATTAGTTTTAAATCATGATTTTTTCTGAAACCCCAGTTCTATTTATGGCGACAGAATCACCACTAGATAACTTCTGTGGTTCTATATTTTGGGTTAGTAATGTTATTTATCTTTTGAAGCTATGATTTCATTCATATGACAGCTTTTAAAACATTGTGCAACTTATGATGTGTTGGAAGAGATTGAAAATGAAAAGAATAATACGTGCAGAAAGCTTCTCAAGGTTCCAATCAGTTCATGAAACAAAGTTGTGTATTTATTTGTGGAAACTTTGTTTTTCTTTTTTGGTCGTTAAATAGTAATATAGTTTATTTATACAAGTGTAACTAAGATAAAAATTGTACTTAAGTGAATATAAGAACATAACTGAAAACTTATGAAATGATTTGTACCGCTCAATAAACATTGTCCAAATTCTTAATAATCTAATAAACTTTATTTACCTGTTGTATATTAAACAGGTTTTAATATACAACAGGTAAATAAAGTTTCAATCACATCAAGTCATAGAAGATATCATCTAATGAATAACTTTAAGTCCTACAGGCAAACCATTCATTCTGTGTTTAATAAATGGTTTTAAGAGACCTTTTTTAGAGAGAATTACTACTACATAAGTATAATAACATAACCTATTTAAAATTTTATTGCAGAATAGCAGTTTAACATGGGATTCAGACAATCCAGACTTGACACCATGTTTCCAAAAGACAGTTCTCGTATGGATACCATGTGTGTTTCTATGGCTAGCTGCACTAATAGATGGCTACCATATATACAGCAGCAAAGAGTTTAACATACCATGGAATAAACTGAACATAAGCAAACTCATTATAACATTACTAATATGTATATTGCAAATTATAGATATTAGCCAAGTTGTTCACACATCAACTTCAAGTGAACAAAAAGTTTTTGATGCTGACTATTATGATCCAGCTCTTAAATGCCTCACATTTGTAAGTACTATACAGTTTATTACAGTCAACTAAGCTTTAAAGATAAGCTATACTAATTTACTGAAATTCAGTTATGAATAAATATTGAGTAACTTTGCTTATTCATAAAATTGTAAGAATGGCCTAAAGCAGTAGTTCAGTGACTGGATTTGCCACAACAATGTAGTTAAATGGACTTTTTTATTTTTTATATAACACTAAACATAAAAAGTCTTTCAGGTGATATATCTAACTATCATAGTTAAGTCACAATAGTGGCTTTTGTATTCTTTATTTCTATATTAAATTCTATATTACTTCTTTATTTATTGTAAAGGACGTGAAATTAAATAACCATAAAATATTGCCAAACTGCATAACAGTTTGTTGGTGATAATAGTGCTCTAAAAGTAAAATTACATTATTTAGTTACTGTGTAATACAAACTTGTTACCTATATAAGTATTTAAATTGCATCATGTTATCTTTATTTGAACTTCTTCATATTGCTACATGTATAAGCATTATTTGTATTAGCAGGTATGTAAAGAAGGAACATCATACATAAAGATATCTAATATATAATCATGGTGAATATTTGTTAAAACTTCTTATTGTTATAATTTTTATTTACTATGACGTTTTATTATTACAACTAGCTGTGCTCCGCGGTTTCACCCGCGTGAATACCTAAGTACCGTTCCCGATGTCTTTATAGTTATTCTGTTATTCGGGGCGAAGACGAAGAATTTCTGTTTTAGACTTTTCAGGCAATTTTTTATAACACTCCATAATAACACTCCTCATACTTCAAATAATATTATAAAAAAAATTGCGAAATCGGTACAACTGCTTTCGAGATTTGCGCTTAAATTAGCAACACATTCAGCGATTCATTTTTTATTAATACAATAAAGGATCTTATATTATATGTCATTTTAAATAGTTAGGTACATCAATTTATACATAATGCTATCTCTAGATAAATACTCATCACCTTTTAATCACTTCCTAATTAGATTGCCGGCTAAAACGAAAGTTTGTTACCTTACATTCGTATCTTATTGTACATTCGTATCTTATTCATATATTCAGCTACCTACTCGAATAGTTTTATTATCAAGGATATAGAAGAATACAGCAGTAACACACTTTAATTAATTGGAATTTCAAAGTAATCAATTATTAATTTTCAATAGAAACAACAATAAGAACAAATTAGATTTCTTTGAAATATCAATAGCAGAGTTGACAAAAGAGATTGGTTCTATCGACTTTATATGTCTTAGCGAAACCTTTATACAATCCGGTCATGAATGCAATCTTAGACTTACAAACTATAAGTTAGCTGCGAATTACTCAAGATCCAATAAAAAACGGGGCGGTACGTGCATATTGGTAAAAGATAATTTAGTTTTTAGCCCTTTACAAATAACAAATGAAATGTCAAGTGATTATTCATTTGAATGCTGCGGCATAGAAATTCCGAGTCAGAACTTAATAGTAGTATGTGTTTATAGAATCCCAGATTCTGATACAAGTACATTTTTGAAAAAAATTGAAGCTCTGTTACACAAATTAACTCATAAAAGTAGGAATCGTATCATAATATGCGGAGACTGGAATATTGATATTCTGAAAGACACTACACAAACAAGAGAATTAATATCTACTTTAAATAATTACAACTTATTGACACATATTAAAATGCCCACTAGGAAAAATAGCTGCATAGATCAAATAGCCAGTAATATCCCGACTCTAGATACAAAAAGCAGTATACATAACTTAGCCCTATCAGATCATGACACTGGGCAGTCATTAACGTTCTTTCTTCAAACAACTCATAATAAGCCGAAGATTCCAAACTTCTTTTATGAAGTCAAAAGAGATTACAATAAAAACAATATTAATAAATTTCTTGACTGTATGTCGGCTTTAAGTTTTAATGAAATATATGAAGAAACAGATTGCAACAATGCATTCAACATATTTCATGACATGTATGTTCTCTTTTAAAAACTATGTTTCCCTGAAATTACAATAAAAAAATATAATAAACCAATAAAGAATAAATGGATTAGTAAAGGTATAAAAATATCGTGTATAAAAAAGAGAATTTTATATTATAATTACCAACACGATGCCCTAAGCAAAAAATACCATAAAAGTAGATACCTTACGTATTCTAGAATTTTAAAAACATGTATATCACATTCACAATTAATAAATAATAAAAAACACATATACAATTCTAAAAACAAATGTAAAGCGACATGGTCTATAATAAAAAATAATATGAATAATGATGATAATTATAAAAATGACATCAAAGAGTTAATAATAAATGATAATGTAATTAATGATCCAAAGGACATATGTAATCAATTTAATAACTATTATATAGAAATGACCAATAACGTTGACCCCAGCAATAGCAATAACGTAAGTAACATTGACATTACCACTAACACCGACAGTATTTTTTTGACTCCAGTAAATGAACAAGACATTGTTAAAATTGTTAACTCTTTGAAAGATACTAACGCTACTGGATATGATGAATTAACGACAAAAATAATAAAACTAAGCAGTAAAAGCATAGTAGCACCTTTAAGTTACATAATTAATCTGTCGTTTGAGTCAGGAACATTTCCTACTAGATTAAAACAGTCTATAGTGAAACCGCTGTACAAAAAAGGTAACCGCACTGATATGTCGAATTATAGACCCATTACATTGATCCCGATCATATCAAAGATTTTTGAAAAAGCAATGTACGGTAAAATAACCAACTTTTTAAATAAAAACAGTATACTTACTGAGAATCAATTTGGTTTTAGGAAGAATAGTTCAACTTCACTTGCTTGTTTTACTTTAGTCAAAATGATATCTGAAGCCCTTAATGAGAAAATGTCTGTACTGTCAGTATTTTTAGATATGAGCAAAGCATTTGATTTTGTTCCACATACCCGCCTACTTTGCAAAATGGAGAAATACGGCATAAGAGGCAAAGCGCATGATTGGCTTAAGAGTTATTTATCAAGTCGCCAGCAAAGAACAGTAGTATCAAAAATTAATAATAACACAAAACAAACATACAGTTCAGAGCTTAAAATTAATAGCTGTGGTGTGCCTCAGGGAAGTGTATTAGGGCCTCTACTATTTATAATATATATAAATGACCTTTGCAAGAGCCTAAAACATAATTGTACACTATTTGCTGATGACACTACTCTTACAATAAAATCTTCAAATAAGAATGACCTAGAAAATGAAACTAACGATGAAATACTGAAAGCAATGAAATGGCTAGAATCTAATAATTTACGTGTAAACGTCAATAAAACAAAGTTAGTACATTTTAAAACATGCAATTCTTTGATAAAACCACCTCAAATACACTACAATAATTTAATTTTAGAACCCGTACCTTCAACCTTATTCTTGGGGATAGTTATCGATGAAAATTTGAAATGGAAAACACATGTAAAAAATGTCTGCACTCGACTCGACAAATTTGTTTTTGCTCTTAGAAAACTGAGACGCATAGCCAGTAAAGAAACAGCTCTCAATGCTTATCATGGCTATGTCGGATCAGTGCTGCGTTATGGCCTCGTCATATGGGGAAACTCAGTAGATGTGAACAGAGCATTCATTGCACAAAAAAAATGTGTCAGAGCTGTGTATGGGGCAGAATATTTAGCACATTGTCAACCATTATTTAAAGCACTAAAAATTCTTCCACTTCCTTGCCTATATATTTTTGAAATTTGTATGTTTATAAAAAGGTATTCGCATATGTTTTCATTGCAGCAACATATTTCCAAAAGAGTGGAAATCAGAAGCCCGAATAAATTACTTGCACCTAGCCAGAGACTACATTTGTATAGCAGGAATTCCAATTGCATGGCAATCAAAATCTTTAATAATCTACCCTCACGCATCAGAATGTTGCCCACTAATAAATTCAGAAAAATAGTATTTGCTTGGCTTTTAGACAACTGTTTCTATTCAATTAACGAATTTTTTAATCATAGATCTTGACATTAAATCAATACTTTGTGTGTGTTATGTATGTGTATTGACTTGTATTGTAGTTGTCTTATTATTATTATTTTTTTTATTTTTTTTACCATTTGACATTTTAAATAGTTTTTGACATTTCAATGGTGCATAAAAACTTGACATTGTATAAAGATAGTATTATATTAATGGGCATATATCTTCCTAGCGTTTGGCCACTTTATAAGTTAATTTTAATATTTCTACACCGGCAACGGTAGTGTATGTGAAACTGTTTAATATTAAGATCTTATTGTACCATATACTCAGAAATAAATAAATTATTATTATTATTATTATTATTATTATTATTATTATAATAATAATTTAAATGAATAAGCTAGCCCTTGCCCCTGCGACATCCCTAGTCTACAGGTGTCCATTGCCGAGGCGGGGGCTATGTCATGCTTACTTTGAATAGGTATCTCGGAACTGCTAGTATTTGATACAGATAGTAGGTAATACAGATAAGACAATTTATCTATCTTATCTGTTTTAACTAAATACGCGTGACAGTAAAATACTTTATTTTTAAGGATTCATATTTAGAGCCTAGTTGAAAAACCCGTATAAATATACCTAATCAAAAACCAGTGATTTGCGCGTCAGACTCATAAACAAAGGGTTCCGGATTACACTTTATACTTGTTGTTTGCTGTTTTAGCGGCAAAAGTAAAACAGTATTTTTGGAAATTTCAACTCTATTTATGACACAGTAAAAACAGCCCGCTGTCAAACAGGCGGTAGGATGGACAGTAACGGCTGGGGGCTATAGATACCAAAAAAATAATTAAACGTTATAAAATATACCGCAAATCATAGCATAAACAATTGCCTTACCATGTAAATAAATGAATCAACTATTATTGTTAAACAAGGTCGATGTAAACTACAAGGAAAAAGATATAGGTATAAGCTAATATAATAAAAGTATTAAGATATACTTAAATGTTACACATTCGACGCACTAAGATCTTTTACTTCCTACTAACCAACAATTAATTTAACATGGCTTGGCGCTAGCTTGCGTTCATAATTTTTTGATACCACAGAGATTAAGTAAATAATAGTTCAAGTATACCTACCACACTCACTTTTTTATCACTGTTCATACCTGTGTGGTTTTATCACTTGTTGATTATATAATTTCCAAAGAAAACAACTATAAACAGACTTAAATAAATCAGATAGTTAACAGTCCATATTTAATCTCACTAAACCAATTTTGATAAAACCTTGCCGTGATAACCAACACCTACTTGAGGGAAGCCGCAGGCGAAAGCTGGTATTACACAAGTTGTGCCTACCTTAATATTTTTATATAAAAATCGGATTTTAGATTACCTACTAAATGTACGTAAATCCGTTCGATCAATTTGAAAGAAGACCTAATCCTCGTGAATTGTTTACATTACGTTGAACAATCATAATATGGTAGGCATACCAATCTTAAGCCAGTTGTGTGATAACAGCAGTAACTTAATATAATTAACTTCATTTATTTTCTCATGAATATTCATAAAGATAAAAGATAAATTACATAGAAACGTTACTTATTTGCTTATCTTACTTTTTCTTGATTAAGGAACCATGAATAATCAATCATGCAGGTCAGTTCTTATTTACTATAAAATAATTAGGTTCTTTAAAAAAAATGATTCATGTCGAAAAATACAGATAAAGTCATAAATAATCGGCTTTCGACATTACCATGTTATCAGCTTATTCATGGTCGTTTCAAGTGATGTTAGAATAGATAAATTAGGTTATTAAATAGTGGATTAGTGGCGATTCTTCTTCCTTCAATGGAGATGAATCTTAATTTGATTTACGACTCTGTCTTATGCACAGATCATAAACTTCAAATGCTAAAATTTTAAATCACAAACGCACATGTTTACTTTGGTAGTTTGAGTCTCAAACATTCCAATATCAATTAATCTTGCATGTATATGCGTATTCATGTTCTTAATTAATCGTATGTAATCATTAAACACAATTGGTACCCATGTACGGCATGGACTAACATTATCAACATACACACATGGTGAATCATGAGTTAATGACTGATAAATGTATTATAACAAATACCTACTGATCTATATATATTTATCATTTTATTAATACAACTTTAAAAGTGTTCGTAATACCATTTATCACCTGAACTGACTGACTGAGCAGTGGATTGCCTAGATGCCGTGTTCTACTTTCGATGAAATCACTAACTTTTTTATACTTTATCCTTTCTACAAAAGGCATCTAACGCTAAGGCCAGCTGCATCTAATTTCTTTCAATTATTTCTTGAATATAATTGTGCAACGGCTAGGTACCATTTCTTTTGGATTAGCAATTTTAGAGAACATCTAATAAGGCTAAGATCATTTTCAGGTATTATCAGCGACATTGGTATATTACAACAGAAAGTTTGGCGTCCAGACATCGGGAGTGCTGTTTATATTTTGGTTCCTTCTCATTCTGGCGGGATTACCGGAACTTAGATCCGTTGTGGTGAACTACAATGCTAAAAATGATGTGTATACCCGATATAATTTTGCTAGTTATATCGTTTACTATACCTTAGTCGTAATTATGTTTTTATTAAATTGTTTCGCCGATTTACCGCCTAGAAACACTCCTTATACTTATGAAGAGGTAACTTATATTTATTTCGTTCCATTGAAATTTGCAAAACCTGCGAAAGAACTCATAACATTTGAAATCAACAGGTCCAGTCTCCTGAAAAAACATCAGGTTTTCCCAGCCGACTCACATTTAGCTGGTTTGATCCACTTGCCGTCACAGGCTATCGGAGAACATTAACGAAGGAAGATATATGGCCGCTGCATCCACAACTATTGTCTAAGGAAGTTGTTTTAAGCTTCAATAAGTTCTGGCAGAGAGCTTTAAACAAACGAGAAGTGTAAGTAGAATAATATAGATTATAAAAATAAACGACCTACTGTACAAGTAAGTGATATATATAATATCAGTGCAGACATACAGTCTTAACCTCGAGGTATTACCTTCCGGTCTTGCCGTTCGTCTGCTAGGCAGTCGCTCTATCTAAGATAATTGAGTGTGGTAATAAGTAGGCAATACTATACTACCTAGAAAACATCACCTACAATCACTCAATGGATATAACAAACCGGAAAAAATATCAATGGACTTAAATAAATACTTTTGTAGTAGTACATACTATAAAAATACTTCTGTAGTAGGTACTACTTAAGTGTCCGACGGTTCAATGTCATTGGTACCGGGGATTACCCACATTGACGTAACACTTGCAGTAAATTAGCATTAAATTAGGATACAAATAAATCTCATTTTTACCGTAAACAGTGGTGGCCTGATAGATACCGTTTTGGATGGCTGGTTGGTAGTAGCTCGTCTAGGGATAGTCAAATGAAAAAAAAAAAATGGCGACGCGTGTGGTAGCATTTAAAAACTTTCGTTTGCTACCGCCATTTTTTAAATCCTCAATAATCTTTAACCTTTTGAACGCCACGGTCGTGTATAGACGACAAAAGAAAACGTGCCCAAAACACGCCACGGTCGGGTATAGACGACAAGAAAACTATTTTTTTTAAATACAAAATAAATATACAAGTATAATATTTATTTTGTACTTAAAAAATTTCGTTTAAAACCCCTTCCCGTTCCCTATAAATAAATACTATAATCGGTTTAGTTGTAGAAAATACTTTTGCGGCGTCGATTATAAGTATAACTGTATAACAACAACATTTTATACAGTAGGTACCTACGTGGGTATCTCAATAATACTTTTACTTACAAATATAATGAAAGTAAAACTTGCAGCTTGTGACCTCGCTTTCGTTTTCAATCTAGGTTTTTATACTGCTTTTGGTACTCTGGCAGTTAGTTTACCTACTGTAAATAAGAGTATTTTACAAAAATAATTATAACCCCATACTCAGGGACTATCCCTTGATAAAGTATGGGGATGTCATTATGTATTATAGATATCAAAGATGCAGGCAACATTAAACACAAAGTTAAATTCCCAATAAATATTTAAACTTCTCTTAAATATGTTCTTCGATAGCGGAAGTGTTTCGAAAAGAGAAAGGCTCAAAAGGCTGTATCTTTTTTTTCACAATTCATTGGACGTAAAACGTTAAAGACTTCAAGCTACTGGTGTAGCTGGGTAAAAATAAATTTATTTGTGATTGATAGTTATGCTAATGATTTTACCTTATCATCCCTGGACTTAATATCCGTTTAAGAATCTCCAACTCACACATGGTCATCTAATCCCAAACTGGGCAGAGTCTGTATTAGGTAACCAGACAACTGATAAACATACTTATCTATTTCTAAATACATTCATACATTACAGATAAATTACACCCAGACATAGAACTTATGATAAGTACTCATCATACAGAAATTTTCAGTAAGTGGTAATCAAAGCCACGACCTCCAGTTCAGCGTTCAGGGTCACTAATCACTAGACCAACAGGCCTGTCTAATATCTATGTATCTATGATGTTTACTCTTATTTCTTTTCAGCACTAAAACATCGACGCAACGGAAAAAGGTACCAAAGCCAGTGTCAATATTGCCAGTTGTTTGCTTGGCTTTCGGCGGACAATTCTTGTTCGCTATGTTTCTCAAGGTACTCAACGATATTCTCATTTTTGCGTCGCCTGAATTACTCAAGTAAGTATTGTTACCTTGACACGTTGATGTTGTACTGCCTCGTATTCTAGTACGAATCGTAGGTATTCAAATACAAGTTATTACTTATTCTCGTTTTTATTTCAGGCATTTAATCGGATTTATCGAAGGCGACGAACCTATGTGGAGAGGTTACATATACGCTGTTGGTATGTTTGTATGTGCCATCCTACAAAGCTTGTTACTTGGACAGTATTTTTTAAAAGTTTATACCGTCGGCATAAAAGTCAAAAACTCCCTTAGTAGCGTAGTGTATAAAAAAGCTCTTTGCTTGTCGAATTCTGCACGAAAAGAATCCACAGTTGGTGAAATTATTAATTTAATGTCCACGGACGTAGACAGGTAAATATAAGTGTATAAAACGATAATTTTCTTTTTGTTCTCGTGTGTTGATATAAAGTTTATTTTCTCATATAAATATCCATAAGTTAAGCTAAGGCTTAAAATAAGTAAATACAATAACATTATAAAACATAAATTTTGTTTGCGTGTAAAAAGATCAAAGTCATTAAAGTTCTGTTATTTCTTCAGGTTTAGTAGATTGACCTTTGTGAACTTAATATGGTCTGCGCCGCTCCAAATAGCCTTGGCATTGTACTTCCTATGGGGAGTCTTGGGACCTTCAGTGTTGGCTGGGGTCGCAGTTATCGTAGTACTAATGCCAATGAACGGCTTACTGGCCCGGTATGAACAGAAACTGCAATCGAAATTAATGAAGTATAAGGACGAAAGAGTCAAACTTATGAATGAAGTACTTAATGGAATAAAGGTAAATTAAACTGTTTCCTTTAAGAATAAAAATTAAAAAAATATATATAAAAATTTGACATCAATTAATTGTATTTTTAGGTTCTCAAAATGTACGCATGGGAACAGAGTTTTCAAGAGCACATTGTTGCAGTAAGGAACAAGGAATTAGCAATCTTAAAAAAGCTTGCTTATTGCAGCTCTGGCATGTCTTTCGTATGGAGCTGCACACCGTTTTTAGTAAGACCATTTTTAAAAAACGATTGTGTAAAAAATTCTTTAAACTTGCTATCTCTTAAATGTGTATTTTTTGTCCAGGTGTCGCTCATGTCTTTCACTTGTTTTGTGCTGGTCAACGACAAAGAGGTACTTGACTCGCAAAGAGCATTCGTAGCACTATCGCTTTTTAACATTCTACGATTTCCGATGTCAATGCTCCCTAATGTTATATCGGATCTTATACAGGTAAGTGCATTCACATTTGGTACTTTACTAAGTTACTTACTTCTATTTATGTGTTTCGAACTGTTTACTAATCTCACCCCTTTTTTCTGTAGACTGCGGTCAGTTTGAAGCGGTTAAACAAATTTTTGAATGCCGAAGAATTAGATACTAGTTCTATTGAACACAATCTCGACGAGAGTGAGTATTATTTGCATTATTTACTTTAACATGCAGCAGATTATTTACTTTAGCATAATAATAACTGAGGTTTTTTTATCTATGTATTATTTATTTCAGAGGACCAAATTTTAATTGAAAAAGGCCAGTTTACATGGGGTGACAATAATTCAGAACCAGTGCTAAAGAATATAAACTTACGCATACCGAGTGGGTCGCTCGTTGCCGTCGTGGGCGGTGTCGGCTCGGGAAAGAGCTCTCTGCTGTCTGCCTTACTCGGAGATATGGACAAGCTATCAGGCCGAATTAATATTAAGGGTAATATATTAACCTAATTAATATTTTCTTTGTAGGTGCCTAGGTAGCGTATCACTCTAGTAAGCTCTCGAGTAGGACCAACCCTCGCCGCGGTCCTTCAATGAAATATATGTAGCTAAATCCAGTAAGACTAGTAGCCGACCTCAAGGTTTTTTTGGGGAAAAGGCAAGGCAGAGCAAGAGGTAAAATACCTATAATTCTAAACCTAACATTTTCCTTTAATTGCACTTGCACTTTTCAGGTAATATTGCATACGTATCGCAACAGGCTTGGATTCAGAACGCAACCGTTCAAAATAACATCTTATTCGACAAGCCACTTGAAAGAAGCAAATATAATAATGTGATAGATGCATGTGCACTAAAATCTGATTTAGACATCCTCGCTGGGGGTGACCAAACAGAAATTGGAGAGAAAGGTAGGCTTTGATCAAACCTTCTTGCTGTATAAGTATCTACCTACTATGTGTTTATATGTACCTATAACAAAAACTTTATTGTGCAGGTATAAACCTGTCTGGCGGTCAGAAGCAGCGCGTGTCGCTGGCGCGCGCCGTGTACTGCGACGCGGACAACTACTTCCTGGACGACCCGCTCAGCGCCGTGGACTCGCACGTGGGCAAGCACATCTTCGACAAGGTGAGTGTGGTCGAGCGTCCGGCCAGCTGCGTCAGTCCGGGCGGACTGACGCAGCACGGACTGACGCCGTGCCTGCGCAGGTGATCGGGCCGGCGGGGCTGCTGAAGGGCAAGACGCGCGTGTGGGTCACGCACAACGTGTCGTACCTCGCGCACACCGACCTGGTCGTGGTGCTGCGCGACGGCGAGGTCTCCGAGACCGGCTCTTATCAGCAGCTGCTCGCTAAAAAGGGCGCCTTCGCCGAGTTTCTACTACATTACCTTACGAAGGCAGAACAAACATCATCAATGGAAGGTAAATTATAACTAATTTAAAAATTTCACACTTTGCACTTACAACTTATTTTTTTTTTCATCTTTTTTGTAAATACTATATGTATTTTCATTCATATTGTTTTGCGTAGGTGTGAATTGCCTGGTTGTATTTCATACTAACTTACCTACATATTAATATACCTACAGTGTATTTTTAAAACATCCATGCAATGTTCATCAACCGGATTTAACAATATATCGAACTACCTATGTAGGTCATTATTGTCAAAGCTACTTCATGCGTGAAGGTTAAACACATAGTTCATTCGTGTTTCAATACTTCTGCAGATTTGGAAACTATCAAAACCGATCTCGAGAACCAGCTTGGCTCTGAATTTCAGCGTAAATTGGAATGGGCTAGGTCGATATCCCGCGTTTCTGAGACGCGGTCAGAACCAACAGACGCAGGTGATTATTATGAAGCCAATAAAATATATTTTGTAAAAAAATCTTATCAAAACTTAAATGACAATTATTAAATAGGTGACCACAATGATGCGGCTAACAAGGATAAGTTAGATGATGTAACGGAGGAGGAAGAAAACGATTTCGATCAGCTCATTGAGGAGGAGACACTTGAGACCGGAGAAGTAAGTATCCTAATCGATCTCTATTTGACTTATGCATATAATAACATATGTTTTTATTTTCTAAATGCTGGACGAAAGAACAAATTAGACATAGTGAAATAAAGTGTCGGTGTGCGGGCTAAGGACGTCATGCTTTTGCACATAAAGCGCAAAAAAATTACAGCTCGGTTTTTTTCTAAACATTATTCAGTTACATTTATTTAACAATAATTCTTACGATATTGAGACTGTGACAAGTTTGTAGAAGTTTTTTTGTGGATATTTCTTCTCATTCCAATAACTATTTGTGCAGGTAAAACGGGCAGTATACAAACACTACCTATCGTTCCTCGGCATTTGGATGACAGTAGGCACTTTGGTCATGTTTGTTCTACTGCAGACGTTCCAAATCGGAAGCAACTTCTGGCTCGCGAGATGGTCCAACGACGACAAAGTGGTAAGTTCTGATGATAAACTATTACATAATGAGTATCGCATCGGAAGAGAGTCAATAAGGTAGCAAGTGTTTAAACAGGTATACAACGGGAGACAGTTATAAGAACAATGTCAGATTAAAATTTTTCCTTTTTCGTAGTATTTTCCTACAGGAAAACTCAATAGCTAAGTATTTGAGCAGAATTCTTCTCCAAATCCTATGTTGTTGGAGTTAAATATTTAAGAGTAGCGGTTTTTATCATAAATTGAGCCGCTTAACTATTTGTCCCTCATCATAAAAATGCCTTTTTTTCTTAATGGTCCTTGGTTACGAAACCAGCGAAGCAGAATAATTGTTTACATAAGCGTGTAGCAACAACAAAATTACTCTAGAAACGCATTGTTAAACTATTTAATAATGGGACTATGGGACGAACCATTCACAAAAGTGTGTATGTATGAACTTGTATTGTATTGGTATAAACATAACCTTTTTCCGGGGCAGTTAGGTAAAACCTGCTACGTTACCATGAAACTATGCCCTTTAGACAATGTTTAATATACTTACGTCGTTCTAAAAAAATATTAAATTGAACTTTTCAGCAGCAAACAAAATGGCGTGAAACCGCTATTGAATTCCATTTTTAAAAAACTTTTAATTGTTTAAATAAATCAATAAAAAATGTAGGGCCATCGCTTTCCGGCTCTATTCTATCTCTATCAGCAAGAAGCTTCGTGTATAGTTTTTCTGGTCTTTGTTCACAATAAATGAAAGCGGCATTTTCTATTTATAGCTTGTGAACGGTACTGTAGATACGAAGCGACGAGACATGTATCTCGGGGTGTACGGCGGTCTAGGATTCGGTCAAGGTAACACTTTAATTATACTCACAAAACATCGTTACTGAATGCTTGGAACCTGTACTAATTGCTTTATCTATTCAAATGTTTATTTGTTTTCGTACTTTAGTTCTGCGAAATATTTTACATATCTGATGTAGCAGTAGCAGTAGATATGGATACCAGACTGAAACATAAACGAAACAATAAAAAAATAAACAATTTCTAACAAATCCTGTGAATGTTTTTACAGCGATAGCATCCTTTGTAACGGATTTATTGCCTTTCTTGGCATGCTGGAACGCAGCTAAGATGCTACATGCAATAATGCTGGAAAATGTTTTACGAACTCCACTGCAGTTCTTTGAGGTCACCCCTATTGGTAGAATCCTAGCTAGATTCTCTAAGGATGTGGATGCCGTCGATTCATCGCTTCCTTGGCAGATCTCCAGTGTTCTGATGGGCTCATTCGAGGTAAATTAATATTTAAATGTCCTACTAACTTACTCGTTTCCTACTCTTTACTTAACAAAGGGATTAAATGTTTTTAAAAAGTTGAAATTACCAAAGTTCTGCTTCTATAATGTCAGTATCTACTGACGCGAAAGAAAACGTCGTACATTATTTATATTTTATTTCATCAAATGCATAATTAAGCAGGTACGACCTACTTTATCACTACCCGTAAATATAGTACCTTTAGTACATATATGGATGGATAGGTACATATATAAAAGGTCTCTCTCTGTTTGCTTGTTTATTTCAAGTCGTTAGTTTAATACCAATGTAATGTAACCGCATAGTGATTACCTAGTTACTCTGTACCTAGTGTACGTACCACGCGTACATACATATGACACATTGATCCATAATAAAACAAAATTCACAATAGGAAAACGATATATTTACCAAAGACGACCTAACAACGCGGTAAAGTTTACCTTTATAAAAAGGTTTGTCCGGGTCAAGGTAGCATTAGGGTGGAACAAGTACCCAACTTTCCGCCCCTATTGGGAACGTACCTATCTATCATGTAGTGTTAAAGTTGGCCTACTATGATTGTGAAAAAGAGATAGTGCTAACTGCTATGTTATTATAATTCAATTCCTCTGTCACAGGAACAAGGGTATGTATGTCCCAGATAGCACCATCTCTTTTACTCAAACGAACCATTATGGCATTTCTCATTTCATGATACGGCTCTTGTATACAGAATTGACCCATATCCAGAAAAGTCAATATTTTACCTACCTTTCAATAAATTACCACACAAAACAATGTAACGTTTAAAAGGGAAATACATAATTGGATTTCGTTCTCCCAATACTGGTAAATTAATGAGTTCGTGTGTTTGTTAAACGTTTTTATTTGACGACTTAATGGAATGGAACTAGTAATGGAATTGTTTCTCTGTAATACCCTTGACCGCACATCGGTGGCATTGAAAGCATTTTTAACGGGGGTTGATTTTCGTTTGAGGTCATGACTCAGGAAATTTAGACCTTATGGAACGAACAGATGTTTATTAAAAACATTGCAAGTAGTATTTATTGAGCTTTAATTACGCGATAAGTAAAATTTTACCTCATGTCTAAGTTTGTCACGACGTTTTTATGCTCTTGACATCTTGGCCACCACGGTCACTCTTCTACACCAGGCTTCTCGGAATAGCTGCAGGGATGCTGAACATAAATGACACTAAACCCACTTGCATTAGGTGTTGATCTTAAAGAAAGCTAAACCTACTGTAGGGTATCCTCCTTTCTAACGTGTCTTGTTTTCCCCAGGTCGTAGGCACAATATTTGTTATAAGTTACTCGACGCCTATGTTCATGACGGTGATAATACCCATTGGAGCACTGTATTACCTGATCCAAAGGTTCTACGTGCCGACATCTAGACAGTTGATGAGAATTGAATCTGTGTCACGGTCGCCAGTGTATTCACACTTTAACGAGAGCATTTTGGGTGCGACTAGTATTCGCGCTTTTGGTGTTACTGACAGGTAAAATTAATTATCCTTGCGTGTATCTATTTGCTGTCTGTTCTGGACTAAATATGAAGAAATAACTGTACTAGAACTTAAACTATTGGCAATAAAATATACATAGGTAAAAATAAGCTCAATGTATGAAACTGTGTTTGTATTAATAAGAACAACTTTAGACATGCGATTAAGTTAAAATTTTGCATACCTACTTAAAAACTTTCGAGCTCGTCTATTGCTAGAGCTAGAAGTTGGCAATACCACCGTGTTGGGGCTTTTTTAATAAAACGTTTTAATTAAACCTTCTAGATTCGTGCAAGAGTCCCAACAGAAGATGGACCACTATCGATCCATCAGCTACCTGAGTAGTATCGCGGATCGCTGGCTGGGGGTCCGGCTAGAAATAGTGGGCAGTCTTGTTATATTCTTCGCTGCATTATTTGCAGTAATCGGCCGGGAAAGTATTAGTCCTGGACTTGCTGGTCTTTCAGTCAGTTACACTTTAGAGGTGAGGCAGAACGCTCAAATAAAATGTAATACCTAATATCCAATACAACCTTAAGTTATTTCTTACTTTTATAATTAGTACATACTTATTTTTGATTAATAACTATTTATGTAACTTCATAAATTATAATTTAATTTAAGAGCCTATTAATTCCCATTGAATGAAAAAGACCTCCCTCTACCTATTCTATGTACTTCAGTCCTGTGGTTTTATGGACAAAGCATTAAAATCATTTATATTATTTTTCCATAGATAACACAAATGTTAAGTTGGTTAGTTCAAATGACTTCAGCGGTGGAAACGGAAATCGTAGCTGTGGAGCGGATAAAAGAGTACTCAGAAACAAAGCGAGTAAGTAATGCATTCGGACTAAGTAGTCAATACAAATTATTTCGTATTGGGCAGATATACTTAATCGCGAGAGCGTACCAAATCGTCATATTAGGATAACTAGTGAGGATAAATGTATGTATGTAAATGTTATCAGGAGGCAGCTTGGCATACAGAAGTGGGACCTCGGCCAACGTGGCCGGAGACGGGCGCGCTGCAGCTGGAGCGGCTGACGCTGGCGTACCGCGCGGGCGCCGAGCCCGCGCTGCGTGACGTCACGTGCGCCGTGGCGCCGCGCGACAAGCTCGGCATCGTCGGCCGCACCGGCGCCGGCAAGTCCACGCTCACGCTCGGCCTCTTCCGGATCGTCGAGGCCGTGGCCGGCCGCATCCTCATCGACGGCCTGGACATCGCCAGCATCGGCCTGCACCAGCTGCGGGCCCGCATCACCATCATCCCGCAGGACCCGGTGCTGTTCTCCGGCACGCTGCGCCTGAACCTGGACCCCTTCGAGAGCTACTCCGACGAGCAGATCTGGCGCGCGCTCGAGCTGGCGCACCTGAAGCCCTTCGTGCTGGGTGAGTGACGCTGTGGCATGCCGCGTGCGTGACGTGAGCGGAACTGACCCTCGCTCTCCGCAGGGCTGCCGGCCGGGCTGCGGCACGAGGTGGCCGAGGGCGGCGAGAACCTGTCGGTGGGCCAGCGCCAGCTCGTGTGTCTGGCGCGCGCGCTCTTGCGCAAGACGCCGCTGCTCGTGCTTGACGAGGCCACCGCCGCCGTCGACCTCGAGACCGACGAACTCATACAGGTGCATTATTTTTCACTTGTTACAGGTTGAAAGTTTTACTAGATGACATTTACTACACATAGCGTAATTGTCGTTATACGTACTGTTGGTTAGGTGTAAATGAAAAAAGGCTTACAACTAATTTATTATTCATATCCGTTTAATAAATCTTAACTCTAAATCATTTTCAGAAAACAATCCGCACCGAATTTGCATCATGCACGGTAATTACCATCGCTCACCGGCTGAACACCATCATGGACTCCACGAAGGTCATGGTGCTGGATAAGGGCCAGCTCGTAGAATACGCCCCGCCCGAACAACTGCTGCAAGATAAAAACTCTATGTTCTATAGCTTAGCCAAAGATGCGGGTCTTGTCAATTAATAATAACGGTAGTTACTTAGTAGGAGCATACCTACATATAGTACCTATATGTACCTATAGTATATGTGGAAATGTTTTTGGCAAAAATACTTTAATACCGTGCACGACTGACACTGCCGCTGAAGCATTGTTCGTTTTATGATCGACCAATGGTCTGAAATCATTAATGTATTCTAAGGTATATTTAGTGGTGCTATTATTATAAGTGTTTTTAGTATTAATTTTACATGCCCAGTATTTTTTTTATTCCTTAAGACTCATATTGAGCCATGAAGAAGAAAACATAACATACCAACTATTAAGAAATCACGTTTATAAAGATCGTATTTTTTTTAATTCTCTGAGAACTCTGTGCTATATTCTAATCTAAACAAAAACCTACTTATTTGTTACAGTACATGTATATGGATAATGTGATGTTCATTCTTTGACTGTTAATAAAACTCTGATTATTTTTTATTTCGAACATTTATGTATTTACAGAATTGTTTTACATTATTATGCATAAGATACTTAATACAACAAAATACTTACAATTTCATTAAATATTTGTAATGTTCTACGAAGTTTTTATTTGTCTACCTTCATTTTTGCCGTCAATGCTGGTAAGGTCTTAAAAAAAGTGCTTTTCACGGTTTTTAGGTAAAATGAAAAATCGACACATAACTACTTAGGAATCATAACTAAATAGATAAATAGGTACCGATTCGTAAAAAAAAAATGTTCAATCAAATATAAAATTAAATCGGAAACAAATATAAAATTAAATCGGAAGCAATCATACCCACAACGATTTTCCGATAAAACATTGTAATTTGACTTAATTTGTAAGGCTCTTCTACACTAATATTATAAAGAGGAATGATTTGATTGTTTGTTTGTTTGAAATGAATAGGCTCCGAAACTACTTGACCGATTTGAAAAATTATTTCATTGTTGGGAAGCTACACTTTCTCCGGTGAACATAGGCTATATTAAATTTTCAAAAAAGTTAGGGATCCATACTAAAACTCCAATAATGTATGTAACCCAAGGTGTGAAAAAAATACCAAAAAACTTTCCTACATCGCGTGCGCTGCGAAAACTATTGATTATAGAACAAAATAATGTACCACGTCTTTGGACTTTGTAGAATATATAATTATCTACAAAAAATGGTGCGACAGCATATGTCTAACTACTATAGTTATGTCAGAATAAGTGTCTTTTTCATTTTAAACATTTAAATAAATGCCACCTCCCTAAAAGCTCTTTTATTTACCTATACTTTGGAAATTATCCTTATCAAAATGACTTCATATTTAGTCTGCTTTAATACCATTATACTTAGAGACCATTATATGACTTTTTGAATTATTCATTTTGGACGTTCCATTCGAAAGATATCTTATATATCACAAGTTTAAAAATGTAAGTTATTTAAAAAATGTCGCATGCTCACACCGCGCCGCTCTGTTAGACGGCACCATAATAATAAGCGAATTGATATCTAATAATAGCAATTTAAGGAATATTTATAATTTTATATTACTTTCGGGAATAAAAGTTGTTTGTTAATGTTTATTTTTCCATAGTAAGTTTACTATTAACAAATTAGTAAAGGAACTAAAGACGTAACGGAATTAAAGAGGTAGTACGAGATAGGTATGGAACCGCGAGGTGTTAGTTACACTATTCTTAACTCAAGAACGGGTAGACCGATTTTCAAAATTTTTAATTTTTTGGATTCGTCTCCGAACAAAGTAACTATAAAGACATCGGGAACGGAATATAGGTATTAACGCGAGTGAAACCGCGGGGCACAGCTAGTAAGTCAATATTCTATCTCTAGTATAGATAACTATCTACGGATATGTCATTGAAATTAAATGATTTTAAACTGTTAAATTAATTAAATAATTAATCTTTTAAAATGAAAGGACGATCCGCCAATTGGCTTAACGAGTCCCTAGGCCAGGCTCATTATTTTTTTGCCGGTCCTAGTTTCATATTGAAAGTTTTTTTACAAAAGAAAACCGTCTATCGCCGTATTGACGAAATGAAAATGAAAGGTAAATATTTGTGCTTAAAAGACTTGATTCCAAACTTGACAAAGTGTGTTCCTTTCCGTCATTATCGTCAGATTTCGTCTCGATGTCTATGATGATTATGGAATTTTTATTCTATGGTGTGCGGCGGTGCGGGTTGGTTGCGGTGTGATGTGGTGTGTGATGTTAAAAAAATATCGAATTTTTTATTACTATAACTTCAAGTTTTCGGTGAATTTTCGGACTGTGGGCAATTGTTTATAATCATAACTTATAATTAAAGATACCACACAATTCGGCAAAGTGTCAGTTTACTCAAGAATATATGGCAGTTATAATAAACTAATAATCACAAATTGTGACAATGTCTTACAATTCCACGCTTGATAGCTTCTGCGGATCACTATTTTGGGTAAGTAGGTCCAATTCAACTATACTAAAATTATATATAAGTGAATCGACGGATTTGCGGGACCATTTACTTCTCAAAGTAGGTAGGTACTTCCGAACATAAAAAGTTGATTTTATATCTAATTAACCAGTTTTTCTGGTGTCAAAGTGCATAATATATGAGATCGGGTTGAAAGGTAAATTAAAAAAACTAACCAATATTACAAACCTAAGTTAATTTCCGTAGAAAATGAAAAACTTTTTAGGTAGTAGGTTCTTTTTCCTAGCAACTATACCAGTTACAATAACTGTAAACTTTGTAAGAATCTGGTTTGCAAGAATTGTGTCATTAGACAATTCTCATTCAATTGAATCATTACAATGAAAATAAATTTTGGCCCATTACCTCATTTAGTTATGTGTAATTTGTTCCTAATTATTTTGTCATATTTTTTTTGTAGTATGAAAATATATTTATTCACTACCTACATTAATTTTCTATATGAACTTATGTTAAGATTTGAACATAAAATTCTTAATAAAACGCTGTTTTCTTGAGTACATTTTATTTAATTGCTTATGTTTAACCAATATTCTAAAATACGACTTCATTTTAAATTTGTGACTATGGTATTAATAAGATAAATATGGTACTTACATTTTATATGATTAATATGCATTCAGTCACTTTCAACATCACACACAGGTACTATAATAATGAATTGCTTATAAATATGGTACTTCTCTTTTAAAATGATGTACATTTTCATTATATAATTTTTTTATGTAACAAATTGAGCTTACCTCATTATGTTTTGAAGTAAAACCTCATGACCATGACCCAAGCCATTTTCTATAACAACATTGAATAAAACTGGTTTTTGTTAAACTATACAAACAACCATTCTACTTGCCTTATCATTAAATTTGTGTATTTGTGCCATATAGATTTACATTAGTATTAATTTATATGAAACCTGTCAGTGCTTAAAATAACATAAATACCTATTAATTGATAAAAGATTGAATCATTCCAACAATTTAATCCTAAAAATAAATAAATTGCTATATTTTTTTAACGTTAAATTACAGAAGCTTTTTTTCTTAATAAGCCAATTGTTTAAAGAAAAAATTGCATGTATATTATCATTAATGTAGTCATCAGATTGCAACACTTGCTTCTCAAGCATTATAATTATATGGCCATGGGATTTTAAAATTACTTTATCATAATAACAGTAGCCATGGTTTTATATACTATAGAATATGATTATTCATGTTAGGTGGTACAAGAACAAGCATGATTAACTCTATCAAGACACTATAATATGGGGACCAGGAGGAAACGTCTAGTGGTCCCATAGTGTCCTCCCTATCTATATTAATATCTGTTTTTAAAATCTGGTTTTTGTTCAATGTAACTTGGTTAATTTAGAAATGAAACTATATTTTTTGCAAACAAATGTGTATTTAAGGTAAACAGAAAAAATAGCAATTATTCTCTGAAAGGCAAGTATAGTAGTTACATGTAGAGTCATCTCTCTGAGTCGGCCAGGTTTTATATAGATTTAATAAATGAGTTGAGATTTTTCGAATGACACCTTTTCAAGTATGTTGGTTTCAGAGTGGTTCTTTAGTATTTAATTGTCCTGTAATATAAGTACTTATATTGATCATCAAAAAAAATATTAATCCAATTTTATATCATGTTACTTATATTTTTGAAAAATTAAATATATATAACTACCAAATTGGTTGGATAAGAAAGTTCTAGTTTATTACACAATGTTTTGCAACACCTTTTTCTTAATTGGGTCTATTTAAAAGATGATGTCATTTGAATAGTGGGAATGATAAAAACTTGAATCCTTAGTAACAAACACTATGTGAACAAAATTGCAGATAACATTGTAAAAAAATAAACCATATATTTGTGTGTCACCTTAGGTGCTAAACTAGATAATTTAGTAAATACACCTGAGTACTTCTATCTAGGTACCTACTATCAATAAGAATTTAACAAATATTTCAATTCATAGCGCATTGTTTTTGGTTTCAATTAATCAAGTGAACAGACGAAATTTACAAAAATCACTTACGCCTACGATACGTATCAACTCATCTTCAGATTAAACACGTGCTCGCAAAAAGCGTTATGTTATTTTGTTACGCAAACCATCTGGCGCAGGATTTCTACCAGACTGTGGTAATCATGTATTTAGCAAGTTGGATATGTTTATCAAAATCCGTTAAATTAAACCGAGTTATACGGGTTTACTTTTTGAGATATGAACGCGACCACACACTGGTAACGTGGTAACGTTGCCGACATCATAGCGCTTGTATGATTGAAGTCAATTGAAATGTTATGGGTACACATAGGTACTTAACAACGAGCTCACAAGCTGAGCAAACCAATACTGTATAGGTTATTGGCTGCACTAGCTAAAAACTAGACATGACCATGGTTCCAATTACTTATATGTACCTATAGCTATATTTTATATAGGTAAAAAGCATCCTATCATCGTTATCAATCCTGCTTATAATAAAAATCAAACATCGTTTTATCACTGATTCACGGAAACAAAGTAACGGTTGTACCAATTTCAATGACCTCGCTCATGAATGAGAATAGTTATTTTAAGTCGATAACTGTGGATGAATGTAACATAATATATGAGTGTATCCCGACTCGCTATCGATTATGGCTAGGTAACTTCATAGTTTTCGTAGCTTTTTAATGTAACTAGTCGGTGTTTTTGACCTTGTGTTATTATTGTAAGAGCGATACCTTCTACACAGCTAACAAGAGCTAATATCGACCATAAAACGACTGAGTTCTTACAACAAGAACATAATGTATTATATTTCGTCTTGATAATCAAACTGTTTTCTTTTTTACTTCTAGAATAGCAGTCTCTCGTGGTACACAGAAAACCCAGAGCTTACGCCATGTTTTCAAAAGACAGTGCTTGTTTGGATACCGTGTTTGTATTTATGGTTTGCGGCGATCCTTGACACCTACTACATATTGAACAGCAAAGAAAGAAATATACCATGGAATATGCTAAACATCAGCAAGCTGGTGATAACTTGCCTCTTGATAGTGTTAAAGTTTGTGGATCTGGGTGTCACAGTGCACACGTCATCGCAAGGAGAAATAGAAGTGTTCAATGCAGATTATTATAGTCCTATTGTAAAGATTTTGACATTTGTAAGTATGCTTTCATTTCCTTATATTTATGGCCACCCACCTGTCGCCCTCTTGTCTCTTAGTCATAGCTTGGTTTCGGCACAAAACAAACAATACATTAAGTTTAGTCGATACACAATATTTTTGGGGGATAGATAAACATATAGCATAGCCGTGTTTATTTCTCCTGCGTACGATTTGATCAGTAGAATTTTAATTTCTAGAGATGGACCACTAGTCGGGTAGGCCGGCCACATTACAGATTGCATATTTTTCTCAATCATCTCTTCTTCGCCATATTATTATACCAAATAGTCGACACTTAATAAAATACACGAAAACAATCTTAAGTCATCGCGATTCGTTATTTAATCAACGTAAATAAAACTTACCAATAAATGTCCACTAACGCTATTTTCTTTTAAATGCTGTTCTTACTACTATGTACTATATCTTAATACCTGGAAGTGTTTTATTTGTTACTTCTTTTGAGACACAAAAGATGTAAACAAAAACCATTGATTCCGCCTAGTCGACCGATTAATCAACGATTTGTATGTCGAAGTTGATAGTCGGCTCGTCTCTAAAAAGCTTTTCACTAGTTTCATATATACGGTATCTTTTATTTGAATGTTTTATCACGGCATCACATGACTGAAAAAAACTATTTATATATGAATTGTTAAAAATATACCTGTAGGTCCTTATATTAAATCAATCAGATATTAAATAACATGTATTTTTCTAAAATTTAAACTAAAGTACGAACTAGGTACGTTACTTATTACATTTTAGCATTATTAACTTTGCTCCAGTAATTGGATCGCGATCAATTGGAGCTAGCGTTCGATAGCTAACTACTGTCCTTCTTGTCTCTAATTATGGTTCATGACCAGCCATCTTATTATTATTTACAATTAACATTCACAGATTCATAATAGATATTACAATAGGTAGTAAATAGGTGATACTTTATATCTTTACACTACACCTTAACATTTTAATTTCAATTTCTATTGTTATGTAACATCTGCTTACTAACATGTAACCATTTACTATTGTCCAATACGATAAGGGAAAAGTTAAATGTGTACATATAGTATATATAGAGAGATCTACTGACTAGGTAATTTAAGTCTTTTATTTATAGTAACTAGCTTTTTCCCGCGAGGACGTCGGTTATCGCGACAAAAAGTAGCTTATTTATTTTCTTGGGATTCAAGCTTACCACCTAGTTTCTACAAAATAAGTACAACGGTTTAGCCATAAAAGCGTAACAGACAGACATTTATAACATTAGCATACATTTGCAAGTCAAGCTTATAAAGACATTATTTTGCTGTCATGTTATCATAACTATATTTTATAATAATTCTTTGATAACAATTAGAGCTAATGAATTCCACAAAGTTACTAATCTTATATTATTTAAAGCCCTTTCATTAAGTATTACATTAATTTATCTTGACAGTTTGTTGAAGCACGTAGTACTACACACATACATTCCAACAAAAAAATATTACATCACCCATAATCTATTAGGCTACGCCTCGAGGGACCGGCGCTCATTATGTTACGGAACGCTGTGGTTACTATTAAACGGATCTTCAAATTTTTGACCTTCACTGTGAAATAATCACAGTCAGTGGCTAATCTTTATAAAAAAAAAACTTGGATATGACATACACCGGACTTCGACCAGTTTTATACGACAACGTTTGTATTTTGCTTCCATTGTGCAATACAACACATGTCGAGAGAATGGTTCATTTATGTACTTATCTGTTAAATGACTATCGAATTTCCCTGATCGTGATTTATTTTGCGGTTAGCTAATTAAATTGAAGAGTCATCTTTAGTTTGATATCTGATTGATTTGTGGGGAAGTCACGTGCATTTCTATTTTTATATACCTTTTAAGTTATGATATCATGGTATGATTAAAAAACACTTCTAGAGATTATCTTATCAAAATTTAAGGCGCAGGCACACGCGAGCGACCTTGAGCAAATAGGTAGTGCAAGCGTCCCCAAGAGCGCTGAGTTTACAATTCTAACCTGATAAAAATTGTAAAAAGAAATCGGAAACTGTTATTTCTCATTAAATATAAAGCTTTTCCTAAACAGCGAAAGTTTCGTTAAAATTTTCCGATTGCATTTGTGCGATATTCGTTTTTTGATCGGCATTAGAAAAAAACTTTTAAATTAATTAATTAGTAAAGTATGCTCTACAAATTAATTACAGTATATAATTTAAAACGATATAGAAAAAGGGAATTAAAAAGATTTTTTTTTTAAATAATGTTTTTATTTTACTTTTGAAATAGTTTATGTATGTATCTTCTCCTTAAAAACAAACAAAATATAAGTTTGTTGTATTTTAAACTTAAAAATCTAATATTGATCAATATAATATGTGCATAGCTAAAATATTCAAAAAATAAATTTAGACAAAATTATTTAAATGTCCTCGTGGCCTTGCGGTTCAATGAACGGATTTGTGTGCACAAGGTTGCGGATTCAAATCCATTACTTTTGAGTAGTGTTGAGTACATGAAAATTATTAAATTATGCTAGTTCCATTTCTACATCAGAAGAGTCCTGTGCCCAGCAATGGGAAACTTATAGGCCGATACTGTATTGTATATTATATAAAAGTGGAACCTATAAGATCAGCAATAATCTCACTCAATATTTACAAATACGGCGATCTAAATGTGTTAATAACGGTACCGGTAACACGGAAAAGTTGCTAAATCTGGTTCCTCACAAATCGCGATCAATTTGTCTAAGAGGTTAAAAAACATTAATTATTATCAACTAATGAACGTTTGCATGTGTGAGTAAAACATTCGCGTGTATATATCAAATACTCGCGTGAGATTTGACAAGTCAGTCGACAATAACTTAAAAAGTTTAATAAGGCATAAAACTCAAACAATCCTCTAATAACAACTTTAATACAGCAATTTTTAATCATAATTTATTTAAATAATTGTTTAAGTACACATACAGTATCTAATAGATACAGCTCGCGTATAAATAGAAGCTAATGTAAAAGTTTTATGTAGATAAAACTCTGATAGTCTTGAATTGTATGTCGTGGTGGCCTAGCGGTTCAATGAACGGATTTGTATGCACAAGATTGCAGGATCGAACCCAGGCAACTACCAATGTGGCTTTTTCAAAGTTATATGTACTTTTTTAATTATTCTAAGACACTTCTGACAAACGGTGAAGGAAAACATCGTGAGAAAACCTGGATTCCAAAAATTGGGATCTAAAATTGCCTTCTACTTCTCTATATGGGAAGAGGCCTGTGCCCAGCAGTGGGACGTTTATAGGCTGGATTATTATTATATTATTATTATAGTCTTGAATCGCAAACCTTCTATAAATTCGGTATATACCTGTTTATAGTATTCATCCATCTCTTACAAGATAAATTTAAGTGGCATGCAAACATTTCAGCTTCCAATAATCATCAAAATGCGTTAGAGTAAATTTTTAGGAAGACCAATAATTGTAAGTTATTAAGCACATTATATTGGTTTTATAATATTTGAGCATGCATCGTTTTTGTTTTGTTTGTCGTGAGATTTAAAATATAAGCATAAAAACTTGTTTTCTCACTAAAATGTATTGAGTATCTTAGAATAAAGGAAAATATACTGAGATATAGATTTTGTAACGGATTCGTAAATAAAAAGAGCCATCGATTATTGAGATAATATAAATTAAATAACACGAATCCAAAAATATGTATTATTCAGAAGAAATCTCCGTTCTATGGTTTTGTATACATCATGTTAAATATGCATAATGTTATGTAAAGCTTTTTTTATCTTATTCTCGGCTACAAATATAGTAAGACCATAGCAAAGTTATAAATATTTAATCGGTGCAGAGATCAAACTATTGACTTGACGTTGAAGGCGACTGGCAAATATTGATCCTCAATAAATATATATTTTTATAATGTTATGTTCCATTTCCACAGGCTTTAGCAGCAACTTTATTGTACTACAATAGAAAGTTTGGTATGAGAGCATCAGGAGTGCTATTCTTCTTTTGGGTACTTCTTATTTTGGCTGGCTTACCCCAGCTGAGGACTAAAATTACTGAACACTACTACCTTAGCGACGATGAAAATGTACAGTACAATTTTGTTAGCTACATGGTGTACTATCCTCTCATTGTACTCATGTTCATATTGAATTGTTTCGCCGACTTACCACCGAAGGATTCACCTTACAAATATGAAAAGGTAATTATTTTGTCTTATCTTACCGCGAGGTTACAGTTTTAATCATAACGATAAATGGCATTATATACAGTACCTACCTTAGTAAAATAAACCAAATAGATATTAAAGTCCAATAAAATTCCTAAAATTGTGTACGTAAATTGAGTTAAAATTTTGTTCCTAAACAATGTTGCCATTTAAGAAATACGTTTTATGTACGAAAATTATCTCAACCGTCTATTTCCTATTATTCATAAATATAATTGAGTTGATTTTTTCTTCAATCTAAAGGCCAAAAGAAATACAAGGTTTGACCACAAGAATGTCTAAATTACGTAAGCGTTAATATTAACGCCTACGATAATAATAATTATTAAGTTGAGGTTTAAAGTTTGTTATTGTTTTTATTTAATATAGAACGTATGTCCGGAGAATGCGTCGGGCTTCCCAAGTCGTCTTACTTTCAGCTGGTTTGACCCACTCGCCATTACTGGGTTCCGTAGAAATTTGACAGAAGGGGATCTTTGGGCCCTAAACCCTCAAGACACTTCCAAAGAAGTCGTTCCAAAATTCGACAAATTTTGGGAGAAGTCTCTAAAGAAACGAGAAATGTAAGTATCTACTATCCACGAGTACAATATTTTTTATTTATAATATAATATATTGTAAATTATTCTTCCGCTTAAATCAATTTTGACACATCAAGGTAAAACATCGTGATAATGAATCGTTCAAATGTTTTTAGCAGATATTCGTCGAAATGTATGCTGTGTTATAAAATATAGATAAACATAACAATTTTAACCAGTCAAGTGCACTGCAGTGCATTTTAAATACAAAATTTGTTTTAAATTCCTAAACATTACTAAAAGTGAACTTTTGCTTTTTTAATTAAAAACATCTGTCTAGGCTTTACCCGAGCTAGGTTGTGGTCCGTTCCTAGTCTTACCAGATTTATATCTGAATACCGTACTTTACATGAAGCGATAGCCTATCTGCTAAATTAAAAATGTTGTATAACAATTAACGTATAATTGACACGACATTATCATATCAATTACTAAGACAGTTTCATGAATGACTTTTATCAAACACTTCACTTTCGATTTCGTCCGAGAAAATTCCACATAACAACATATCTTATCGTGCTCTCTGTGATAGAAAAACGTATGTCTAAAGTTATTCAAGTCAAACATCAGAACACCAGATAAACGAACATTGGCACACATTATCAAGAATCTCTATATTTGATTACTAACATACTGCGCTACTTAGTACCTATTATTAATTTTAGTTTTTAATCAATTGTTATCTGCAAACAAAAGATCTAAGATTTGCTCATTATAATATTGGTTTGGCTAATCATTACAAATCATAGAAATCCGACAATAATCAATAAACCACGTCCTGATAGCAACTGTGCCAGGTGTAAACTTGTATCTACCTTATCAGTAGGTATCTACCATGACCGCGAGATTGCTCCAAAACCTACATATTGCTGTAAAGCCGTGACAAATATAGGTTATTAAAAACCGTAGCTCTTTTTTATTTTAGATGTACCGCCGCCATACATAAAAAAAATATTGTGTTGCAAAATCTATATACTATACTAGTTGTTGCCCGTGGCTTCGCCGACGTAAGCTAATAAAATTTGTAGCGAATGTCACTCTGAAATCATGTATGTGCCTTTCTATTAATGTCAGTATTAAGAATCGGTATCGGATCAGAGATGTACAGATAAAATCAACCTAAAAAACTCACAAATTGTACCATTTTATACTATCAGTATACCAAATACACATTATTTCCTACAGGAAATCATATTAAGCCATTCTACTTAGATAATATGTATTTACATATTCTGCTTGTTTGTTAGGTAAATACGAAACCCTGTATTTTTTAAAACAAGATAACGTAAAACGTCTTTATATCTCATATTTGCATAATATATTTTATTTTAACTCTATATTTTCTAACAATTATCTTAAAATTACTGAAAACTGACTTAAATACCGGTAGTATAAAGTTGGGCTTGAAGACTGTTACCTAAATAAGATGCATATATTTTTTTTTTATTTAGAAACTGGTATTATTAAATTATTGATCAACTGTATTATTTTACAAACAAGAATTAAATAGCTCATAGATACCTATAACTATTTAGGTAATTGTTAATTACCTGCATCTTATCACTATTAATTATTTTCATATCATCAAAGAGCGAACGGTACGAAAGCTACGTATCGCAAGACCTCGGCCAGCGTGAACTTCAAGCCCGAAACAGAGAAGAAGCCAGCCTCTATCCTGCCAGCTCTGTGCCTTGCGTTCGGAGGCCAGTTCTTGTTCGGAGCGCTGTTAAAGCTCTTCAATGACGTCCTTATGTTCTTGTCACCACAATTACTCAAGTAAGATTATTTTATTCCAGTATGTACTGTACACACTAAAAGCGCCAGTCATTGTTACTTGTAAGCAATTTATCTATGAGTCATTGTGATGAGTCTGTTACTATGATACTTGTGTTTTATTTTAGGCTCCTAATAGGTTTCGTGCAAGGCAAAGAACCGATATGGAAAGGTTACCTTTATGCAGTTGGGCTGCTTGCGTGCGCTACCGTGCAAACTATGTTACTAGCACATTACTTCACGAGGATGTACCTCGTCGGTATGAGGATAAGAACTGCTCTGACGAGCTCCATCTACAGAAAGTCACTCAGGATGTCGAACTCCGCGAGGAAAGAGTCCACGGTCGGAGAAATTGTTAACCTCATGTCGGTGGATGCTCAAAGGTAATTTTTAATAGAATTTAATTATAACTCTGAATAAACGGATGTTACTCTGCAAAATATGATACGTTTTACCAACAGTCATTATGATTTATTAATTTTATTTTTCACAAACTATTCTAACTTAATGAAAGGAGTGTAGGGATGTCAATATACATCATATAATATGAATTCAAAGTATAATATTGCCGGTTTTACCCGCTTCGTTTCATAAACTAAAACCTTTTGTAACAATGCAATTCATAAGGATTAGTTAACCTTCTCCATTGTTTTTGCCCAAATTATTTGCTCTTCAGATGTTCAAACATACAAAATGTTATCTTTGAGTGCTCAAGCTACCAAGTATTTCCTCGTTATTGTGGGGTATGACGCGTTTTAAATAAGATAAACAAACGTAAAAATGTTTTAAGTCTTGTAAGTATTGAGATAGATGATTTGCACTACCTGTTTGTATAATAAATATCTTAATCTCAACATCAGCAACTATGTCAACGTATTTATATTATTTTATTAATATTTGCTACATAACAATAACGTGTCAGTTTTCCATGTAAACATAATTATGATAATAATACATAAGAGCCTAAGTAAGGTATTTTTATGTACCTATTCGTGTTTTTATATCAATAACTTGTTTTCAACTTTGAAGACACGATTAAGAATAAGAATAAATTAGTTTATTTTAATTATCAAATGCTCAACGTCACTTAAAAGTTTGTAAACGTCGTTAAAGTAATTTTAAATAATCCTAAGACTTGATTAGTGCTCTCCAAACCATCCTTTGTTGTTTGTTTAGTTGAATCATTGGATATTTGCGCTGCTGCGGTTATACGTTTGCTGCATTGGGCTATAATGACCTTGATTCTGAAGTGACTGATGAACTAAACAAATTTTTAAGCAATAAAATTTCATTATCAAATTGTCTGATTTTCAATTGTTTTTTTTTACAGATTCATTGAGCTTACTGCATATTTGAATATGATATGGTCGGCGCCACTCCAAATAGCACTGGCTCTGTATTTCCTATGGGGAATCCTGGGCCCCTCGGTCCTGGCCGGTTTAGCGGTGATGATCATATTAATTCCTGTTAACGGACTGATCGCCAACAGAGTGAAAACTCTCCAAATTAAGCTCATGAAATACAAAGACGAAAGAGTAAAACTTATGAACGAAGTACTTAACGGAATCAAGGTAAAGTCGTTTTTATTTAGAAGTTAATCATATACTTATTATTTATTAATAAAAAACAACGTTTTATTTATCAATTTGCCATATCTACTTTAGTTTACATATAATGAAATATTTAAAATTACACAAGAGTACGTTTTTCTTGGTTAGATTATGAAAATAGACTATAAAATAATAAAAACTACAGAAGGTAACTGGGGCATTAAATAAAGATAAATATTTGGGACCAAAACTAAGTAAATCTAATAATGGCAAATCATCTGAGATAGCAGATACAGAAACTCGCATTTTTGCGATTTCACCACTATGAACAGTATTGCTCAAGATTAACTTTCCCGGCTGCGGCATTGTTATCAATACACATAAAACATATCATGTTTGATTCCCGAGATATAATATCATTACGCAAATATAACTCTTATACTGTGAACTGAACATTACTATTACTAGGAAAACTTTTGGGCCGACAAGATAAAGAGAATATGTACTAGGTTTGTGTGTGAAGTGTACATTTATCTATACATGCTAAATATGTATTGAAATATGTATTACAATTACATATTATAAAACCTTTTAGTTTAAACAAGTGACGTGTTTAGATAGCATTACTTATACCATTATATTGCTTCACTTTCAGCTGCGATATGCAGTTAATGTAATCGTATGTATCTATATATGTATAGTAGTGCCAACGCGGGTACTGTGACCGCGTTTCACAAATGTACTATGTAAACTATTGTAAACCATAGATCTTCGACAAATGAGGTTATAAAAATAAACTGATAAATGTACGTGATAGACATGTCAAGGTCAATTCAAACCTACCCTAACATTATACAGAGCTACTTTATTCATGTATGTAAATAAATGTTCTCGACACAACGATTTCAGTTTATGTAAATTATACGAATAGCATCCTATAGTTTATTGAAACTAGTAATGTTATTTTAAAAATTTACCTTTTTATTTATAGGTCCTTAAAATGTATGCTTGGGAACCAAGTTTTGAAGAGCAAATACTCAAAATCAGAAACAAGGAAATGCATGTTTTGAAACATTCGGCTTATCTCAACTCTGCTACTTCATTTATATGGTCATGTGCACCATTCTTGGTAAGTCACTAACAGGTCTAGTTGAAATTTTGGGTTTCCCATAATTATTTTACATGACTTTTTAGGTTTACACATTTTCAGCCATATTACCTGTAAAATGTAAAAGCTCAACTCTCTTGGCTTTTGCAGACTATTATACCCAATAATACCTGTACAAATTACAAAGGACGATTTAAAAGGTTAAGAGGAAAAACCTAAAAATTTCACGATCATTTATTTCTCCATTCTAAAACATGTGTTTTTCAATTAGTTGAGAAACATTTAATCTTATTTTATAAGTCTGTTCATAATCGAGGATGTAATATTACATGATTATACAAAAAAGAAGTTAATTGAGAACATCTTCTCTTTATGAAGATGGTTTAAAACTTTACAAATAATAAAAAAATTGTCTTCTCGATAATAACTCGTAATAATGTCAAATAAATTGACGGAACCGCATTTCTTATAATAGTTTATCAAGTGCCCTACTTAAAATCACTAGAAATCACAACCAATTATCGGATGTAATAATTTGATGATAACTATTAATAAGTTTGGATTACATTCATTTTATTAGTGTATTATGATAAGATTGCTGAGTATTTAACAATTTATTTAAATCATTTTAATTTGATTTACCTACTGATAATAAAGATATTTCTTTGTAAATATATCGTACATATAAATAGATTATAGATAATGTATTAATTTGGTAATCTTGACGTAAATAAGGAGTTACCTATCTACTTTATCCAATGAGTTAGCGTTATTATTATCAATTTAAGGAGTTACCGTGCAATAACAACAATTTTTTACATAATGAGGTCATTTCTATAAATTCGCATGTTGAAGGTAATGTTTTATAGCACTATGCAGTTATTTTATAAGGATAACTATTATTAAATTAATAATGTATGAAAAGTAAGTAATTACTATTCGGAAATCTGTTTGATATAATTTTGTTTGTTTTTAAGGTGACCTTCCTAACCTTCTTCACGTTTCTGATAATCGACCCGGAGAACAATGTCCTGACTCCTGAAAATATATTTGTGTCAATGTCTTTGTTTTACACAATGAACTTGCCCCTAGGTTTACTGCCTCTCATCGTGGTATCAGTGATCGAGGTAGTGCCACGCCGAGTTCACACCTCTTATATCTACATACGAGGCTTTGGTTCTTTCATATACCGACACACTAACACGCATATAGAATATTTATAATACATTTTTGAGGAGATGACAGTGCACAAATCAGTTTACGTTGTGTTTTACGGCTACCAAAACAAGCATGTCGTTGTACGTTCATTCGCTATTAAAAAAACCTGAGCTAGAACAAGTTTGAAGCGAATTAAGTTACAATGTCGTAGTGGAAACACAACGTAAACTCCGTCAGCTTACAGTCCAGCCACTCTTGCATGGTACCTCTTGTAATAACTGGAATGGTGTCTTAGGTGTCGCTGATGTCGTTCGGCTGCTTTGTATTGGTAAACGACACCGAAGTGCTGGACTCTAAGAGAGCTTTCGTAGCGTTGTCTCTTTTCAACATACTACGTTTCCCCCTGTCAATGCTGCCTAACGTTATATCGAATGTTGTACAAGTAAGTTTACCATATTAGATTTATCTGTGTGAACTGTGAACTGTAAAGCTATATTATATCAAATAAGAAAGTCAATATTTATAAAGAATCGTAGTATATTATAGCAACGCTAACCATAGAAGGGTAACACTAACTTTAACTAGATATATTTTGCACTCAGCACTCGTTATACACGACTTTAACTAATCAATTAAGTGTTGATTTGATTCGATAACTAGAAATTCTTGATATATTTATCTCCATATATCGACTCATTAAACTGAATTTTCTTTTAACATTCCTATGATTAAGTCACTTAATATTAAATAAAAGCCTTAACATTGCTGACGGATTTTACTTACAACGAGGCTTGGTGGAATAGAGGCTTGGTGTGGTTAAAAGGCTATAAAGTTATTAAATTCGTTATCAACCTATTAACTGCCTATTTTAAATGTATAACATATTAAATCGTTTTCAGACATCTGTTGGTATAAAACGATTAAACAAATTTTTGAATTGCGAAGAACTGGAAAGTGATTCCGTTGAACACGACCCCAAAGACCGTAAGTTATAGCATTTAATATAATTTATATCTATTATCTTTAAATATTGATTTTCAAAAGTTATTAAACCTTGTCATCACATTCCAGCGAACCCGATTGTGATAGAGAGCGGTCACTTCTCATGGGGAGAGCAAGACTCCGAGCCCGTGCTCAAGAACCTCAACCTGCACGTGCCGCGCGGTTCGCTAGTGGCCATCGTCGGCGCGGTCGGCTCCGGCAAGAGCTCCCTGCTCTCCGCCTTACTAGGAGAAATGGACAAAATCTCAGGCCGTGTCAATACAACTGGTATACTAACATGCATACTTTATTCATACAATCTATTCTTCTTATTACTAATTTACGGGTGTTAATTTCAGGTAGTATAGCGTACGTGCCGCAACAAGCCTGGATACAGAATGCAACACTGCAAGATAACATTTTATTCGGCAACCCACTTGACAAGCATAAGTACAACAATGTCATAAATGTGTGTGCTCTTAAACCTGACTTCGAAGTACTACCCGGTGGAGATCAAACTGAAATCGGGGAGAAAGGTAAATAAATTTGAAAAAACCAACTAACGTAAAATAACTATAGCAAGAAGATGCTATTCTACATAATATATTATGTATGTTATTTTCATTTATGCAGGTATAAACCTGTCTGGCGGTCAGAAGCAGCGCGTGTCGCTGGCGCGCGCCGTGTACTGCGACGCGGACAACTACTTCCTGGACGACCCGCTCAGCGCCGTGGACTCGCACGTGGGCAAGCACATCTTCGACAAGGTGAGTGTGGTCGAGCGTCCGGCCAGCTGCGTCAGTCCGGGCGGACTGACGCAGCACGGACTGACGCCGTGCCTGCGCAGGTGATCGGGCCGGCGGGGCTGCTGAAGGGCAAGACGCGCGTGTGGGTCACGCACAACGTGTCGTACCTCGCGCACACCGACCTGGTCGTGGTGCTGCGCGACGGCGAGGTCTCCGAGACCGGCTCCTATCAGCAGCTGCTCGAGAAGAAGGGCGCCTTCGCTGACTTCCTACTCCATCATTTGAGCGATGCCGAACGAATTTCACCAGAAGGTACATCTTTACAATAACAGTTTTCGAGTGATATTTTTGAAAATTCGTTTTATAACTAAAATGTATATCAATATTATTTCAGAACTGAATGAAATTAAACAAGATCTTGAAAGTAAACTTGGCACGGAATTCCAAAACAAGTTGCAAAGAGCTCGTTCCCTTTCCGAAAGTGCTTCAGAATCCGATCAGACTGCTGCAGCAGGTAACATAACTATAGGT
This sequence comes from Autographa pulchrina, assembly GCA_905475315.1. Lineage (NCBI taxonomy): Eukaryota > Metazoa > Arthropoda > Insecta > Lepidoptera > Noctuidae > Autographa > Autographa pulchrina. The sequence continues at coordinate 9,546,802 of FR997768.1, forward strand.
TGTTGGAACACAAATCATAGAGTTTAATTTTAATTATATTGTAGAATACGATTTTCTGATACTTGCTTAATCGTAAATATAATTATCTAGGTGACCGCGCCGGCAGTGTAAAGCGGAAGACCCCAGACAGCGTGACACAAAACGACTTAAAAGAGAAAAATAAACTCATTGAAGCTGAGAAAACCGAGACTGGAAGTGTACGTATTTAGATTAATTTTATTTTAAAACAAAGCAGCTATAATATATGTAAATCTGTAGAAGACGCCGTAATAATTTAAATTAATAATAATCTTAAGAATTTTTAAGACATAAGTTTCCTTTTGTTAAAGTTATACAAAACTAGACCGGGTAAACTTACAACTATCAATCTATGTGCCATTTATGTTGATTGTGTGCAGGTAAAATGGGGCGTATACAAACACTACCTGATGAGTGTTGGAGTCGTATCGTCTGTGGTGACAGTGGTAATGAATCTCATTCTGCAAGTCTTCCAAGTCGGCTCCAACTACTGGCTCACTGAATGGGCGAATGATGATAAAATGGTAATTTATTTCACTAACACTCATTTTACTATATATTTAAAAAAATATATCGTAGGCATAATAAGGTCAAAGCTTGCAAACTAAATTAGAACCTTTTTTCGACACTGATTGTGTACATAATAAGACTATATATATAATAGATATATATACGAAATGGTTACATATTAAAAAATCAAAACTTTCTCGAGCAAATTTCAAAAGAACAATAAACGAGTTAACAAAATTTTAATGACCAAATGTTTTATTTAGAAAAATTTTAGAATCCCAATGTATGTGACATCAAATGAACGACTGATCAAAAGTTGCTAGATGTAATTTTAAAATATCAAATCATTACTAATCAAATTACATAATCACAAATGACGACCGAATGAATTTGCTAGATGTAAACCGATGATGTGTACCGATGGATTAAATCCCAAAGAGCGGTACGCAAGCTAGATGAAGCATGCAAGCAAGCATTCAACATGCAGGTTTCTGTCACGGCTCCGGCGCTGCGGGCCTCCGGCGGCCCCACGCGTGCTAATCGTCGCAAACGGCTTTCGCTCGCAGCCGCTTGCTCCTCAGCCCGCGGGCCGCCTCGCCCCTCCGCGCCTACGCGACTCTAAATAACACTCTAGGGGTAGGGCAGACAAGACTACGTGAAGTCGGTTTTGCAGCGATTCGGTTCTGTCACTAACTTTTGTAACACAACATGTAGAATTTTTAACCAACAATGTTATGTATATAAATTACGCATTAGTATAACGCCTATATTATTTGTATTAGCAAACCGGTAATGTTGTGCAAAGGCTTCCTGTTCTATTATATATCTAAGTTATTCGCTAATATTAATATAATTTTTACCTTTTTCAGTTAATCCATTTGATAATTAATTTAATTAATAATTTATCCAGTAGTCCATTTGACCTTTAAACGATTTGGTCAAGAGTGTAAAAAATAATTTAAACATTGATATTCCAGACTTTGGTCAGCTGAACTTTTGATCAAATGACCATCGTTATTTTAAACTTTGTTGATTTGTACGTTGTTCTTTTGAAATTTGCTCAAGAAAGTTTTGATTTTTTAATATGTAACCTACGAAATCACCCCCCAGTAACCACCGGACTAACAACCAATCATAGCACTTAACATAGAATTTGACAGTTGATTAACATTTTATTATTGTTATCATGTCATATTATCATGAAGTTATTCAGAAACTCTGTATAATTGTCTTTACATGAGATTTACAACATAAATGAATGTTTTTGTTATGTATGTAGATAGTGAACGGCACTGTGGACAAGGCAAGACGTGATATGTACCTCGGCGTGTACGGCGGTCTCGGCATCGGACAAGGTAACACAGTTAATCTATTATAACAATATCAACATTAATCAAATTATATATAACTAATTATCTCTCTATTTAATATATAATTGAACAGTAAGCTATCAGTCAATATTCGAATTTATAGTTTCTTTAAAAATCCATTCAAGAAACATCTCTGATGACTGAAATATTGAGTCCATGTCTCATTTTATGTTATAAACTTTTTGAATGCCACGACCTAAATAGTTTCGTATGTGTATGCAGATCCTTGTGTTTAATAGAATAATCTATAATTTTATTCTAAAACAGTTTTATTACAATCCTAATTTCTTGAACCTTGGTTTGGTATAAACGTTTAGACCGTGGCTTTCAAAAGGTTTAATACAATAGATAAATAACAATTATTTGGAAAAGGTAATTGTGGTGGAAACTTATAATAATGAATACATTTCTTATATTTTCATAATTATATGTCCTCTTCCATTATGTTAACAAAACAATCTTATCCTCTTCAATATCTTTATCCATTGCATGGTTTTATACTTTTTAAGCATTTCAAACATTACAATGCGCATGAAAATGTCAGAATTATAGATTCAACAGAGTAGATGTAACATATAAGAATCACAGCTCAATAAATTTAGCTATAACCAAACTTAATTTATTAACAAAACATTTTATTACAATAATAGGGGCCAGAAATATAATTCAAAAATAAATTCAAAATGCCAGCCATACTGCAATAAATAACGAAATCCATTTTTTTTTATTTTACAAGTTAAATTTTACGAATTGAAGTTTACTTTCATTAGTTTCTTTTTGTGGTTCTTGTATGTTGTTCTCGTTGTAGTAGGTTTTTCATTACCAATTTTATATAAAGAAATATAGCATGCAATATTTTATTTGAATAGATAGTCAAGTCCTACATTATGATGCATATTACGAGTAATTTATATTTGCGCATTCGCTATCCTAAATAATTATACTATCCCAGTAAGTAGGTATTCAAATAAAGGTTAGAAAACGAAAAAACTTATAGGGCGTTTGGCACAACGCGAACGGTCGATAAACATATATGGGGACTATTTTCATTTCATACTTCGCTTGTCTTAAGTGTCATTGATACTGAGATATGTATATTCTTATCGCAAAGCCTCCTTTACTTTGTTATGCCCCGATACAATCATAGCATAGCGTATTAAGAGTATAATATGAGTGTCGTTCATGGGCGAGTTGCCGGGGATGGGAAAGGGCTAAGATTGTTTGTGGTGCGAGGCGGCCGGCATCAGTGTCGTGTGTGTGGCAGTGGTGTCGGTGTCGGTGTCGTCGCTGGCGCTGTACCTGGGCGCGCTGGCGGCGGCGCGCGCACTGCACGCGGCGCTGCTGGCGGGCGTGCTGCACGCGCCGGCGATGGGCTTCTTCGACTGCACGCCGGTGGGCCGCGTGCTCAACCGCTTCAGCAAGGACGTCGACGTGCTCGACAACGTGCTGCCCATGGTTCTCAGGGGGTGGACCTCCTGCTTCTTTGCGGTACGACTCGCTTGTTCCGCGCGTTTACTGACGCTCTGCAGCTCGTTCCGCTCATACCACGCTGTGTACAGATGGCTGTATCCGCTGGTACCCTTATAGTAACTACAAGAAAATACTTATTTAATTAAATTTATTTGTTATTGCCATACCCAGCAACATGATAATAGTAACAACCAGCCTACCCACATCAGGTACTGAAATTAACGAAATTAACTAATTCTTAAAGTCAATTTAAACCCGTCGCATGCAGCCTTCTGTTCGTCAAAGTATTAAGTTATGTGTCGTTTGCTTACGTCCTAATTTAAAAACCTAGCCATATGTACTTTCTTCTAACATAGTTGTTTAAGTAATTTGTGAATTATAATAATTATTAGTAGTAATATCGGTCTTCGTCGAAAAATGTGCTGTGCGAATTATGTGTATGGCACGTGTTCTATTTTCAATCGTTATTTTGATACGGGATCAGTTTATAAATCAGCTCATTATCTAAACCTTTTTTAATCCTTTTTTTTTTGCTACTTAAAAATCTATTATATGTTGCTTACCACTGCTTACCTTAATCGTAGGAACTAGAAGTATTCTAAAGTATAATATGCATGTCTTTTGTTTTGTGTAGCCACTATCTTTGATGTTTTCGCACTATCTCTCTGTCAATATCCACCGGCCTAGTGGTCCGTAGCCGTTGATTCTCGGTAGTAGTTGTATCGTAAACAATGTATTCATTATTATTAGGATCCTCTTGCTCCAATGCTCTCGCGCTCGGTGTTAGGTTAGCTACTAACCGCGTATCCATGGGTGTTGTTACAGCATTAGGATCAATTTTTGCCGACTTAATGCCGTTTCTGGCGTGTTGGCGAGCGGCGCGGTTGCTCCACGAGCTATTGTTGGAGCACGTGTTAAAGGCACCTTTGCAATTCTTCGAAGTGACGCCCGTTGGCAGGATACTTACTAGATTTTCTAAAGACGTGGAAATTTTGGACACGTCCCTTCCTTCGCAGATCTCCGACTTGATGTGGTGCATCTTTGAGGTAATCCCACCACTGCGAACTAATCATATCATTGTTTATGGATGTTCCGTTATATTCACGGGGATTTTTTGTTGTATCTTTGTCCATGTTTTCACATCATTGTGCTGTGTGTACCAATTTGTTTTCAAGAATTTCAACTAGTTTATTTTTTGTTTCCTGGAAATGGTGGTTTATTTTGTGTCAAAACTTAGGGGCGATTTTATCATTTCGCATTCATTAAGTTACGCGGAATCGAATTTAAAAAGATAAATGTAAAATGTCAAAGCCAAAATGTTCTCGGAACATAGTATATATATATGTATTAAAATTGAATTTCCTCTATATACTAACTTTAGAAATTTCTAACTTATAATTTTTTCTCGAGCCATTTATGTCGCACCGCTGGGCACACTCCTACGATCGATCATATTTTGTACGCGTTATTTCAGTGTTTTCGTCTTAATTTTTAATTTTAATTTTACGTCTATTTTGGGGAAATTTTTGTCAGAAATAACATTTATAATTTTTGTTGCATTCGATAGAAAAAATAATTCTATTTTATGATTTCTTCTTAATAACGTCCAGTTTATGATGGTTAAATGCAAACTGAAACATTGAAGTCAATTAAACGCGCGAGCCATGATTAGCTTTAACTGACCACCTTCCCACGCACCGGTGAAAAGCTTCTATGTTATTTCATTGTGTGCAAGTTGACAATCAAGTAATTATTTAATTTTCAATTTCCGCAGTGGTTCTCATATACCTATATTGGATTTGGTTTCTGTTAAATATTACATTACATTTCAATTTCAGTCACATTTGTAAACTGATCCCAGTCCAGCTTTTTTATGACATGTTTTGTTTTATTTGTCGTATGTATAATGTTACGGTTACCGTAACTAAAAGTGGTGTATCATTTTTTATATAAGACGCAAGCATAATAACATCTCATATAAAGTTGTTTTGATACGTGTCCGGATGTAATTGTGTATGTATGTGTAAAAATCATACGTGTGAATTATGATTATATTTATTGAACGTTAAGTATTTATAACTTTTTTAATAATGGTAACCGTGACATGTAAAGTAAGTAAATTTAATAATAAAGTATTAATGTGTAGGTATTGGGAACTCTGTTCGTGATAAGTTTGTCGACTCCGATCTTCATGGCGTTGATCCTTCCTATCGGCGTGATCTACTACGTGATCCAGCGCTTCTACGTGGCCACGTCGCGGCAGCTCAAGCGGCTGGAGTCCGTGTCGCGGTCGCCCATCTACTCGCACTTCGGAGAGAGCATCACCGGCGCCAGCACTATCCGCGCTTACGGTGTCGCTGACAGGTACGTAATCAATATTATTGCATAACATTTACACGTGGAGATTTGGATATTAAATCTTTACATTGTTCATAATCATTGATTATTCATTGAACTGTAGTGTAGGCCCATTTTCTAAGTTCGTATATACCTATGTATGTTACTCGTGTACTCAAATATCAATCCTTACTAATAAATGAGTTGGTTATCAACGAGCAGTCAGAGCGTTTTTTTGCTCTTTCTAATACCCAATCTTACACAACAGTTACAGTTTAATACACTCAATATGTAAATGTAAATTCAACAGTGTTTTGTTTTTTTAGGTTTATTTTGGAATCGGAGCGAGGTGTTGATCACAACCAGTCATGTTACTACCCGAGCTGCATCGCGAACAGATGGCTGGCGGTCAGGCTCGAGATGATCGGCAACCTTATCATATTTTTCTCAGCGATGTTCGCCGTGCTCAACCGAGACACTGTCAGTGCAGGTCTAGTGGGACTCTCCGTCAGTTACGCTTTACAGGTACAAAGATAAAAAACTATTTATTTCGTAACCTACTTATACTATGTAATAGAATTATGTTCTTGACTAGCCAGTCTGCGCTTTTATGATAATTTAACAATAATAAATATTTTTAGATCACGCAAACCTTGAATTGGTTAGTCCGCATGACATCCGACGTAGAAACAAACATCGTGGCCGTGGAGAGAATAAAAGAATACGCGGAAACGGAACAGGTAAATTATCAATTCGATACCTCGGTCGTTGTTTTTCAATGACATTATTATGATGTGTTATGTACGTGGTAGGAAGCGGCGTGGAACACACCGGTGGGCCCGAGCGCGACGTGGCCGGAGACGGGCGCGCTGCAGCTCGAGCGGCTGACGCTGGCGTACCGCGCGGGCGCCGAGCCCGCGCTGCGTGACGTCACGTGCGCCGTGGCGCCGCGCGACAAGCTCGGCATCGTCGGCCGCACCGGCGCCGGCAAGTCCACGCTCACGCTCGGCCTCTTCCGGATCGTCGAGGCCGTGGCCGGCCGCATCCTCATCGACGGCCTGGACATCGCCAGCATCGGCCTGCACCAGCTGCGGGCCCGCATCACCATCATCCCGCAGGACCCGGTGCTGTTCTCCGGCACGCTGCGCCTGAACCTGGACCCCTTCGAGAGCTACTCCGACGAGCAGATCTGGCGCGCGCTCGAGCTGGCGCACCTGAAGCCCTTCGTGCTGGGTGAGTGACGCTGTGGCATGCCGCGTGCGTGACGTGAGCGGAACTGACCCTCGCTCTCCGCAGGGCTGCCGGCCGGGCTGCGGCACGAGGTGGCCGAGGGCGGCGAGAACCTGTCGGTGGGCCAGCGCCAGCTCGTGTGTCTGGCGCGCGCGCTCTTGCGCAAGACGCCGCTGCTCGTGCTCGACGAGGCCACCGCCGCCGTCGACCTCGAGACCGACGAACTCATACAGGTATACTCCTTATATGTACTCTATACTATACTTTAAACTTATGTTAAGAATAAGGTCTCCAAATTTCTAGTGGTCTTTAAAACAACTCATCAACGTAAATATTTTTGTGGTAAATTACTCAACCCAAAAATGCAATTGGACTACTTCCTTTCAGAAAACAATTCGGACGGAGTTTGCATCATGCACAGTACTTACTATTGCCCACCGGCTGAACACCATCATGGACTCCACCAAGGTCATGGTGCTGGATAAGGGCCAGCTTGTAGAATACGCACCGCCCGAGCAACTGCTGCAAGATAAGAATTCTATATTCTACAGCATGGCTAAGGACGCTGGGCTAGTTAATTAAATCAATATACTCAAAAAAAAATCACCAACTTATCCATTCCTCTTAGTGAAACGCCACTCTTTCTGTGGTTAACAGACAGACAATACAACCAAGTTAGGCTATCTCTCATTATACAATGTTATACTAAACATACTAAAGGAGATTTCTAGCATCACCTACAAACTATTACCTCATTCCAGTTATCAATTTGCTGAAGCATATTGAAAGTAAAGAAAACAAAGTTGTTTTAGAGTATATTGTCTATTTTACATGTTAAATAAAACTCAATCCGTTCGTTCTCAACTCGGAATAGATGCTCTATGCTGCCTTAATTTATGCAATAATAAACGTAAAGTAATGAGTAAGGACTAGTGCATTTGAACTACAACTATGATTGTGTTAGTGTTTAGTAATATTATACAATTTAAAGCATTTACAACTCATCACAGTAACAAATAAATGGATAATAATGTTTTTTTTTTAATATCGATATAGTACTTAAGTATTTTGACAGGGTGAGATTTTATTGACTTTCAGTTATATAGTGGTAGTGGAAAATAATTTAGGTAAGCTCAAAACAAACCGGAGCGATTTATATGTGACGATTTTCATTTGGCAAGGAACATCTCAGCTCGTATCTCTCGGAATTTGTTAAAATAACCAAATTTATGGTACGCCGCCAACCTCTATTGCTTCCAAATTGAAATCGTTGCGTATTATTTCGCAATGTGTTCAATTATAACAGTTACGTACTTACAATTTAATTACTTTATTAGGCATACGTACACTATAACATATTACCTACCTCCCGGTCGCGAGAATCATTGTGTGAAGAGTTAGAGAGATTATTCAATTGTCGGCGGTCTGTTTGCATGCTAACTACAATAGGTTTACTTGATAGTACTTAAAAACTAATATATCTCGACCTCTGCAACAAGATTTGGATTGTGAAATTAATTTTGAAATATATAATTTATCAATTACAATGAAAGATGTTTGTTTAGTGGATAATGTAATACTAAATACTTAAATCTGAGAGATGTACTATAATTTAGGTGTAATTTTTTGTGTTAAAGTTGGATATTATTAACAACTGACTTAAATTGAATGTATGGAAAATAAGTTACCACACACCAATTTATTCCTCCATAGTTGCAAATTCTATATATAATAACTTTCCACACTCAATAAATATAAAATGCGAATGACTACGACTTGTTAAGCCATCTAAAAAATCTGTCAAGTCACAGATCAGCTATGTGTGATTGTTTAAAAGTTAAAAACTATTTGCAAACCTAAAGTTTTCGAAATGTTCTGGAGTGCTAACCATAAAATGTAATAATATGTAATATACTTAATAAAAAATCCTTAATATTGTATTATCCTTGTAAAGGATTATGTATAGATATATAAAAACAAATATAAGAATAGGTAACCTTTTGTATGTATATTAATTACGTCACAACATTGTACATTAACGCAGTAAATATACATTTTGTAAAGCGTAATGTTATCATCGTTTTTGATAATTTTGTGCTTCTTAGAGTTTTTAAGTATTATATTTACTACAGTTATTTGTAGCTATAAAATTGCCTTATGTTAAATGAAGAATTTGTCGTACTTATAATAGGTACCATAGACAATAGGCTAGTTGACTCTTTATTTTAGTTTCTCTTGAATACTTAATAATCATCTTAATAGGCTAAAAAATGTACTTTTTTATACCTACAATTTAACAAGATTTATATCTATAATATTTCTCATAAACTTTTTACTTTCGAGCAAGAACTATGTCGGTCTATTATAGGTTATTCAAGGCTGTAACGTCACTTCGTTCGTAAATTGCTAACTGTTAACATTATATGTTAATATTTTGTAAACAAAATATTTTACTGATAAAAAATAATTACTCCTGAGCAACAAATTTTGCTGTCATATGCTTACAAGCACGTATGGCGCGGCATTATACGTTTGATTACTACTGAAATAAATCACAAAATGAACGACAGAGTTTTCAGCAATAAAAAGCAAATGACAAGTTCTAAATTGTTTATCAACAATTGAACGGCCATCTTGTACTTTTTCTAATTAAAATATAAATAACCTACATATTTCGAGGACTTAAGCTAAACGCTGTAGAAAATACTCTTTTAAAATGTAAATTTCACATGAGTCAAGTAGACTATTATTTGTAATGTACTTTGTAGATTTTTTTTAATACCATCTGATGATACATAGCAAAATAATAATTATTCCCCAAGAATCTAATAGTATAGTACGAAATTATAATTCTATTATTTCTTAATTTACAACCCCTCGGTTTTGTACGACTTTTGTCTTTACAAAATGTCCGAAAGTGTTATCTGATTATTCAATAGACATAAATGATTGAATTTTTTTATTAATAATATAAAAAATAATAAAAAATATACCAATATATAATAGAAAAATAAACTATTTTAAACTTTGTAAAACCTTACCGTTTATGATGGTTTTGGAGCTAATATCTGATCATTGATAATATGCTCTAAGTGCAGACTTACATAATTATTAATTGTCACTAACTAATATATTTTTTTTATATAAATATTATATCGGTGTTTTATGGTTTAAAGCATTAATAAATAATTACAAATTCTAAATAACTACACCATAATTCTTGCACATCATTAGTTCTATCACTTCATTTTTTGCAATTGTAATTCAACAATAATATTCAAATTCCTTTTGTTATTAATAAATAACATAAGATTGTGAATAGTATTGATGCGCTTACATATTATGTGTATAAAAAATGTACATAATGTTAGTGTACAATATGTAAAAAGTTGCCCAGCTACAACATGGCAGGTCTAGAATGTAAGTAGATTGTAATAGTCTTCACTTTTGTGCCTATTGAGTAATTTAAGGTAATCTTTGTTTCAATGTGAATTAAAATTAAAAATGTTTTACCATATGATAGAATATGTACTGGTTTTTTTTACAACATATTCGATGCATATTATATATATGAATTAATTTACTTAATATTTAATAACATTAATTAAACCTATGATCAAAATGACTTTTCTTACTAACTGAAAATTGCCATTTAAGTGTTTGTTTTACTTGCCTATAAAACCAAATTAAAAAAAAAAAACTTATTATATTATTATCTCATTTATCAAGGGTGTTAGAAATGTTCAATATAAAACTAAAAAAACTTTTCCTATTTTTTACCACTATAATTACCATTTTTTTTTACTTCTTAAACATAAATTCTACTTCATAGCCTATCTTATGCCTTAATGCCGCTTACAGCTCAGTCCAACTAGATATTCCAAGTAACATTACTTGTATAAAGCTGAAAATTGTTATCTATACAAGTGTTGTTTTTTTTTTGGTAGAGATCTTTGCAGTTAGCCTGAGCGCAGGCTGTGATTGCTTCACTGGACTTTTGGCGAGGACCTTAAGGCCTCCAGCCAGAGCAATAGGAAAACCTAACTACGTCAGCAACGTCACTAAGGGCACCCCCTGCGGGGTTCGGACCTCGACTTAGTGCGCTGCTAACAATCTTAATAAGGCAAAACAACACGGGATGGCTGGATCTAAGTTTTAATTATTTAGAGACATATTTTTATTGCTAGTTTGGCCGGCTCGGGCCAGCTTGGTCTAGGAACGGGGGGATTACATTTACTTACGTTACTTATAATACGCGACGTGCCTCGCTGGCGAGGGCGTAATATACGGCGGTTGTGTTTGGTATTGCTACTGCTAGCTAAATCAAATGCTTCTTGGAGAAGTGTTGTTTTATCGTCGGGGTAAAAGAGAGTAGGTATGTCTGGGGTGTTTAATCTTAGATGTTACGAAAGGTAGGTATCGCGCGGCCGCTAGGATTAGTGGGTTTCGGAGGAGTCGAAGCATCTGATCGCGGCGCGTTTCATGAACTGCTTGATTGTTGGTAGCTTTAAGTCACAGTGAAACGGTTTTGTAGAGTTTGCATTCGTTTGAGACGATAATCCCGTACGTGAGAGAAATAAAAGTGTTGTACTTCGTTGCACGACTATGAACGCATTGTTATAATTTTAAGTGGGCATAAAATCTTTTTAATTTGTACTATTTTAAAAGACGAATTTTAAATGTTGTCTCCATTTTCGTACGTTATGTATAGGTCGTGTTTGGAAAGTATGTATCTTGCTAGCAATATTCCAGCTTGTCAAGAAGTAATGAATTTGAGCACGCCTAAAAAAATTATGTATTGTAAGCACTCCCATTTCATTACTGGTAAATTTATAGAAAAACTAAAACAAACATAATATTCTTTCTAAATTGTCTTATGTGATTTTTATACTGGACACTAGATGCTGCCGAGGAAAATGTTATTAATTTTATATAAATTTACGACTTTTGACTTGTAAATTAATAGAGATAAATAATGAGTTTAAATTTTTAGCCATCTTTTACATTCGTAAACTTCTTTGCAAGAGATAGAATATTGATTTGTTTTTACTGTAGTAAAAAATTAGATATAACTATGGCATTATACAATTTTCTCAGCCTTTTAGTATAAATATCACTGAGCAAAGTAGTAATACACAAGATAGTACGTAATATATCAGTGCTACTGCCTACCCTACTTATTACTTTTCTCTATGCTACTACAAAAACTTAAACTCTAGCAGGTCCTGTAACATAAATACTCTGGTCGTAGAGGGAGTACCTCTATTCTCTGTCTACGACTCTGGTATTATATTACAGGCCGTTAATCATAGATAAAAAAAAAAAGTTAAAACAATAGAGTGCGCACTGCGCCTATCGCTAAAAGACCTATAAATTACTTTGCTCTGTGGGCTGTGGCTAAAAGTCTAGTGTGCCTAGCGTAAGCACCAGTGCACCAGTCCGTCTCGGTACAGCAGAGACTAAAAAGTCGCCATAGCTTTATAAAAAATGTAGAACCTCTCGCTGACGATGCCCCGAAGACCAGGCTCCGACTCTGGGAGGAGAGATACCCAACCATTATGCCCATATCACCATCCGAGCAACTACCCCCCGGTAACAAATTACCATGGCCGACGTGGAAATCTATAAATAGACTCCGGACCCAAGTCGGCCGGTGTAAAGAAAATATGTATCGGTGGGGTTACAGCACACACGAGCCCTGTGAGTGTGGTACCTCTCCCCAGACCATGGCTCACTTGCTGAGCTGCCCAGCGTGTCCCACCACCTGTACACGCGAGGACCTGTACAACGCCACTGATAATGCTGTCCGCGTGGCTGAGTACTGGACCACAAAAATCTAGCCATGATGAAAATAGTCATTGATCGACACGCTAAGAAGAAGCGTAAGCAAATTTTTCGTCTGTACGCTGTAGCCCAAAGAGTCAAGTAATATAGCTGTAGCCTATACATTCGCCGTTCGCGTACTGTGTTAAGTTATTTTACGTGCTGAATTTTATGCGCAAATATCGTTGGTTTGGTTCCGATACAATTATATAGGTTTTGAGATAGTTTCAACAAAACGACTCTATGTTTTGATAGTATTTTTACGACGAAACTAATTCATACTAGTGCTCATAGTTCACACCCCGATATCCGCACTCTTCGTAGTTTCTTAACTGTCCTCTAAGCCGTGTTTCTGACACTGACAGTCCAGAGTAGTCCAGACAAATGACAATATTTCTATTGTACATTTGTACCTATTTGATCTTTGCAGTTTGTTTTATTTTAGTACACTGGCGGTACACTGTATTGCGGGATAAGTTACTTTCGACTGGTGGTACACTGTATTGCGGGATAAGTTACTTTCGATTTTAGTTCTGAGGAAATAATAAAATGGACATAGTATTTCAAATAGAATCAGTCGATGAGTTTCAAAATGTAAGTAACATCTTTTTTCATCTACATGGAGAACGGCAAAACTCTTAGTTTAAATTAAATGACAATATCTAAAAATATAGTAATGTAATAAAACCAGTAAACAAGTAACACAATTGTTAATACTTCTTATATGTTAGAGTACAATATCTGATTAGGCCTTTGTAAACTCCATTAAAATATGCTATAAATCGGAAAATAATGGTTTATCGGTTCGACTAGGGCCTGAAGTCGACAATCAAGCCTTAAAAGATTAAGATTAGGACTTAGTCGCCAGCTAGTTGTTGTTCAGTGATGGTTTTCTATGTTAAGGCTGCAGGCCCAGGTTGTACTTTCTGTGGTTAAATCTTATACACATAAAAAGACTTTTATGGTAAGAGGACATACTCACTAGTATGTAATTTCACACTATTTAAGTATTTACCCTGTTTATTAATTTTGTATATCTGCTCCATTTTCAGGTGGTACAAGAAGTCTTGAGTAATTTGTATTGCGTTGGACAAAAATTAAACTCTACTCAGATAGATGTGGAAAATATTAACTTGGCAAAAAAGGAGTTAATTTCAATAATATCAGACTGTAATTTTGATACAAAAGCAATTGAAGAAGTAATCTCCAGCAAGGAGTGGCAAGAAGAGAAAGTGAAGCTGTTTCTGAGTTTACTCAAAGAAAAAAAATCAGAAGTCCTTTTTGCTGCTTTTAATAACTATAATAGTAGTTACTGTGAAACTGTCGTCAATTTTGACTGGAGTGCAAAAATCGCTCTTGGCACAAGTGAATTAAAAACATTAAAGACTCCATTATTACAGTTGACCCTATCAACCTTAAATAAAAGTGGGAAAATCAACAAAACAATGTATGAAATTGATAAAGAAATATTATTAAAAATGATAAATGCTTTGCAAAATATAAAGTAGCAAAGAATTGTTTTTTTTTTTCTAATCTATATGTGTGCGGGTTTTCATTATCACTTATCAACTCCTAAGGATAAAAAACTATTAAATCAAACGCTTGAGTGACAGAAAAGAACTCACGAGACTCATCTTCATCTAGCTTAGGAAGTCATTGTAAAAGTGATTTATATAATCCTACTTGCAAGAATAAAATATTTCATTTAATTTCACTTTATTTTCTAGAAACACACATTTTACATACTCTACATTAGATGGCGCTACTATTTTGTTATATGTGATATTGTCGATACAAAATAACAAAAACACCTGGTATTGTGAAAAGATGATGAGCAGGTGCACTCGCTTAACTGGTTTATTTCTGTCTGTTCTGCAGCCACTTCTGTAGCAAGCTGATCACATTAGACGTACCTACTCAACTCATGAAGTTGAACAAGGCTACGTCGTAAAGCAGCCCAGTGTCGCGCTATTTTACAACACTCTGAACTAAATGGCATTTACCATCATCTCGTGCAGTGTATGAGTGTACTATTATTTTATTGTAAATTTTAAAACTCATATACCAGGTACATAACCATATTATAGCAATTAAAATGATGAATGAATGACGTGATGATTTATAGCAGTAATTTATGATCTGCCCAGAATATTGAAAAGACATTCCCTGGTATTTTTGGGACATCCTCAGGAGATGTTGACTTGACAACCGCTCGGGCGTGAAGGCGGTTGTCGTCTCTTGTGGATGCCCCTGCATGTGCATATTGCATGAGGGCGGGAGGGTGGGACTGCATCTTGCTTCCAATCCTGGATTTTTGTAGCGGAATTAAAACTAAATATTTTTCATAACATTTAATTGCTCTCGCTTACATTGCTTACTTACTTGCTATCTTGTGATAGCAGTCTTCCAGGAAAAAAAAATCTCCGGTAACTCAAGCTCAGATGGTTTGTAATAAATAAAAGCCGAACGCTGCGGAGCCAAAACTCTTGGCTGACTTGTATAACGCAATTCTTCGGACCCACAAATCGAAGGGTGTATCCTATGTAGGTATAAGGGCAAGACTGCAAAGTCACAACTTTACAGGAGGGTCCCACACAGTATCAATATTGTATAACTTAAACAGGGTTAATCCAAGTTTAATGAAACTTTGCAGGCTTACTTTGAAAGGTTTTCTCTTTACGTAAAACAAAGTCGATAAATTTTGAGTAAAAATAAAAAATATACATTTAAAGAAATTAAAATATATCGGTAGGTTTCACGAGTCGAACGCTAACAATATTTTGAGTTTAACGGCCCATTGAATTGACATATTGGTCTTTTTACGTTGAAAGTCACGCTGCATAGGACTTTCTACTACAGCAAAAAATACTATTTCCGTGCAAAATTTGTATTTTTTAGCTTACATTATAAACCATACTGATAAAATGAGTTTTCCATAAAGAAGTAAAAATGGACAAATTGTTAGTTTGGCCCTTATACATAGGAGGACACATCGAAATATGTCGCACCCAACATCCACGACAAAACACGAGGTGATAAAAAAAAGCAAATTCGTTTTTAAATTTATTGATTAGAGACATTCACACATCAACATTTAAGTTTCAAAAATTGGATTAACATAATTACCTATTATAATTATCATACAAATTCCACATTGCATAATGAGCAAATATTAATTTCCTTGAATTACATCAAACTCAGTCAATTTCGGGTTACCATTACCTATGTAGTAAGAAAATCTTAAAATAAAACATTATAACTACTGGAAAAGTATTGGTAAAGGGACTCGTATAAGTTTAAGCGACATTAATTGATGATGACCATCTCAGATTGTTGAGAAATTGCTTTTCCGGTAAAGAGTCGTATTAAATGGCAACCCAATACAAACTACAATATCAGTTCTAAATGGAATAAATTTTACATCAGGTATAGGTAGGTACTCACATAATACTACAAACACATTAGGACACCAATGGTACTTGTTGGCGATAACTGCAAATCAAACGATCGATGGTCTTATAATATGAGATCGTTCTGACAGTTTACGATTTAGATTAAAAAAGAGTGCATACAATATTACAGAATTTCAGACAATCTAGTTAGCACTTGATATGGAATGTCTCACTCATGTTTACTGTTTATACTTGGAGTGCTTCTCCCAATCGTGCAGTGTGTCACATTCAATTTCATAAAAATGTATAAAATTACAAAAATGATGTTGAAATTATATGATTACTGGACACGGATTTATATTGTATAGTAATATCAAACCTTATAAGTCATCTAATTGTATTTTATGAATGAGGTGGAAAACAATATACTAACGGCAGCTGATAATAACCATGCTGCTTTCACTAACTTGTTACACATGCTACAATTCTAAATAGTATAATATAATCATGTCTGTATAAGTTTATAAATTGTATAGTAATCACAAAATTGGCCACTGAATATCATTTTTATAATAATAATAGATTATCCATCCTCATCCACCAAATTTAGATTCAAAAATCACACACTAGTTTTACGAAGAATGCCTAAATATTTTGACCTTACTGCATAATATCTCACTAGACAAAGGAGCAACTTTCCAACACTTCCTGGAATTTATATTTCATGAGCTTGCATTACAGAGAGCTGCTGACATACTAAATTTATACAACTTAAAATAAACTAAGATTTAAACACAGTGAATATAAAATACACTAATGAGATAATAAAGAATATCATAATCCCTCATACTTAACAATTTACAAAGTAATTTCAAACTTTAATTTGACAATTAACAGATTAGGTAGGTATGTTATACGAGTAAATGATATATGTGTTCATATATACATAAATGTTTCGAATTATATTTACTACAACTGATGACAACATAATCATCTTATATGGGTTCATTTGAAATGTCACTGATACACGGCACACCCTTATGAACAATGCAAACCATCTTCAAATTCTAGGAAAAATATCGAATGGGATGCAATTAGCATCAGGCGAAACACATAAGCCAAAAATCTTTAGTGTTTAATTCATACAACACTCAATATCATTTCATTTTCGAATAAGTATTATTAATTTTAGAACACGCATGTGTTTTAAAATTGCTTTTTTTCGTTTAAGGTAGTACACATACTGCGGTTCGTCACAACTTTAAACAAATTGTTTAATTTTAAGAAATCATTGTAAAAAGCCTTTCTAAAATTACAGCTACAATGCTCGGGGTCGACCTGAATAAAATTTCCTATTTAACATGACGCACAGCGTGAATATTATATGATACTGCTATTACGCTAGTATCGAATACATAATGTTTACAATGTTCAAATTATCATTAATTAATAATTTGTAATTGGAATATAATAGCGACATGGGAGAGCTAATTAAAGAGCGAGCGACACGCGACAACGTCAAACTAATACCCCTGTAATAATGGCACCAACTTATCGCACCGTATACTGTCTATATAACTTTGTTAATGTAATATAATTATAAAAACTCGATTCTAGCGAATAAAATGTATAAAATCTTAATTTTATAGAAGCAAAGCACGCTAAACTTATAGTATAATCATTCTATATGAAACGTCACGTCTGAACTAAAACCACATTATTGACAATGTAAATTATTGATCGAACTTAGTTCGACAATACACCACAGTACTAAATTGAAATAAATTAAAGGCTCATTTTAGACACAAGCGTGTCGTGGACGATAGGTTCCGCTCTCCTGTGGTGTTTAGTTGGCCACCGCCACATCACTCGTCTCCTGCAACTGAATATTATATCAAAATGTTATTACATACATTGATTAATAATTGTTTGTTAATCCCGTATTTTTTAATAAATAATTTATAATTCTGGGTAGGTAGTCTAACATTCAAAAGGCTCCTTTAGAATTGTAGGTGGAACTGTTTTTAAGCGAAACATCTAGTTAAAGACATTTACTGTAGAATAAAATACAGCTGTATAATGCAAACAACAATCAAAAAAAAGATTAGTTGGGTATATTAGGTAGAGTAAGATGGGTTGTGTAACTGTACCGTTTCTGTTTTGAGTTCTGGCACATCTGGGACCTCCGGGATCAATTCCGCCAATTTGTCACTGACGGGGAGGGGTTCCTGGAACCACATGCAAATGTCAAGTTTGTAAAAAGTTTCTTAACCAGTGCCATGTTATTTATAGAAGTACAACAAGAAACAATAATAGTCACAATATTTACACACTGTTATAAATTTTATTTCATTGCAAATAATTAGTCAAATCAGGCAATCGAACAATGCGTCACATTTCTTGCAACCACACAAAATGCTTTCTGGTCATTAATAATACTGATAGTATTGTAGTACAGTTGCCGCATGTTAAAACTGTAGATAAACGTGAAGCAAGACAAACATTGAACAAAAAACGTGCTTAGTTTTCATAATATTTATGGGAATAATGTAATTTATTTTCACTAGTGTTGCTTTACTTTGTTCATGTCTTTACAAGATGTTTGGTTTTTCCAAGAAAACTTATCGCCATATAGTAAATAAGCTCTTTTGTTATCCACTTTGTTGAACCAATAATAATGTAAAAATATGACAAACTATACTAATTTATAACATCGGTAAATACAATATTCAAGCAAATAAATGATTCTATGCTACGAGTGACTTGCAAACAACAAAGTCTGTCTTTTGCTACTCAACAGTATGCAAATACAATATTTTTATCATTTTAAAATTCATCTGTCATTTTATAACATTTCTGATATTTTATGCAAAATATTTTATAAGCAAACAAAACAAAGAATCTAGTCAAAATAATCTCTTTTATATTCTAATGTATTTCTAGCACTTGAAAACATGTTAAATGAATATGTGTGTAACAACAGAAGCAATCATTTGTAACATAAGTATTTTTCACGTGACTTAATTACAAAAGATAATTAAATGTGTTAGCACATAAGCAAATTTTAAATCACCATGCTAGTATATTAATAGAGTATCGACTACAACTGAGTTAAGCGTAAAAGGAAGGGGAAAGGATAGGAACGCAGCCGCTGGCTGTATTCTTATTTAAACTGTATCATTTTGGTCACACTCATGATTCTTCTAGTTATTGACGGTCCACGCATGCTGGTAAAGAAATGCACATGAAACTAAATACGAGAACTGTTAACGGGATATATCAAACGCTTCTTAAAATACAGAGCTAATTCCACTACAAGAGCAAGATTGTCCGGACGGTATTCACCTGTGGCGTAGAAGCAGGCGCGTCAGCCGGCGGCTCCGGCGAGGCGGGCGGCGAGGCGCTGAGCTCGCTCGGCGGCAGCGGCAGCGACGCCGGCTCCTCGCTGCTGGCCAGCCCCGCCTCGCCCGCTTCCGAAAGGGACGGCGGCAGTGAGTCGTCGGGAGTCGTTACCGTCCTGCCAGATTCTATAGCGGCGACTTCTTTAGGGTTTATCGGTGGAATAATGTCAGTTTTGTTTTCTGTGGTTGGCTCGTCATGTTCGATGTTGCCATTGCACTCAATAGATTCAATTAAGTTTCCTAGTGAGTCTTTAGACTTGATCTTAATGGTTTGTTCAGCGTCTTCGTTATCGGTTACCATATCCATTTCCAGAACGGAAGAGGGATTTTCCTTAGTTTCTGATATGTGATTAGAATTGATCAAGACTTCTTTCATATCATGAACCGTCACCTCTGTATTATCAATGTTCTCTTCATTTTTTTCTGCGCTCACATCATCAACATCCTCGCATATTGGTGATGGAGGAGATGGCAAATCTTCTATAGAATTAGATACGTCAGCCTCTTCTTCAGGCAGTTCTAAGACCTCAGACGGAGGAGCCGGTATATCCACTTCGGAGTTATCGGTTTTTTTTTCATTATGGATTTCTTTAGTAATTATTAATTCTTCAATTCCTATATTCTCTTTATTTACGATGTCTTCAACATCAGCAGGTAAATCTTTATCTTCTAAAGGAAGAGCAGCGTCTGTACGCGTTTCCTTTGTTTCGTTTTCTACAGTTGTTTGAGCTAATAAGACCGAACTTTCCTCGCTTACATCTTGTACCGGGAGCGGAGCTTCAGTATTAGTTTGAGCAGAGGTTAAATCGTTTTCGGACTTAGGGGTGGGGGGTTCATCAAGATTATCATTTGTGATTGGGTCAGAGGGTGGTGATGGTGGTGGAATTGCGTTATCAGCGGTGTTAGCTAGCGAAGCGTCTGTCGACTCTGGTGCCATTGTGGTGGCAGCAAAAGATGCCACAGATGAAGGAGGAGGATTCGCGGGGAGTGGTGGAGGCGTGGAATCAATCAAAGGCATTTGTTGAACACAAACCTCTTTTTTGACGGAAATTTCGGGTACAATTTCTGTCGTTTCAGCGGTGGGTTCTTCTTTGCTCGCTTCTTTTTGTTCAACTTCGGTAGGAGTTTCCTTGGCAGGTTCATCTATTGAAAGCCCATTTACTGGTAACTGCTCAGGTTGGGTATCCGGTTGAGGCTCGGACCTCTCCGGCTCAGAGCTAGGCGCGGCGGGTTCTTCCACTACAGGGCTCTCTTCTTTAGGTGTCTCCGGTGTGGTGCTGCCATTTGTGATGGGTTCCGTCACAGGAGTTTCTGGAGTTTTCTCATCTTTAGCTTCGTTTTCAGTTTTCACTTCTTCAGCAGTTTCAGTAACAGAGGGTTCTGGAGCGACGTCGGCCGTCTAAAAACGGAAATATATGTTATAATTAAATTTTACTGATATTAACATAATTTAATTTGCTTTAAGAAAACAGAATTGATGGTGAAGTTCGTATCTTATGCCATTGCGAGCACAAATACCTTATCATCGTCCATGGCTTAAAACAAGACGTTTTACTCGTGAAATCTGTACTGAGACTGAAGGGAGATTAACAAGCGCAATATAATTTATAGTGCTATTTTCTGTAACGGAAGGTTGGCGCTCATTTTTAGATAAATAGTTATCCTTCAGTGCTCATGATCAAAGATATATTGGGTTACATTATCGGTAGGGCTGGCAGGGAACAGTAGGCAGCAATTTATTTAAATACATAAGTTTAGCAAATCATGTTGTTAAGTTTTGATTAAGTTTCAAAGGACAACAGGCAGAAATGTATGGAGGTTTGCCTAGGAACCAATAACAACGTGCGATATAACGTTGGTAGTTTTTTAAGTATTTTAAGTTTTGTTACGGCCGGAAGTACCAAGTCGTTGTGTGAAAAAAGTCATGGCACAATAAAGGCAACTTCATTTACCACGATAAAAGTGTTTATTTTAATGTATAAGTATAGTCAATGTTTGGCTTCTTTTCATGTAGCTAATATAGTGGAGAAACAAAACAAAAAAAAAGCAGTTAGATACTTGTCGTACTTGCCCACTAAATCAAATACATTTTACATGTGAAACTATAAGTGAGATTAATCTGATATTTATTTAATTTAATCTAAACGTCAAAAATATACATGTACATTTGACATGTTTTTTCTCAATTCTGTACTATTTGTGCTTCTAGATTAGATCAACAATCAAAATTAAGGCTTTATATACGTACAGGACCCGTAGTGTACGAGTAGAACTCGTACTAAACTTTTTTAATTACTAAGTTTGTAAAACTAACCGATAAATCAATGTAACACATTTTGGTGAATTAAGTAGGTACCTTTACTGATACTTTACGCCGTAACATAAGTTAAAGTACCTACAACAAAAAACCATTCCAATGATATATCGCATGATGTTATTGGTTCCTAGGCAGAAATGCCCGTTCTCCTTTTAGCTTATAATATTTTTTATTGTAGTGTGCTTATATACTAAGAAACCCACAAGTAAAACAACCAATTGAAATAAAAATAGCACGAGAAGTTTTTTAAACACAATATGTGCAAAAGACATCTAAATATCATCGAATGTAACCCAAATCTGCGACTAATATAGTTTCAACTTGACTCTCTCGATATATTATTTCATATTCTTCGATATTTAACCGCAGGGTTGTGGCAATCATAAAACGATACCAATAAGCAAGGCCGTATTTGTTTACTGATGTAGTAAGATACAACCTAGTGTATCGTACATATATTTAATAAATTATTGATTCCTCATTTGCATTTTAACATGCACCGGTAGCGCACTATACACAAATAAAATTATGATGCATCACAAAATTAATATAACATTCTTGCTGTTAACATAGTTATGGATATAATTCGGTTTTTGTAGACTTGAATGTAATATCTAGCAGATATTGTACACAACATGTACCAGTATTTAGACTAGGTGTAACAAACCACCGTTGTCAACGTGATTCTTGAGCCCGCAGCTTCTGATAGAAGACAAAAATTACAAAAACACTGCGCTTTGCACTGTCCTCTGCGCTGTAGTGATGTCCCCAGCATCGACAGTCTTAATCTAAGCATTATGTAGTGTACCGTCGCTTTCTACACGTCTGTTTTCCAGTCTGTATCAGTATAGGATATTCATAGAGCCCACTTGGGCAATTTCTTTTTTGTGTGTTATATTTATTTCCATTATAATAAATATTAAAACTTTATACAAGGAACGTGGTATTTTCCGTATATAAGAAGATAATTCATTAATCTTGTGTTTTGCGCATCAGTTGCACTTTTTTCTTTAATTTTGAGTTAGAATAAGTAGAAAAGCCTTTGACTTTGAATTTTGCAGATTAGATACCTATTAAAACAACAACTGTTATTAAATACATAGACATAGATGAGAATTAAAGCAGGCAGCTAAACGATGATCAAGAAATCAACAGTGCATCTCATAAACTAATCGCTATATTAATCCATAACACCAGGAAAAAATAAATTATAAACAAGTTGTACCTATGGACATCTGCCATGACGATTTGAATTATAAGCGAATGTGGACGGTGCAATGACCCGAAAGTTGTTAGCGAAAACAAGAGCAAATAATAAAAGAAGTAGGACTAATAATAATAATGAATAGGTACGCTGTTGTTTAGTGTATGAGAGTTTACTAAACGACAAAAGACTTTTTTTACCGATTGAAATCAAAATTTTGTAAAAACCTAATCATCACTTTGAACAAGCAGGAAATTAATCATCAGACGCGCTTGCGAACAACATGATTATATATTATGTATGGCACACAAAAGTGACTATTTAACAGCGCAGTACCGGCCATGATCCGAAACAAAAACACGATCGTCGTCCGGAACGAACGGCACCATGAACAATGGTGCTCACTTCGGCATCGAGTCATAGTCGCGAGGCCGGGAAGCTAACGGTTATACACAAACAGGATCAACTGTATGATTATTCAATAGTAATACATGGTTACGACCACATCCGTACTAATATTATAAATAACGCCTTTCTACGCTTTCACGGCTTAACATCAGAACCGATAGTGGTTAAATAATAAAATTGTAAGTAAGAGCTTGAAGTCAAAGAATGGACATTGGATTGTTTTTGTTGCGATAACATTCAAGCAGGCGTAGCCGCGGGCCAAATCTAGTTATATACATTTAAGGGTGGAAAAATTGATATCAAGATATTTTATTTCTATTAGTAGTTGCTCAGTTAACTAACATAGCGTTTAATACTACAGTAATTAACATTATCTATCTATATACCTGTATAGCACTAATCAATTAACACAACCTGCTCGTTTAGTTTAGCACTTGAATTGCAAATTAATAAGGTGTTTACTTCCATTTACGCGCCATTTAACTCTCTCAAATAAAATAAATTTATAATTACAACCTATTTCTAACAAGTTGCACTACAAAATTAGGTAGGTAGTTACTTTAATCGTCTCTATAACATGTGAGAACAGTGAATTGTATCGGTAAATATATTTATAAATGTACGTCGTACATTTCTCTGGAAACTATAACATTCTCAAGTAAAATAACGTGTAATATGTCAATAATAGAATGCTGTCTGCAAGTAGATTGCGATTTACTAGTGGTAGGACAGATTCCATTAGTAGTAGTCATGGTTACATTTTTGCAGGCTTGCCTATGCAGACGACAAAATGGCTTATCCGAAAAGTAACAGTAAAGTATGCGACGTAAAGGTGACTCACTAAATGCCACACAGTACCATGGACGTCTGACTATGGTAATGATTTTCCGCTCCAAAATACAGCTCGTGTCGATGTTTGGCTCATGAATTTTAAATTAAATCCATCCGTTAAATAACAAAGCTTAGGGTAATTTATTCATCTACAATTCGAATAAAATATTGATAGTATAGAAAATGTTGGCACTCAATACAATTAGTACAAATACGGCAGGTTTTTTAAAAAACTATTTTTACCCAATAGATAACTAGATACTGCAGTCCTCTTAAATAAATCGAATAGTGTCCCTGGGAATGTCAATGGACAGATGAAATCCAAATATGAACGTTTTACTACTACCTCGAAGAAATCTCAGAAGAGTATTAGGCATTTAGGCATCGTGTGACCGACGGACGAGAGCAATTTGCGATGGCAATAAATAACTGGAAAGATAGCATCGCGCACTGTATACATGCACTAGTGCAATATAAAACAAGTCACACGCATCATACGTGGCTGCTATCAGAGGTTGAACGCCCCGTCTTGGCACCGATTGTTACTTAACTAAATGCTTCGACAATAATATGCATTGACAATAACTGCAAAAACTGCATTTAACTTTCATGCACGGAAAAGCTCTAGTAGACTAACACGCCATAACGGTTCATCATGATTATATTTTAGTTAACTGGATTATCCCCGAAGGGTTAGGCAGAGGTGTACCAATGTACACCCACAGTTCGCCGGTATGTTTAGGTCCCATGTAAATGGGGGGCGAGTATTAATACTTAGTATTTCAGTTAATATACGTACTAAAGAAGTGTGTGTGTGTGTGTATAGTATAATAATAAATTCTTAAAAAGGTAAAATGATCTTATAATAATTAAATTTAGGTTCACATTTTATTAATTATGTAGTATGAAGCTTTTCAATAATAAATTATTTCACAATAAGGTATCATCACAATTTTTTCACACAATAGCGTGTTAATAGAGGAAACTGAGCCCTCCCTTGTTATGTCAATGCACTATTCAGTCGTCGTATTATGAAAATACAACGGATGGACCGCCGTGGACAAGTCGCCGCCGCCGCTACTAACGTCATTCAATAAACATGCAATCTGAGCTCTATAATGTTCATCATGTTTCCTTTACCAGTAGTCAGTTTTGATACCTACAGACTACAAGCACCGAGAGTACGATGCATTGTTCAAGCTATGCAAGATCACGTGACATATTTAAACTGACAAACAAACCGCCGCAATGTAAATCATGTTGAAAATATTTAATTTACTGGACTAGTTAAAAGTTAATGAACATAATATAGGGAGATAGAACATTTCTAATGTATAAATGAATATTGTGTACATGTAATCCTACAACCTAAGTTCTATGGTTAAACAAGGTTGTACAAGGAAAAGCGGTTTGCCGACCTCCTACGTATCAGTCTCGTAACCCGTCCGGACTCCGAACCAACCCGCCCACGAGTAGCGTCGCAAAACCTGCCAAGGATTGCTAATTTTATTTTACTCCACAAACTTGTTTCCTAATGCACCTCGCCCTTGCGTCATCGTCCCACTGATGCCATTTTAGAAGATAAGAATGCAATTAATCTTATTAAAAATACTTTATTTTGGAATAGTTCTATTGACCACGGCTCTACTTGAAAATTTTATGAATTTCTGGATTTATATTTGAATTATTTTCTTGTTTCGTCTTTTTAACGCATATAGTTTTTTTTTTACTTTGTACACCTTTACATATTAATTACGTTCAAATAAAACTATGTAAGTATAAAGTATGTAACTTAGAGGAAAAATTCCAAGGTACATCCACGTTCCATTGTTTTGTTATGTCCCAAAGAGGATAGCTTTTTTGTTTAAAGCTCCCTATAATATATTATATTCTACTAAACGTACAGAGGAGTTAAAATCACTAATTATATATGTCCCTACAGGCAAACCGTTTATACGGTTTTGTAGGACCTATTTTTGTAACCGTATTCTATTCAATTATTACAAAAACACTGCGCATAAATATAATATATAAAGACCATTCCATACCACGTTGGATGCAATTCTTTGGTAACTGTGAATTCTCATCTAACGATATTCCACAACTTTCTTATTAAAATTTGGTATCTTGCCAGCGGATACAGGTACACATTGACATATTGTTATTTAAACTACTGACTAGTATACAAGTTATTGTTAGTGTAAATAAGATGATTTTATTAAAATATAACACAAACAAGGATTACCTCGCACCTGTACTAATGAGAAATACCATTGTAGCACGCGTGCATACAACTTGTTTACTACAATATTACAGAACAGATTTTCAGTGTTATTACCGATTTAGGATTCACCGATTGTTATTCGTGTACCACCGGTGATCCTCAAAACATTGGGACAACCATGTAAACTTCAAGGAATAGAAGCCAAAGAATCCACCAAACCTGTGCTTCTAAAATTAAAAATAATATCCGTTGGCGGTCGGTGGGACGCAGCATTCGGTTACTAGACCTCACCTATAAGAGTCGAAACTCAGATTAAATTTCTAAAACAAAAATTTCTTTAACAGCTTAGTCGAGAAATATTTTATCAATTTTCACAATATAATATATTATGCTGATGGTGACTAATAATATCAGAGATGAACAAACTGGTAATCAGTCTGCGACGACGAAGTCGATTGCAAAGAAGAAAAGAATTAACACCCCTTTATTTTCTTTGGGCATTAAAAATGGTTTAGTCTAGTAATGACTGATTCGCGAAATGACTACATGGTCTATAATTATTGACCAATTCTTGAAATGTACAATTCTTTAATTGCGCTACAAAATGTAGTACGTGACATTATACAAGTTATTTTTTGGGACATGATACAAGTTATTTTTTGAAACTAGTTGAAATATAATATATGATTTGCCAACCCTTACATAGCATTTTATTTACGATATTCACACACATTCATAGAATTGAAAAATCAGTCATTTGAAGAATCGGTCATTTATAGAATCGGTCTTTTAAAGAATCAGTCATTTGTAGAATCAGTCATTTAAAGAATTGTACATTTCAAGAATTGGTCAATTATAGTTATAGACCATGTAGTCATTTCGCGAATCAGTCATTCCTAGACTAAACCTTAAAAATATATACATAACGTTGTATGAGTAAAGTACCCATCTGATAAGTTTAAAGAAAGAAGAGCTCTAATTATATAATTCTATCTTCTGGTTCAACATAGATCGCCACTTCTTGTGCATACTCATAATGTACACACGGAACTAAAGGTTGGATAAATGGATAGTCTAAAAAAATAAATAACGCTACTGATCTTTGTTTTGTTTTATCTACTTAGTTTTTTTTAAAAAAAAAACGTAATTTTTTATTATCTAATTGACGGAATAAATAGGTTTTGTTGTTTTATACTCAGTTATCTACAATTTCTTGGGTACCTACTATTTATTCGTCTTCAATAATAAGAAAAATCTCGTTAAATACAGAAGTTTGTAAAGAGAGATTGATCGCATATTAACATTGTTTAAACACATTTTCAGTTCGTCAGCTAAATACTTGTATCGCGAATCGCGATCTCCGGCTGTGCTGCTACATTTTAGTTTTTTTTTTTAAATTATATGGTATTATAAGACTTTCCGTGAAAAGCAATTTCTACTACTCGATAATAGAGTATTTGTCATCACATACATCAATGAATTAAAGAATAACTAATAGGGTGATATCGCCGACGACAATGGCGGCTCACGTTTGGTTAGCACGGATATAGCACCACTTTGAATTATAATGCGCATTGTTCCTCGCGCTGCGCCGGTTTGGGTGCAATGCACTACGTCGCAATAGATACTTGTCATAGAAATCGTTAGTTTCTAGTAGGACCGCAAGGTCGCCTCGCAGACGATTTATTGCATTTGAACAATTAAAAAATTAACTGTTTTAATTGCTACCAGTTTTACTATAATTAAAGTTGTTTGCAAGAAAATCTTATCTCCTATTTCCCCTAATCATGTTAAATTTTTAACAAAAGTATAATAGTAACTTAACATGTACATAATGATTCCTTGATTATTTTTAGGACGTGCTGAACTGGCTCACAAGTCGTCAATTTGATCGGCCTCGTACCAGTTTGCCCACATGTGTGCGAATTTTTATATCACATTCTGACAAAAGAGGTCAGTGACTTTTAATATGTTAAAAATAATTACAATTATATCTTAAGCCTAAATTAATTACAAGAATAATCACAAGTATGTTGGACTACGCGGCCTGTTTTTTTTTTTTCAGTAAAATGTAACTCTAGCCTCTCCACGGTTTCCACCGCGTTAGTAGTCCCTGTTCCCGTAAGAGATCTTTTTGCGAGTTTTCTGCGGTTTAATAAATTATTCTTATATTCGAGGTCGAGACGAATCCAAAAAATCTAAGATCAAGAAAATCGATTAACCTGTTCTTGTGTTATAAATGGTGTAATTAAGCTGACTTTGTTTAATATTACGAATATAGAAGATTGTATTTACCTCCTCTGGCAATTTTTCTGGTTCACCATTTGTTTTGGGTTCTTCATCTTTTTGCTTCTTCTCTTGTTTAGGTTTATCTTTTCTGCTGAAACTGATCGATCTAAGCGACCATTTCTTCTTGACCTGCCCATGACATGCGTGGGTTAATGAGAGTATCAGGTAAATAATGACTAACACAAACACGTGCATAACTGTAGTAAACACGAGTTAGGTATTATTATGTCAAATAAACTTAAAATATCTACAATGTTGATATTTACCTTTTCCTTTTTGGGTTTCTTTCCGTCTTCGGGTGTTGGCGTGGAGTCGCCGTTCTCCACTTTTTGCTCGCTCTCTCCGTTTGTTAACGGTGCAGCTTCTTTATCCTCCTCTGGCTGCTTCGTTTCTTTTTCTGTGGTAGCATCTTTCTCATTTTCGGGTGTGCCACTGTCTAGATCCTTTTGCTTTTCCTATAATAAAAAAAATAAAAAAAACATGAAATATAATAAAAAAAAATGAAACGAAACTAACCCTTGCCATATTTTATTCATATAACAATCGTGTCCGCTTACCCGATATACGATAAAAATAAAGGCTATTGTTAAAATTCTTTACATAAGCTAGTAAAACTTTTATAATGATTATGTTTACTTCATTTGTAAATAACTGTTTAACATTTTAATGTTTTTACTAATTATGTACTATTATGAAAACCAAATCTAGACATTAATTAAACTTTGAAGGCATTAGCATATCAGTTACTGTTTCAATTCTAATGTTGTGTACTACCCTAATGAATGAAACTACAGATAGGTATTTGTTTATTAATGGTGCTATACATAAATCGGATAAACTGTCAATTATTTACATAAAATCTAAATCTAATTTTCTTTCCTGTGATCCATTCGTCGTTATTAATTTAAATACTTTCTATTTAATCTACAGCCTAGGGGCAAGGTTAATAGTTATATGTTGTTAAATAATTTGACCACTGCACATATTCAAATTCAAGGCCACCTTGACAAAATAGCGATCATTGTAATCAGTGATGCAGTTTCATAACAATGGTGAATACATGCGTACACAGTAACACACTAGTGTAGTCGTGACGAAATTGGATGAAGGTTTTATAATTAAGTGTGGTACCATGTTGAACTGTTGTCATTACCGATTGTTCGTGTATGTGCGCATCGCCGTTGAGCTGTGGTTTGAGCGCGTCAGCGTCCGCGAGCTGCTCCACGCGGCCCTCGCCGCCGGCGCCCGCCACGGCCACTTCGCCCGCACCCTCCGCCTCTTTGCCGCTTATGTCAACGGAGCGCTTACTCTGCTTAGCACCCATGCTTACTGAGGGCCTGTTTAAAAACACCATCCAAATACTATTATTTTTTATTATACAGAGAAAAAAATAAGTGTCATGTTTTAAACTTGATATTCTACCAAACTACCTACAGGTATACAACATAATACGCTTCCGTCAGAGGCATTTAGAGTAAATTGTACGTGATTCAAATACGTTATCTTTTTTTACTACTGAATCGATCTAACAAACTTTAAATCACCTCTTGTACCTTGTGTACCAGGTATATGGATTAGTACCATTGTGTGTACCATGTCCAGTGATTTTTGTGAATATTTTATTTACGATTATATTTTGCTTAAAGTTGTTTCTTTCTCAATTATAATAAATTTCTTTAAGGAAGAGTTATGTCATGTGTGTCACGCAGTATTAAGAAATGTTTTAAATTTTCATTATTTTATGCCTACTATCCTTATGTAAATAATAAAATGTCATGCGAGATAAATATAAATAATTCAGGTACGAGGAGGAACCAATTAGGAATACTAAAGCACGTCAGTGGGTCACGGCGCTGGGAACACGCTTGAAATAAATGTTAACTGCCGCCCGAAATAACACCTCTCATCGGATGTGCATTGAAGATGCATCACCAGTGTTTTTCATTACGCCGGGTGACGTTACATTCAAATTGAAATAAAAATATTGTATAGGTCAAATTGTTTTCATAATAAAATGCATGTAAAGAACAAAAAAATTCAAAGCGTATAAATTGCCTAATAGAAGAAAAGAATCAATTAAATAACTAAACCGGTTATTATATTATTTATATGGGACGAAAGCAAACCCCTTACATGAAAAAGGTTTTTTTTACTCGATTGACTTCTTGTAAGCCTATTTAAAGGTCACAAAATAAAACATGGTACAATAGAGCACATCCTCCTTTAAAAGTCGCATAAAAGGGCGTTTTTAGTTTAATTAGTGACAAAACGTGTTTATCCTTATGATTAATACATACTTGAGAAATTACTGTACTACTGGTAGATGATTCACTGAATAAACATAACAATAAAGCTTATGATTCATATGATAAGCATGAGAAAAAAATAAAGAGCGGTTTAAATATTATTACACACAGTAATGAATATTCATTTCTTATAATTTAAAACTGTTTAGTAAGTAAACGCACTCTACTTACGGAAGCCAGGAACCACACAATTATCGAGACGGTTAAAATGAAACTGAGAGTGGAACAAGCCGCATATGGTTATTGTTCACATTGATCATTAGCAGTGGACCGAATTCCTAGCGCATCGTTGACTTTATCGTTCATTATCCCACTCGTTACTCTCAATACAAATATAAATAGCTATGACATTAGTCACGCAGGACTCAATTCTTATCTCTGAACAAACATTCACTGCGAGACAAAAATAATTATAGAATGTGAATATAG
The DNA here is from genome assembly GCA_905475315.1 of Autographa pulchrina. NCBI lineage: Eukaryota > Metazoa > Arthropoda > Insecta > Lepidoptera > Noctuidae > Autographa > Autographa pulchrina. The sequence goes on from FR997768.1 coordinate 9,578,361, forward strand.
AAAACATGCTATTAGCATGATAAATCTGTTTTAGCAATCGCGATTGTTTAGTTACAATATATCCATGTAGTTGACAAAGTTATACGTGGTAGATATTTTAAACCAATAGCAGAACAATGCCAGAATAAAAAAAAAACTTTTAATGGGCCACAGCAAGCTTACTATTATGCTTTATGTAGTATCAATTATACGCACTATATAATATCTTTTGTCCTTGATCGTACAGCGAACGTTGCGCAGAGAGCGTCCGTCATGTCATGATGGGGAGTTATTTCAAATTGGTTCACGCGTTGAGTCAGGTTATTGACCCAGCATATACTTGCCCCTCTCTTCTACATTAAGTTTTTTAGGCAAGCAACCAGTCAACCCGAACTTATTGTCGTAAGTAATACAATAGGAGGCACTCTAAAGTAGGGCTGGTTTCATTTCGTATAAGAGTTGAAATGAATCTACGACCTTGGCTTTATTCAAGGTCAACGGAAGAAAAACCAGTAGACGATATGAAAATAAAAATTGTTAAAATATTGCAAAGTGTTTTGTTTGTACCCACTTACAACGGAATACGGACTTACAAACGATGTTAGAATGGGAAAGTGAACTAAAAATACAAAACGTTAAATTCGTAAATTAAATAACCTAACGTCCGTAGCATACTCTTAAAACTTCTAAATAATACAATAAGGTACTGATTTCTTTAAATGTTTAGAACACTACTTTACCTGAGTGGTATTCATGTGTGTGTCCTGTCAGGCGTATTGTGATTATTCTCTATTATTATTTTTTCTTAACTTCTTTTTGGTATTTAATCGAACATGTAGAAATCATGACCTACGGGATATGGTGTTTTTTAGTTATCTTTTATTTGATTGTAATTTTGAATTGGTATTAGGTATCCATTTCGTGCATTATTTATATTGTCGCTAAGTATATCATGGACCAGTTACGATGATATAAAAAGATAGAAAGCGTATCATTCGATTTTTGATCTTAAATAAATGCAATAGTTTATTTTTATTCAGCTTTTCAGCTACGTAGCGTTTGGTTAGGCCTCTTCCACGAAGTTCCCATCTAACAACATATTTACCTATTAGGAATATTAATAAACTAGCTGTTCCCCGCGACTTCGTCCGCGTCTATTTCTGTTATTATGATCGCGATTAAGAAGTAAAAAAATAAGTATATCTGCGAAAATGATAATTCTAGTTATTATATTAATAAAACTTTTTAGCAAATAATTGGCAATAATGCATTAATTATTACCAAAATTTCTTCCTCTATAAATGGACTATCCACTGCAAAAAGAATTTTTCAATTCGAACCAGTAGTTTAGCCTGTAGCTTAACCTGAGATTAGCGCGTTCAAACAAACAAACTCTTCAGCTTTATAATATTAAGTAGGTATAGATATGTTAAAATTAATTCTGCTATTATAACGAATTTCAAGTAGATATAAATTCGACGTTAAATGTTTCGTCTAATTCTCAAGTTTATACGCATCCTTAATTACACTAATTTTCAACTCAAGTGTTTGTTATGTCTCTCAAGTCTACACACATTTTTACAATTAATTTTGAGAAGAATATATTATTAGTTACTTACTGTTAATATTACACAAATACACAGACGGCATTTATATTATTTTTAATATATTTTACACTAACAACAGTTACAAACTATGAAATCATTGCAACAGCATGAAGCATACAAAGTATCTAATAGGTACTCCCGGGCATACAACGTAAATTAAATAAAGCGATAAACATTAATATAATACAATTACAAGCAAGGAGTGCATACAATCATGTACCGTATTTTACCACCCTCGTACCCGTATACAACACGTGCACGGTAAGTGGAAAATCGATAGCAGCGGCCAGTTGCGGACACAAACCGCAAGTAACATTGCACCAGTCATATGAGCAACAGGAAAAATTAAATTACAATTCAAATCTAATAAGGTTATGCTGGGAACATGAATGGCTACATTTTCATCCATTATGTTTATAAATTATCAATATTTAAATAAGTTATCCAAAATTAAGAAATGCTACTACTCCATCCTGTGACATTTTGTATGAAGGTATATATTTCCTTGATCTTCAATTGCGAGCATGAACTTTTATCTAAGTATTGATCTTACTTTTAATTATGGATAAGATAAAAGCTCAGTCAATTGAATAATTAATACAAAATCTCAAAATTATATTGTTTCCGCAATGACGCATTACGGGACTGAAGGACTTTGTTCAATCTTGTGCACCTACCTACTATGATTTCCTTTTAATTTTGTTCAATCATTAATACCTTCCTGGAATTTGTGAATGGAAATTCGTTCGTACATAATTATTATTAATAACAATAAAAGATTGTTTTCTATTTTCTACGAGTCTCACTCTTCCGACGAATATAACTTGTAAACATAGTTAAAGTATAACATTATTTTTTTATCAACTATCAATAGTATTATCAATATCATGCTCTTAATCGTTTTAATGTTACATAATTCTCCTTTGACACAGAAACATGCTGTTGCAAAAAAAGTCGTTAAGTATTAGATTTAATGTATAGATTCGGGAAATACAATAGGACCATCTCACGGGGTATTATGTGTTCTTTACAAATCCAATAAATAGATATAAGCATTGTGAACTAGTTATTTTGAACATAATAGGAATACAAATCACACTACAATGTGGATCCTTTTAGTTAGAATGTTTCTAAATTGATTTTATTGATCAATTCATGTCTCCATTGACTCGTCAATTAAATAAATATAAAAACGCTTTTGTTATACGACTATGAAGAAACTGATGGATTGGTGCTAAATTTATTTAATTACTAGAGGCACCCCCGAAACCAATGTACTTCTGCTTTCCTACCAAGCGGAATTCGGAGGAGCCTTCGTTGTATCGCTTTCATATACAAACGATAAAGTTGGCATCTTTTTTTATACAAACAAAAAGATACCACAAGCCTAATCTTGCTTTCTTTTTCGTTCTATATACATAGAAAGGGGCAGACGTAAATTAGAGCAGTCAAGTATGTTGAGTGCGTGTTGTACAAAATCAGAGCCATGAAGAAAAGTTTCGTTTATGTATACGAATATAAAAATAGTTGCATATTGTATATATATTCACCAACCATTTTTACTATGGCGAACAAACAAGTTATTGTTTATTATAGGAGTTTAGTTTTAAAACAATGTCCAAAACTAGGATAGTATAGCATCATATTATGTATAGTTTAAACCAACAATTCTCAATTTTTCAGAAAAGAACAAAATAAAGATTCCACGACTTTCATTAGTTTTTATCGATGATATTCGACAGGTTTTTGGTAGTTTTCTAAATTCAATTAGCCTGTTAAACCAAGCAAGAAAACAATAAATAAATACTTAATTCCATTTTAATAATATTAAACTTTACTACTGATTATATTTCATAAAACGCAAATCTCCAACAATCATTAAGTTTTTAGGTATTCATGGATTAAAAAAATAATTGAGATAGGATAATTTAAATGTCTTAATGTGTACTCTTAATGGGACACTTAAAAGGTTATATAAAAAAAAAGTGTACTCTACTTGCGTTGCTCAAGTCAGCAACAAGGGCGTGTTCAGATTGGCGAGTTATCAATTAGTAACTGCTTTCTGGTGGATTCTGCGCTAGTAAACTATAAGGCAATGATAAGATGAAACTGTGGATCCAACAATGCCATATCCGAAACAGTTTGGGGTTACTATGGGTACTAGATGGACATCCAATTAAGTAGTAGTAGTAGTTAGTTACCTATATACATACTAGGTACTTGCCATTAAGTTATCTCGCTCTGTCTTCTTAAATCAAATTGCATCTGTTTATAAATCCGTATTTGCTGTTTCGCTTATCTTCAATGTATTATAAGTTACCTACAATCAACATTACAAGCTACTAACTAGTTAATAGTGTTTATTGAACTAAGACTTAACACATTTTTTTGTTTAAAAATGGACAAAAATTATGCGAATCTGAAAACATCGTACCTGTCGTATCTTCGTAAATCGGTAGACGTACATTATCAAAAACAAAAGTCTATACCTACGAAGGAAGAACCTCGCTGTCATTTACTTTTAATCTTATGAAGACAAAGCACTGGGATTAAGATCAATGATGAATGTTCGAGGTCGCTGATTTTATAGTATACAATTTATAAAGTTTTTCATCGTATCCATTTGTGAACAAGGTACTTTAATTAGTACCTATATAGACGTCTATTGTATTACATAGACAAACATATTACATTTGTCAGTAAAATTAGAGTGTAAACCTTTTCGGGCCATAGCAGAGTTTAACAACTTAGGTATGTGTAGGTTGGTACCTAATAATAGTACAAAAATTGTAATTTGCTTATTCACAAAAGATATATTATCTTTCTCAAATAAACAAAGTTTGTACTATTAGTGGGTAGATACAACATGCTCAAGCGAATTCCGAAACTCTTTTATTGACAGACTTTATGGTAAGTGTCAAACATAAATTATGTTCAATAATAATTCGAACAAAAAAAAACAGACTTAAAAATAAGTCTTATACGTGTGGTTTTCTTGTGGATCCCACTGTCAAAATCGGTTCACCAAGTCGAAAGTTCTGTGGTAACAAATATAAAAAATACAGTCGAATTAAGTACCTCCTTCTTTTTTGAAGTCGGTTAAAAAGGAGGAGGTTCTCAATTTCGACTATTTTTATCCTTTGTTATATGTGTTTATATCGATATCGCGTTATCTCCGGCAAATAATACATAAAATTATATGGATCGATATATTTTCATTCAAAAGATTGGTCTTTAAATCTAAATAACCGGTTTATTTTGTATAGGTAATGCGCCAACATTTAAGCTAAGTCATTGCTTAAATCTTCTACTTGAATTGTGATTTTTATTAAAATAAGACTTTTTTTTTCATTTTTTTTTTACATTTAAGTATTTGTAATTACATAGGTATATTGAAAATAACTGACTGTGGTCAAAAACTGATTTGAATATTTAAAATAATTGAAAACATCACTTATTAATGTAAGTGTTCATATTCGAATAACAACTTTCGTAAATAATTACCCTACCTACATAAACTAGCCATGTAGGTACATAACCAATAAACTTTCTCAAGCACACAAAGACAACGTACACAACATTATTATAAGCTTATCTCTACTTAGTTTACATGGCATTTAACGTGTCATTGTTCGAGTTCAACTGCTACCGATAGATATTTTTAAACTGCAGATTCGTAATAATATAATAATTTTACAAACAATCGTAGATACAATTTCATAATAAGCAGGCAGTAAGGAGGGACGTATTGGCACCAAGTATGATAGGTATGTACCTACAAACAACACCTAGCTAGGGCACCCTTTTTAAGTTACTGTTTCCCCAGTTAGTCACAACGATGATTCATCGTTCCGTTGTTAATCACAAAGAACGCAACTTTTTACTGAAATATAACGAGTACAATATTATACATCGATATCTACATCTTCTTTTTCAAAACTGCAAACATGTCAGTATAAGAATTGAACTTTTTCATTCATGTTTAGCAAAATACATGATACGAGTTGATGCTACAAGCCAGTACCCGGATAGGGTAACTAACAGTATTACAATATTCGAATAGAGGATACATTCATTAGGAGACCTTAGTTAAATTATTGATCGTGTAATACTAACATTTAAATGTATAATTATTACCGTAGGAAACTAGGTAATCGTCCTATCTTTTAGTATGGAGGTAGAGAGTTAAGTCGGTGGTTACTTGCACCGAATGTGCTTGCCGATGCTAGAATGATGAGAACAGCCGGCTTGTTAAAAGGTCTTACAGTATTTAAAATAATAACAATTGTTATGACAAAAACTAATATTAAATTAATGATTACCTTAAGGCTTATCAATCCGAAATATATTAACAAAGAATTTACACTGAAATACTTAAATATTCACTTCCAGCACTCACAGCCCAACACAATATGGCGGCAGGACGAAATCCCCACCTCGAAAATAATTCAAAATTTTAACTGGATTGTGATTGGTTCCTTCGATCAAGACGCTTCACTGCAGCCAACCACAGAAAATACAAATAACTTTTCCACGCCAACCTGACAAAGAAATGAGAATGTCGCCTTCACACAGTGAAATACTTTATCACTGTTGATATCTAATGAAATAAAATATCAAATAATAATTTAAACGCCAAATAAATAAAAATTAATGTAAAAATAAATTTTGTCCATTTTATTTGTCATTATATTCCAACTAAAGTTTGATAAGCACATTGTTTTATTCATTAAAACGTAAAGCCGGTACGGTACCTTTAATTACTCTAAGTACGGTACAGTTACGACAGACTTAGTGCCTAATTATATTAAATTGACTTATATAATAATATATATAAAGTACTACGTACTGAAATTATCTTAAATTTTACCTAAAGCCGGAAATTTATAGAGTTGTGGTTTGCGGTGTGTCGTGTAGAGCATTTGAGAATTGCAATTTTTTTAATTCTATACCAAAGTATGTCAAAGCTTTCACTTCAAACTAACTAATATACTTTAAAATATTTGAATTTTCGAAATCAATTCATTAATTCTGTTACCAGTACTAAACGTTGAAATTGTTTACCTTAACCTTAATCCCAGCGCTTTAGAGTCTGTGCGGAAAGAGAACCGTTGTGGCGTGAAATGGAACTAACGTTATGATAACATTAAAACCATTCCATGAAGTAATTATGAAGAGGGTATCAGAAAACATTACGTTCTAACATAATTTTAGAAATATTCAGATTTTACAGTAGTACCATTGTAACGATACTGTGCTCATAACTTGGAAAATACTGTAATTATGTACTGCAGCGCCCCCAATTTCACGAAGGTCCCAATTCCGCACAGACTCTTGTACAAACTGTCATGTTGTGCATATTATTATGTCACATTTTGTGTTTCTGGGTCTGTTCATTATCCAATTATATTTCAATCTTTTTTTAACTGAACTCGCTTTAGGTTGTAATATTATACTTCGATGTTGTTATTATCATAATGATCGAAGGTTATTTCACATCTGGGAAGCATTTGTTCCCCAGGCTGCTATTCTCCTTGGAGTAAAACTTGATTAAAACTATTTATGAATTATTTTTTTTACATTAAAATCGTGTGTAATTAATGTACGCATTCGTTATTCACACAAAGTTGAAAATAAACACGATAAAACTTGTGTTAGTTAACTTATTAAATAATAATCATTATCAATGAACTAAAATTCTCAATATGTCACACATTTCTTTAAGTACCAAGTGGTACCAAGTCCTTAAAAATATGTTTATTTCAATGTGTTAATTATAGTCGAAATAGCATCAAGTTGCCATCACACAACTAATATTTGTCTATGCTTAGTACTCTACGATAAGTTTTTTAAAACTCTGCGTAATTTAGTCTATGGTGTAGTATGCATTGATGTCGCGTTGCCCTTGACTCCCTCTATCTAATTACTGTTTTTAAAAGTTATTTGCCTTAAATTTACTGAAATTGTTTATCTTGGCTTTGCTTTGTTTCATTTAAATGTTTTAGAGAGTGATAAAAGTGGATATTAAAGTGCTGTGTTCTTTATTTTGTGTAGCGTCACCTGACTGAGCTCATTGTCATTTCCCGCCATTGTGGCCTGTGAATTTAACATTATTACGATTTTCTGTGAGTGTTACTCCGAGTTTAGATGAATAATAAATAATAAGTGTACCTAAGTAATGTCATTACACGGTAATGATGTTTGTTTGCTAGAAGTGGACGATTATAACTTATACGAAGAAGAGGCATCGGATCACGCTTTATCCAGGTATGGACAACCGGCGTGGTCGCCGATTTTGTACTTGTTTGCTCTCGCTATCACTTTGTTATGTTATATGGACCAATTTTTTTCTCAAATGTCAACAATTTGCGTAATTTATTGATAATTTGTGAATGCGCGGGTCATACGATGACGCTCACGCCCCGTGCCGGCCTGTAGTCAGCTGTTGGTCCGCCATGTTTGGTCAAATCAAATAGGCGTAGTAGGCGCCTCTACATTTATCGCAAATGTACTACCAAACATATGTACGCTCTAGCGTAAATATAACCATTCATGTTTTTTAGCAGATTTATTGTAAATTTTTATTAGTTTACTATATATTATTTTGATGATTGTATATCAATACATTACAAAATTAAATGATTTTTCGCTGAGTACTATGTAGAACTTGTTACTTAAAATAAGTATCATTATATTGTAAGAGTTTCATTGTGTTATTTGGTTTACTTTACTGTTCGAACTTTGTTTAATATTTATTGTATTCACATTATGCTAGGTATGATTCAATTTGGTTTAGTACTTTTTATTTGATAAATTATTATTCAATATTTAACCAAAGCTTGTCTTTTTCAACAGTGACAAGCATTCAGGCTCTGGTAGTAAGACGATGGAGGCGGAAAAAAGGATTCGAAGAGAGATTGCTAACAGCAATGAACGCAGACGAATGCAGAGCATTAATGCTGGCTTTCAAGCTTTGCGGACTCTTTTACCTCGTCATGAGGGGGAAAAATTGAGTAAAGTAAGTGTAACTATGATAGTAAAGAAAACATCAGTGCAATACTTTAAAGTCTTAAATATTCTTGAGATGTTTTTGGGTATATCCTGAGAAAATGTTAAAATATATACATGCTGTTTTAATCTTGATTTTAAGATATCTTTGTGTACACAGTTTGTTTTTGTAACCTATTTAGTGTTCCACTGCTGGGCAAAGGTCTCCCCTGTCTGACTCCATATTTCTCTGTCTTGAGCCACACAAAAGTGTAAATATTTTATTTAATTTTATTTATGCATTTTACAGGCTGCTATACTACAGCAAACTGCAGAATATATTTACAACTTGGAACAAGAAAAAACAAGACTCCTGTCTCAAAATTGTCAACTTAAGAGATTACTCAATCAACATGAAGGTGGAGAAATACCATTGAAGAAAAGAAAAGGTGAAATTATTACCCATATTCCAGCTATTATTCCTGATTCTACTGAAGATACTATAACCAACTCACGATCACCTGAACCAGTGCCTGTAATATCTGTGACAAGTGCACCACAGAAAAAAGAATCGGAGAGCAGTGAACTGCGTGTTCAACTAGATCGTGAACGGAGATTGAGGCGTCACCTTGAAGAGCGTCTACATGCTCTGGAAACTCAGATCTATCCCAATAATGCCCATGAACTAGCCCGGCCTGTTATACATTTTGAACAGACAGACCTTCCAGATTGTAAACTTGAGAGTGAGGAAGTGGAGGCCCCACCAGTAGAGGCTCCAGCTGTAGTGGTGGCTCCCCTGCTAGAAGCTGCTATCAAAGCAGAGCCTCGTGTCGAGGTGGAGGTGCTCCCGGACGCAGCACATGATGCTCCTTCTCGCTTGTATCTCGCTAGCACTAGTCGACAAAACCTAGAAACCATTGTGGAAGCCATTCGTCATCTTGAGGGTGACCATTTGTTCCGCGAGGAAACGGGCGACGCGCCTCTCGCCCTTACTAAGAAAGCAGAACACTTGCCGCCTACTAGACCAGGTGTTATCGTCGTGAAGCATTCGTGATCGCGTTAAACGTGTTTTTAGACTTTCAGCTCGTAAATTTGCTTCAGCTTAGCGAGCACAACTGACCCTCCTCGAATATAGTTTTAAAAATTTAGTTGTTTAACTTAATTATCTTTTCCAAAGTGACGAATCGATAAGTCTGCGTCTTTGTTTATTTTTTTAACGCATCGAAGTCGAGTCGATAAGTGGTAGAATTAGCTGGATGCGTTGTCGCGTATGCCGATCGGCGCTGTGCTTAGTTTAGTCTCAAATTTTTATGTTAACAATTTACCTTAATTTGGCTTTCCACGATTGTGTGCATTGATGGAAAGAGGATTGACTGACTTACGTAAGACTAGATGATGGAAGTAGTACAGAATGCCGCGTGCCAATATTATTTTACATCTTCAGAAAATATAAAAACATTACAAGTGTGTTGATTGTGAAAAAAAAAGTAAATCATTATAATGCAAGATTATATTGGTAGGTAAATTGAAAAAAAAAATGTGTGATACATCCACTGATGGCAATAATTTGTAAGGGATTGAAAAACGGCTTTTGTAAATTATTTGTAATAATGCAGCAATATGACATCAAGAAAAATTCGTTTAGTGTAAAACATTCGGCTTAAGTAGAAAAATTACCCTGCTTTCAGCTAGTCTAGCAAATAATAAAACTTTGTAATTACAGAAGGTTCATCACCTAGTTTATTGCTATACTTTTAGCTTGTCTGGCTTTTAGTGGAATGCAGGGTATGTAGGCATGCGGCTTTAAGACGTCATTGACTTACTCAGTTGTTGAATAAATCCAATCAAAACCTTAATAATAATTAATTCAATGGTGAATGATAGACACAAAATGTTGGTGCAAGGTTAAATAATACATAGCTGGTGTGTCTAGATAGTCCTTGAATTTGACTCTCACCAACAAATTGCTTGGTGTGCCATTTATATTTACATACAATTATTACCTTAGATGCTCGGAATGCAAAATAATGGTGACAAATCTCTTTGATTAATAATAATTAAAAGGTTGATATAGGATCTATAATAATAATAATGATAATCTATTAATAATATTATCCAGTGTTGCTGCTTTTTTGTTCATGGTAGGATACCCAGTGTAAGTGTATTTGTATGTGACAGTAGTAAATTATAGGCGCTATGTGCTGTCATCCCTAAATTTTAGAGCATTCCATGTTGTTGAATTCTCCTATAAAGAGTAATTCTGCATATGAGAGTAGTTAATTGGAACATAAGATGATGTATTCAATTTAACTGATTAGTATAATTATGTATTACTTCATATTATTATGAGCATTCTTTAATTGATACTCTACTTTTAGGATTTTAATCATTTAGGATTTATATGATAGGTAGTGTAGTTGACAACAAATGACAATGTGGATCTTAACACATCCCCTAATACAGACCCGATAATTAAGTTTGTTGTTGATAAAAGAACTGTAATGTATATCATGTCACAAGTGTTATAAAATATATACATACATATATGCACTTAACCTTCACAGCTCACATATTTGTAATGCATGTGATTTAACGAAATAAAACACAGTCAATCAAGTTGTTAATATTAAAATTACCAGATTATTCTACCAAGTAGGTGACGATTAAATCAGCCTCTGCGGTAAAAGAAACAGTGAACTATCATGTTTCACTGATATACTTTTAAGAGTTAGAATTCACAGTTCTTACAGCGATCTGTGACTTAGATAATACTATACAGTGATTTAATTAATGTTTGCTTTAATGTGCTGACATTTGTGTTAAAAATGTAAAATGCCGTGCTCTTTTGTTAATATTTCTCTTGATAAGTTTTGAATTTATTTTAAGTTTGACTCAGCAACAGAGTGAAGCAACAAGTACAACGCATTGCAGACATAATGCTGTGGTCTTGTCCACAGGACCATATGAATTTTTAAGACTGATCATTTATTCATTATTAAGTTACGCTAGTTCAAGTCACCATATTGATAGTATAATGTGTGTGTTACGTTTATGTAGCTATTTATATGTATGTATGTTGTGATATTGTAGTCCAAAATTGTGTTGTGTGGACCTGACAGTTTTATAAAGATCCTTGTTCTGTTAACACTTAGCAATAATTATGTCAATCATATTTTATAGTACTTATGGCTAGCAAAAATTTATATGTAGACAAGTTTTCTATTACAATACAATTGTATTTATAAATTAAGGATCTCTCTAACTCTGTCAGGTTATAAGTGTTGTGGTGTGTACAAGTGTTTTTCTGTGTATGTGTTAAATAGGACTGGTCAATATGACAGTGTTAAACATAGGGCTCTTAACATGAAATTTTATTGCTTAACTTAAAAGTATATTAAGTAATAATAAAAAAAAAGATTTAAGACTTTTATTATTAATAGCTGAACAATGTTTTAATTGATCTATTATTTGTAACAATAATATTTCATGTTCAGTATCCCTGGTTTTGAAATACATCCATTCTCGACGCTTACTTAGCACTCTGTTTCTGAGTCTGTAGTTCTAAGGAGTTGTCTGCCTACCGCCTTTACATTATGTCAGTATAGGATAATTAACAATGTAAAATAACGGACTTGGTTATACTATTAGTGTAGTCAAAAATAGTAATAAGAGATTTTAAGTCAAAGAAGCAAGTTAAATTGTTTAAAATGTGTTATTATTTATGTCTTAAAGTATTAAAATGGTTATTTCTTATTAATTAGTTTGTAAATGATGATCGTCTGTATATTTAATCGACCTCTTTTCTTTGTATATTTAGCTAAAAACCAATAAAACTTATTCACATTTACCTATCTATAGGTGCTACAGTAACGCCTGCTCATATTTGAAATACTGCTTCAGCCCATAGAAATAACAATTTTCTTTAGTAATAATATTTCTTTCTTGAACAAAGTTGTTCCTTCATATGAGCGGAAGAATTATGTTAAATATAACGGCATTTCTGTAACACCCTGAATATAAATTGTATAAACATTTTTTTGGAGAGTTTTAGAAGGCTATCATCAGCCTTCTGAAACTCTCCCAAAAAATACTTTCTAAACTACCAAGTCATCTTTTTATATCAAGAGTATAATATGTATTCCAAGTGGTCTGCTACATTTTCTAAGTGCGATTATATATAATAATATGTACTTACGTGTATGTGCGGTTCACTCATACTTAAACGGAGTCTTTAGTTGTGACCTGACAGGCAGAGTCGCTTGTCTAACGGTCAGTAATATTGGCGATTCCGCCCTACATATATTTCAATAATTATACTTGGCAAAAGTAGTTTTTCTTCCATAGATAGGACTAATGTGACATGTTTTATTGGTTTTCAGCATTCAATGTGAATATTTCCATTTTCTACACTCTATCGCATTTTTACAGTACCTACAGGGGTACAAGTGATTGTTATTTTGAACTATATGTTGAATAAAATAATCGTTTTAAGCGATTTGCATTGATTATTTTTGCGTACGTATGATCTTAATGTTGCATCTACTAATATAATAATATTATTATGCCCTATAATAATGTCTACCATAAATTCATCCAGTAACATGTTATATGTATAATTAATTACATCTAATTTCTTATACTGTTTAGAAGTCTGGAATATGATGATAGTAAACATAATTCCTGCAGTTTGTATTGCATTTATCATAGGTTTTTTGTTTAAATGAGCGTTAGATTTTTAATTTTTGCGAGTCTAATATTTAGTGATGGGGTGATTTTTTTGTCTAACGTACTTGTGATTTATTAGAATAATAAATGCTACTTTGTAGTGAGAAATAGTATAAAACATTATTTAAAATTTAATATCATAAACAAGTGGAGAACATTTTTTTCTATTCTTAATAGTTATAAACGTTAGATTATAATTATTCAAGTCATATTAACTAATTTCACCCTCTCACTAATAAGCTCATGTTCCTATACAAATAATTATGGTATAACATTTCTTACAGTTAATATAATGATAAAGTGTAGAAAATAATGCATGGATGTTTCCATTTTGATATGAAATTGATAAAATATTTGCTCTGATTTTAATTGTACCACATTTGACCTATATTTACCAATATTTATAAAAGATTGATACTATAGTGTTTCATTTGCTTTAAATACAAACCCTGGGTAAGAATTTTAGGGTTCCGTACCTTGAAAAGTTTACACCGAATACTTACATGATCAGTTTAATGTCCGTCTGTCTATTACAGCCAATTTGCTCTAAAGTAACTGGTTTGGTACAAATATGTAAAATTGATGACCCAAACACAAATTTGTAACAAAAAGTTCGTTAAGTTAGGTTGCCTGTTGCAGTTACCAGCCTGACAGCTTTTTTAAAAAAAAAACAACAATCATTTTAGAAATTTGCTTTAATTTCCAAGAACACACAGACACAAATATAACTACACAGATTTATATATATTCTAGCTAACCATATAAAACACGTCAATTTCACATAAAAAGAACATCAAAATCGGCTCGTTCCTTTAGAAGCTACGATGCTACAAACAGACGGACCGAAACATGAAACTTATAACATCCCTCTTTAATGGGATTTAAATCTGATTGCTGAAAGAAAGTACGATCTAAAAGCGAAGTAACCACACAGAAACTCGTTGAACAAAATACCTATAGTGATTATTATAATATTTTGTAGTTTGGCTTGATCGCAATCGAGACGAATTGCGATTGAAATTAAAATGAATACCTACCATAATTTCAAAATTGACCTTCTGTACTTACATAAGGAAAATATGAGTATGGCCTAACAAATAAATCTACATTCATAACAAATAGGTATTAACTTATTCATGTAAAAAATTCAAAAACAAGAATTTATGCAACACGGGCCCGCCCAAGAAATTTTGTAGAATTTTATAACTTGATTTTCAGTAAATAAATATCCATTTATATTAGCTAGGCCTACATGTAAAGGTCTGTCAGTTATTCAGTTTTAAAAGTGTACGGTATCTTTGTTTGGAATCCACGGTCGGTGATTCATTACAATCCACAAGGTTATTTAGTTGCTCTGAGAGTCAATCTGTCGAGTAGACGTGTTTTGTGAATTTCTATACGACGACGTGTTAGTTTTTTTACTTGTGTTAATTCATCGCTGTACTTAATTTATTAGATGAGTGTCAAGTAAGTTCTTACAAATTTTAAATCGCTAGATATACTTTCTTATTTAGTAGGTATTTATAGTTCAGTTAGATGCTTGTGTTTTATACATTATCTAGTTTTTATTTAGTTACCTACTGGTTTGTACAATATAATTGTTGTTAATACAATGCATTACTAATAGGTAAATTTACGGAATTACTCGTTACAGAAAAACTTGTTCAATAAGGAACGGACAGTTAATTATTTATATTTATTATTTAGATTAATTTGAATAAGCTTGGGTACTAATGTACCCAAGCTTATTCAAATTTGTGATAACCATTTAATAAATAAAATTGTATATTTACTTTGTCGGATGATAACCACTAAGTAACTACTAGGTTAATAATACTTCAGGGGCCCGAGTCCGCTATTTTAAGTCAGTGAGTGGTGGGTTAATAAACGTTTCAGTGTACTTGTTATTGTGCCTAATTTTCGTATTCAGATAAGAACAGTCCCTTGCAATCCTACAATGACAACAGTGGCAAGTAGGTGTACATTTGTCATTAAACTAAAATTATCTGAATACGAAAATTAGGCACAAAAACAAGTACACTGAAACGTTTATTGACTGACACTGAATTAAAATAGTGGACTCGGGCCCCTGATTGTATATAATAATAATATAATGTATCTATATACTGATTCATTAGGTAAATAAGTAATAACTAAGTAAAAAGGTATAATAAAAAAATATATAGGAATAATGGTGCTCACCCACCATTATTCTGTAGGTACCTATCCTATAAGTATAATACTATGTTGTACAAGAGCGGATCCAGGGGGGTGGTCATGGGGTCATGACCACCCCCTGGGCTAGGTGCAGGAACCAGGTAGACCACTAATTAAATTGTTATCGATATCTAAAAGAGGGCAGAAGAGCAGCTGGACCCCGAGCAGTTCAGTAACAAACCCAAATATAACAACAAAATATGTAATGATATAGAGAAAAATCGCGCTGCGCGGCCAATCTCATGGTGCAAAAGGAAATTAGCTACCTATTTTAAGCCCATTTGTTAACGGCCGATTGCTAGGAGAACAACATTTTTTTCAAAAATGAACGAGCATTGCATTGTGAGAAATAATGTTTGTAAATTCTTAATAAATAAAAGAAAAGGCTTAATAAAATATGGCTAAGTTAAATCTTATTAAAAAAAAAAACTGATTTCTGGACCGAAAGCTGGGGGCACCCTTGCTTCTTGGGACTTGGCCACGACTATGTGACCACCCCCTGGCACCAATGCTGGATCCGCCCTTGATGTTGTATTCCGGGTTAATAGCTTTTTTGTATTTGAAAAGGTTAAGGACTTAAGGTCCTAGCTAGCCTCCTTCTCCCTGAAAATAATAAATATTATTTGCGTAGATGGTTAATTTAAATATGTATAGAAAATAGGCACTTATCAGAAATCGAAACCTGTACATAGGGCAATCTAATTGGTTCATACGAACGTACATTGAAATAAAAGAAATAAGACTATTTAGATGGCATACTTACCTATGATTTTTGCGTAAAACGGGACTTATTTAGGTAGGTACAATAGTTTTACAGGGTTCCGTACCCACGGGTAAAAACGGAACCCTATTATTATTTCATGAATGTAAGAAACATAGGTCAATCAACTAAACATTTTGCTATTTACGCTGTTGTCGCATATATATTTGTATATTTTTTTATATATAATTGTATTTGTTACATTGATGTTAACCTTTTTTTTAAAAGAGTAACCTATGGAGTTTCTTGCCGGTTCTTCTCCATTGGAATGACATTTTGGAACCTGCAAGTAGAGTCAGTAATTTAACGTTTTAAAAGAGCTTAAAGAGGCCTACTTGAAATAAAAATATTTTGATTTTGAATCAATAAAATCAATGGGTACTAGAAAGCTGTTATTCGGCAGTATACCAATGTTCTAATGCTACTTATAGTCACTATTAGTCACGCTGAAAAAGTATTAAAATAAAATCCCGTACATCTGCTAGTAGGTAACTCAAATCCCATCATAGTGTACTTCCCTTCTACCCAGAATCACGAAATTGGGCATGTTGCGTCACAAGCCTTGTGCCTAACTTAGCTATAGGGAAAACAATATAAAGTTATCCATTGCGGAGTCGTACAAAAACAATTACCTATTCGATAAGGATTCTTGTTTGTGAATTATTTAATAGTCTAGCTAGTCTGTCCACGTTATTGAGTACGGAACCCTCCTTTATACATGGCTACACGCACTTGGCTGGAGTTTTTCATAACTTATAGTAGGTTTATACCCAATATATTTTCTGGCATAATAAGTTTTCTTTTTACAGTTTTTAGATTTACAAAATGGACTTTAAAGCTTGGGGAATATTTACTCTAACTGCACTTTGTGTTCATTTGTCTTCTGGGCAGAACTCAAGTGCTACCACGGAAATCATGGACGATACAGTTATAAGGTATGTCAATTAATTACTTTATTAATACATTGTATAATATTTATAGCTTTACCTATATCCAACAGCTACGAATAAATGTTTATAAAATATTTGTGAAATTTAATCCGTAGGTAAACAGTAAGTATTTGCGGATTACATTTATTCGTTTGCATATTTTATGGATCGTGAGGGGCTCGTGGCTAAGTGTAAGCCGTACGCTTTGACCGATAATACAGGTTAAGCCGCGGTTGGTCCGTGGATAGGTGACCATTTGCTAAACATACCGAGACCCCTCCGTGCCTCGGATAGCACGTTAAGCCGTAGGTGCCAACTGTCATACGTTGATCTTTGACAGTCGATAAGTCAATTCTGACAACTAGTCTTACACAATTCAAACACTCCACGTCAAGTTTCATCAAAACCGTTACAGCATTTTATGTGTAAAGGTATATGGGATAATGTGTTTCCCAGTAAAATAGGTTGTGGAGGTCAGATAGGCAGTCGCTCCATGTAAAATATGGTATTCAGCTGAATCCGGTAAGACTGGTAGCCGACCCCAACATAGTTGGGAAAAGGCTCTGGAGATGATGATGATATTTTATGGATCGTATAGCATCTATATGATTATCCTGCTATATAGCTCGTGTTGGTAAACTAAGTAAGTACCTATATTGAATACTTACATGTAGGTGGGTTACCTTCATATCTACTATAAGTTTAGCTAGCTAGTTTAGTGTTATATTATTATATGAGTTTTTTTTTCAGTTTAAATTGTCACACATTTCCGTTATGGTAAATAGTTAGTATTCAGGTTTGTACTCATGACAATAGACATAAAGATATTCTAGTAAGGTCACTACCGGTACCTATACACGTCTATTTCATGAATAAAGATAATGTTTAAATGTCTGTTTGTATTATCGAAACAATATTTTTTTTAGGTTTAACTACTGCCTATAAGCTAGTGTTTATTTTTTGTCTGATTATTCCGTTTAATCTTTAAAACGGCTGCTCCGATTTAGATAAAATTCTACAGGCTCTTAGTTCTCTGCATACCTATTATATGTACTTATAGCTTATTTAGCTGAGCACTCTCCAGTAATGTTTAGAGTTGCAAGCACGAGTATATCATATATTATGGGAAGGGGAAGAAATAAGAATGTGGGTGCAAACGCGGAGCTCAGCTAGCATAAGTAGGTACCTACTTTGAGGTTTACCTTTTTAATGTATTTATCATTTCATTTTAGCACAACTACGGCAGTTCCTCCTGAAGAATTAGATGTGGCAAGTACAATAAACGAGTTTGGATATAAGTTATTAGTAAAAATGATGAAAGAAAGAAATAACGACAACATCGTAATTTCGCCAAGTGGTATAGCGGGTAAGTTAATTTGTGATACTTATTTATAAATTGATCTAACTTTTAATTAATTATTGTAAAAGTCAAGCAAGCGATCTGACTATGGGAAGGTACTGGGCCCGATTCCGCTATTTTAAAGACGGTGGGTGGCAGCTTTATGAACGTTCCAGTGTACTTGTCATAGTACCTTATTTTCGTATTCAGATAATTTAAGTTTAATGACAAATGTACACCTACTTGCCACTGTTGTCATTGTAGGTATGCCACTGACTGTTCATTGTAGGCTTTTCTGAATACGAAAAAGGCACTATAAAAAGTACACTGGAACGTTCATTAACCTGCCACCCACTGACTTTAAAATAGCGGAATCGGGCCCCTGGACCGGGACTTCAGTCAGTGAAAGTCCCTAAAAATATTATATTTAAGGTCCCCACGCTGCCGTGCCCTCAGTGGTGATTGAGGGCATTAGCCATTCAACCAAAAACAAAACTAAACTAACCGATCACGCTAATATAATTGTTGTGTAGCAGCTATACCCACATAATAAATTAAGATTAATCATCAATTAATTAGACAGCGGATTGGAATAAGGTCACTACGTCAACTGCCACTGCGCAACGTGATGCGGGTTCGATCCCCGCACGGAAAAAAAGAGTGTGGTACACCAATCTGTCAAGTCTGGAAATGTGATAAATTCCTACGAAATAGGAAACTCTAGTACGGAAGCCATGAAACACTAACAGACTTTTATCGTTCTGCTTGAAATGTTACCGGTAGATTTTATAATATGTAGGTACAACGCAATTTCTTTATAAACATGATTAAACTTAATTCAGACGAATGAGTTTTATTTAGTGAGGCACGATGACAAGTCCAATTCGTTTCTACATACCCACAGCGAATTAAATTTTTCGAAACTGCAAATACAAAAAGTTTAGAAACCACGTGCACTATAATTTAAATAATCATCTGCCAAGCTTTTCCAAAACAATGTTGGGGTCGGCTTCCAGTCTCACCGGATTTAGCTGAGTACGTGGAGCGACTGTCTATCTGACCTTCACAACCCATTTTTACTGTGTAACACAGTATTCCATTAAATCCTAGAGTAAGACTGATTCTCAGAATTGACTTAACGACTGCCAAAGATCAACGAATGACAGTCGGGACCAACAGCTTAACGTGCTTTTCGAGACACGGAAGGTTTTCGACATGTTTATAAATGGTCAATTCATGGACCAACCACGGCTTAACTTGAGCCACGAGCCCCTCCATACAAAAATTTAAATAAATATCTAATAAAATGATTACCTATTTGGAAAACTTGATTTTTGCAACGTACAAATTTCTGCCAAATCCCAAAAACACAAATAAGTATACAATAATATTTATTCTGTTCATCTTTGACCTTTCAAGTAAAAATTTTTCTTCGTCATCGGCTTATATGCCTTTATCTAAAGACATACAGGGTTATCGTGATGACAAGCGCTACCCCAAATAGGTATACTTATTAAAGAAATTTTGTTTTCAATATTATCCGGGCTAAGTTTGTATATCGTTAATTATTATATCTGACTAGCGTCTGCCTCCGACCACAGAACTCTGCAACCAATCGTTGTTGGCAAGTACTATGTGGTCGTAAAAGAAATGGACTGCCATTGTGTATGCTAAAGTTAAACATATGCTAATAATAAAATAATAATTCTAATGTAAGTGTATTATTTTTTTAGGATTAATAGCTATGGCTTTGCTCGGAAGTGTCGGGAAAACTTACAATGAAATAGCTGAGAGTCTCGGTTTTTCCCAAGGTAAAAATATTACTTATGCAAAGGTTACATTACAAGTATGGTTTTTATTTCTAAATGTTGACTCTTAATATTATAAGTAGGTGTGAATATTACACATTCATCCAAAACTGGCTTTACCATTGCAAGCCACTTTGCTATGATATTATAGAGCAGTTATAAAATTTTGATGGACCCTAAAAATAAGTAACTTAACTCACCCACATACCTACATACACGAAAATGTGTACATAATATTAAAGATAATACAAGAAAAACAAAATTTTCTATTTTTTTTTCATTTGCCTCTTTACATAAAATTATCTTGCTTCTACAGATATTTTAGTAAACCGCAGAAACCACGAACACTTGGGCGAATTACTACAGGCATTAAATGCAAATGTGTCCTCAAAAACATTGTATGCTGACGCCATGTTTGTAGATGAACACACGCCGTTACGTGAAATGTACCGCAAATATCTTAACGACGTGTACCGCGGTGAAGTACTCAGTACAAATTTTAAACAAAGCGAAGAAGCGAAACTTATTATTAATGAGTGAGTCAAACTATTTTTAACGCGTCATTGGTTAAGCTCATGGTAATACCCTAACCACAAGGTACACGTGATTACCTACCTACATAATATAGTTAATAATACAAGAAACACATGTAGTCAATCACGCCTGCAATAGCAAAAGGAGATCGATGAGACAGGTATCCTCTTCAATTTGATAAAGGAGAAAATCATAGTAGACTTTTATAATACTTCTGTCAATATAATTTTCATACTTTAAATTCTGGATATAGAAGCCTGTGGGAGCAAGGTCTGACAAATACTTACCATTGATGGATGACGGACACTTCCCGAATGTAGTCCCAGCTCTTGTAGTGTAGAGACAGTCTGTTTGTTGTACAGTCGTCTTGCAAAACAGTGGTGCCGATTGACTAATGGAGGCTTAAGATTTCCCTAGTTGTATATATAGTTTTCCATATCGTACAAATCCATTTTTAGATGCAATAGTAAGTCCAACCGAACACCCTCGCCCAATCATTAATGAATCAACAGACACGTGGGCAAACGCGAAATTGCTACAAGACTTGACTCTGAAACAGTAGGTATACCTGCTGTCCAGACGAAGAGGTAGTGGCACAGGCCCCTTACCGAGCACACCAGCATAATACTCACCCATATACCACTACTGAATGTTCCATGAAAGTGGAATCAAATTGTAGTTAACTAAAAGATAACTTCACGTTTTGAGTAGTTAGCACTATTGTTTGAATTAATTTCTGTTTTTGTTTTTAGGTGGGTAAAGAATCATACAGAAGGTAACATAGACCAGTTTCTATTACATCCTCTTCCTACATCAACCAAGGTGGTATTGTTAAGTGCTCTCTACTTCAGCGGCCAGTGGGAACAACCCTTTGTGCCGGAATACACGACAAAGTAAGTTTTAACGACCTATTACGTTCTAATGTTTTGTCTCTTTAACAAAAAGCTGTCGCTCCGTAGCTAATTTGTTAAAAGCATTTTTTAGTCCACCGTTAAGTACCTAGATACTATACCACAAGGTTTTTGTACAATTCAGATATATAGGCAAGAAAAAAAATAACAATGAAGGTGTTATGTAAGCGCTATATCAACGACCTGCTGAGGTCAAATTGTTCACGCTTATGTTGCAACTTGCCTAATAAGAACCACTCGTCAGAATGTGATTTGTGTCGTGAACAGAGATGGAAGAAACTTTATTTTAAAACTCTATATTTACAGAATGGCATTCAATAGAACCACTGATGAAGTCATGGCTGACCTTATGTTAAATTTTGGAAATTTCCGTTATTCGTTTTCTGGGAAACATCGTAAGTATTGTATTGGATGCTTTGAAATTAGTCATTTAGAAAAAAGTGCCTCAGAACAAATGATTCCTGTGGCCTGCTTCAACTAATGATCACTCCTTTAAACAAAAGATTTTTTGCAGATTTACATATACTAGCACTACCATATAATGACAGTGAAACAACTATGTACGCTTTGAAGCCAAGATTTCCTAGACGTTTAAGTTTATTAGAACTTATGGAATCGATAGACTACAAACAGATTGATGAAATAATAAATGGCATGTCCAAGAAAAAATGCGTTGTACGGTTTCCGAAAATGGAAATAAAAAATTCCATTAAATTGGAAGAAACTTTGAAAGCCATGGGGATGCGCACTATGTTCACACCTGGTGAAGCGAATTTCGCACTTATGGTAAATAGCAATACAATTGCAAATAAGACTGAAGAAGAAATAATAACTAATATAGACCAAGGACAAATTCAAACCAAAGGAGTAACAGAGATGTTAGACAGTCTTCCTAATCCAGGCTTACACATAGATTCCATCATTCATGACGTAAAGATGAAAATAGACGGTAAGATTTTCAAATCCGCAATTTACTTTTTAATTTCATATGGCTTATACTTAGCATTTTAATACGTTCGAAAATAAATTATGAGACGTGTTAAACAACTGCAAAATGCCTACCGCTTGATTCTCTATTTTACTTAGACGGGATTATCTTGAGCTGATGAACTCGTTGCTCACGAGAGAAAGCAGGATCTTAGACACTGCTATTTACGCATTAGATGCCTTTTTTTTACAGAATACGGAACTGAAGCCGTGGCTGCCACAAGTGCAATATTAGCAAGATCAGCTGAGCAATTCTATGCCGATTCACCGTTTTATATTTTTATCAGAAATGAAAGAACAAAATTAGTTACTTTTAGCGCTGCTATATTTGATCCAACTGTGTAAAACATAAACTTAAATATGGTGAACCTCATATACATGGTCAAAAGAATTATAATAATTAACTATCGAACCTTATGCTTTGAAGATGTGGCAGATCCACACCTTTCGTTGCGTTTAAACTGCGTTTTTGTGACGTACGTAGCGCTATTTAGACCGCAGCGTTACGACGCTGCGTCAAAACACACACATTCACATAGTGCAAAAGTTACTAAGTATTTTTTGACAATGTCATCAATTGTCTGTTGGCGTTGAGACCGCAACATTAACGCAACGTATCGTTTGACCAAACCATGGGAGTGCCATCAGTGTATAGTCAACTACACAAACTAGTAATAAATGAGAAATATTGTACAGAACTAATATATTTTTTTATACTAATACTAGCTAATATAGAACAATTTGTGTAAGCTTTAATATACTTACTGACTTTATAGATTTTAAAAGTACCTATATAACATTTTGTTATTATTTTCTTATAATATTAAACTATACTATTGTTTTTTAACTTTTCAATTCTTTCATTTAGCGTTTGTTTCCACTGTTCTTCTGAGATACTCTGAGCCCATTCTGGTATCGAAGCTTGGGGTAGGGCAAAATTTTCCATTGCTCTCATCACCTAAAATAAATTAAAAAAGAAAATGGATCTATAGAAATAAAAGTTAATTGCCACATACATGCATCATGTAGCATCACTTCAGTATGTTTTTTGCTGCTTTAATTTTAAAGTTTGAGAGAATGATACTTTTTATTCTCGGGAAAAGTGAGTGGTATTGTAAAAATAGAAAGTATTAAATTTTTGGAAAAAGGCTTCCTATCTAAAAGGTAGCAATTGTCTAGACTTCACTGTCCTTAAATCTGTCAATTTCCGGGAGGGAGATGGTTGAATTTTTCACAGCATATTTCCAATGCCCTTATAACAACAAATAATAAGAAAGGATTATCTAATGTTATTTATTGTAAAATAGTATCCAACCCTTTTATGTGTGAGCCCAACTTGCACTTGACTGGCTTTTATCATATATACTATATTATTAAAAGATTTTGTTTTATTTACCTGTTGTGCTCTCTCATTGTCCATCTGAATATCATCTGTATGTCGTGGAGTATTCCAGACTTCCCTAGTTAAAACATTATCCATTGTCTCTATATTTGGCACATCCCCTGGAGGTGTTTCAGCATTCTATAAAAGATAATGTGAGATAAGGCATATATTATGCTATAAATGATGCTAAAACATGCTATTATATTAGATTAGTATCAATAATTGAATCTTATTTCTCTAATAGGGTTGTTCTTGCGAATTTCAGCTTAAGCATCCAAACAGTACATGCTGTCGTAAATAACAAAGTTAGAAATAATTCAGGCTGATTTTTAACACTGGTGTAGGTTGTATTTCTAAAAGCTTAAAAAAAGTAATCGCATAATATGTATTGAAATTGAAGATATTGCTTCACTCACAAAACAGGGATTTTAAAGGTATAAGAAAAGTAAGGAATAATACACAACCTTTCACAACTACGATTATATTTAAAGATATAATATTCACCTCAGTATCGTCTTCACTATCGTGGTCTGAAACCGCTAGCTCTGGACCTTGCGCAAGAGGCTCGTAACCAAAATACTCATGATCTTCGTCACTATCATCGCCTTGATTCATTATCAATTCATTTCTAGGAGGCGGAACCAACTCGTGCGGATTGTTCTCCGGAGGATCAGGACCGTCGCAAACCATTTTGCCAAATTACTTAACTGCAGAACATACTTTTTACTAGTTTATTAACTGATTTACAATTTAGTACTTAGATAATTTCTAGACCTTGCTGTACGTTTGTAAACTTGCTTAAAATCGACAATATTTTTGTAAACAAACAATAATAATTCAGTCAGTGGCACTGTGGCAGTCAGCGAGCAAAGAATCAAAGACAACAGTCAAGTCAACTACCTTCTATAATCAGTGTTGCCAACTCGGATTTAAAAAAAGGCGTAGATCAGATACAGAAAATTATGTAGAAATGTGAAATTGCCATATAGAAAATACGTAGATCTACGTACTTTTTGAAATTAAGAGAGTAGGGTAGGTAAAAGTAGTGCTCTTCCTCACTGTCACTGCTTATTTTCATAATTGAATCCAATTAAATTGAGCAGGAAGTTGAAAAATATCGAAATAAAACAACACCTTCGAAATCTTAGTTCGAAATATTTTTTTAGGCTATGAAGATTCACTTTGACGGTTTACTACACAGACTACACTACACACGCCACACGCGGTCGGTCACGTCACATTTCATTTTTTTTTTAATTTATGGCTCCTCCGTTTCAAATGAATGGCGCGACGTGTTGAGTGGCGAGGCGAGGGGTGTGCGTTAGTATGAAACGGAACGTTTATTATTATTTTTTCGCGAAAGTAAAGGTAATTATGCCCATTCAGCCTATTTTGCAAATTTGAACAATTTTGATAGAAAATACGTAGATTCTGGGACTAAAGTTCGTAGGTTTGCAAGAAAGGCTTAAAGTACGTAGATCTCCGTAAAAAGACGTAGAGTTGGCAACCCTGTCTATAATACAAACGTCTACAAAGAATCACAGTTTATTTATTACTTTAATTTACTTTGCTCTGTGATCACAGCTAAGAAAATATGCAGGCCGATTTACGCTTGATTTACGTCAAACGAGCGACTGCACATTCTATCACCACCCCAGCAAATTATTTTTAATTATATAAGATCTTTCTTTAATGTACAAAGTGAGTGCCAAGTAAATAATCAGAATAATAATTAAATTAATCCGTGGGTCAAAAATACAACTAAAATTAAGAGACGATTTAATTTTACGGGTTATGAGCTACTTGGAGTTACAATGAATTAGACACATACTACAGACTACTTACTACCTCAAATAAATTTTACCTGAGAATGTATTTTTAGGGTCTGAGGATATTAAAAAGTATTAGGCTAAATCATCTTATTAAGATTTAACAATACAATGTTTTATTAATCAATACTGCAGTAACGTTTACATTGTGACTACGTTGCGACGGTTGGCTATAAAATATGATTTATTTAGGGTTTTGGTCGATAAAGTTTACGAGCATTACATAATATCGATCGATTTTGACGAATTGTATGCATAAGTTTTGTACCCTAATCGGTAAATATATTATTGACTATGCTAGTGTTTAAATCAATTAATATATTTGCTAGCAAATATTCACAGATCATTCAGAGACACGGTAATGACACATATAATATCATTATGTCAAAATTTGCAGGTCGGCAAAAGGATAAATCGGCGATGATTGATAGTCGGTGAAATCTATTAAGATTTCTGCACACAGCAGACGGCCGCCCGGCCGGCGCGGCGCTCAGTGCAACACCCGCGATCAGAAGCTGGTCAACTTTTTCGAAAATTTTCCATAGGTCATTGGTAAAACCTAGCATGTACGGTGTACCAAATTCTAATGGTAAAAGCCCAAAAAATACTATTGTTTATAAATTCTGAAATTTACAATAGAAGGCATTCTTCTATGCATTTCCTAGGTATTATATACAGCACCCGATTGTCCAGATTGCCTGAAACATATTTTCATTTCAAATTACAATTACAACATTTAAAACAACGACTATATTGTTCGGAAGATTAGTGCGGTAATTTGAGTTTCATTTAATCTAGAATCCATCTGGCAACCCTGTCTAAGTATTTATAATTATTATATCTATTTTTTTATTTTTTTATGGTTTGCTATGACACTGTCAACACTGTCGCTGACAGTTGGTAAGTTTGATCAAGTGACGACTTAAATAAAAAACTCATAAAAAGATTATTTAATAACTATAGTTAACATATGGGTATGGCGTAACTATTCTCTGCTTGTAGGGCTGGTTATTGTTTTATGTATTATAACAATGGCTTGGCGAAGTCATGGAGTTAGTAACGCTGATATGATCCGAAATTTACGGGGTAAGAATTTTCTTTTATAGTTTTATCCGCTTAAGTGAAGATTACTATGTGTATATTTGTGGAATCATAATGCCATTAAGATATGAGATTAATCGGGAATGTATATGTTCTGAGTTCGCAATAATTGACTTATTTTATAGCAACACTTTTCTGTTTATTGTTGGCAGAAACCAATGATTTGTTTACGCATTTTTTTTAGCAAATGGAATTATAAAAGCAGATGTTGTTGCCAATGCAATGCTGGCTGTTGACCGGAAAAACTACTGTCCCTATGCACCATACCATGATTCTCCACAGTCAATTGGATACTCTGCAACAATCAGTGCACCACATATGGTGAAGTATTGTTATTATTTAATTATTGTTGCTTGTTTTGCGTAATTTTTAACGGGCATCAAAGTTAAAATTCAGATTCTTCGAGATTTGTATTACAGTACAACTAAGTTCAATTTGAAGTGCTTTAAGAATATAATTTGTTTACAAACTTAAAGAAACTCAAAGCCTTTGTTAAGATTGTACTTTTTTTTTATTGTAACTTAGTGGAATGGACTCAAATTAATATCTATTTTATATTTTAGCATGCACATGCTCTAGAGAAGTTGAAGAACCAACTAATACCTGGAGAAAAAGCATTGGATGTGGGATCTGGTTCAGGTTACCTCACTGCTTGCATGGCAATGATGGTAGGGGAAGCAGGACGAGTAGTGGGAATAGAACACATACCAGAACTTGTAACCCTAGCTACTAAAAATATTAAACTGGATAACCCAGCACTTTTGTCTTCTGACAGGATTCAATTGATATGTAAGTATTTTATCTACACTATGGTGTTTAAAACTTATACTCTTTTTTTATCATATACTGTGCCATTGCCGGGTAAAGGCCTCCCAAGACTTTCTATATTTCTCTGTCTTGCGATACCTTAAACCAACCCTCACAACCTGTAGGTCAACCTGCCACCTTGCTGGGCCGGCCTCGGCAGTGTCGTCCGCCATAAGGCACAATTATATTATTATTTAAGAAATTATGTTAATGTAATAATCTCAAATATATCCTTAGCTGGTGATGGACGTCAAGGATATCAAGCTGAAGCACCATACAATGCAATTCATGTAGGAGCTGCTGCCCCAACACTCCCTCAAGCTGTAAGTCAAATATTTTTTTAATAATGATACTATACAAGGTGTTAAGAAAACCCTGTCCGACCCGAAAGGGTGATATGGGGTTCACAATCAAATGCCCAAATAAAATATTAAATTTGGAATATTCATAATAGTAATACCTTGTAATAATAAAGTTTGAAATAACCATTTTTTGCTGCAAAATTCCCTAAATTTGAGGTTTAAACACTAGTTACACCACCATTTTCGTCGGTATTATTGGAGGCCTTTTGTATGATCATTTGGCAGCACCTGTGACGACGCTGACTCTCACTTGCCTTTTAAGAAAAAAATATTTTTTACATTAATGGAATCAGATATTGATACCTAACAATACCTTAATGGATCGGACAGGGTTTCCTTAACACCCTGAATAAGAATTGAAGATTCATATTTAGTGTGTATTTGAAGGAATTGTAACAGTTATATAATAATAAAATTAATATTGCACTTAATAAAAAAAATGTTACATTACAGTTGGTTGATCAGCTGAAACCAGGTGGTAGACTGATTATACCCATAGGACCTGAAGGTGGAGAACAACATTTAACTCAAGTAACTTTTTCACTTTTCCATTTATTATATTTGTACATTATATGAACCAATCAAATCTAAATATGATTTAACAATATTTTTAAATGAAGCCTTTTTTTTTCAATATATAATAATAATAATAATGACAAAAATATAATTAAAGGTGGACAAAGCAGCTGATGGCACGACTACCGTGAAAAAACTAATGAGCGTCATCTACGTACCCCTCACAGACAAGGATCATCAATATCGTAAGTGACTGATTGCACTTAAAAGCTTTGTTATGGTCACTCTTCACAAAGTTGCACATGATGTTATTATGTATATCTAAAAATATACAAAGTGTGCAACAATACGATGTAACTAGCTCTATTTAATTGACTTTTTATTCCTACATATAAAGAAAAAAAAATGTACGCCTGTCAATAAACACTTAGGCGTCGTCCTAATTGACAGCGATCGTACGATGACACGATGCGTTCTCGTCGTGCGATGAATTCAAACATACAGATTTCATCAGAGTGTCCTATTTGAACCTCGCAAGTAATCGTGCGAGCACATGAAATGCTTAATAACGATCGTACGATGCGTTTGATCGTGCGATCATGTAATCAAAGCAACAGATCTCTTTTGAGTGTCCTAATAATCAGCAAGGGCCAACAGCAGTGACACACAGTAGGTTCATTATTTCGTACATCAAAATAAAGGTTGAAAAATTCACCGCGCAGATTCCTGGATCTATGAAGTATTTTATGTTGTCTACGTTTCCTTTTTTCAATGTCATTTGCAATTTTTAAAGCAATATTGCTCGACAGCAAAAACTGTGCATCTCTATAAAGAGCCATCGTTAAAGTGGAGTAAGCGCGACGCCAGCCATCGAGCGACGGCATCGCACGATAGACATCGCGCGATCTATAAGGACACCTGTTAGGTCATCGTACGACCACTTTGATCGTGAGATGAAAAACGCATCGTGCCATCGTACGATCGCTCCCAATTAGGACGACGCCTTATAATTCTATAGAATCGGCACGAAGTAGACCAAAAAATGGTTTAAAAAGTAGCTATACATAATTAATGTTTAAGTGATAACTTGGTTATTGGTACAACTGTTGTTTAGTTCATTTGTTTATAATAAAAATTATGCTGTCTGTTTATAGTCTTGTAATGACGTTTTTTTAGGAAATCATATCAAGTTTTTACATCAAATTAGTTTTGTCTACTGTAGTGTAGTCTAAGTTATCCATTATTAACATGGTAATATATATTGGAAAAGCTTTTACAACCAAAATACTAAATTATAGTTTTAGTACATAGTGATCTCCATTTATAATTGGAGCTGATTCTATTGTTCGCAAACTAAACCAAAATTAAACCATTCTGTACTAATATCGCGTGAGACCAGGACAGCGATAATATACGCCTTGTACACTTGTTTTTAGTGCACATGTTTGAGCGTGTCGTCATTGTATAAAATCTTGTTTAAACTATGAAAGCTCTACGTCTGTCCGTGTTTGACATAGTAGTCTTTAATCAACTGTGTGCAATTAAAAAAAATATTGATAGCATCTAAATTAAGTTTAGTTCGTGTTTAACAGAATCAGTCATTATCCTTACTAATTATCTATTGTTCCATAATAAATAGTACTAACGACTTGAAAAACATTATATTCATTCACATAGATAATTTGTAAAAATGTATATTGCAAATTAGTCGAGTTAATTAATCAGAAAAGTAATTCATGTGTGTTGTGTTTTTAACTAATTTTATATTAATACTTACCAGAATTGTTTACAGATACAGTTATTTTTTTAAGATAAACGATTTTTATTGAACTTTCAATCAATCGTTATCATGGCTTATGTAGACAAAATTAAATGTCATGTTTTTTTCAGGTAAAATGGCAAGGACATTTCTGGGATTTTTGAAAAAAAGACCTTAAATACATAATAATATATTATTATTTTCTTTTTAATTACCTCGACTTGCCATTTTTTATTTGTATTATATTAGTACAGTTATGTAAATGTCTTTCGCAGGGTTTTCAAAGTGTCGTATTATATGAATCGATGGAAAGTTTACGAGGTATTGTGCATATCTATGCCAAAATGTGGGAAAAGGTTATGGAGGACTGAGTCTTTGATTTCTTTAATATATTTACGCAATTATGCGTAGTTTTGTAGAACAATAAACTAAATATTTTTGTAATATTATTTTGCTATGATAATCAAAGGATCTCTCGGTTTTATAATTCTTGGCAAAGTAAATAATTAAAGGCTAGCAAGACTAATTATTGTTGTCTTATATATTTTTATTTAGAATATAAAATATTAGATAACATTTTAACTCTTCATGCTAATTTTAGGTGTATTCATCATGACAATGTAATGATAAACACCCTGCATTATTACCACTACATACAAAAAAAAAATAACTTGTAATTTTGTTTTAGGTAATTGGCGTTGATATTGTATCTCAGTGTGATATTTTGATATTTACCAGTGTTTCTTCTTGTTTCGATTGCGATTTTGTAGAAAAAGAAAAACACCTACATTGTTTTACAAATAAAATTTATTTTTCACTTTGTTATTTAATAAATTATTGTATGGCTTGAAATAAATTAATCTTTAAAATCGAATTTATTTATTTTTAGTTCGAAATAGTTTGCCTGTGATTTTTCTTTTGCCAAACGGCTTGTTGTCCTTATTAGCATCAACTGGCCGAGGCTTCACATGTAGTATTGCATGCAATGTTTCTGCTTCCACCTTGTTCTCTATCATCTCTTTTAACTCATTCTGAAAAGGTTAACCTTATTTAGGCCGGGGCTCCACCAAAGCAGAGATGTGTGCGGTGTGCTATACGAGAAGAGATGTTTTTCAGCTCGGGGGCCTCCACCAAAGCGGAGATGTGTGCGGTGTGCTGTGCGAGAAAAGATGTTTTTCAGCTCGGGTGCGAGGCGTTGAGTGCTCAGTACGCATTCTGACACGAAAGGTACACGATGTCACGGGGCTCTGCTGATTTTTGGCTGGCGAGAGGGGGGAGGGTGACACCGCTCACTGCACGCCGCTCGCATCTCTCGTCTCCACTGCGCGTCGTCCGCGCACAGCTCACATCTCCGGTTCCATCGCGCAATTCTATTGGTTGTTTAAAAACATCTCCTCTCCGCTCGTCTCGTCTCCGCTTTGGTGGAGTCCCGGCCTTAGGCTGTGTTTCCACCAGAGATGTGCAATGGAAATGTGTCGTGCTAGGATGTGTAGTGGAGCTGTCAAAATGCGCATTAATGTGTGGTGCGAGTATGCGTTGCGAAGCTGTGAAATGTGTCGACGGGGGTGCGGTGTAGTGGGAGCGGAGTAACGCGAACGCCTGCCTGCCACTCACGTCTCACTTTGCAGTCGTCGCAACATATCCTTCTCAACACATGTTGTCCAAGGCTGTGTTTCCACCAGAGCTGTGCTGACCTACGCGAGGTAAATGAAGCGATTCTATTGGTTCTTTACAAACACATCCCTCGCTTCGCATCCTCGCACATCTCTGGTGGAAATGCAGCTTTGGACAACATTACATTCATTTCTTTGAATCCTAATTAGTAGCTAAAGCACTTGTGTTATGTTCAGAGACATATGAAGGTACCACAAACATCTGGACCCGAAAAAGTGTAGAAATGTGATATCTGCATTGATCCGTCCTGGGACCGAACCCGAGTCTTCAAAGCCGGCAACACCTTGTAAACCGGTGTGTACGCGACTCGACCAAGAATAATTCAATATTTACACATTAATAATATTTTTATATGTTAGCAAATGAACATACTTGATCGAGTGTTATAAGATGATCCAACGATTTTCCTCTGTTCATTATCCTGGTTAAGTTTTTAGACGTCACTCCTGGCAACTTCTGAACGAAATCATGAACCAGAATATTGTAGCGCTCGTAATGCATATCTTCAGCAGTGTTGTCACCACTGAGTGCCAGGGCCGTTTCCACATTTGGGTTGCTTCTACCTTGCTGTAACATAAATACAAATAGTTTATGAGTAAATATAACTAATACATTACATATTTAATGTAATTTTCTGCTAATAAATAAATGTTTTAATGAAACTTGACTAACCTTTAGTTCATAAAACAATTCGGCAGTGGCGTAAGGACTAGGCGACCACACCAGTTTTAACCGAGGAAAATGTATGGTAAGAAGTTGTAGTTTTTGCTGGATGTCTGCTCCAGACATATCTGTTGACACCACTAAGTGGCCCTGGAATTAAGATATAAATCTTGTTTAATTAACAGACCAATCAAGTGACAGAAATAATATGAAACTAGTACTTCGCTGGCTGTAGTACCTATAACCGCCATATACCTACTCCGCGTTAGAATTTCTGTAGAGAATTCAACCAATTATTACATAAAAGAAATGTATGGTATTTTTTAAAGTAACCGCTGACGAAATACTTTTCATACACGCACTGCTCGAGCAGTCAACGTCGTCTGCTTGAAATTGTCCCTCAGCAGTAGAAACCTACAGGTCTAGTAGTCTTGAAATAGTACAACATAATACTCATTGCAGTCGCATTCAATTGCTCGACAAAACAATAAGCAAAGTCTGTTATTTGCAGTTACCTGCAGATTGAAAGGCTTGTTTTGATCGAATTCTATTAGAAGGATAGGTCGAGTGTAATTTCTGCACATCTGTGTGCATTGCGTATACAGTCGTCCAGAATTCAGTGACCCAATTAAATCTGATATCGATTTCCGTTCAACGCATATATCCGGAGTTAAAATGTAGTCACCTATCTGAAAAGTAAATATAAACACTTCATTAGCGGGCTCCATTACATAGGTCAAATCAAAAAGTTTTTATTTCTTATTAACCTCAAAATGCGATAAAGAAACGTTACGCTAAAATAAACTGAATTTAGGTGCTCGGTTCCAGAGTGTCCTTCCTAAGCAGAAGAGTCGGCAAGAAACTCCATAGATTACCTACTCTTTTAAAAATAAAATTGTTACAATGATTTTGAATATAACGGTATTTATTTATATAATGATGAGTCATTTACTTACAGCTATAGTCACAGGTTCAATATTGATTCCCTTTTTGTGTAGCAAAGCTGGTAGGTCCGAGCGAAACTCTCTCATATCAACTATAACAATGGGCTTCTCCTTTTGTTTTGCTTGTCCACCTGCATATAGGACAAATTTCAATACTCTTATGAAAGGAAATAAAGTTATAGTATTATAAAAGGTTAAAAAGCGTTTCTGCACCAGACATCTAAATTAAATTAAACACATTTCGTAAATATAAAATCGACTTATAATAGTCAGGTACATTAAATTTAAATAAACGAAGAGGATAATTACCAGCTTTCCGAGTGTCTAACAAGCTATCTTCATGTTCTACATTTAAATTAAAATACTCTTCAGTTTTCCCATCCTGGTAATTAGGTACCACCATGACCTACAAACGACCATAAAATATATATTAACCCTGATTTTATTATAACTGATTCCACATCAGATATACTTTAAATACAGAACTTACAACTATTTAAATTAAATATTGCTTTGTACTACTTACGCTCTTTGTGTGGATTAATAACTCAAATGCTTGCTTCTCTCTCTTTAGTGATGTAAGGTAGGCTTGTTCCTCCACCGTTTTATCATGTATCAAGAAGTAAACTTTACAAGTCGGCTCTTCAGGGTTTTTGCGCGACTCAAACAGTTCAATCTGTCTGACGGCTGCTACATCACAGTGGTATAAGATAACATATTCAGGACGCAATGCCTCTAATGTTCGCTCCAGAGAGAAGTTACAGCCGCTCTCTTTAAATGTTTGTATGCAAATAACAGGTTTATCGAGCTCTAGTTGAGTTAGATCTAAATTATCAATCTGTAAAGAGAAACAAGTTATTCTTGAAGTGTTTTAATACATTATTACTTTACCCCTTTTTATGTGTGCTTACCTGTGAGGCTGGTTCAAAAATACTTTCGTCGCTAGACTCTTTAACATCACACTGCGTTAATGTTAAAATATAATTAGATTTAGTTTCTTCTATGTTTATTTCATCATTTTTGCTATCACTACCTTCTTCACTTTCCACTTTATTCTTTTCTTTCTTAATTTCTTCTTTAGGTACTTTGGTCTTCATTTTAGTGTATTTTGACGACACAGAATTAATATTTAAGTCTCTTCTAAATGCCATGTAGAATAGGTATTTATAAGTGCCCATTGTAAGGTAATTATTAATTTGCGAACATGTTCTGTTGTCTTGGCAAAGGACTAAAATCTTAGTTTTATTAATATTTCCGCCATCTTTTTTCTTTACTTCTTCTGGTATTTCTTTTGTAAGAAGTTCACTAAGACATTTCCATTTAGGGCATGGTTCAGGATCAAATTCTGAAATATATAATGTACAAATTATAAAGGAAATTGTAATGCCTTCTGTGTGTGAGCTATGTATGATTTAGTTATATTATTTACCTTGTCTATGATTATAAACCCTTGATTTCGCTAACCTAAACAATTGTTCGGCTGAGTCCAATAGAATCCATCCAGAATTAACTTGGGCATATTCAGAAGTGCTGTATTTACTTACAAGAGCATGGAAGGAAACCGCGTCGTCATGAATCAAGTTACTGAAAATAAATATTAAAATGTTAAAGGCCTGGGCACACCAAAAGCAGTTGCGGTGCGGTAGCAGTGCGTCTACGTTTGTAATTCATGTAGTTATATGAGGGATGACACACTGAACAAACGCGGGCCCGCTGATCCAACCTGCTCCGCCACTGCGCCGCGCACGCACTGCTCTTCTACAAAACTTTCGGACGTGAGCAGCGCAGGCGCGGGGCGGTGGCAGCGCAGGCGCGGGCCGGCCGCAGTAACTACGCGTTGTATTACTATGTCCGCCATATTGACTAGTCACACCAAAGCAGTTGAGCGGGACAGACGCAGCGCGGGTCGTAAACGGTTGTGATTTTTTACAACTTTATCATGGAAACGAATGAAAAATTGATTGAGTTAGTGAGGAAATATAAATGTTTATATGATTTAAAGGACAGATATTATAGAAATACGGTTTACAAGATGGACATAGACGATGGTACTCCCCATATTCTTCTCTTCTCTTATTTACATCGTGAACCCATATTCTTTTTTTTTACTTAAAGCTAGAAGTACTGAGTGTGGCTATCGATACGACACACATAACGCAGTTAGAAAGCAGGCCCGCGTTCAAACTGCTTTCTGACTGCTCATGTTTCTGGTGTGACATCAACCGCGGCGCAACTGACCTGCCCTGCTCAGGCGCTGCGCCTGTCCCGCGTTTGGTGTGCCCAAGCCTTAATCATCATAACATGTATGGTTTAAACCATCTATTCTACATGTATGTTTTTCTATTTATAGGTAAAGACTAGGCAGGTAAGTTACGTAAATACTAAATAGATATAGATATTAAGGTATTTGTGCATTATTCATTGAGTAGCTAAACAATATAATAAACTTTACTACTTAACAACAAACTGTGGAATTTGATATTTTGGACATCACATGCGACTAGCGCCTCTGGCGGCGAAATAGCTAAACGTAGCGCTTATTGATCCTATTTTTTTGTCTGATTGATATATAATTCAGAAAACACATAATGTTTGTAGACAAATAGTCTATAAAATTAATTGTTCTGTGAATTTTAATACTCACACCGTCATACTCCTTAACACTTTTAAATCCTGAATATATTCTTTTGTTCTTGTACTAAGTTGATGCCATACACAGTCCAGCTGTGATTGAAGTATCTTGTGAAACTTTTTTGTGATACAATTTTCTGTTGTGATTTCCTAAAATTTGGAAAATATCTTATTCAAAAATCTATTTAAAATGTTTGTTGGTTGACTGCTAGGAGGCACCTAAGTTACTCTCAGTAGAATAAAATAAATACCTGCATATCTATTGTCCTATTAATACTTTTAAGTTGTTTCACTGTGTAATTAATGATGTCCAGCAAGCAGGTTTGTATGTAGCTCATATTGGAAGTAAGGGGAATATGCAACTCCTCCACTTGAGTCTGTCTATTCTTGAGACTCTTGATTATTGTACCATGAAACCTAAAATAAAGCAAAATTATAACTGTAAAATTGAATAGGATGTTACATAGTGAATATTGGAATTAATTTCCAAGTTTTATATTTTATTACAGTAAGTTAATACAATGCTTTTTAAATGACAATATATAATATTACAATATACAACCACTATACCTTAGCACTATCTAGTATGGAATATTAAATAAGTATCCAAATGAACTTACCTCGGCCACAAAAACAATTCTGTAACAAATAGTGCTCTCATAATTTTTTCAACTTGGTTATATCCAAAAGTAAAGGATAAAGGAGAATTTGAAAATGCCTTAATAAATCCAGTCTGTGGAAAAAATACATTATTAAATTCAGAATATTATATTACAAGAATGTAAATTAATATGATTAACCCTTAACCACCTAGCGTCGGTCACAGTGACTCCAGGCGATATAGTTTTTCAAATATTTCCGTTATTACGCGTGCCACACGCCTGTGACTCCGTGTACTTTTTCCCCTCCCTCTCCAGTTTGCGGTCCGTGCTCGACCAAGCAGGACATGCGCGCAGTGCAAAGATTCAGGTAAATATATTTTGTATGCGGTCATGGTGACCGACGCTAGGTCGTTACGGTACTTTTAGTGTTAACATTTTCGTGTTGTTTTTTTAGGTTTATCATGTCTCAACGTGATCAAAGTAACAGTAGATGGTTAGAAGAGTGTGATTCAGATTCCGAGGATCAAAGGGACGTGCCGGAATTACCAAATGAAGATTGCAGTGACGTTGAAGATATACCAGTAGACCACGTCATTGATGGCGAGTGTCAATCAGACTCTGATATTGATATTGACGAGTTAAATGAAAATAACGATAATCTGCCGGTTGATGATGATGATGATGATGCATCTTCCGATGATGATGTTCCATTGGCAAGGTACCGGAACTATTTCGGAAAAAATCGGTTCCGTTGGTCGTCTCAACCTCCAGTTTCGCGATCAAGGACTGCGACACAAAATCGCATCGGTTAGGGAGCTGTAATTTTGTAATGATTGTGATTTGATTGTGCCAATGATAGTTTTATATAAGAGGTTATATGTTTAAGTTACTAAAACAATTAAAAATTAAGAAGTCTTATTGATTGTTATTGCTTAGATCTCAGCTTAATTAAAAAACCTATCATTTGTTAAAAAAATTGTAAGTCAACTTTTATTAATGATAGTAAAAAGTAAAAAGTGTTAATTTGAAGAGTTTATTAAAACAATTTGAAATAAAAACAATTGAAGAACATGATGTAGTTTTGATTTATAGCAATTTTTGAGCTTTTTACCTTCCTAATAGTACTTATACGCAAGCGGTCACCATGACCGACGTTAGGTGGATGTGTTACTAGAATACACGTTAGGTGGCTAAGGGTTAATAAAAGTATAACTTTACCTTATTACCTTGCCTATACAACCTCAATGCAAAGGCTTCCTGACATGATTCTAAAACTGTGTGGGCTCTTAACACTATTATGCCAGTTATATGAGATATGGGAACACGGCTTTTCAACAAGTCCACAACCAATATTCTTGTGGAAACAAAATGAATTCCTCCCTCTAAATATGTCTTTTCTCTGTAACATGTAACCTTAGGTTTAGTTCTGGGCGCTTTTATAAGTAACACATTTTTTACAAATTGCCAGAAATATTATTTTGGTAAATTTACTAAGCATTGAA
This sequence comes from Autographa pulchrina, assembly GCA_905475315.1. Lineage (NCBI taxonomy): Eukaryota > Metazoa > Arthropoda > Insecta > Lepidoptera > Noctuidae > Autographa > Autographa pulchrina. The sequence continues at coordinate 9,616,918 of FR997768.1, forward strand.
AAAATAAAGTTGTACCTTTCAGCGCCCAAGTTAGGTAAGGCTGTTAATCCAAACTTTTCTGTAAAATATTTTTCTTCATGTTCACTACTATTTATTATGAAGACTAAATTTCCAGGATCTTTATAAATCCACAGCAAATTTGATAAAATGTTATTGTAATTGATTCCTCTGAAATTTTATTATATTGTTACTAGACATTGAGAATGATTGGGTAGCATACATTAATTTTATAATCATTCTTACTTAGCCATAATAACTAGAGCATCTTTTTCAAAGGCATCAATAAATATTTGTTTTTCAAATGATAATAGAGGATATTTCGTTGTTGTAAGAGTTTGTTCTTCATCCCCCTCTATATTATTTTTATTTGTTGATTCCATAGCTATTTCCTGCAACTACTTGTAATTGAATGACACACTATTTTCAGTCGGAAAATAAAGAAGGTAGAAAAATAAAGTACCTAAGATAAAACTTAAAATAATACAATAAGCATTGGTGTTAAGGCCATGTCAGAGCTTTATAATATAAATAATTAAAGAATATATAAGTATGCCTAATGCAACCAACTAAAATAAGTAACAAGGACAGTCAAAGCAACCAGGATATGTCACTACAATTATTTTACTCATTCTTATTCAAATAAAAAACTTTGAGAGGGAAAGTTTACAAAACCTGCTGAAATTTAACGAACAGATAGTTTAAACCGGCATATTTCCGGAGTTATTATGTTGACAAATCCAAGGAACTACGGTACGGTACTAAAGGTAGGTAGATAATAATAATAAATATAATATGTTTTACAAAATATTCGGCATCATAATAATATTATGTAAGTCTTTTACAGTACTGTAAAAGATGCGTAATTATAGTACATAATACTATATTGATGGTTATTATTGGCACACAGCACACACAAAATTCAAGGTTTTTGTTATTTTTTGTTGAATAAGTGGATTACCTTAACCTTTTGAACGCCACGGTCGTGTATAGACGACAAACGAAAACGTGCCCAAAACACGCCACGGTCGGGTATAGACGACAAGAAAACGAAATTTTTTAAGTACAAAATAATAAGGTTAAAGTACAGGTATATTAAAAATTAAGTCAAGACCTCGCTAGAGTAAATATGTTCCTTGGTCAAGACTGACTGCTAGGAACCTACAACTTGCTTGTTCCCAAAAGTTACTATAGATAGATGCTTGTTCCCTACTACTTACTATACTACTGTTGTTTGTTCAAGTTTGTTGTTGTTTACTACTGTACTCTACTTCCGCCAGCTTCCGCCTTCCTTGCTCTCATCTCTCATAGAGTATAGTAAGTATACTACTGTTGTTTGTTCAAGTTTGTTGTTGTTTACTACTGTACTCTACTTCCGCCAGCTTCCGCCTTCCTTGCTCTCATAGAGTATAGTAAGTTGCTTGCTCTTCTTGACAGCCGTCCGTAGAGCACAGCCGTAGAGGGAGTATAGATTCTCTGTCTACGTTGACCTTGACAGCAGACTTGCAGCCTACCTTAAACAGCCTACTTATTATTTTTCTCTATTGCAGGATTGCAGCTGACGAAGTTGTCTCTTTGACAGTTGAGGGATTCCAACAAAATGCAGAGGTGTGACTAATATATTCGTAATAGGTACAGATATTATAATACAAGAAATGTATATTAATATAAAGCCTGCAATACACGTTGGCCGAGCGTTGTCGAGTGAAGGCCAATACAAACATGTATTCGGTATATTTGCCTTGTCTTGCTATCGCTCGGTGTCACTTGCCTAGGTTTAGGGATGAGGCGTATTTATCGTCACAGATAAAAATCACAGGTATCCATAAAATAACAGATAACAATTGCTCCTGTGATATTATATATCTGTTATAAAATATCGTTCTGAATTCACAATACCCAACTGTTCAGCGTACTATCAATAACAAAGTAGGTTTGTTGAGTGAGTGTGACAAGCGCCAACGTGTATAGTTGCAGTCGCTTGCGATCACTTGCCTCACTTCGGAGCGGTGTCGGTTTTTCTGCACAAATCAAAGGCGCTTGCGCGCGCTCGGCCAATGGTGTTCACATGTTTGCCCGCGCGCTACGCTAGTATGCGGTTGACGTCCATTGTTGTAGGCATAGTGCATACGTACCTTAATACTACCCTACTTATTTACTTTTCTCTATGCTTAATACCTTTCTCTATGATTCGTACAAAATGTCGCTTTCTACGAATGACGATGTATTTAAGTTTTTGGAGTTTTTTTTTGTAAGCGCTCATTAAATAAATATATTACTACTGTTTTATCTGTGAATAAATAGCAGCGGCGCACGGTGGGCTGAAAATCGGCTTTCATAGACTTAGGGATTTAAATTTGCAAGTACTTGTTTTTATGCCGGATATCGCTTCTATTAGTCATTACTATGTACAAAAATGACACCCGAGTTAATTCTGTCCAAAAACGAAGGAAATATAATTTTTTTACGAAAAATTTGTATGAAGCTAGTATGAAAAATCGAATTATCTCCTAAACGGCATGTTTAACCGTAATATCCTTGGAGGTGGTCATAGTGCTAATTATTTATGATTTTTTGGTTGCCGATTTGACGAAAAATTTAATGCCGTTTTTTTTTTAAAAATCATCAAAATATTTTTATTTATTTTTACCTGTAAAACGATCCCTTTTAGTGTCCAAGCTAAAAAGTTCGATATGTTACTAACCCAAATATTAAGAACACACAAAACAAGAAAAATAAAATGAAAAAATTGCTGTTTTTTGACAGATTTTTATTAATTAAAAAAAAAGATTATCAAACTCTTATTTAAGTAACATATAAAGTTATATTATGTACAAAATAATTTAATTTAAGGAATTAATACTAAGCATTTGTAAAATAAAGTAAAAAAAAATAAAAAAAAACTGGCCAAGTGCGAGTCGGACTCGCGCACGAAGGGTTCCGTACCACCGTCGTATGAGAGCCCCCCTTAAATATTCATTTTATGTGGTTTTTAGTATTTGTTGTTATAGCGGCAACGGAAATACATCATTTGTGAAAATTTTAGCTTTCTAGCTATCACGGTTTATGAGATACAGCCTGGAGACAGACAGACGGACAGACAGACAGCGGAGTAGTAATAGGGTCCCGTTTTACCCTTTGGGTACGGAACCCTAAAAAGACAAAATATCATTAAATATTACAAAAAAAAAAAAAACAAAAAAAATCAAAGATGAGCTCAATCTGTTGATTGATATAGTAAAACAAGTCTCGGGAACCACCAATGACGGGAATACTGCAAGAAAATTCTTTGAGTTTCCTAATAAAACCGCAGCTATAACCGGTTTGGATGAAGACCTCATCAAAAGATTTGCTGTAATTTTACAAGCAATTACATCTGGAGAGCAGGTCGATATAATCAAATTAAGAGATTATGCCCGCAAAACAGCAGAAAAGTACGTATTATTATACGACTGGTACTACATGTCGTCAACCGTTCATAAATTAGGCTGACATAATCGAGAAAAATAATATTGTGCCGATTAGGACTCTCTCGGAAGAAGCCTCAGAGTCTCGAAACAAAGATTTTAGGAGGTTTCGAGAACATCATTCGCGGAAAAGAAGCAGGCAGGATTCCAATCAAGACATTTTAAACATGCTTGTTGTTTCTTCGGATCCTTTGCTAAGTGCACAAAGGCCTAAGTTAGATGCCAAGAAAAAGCAGAGCTTTTTTGCTGAAACTCTCGACTTAATTCAATTTCAGGAAACTGAGTTCGAGTTTTTGGATATATCCAATCTGGATGCTGACTCAGAATTGGAGTCTGACAACGAGAGTGATAAGGAAAATTTGTAAAAAAAATTATATATGAACATTTTTGTAAATTTGTATTTGAGTTTGAGTTTTTTTTTTGTAATATTTAATGATATTTTGTCTTATTTTTATTTATTTTACAAATGCTTAGTATTAATTCCTTAAATTAATTTTTTTTATATATAATATAACTTTATATGTTACTTATATAAGAGTTTCATAATCTTTTTTTATTTGAATTAATAAAAATGTGTCCAAAAACAGCAATTTTTTTATTTTATTTTTCTTGTTTTGTGTGTTCTTAATATTTGGTTTAATAACATATCGAACTTTTTAGCTTGGACACTAAAAGGGATCGTTTTACATGTAAAAATAAATAAAAATATTTTGATGATTTTTTAAAAAAAAACGGCATTAAATTTTTCGTCAAATCGGCAACCAAAAAATCATAAATAATTAGCACTATGACCACCTCCAAGGATATTACGGTTAAACATGCCGTTTAGGAGATAATTCGATTTTTTATCATACAAATTTTTCGTAAAAAAAAATATATTTCCTTCGTTTTTGGACAGAATTAACTCGGGTGTCATTTTTGTACATAGTAATGACTAATAGAAGCGATATCCGGCATAAAAACAAGCACTTGCAAATTTAAATCCCTAAGTCTATGAAAGCCGATTTTCAGCCCACCGTGCGGCGCGGTGGAGATAATTTTCACGTCGTGGTCCATATTGTTTCAATGCACAATAAAAACTGACAGCGCCCAACATGTGGGCATCTCCTCAAAACTCGTCTACATTGGCCATTTGCAATTTGCATTGGCTTCCTAATTCCTTCAAACTTGCCGAACGTCTAGACAGTAGCGCTTGCCTTGTGTCCATTTGTCTAGGCTCGCGTTGGTCTAAGCTTGGCCAACATGTATTGCAGGCTTTAGGTTAGTCGAGTATAGAGTAATAGGTTACCAGGTATCAGTCAAATAATAGGGACGCGTAATAGAGAGGCGACTCGCCTCGCTAATCTACCTATACTATTTGCCGATCGCGGTCATCGGACACGACTAAGCCTGAGTAAGCCTGTTAAAGTATGAAGAAAAATTTAATCACCGATTCACTTTTTGTAATAGGCATACGAGAATAAAATAATGAAAGTGCATATTCGCGAGAATCTTGTATTTCATATATTCATTATTATGGAGAATAAACGCAGGTATCAATATTAGTTATATAGAGTAGCTAATAATGAATCGGTTCACTAATATTTGACTAATACCCAGTAATAGGTATGGTATCATAATATGCGATAACTAATATATTCAATAATAGGATTACCTAAAATTACCCTAATATAACATCTCTTTGCAATCAATCATCGACAATCATTGTTATAGAGCGTTTCATCCATGTAAGGAGATGTAAGGTAAATATGGATTCCACACTCGGGACAAAATGTTTAGTGAAATTCGGAAATTACCCTACTTATTTACTTTTCTCTATGACCTATATATTTCAATCTGTAGAGTATTGGTTTCTAAGTCAGTGCTGTAGAGTGACTTCTTTTTTGGGTGACCAGTATTGCCATGTCCTTATCTAAATCTGACAGTAAATAATTGTTAGAAATAGTTCCCTGTCGGACACAGCAAAGGACAATGGGCATAGAGAAAAGTAATTAAGGGACAATGGGTATTCTGGCCCATCAGCGGCCACCAATGAAATTAGTATAATTTGATAGGTTAGATAGTTAGTTAGTATAGTTCAGTATAGTTTGATAGGCTTTTAAAATGTTTTAGCGCAAATATTGTTCAACGAGTACGATTAAATATCTTCATTCTTAACTATTTTAATGTATTACCATTTTTTTTCTTGCTACAATTTTTGTTTTTTTTTTTTTTTTATACAAAACAGACGCATAGTCATTGCATTTATTTTACTGACGCATGTGGACGTATGCATCATTAAATACAGTAAATAAAATGTTGGGCTAAAATGTAAAATCTTTGACGATGATTAAACTCCAATCATATTGTAGTAATTAAGTTATGTACAATATTGTGTTATTGTAATCTAAAATACGTGTTTTCATTTCAATAAATCAACACCCATATGAAACTTTTTTTAACCTATCATTTTCTAATACTAAATGTATGTGTAAAATAAGTATGTAATAACATAATTATATACTTAAATTAATTATTATATCAATGTAGACTTGTCCGCCAGTAAATCTCCAGGATTTCTGTCAAAAAACGCGCGTCTGGCGGCAATCTCCTGGAGATTTCGTGGATCGGGTCGGATTAAATAGCAAATTTTGCCTATCTAGAGTATACCTTTCCTACTCTAACTTACGCAGACTGTAGGTGAAAGAATGAGAAAGGCATAAAACATCACATGCTAAACATTCAACAACATTTGTTATCGGATTTGAGCCGTGTTTTTGTTTAGCTTGCAGATGCAAAATATGTATAGAAATGTCTGTTCTTTTACTTTATTAGTGTACAATAATATGTTATTATGTAAATAAAACCATAACGAGCATTTATTTTTGGTACAAAAGTCGTCATATTAATATATGACGACTTTTGTACCAAAAACTGGGAAAAAGTAGCTAACCCTACTTTCAATTTCGAATCAACAATAGATAAAACTGTACAAAACTATAGATAATCAGATAGCTTATTTCATAACGATTTCAGTGACATAGGGTGTGTCGAGCTGCGCTCTTTAATTTCAGAGCTATCGTAGTTTTAGTGAACGCGGAGAAATTCACGATTTCGGCCGGGCGCACTCCGACATCGACAGTTCCGCGGGGCGCGGAGTTGCGCCATAGCGGCCACGGCCAGGCGTCTGAGGGGCTGCCTTTAACTATTTATCCATGGAAGTGACAGAAACAATCTTTTGTAATCTTATTATATAGGTACATAATTGCCTGCTGGGAAATAAAATAGGTAATAAATAGTACAGATGTAGCCGCCGATGGGACAAGCTCCATACATTTTTGCCCATTGTCCTTTTAAATAATCAGAGAGAGGAAGAACGCTTTATTAGTTTTCCTTGTTATTAGTTACATTTATTTTATATTTCCATTCATCTAGGTACTCATTATTTATTAATGAATTTTATTTGATTAAAGTTTATTCTTTATTTAATTATATTTTTTCAATATTTATTCATTTCTTTAATATTAATATCGCTTGTTTGTTCTTCCCTTTTAATTGATCGTTAATATAATTTTTTTAGAAAGTCACGAGAAGCCGAGAAGCTATAAATTTTGTAAACCTAAACACACATTCAGGGGTTTGCAATCTTTGGGTAGAATAAAATAAAAACAGTTTTGTACAATTTTTTTTACAGGGATGTAATTATATTAACACACACATCTAATTACTGTCTTCAGACGATTCTGAATATTCTGTTCATAAAATTCATACACTCGAAAAACCATTACTCTCTTTTTGACGCAATCAGTCAAATAAACACATACCTTTTGAGGTTCTTTTCGTGGCGAAATAATTTCCTTGGACGTACTGGGTTCTGGATCCATTATAGGTAGTAAAAAAATAACAATTCCATATACAATAATTAACAATAACAAACAATATAACCTAATCCGCAAAAACCCCACAAACAAACAGACGCATTCGAAACTCGAAAGAGACAACGTGTCAACGTGAACTTACTTCAAAATCTTGGCCCAAATGTTAACGTTCCATGAATCAGATGCGTTTATTACTACTGTTTTATCTGTGGATGCGTTCCAGTACCACAAAACCTTAGACGTCAGCGCTTTATATCGCTAAAATATAACCCGATCAAGTGAAATTGCTCGTACGTCACTTTGACATTATTGAATTTGGGATTATTGGTTGTAAACTGTCGCTACGTAACTTGGTAGAAGTTCTTTATTTACAAAAATTATAGCTTCTCGTGGCGGAGTATAATTATTAATTGCTTGTTGAATATCTGTTTTTCATAGATATTTATTTTTATTGAATTTATCTGTTAAAATATATTCTTGTAAATTGTGAGTTTTTTTTTAATTAATTATAATAAGTATTGCTTTAATTTAGTAACAAATATTTTGTTTTTATCTTGTTGTTTTATGTCTTCTGGTAATTTGTTGTACATTTTTATTGACAATGAGGACTAGATGAGTGTAATTTAAGGCGGGAGGGTGGCAAATTTAGTCTGTTTTTATGGCGCGACGAATAACTTCTTTGTGTGTCTCCTCGTATGTTAAAGGAATCTGGATATTTGCGGACTAGCACATACATAATTCTAAAATATAAATTTAATTTATTATTAATGAATTTTGTGTTTCTGGAAGTATTTCAGATTCATGAGTGTTAAATTTTGAAAAAGCTATCTGCACGACAGCACTTGTAGTGATGAAGCTCTTATATTCGACCATTTGATGGTCTTGTGATCTTGGAAAGGCACGCACATATGATCTATAGATATACCTGATCCATAGGTTCACAAGGTCTTTGTTCTTTGCAAATACTAAAGAGAGGTCACGGCAGTGGCACCAACCCTACAGTTAACTGTAGGGTTGTTGTCTACAGTTGTTCGGATTTTTTTTCAGTTTTTAGTTTATAATGTTTCGAAATCTACAGATTTTTATTTAAGGTTTGTTTAATTGTTACGAATTCAACGTGACAAATAACAATTTAAAAAAAAAAAACAATAAAATATTGTACGATTTCAACCAAAATAAGGATGAAAAGGAAAATCACGAAGATCTACAAATTGAAAATGAGATTGCAACTTTAGTAGCTAGTTATACTATCTTCTACGGATAGCTATAATTTTTAAGGCAAGATTCCTTCGCAAGTCACATTTTCTGAAGTGTTGAATTAGCTCATAAGTTTTATACTAATTTTTAAATATACCTAACTAATTTTATTTGATCTTTAAGACTTGACATTTAATTTGATTAAAACTTGGTTCAATACATTATTTTCATTGTTTTTATTCTCTCCCCATAATGTTTTCCATTTAATAAATGGAAAACATTATAACTATCATTAAATAATTAATACAAAATAATAAAAAGATAAAGATGTAGATTTAATTTACTGTTTTTTGATTTGATGTTTACAGTTATCTACAGTTTTTTTCAAGCCTATCTGCAGTTTTACTCTATGCTGGAGTTGGCAACACTGGGTCACGGAAACGACGCCATTTTGAATGCTTGGCTGGCGCCTGGCTGACCAACATTCTTGTTCTCCGTTACGTCCGTTACTGCGGCTTACTCGCTGATCCCGATTCGCTCTCGCTACGATTGACTAGCTGAGGCGTAGAAGTTGCGTTTTAGTGTGGAATTTGATTTGTGTTAGTGGAGAAAGTTTAACCTATCTCGTGTCAGCGGTGTTAGGTAAGAATTGTGCATATTGATTTTATTTGGAGATCCAATATTTCATTAGTAAGTTACTTTCACTTGATGTATTTCTAGAATGCAAATGCATGCCATGAATCAATTTGGTAACCAGAGGGGATTTGGCGGCCCACCACAGCCACAGAGACAGGGTCGTCGTGGTAATAACCGAGGAGGATTCCGCAATAATTCGCGATTTGATCATAGAAATCTAAATCACGGTCAAGGAGGTCAACGGCCGAATGAGGTGGGTGTACTTATTTTTATCAATGTATGATTTTTTATCGCATTTGTATATTTTATAGATTACGGTCTCTGTTTTGCTTCAATATACCTACTGTTTAGTCTATTTTCAGCACTTGTCGTCGATAAAAATAAGCAACATTTATTGAATATACCGCTAGGCTAATAAGGTCGCCATTTTGTTTGTGCTGGCTTGGAATCTTTCTTAGATCTGGGGACTGGGAATATTGATTACTCACTTTTGTACACGAGTTTCTTCGCGTGGGTCGTAAAGTTTTTGTTTTTCCTATAGAATAAGTATCCAAAAATGCAGTACAAATTACATATTGTGTTAAGTACTACTTAGCTCCATCCATTAAATGGATGGAGCTAAGTAGTACTTAAGTACAGCAAAGTAGTAGAGAGGAATGGATTCCATTCCTCTCTACTACTTTGCTGTACTCAAACAAAAGTATTGATATTGTGCTATACCACCTATATAACACTGTAAAAGCAATAAAAAATTGAATAAGAATACCTTCTACTACTACATTGAGTACACTTAATAAAAAATGAATGTCCTGCATGTGAATTGGGTACCCCTGCTCCTGGTATTAAAATAAATGCTATGAAATATGAATAGTATGAATGGACATAGGTATATGCTTATTTTGATATTTCCGAAACTTATGTTAGAAAACTATGTTATATTCTATAGTTATAAAACAAAATTCGTATGTGTAGTTTTACTATTATTTTACTACCCAAAATCTACTGGACCATTTTTTATCATCTTTTGACTGGATTTGTATCTAGACACACGGCAGTGTGTCCGCCAAGTTCGAGCAAAAAAAAAGCGACACACCGGCCGTGGGTTATATTACACGAACCATATCGGGCCAATTTCGACCACCTTATAACTCAAAACATATTTTATCTACGCATATGAAATTTCGAGTGTCTGTTGACATCCCCTTAATTGTCTAGAATACAAAATTTCATTATTCTACCTATAGCAGTTCTTGAGATATTGACGTCAGAAAATCGCTATTTTTACTATACACTCACTGACTCATCAAAAACCTAAACCACTTCCAATGGTCGTACTGACTTGAAATTTGGCATGGAAATAGGTCTTAAGGTCAAAGTAAAGGGAAAAATCTGAAAACGGCCAAGTGTGAGTTAGTTTTAAAAATACCGAAGGTGTTACTTTGTTCTACTATGAAGTCATAATGAACTAAATGGGTCTATCTTCCAATGGTCGTACCGACCTGAAATTTGGCTCGAAGGTTTGTCTTTAGGTCGAAATAAAGTAAAAATCTGAAAACGGCCAAGTGTGAGTCAGTTTCTAAAACAACGAATGTGTAATTTTGTTCTACTATAAGTAGGTATGGAGTGGAAATGAGATAAGACTTATTTAAATTTAGATACATACCAATTTTAGTATAAGATCCCGTTAAGAACGACCTTCACCGAGATGCTTATTTAATGAAACGTATTTTATATTTAATTCAATATGTCAATAAATATAATGCATATGGGTTGCCTAGCAAATTTCAGTCCAGAGTATATTTAATTAATAATTAAAAAATAAAATATTTTTTTAAACATTTCACCGGTGTGATTATTAGATAAATTCTATACCAATCGAAAGTATGAAGCCCATAGAATAAGCAAACGTTAGGTTGCCTATTCTTTTCCGGTCACAACTATAGACTCGTAGATACTATGGCAACCCTATAGTTGTGACCGGAAAAGAATAGGCAACCTAACGTTTGCTTATTCTATGGGCTTCATACATGTTCGTCTTAAAGTCAAAAACAATAAAATTGTTCACCACTCTGTGTTTGTCTGTTGCGGGAACCGAACCCACGGTTTACGAAGTGCAAAGCAAAAATGAAAAGACTATTTTTTCTCGCATAGTCTAAATAATTTCTAATTTTACAACTGAGTGGAATGAGACATTTCCTTAAGCAAAAGTAACAAAAAAATAATAAAGAACCTACACCTAACAAAAATAAATGAAATCCCATCAAAAACATAAATGTGAAAGGCTGCCAAGTTCGATACTATGGGAATGCTTTGCCTATAAAAGAAGTGAGATCTGAATAAGTACCAAGTTCCATAAAAATACCTCAAATCATAAATAGTTATAGGAATGCACACTTGATTTCCAGCAGTTTTTAAGGTACTACATTTTGAATAAGTATCATGTTACATAGAAATACCTAAAATTATAATAATCAGAGAAACGCACACCGGTTTTTTTAGCAGTTTCCTGATAACTTTTATTATTTTCAGTACTTTTTAATGATGTAACTTGGCAAGTTTTAATAGAAAATTATATACTTGACACATTGCAGTCCAAAGGTGTCGATTCATTGCATTGAAAAGGTGTGTGGTGTGTGAAAACTTGCCAAGTAACATCATTAAATAGTGCTGAAAGTAATAAATGTTATCAGGAAACTGCTAAAAAAACCGGTGTGCGTTTCTCTGACTATTATAATTTTAGGTATTTCTATGTAACGTGATACTTATTCAAAATGTAGTACCTTAAAAACTGCTGGAAATCAAGTGTGCATTCCTATAACTATTTATGATTTGAGGTATTTTTATGGAACTTGGTACTTATTCAGATCTCACTTCTTTTTTAGGCAAAGCATTCCCATAGTATTGAACTTGGCAGCCTTTCACATTTATGTTTTTGATGGGATGTTATCTAACAGGATGACTATTAAAAACATTTAATAAAATAATAATATTTTGAAATTGATTTCTCTGTATATATATGTCTGACTAAAAACAGAAACAGTACTTAACTGATTGTCTCAGCTAGCAATTTAAAACAATAGTTTATCCTCCTTAGGCACAGTAATATCAGTTCCACAACATATAACTAGTATCATAATTTTACCTTGTACCTTGAATTTATATTTCTGTAGGTGAAGCCAGCACAACCTGCTAATGTTGAGAAGCCTCAACAACCTGCCCCGGCTCCAAACCAGCAACAGCAGAATGTTAAGGCTCCCCAACAGCCAGCAAAACCTGAAGTTCAGCAGCCAGCTCAACAGCAAACTCAGCCACCAAAAATTCAGGCTCCTCAGCAGCAACAACAACAACAAAAACAACAACCCCCACAACAACAACAACAACAGAAACAACAACCCCCACAACAACAACAACAGAAACCTGCCCCTAATGTCCAACCTAAAAATGAGTCAAAAGATCATGTTGATAAGGCTGCAAATGTTGAGCCCAATAACCAAACTCAACACAACCAAAACCTGAATTCTAACCAAAACCAACAACAGAGGGTAAGATAGCAATACATATTATTTTGTAAATAGATAAAGGGCAAATCCCCAATATTTGTTTTGTTATAATGTGTGAACACCTCCATTGATTGATTGTTTTTATTTCTCTAGAATCTTAATGGCAACTTTGGAGGTAACAAGCAGGGTGGATGGGGTCAAGGTGGCCCTGGAAATAAACAAGGTGGCAACTTTAACCAAGGAAACAAGCCATTTGGCCAGAAACCTGGTGGCGGCCCTGGAGGCCCTCCTCGTAACCTACAACGTCCTAATAACATGCGTGGACCACAACAAGATGGAATAAAACCTGCCCAGAGAGAGGTAAATACATTTTTAACCGACTTAAAAAAAAAAGGAGGTTCTTAAATAAAAGTTTATGGCAGCAGACTGTAAATTTGCTATTTTATTTGATAATCATTGAACATTTCATACAGTCTTTATGTGTACATGAGTATCTGTAAAATAAATGCTAATTGTTATTATTATTTTAGGAACAAATGCTAGCAAACAAGTTGAAAGATCTAATTGGGCCTTTGATAGATTTGCCCCAAATTGATCAGCCTGAAGTGAAGTTCAATGGGAGAAGTCGCTTGTATATTGGAAATCTCACAGGTGATGCCACTGAAGAAGAAATTACTAATCTGTTTTCTCCATTTGGTGAGACTGCAGAACTATTTATTAACAAGGAGAAGAACTTTGGTTTCATCAAAATGGTAATTTGTTTTATTAAGCTTGGCAGTATAAATCTAAAATAATTATTGACATATTTGATTTGATCATGTTTTAAGAGTTATAAATGGATATAGAAAAAATCATCATCATCATCATCATCATCAGCCGGAAGACGTCCACTGCTGAACAAAGGCCTCCCCCCTAGAACGCCACAATGAACGACAACTCGCCAATTGCATCCACCGGGTGCCCGCAACTTTGACGATATCGTCGGTCCACCTGGTGGGAGGCCTGCCAACGCTGCGTCTTCCGGTTCGTGGTCGCCACTCGAGAACCTTTCTTCCCCAGCGGTTATCGGTTCTTCGAGCGATATGGCCTGCCCATTGCCACTTCAACTTGCATATTCTTCGAGCTATGTCGGTAACTCTAGTTCTTTGGCGAATTTCCGTATTCCGGATCCTATCGCGCAAAGAAACCCCGAGCATAGCTCTCTCCATAGCTCGTTGAGTGACTCTGAGCCTCTCCAAAAGGCCAACCGTTAGCGACCACGTCTCAGAGCCATATGTCATCACTGGCAACACACACTGGTCAAAGACCTGCGTCTTCAGACACTGCGGAATTTTGGACGAAAAGATGTCGCGTAGTTTCCCGAACGCTGCCCATCCGAGTTGGATTCTTCGGGCGACCTCTTTGTCGAAGTTGGACCGGCCTAATTGAACTATTTGTCCAAGATAGACGTAGTGGTCAACAACTTCGAGAGTATCATTCCCAACAACAACCGGTAGGGGTGCGACATGGACATTGGACATGATCTTCGTCTTGTCCATGTTCATTTTAAGACCCACCTGTTGGGAAACGATACTGAGGTCGCTGAGCATAGTATTGAGCCCCTCCAGCGACTCCGCCATGATCACTATATCATCGGCAAAACGAAGGTGAGTGATGTATTCGCCATTGACATTGATGCCGAACCCGTTCCAGTCCAAGAGCTTGAAGACGTCCTCCAACGCATTTGTGAACAGTTTCGGAGAAATAACGTCTCCCTGTCTCACACCACGCTGCAGTTGGATTGGTTTCGTGCTCTCGTCCCGTAACCGGATCGACATGGTGGCGTTACTATACAAACACTTCAACACCTCGATATACCTATAGTCGATATGACATCGCTGGAGGGACTGCAATACAGCCCAGGTTTCGATTGAATCGAAGGCTTTTTCATAGTCCACAAACGCTAGACACAGTGGCCGATTATACTCCTCGGTCTTCTGTATAATCTGGCGGAGCGTGTGAATGTGGTCTATGGTGCTAAAGCCTTTTCGGAAGCCAGCTTGTTCGGGAGGCTGGAAGTCATCAAGCCTGCGTTCGAGACGGTTCGTAATGACCCTCGAAAACAACTTATACACATGGCTCAGGAGCGAGATGGGTCTATAATTCTTCAACAAGGTATTGTCGCCTTTTTTGAAGAAGAGCACCACCACACTCCTGTGCCATGCTTCTGGCGTAGTACCCTTGAGTATGACGGAATTGAATAGCCTCTGGAGGACTAACAGTACCGGTTTTCCACCCGCTCTCAGAAGCTCCGTTGTAATTCCGTCATCACCCGGCGCCTTGTTGTTTTTAAGCTGTTTCAGAGCCACTCTAATCTCGTACAGGCTGATGTCTGGGATGTCCTCAGTATAGTGCCGGGTCAGTTTGGCTCTAGAGTCCTGAGCCACACTGACAACGGGTTTCCGTGTCGAAGTGTACAGCTGTCCGTAAAACCTCTCGAGCTCCCTCAATATCTCCGGTTTCGATGAGATGATACTGCCATCGTCGATCTTCAGCTTCGTCATTTGGCTTTTCCCAATAGAGAAATTTCTCGCGAACACTTTGGAGCCCTGGTTCCGCTCAATTGCGTCCTTTATACGGGCAGTATTAAAGGAACGCAGGTCGTGACGCGTGGAGTTAGAAATTTGCCTATTGAGATGGCCGTATTCCGACATATCAGCTGAAGATTGCAGTCTCATCTCATTCCGGGCTTCCATTAGTTTAATGGTTTTATTGGAGAGCTTCTGAGGCTTTCTTCGGCGTGGGGTCCTAAAGAACTGGGACCCCACTGCTTGGACAGCTTCCACCAACCCGCTGTTTATCTCGTCCGCTGTTTCGCATTCGGCTAGGCACTGGAAACGATTACGCAGTTCGAGTTGAAAGGTTTCGGGATTCTGGATTTGGGCAGGACCTGGACGGAGCGTGGACTTCATCAGACGAGACCGTTCAAGCTTAACATTGATATTCAGTGTGCCTCTGACAATGCGATGATCGCTACCGGTTTTCACCTTCCCGATCACAGAGACATCACTGAATATACGCTTCTTGGTTGTCATGACGAAGTCGATCTCATTTTTGGTTGAACCATCGGGGCTTATCCACGTCCACTTCCTGGATGGTCGCTTCTGGAAGAAGGAGTTCATCAAATAGAGTTCCTCCCTCTCCATAAAGTCGACCAGCCGCTGGCCCCTCTGGTTCCGCTGCCCATATCCAAACGACCCTACTCTCAACTCATCGCCATTCCGAGTGCCCACCTTAGCGTTGAAGTCTCCCATAACAACGGTGAAGTAAGATTCGGAGGTATGTATGGCTTCGGAGATCTCCTCATACATAGCCTCTACTTCATCGTCAGGGTGTGTCGAGGTCGGCGCATATACCTGGATGACCTTCAACGAATACCGATCGGTGATTCTGAGTATCAGGTACGCTACCCTGCTTGACACACTATCGACTTTTATCACGTTGTTAATGAGAGACTTACGGACGAGGAACCCAACACCACCCTGGGATTTTCGGTCTCCTTCCCGGAAGAAGAGCATGTTGCCGGAATCTAGGATTATCGTATCCTGCCCCTCTCGTCGGATTTCAGATAATCCCATGATGTCCCAACGCAACCTGCTCAATTCTTCCTCCAGCTCGACAATCTTCTCGTCAGTCCGGAGCGTGCGGACGTTGTGCGTTGCCAGGGCCAAAGTCCGGTGGGAGTGGTAGCGCGAAATCCACCGGGGATTCTTAGCACCCCCTGCTCCCCCGTTACCTGGCCCCATAGAAAAAATATTTTTTAAAAATTATTTTCATACTTATCTTTTGTGCCACAACAGGATTACAGAGTGAATGCTGAAAGAGCAAAGAGGGAATTAGATGGCAAAATGAGAAGTGGTAGAACACTTAGAGTGAGGTTTGCTCCCCACAACAGTGCCGTGCGTGTGAAAAATCTGCCACCTTTCGTGTCAAATGAGCTTTTGTACCGTGCTTTCGAAATATTTGGCAAAATTGAGAGGGCCTATGTTCGTGTTGATGAAAGAGGGAAAACACTAGGAGAGGGTGTTGTTGAATTTGCAAGAAAACCCAGTGCTTTGGCTGCAATTCGTAACTGCACAGAGAAGTGCTTTTTCTTGACATCGTAAGTTTAACCATTTTATCAATATTTGAAAAGTATTTTCTAAAAATATTAGATATTAATATAGATTTTTTTTTGCAGATCACTTCGCCCAGTTATTGTAGAAAGCTTTGAGGAACCTGATGAGTTTGATGGCTACCCTGAAAAGAATTTACCAAAAAAACATCCAGAATTTCTACGGGCCCGTGAACTTGGTCCAAGATTTAGTGAGCCTAGCAGTTTTGAGCATGAGTATGGTACAAGGTGGAAGCAACTGCATGAACTTCATCGCCAAAAGGAAGAGGCCCTCAAGAAAGAGTTAGCTGCAGAGGAAGAGAAGTTAGAAGCACAAATGGAATATGCTAAGTAAGTCCTAATTTACTGTATGCATTAAAAATCTTATGTGTATGTGAATATTTAATTTTCATGATTTTATAAAATCCTGAAATGTTGCATTGAAATCATTATGGTAGACCACAATCAATATATTGATTTAATAATCTATACTAATACTAATAATATTATAAAGCTGAAGAGTTTGTTTGTTTGTTTGGTTGAAATCTCAGGAACTACTGGTTAGAATTGAAAAAATCTTTTTGTGTTAGATAGTCCATTTATCGAGGAAGGCTTTAGGATATATAACATTACGCTACGACCAATAGGAGCTAAGCAGCAGTGAAAAATGTCACAAAAACGGGGAAAAATATTCATACTTAAAAGCTTCCGTTGCGTGCGCTGCGTAAACGGTTCGAGCTACCCAAAATATATGTATGAAAGAATTGTTCCTCTTTAAATGATCTAAAAAAATGTCTGCGACAGTATATGTCTATCTTTTAAGATTGACTCACTATAACCTTTTTAAGGTAATCATTTGGTCGAAATTGCCAATTATTTGCTACAGAGTTTTATCAACATAATATTAACTAAAATTATCATTTACGCAGATACTTTTTTTTTAACTTTTTAATCGCGGTCATAATAACAGAAATTGACGCGGACGAAGTCGCGGGGATCAGCTAGTATTTGATATATATGGATATAATAGTTGTGGATTTCTTTTTCTCATTTTTCAGAATATAAAGGATATTAAAAAAACCTTTGATAAAAACTAAATAAAACTAATAGTATGTTAAGATAAATCTATTACACTGAGTAATGTAGTAATAGACTCAAAAGTATGGATTGCTTTCAATTTGTGGGCATATTAACACAATGAATTTGTCTTCCAGGTATGAACATGAGACTGAGTTACTGCGCGAGCAGTTGCGTCAACGTGAGCAAGACCGCGAGCGTCAGAAGCGCAGCTGGGAGATGGCCGAGCGCGCGGCGGACGAGCGACGCGAGGCCGAGCGCCAGCAGCTGCTGCGGCAGGAGGAGGAGCTCTCGCAGCGCATGCGGAATCAAGACGACGAGCTGCGTCGCCGCCAGCAAGAAAACACTCTTTTCGTTCAGGTACTATTACTAATACCTACATATTTTATTTCCCTTGAGCTCTACGCCATTGATGGATACACTAAGAAGAAAATCTCCCTTTTTAGGTTTTCTTTCAGCAGTGGTGTAGTTTAGAACTGTTAGTTTAACTCAAATGTTGGTATATAGTTGTTGCTATAAGTCAAACTTAGTTTCATCTAGCTCATATATTAAGCGTAGCTTCGTACTCACACAAATACAAAATGTCTATAATAAACTAGCTTTTATTTTTTCGATTGTATGTATGTGTTTGTTATCCAAACCAATCCATTTGAAACCAGAAATTGCATTGCAAAATGCAGTCATTATTAGCCATGTCATACATGTCATACACGTTTTACCTGGTGCTTGTTGCTTGTTTTGTTTTTAATTGATTAAAATATTGACCCACGTATTTTTTTCCAGGCGCAACGACTTAATTCAATGTTGGATCGCCAAGAACAAGGCATGTTTGATCAGCAGCAGCCAATGGTAAGTTATGATTTTTTTTACGGGCTTGTATCTTTTGACTACTGGGATGGTTAAAGTCTCAATAGTCTTGTGGTGCAAGTTCTCTTTTTCTTTGCAAGGGATGACAAACCATGATTATTTTACAGGTTTTCATCAGCTAATATGTTGTATCATGTCGAATGTTTAGGCCACTGAACATTTGCATCATATATCTGACAAATGAAAATGTTACAATTACTAACATTTTTCATTGTTAAATACGTAGCCATTATTGTGATTTGTAATGTTGATATTTGATTTGGTGACAACATGAACTTGATTGAAATATGAAATACTTTTAAAACTGTTTGACAGTGTATTATCGACAAAATTAAAGATAAAAATGTCGCGTTTGCTGCTTTAGGTGGTCCTATTATGTTAAAGACTGAAAAATCTTTAAACATATTATAATAATGGTACAATGTACCTCTCTTAATTTCTTATCATGTTAAGAATTTGGGCTTAAAAGTTGTAAATTGACGGAATTTATAACTGGAAACATCTGTTATTTTTATTCTAGACATCATTTCTTATGGAAACTGTGGCAATACAGCCTATAATTCGTACCGTTACCGACACATAACTCAAAAAAATATATATTTTTAATTATCTACCCGTATTTACTAAGGAACAAATCATTCCGCTGTTTGTCATACTTTCAATGTTACTAAAGGTGTCATGCAACATTTTTACGTTATACAATCTGCATAAAAGTGCGAAGGAGAGTTTTCTGCATATTTGGATGTATATTTACCTGGATACTGGCCTGGATTACACCCAGTATTTATTCTATCTGCACATGTTTAAACATTGATTTAAAAGCTTCTTTGATATCATGTAACATAGAAAGTACGAAGGTCTTACACTGTTGTGGCTTACGTATGTGAAATATCAGAGCTACCTAATAATATTGCGGTAGTGTTAAGCCTACAAAACACGTTGTGGATCACTATCAACAACGTGTTTTGTGGGCTTAACACGTGCATACCACTGTAAGCGCGCAGTCATTCGGTCGTTATGTCCATAGTGCACGTGGGCCTTTATATTAAAGTTGGAATAATAAAGCCGTCAAATTAAAAAAAAAAAAAAACTAATAGGTGTTGAGATTTTCCTCAATTATATACTTTATATTTTAATGGAGTTTATGAAACCCTTAGACTTAGAAGAGACTATATCACTTGTAAATAATATCATTATCAAAATATACTTGAAGATTTTCAAACTAACATATGAATTTAATTTTGTTTATAGACAAAATTTAAATACAATATTTTATATTTTTTTGGTAATTCCGCTGTATTTAGATGTCGTGGCAAATCGAATATTTGATCAAATTATAATGTGGCCGCCCACTTCTTGAAAAAAATATATTTCATGAATTGGTTGGCCATCATATCAATGAATAAAATTATGTATATATCAGGCTAAAATACTTAGGAGCTACGCGTAATCAAGTTAAAATACTTTTAATTTATAACAAACCAATAAACGTATATGAAATACGTTATTTAATTGAAGCTTCCGCAAACTGACAAATACTATACTTGGATGGAATATTTAATTGAACTGAATATTGAAATGGAATTCCATAGGTACTACGAAATCAACATTTACAACGTTTAAAAAGTATCGGAACGTTTGGTCCCTAGTAAATACAAAGGTTTCTTAACTACCGCCATTAAAATTGAAAAGCTTCATATTGTGAAGCCCGGTTTTGACATAATATGAATGAATGAATTATTATGTCTTTGAAATTTGATATAGTGAAATTCTATTAGAAAGTATTGTGATTGCTTACTTAGGATGGAGGCTTCAGAGACCAGTACGACATGCCGCGAGGGAGTTATGACGACATGCCGCCGAACCGCGGTTGGGAAGGACCGCGCCAAGTGGACGATTACCCTAACAAACGTCGTCGTTTCTAAAGCTCGCTCTCGTTGAGCATCTAGTTTGTAATTTTGGTGATATCGAATGTGGGACATTTTACATCGTTCTTTAGTCGTTGGTTGGGAACAAATAAGGGGAATATGACGAAAAAGAATTCGCAAGTTTAGGTGTTATTCGATATAAACAATTACCATACCTTTAAGGCGTCCAATAGACATTACCATCTGTTTCAATTTATTGTTTTTATTAAACGAACCTTCAAATTACACGTAATTATTTTACAGGTCTGACTTCAGGAAACGTTATTAAAATGAAAGTAAAAATATAGGTGCCAAATTGTTTGTCATGTTTAATAGCCATTAATCGTACACCCATTATTTGTCCTAACCAAAGGCTTTAAATTGGCACATTGCCGTTAACATTGTATCACGTAATATTAATCAATAATAAGATTCCTTTACTTTATAATACAAGAAATAGTATAATAATAGAATATAATCCGTAACTTGTTAGGATTTCTGTTTACCGTCTGAAATTTTGCGGTATATGTATTAATATCTGACAATCGTTTAATACGCTCTATGGTTGGGCTAAGGTTGAGGCTTACCCCTCTCCTCATGGTGGCTCCACATGGCTTTCAGTCGGCCTCGCCGCTGACTTTGCCACAGGCGTTACCGGCAGCCTGTAACCTAGGTTGCATAGCATGATATCTTTTGTTACGATTCTAGAAATCCTTATTCTTTGGGTTCGCCAATAGTGAATTTTCGTAATATTTTTCTAACAATGTAAGTACTGCACGCATCCCACAAAAATTTTGTATTTTGTGTTTACGAAATTATGTTATAAATTATACAAAACTTTTTCCTCTGAATCACACTACCGCTCATTGTCGGCCATTCAAAACTTCCAAAAGCCGCGCGAGCTGCGTATCGCCTGTTATATGTGTGGATTTAGCATCAGGCTAACGAAAAGCATATGAGCGATTTATTTGCCTTTGAGCTATATTTATTGTTCATATCTAAATAACGAAAAAAAAAATATGACACAATAAGTGGATGGTTACATTCCTAAATCACTGCACCAATAAAATTTAGCTAAGAATTTTTACATATATTACATAATATATTAAAATGTCCCAATCGCGTAAGGGGTATATTAACGATTAACTCAAGTAGAATGCTTCTTGATGCCACTTCTTTTATTATAATAGAGCAATTTCCCTTCACATTGTTTTAATTTTGTAGAATCAGTATTTCTATTCTCGAAATTTGCGATGTCATTATTCTGGAATATTAAATCTAGATGAATTAAGCTTACCTATGTTAAATATCTATTATATTAATTTTAATCTGTAAACATTTCGTAATGAAATAAAAATAGAAAAATCGTTAGCATAACAAGCTAATGACTAGCCTAGCCTTTGTATCATTTGTTGTCAGTCTATTTAGTTAGACATTAATTTTAACTTACCGATTTTGCAATGTCTTCTTAACGTGGTTTATTTAGTAGTGTATAGTGGATTGAGTGTGTGAAAAGATAATTTAATGTTTCTTAAGATAGATAATTTTATTTACTTACCTCATAAATAAAAAACTCATATTAAGTTTTGTTTTGTATTTCATGAACCTTACTTATTGGGTTAGTTGTTCTTCAAGCTTAAACGCACGAGTAATAGTAAAAAAGGCGTTGATTATACGTAAAATATTAATAGTGTTAACGTGTGGCAAAAACACGATTGTCTAAGCTATTCCATTTATTAACGTGGTATACTTCGATACCCATTTATTCTGTGTCAGTTTACGTGTATAGTAAACACGATGAATTGTATTTACTGCCTGCATTGGATCATAAAAAGAAAACTATTTACAAATCAAGCTTAATACTTTTGTTTTGTAATAACTTAAATAAGCATATCGTCATCATCGTCATCAACATCATCTTCATCATTATCATCGTCATCAGACGGAAGACTTCCATTGTTGTACAACGACATCGATATCAGACGCAGATGCGTCATCATCTGCGTCATCATCTGCGTCATCATCTGCGTCATCATCTGCGTCATCATCTGCGTCATCATCTTCATCATCATCATCTTCATCATCATCATCAGCCGGAAGACTTCCATTGTTGTACAACGGCTCCTTCCCCATAGAACGCCACACCGATCGACATCGTGCCGCTTGCATCTACCGGTACCACGACCTTGACTATTTCGTCGGTCCACCTGATGGGAGGCATACCTATGCTACGTCTTCTAGTTTGTGCTCTTAATAATATCGATAACTATACATACACATACATTCATAGGTCCAAAAGGAGGCATTGTAATGATTTTCATAAAAGTAATTGAAATCATTTTGTGTTTTTACTCCATGCCTAACCTGACAAAAGTGTGTATATATATGCCTTTGATCAATAAATAATTATTTACTAGATTACTGGTCAGCGCTTCAAAAACTGTCCGAAATTACAACAGACTTGTAGTCTGTATTATCCGATTGCCTCAGAAAAAAGGTCGAGTTAATGTATTTATATTTCTTTGGCACTTTCTGTAGCCTAATCGGCTAAGGGTTCGGTGTGAAGGGTTATTATATTCGTATTTCGCGGTTGGTCCTCCCGACCTTTATGGTGATCTTTGGCAGTCTTTAAGTCACACAACAAGTTTTACTAAATTTATCTAGTGAAATGTGTTGTGGAGGTCAGATAGGCAGTTGCTCCGCGTAGAATTCGGCTGAATCCGGTAAGACTGAATGCCGACCCCCACAAAGCTTGAGAAAGCGATGAGTAAAAAAAGCGAGAACAGCGGATGGAGAAAAAAGAAGAAATTATCTGGACAGTAAGACAGTGCCTATAGAAATGGACAATATTTTTCAAGGAAAACCAGTCTGTAAAAAAAAGGCCAAAAGGATAATTAATTATTTATGATAATTATTTAACTGATAAAATTTATTAAGGAAGGTCCAATTATTTTATTTGAGGTAGGCATTAGTGGCTTATATTTCTCTTCTTAGAAAATTGTTCATTTCTAGGGTCACAAAAAGTAATTCAAATATGACTACGCTTTTTCGAGGAACCTGTAAATTATGTGTTTATATAGGAAAATCAAAAACATGTAATTAAACTATAACACAAATGACGAGTAAGCAATTTTAGAAGAGATGAATTTAGATTGGAAAAGCAATAGAAATAAATCATATCCATACAGAACAAGTATATATATTTACCTTTGAAGAAAATCAGAACGAAGAATAAGAATGTCATACAGAAGCACAGAAATTTTGTGACAGTTAAATTTTGTTGCCTAACTGTTACATCTCCTCATGCGATCTAATCTGATTTGACCCTTTACGTTATTACAGGTTTTTAGTACACATAATACATATAGATGAATTGTATGTGTTACGATGCTCACCAAGACATCTAGTAGGTTAAATTAAAATGTCAGTTGCATAAAAAAGGACTTTAACTCATGGATCGATTTTATAACAACAATGGAGCTACGTTTAGCTGTGTTATCACGGAATCTTAATAGCAACGCAATCAATTATTAATAATTTTAATAATTAGGAAACCTATTTCGACATATTACATATCTCGTAGAATTTTTTGGTATCAAACTACTACATTTCTTAATTCCTTATGTCGTAGCTTAGTTTAGATGGATATCACTCATTTTTTATCACAAGTCTTACCTTCAATGTTATAAACATGACGAAATTAATATAAAATACATCAATGGGTAAGTATTTAGTGTGCTTTGGCTCGCGAATTTCATGAGATAATATTAATTGGGTAAGGCTTTTTATTATTCTTACTAACTTTTAACGAAAAAATTTAGAAAGATTTATTATTGATTGATCGATTTGCTCGAAATAAGCAGTTGTATTGGGTTGACTTGCAGTATATGAGATCAACTTAATAAATAGAAAGCTGATGCCTTGGCCATCTTTTCTTACAACTTTCTTAGAATATATTTTATATTGATGGGAATTTCAATATTGATGAAATTTTTAATTTCCATTATTGCAATAAGAAACGGGCCGTAGAACCATTTACTAAAATAATAATGAAAGCCTTGCTAAGTTAGAAAAACGTCATTTTATGTCCCATTGTATGTTTCGTAAACCTTTTTGTGTACACTGATGGATGTAGTAAAAAGCAGGAGAGACAATAAAACGTTTCTGATAATTCCAAACAGTTAGTGTCTTTATTACAGGTTCTTTGCACATACATCGTCTGTTTGTACCTTACGAGATGATAATATTTGCAATCACTTTTAGCACAATTTTGCAAGCACGGCCTTTTCTCATAAACACATTACAATCTTTGTATTTGACTATTGTAATGAATAATTTTTAGTTCACTTCAGGATAAATAATTAAATATAAATACTTTCTAAAATTAATGTTAAGAAAAGGCATAAATCTAGATATTATAAACAGTTAATTTACCATTTCAAAAATGTATAACGAGATACCATGGCAACGTAGCCAGCGACGTTGCCATGGCTACGTCTGGTCCCTGCGTCGAAACTTCGAAAGACTCGAGTCGCCAAATCGCGTCGCCAATGCATTCAGTTCTGTCTCGACACAGTCAGGAATGGACGTGGAAATTACTGCACTGTTATTATAATATTACCAGCGTCGCAAAAAGATGAATCGAAAAAAGAAAAAAAATATGGGTACATCCGTTTGTATCAAACCGAAGCCAAAGCGGTGTTTTTCTGAAACTATGAAGATTTAAAAAAATACTACTAAACTAATTTATCTAAAGAAGAAAAACGGATAGAATTAGTCTACACAGGGTGCAAAACCCGAGTTGTCCTTTTTCCTATTTTTTTTAAATACAAGTCGTGGTGGCCTAAGGTTCGAACCCAGGCAAGTACCAATGTGGCTTTTTCAAAGTTATATGTACTTTCTTAATTATTTTAAGATACCACTGACAGACGGTGAAGGAAAACATCGTGAGGAAACCTGGGTTCCGAAATGGAATCAGAAATCGCCAACCCGCAATCGAGCAAGCGTGGTGATCAGTGCTCGTTTCCTCACTATATATGCGAAGAAGTCCAGAACGTTTTTTGAAATGAAAATTAATTTCTTCTTTCTGTAAATAGATACAAAAGCTGTTTGGGATATAATAAAACTAGGTATGTTCCTATTTTCAGCTTTATACAAGAAAAAATAATTTGGTATGTGTTGGAATGTCTTTGAATTCAAAGTCCTGAAATCATAAGCAGATAGCGATTACTGAAGAATAAATTAAAACTATCTTCATTTTCGCTTTATTAAAATAGCTTTTCTCGTAATACTATAGTTCGCCATGTTTTTATTGTCAAAAGGTATATGATGATACACACAAACCTTTTTTTTTTCTTGCTGGGGGAAACCCTCAAAAGGCACCCGGATTTATAAGACCGGGGGGATTTATAAGACCGGGGAGTGTAGGATTTTTACCGCACTAAAACCACCCCGTTGGTCACCATCAGCACATGAAAAGGGGCTTCTGTCACCTCTTAAAGAACAAACCAGAAGCCCACACAAAAAATAACAATTACCATTTTATTCCAGCTACAGCATAACGTATGAATTACTGCATATCGACATAAGTTTAAACATGTTTTAAAATATGTCGTGCCAAAAAAGTTGAAGCTTTGCAGAAGTAGAGCGTCCATTAGCTAAGCAAGAATTTTATAAAATAGTGTCGTTACAGCGTGAACAATTAACTTTTTTGAAGGTGTGTCATGTTGGTGGATTTGTGCTTTCGAAATCGGTTCGTAGAGCCAACCAATCTCTTAAATATATATTTCTCTTTTGAAAATATAATCTCTAATATATTTACAGTCTTTCATAAAATTGCATCTACAATGCCTGCTTATGATATTCCAAGTTACGACATCGGATGTATTTACTTTTCAAATTAACATAAATACAAGAGATACACAGAAGATCTTGATTTAAAAAGTGGGGTCTTTCTATAATAATATATACCGGGAAGTTCCTATGCAATTAGTTTTAAATATCCTTGATAAAAATATAAGTTTATTACTGATTTACTTCTTTCGCCTTATCGAAGACGGAGCCTATCACACTATCAAATATACCGGGTCGTTTCTTCTTCTTTCCCTATTATCCGCGACAAAAAATCTCAAAACTTCTCGGGAACTCCCGACACCTATCACTCGAAACTGCTACATATAATTCATAAAAATACAATCCGTAGCTTTCATTTTAAAATAAACTGTATTTTTTGGGTTATAAATAGTATTTCCTCGGTCTGCTTCATCTTTCTTTTCAGTTCTCCAGTCGTTCAGAGTCTTCAATGATGATTTCCTTTATAAAAGCACTGATGCTATAGTTTCTATGTTGTGTGATTACCCGTTGTCGGTGAACCCGTGTAAACGGGTTTCGTTAATAGACTGAGAATTGGGCAAAATTAGGTATAAAAATTGCGTTTCGATTTTGTGTTCAATAATTTGTATTTCTTAAATTTTATTTACTATAATTAGTTTACTGCGGCTGCTTTTGCGGCAAAGATAAGTTATTAAGTCTAAAGTATAAATGATGTGATCAACGAACAAGACAAGTGTTATATAACGTTGGTTATAATTATTATAGTCATCAAAAACTAAACCATTTGGGGTTCATCCCGGATTTTGTTTTTCGTTTCTAATTTGACTATTAATTTGGCCCAAAAATATTAAAATTCAAACCCATTTTTATCTCTTTTATGTTTAGTTTTTTTTTACTTTTTTCTCAACAGCGCATGCTGTTAATTTCCCCTAAACTTTCAACTTCTTAACATAGGAATTAGTATTGTCTATAAAAGAGTGAATTGGGGGTGTTTTTGCGTTAACAACGTGTCTTCAATACATCTAATTTCGAGATTATTAATCATTTTGATTCCTCTTTTGTTCAAAAACATTTGAACATTTTGGTTATCTTTATCGTTTGTTTGTAGTCTCAATTTTTTTCTTTAGTTTTGGAAATCAGCAGTTGCTATATAAAAAGGATTGGAAGAAATCACGGAGACCAGAATACGAAAAATAATTCTCTACAAAGAAGACTATATATCTATCCGAAATTCAACGACTTGTCTGAGTAACGGGTAAGTTGGAAACTGAATGCAACATGTCCTCATTATGCCATGTATTGATTAATTATATAATCCGTACCTTGTTATTTCGGTACTAGACTCTTTAGTTTTTAAGTATTTTACATAAACCGAAAAAAATATTTGATGAATAGTAAATTTATCTACTAAAGAATCTTTTTCAGTTTTTGATCTGAATGGTACCTTAGTGGTAAATAGTTAGTATACAGGTTTTATTTTATTATTGGACCATATTTTTTCTATAACCAAATAAGTTTACGTTTATTTGTAAGTCCTAAGTTATCTTGGGTGAAGGTACCCTTACAATTACAATAGATTAACGAAATTTGTTGAATACGTTGAATTAAATAGAAATGTTACATCTGCGGCTAAGACCAACACAAAAGTTTTTTTTTGATGAAAATTTACTAAAACGCGAAGCTCGTGCTTTGCTTTGCATTCATTCAACGGACGCTTTATATTTATCATACGTGTTTATATTGCGATCATACATACGTATGTATACGTAGTGACTTTTTCCGTGATATTCTGTGATTCCGTTGCCGGCTGTCCTGACTCGCCGAGACACCGAGACAGGCCGAGAGCAAGTGTGTGTGTACATGTGCTGCTCTCGTCTTGTTTTTCTCTCTGGCTTCTCGCCTCAGTCCGTCTCCGTCGCTTGTCGAGACTCTGGATGAGTGGCTATCAGCGAGTGTGTACAGTGGCATGTCATGTGTAGGTTCCAATTGGTACCCTAAATTGTTTGTTTAGGATATTCTAAACGATAATTATAGTTTTACAAAGTTTTAGTAATCGCACCTGATGATTTAAAATAACTAAACAACAACTGTGTATTTTAAAATACATATAATATAGCTTGAACTAAAACGTCAGAGAAAGTATATATATACATTTGATAAAAAACATAAAAGAATATCGTCAGTCTCTGATTTTTCAATCTTGCTGTTGGCAAAGTTTGGCAATTTTATGTTAGGTTAATGCGGGACAGCAGGGTAATTTATTTTACCATAACACTGCGTTTCAGAGGTAGCAAGGTATGTGTTTGTTAAGAACCAATAGAATCACTTTATTTACCGAGACTAGTTGAATGAAGTGATTCTATTGGTTTTAAACAAACGCATCTTCGCACGTCTCTGGTGAACGCAGCTTAGCGCTTAGTATTGCTTTTTTTGGTCGTGGATCCGCGGTGTCTTTCTTTTAAACAAACTAAATTCTTTCGTTCTAATCATATCGGTAATATTATGTAGCGTTAAGGCTTCAGGATCAACGATGATTAAGGAGCTATTCCATCATTTATAGTCTCCAGGAACTAAGTTTCCCGGATCTAATATAACATCATAAATGTCAAAACCGAAATGTTAATGTTTTTCTACAGAACTTAGTTATTGGGTTGGAACATTCGTCATCTACTAGCTTTAAAAGCTTCCTTCTTCCACGATAAAAATATAGAGATGATAAGGCGGAATTACATTTCGTCGCAATTGATCATATTATCATATTGCGGTGCCTGTTATGATAATAAATAAATACCACTAAAATTATAATTATATAACTGAAAATTGATGAAAACATACTAAACAGAAAAATATTACAATATTTGAAAAGCCAATATTTATACTTACATCTACCCTTGGTTATTCTAATCATTATTTTGAAACATCAGTACATATGCTTTTCATTGACTTAAGAGGAAACAATAAGATGTTTTAGTTATTTTACGTGGATCTTTATTCTATTTTTGTCACCGGATCAAAGTAAATTGTTAGTTTATATAATGCCCGCAATGTCATAAACACTGAACAATCTAAAATTAAAATAATTTTTATACCTGAGATTTCAAGTAAACAATCACGAAATGATTGGTCATCTCCTTTGAACCTAACCTGTGAGGGTTAAGGGCCGCAATCACAATAATTCTTAAAATTTGGCCCGTATTTACAACTTGCTAGCAATTAACAATATTTCGTAAATGACAATGAAGTAACCGTCGTCAAAATGATCCGGTGACATTTATACAGCTATCGAGACCTGCATCGGCAATGGAAGAAAGATTTGCGTTTTATATTCTGTATAAATATGTTTGATAAAATGTAGTAACTGTACAACATACCAGTACATGACATATTTTTTTGTAAAATAATTTAATGCATATTTTGTTATGTTCACAGGTTTCAGTTTTTAGTTAGACCTTACTGGATTAATTCAGGTAATTATTGTTTAAATTTACTAACAAATTCTGTACCGATGTAATATTCAAATGTTCAGGGTCCAAGCGTTTTGTTTATATGTTGTGAAATGTCACAATAAATTAGCAAGTTTTAAGTTTTTAATATTTTCTACCCATTGTAAAGTAATTTGATACCATAAATGGCACCTGATGTTTTGATGTAAAGTTTTCGTGCTAAAACGTTTAGATCATTTTATTAATTCAAATCCTTTGTTTTTATTCACAGGTGGCTAGGATGGAAGCTCTCGGGCATTTTATGGGCGAGGGAATATTTTGAGAAAGGTTTTTATTATTTTTATTAACTAGAATATTTATTATATGAAGCAACGTTTTGAAAAATATGATGATTCAATTATTTTTGTCTTCTTTTCCCGACTGATGCATACTGAAGCATAACTATTAAATCTGATTCACTGTGCAATATAATTTATTACAGTTTTTGCTCTTTTTTATTTGTCCATAAATATACTATAAAGGCTCCCCCACACAGACGCGTTATTACCGGTCGATAATATCGCATGCGGTATTGCGATAATGCGTCCCGATTCCTTGCACACAGCTGCGTTTTTATCGTCCGATATTTCTTACGAGAGATCGCCGCGCCGGCCGCGACGGCACTATTATACCATCTCTCTCAGGTATGCAAAAATCGGAATATCGCAGGACGCAGAAACGCAGCGTCCTACTTCCAACGCGGCGTTATTATCGCAGCAGTGTGTAACTTAACTACATGACCATCCTAATACAAAATGTACTGAAAACAGATATCGCAATAACGCATGCAATATTATCGACCGGTAATAACGCGCCTGTGTGGTCCCGAGCCTTAAAGCTTTTCATACATCATACGGTGCTGAGATAATAACGAGGTCAAAACTATAGGTTGCCACTCAATAATCTAATAGTATTTTTGTTTTTTTTTTTCTTGAGCCGATGGCAATATAGAACTTAAGTTTGCATGTTATAAGTATATGTACCTACAATTTATGAAAAATGTAATAAATTATATGCATATTTCAAAAAATGAAAATTCTTATATATCTAATTTGTGTAATAAGTGTGTGTATAAAAGGTTTCTGTTTTGTTTACAGTGTACGGTCCGGTAGGCGGGTACAACGTAGGAGGGAAATTGGTTTATAACTAAATTTAGGTAATTATAAAATTAGATAGTTGCTGTAGGTATGCAAAGTTTAGAATCTTACGACCAAAACTTTAAATGATGATTCATTTTTTTTGTCTTCTTTTCCCGACTGAGGCATAATGAAGTATACATAATATTTTTCTGATGTACTTGCTGACGCAATGTCCCTAGTAACTCTATTTTATCCTTTAGTAAAAGATTTTTTCTTTTTTTTTCAGGAGTTAATGGAGCAACCTATACCATATATATTATTATATCAACCGCTGTTGATTACGTGAATGTTTTACAATTTATTTAACAATTGTATTCTTTTTGCAACTAGGCATTACTATTCCAATATTTCATTGTGTTATGAATATGTTGCAGTTTACTGGTTGAAGTTAGCCGTTTTTCTGATGAAAGCCGGCAAACGGCTAGTTTGACGGTCTAACTCCAACCATTGCGACATGTTCCTTATAGTTATTATACATATAAATAATTAGCGCCATAGTTTTAGCCAAAATATTTACTGTTTTGTAATTAATTAAAAATGTATTAAACGCGAGCGCTTACACGGGCAACTAAAAATCTCCATTCTGATTAATCCTAATTTAAAATCTATTTTAAAGAAACCAATATAGAGCAACTAGGCTCGCTGGGAGCAATTATAAACAATATTGCTAAAACTGGCCGCAAATCATTATTATAGAGTATTGCTAAATAAGTAAGTACCCGTGTAAGGCGTGTAAAGGAACCACTTTTAGAGAAATATTTTCATAGATAAGAGTAATTATTGTCAGTGATGTTCACGGACTTAGTTTAAACAATATTAACAATAAAATATTACGATTATATATATTGGTTTTTATTTATGTCAGAACCTACATTACATTTGTATGTATATGAATTCTGCAGTTCAGCTAGATTTAGTGTTAGTAGACGGGCCTGTTGGTCTAATGGTTAGTGACCCTGACTGCTATACCGGAGGTCGTGGGTTCGATTCCCACCCAGGACAAATGTTTGTGTGATGAGCACGATCATTTGTTCTGGTTGTCTGGGTGTAATTTATCTATAATATGTATGTATTTAGAAATATATAAGTATGTTTATCAGTTATCTGGTTACCATAACACAAGCTCTGCTTAGCTTGGGATCAGAAAACCGTGTGTGAGTTGTCCCGGAATATTATTATTATTATTGTTATTAGTGTTTAAATTTTTCGTCAAAATGTTTTTTTTTGCACCCTTAGAATTAACGTATGAAAGCAGAGGTGAAATCTTGTGAGCTGAATATTGGAATCGATTGAGTATGAATCGAATGATATACAGAGTGTCCAGTAAATACTGCGACATACTGCAAGGGGCGATATCTTAGATCCACACCTATGGAAACAGCTCAACAAAATTATGTTTCTGGTTGGCTTTAAAATCCACCCTTTGAAATCTGGTTTAACTGAAATTGTTTAGACTTCCGTAGTTCGGTGACATGCAATATTATAAATTTATTTCAAACTAGGTTGACCCGGCAGACTTCGTACTGCCTTAACCGATAAATAAAAGCCCAACCTTTTTTATGAAATAAACTTAAAACAAATTGTTTTTTTTATTCAATTCCGAACATTTTCATATTTATTCACATTTTAAACCTTCCCTGGGCTTCCACAAATAATTCAATACCAAAATTAGCCACAGCCGTTCTCGAGTTTTAATGAGACTAATTATTTTTATATATACATAGATTAGTAGTAATGCACAGCCAGCACACAATTGGTTTTATACCGAATCATTGCACAGAAGGTACTAGCTACTTACAAGAAATATACACAGCACAAGAAATAATAAATCTGTCTTATCAATACCTAATACTTAAAATCATCTTGTTTTTTAATCTTATATGCGATTTTTAGTAGGTATTATAGAAACAGATGAGGTGTAATTAGATTTAAAGAGCAAATTGCGATGTGGATTTTTTACTCTTCACCTCTAGCAAATACGGGTTCGCTATTCGTGTATAGATAGTAGTCTCCTCTAATCTCTGTTGAAACTGGAAATCCCATGTCTGCGCTATTTTCTTTGCACTCTCCATTTTCAAATTTTTCCCAACTCTCGCATGGATATGCCACAAAAGGAACGTTGGAGTCAATTGATTCTGCGAAAAACAGAGTTGAACGACCATGACTGCAACCTTCTGCAAAAGAGAAGATAAAATATTTGTTAAAAAAGCACCTCAAAGACTTTAAAAAAAGATACTTTAAGTAGGTACGAACGAAGTCGTACATACTACGTAGACAACTTATGCACAAATGTGTTGCTGGCTGTAGGTACCTACTCTACATTGATTCGCATACAGCTGAAAATTTGTACAGTTACGGATTTTAAATACACTACCTTATTAAACCTCGTTACCAGGTATTCTATCATATCCGATTAAAATAGTTTGAACCATTAGGTACCTACTGCTCCTAGAAATATTTCGTATGTACACTTCGTAGTGGCGACGAACGCAACTGCTGGTGTCCGTGGAATGCAAAATCTTTCGGTAAATATCCCTACTTAGTGTCTGTTGATAATACAAAAAGGAACAACAAAAGTAAATACATAGTAACTCTACCTATAACCTGCTGCGCTCCTTCACAACCAGGTTGTTTGGCTTTTCCGTTATTTGGATAAAAGTCAGCATGACCATGACTTTTCCAATATCCGTATACACCTCCACACGAATGAATGATGTCTACAAACTCAGCATCGCTTTTTTCCAATCGATAATCTGGCGCCATCAACGGCAGTTCGAAGAGAGGTCGCGCGGGGTCAAGACCTTAAAATAATATTTATTTAGAAAACTTAAGACTCCTTCGTTTTAAATCTGTTGCCTTTCAAAATTTAGTTTTGAAAATTAATTATATTCCTTTTTGGGATTCTGTAGTTTTTAGAAAGGAAGCCTTTTAGCTCTGCTTTTTCACTCCGTTTGTCCGCAGCTAAGCTTAGACAGATATGCATAAAAAACGCAAAACCACGAGGCCCAACGCACTTGGCCGGTCGTATTGATAAAACCTCGCAACTAAAGGGACCTTTAGCGAACACGGAATTTTCCCTCGAGATACATAATCAAAATTTTCCACTATCTAAATCATTTCTATTTTATATCTACTGTCATACGTAATAACTTTTTCTTACCAGTAATTCTATGCATTCTTTGATTTGAAAACAATGCTGTGTATCCCATAACGTGGGACCCTAAACTGTGGCCCATTAGGTGCATATTTTTGCCATCTATTTGATATGCGTTTGCTATTGCGTCTAATAACTTAGCTGTTTTCTTTCCAACATATCTGGTACTGAAAGCGGACCATGGATAAGCTGGGTTCTTCGATAACTCGCTCCAATCTATAGTAATGACGTTAAAATCAGCCTTTCTTATAAAAGCATCCTTTATTTGCTGAAGCCATTCCGTTTTTTCATTAGAAAACCATCCATGTGTTATCACTTTGATACTGTTGGATGAGTTAAAATATTGGCTCGTTAACGTTTGCCCCTCCTCAGGAAGTTTTAATTGTTCAGGTTCAGAGTTTCTTCTACAAAAAAAAAAACACTTATAAATACGTACGAACTTAAAACCTCTTCGAGTAGATATATCTACTTACTGTGAACATATAAGAATAAATGTATTTTTGTATGTCTTAAAAAATATCAGAGATACAGAAAATACCTGGTATATAAATAAAAGTAGGCGTCTCCGAAGATCATTCCACGCGTTTCTTGTGGTAGAGAAGAAAAGTTCATAGTGTGGGTGTTTCCTTCATCATCGTAAAACAGAAGCCATTCATCTCCATACTCAGGCCCTTGTTCATTCTCATAAGGAAGAGCAGACGTATATAAGACTGAAATTAATTTCATTGGATATACAAACTTACTTCATGTTATTATTTTCGAGAGATTACGGTAGGTTTTGGTAGGCAGGTACTATTTTAGTGATCCCGAACTCGCGTAGAGACTGCTCGAGCGATCCCGCAACTCTGGTCAAGGCAGACACGGGACCGGGGTTGTTCTAGTCGGTGCAAGTCAGACATATCCCAATTCCTCACGCTGTGACCTTGGCGTGTGTCGAAGCCATTAGTTTTTCACCGCGTTTATAGAAAAGGTACCTACTATTTAAGTAGATGTCTTTTCAGCCATATAACTTCTAAAAGTTGAAGGATATCTACCACAGATATAGATAGATCTCTACATTACCATTTTATGAACAAACCTTTGTAGGCTTCGTACTTAAAAATTAAACATTTAGTAGGTACTTACCTAATACGCAAACGTATGTGATGAACTCCCTCAAACTCATTTCGACGTGTCAACTTTGCCAAAGTACGGTGACGAATAATGATGTTCATTCTCAAGTGGTACCTATTTAGGAAGTTTGCATATCACCACACCAAAAAATTTGCATTCTTTATCTTCCACTCATATTTTTTGTGACATACGACATACGTGGAAAGTGAAAGAACCTATAATTAGATACCTAAATTACTATTGTTTGTTATCGAGTTAATGTTCTCTTATAGGTTTTTCGCCAAATACACATTATTTTTGTATTCTCCGACCCGATATTTCAATGAAAAATCAGTGAGAAAACTATGCTGCCGGAACAAGCGTGTAGTTACACTAAGTGGTAGGTAAAATAATAATATGTACCCTGTACTTTGGAGTTAGTTTATATTTTATATTATATTCCGGGACAACTCACACACGGTTATCTGATCCCAAGCTAAGCAGAGCTTGTGGTTATGGTAACCAGGCAACTGATAAACATACTTATAGGTATATTTCTAAATACATACATATTATAGATAAATTACACCCAGACAACCAGAACAAATGATCGTGCTCATCACAAAAACATTTGTCCTGGGTGGGAATCGAACCCACGACCTCCGGTATAGCAGTCAGGGTCACTAACCAGTAGACCAACAGACCCGTCAAAGTTCTAAAGACTAGATTATATCAAAAAGTTATGTGTATTTAGAAAAGTGTTTATATCATATACAACCTTTTGTATAACCCCTGGGTACGTACTATAAAGCCTGGCTAACTACTATAAAATGTAAAAGTGTATTATAAAATGATTTTTGATTGATGATAAATGGCTTCATTTTTAATAAGTAGATATAATAGGAGTGGTCGAGTTCACCGGTTTTCAAACAGTCGAATCGCCAGCTCTGAGGACCCGGGGTCGATCCCCGGGTTGTCCACATCTATTCGATGGGCTAGATATACTTACTTATTATAGCTTTCTAAATAATGACTGATTTAAACTCAGACGTGTTGGTACCAATACGGATTACGACTCCGAAATTTAGAAGCTTACCTTATTTGATGTGAAATCAATACATATTGCAACTGATGTTTTAAACACTGAAGAGAATTCTCATAATATTAAGGCTCCAAAGCAGCATCTGTGTGAAGTCACATATAAAACAGTGGTGAAGCGATGTTCGATAAATCTATTAGTGTAGGCCACGAATTAGGTAAATAATACAACATTATAATCATAGCAACGTTATTGTATTTTTATTTTTTGAATTGAATCCTTTTTGTGCTTACACAGTAAACACATGATCTCAACACTTATAACTAAAAATACCCTATAAATGAAAATGGATATATACTCGAGTTATAAAAATTTTGCTTGTGCATATTTTGTCTTCGATCGAGGCAAACTTATTGTGGATTCATTGGAGTAACATTTAAAGTGCTCAGTATGATACTTTGAATATTCGAGTATTTTAAGTATAATATCACTTATTGTGCTGAGATATTGTGCATTAGGTATGCCTTAAGCTTTTAAGATTTGGGTGCCCTGTTTCACCGCAATACATTCTGCCAATGTGCAATAACTTCGTTTACTTACTTTCCTTTATACAAACTGATAAATACGATTTAGTTATATTAATCTAAAATATTGCTATCTTTTTCACTTTAGTCTAAAAATTGTCGAATGATGTTTTGGGCTATTTTATTTAGAAATGATTTACTTCTTAGTCTTGACTTAAGTGTATGAAATAATTGGACGATAAAAGTTTGAGTGTTTAGACCGTTGAAAATACGGAAGTGCTTCGGAATTGGGCCTACCTATCAGTGAGTGTCATCGACAACATATTGATGACCAGACAAATAATATGTAGCAAGCCAGTTATCTGTAGGAGTCCAAAGCAATCATCTGTAAAGGTGAAAGTAAGTGAAAATGCGACTTTTAATGAAAACTTTAGTATGTAAAGGAAAGATAATTTTATAATGGAAAAGACTAGATATCACATGGTTTGAGCTATATGTATATATGTATATATATTACTCTTGTTTCTTACTCTTGTACGTACAATTATAATAAATTTGTCAAAATAATACCTAAGTACATACGTTGTGAACAGCTCACGTTAATTGAATTTTAAGTCTTGGTGGTTGTTACAATGATCGCATTTAAATATAATTTCAGATAAACGAGTGATTTAGGCATTATAATATAAAACCTACGCAAACTACTCGAATGTAGTCGTGCTCCTACGTGCCATAATATCTGTGGTCGCTTTATATCACTCGTCAAATAACATGAAAACAAACAAACAAATATTTACATTATGTATTATAATTATAGATAGATACTAAAAGATCAAACTTTAAAACAGGACTATTCTTTCTTATTTCTTACGTAGTTTGGTGATATGCCCGCCACGGTCAACGACAACTACAAGAAGCACGGGTAGGCACCTGCGTCACAGCTGCCTACCCTCCGGCCACGCGGCCACAATGTAAGCTTGCCCAACTTTATCCGATACTCGTCTAACTTTTCGTCAATCATTTGCAAAGTATCCATTTCTATTCCAAAGCATAAATTGTAATAAACAATCGTGATCTCGAAATTTACCGATAATATTTTATACAGTTGGTCAGTCGAAAATATTGAGCATATACATACATAATTATTTTAACATATTATAATTTATTTATATTGAACAGTGGATAATTTATTGCACAAATCGTCAATCCTAATATTCTAAGTGTATGCTATGGCGGAAGGTACTTAGAGAACAAGTAAACAAAAACAAAACATGGGTCTATTGTGTCGTTATACGTAGCTTAGTCTACACCGTCATCAGCTGAACTAAGGATGCGCTTGGTCGCTGTCTCTACCGTATCTTTACAGTGTGTATGAGCAGACCACGGAGCGTGTCGAGGTGCAGGCGAGCGAGGTTGGAGTTGCGTATTGATAATGTAGAGACGCGTAATATCGGAGCTAGCAGCACTCGCTTGACCGCCCCTGAACACGCCGCGGGTCTGCCCGACGCAGACGCGCCATTTTCCTCCGTATCAGACGCTTCCATGCACGCACATAAATAACTACACCTTATCATACCTACCTATCTATTTGTTATGAGTAATTTATTCCAATTTCTTTAAAGCGTACATTTTTATACTTATTTTAGGAGGTCCTTAACTCGATATTCGAATAAAAAAAGTTCAGCATTACAAACAATAGGTACAAAAAGTGCAACGTGCATGCAAGGAAATATCTAAGAGCACATTTGACACATAAGTAAACCTAATAACGAACATAATACTAAACAGTCTTGGTTTTGACTGGTCAACTATATAGGTGGGATTACTCAAGGAACCGAGAGATATACTCGTATTATTATTCTTGTCAAATAGAAGACAAACAATATTGTTCTCGTAGTTAATTGTAGAAATAGGTAAAAAAAAATACATACAAAGTTCATTAGAAATTCTAACTTAGTAAATGAGTAGATAAAGTCCAAAACAATTGACTGAACTTTTGCGATTAATTTGGGCATTGACACGTCAAGTCACAAGTCAATGTCATACAACAATAAAAATCAAATATTAATTCATCGATAAGTACAAGAGAATATTTTCAATATAAACGTGGGAAGATCCTAAATCGGCAGTGTCTAATGGTGACAGTGTCTAGTGCCTCACAAGCACTGGCAAACAGTTCTTCAGAACCTCAATCATACCACACCACACCTAAATAAATAAATGTATATAGTATCTAATATGTTTTTACATATGTACAGTTGATCCTTTTAAATTATTGTAACTACCATAAATAAAAAGTAAATAAATTTGTACTTGTAAAGTAATAATAATTATA
Source organism: Autographa pulchrina (assembly GCA_905475315.1). Taxonomy (NCBI): domain Eukaryota; kingdom Metazoa; phylum Arthropoda; class Insecta; order Lepidoptera; family Noctuidae; genus Autographa; species Autographa pulchrina. Next base: position 9,656,152 of record FR997768.1, read on the forward strand.
ATTAATTAAAAAAGTATGAAATAAAACTGAGTTTAATCGTTTCATATCGATCTAAATTATTTCTAAATTCTACTTAATGATTATTTTGTTGTATATTATAAACGAGCACCCGCGACTGATGCTCAAGTGCGCAGCTCGCGTCGCGCGCGCTTCGGCCGTCTTCAAACATGGCGCCTTGAACGCGGGCGCTGTCGGCTTCATGCTGCTCGCACACTCGACCACCAGTCGGGGGCGTTCTTTTAGTAAATCGTTATTCGTAATTAGTTACAATAATAACTACAATATAATGTTGGTATGAGCGGTTTCGTGGATGCTTCCCCGCTCATACCTAAAGCGTTAAGGTGATCGTCTCTCGCACTGGTTGCTCGCCGGGCGCCTGCTTACGCCGACCAATTGCCCACATTACTTTACTATTATATTAAAACAATACTTTGATCTGTATATGGCACGCTATGATCATATCACTTGTAAAATTCACTGCATTAACCTAACCGTAGTTAAATGCATAATTATTTTAATAGAATCAAAATGGAAGTGCCCTTGTTTTTGTGACTTTGTGTCATATTTTACACGTTTATTTTAAAACGTTGTTTGTTCTCACACCGAACAATTAATTGACATTTATCAGATGGAAAGCAAGCAGTGCGAGCAAAAAACGCCACAGCATCCACTTTTTATACGTACATTATTACAGTCGCAAATATCCATTTATGCGACTTAAGTCATCATTTTCTTCTAAGTATCTATTTTATATATAATAATGGTTACCGGCGGCGTGGTCGTAACGCCAGTGACCTGGTGGGATCTTTTTAACACTACATAAACAGTGAACATACCAAATCAATAATCTACTTCCATATAGGCCCCGTTTTGCTTTCGAGCTCTATTAAATACGATAAATTTCTACCGACAGTCAAATCTGACCATCGGCTTTCCGTGCCCCATATGTTAACTGTTTCTGCCCAAGCTAACTTTTATTTTTAAATAAAAATTTACTTATAGAAGTAAATTCGCAATTTGAATATCAATTCACAGATCTATGTGCTAAATAAAGCGCTGATCTATAAAATTTGGGGTTCGGTGGGAAGCAATCAGACTGTCATCGAGTGCGCAGCTCGAAAACAACCCGTCGTCAGCAAACGGTCTCGGCCGGCGCCGGCGGCGAGTGCGCCATCGCGGCTAGTGGCGACAGCGGGGACAGCGGGGACAGCGGCGACAGCGGGGGCGGCGGCGCCAGCGGCTCCGGAGAGCGACGCCGCAGCGCCTGGCGCTTGCGGAACTCGAGGAACTCTTCCTTCATGGCTCGGACCCGAGCTTCCACGTCGTCCCGGGAGGGGCGCGCGCGAGTCCTCTCCGGTGTCGACGGCGTCGGCGTCCGCGTCGCGCGGTCCCACTCGTAGTGCACGTCCACCGAGCCTGCGTCGCCCACCTCGCCGGAGCCCGGCCGGGGCGGCGGGGCCGGCGGCGGCGGCCGGTACGGTGGCGGCCGCCACTCTGCGAGGCTGCCCGTTCGGCTGCTGCGATTGTGTTGCGAGGACGATGCGTTCTTACTGCCGAACCCGCTCGAAGAAGAGCGGCTTTCTGGAGAGGCTTCGTGAGGAGGCGGTGGCAAGTCCGCTATGGCCCGCGGTCGCGCATGCCGCGGCAGAGGCCGGGTGCGCGCCCGAGCAAGAACGCCAGCGCTCGAACGTGTTGGATCGTGTGCACTCTGTCGCAGAGATCTTAGGCGAAAGGGAGACGGAGGCGTCGGAAATGAGCCGTCGGCCGAGCTCGGAAAGGGCACGGAGCTGAGGTCGGATACGTGAAGCGGCGACCAGGGGGTCCAGGCGGCCGCCCATGGGGGCCAAGGCGGCCAGGGGGGCCAGTGTAGCGCGAGAGCCGGCGACGAGGCGCGGAACAACGGCGGCGCCGCGGACGGCCGCAGTGGGGCGCGCAGGCGCGGCAGGAACCCGCCGTCGTCCGAGGAGGAGGGCGCCAGCGAGGGCGCGGGCGACGCCGAGGGCGCGGGCGACACGCGCCGCACCGACACCCAGTAGCGCGCCTCGCCGCCGCAGCGCGACGCCGGCCACACCCAGTTAGCAGTAAACCGCAAACACTGCACTATACTCGATATTCCGCGTTCTCTAAATCTAAGTAAAGACGGAAATGTATATTTAGTTGGTTGTATAGTAAAAACCAAGTTATTAAACTACACATACAATCTACTAAACTACGTAAAACTTTCACTCAAATTAAACTAACCTGATTTCCTGTTTAAGCAGCGTGAATGTAGTGAATTGTATATTAGAATTATTAAAAAATATTTTATTTTGGAAGTAATTTAGATGGAAGGTTATACTTACTTCTTAAAAGGCACTTGAGTGCTATCAGAGGCGCGGAGGTCTGTCAGTCGCGCGGCTACCATGTTGTATGCTGCAATCGAATAATTTCTGAACATTAACGTAGTGAAGTGGTCCTCCGCCCCGAGCCCAGCCACGGCCGCCGCCCGCCACCCACGCTATGCTACGCCAAGTACGCCACCACCCACCATATTGTCAACAATAAGAAATTACGCACATTGGAAGGAGCTTCAGTACCTCCTTACTTAATTCTTCTTTAATTCGTTTAGGGTTCAGTTGTGGCATAGGTATCGAAGTTAATCATTCCAGAGCACGTAAATACTTGTGACGATGAAACTATGCATTAATGTAGACACTGTCGTTATGATATTACAAGCCCTTTATGCAATCTCGATAAAAAAGGATATTTTTCTGCACTGAACACATTCTAAATGATAAACTTATCATTGACGAGTAAATAAACCCAACATGCATAATGACACAACAAAATATTTTTGTCCAGCATGATTTTGATCTCACAGACTTTCCAAGAAAATGTAGTTTTTCCAACTTCAGGGTCAAATTAATAATGTAAATATTCAGGAATACGCAGGATATTTACCTTGTTGTTTTTATGGCTGGTTTACTTTATGTCATTCCTAAAAACGCATTAATTTACATAGACTTAGCGCATGCAAAAAAGCTTAAAGGAAATGCAGATGGGTGAAGTAAGCATACAAACGAATTTATAATTGGCCGACAATATGGTAAGTTATGTAAGGAAGTGTCTTCGTCTCCTACGAAAGGGTTATCTATGTAAAGAGCCTAAGACAAGTACCGTGTCGTTCAACATTAATTGTGTTAAGTATTCGTGAACGTACAGCGACTAGGTTATTATGTAACTATTGTACTGAGTTGTCGAGTATTTGCCTCCATTAGTATCTGGTACAGCTGTGGTTAAGCCAGCTAGTATAATTGATAGCAAGTTTTTTATTTCATTGGTCTTTGAAACAATTTTAATGAAAGTCTGTGGGCACAGCAGTGCCCCTGCAAATTTGAGTAGAGTTATTTCTTGCGAATGCTTGTGCAGAAAAATGAGAGTTTCGTAAGAAAATCGAGACAAACGAGGCACGTTTATATTTCAAGTGCATGATTGGTAGTAAGTTCCATAATAAGCTAGCGCCTATCGCGTTGTCTAGCACCCCGTGCGCCGGTAGCGGACTAGCGGCCGCTGATCGCATCATCCTCACCTTTCTCCTGCTTACGACGTTTGCGCTTGTTGCAGATCTTGACGGCGCACACGGACAGAATGATGGCGACTATGAAAAACAATATGCCGCCCACCACGCCTGCTGTGATCGCTTTATGCTTCACTCGCGCCGGCACTGGGAATTTCACCTCTTCAGAACTCTCGTAGCTAGTTGCTGAATTGGCCAACACTCTGAAGTAGTACGTACGTCCACCAACTAGGTTTTTAACTGAAATATTGAATGCATAAGTTGTAATGTTGCTTATCTGAGCACCTCCTTGAAGTACACTTTTTGTGCATAGGTATATGTCATACAATATACACTAAAGCTGGCTCAAAATTAAAGTAAATAAGGTAATTCAAGTTGTAGATTAGCACGTATTGCTGTTTGAATTTTCTATTATTATTCAAAAGCTTTTGATAGAAAGACTTCGTTGTTATAGGGTCGATTGTATCTTGTTTTATCTTCTGCCACATGGTGACAATAATTCTTTTGTCGATACTAAAATTACTGTATTTTCGACATAGTTTACCTAGGTAGCTAGTCTCCTCCGGCCGTATCTGTCCTCGGTTGAGCGTCTTCCACTGCGCGTCAGTCCTGTACTTGATGGTGTAGTACTGCACGAGGTTGGCACGCTCCAGCGGCGCCTGCCACGTGATCAGGAACCCGTTGTGCACCTCCGTCACCGTCAGGTTGCGCGGGGGCCCCGACTTCGGACCTTTATACATTATTAATTCGCCCTATGAGTTCATTGTCGAAAAATATAGATGAATGCGTATAGTTCTAAGTATATACAATGTGATGATTAGTTATTGATGTTATGGAATGCAATCTAAAATAACGTTATCCAGAATGAAGTATAGCTACGAACAAAACAACCATTAATACCGCTATTAACGTAGTCACCACAACATGGTATCGTTACGTAAACAATGTTTCACAGTGTGGTGACATCGTTAATTTTAATAAACACCGGAATTAAATAAAAACCATGCACTACAAGAACTCAACTAAATGAAAATATTAGAGGTGTCTACCAACTAGATATTTAGTACTATAACTAAATGATACTAATAAGTATGATATAAATGGTTATGTTGGTGAGAGTGATGTGCAACATATGTGGTATATACCAGAGCCTTCAGGTGCGTTTTGGAATATCTTTTCGTCTACAGGCCCCGCCGGGGTGGGAGCCGCCTTCGGTTTGGCGCCTACATCTACAAAAAGCAATCCGAAGTTAATCAACCCACCTCGAACACCAACTAATCCTTGTAACCTAAATCATTGCTATGAAACTCAACACGTCATTTCAACCCTGTTGACACACAAAAAACAAGCATTTCCAAAACCCACACATTTTAAAGTTAATTTTCCTTTAAGTTACTTTTATACCAATTTGTTATTAAAAAACACATGTTATATTAGACCACCACATGTTTTAGTATAAGTCGTACTCACCAAGGGTTCTTATTGTAATAGCTTTACTCATCATTCCTTCTCCTATAGTATTCTTGCTGTTCACTTGAAACTCGTACGTAGTTCCAGGCTGGAGCCGATTTATTGTAACCTGTAGATACACAACATAGTTATAACAACTTTATAAATAACTGACTTGCTCGATAAAACACATGGTTAAAAGTTTTCATCAAATAGAATTGATCGTTCCATTTATTGAAGGCTCTACAATCAAAACTTATTGAAGTTCAACTTAATATATAGTAGAGGAAAATTTATAATTAGACTTTGGTTTATTAGGAACATGTTATTATTTTTTGTAATTAATCAACATATACAATTTGTAATAAAACATTTTAAAATACCTAAAAACTAGGACTTGTCCCATGCGTACTCTTAGGATGCATTATTGCAAAGTAGTAGTGCAGAAATTCCAAGTCCAACCTAAAAAGTTTAGAATATGCGGAGTACTTACAAAGGTAGCACCAGAGGGCGTGACGGGGACCTTGGTCCACTCGGAGAAGCCGGCTTCTCTATACCAGATGGTGTAGTCCTGCTTGTAGTCGGGCCCGCCCGCGTACCCCGGCTGCCAGCGCAACGTCACCTGGAACTCCGTGGCCGTGCCCGACACGTTGTATGGGGCGTGCGGCTGCGTGCCCTCGATAACCAGCTGCGTGTCCGCCACTATCGTTGCCACCTGAGTGAGATGATAGTAGTGTCTTTTTTGTATTTTTTGATTGTAGTACTGATTTATTGACATGGTTACACAATATACGTACAATTTCAACAATAAAATCAGGCGTACGTAAGCGAATCCTTCGAAAATCGAACGTGCGCTGGACTGATTTGGAAAGGTTTCTTAAATGGTAATGTACATAGGTTGTAGAGGTGATTATCACAAGTTATAACAAGCATATTAATAACGGTAATCGGCTGATAGGAGTCAGTTGGAGATTGGTAAGAGCAACGACTCCCTTACTTTTGCCAATCCGACCAACAGCAGTTTTCAAAAGTTTGAATGGAGGACATATTATTATCATTAACTTGTCTAGAATATACCTCGTTGGAAGCGACACACTGGTATATCCCGAAGTCCTGGCGGCGCAGCGTGTCGATGGTGATGTTCCCGCCCAGCGCGCGCACGCGGGTCTTCTGCAGCGGCAGGCCGTCGCGCCGCCGCCACGCCACGCTCGGCCGCTGCGTGCCCTCCGCCTCCTGCGCCTCGCAGTGCATCTCCACTGACTCGCCCACCTGAATACAAACAATATTACGATTATAGTTATACGATACGATGAAACGTCTAGGGAGTGTTCGAATATATTGCATTTTTGTGTGGTAGTCGAGATCGACTTGACGATTACTGAACTTATTTTATAACAATTGGTATTGTCCAAAACTTTTCTTTAGGTTTGACTCTTAATTGGGTGGTACCTATATGTATACATATAGATAGATGTTTAATAAAAATAATTCACATACCTTTCTTTGGTACAGAGGTTCCGGTTCTACAGTGAACACTGGTGGCTTACGTACTAACACTTCCATCGGGCCTGAAAAATATAGTCACAATTAATATTTAAATACCATATGACTCCAAAAGCAGCCATCTTATATAAAAAAATACATTTCTTATGTTATTTTGTTGTTTGTCACAGATTTCAGAGTTCTTACCTGAAGAGCCTTGAGTTCCCTGAGCGTTATAAGGCGTACAAGTATATCGACCCTGGTGGTTCTGGTTGACTCTCGTGAATAGCAGCGAGCCGTTGTTCATGATCACGATGTCCTTCGTCTGGTACGGCTCTAGCAGCCTCTTATCCTTCGTCCACGTCACGTACTGGAGAGGCGGGTTGGCTTTTATGTAACACTGCACTACGCCCGCGAGCCGGAAGGGGAGGTATTGTACGGTTGGTGTAAACGTTACTTTTGCTGGGTCTGGAAGTAAATATGTAAACTCATTATAAGGTAACTGATCGATTGATCGTGCTATAATTAATCACTATTGTAGAAAAGGAAACAACACTCACATTCAACATTTAAATAGGCGGAAGCGCTCTGCGGGTCTCCAATTCCATTAGACACTTCGCAAAGGTACTGTCCCGAGTCATCAGCAGCCACAGGGTTAATGACCAAGGCACCGTCCCGTCGGATCGTCACCCGCGTCTCCAAGGCTGCCACTTCGGCCACCGGGGCACCCTCACGGAACCATTTCACTGTCACGTTGCCGGGCAAGGCCTTCGCTTCACATGAAAATTGGACTTTCTCTCCTTCTAACTTAGTTTGATTTGTTGGCGGCATCTGTGTATATTATTACAATTGTAAGTATAAGCGGGAAATCCCATCTGTTTGGCACTAATGCACCAAATATACGTTTCGTACGGATTCAGGTAAGTAAACGTAAGGTACAACTTGTACCTATATATTTATTCGTAATTACCATAATAATTTACTAAGATCTTGGAAGTTTAATATAAAGCGATATTTTCTAGTTGATTAATGAAAATATTTTTAATAGCAAGTCTTAGTATTTTTACAACCTTTAATGATAGAATGAACGTGCAGGACTCACAGTAATGACAGCTCCCCCGGCAATGATGACGCGCGCCGTGTGCGACACCTGTCCCTCGCCGTTGCGCGCGATGCACGTGTAGTCGCCGATGTCCTCGTGCCGGATGTTGCTGATGCGCAGCTCGGTGCCATCGTTGAAGATGCCGACGGTGCCCGACGGCTCCACGGGGTTGGCGTCCTTGTACCAGAGGATCTCCGGTGTGGGCGTGCCTTCCGCCTGGCAGTTGAGGATGATGGCGTCTCCTGGAATGGTTTATGCTTTTTAGTATGTTGCTTCTGTAGGCTTGTCGTAATAAAGTTCAATACAAAATTATATGCAATTTTAAAACATAGATGACAGCACCTCAGTATCTAAGTTTAAAAAATGTTTGCATGTATCAGGAGAGTTAACGTTTATTTTGGGATTAGTTATAAAAATTAAATACCCATACTTAAGTTATAAGAATTTTTGAATGGTAGGTACGTCTTATTGATATTATGTCATTACTTTAATATATTTTGAGCTTACCTAAATTAACGTAAATAATGTCTTCCGGTGTGATGGAGAAGCGTGGTGGCGCGTGCACGTCCAAGTGGAACCATGTGCCATTTTTGTGCTGGTTCGGTGACCGGTTGAGGAAGACCACCTTACATTCGTACCAACCCTGGTAAAACAACAAAGAATGGTGTTTAAAATTATTATCAAATTAGGAGAACTAATGGAGCAAAATAAAATGAAATGTTTAATGTTACCTGATCAGATTCGCGGATATTGGTGAGGTTGAGGCTGGCTGCGCCGTAGGGCGAGTCGGGCGCCACTCGCGACACCCTGCCTTCGTAACCCTCGCCGCTGTGCGTCGGATAGCTCTCGTACCAGATGTAGATCGGGATGTCCTGTCCCTACACACAGACAGTCACGTTAAAAACTGCACAAATCTGGTGCGAACTTTTCACATCTGCCAATCCGCCACACTTATGTTACCATAGATCTAAATACTTATGTTCTAAATACGTTTCGCCGCGTACGGTTGCGGCGCTACAAACATTTTCCAACTCTGCCTAAAGCTTTTAAGACGATGCGTTTTTACAAACACTGACAGCATTCAATGCTCAATCTTGTAACGTAACGTACAACTGATGTCATTTTGGTTTTAGTAGTTACAAGATAAAAACTATCTACATACAAAAATAAAACTATTACTTTACAAGCAATGATGAAAAACTGTTCATGGACTTACATTACATGTATTATCTACTATAAAGTTCACCAAGTTGGTAATTCCACTGAAGGCAACATACCATACATATTTATCAATGACCAATCAGGTATCGGTCGTAAGGAATGCGTTATCAACATAGTGTACAATTTTAACATGCATAAGTAAAAACGGGGAAACTTAAAGCGTTACTATACTGCATGCAAAAAAGTTGATAAACTGTGCAGTCACTTAAACAGGAATTACTGAATTACGATACAAAATATGTAAAGTACTTGTACATGAATCTACTATTGCCGACAGAGCGTGGGAGAAGCCCACAGCCACAGGAAGAGAGAAACAGACAGAACCGCCGCCAGTGCGCGGAGAGTGCGCGTGCCCCGTGTCAGCCGTGTAAGCGATAGTGCTCCCGATACTATCTCAGAATAACAAGGGTGCGCCCAAATAAAATAATAGGAGGAAAAAATCTTATTGTACATGTAAAGTGGCAGTGTATGTGTATATTCGTTATCTAACGGGGGTCTGCTGCTCTCTCGGACTCGCTTTGAAGGTCTTTATCGCTGTGGTCAGTCGAACCGGTCTGTGACGAGCGCGGTAGGTACACGAGGCAATACGCAGAAGAGGCAGAGATACACAAAAGGCGTGCGGAGGGCGCGCGCGGGGCGAGGGCGCTGGGGCGGCGCCCCCGGCCCGCGGCGCCCGCGCGTTACCACTAGCACGGGACAATACGAGGTGTCGGAGCCGACACAGCACGAGATATACTTTACATTCTGCGGGGCGCGTCGCGCGGACGAGCCGACCTTTACTGAACAGAAACACACACACGGTAGATGAGCAGCGTTGTATTGTAAGAGTGGAGTGTGGACCGTCGTACCGTTTCGCCTACCTTCTTCTCCCACTGCAACACGTACGGCACCGGGATGTCTTCCGGAAAGTCCACCTGGCAGTTGAACACAACGCTCTCGCCGAGGATCGCCGTGATGTGCACGGCATCTTGGTGGTCTTGGTGGCAGGTAACTATAAAATAAACACTGGTTACTATCAGCTCTTGATGTGTAGGTTACCTTATATACATGAACGACCAGTACCTGGCAGGTTAACTAGCAGTAGTAGCAGCAAGCCGGCGGCGATGTGCGGCGGTTGCACGGCGCGCCAGCCCATGCCTGCGCTCCCATGTCACGGCCGCGCGCGGCGACTCATCGTTGATGCATCACCTGGGAACAACAACAACTACATTGTTGACTGCTACGTCCGTTGCTTTGATGCAACCCATAAATAATAAATTTTAATTCAGAACCTTACGTAAAGTTAGAAAACAGAGAGGAGGGGCTCGTGGCTAAGTGTAAGCTGTACGGTTTGACCGATAATACAGGTTAAGCCGCACTCGCCGCGGTTGGTCCGTGGATGGGTGACCATTTATAACATACCGAGACCCCTCCGTGTTTCGGAAAGCACGTTAAACAGTAGGTCCCGGCTGTCATACATAGATCTTTGGCAGTCGTTAAGTCAATTCTGACAACCAGTCTTACTATGGGATACTGTGTTTCCCAGTAAAATGGGTTGTGGAGGTCAGATAGGCAGTTGCTCCATGTAAAATACGGTATTCAGCTGAATCCGGTATGACTGGTAGCCGACCCCAACATGGTTGGGAAAAAGGCTCGGGAGATGACCTAAAGTTAGAAAACAGGCGACAATAGGCTCTGGTGTTTATTCATTTATTAGGTTATTTAGTGTTACACAGCTGCTGCAGTGTCACACAAATGCATGCAATATTTGGAGGCACGAGTACATTTTGCACGTTACATCATAGTTTAGTCCTAAAAACTCGTAGTTCAATGACGTTACGTTAAATGCCTAATTTAAAGAAGGTACATCAGTGATATAAATTAGCATCATCGATTCACATAAGGCAGCGGACACCTTGCCAAATTGAGCAGAAAACCGCGCCACCGGCTGATACGTTAAATTGAGCATTATGTATAATGTGAAGATTTATTCTAATCTAAGGCGGATAATGATCGTACTGCTTTGAGCTGGGAATTTTATCTAGGAATAGATATGGTTTCGTTTAGTACCTATATTAAGGTTTTGCTGCCTACCAAAGTCAGTTTATAGTGTAGTCAAATATTGTCTGCTTCTTACCGTTTGTAAAAAAAGGTAACGTCTATATACTGTGCATATCCCAATTATAGGTATAATAAATTTGTTGAACAACGCAACTGCTGAAATTTCGGTTGTTACTAAAATTAAAAAAGTATATAGCATACTTTTCTTTTAGACAAGTCAACGGGAACAAGAACTACCTACTAATTACTAACAGAAAAAGCAATGTTGCTTACTTAATCTGCTATCATTTTCTTACTTAACTAGAAACTTAAGAAGTGAAGAAAATAATAAAAACTGAAGACAACTGTTATTGTGTTAACATCGTGTGCCAACTAATTCCTCAGAATGTGTCAATTACTGAGGGATTCCGGGCTTTAAGCTGCTTGCCGTAAATTTTCATACTCGAATGGAAGTCAATTTATGTGTAAGAGTAGTCAATGGTTTAACTTAACATATATATTTACACTGACGTGAGAGACTTAGTTTTAAATATTAAACTTAACAAATAATTTTCAAAAATTACTATCTATTTATACAAAAGAACTTACAATAAACTATATAGTAGTAAGTAAGTCTAGATTAAGCCTTTGCAGTAGATTTCAATCATTTTTTGATTTTAATAAAATATTATATTATGTATTTTGTAAGTTGTGTTCGTTCTTTATAAAAGAAAAAACTGTTGAAAAGATTATAATTATATTTTAATAATTATTTACGCGTTTTTCGACATGCGAGACCGCCACCGCTTGCTGCGTCAGAGCACAATTAAAGGACTTCTGTTGGGTCCAAAACTAGGCAGGTGATCACGAGAATACGCATAAAAATAACTTATTAGTTAACTAAATGCTTTAATAGAAAACAACTAGACGATGGTTATTTTAGCTTTGCCGGCTTTGGAAAATAATTTAAAAATACACCTATTAATAAATTGTTAATATTTATCATCCACAAATCTTAAGATTTGCTTTGTGCCTAATTAAACGGTAAGTACCTATTTTTAATTATTTTTTTAAGTTTGGAAATTCTTTTATAAGAAGATCTACGATGTTCGCTTGCGCGAGGGTTTGGCTGTATCACTGGATTTTTTTTAGAAAGGTAACCTTATTTTACCTTAAATACTAGAAGTAAGCACATCGTTCATTTCTATTTAATGAACAATACCATAGTGAAGTTTTAAGGCAGTAACAATTATTTATTTTGTAACATGCCAACGAAAGCTAACTAATTACCTACCGATATATACATTCAGTATATAAAGACGTTAAGCTAGACGGTATATGAGAGGTGGGTGGCCTTTGACCCGCTCGTCCTTGGACTATTTGTCGGAGCGAGTAATTGCACTGCATCACGAAATATAATCGACCTACACGCCAGCCATGCTAGTACCAGTAGTACCTGCCGCTGCTACATTTAGGGGACGTTTACTGAACACTGTTATTAGGTGCACTATATAATTATTTACCCTCGGTTATATGAACAGTAATGTAAGGCATTATTTACTTCATGGTAAATGGTTATTTACTTACCTAAATTTTAAAACTGACTAGTGTAGGATAATTAAGGCTTTTTATATATATTGATTTTTATCAATTTCTTTATCACAAAATGAAAGTAAAGTATGTGGTAGATCGGGTCATAAAACTAAAATAATGATAAACAGTAAAATAAATCAACATAATATTAAGGAAAACGATTGTCCCTTTTGAATAAGGACTTCGTTTTATAAAGTGGCTATTTCGTAAAGCTAGTCAATTGACGATTTTTGAGGTTTATCTGCGAAGGATTCAATCGAATGGGTTTCTTTTATAGTACCCTACTCATTCAGATAAATGAGTTTCAATACAATTTGATTGATATGGTATAAGAAAGTGCTCATAAAGTCGTTACAGTAACTACACGCTATTATTGTATGAAACCTAGAAATTCCTTAGCGAAATGTTTGTATTTCGAGAAATATTTAAAATGACCATTATAAATTGAATTGTGATCGGCCATGTGTTATGTGCACGTGGCAATTACGGCTTTTTACTTTAGCAAAAATACACGCAAGTCAAGTCATAAATTACAAATAACTTGAGACCATAAAAGTTTTTGAAATTTGGATAAGCGACGTTTACGAAATATTAGTTCACAAATTAAATACGGTTTAACTTCAGTGAATATCTAAACTGAAGAATAAAAGTTGAACTAAGTCATACAACAATAATAACGATTAATATTTATAGATCTATTTAGGAATCCACTTTTACATTACATTTTACATTGCATGGAGGGAATATATTATTACAGAAATCAACGTAGCATTTACACGTGGACTTGTGACCTGAATTGTTTAAAATTAATATTTAAGTGAATTCTGGATAATTACTGATTAAAGTTTTACTAAATAATGCGACAGAAAAAGAAGATGTTCTGAAAAAGTCGTTAAAACTACTCCTTTTGACACCATGTCACATAATCAGAATATTTGTGTTGAGAGTTAAGTGAAAAGCATAATGTGCTTTTAACGTGACATGTGAAATTATTACGTAGAAAGAAAACCCTTATGTATTAATTATAATTATCACAGGACTACAAAAGTTCATTCAGGGGAGTAATTTACGGTGGTTTTAATTGATCATTAACGAAGGAAGTATGGTAGGAAGGGCAGCAACGTGGCAGAGAGCTGTCCCTCGCTGGGCGCCGCAGCCCGCGCGGAGCAGGGCGCAGCCGGCGCTCGGCAGAACGGTCAGCGGATGCTGCGGTACTCGGAGCGTATCGATTTTCGTACCTTATGGTGGTGCCGTACGAGCGAGCGCGGGATCGCGTGGCGAGGGTGCTCGTGCTGAGTGCGGACACGGTGCGGCGCTCTCGTAGGGTGCGGGCGGGCTCCGTCATCTGTGGAGGGCGGTCATGGGCTCGCGGCGGGATCGGCGGGATGCGTGCGAGGCGGCGCGCGGCGGGCCGGGCACTGCCCGCCCGCGCCCTGAGCGTATTGATCGTTGCGCGCGCAAGCCTCGCCCTCGCACATGAATGGTCCCCGGTGAGCAGCTCACGTGCTCGCCGCCGCGCGCCGCCGCGCGACGCCTGGCCCTGCGAGCCGTGACCTCCGCGCCTCCACATTGCATGCCGTACTCGCGACTGTCGACGCTCATCTTACCATACTATATTTTGCAAAAACTAAGTGCCCCCTTATGTGCCCTAATAAAATCTATTTCTAGATGACATCTTAAAATATCTCGAATTTAGTACGGTTTATATTTTTTCACGTATTTTTTTAAAAATTTATGTACTGTTGAGTAACAACAGATTTATAAAATTAAAAAGAAACAAGAATAACTTGTCAAAAAAAATCACGGGTACACAATACAAAGATAAGCAAGTCGATTGTGCATAGCATGAACTTTTGTAGTTGTCTGGAGAAATCATAATGTAGCTTTGAACGGCAGGTTTATGAGTGAGGGGCGTCGATATTGAGTCGGCTGACGCTCAAATGCGCCTATATTGGCAATATGCGCCTTAATGCGCTGTCACTGATCACAGCAAATCCCTTCCACAGTTTATACGGGTACTGATTACCTACTGTAATGCTCTGCCAGTTCCATGACTAAGCGCAAAAAGTTAACAATGGCAGATTTCCTCATCATGTTAATTACCGAATATCAAAACTGCTATGTATTTTGTTATACGAAAGCCGTATGATACAATTAGGGAGGTTTTATATCCGTTTCACGGCGTAGGTACAGATAAATATACCTACAGCTACAATAATTGGATCAAGCAAATGTAACATATATTTTTATTACCCGAATAGATCGTATGAAGCTCTAATGAGATCATTCAACGATAATGTTGATATTATTAAGCAAAAAACACTTCGTCGTAAAATGAATACTTTGTTAATAAAACTACCATCTGTATTCTATATGATTATGTAATCTCGAAACTATTTACTATTTACGGAATAGTCTAGTAAGCAAGTATAAAAAGAAAAATTCAATGAAAATACGAATATGCTACGGTCTGAAATAGGGATGAAGTGACAACGCTACGCATTGCTACGCGGTCTACGCGAGCTCTACGATGTTGTAACGATACCTATCGGCGTGGAAATGTAAACTTTTGAGTTTCATTCGTAGAAAGAATATTGATAAACTATTAAAGTCTGATACTATTAATATAATTTTTAGTATAAAGAATAACGAAATACATCTTATTTACTTTAAGCGTTCGTAGACACTTTCACACGGATGATTAGCAAACATGAAATGAAAAATTAAGGCCAAATCCTACTATACGTAGACTATCAATGTATATTTGTTAAGATATAAAATAGCGTTATCTCCATGTTTAAAGCTCGTTCTAGCTAGATAAAAGCAAAGCAGTAAAATGTAAGTTGTTTAATACAACAGGGGATTAAAGTTGCTGTATTTATTTTTTTAACTTAATACAAGGTTCGGAGCTGACTTTGTGGAAATACATTTCTTGTTCTCCCCTCTTGGGGGCCGTGTTTCGCAAAATATTTTCGCTGTGCGTGTAAAGAATACGTTTCGTTGTGATTAAACCTTGGCTTTCACATGATTATAATGCGGTGTTACTTGCAGCTTTATAACATGTAGTTAGATGTTCCGTATTCAGGACAATTGATCATTCTTATATCTATGAGAAGGATATTATATGAATAAATGTAAATTTGCTCATTCATTCATAGTTACTTTAAGTTTTAGTAACTAGATATACTTAGTATATAATATGACCTTCATAGTTAGAATATAATTAAAATAAACCATACATAATTTGAACAATGTAACGTAATGTAGATCCTGACAGTCATAAAATGATTTCGAATTACAAAAATCACAACGTTAATGTACATGTAAGTAGTCATGAGTAGAAATATAAAAGAAATTCAAAAACTTTTTGTTGAAATTTAAAATGATAACATGTCATGAATATTTTAAATATTTTTTTCATGACACATCTAAAATACCAAGAATTGATCATATAAAAATCAATAAAAAATTGCCGTGTAAATATTATTTTGTAGCTGACTGTACATGGCTCACAAACTTATAATTGTAGAGTACAGTCCCTATGTGCATTCTGTGACGTACAAGTCAGGCTCAAGGAAGTGTGACGCGCGAGGTGTCCTCTACCCTCCGCAGCTCCGTGGCCTGCTGCCAGCATAGCATATGAAAGCCATGTATGGCATGCCATAACATGCACAAAATCATACGTTCAGGCACTTTGCTGCTTAAAATGCTATTTCCGAGCTCTCATAAAAAATTCGTTTTATTGCGAAATAAGAACTTATATTTAAATGTGTGTTTTTGCTTTGTGTTTACAGGAAATGTGTGAAAGAAATTGTATATTACACATTTACTAGGAATTCTATACGACTCCTAAATGAATGGTTAAGGCTTGGTTGGTCGACTTCGACTTTTTTTAGGGTTTTAAAGTAACCGAAGGACATAAAGAAACTTAACCTATCTGTTTCACAATTCCAAGGAAATATATGAATTTCCTAAGAAATGTTACAGACATTGTCAATAAATGCTAATCTTATATATAAAATTCTCGTGTCACAATGTTAGTTACCATACTCCTCCGAAACGGCTTGACCAATTTTTATGAAATTTTATATGCATATTCAGTAGGTCTGAGAATTGGCTACTATCTATTTTTCATACCCCTAAGTGGTAGTAGGTAGGTAGTAGGCAGGTGCTAGGTAGAAAAATTGGCATTGCAACGCATGCCGGGTACAGCTAGTATTATTATAATTTCACGTTTCATAAATAAGCCCTGAATTACATAATTTCTGGTTTTTGCAGATGTAACGTAATGTGAATATTTTTCTTATTATTCTAAAGAATATATTATATTTTCTAAAGAAACGATCAGTAAATAAGTACCTAGTATAATATAAAGGAAAAGGAAGATTGGTAAGTTTCGAGGCCTACCGGTGCCATTATTTTGCAAGTAAGTGTAGAAAAAGATTACTCCAGTTTGTAAGCGAGCTTTTTCCGAGATAGTGTTCGCGACATAGCGCGTATGTGATACATGTATATATGTGGTAGTGTAGGTACGTACATACCCGGCTACTTCGTGACCGGAATGAGTGATGGAAGACGGGAACCGGTCGCGCTGCCGCAGGAAGGGACGCCCACTAAAATGACTTTCTCACCGAAAAATACTACACGTCGCCTTTTATATTTTATGGATATTTCATATCACTTTTTCTGTTAGGCCCTAACTATAATAAATAGACGGCGATTTATCTAATATCGGGTGCCTAGCTGTTTGTAAAGCCTGTACCTTTGTAAAGATAGACTAGTGACTAAAATAGGTTAAGCACTTCACACTTCACTATTAGAGCCACAACAATATTCCTTATATAATGTATTAAGTACCAGTAGTCGTACTATATAAATATGATATCAAAAAGCTATATTATGATAATAATGCGGCAATAGAAGCGCAACTTTATAAATTCTCAAACACTCAAATCACAAAGTTTATATTTGATACTGAAATGCAGAATGCAGTTAAATAATGCACCAAGAAAGTCTGTGCAGTGTCGACGACGCGATGCCTCCTTTATCATACAGCACGAGACCTTACTTTAATACCGACTGAAACTAATCTATACAGTTTACTTAGTTCTACCATTCCGTGCTATCGTGCTGACAAAATTATTGTATAATATTGAAACAATCGATTCTATTAAACAAATATAACCGAACGAAATTATTTTTATGTATTGTGACCTATGTACCCATATTCGCAAAATAAATGAATTGAATTTAAAAAAAAAAAAAAAACGTCAATATATATCATTAGGTAGGTAATACTCAAAACGTAAATGGAATTAACATATTCGTACGTAATATACATCACCATAAATTACAACTTTTTTCAAAGTTATGTAGGTACACCGAATAAAATCTAACTTTGTGTTTAAAGGCTTACGAAAGTTACCCGTGAACGAATCTTATTACTCTTTTGTCGCGGCATGCAAGTTTAAAGTAGAGAATTGAGAAGAGCGATCGACAAAGTTGTGGCGGGCAAGCGGATTACTCGTTCAGCCTTCGTCGCTCGGCGGCTCCCGGGAATATCGCAACGATAACGCGATTATTTGAGCTCGCCGGAGTTGAGGGGACTGTCCGTATTGTGAGCCTTGCCCGGGTTCATGTTAGCCGAGTTGAGTGCCACTAGTTAGCGTTTCGCATTCGAGTGTGACGTCAACGGATACCACACGCGGCCAACTTGATTTCGGCCAATTATACGCCGGAGCTGCAGTTACGGCCAATTACGAATTCGGTCGAGTTGTTATTGGCTCTTTGATACCCGAATTTAATTGCATTCATGAACGGAATTGTATAAGTACTTAATACCCGACTCTCTAGCTAGATATTCCAGAGTATGTTCTTCGTGTGTTGTATCTTCCTTCTCTCTAAATAACGATAAGGTTTTGTAGCAAGTTTAGTGCTCCTCACTCTTCACTGTGCGCAAAAACATAAATGTGCCAAATTGAGCGCAAATATTCACAAGACCCTTATCTCTGTGTAATGAAATGAGTGGCGTGTACAAATTGCCCTATAGGCCCTTATATCTGCACTCCCACTAACAATAGGTAATTGCTTGGAACCCTTTGAACCAGTTCCAGACGTAAAACTAAACTACTTAATATTCTTAGTTCAATTTAACCAAGAAATGCCCGGTTTCTTCTTTATCTTTTTGATAAACCATTACAGTTAAAAGTTCAACATCTTTAACATTAAGCAAACAAACTTCATATAAAAATAAAGCAAAATATTGAAGTTTAACAAAAATATTATGCTCTTATTTACATAGAGAGTATAATTAGTAGAGGGCAGCGGGCCAAAGTTGGAGGCGAGCGAATAGCTTTTAAAGAGAAACAAAGCCAAGTGGATATCTTACCAGTCCGCGCAGCATCCGACCGCGACCGACCCCTGCAACAAGGAAATACACTTTTGATTCTCTATTTTATTACAGCTATAAAATTAATTAGCCCCGCATTAAATAGTTAAGTAAACTTAGTGTATTGCGAAACCTGTTTTAATTTTCTTTATGAAAGTCTGACAATCACTAGGTTTGTGTCTAACTTTTGTCGTAGGTATTCTGTTATTGTATAGGTATCTGGTCATACGTCGTTCGTCACTTATGTTAATTTATTACATTTAAAATTGATTTGATACATATTTAAAATCAATAAAAACCTACTAGCTACCTATATACGTATCTACTACCTATGAAATCATAGGTAGTAGATACGTATATCTATTTTCAATGGTAGGTAGGTATGGTAAGATTTTAAGCACACTTACTGCTAAAAGTAAATTCTATTCATAAATTTTATTGCCATATAGGTCGGAGCTGACCTTTCTAAAGCAATTATTCTATGGTAGAGTTATTTTCAATTTAACGATACTTCGCTAGTTTTACAACAAAGGAGGATTAAATTCCTTGAACCCTATCAATGGGCAAATGTATTTAATTAAACACAATTTCTACCTTTGTTCAACTTACACTGTGACTTGCTGGCTAAGTGTTGAGAACTGTCTATAAGCATGTATGTTATATGATGCTATTTACTTGGTATTGGAAGCTTAATTTGGAAATCAATTAGATGTCGTAAATTACCTATTGATCAGTGGCGGTAGATCAAAGCATTTGAAACAAACTCCAACTGATTTCTTTTCTACGATACCTAGAGAACACACAACTTTTATCGTCGTGCTAAGTTTTGAGATTTTCTAACTGTTGTATTTTATTTGTGTCCGCGGATAGTTGAACTTCGTAATACGGTCGCTGAAAAGTGCTCGAAGCCACCTCAAAACGTTCATGTTTGCCGTATTGTGTTGTTCAGATGTCAGCCGACTACTTATCTGGGACCGAAGTGTATTGTGCTTGAAAGAAAATAGCTGGCAATTATGCTGGCAATATTTCTATTTGCCACGATATTTTTGCGTTTTGTATGTCACATGTTTTATGTTCAGGTCTATTTGACATAAGTGTTTTGATTGTTGATGAACATGACGTAAATGTTTGAAGTTAGTTAGCTAGCGTCGTTTTAATCAGCGCTTGTGTATTTGTGACCACTAGTTAATGATGGTGGCGAGAAGCGGGTCGGTGCTCGCACTAGTGCCGCACCGCCGCGCCGCTCGTCACCAGCTGCTGCTGTCACCGTCTGCCATGATTGATTGGCGTCCACCCGCAACCCGCAGCCGCAGTTAGGGTACGAACATCCATAGCGATAACTTAACATAACTATTAGATCTTCCCAAGCTTGGCTTCGAATATATGACAAATCCAGGGATTGTATTCTCTTCGAAGTCATGTTTAACTTCAGTCATCAATGTATGGAAGATTATATAATGGACACTAGTTTCAAAAACCTCCTTTACTTACGAAATGTCTTGTTGAAAATACTATTCAAGAGCTTTCATAATATTATGTGTTAAAACGTCACAACCTTATAAGAAGCAACCCTTGTCAACATTTGTTAGGTAAGTACTTAATTTTGAACAAAAGTAGAACGTTCATAACACCAATAACAAAGAGTGCAGTGAAAAATCTCGCCAGCCTCATTAACACATAAACTAGGTTTTCAGTAAGCTAACTATAGATAGCTTCATCCATTTGCTCCACTTTGGAATCTCAATAGGCGTCTTCCTTATTCTCAAAAAACCGCCGGCCTCTTTAACATGCAATCTAAATTCCGATTTAAACTGTGATCGCTCACAGTCCAAAGGGTCTAAGAGCTGAGGAATCTCGGGAATGCAATCAAAAACGTCTCAATGGTACCGAGCGATCTAAGGAAGCGACACACATCAAATCGTTCGGCACGCTTCCTAGTCGCAGCGCTCGCCGCAGATGTGACTGAAAGCCATGTCGCATCATACCACCATTACTTATATTGACATATATTTAATCCCAATTTACCTAACTCTACTTACAATTTACCCTTACCAACGATTGTATTATTACGTAATCCATTGTACTGCGCTACCGCAGTACAGCAATTTTTTGCAACAGTTAATTAAATCAAGAAATGAAATAGCATTGAAATTAAAATTGTCTAGTAGTTCTAGGACAGTCTGTGGTGGACAGATTGAGTGCGGAATAAAATATTTTCCCAGAGAGGCGTTCAGCTGCACAATATTAATTTTCTTTACTGCCCTGCTACCGGCTTAATTTAACTGACCCAAAATAATTAAATTATATTCATTTCACACTTCTCGGGCACGAATTTCGGTAGATCCTTTTTGGCGATGTGTTTTCTCATTTTCCAACATAAGTTAAAATGGGAATGTCTATTTAACTCGTGATAAAGTACTTTGACTGAATAGGACTAATTAGAACTAAATAACTTGTTAACTGTCAACAATATTAGCGTGAAGAGCAAATTCCATGAGCAATCAGCATTGAGCTTAATACATACAATGTGTAGGTAGGTAGTGATGTGATCAATATCGTGCATTGTTAGATTCGGAGACGGGTGCCGGCGGCGCGTAATTTCCGCTCCGTTCAGCTTAATCGCGCCGTTTCCTGTATCGGCTTATGAATCTTTTGATACCCCGCGCACCACAATTCGCGAATCAATTGATTACCCAAACGTTCATGGTAATCACCGCACAACGTCGGTTCATGTCTGTGATCTAGTTTATTCTGGATGTTGTTAGCCTTTATTATAAACACGTCGATTGAGTGATCCGTACGGTAATCGGTGTGTTTATTCTGTGTAATGTGGTTACTGTCTTTGGTGGCCTGAATGTCTTCAGTGGTATTTTTAAATGTTTTAGACATGTGTACAGTAGGGGATTATAGTAACGCATATGTCTGTAGGCTTGTTGCCTTGTCTATATACTTTTTTCTGTTCATTTTAATAATAATTTCATTTGCCTTATTGATGAGATTATTTTTCTATGTGTCTATGTTTTGTTTAGACTTCATGGGCTCAGTTCGGATATTGAACAACAATGAAATATTTATTAGATAAATTATCATAATATCACAAAAATAAAAGTACGAATAGTACATAATAGAACAAGAATAAGTCCGAACCCACGATACATCGATTAAAGCGTACTGTTCCCGATCAGATAATAGTAAACCAACTGAACATCAACCGAAGCAATTTAGAAAAATGAGATACGCGTAACATGTTCAACCTAAATAAACTTATCGGCGGACCATTCATACGGTGAAAGGGTAGAAACATGCAACGTAATCAACTGGGCTGGTTTTAATCATCGAGGGGTGTATATTCGACACGGCGCCCCCGCCATGTCGAACCATATCTACTCGTTACCTAGGTAGTAGGTACAACGCTCGCGACATGGGAACATTATTTGAATACACGAACAGTTTATCCTAAAACGACACGACACAATAACGGGTATGCAGAGTGTATGGCTGTATACATTTTAGCGAAGTTGTATTTCGATATTCTGTTCTTGGACATTACAAGTGTTTTTAAAACGAAAGCTTTGATAATTTGCATTGTTAATTTCTGGTATAATATAAACATTTAGGCAACAAAGACCAGGAATGCGTATCTATAATATAACTGAAAAAAAAAATGACAATAATATAAATACCTGGCTGTGTTATGTTACCTCTGTTATGGTAATTAATAGTCAAAAATTTTAATACTATATTTATAAATACCCGTACGTGCAGACGGGCGAGAACGCCATTACGTCGCGGAGAATCTTAACACCATGATTCAGAAAATGCCGTCAAATGTACAACTTAACTGCATCTGCATGTGTAATACCTAAGCAAATATCTTGTGATAGAGTGAACCGATTGCGATGAAACAAAAACTAAGTAAAACTTTAAATCACACTCTTTTTTTGTATATAACAGTTATCTACATTGGTCTCTATGTATATGTGTGTATACTACCTGGGTGCGTAAATGAGGCTTCAGGTGAAGGCACTTGCGCAAAAGTTAAGTATTGAGTTTTGCTAAAAGCGGCTGACACCGACTCCAAAAATAACAATAATTGTGCTTGAAGTGTAATATATACTTATTATCCTAATATTTTGATTATTTAATAAGCAGTACGTTTAAAATTATTTTATGCTTTTCAGTGGTTCGGCTTATTGAAGGCGGTTCTCTTTTTTTAAAAGAAATTAAATAGTTATCATCAATAATATGTAGGTATTCTGTTATCATTTTTATTTCTCTTCGTTTTTTATTATTATTTAATTCTTTAGGTTGTCACTAGTGTACTTTGAAAAAGTCCTGATATGTTTTCTAACCAAAGATATATGGATGAAAGGAGGCCCCAACAGGTGTTGAGATTTGTACTAGTTACAAGTCGACAACATTGAAAGAATTATTTCTTGCAAATTCTTAACATTTTCAGCAGGTGCTTTACATTTTCTTTCGCCGTGAATGTGCTAAGTACCATAAAAAGGGAATAAATCAAGTCTGATAGGTACTGCTCTAAATAAATGTAATTTACGGTTACATTTCGCTTTCCGAGAGTAAAATGACGCGTTTCTATAGCTACGTTGTATCTTGGGGAAATTCTTATACCTATCTACTTTTGTCCGGACATTTCAGTAATGTGATTATGAAACGCGTACCTACTTTCATTGAAAGCTAACAGACGCTCTAGATAAGTGACATTATTGTAAGCGTTAATGCTGATTGAATCGTTCAAATGTATGAAAGTGATTAGACTGAGTCACGTCACTTATTGAAAAGGAATTAATTTCACTTCCATACGTTTCTCGTACTATAATTTACGATTTTATTTTTAAATATTTTTTCATTGAAATGGATCTTTGTGTGTGTGTGGTAGATAATCACATTCGTATGGCATATATCCTACTGGTTTTAGGCGACGCAGGACCGTGGCACCTGGTGATCCATGAAGATTTATGACTCGCAGTAGACTACCAATTGTTTACTTGATGAATTTTGCTGGTACGCAAATAAAATGATTGTAGGCCTTCCTCCAGTCTTTCAAGTAGTGATTGTCATTTTTTCATAATGGTGTCCAGCTAATAGGAATCAATTATATGCGTTACGTTTAATCACCTAAATCTGTAAAAATACAAGAACAAAAAATACTTAAGTATTCTATCAAGAATAGTTTGCAACTCTTGCCTTCCGTTCTACGTTCACAACGTGCCAGAAAAGGAATTTCTACTTAACAATGTTGTGTTTTTACTCCGTTTTTGCTGCATGGTGGTGACAAATGGATTAGATAAGGTTTCTGTGCCAGGCAGGAGATGG
Organism: Autographa pulchrina; assembly: GCA_905475315.1. Taxonomy (NCBI): domain Eukaryota; kingdom Metazoa; phylum Arthropoda; class Insecta; order Lepidoptera; family Noctuidae; genus Autographa; species Autographa pulchrina. The sequence continues at coordinate 9,680,299 of FR997768.1, forward strand.
GACATAAAATGGTTGGTAATGGATTCATAAGGCGAGTACAAGCCACGACTCGCATTATGACTTCACTCTTTAATGGTGGAACCTAGTCCGCCTTTGTTAACCATGAATTGTTGTAATAAAAACGAAGTACGGTCTTGTCTTACAATTTTATAATCAAGAAGCCTTGACTTAATCAGATAATTAGATTATTATTCTTCTTTAAGAGCTTCTTCTGCGAGCAAAGGTTGCGTCATTGCCTGTCTCTTTAACATATTTTTTATGCTTTCTTAAGAGAAGTAACTACGGTAACTTTTATATACCAGTTGTCCTTTTACCTTAACAAATAACGATAACAAATAGACTGCATTTTTACACTAGTTAACACGAGACCTATTGGTTTTTTTAGTTTTATCTTGTTTTTAATGTATAATTATATGTATTGCAAAATACTATGTTGCCTCTAATAAATACTTAAAATAACTAGGTATCTTCAAACTTCTTTATTTAAAAGAAAAACTCTACATTAATATAACCAATAGAATAAAACGATTCTATTCGTAACCACATAATCCAATATTAAATTACAACTTCAGAAATAATCTTGAGAGTTTAAATTTCAAATGTGAAGCAATTTTCGGTTTTATCAGAGGGAAGTAAGAGGGAAGGAAGCGGGGAATGTGCCGGGAATGTTTGCTTAGAGACTAGACGCCGCGCCGCCACTGCACGCCGCCGGCTGCGGTATTACGTATCTTGCAATAGTAAAACGACAGCAAAACTTCGTATTTTGGTTTAAATTAGTATTACGTATCGCGATAATTTAAATAATTTAAGGCGCTGTGAATAGTAAAAATGGGCTCTTTCAAACAGTTTTTTAGCAAAATGTATAGATTTCAGAGCAGCTAAAAAAATATATGTTAATCTTTAACATATTTGTGAAAAATTAACCAGGCAAATCTTAGGGTCTTCTCTGGTTGATTTTCAGATTCTGTGCATGACTGAGGCAGAAAATAGTTGGGAATTGTCCTGCCCGGGCACAGATCTACCCGAGCAACGTTCTTCTCAGAGGCAGTGGGACGAGCCGCTTTGCAGTTTGATACGGAAAGAATTAATTAATACGTCAATCAACACTGCAGAGCGCGCGCGTCTCCTGGCTGTGGGAGAATGGGAATCGGGCCTCTGGTTACAGGCACTTCCGTCAACCACTCTTGGTACGATTTTGGATGACAATACTTTCCGGCTCGCCATCAGTTTATATTTAGGTATACCTTGTGTCGCATGTCATCGGTGTCAATGCGGTGAAACAGTCGATTGCCTCGGTCACCATGGCTTGTCCTGCAGCAGGAGCGCAGGACGTATATCCCGTCACGCAAATATTAATGACATTAACCGTCGTGCTCTTGTCATTGCCGGTGTACCAGCTGTTTTGGAACCCAATGGTTTGGTGCGCAGCGATGGTAAGAGACCTGACGGTATGTCATTGTTGCCTTGGAAATTGGGTCGGCCTTTGGTGTGGGACGCAACGTGCGTCGACACCCTTGCGCCATCCCACGTTCTAAGTTCGGCGGCCTCTCCTGGCGCTGCTGCTGGAGCAGCGGAGACCCTTAAACGGCGAAAGTATAATAACCTAATGGGTAATTATATTTTCGAGCCGTTTGGGGTTGAAAGTGTTGAAACGCTCGGGTCATGGGGTCCGAGTGCACGAAATCTTTTTAAAGAACTGTCAAAACGTTTGGTAGACTCTACTCGTGATCAGAGAGCTGGTTTGTTCCTTGCACAGAGAATCGGCATAGCCATTCAACGTGGCAATGCTGCCAGCCTTCTGGGCACCTTTCCCGCCATTGACAAGGATGACGATGAGTATTTTGACGCGTGTTAGTTTTATTTATATAAGATTTAATTTTAGTCTTTGTTTGTTCTTGTATTAGATTTAAGTATTGAATTGTAAATTAAATTTAATAAAGCTCTAGAAATTTGTGAGAAAACGTTTGTTTTCAAAACACGATTTCAGTAATATTTCTCGATAAAAAAAAATCGTAAACAAACTGTGGTAAGTTTTCCGGTAGATATTATTTATGAACCAATCTTGATAAAATTACCTATTAATAACAATAACGTAATAAGTTAATAACTAATAATGAACAAAATGTTTGTTGTAATTTTTCAATTAAGATACTTAATATATTACCAAATACCTATTCATATATTTAATGAAAAATAACTCGGTCCTGACTAACTAAATATGGCGTTTTGTTCGCTTCTCTTTCATTCCTACGCGGACGGCACATGAGTAGATAAAGGACGGACAGTGTGCCCAGTGCAGTGCGCGCCACAGAGTACATTTTGTATAACTATAAGTGCGCGCTGAGGCGCGGTGCTAGATGGATCTGTGTCACTTTTTTTCCGATTGACAGATCTAAAATATATGACAAAATCAAAAATAATATAATAATATGTCAAACAAAAACATAATGGAATTTGTAAAGTAAATACCTACTGCTTTTTGCACATCTCATTTCTTTTGTATGGTTCGTTACTACTCGAAACACGCTGTATCTCCATAATTTTCTCCAGACTCTACCATCAAGCTTGTCGTACGTTTTTTTTTAATATTTTACTCTTGATACTGAAGAAAAATACAGATCGTCATAAAACATATTGCTCAGGTTTTCTAATTTTATATTTTTTTTCAAATCACAATATTTGATTATTATTAGGTATTCTAAAAATAAATCAACAACATTATATAGGTAAATGTAAAAACACTATAATATGTAGTAGGTGCATAATACTTTAAAAATAAATATATGTGACATTATCGTAGGGGCGGGGCTTCTCCGTACCGAACCCGTCCGCTTCACTCCTAAATTACATCCATAGATATGAAGAGTATAGTATACTGAGTAATTACATCAATGCTGGCTATTTACAGAGCGTAGACGGGCTGCGCGAGAATTGAGAAATAGGTATTTGAAGAAACTATTGCCGTCGCGCTGCGCCCTGCGCCGCGCCGTGTCAATGAGTGAGTGAATAGGTAGTCTGTGTTTGTGTGCGTAGCTCAGTAGCGCGCATCTTTCGTCCGCCCTATTAAAAAGGATTCACATTTACTAATATCAAGAACTAGCTGTTGCCTGCGACTTCGTCCGCGTCAATTTCTGTTATTATGATCGCGATAAAGAAGTTTTTAAAAGAATATATTTTTAAGTCCTGCGTAAATGATATTTTTAGTTTTATATTCTTGTAACAGAAGAACATAATGATTTTCAGCACTGCATCATAAGACGCTACGCTGGCCGGCGGGCGAGGGGGAACCTCGCCCGCCGGCCAGCGTAGCGTCTTATCTTGCGCATCATGCGCGCGTGTGAATTTTGGTGCAGACTTATTAAAATATATACTATTAAAATTATTATCTTCTGAGATGTTCATTGAAATTAAGTGATTTTAAGGATAGTTTTGTTCACAATTAAGCAATCTTAATCAACATCACATTTATTTGGATAAGTATTAATATTATGTTGACAAAACTCTGGCAAATAATGCATTAATTTCGACCAAAGATTAAAAAGGTTATAGTGAGTCAATTTGAAAGATAGACATATACCGTCAAGGACATTTTTTAGATTATAGAGGAATAATTCTTTACTACATATTTTTTGGGTAACTCAAAACATTTACGCGGCCTACAAAACGTCTACAAAATGAAAAAAAAAGAAACAAACAAACTCTTCAGTATTATAACAATGTTAGTATAGATAAGGCCAATTGCACGTCACATGCTAAGATATTCTTAGTTATTTTCTTTTTTTGTTTTATTTGTACCCAAGGGTTTATTTTTTTACGTTATATGATATAATAATTGACGGTCGGATCTTTACGTTATAATAATTATTGACGGTCGGATACCAAGAAATTTAACTGTAAGAGAAAGGATGTAGGTATGACACAATAAATGTAATATTTATTACTAGCGGCCGATCCCGGCTTCGCACGGGTATTTAACTAATATTAAAAAAAATAACATATATATACAAACACTTTTTACGCCGCAGGGTTACTAAAAAAAGTACATTATAAAAGTTGATTGAAAATAATGAATTTATTTTGTTATGTTTTATTTAATATTCGTTCAAATTTTATTTTTGTTCTATTTCACTTCCTTCCATCCATCCCAAGCGAAGTGAGCAGCAACCACACGATTTTTTTTAATAATTACATTTTCGTCATATCTTTCGAATGGAATGTCCGAATTAACTAATTCAAAAAGTTATATAAAGGCAATGAAGCAGTCTTGAATATGAAGTATTTTATTTTGATTAGGATTAATACGAAGGTACAAATAAAGATCCTTTCCTAGAAGCGCCACAAAAAATATGTTTTTTTTTTTTATAAAAAGATACACTTATTGTCACATAACTATAATAGTTAGACATATGCTGTCCTGACAGTTTTTGTAGACAATGATGTGTTTTGCAAAATCGTAGTACATTATTTTGTTCTATCATCAATAGTTCTAGCAGCGCACGCGATGAAAGGATTTTTCTAGGCCAATTTTTTACGACTTCGGTTACGTTACTAGGTTTTAGTGAGGATCCCTAATTTTTTCTAGCAAAAAATATAGCATATTGTACATAATTTGTTACTCAAGGTGCATGTAGCTTTCTAATGGTGAAAAAATAATAATTTAAAAAAAATAATCTTATTATCCTATCCGGACGACGGCTAATTCAAAAACGCAAACAATATAAAAATCGGTCCAGCCGTTCTCGAGTTATAAATGGTGTAACCAACACGATTTTTGACTTCCTTTAATCTATACTATATATATTATATATAATATTATATTATAAAGCTGAAGAGTTTGTTTGTTTGTTTGTTTGTTTGTTTGGTTGAACGCGCTAATCTCAGGAACGACTGGTTAGAATTGAAAAAATCTTTTTGTGTTAGATAGTCCATTTATTGAGGAAGGCTTTAGGATATATAACATTACGCTGCGACCAATAGGAGCTAAGCTTCAGTGAAAAATGTCACAAAAACGGGGAAAAATATTCATACTTGAAAGCTTCCATTGCGTGCGCTGCGTAAACGGTTCGAGCTACCCAAAATATATGTATGAAAGAATTGTTCCTCTTTAAATGATCTAAAAAAATGTCTGCGACAGTATATGTCTATCTTTTAAGATTCACTCACTATAACCTTTTTTAAGGTAGTCATTTGGTCGAAATTAATGCATTATTGCCAATTATTTGCTACAGAGTTTTATCAACATAATATTAACTAAAATTATCATTTACGCAGAAATCAGAAATACTTTTTTTTTTAACTTCTTAATCGCAGTCATAATAACAGAAATTGACGTGGACGAAGTCGCGGGGATCAGCTAGTACTATATATAGGTACAGATTTACTTGATAAGAGCATAGTCCGGTCAATTTATACATCCGAGGTTACAATATTTCACACCCAGCTGAAAATTAGAATTGTTTAAAACACCATTATAAATTAAATGTAAATTAATAAACCTCTACGAATTTTCCGCTGCGTGCGAATTATTAAAACCTCACCCCTATTTTTTGGTCTAATTTGACCGGTCTAAGCAGTCATTATTTAATAAACTCCTCAGTAAATCTGTCAAGTCAAGAGCAAAATTATCAAACCAAGCAGTAGAGTTTATAATAATATGTATATGTATAATACGCAACTTTAGTTCCGTACTATATGGTTACGGTTTGTATTTTTACAAGAGTCATTTCGCTCAAGTTCAATTTAAAAAAAATAGTTAATTATAAACCATAAAATGTCAGTGAATTATTATTTCGTTGTTTATTAAAAAAAAAAAAAGAATACATATAAGCATCAATTACACTTTTCAGTAAATCAGTATAGGATAAACTTCGATATCGACTGACATCACTATACTATCGATAAAAACTTCGACACTAGTCACTTCCCTAATTGTGTACGTTTTAGTCTATACCTCCCTCACCTCTCGTCTCCCCCGAAGTGTGCGATAGGGACAACTGCAGCTCAGAACGATTTTAACTACAAAAAACTATGACCGATCGTTTCGTATTCCGCTGTTTTCTGCTCGAAATCTAAGCCGATGAAAATATTATTGGTATCAACATTTAGAGAAAGAATAGATCTATGTCCCTATTATTTTCTTTTATCTTAAAAACTTTTTAATTTTCTTCAGAAGTCGTCTGATTACGTAGGTAAAAACAGGGTATTTTTTTAGGTTTTCCGAACGTCATATACTTTTGCAATATTTTTTTTGAAAAAAAAAAAATGATAGGGACATGCCTTCAATAGGCCTACATTTTAAGAACTTAAAACAATTACTCTAGAGGCATTATCCAGGAAGACAAAAGGGGAATACGTTTGTATGGAAAAAATGCAGACCGTCTACGCTCTTAATACAAATAAGCAGTTTGACAGGAGTTAATTGCACAAATTTTGCTGTCAATTGCCGTTGCTTTGCTTTTGCAACATACGTAATAAGGCCTCCGGAAAGTACCGACGGAATACGACTGATCTTGTGAAACGGTAACACCCCCTTTTAAAATGATGTTGCGTTTGTAGGTCACATGTATTTTAATTAATTTCTGCTTATTTGGTTTTCAATGTTATTTTTATTAAGTAGGTGAAGTAGGGACCTACGTACTTGTCGTATGTATGTACTTAATTAAACATTGATTTTCGTAACAAGTGGAAAATTACCTGAAATAATTACTTATTGAAGTGCTTTACTTATTCAATTGTTTATTGAAGAACACTTCCAAGCTTGAAACAAATTATGTTTTATTTTTATTTTGTTACCGCAAAAAAAAAATTAACGATCATTAAGCATCCCTCTTGCGGGGTTCGGACCTCAAGTGTGTGTGTTGCTAAGGCAAACAGCAAGAGAAGGCTAGATTTAAGAGGAATATTTTATTTGTTCCTTAGATCGAATATAATATACCTAAATACGAATTATTTACACCTAATTATTTACATAGTCATTCAAGCTACTTAGATAGAGTAAAGTAAGTAACCACTTTGTCGTCGCTAAATCTATACGGAGATGAAACTTATGTGTTCAACTATTTAGTGTTATTTGAATAACAAATCAACTAAGTTCACACTTACCGTATGCGTACTTACGTAAATGCCGCATTTCAAACAGTAGATACAAACTAAACTTAGCTAAGGTAAATGTACTATATTACGGGATAGTACATTATGCCGTGATATTTTGATTTTTGACGTAGAATAAGAAAAGAAACAGTTAAATCTATATTTACTATATTACTAAATCAAGTCTAGTTATAATACTCCAGGAAAATATATTTTTTGAAACCACTGGGCAAGTTTTAAAAGCCTTTTCGCACCTCCGAAATCGCCAGTCGGAACTACGCAGTCGTTTCTAACAGTTTGTTGTCGGTGGGCGTAAGGTAACACCGGAAACTTCGTAAGGATTTGTTGTGATGCCGGTAAGTCTATTTAATGTATCATTGTAAAATTATTGTTGAGTAGTTATTAGAAGAAGGTTTTGTAGTCATATCAAATTTATTTAAATAATATTTTAAGGGAAATAGACGATTTTGTGATTCCCGTAATTATGTACACAGCCGAGACGCGATGTACGTAATTGCGTGATACTCACGCAATTAAAGAAACTCAGTCAGAAATGTTTTAATTCCATAAATATATCTGGGGCTACATTTTTTCATAAATTTTATATGAATAAGCGAAGTAATGACTGTAGATTATGAAGACGTAATTACGGTATATGTTTTTTTTGGAATCTTAGTCTTACATTCAGGTCTAAAATTAATGATAACCACGTTTTACTTAAGTTAAATGGAGTATGACATGAAAAATAAATTAATGATAGATTATATAAGTAATACAGTAGAGTTATTTATATCGATGTCATGCTTATAATAGTAATATCACCTTCCAGCTTATTAAGAATTTTTAATAAAAATATTTAATTTATACACTTTTTTTCACTCCCGCAATAATGAACGCAGATTTTCTACTAATGTCTCTTATTCTGGTATATTCGATATTAGTAAAATATTTAAGCAAATTAACTAAAAATGCGAGAAATGCTTGCAATAACTATTTTGTGTGTGTGCGTGCACTTGTAAATATTTTTATGCAATAAATGTATAATTTCATTATGTCATATTGAAGCTAGATATTTCGGGTTCGATCCACGGCCTAATAGGGAATAAGTAGTTTAATTTTGTTTTTGTTTTAAGAAACTTTGATTTTGTTGAGAAAGTTTAATTTTGTTTTTGATGTTTTATTATATTTGTTTCTGCAAAGTTATGTTAATTATTAAGTAGAAACAATAATTTTAAAAAGCATTATGTTTCTTATTGTTTATAATGTGATTTTATGTTTAGCAATAACAAATGTTGTGATTCTACTTCAAGATTATAATATAAATAAAAGATTTAAGATTTTTTTAAATTTTTATTTCAAACTACCTGCCCAAATTATGAACGGTTAAGGTGTAACGGAATTACGTGCATCAAATCCCGGAATTAAATCACGAGCCTAATTTTGTCACGGAATTAGAGCCAAAGAAATGATTTAGCAAAATATCAATTATTTCTATAAATTAAGAGGTATGAGGCAAAATAATATCCAAAACCCATCTTAAACGAACAATCTCTAGAATGAACAAGAGTTGTTACTTTTAGCACTTTCGTATTTTTTTTAAATCGTCCTCAAAGTGTACAACGCCTTAATATACCGTAATATGGTACATTTACCTTACAGTTCTTATTGTGTTTCGAGGGGAAATTGCTCGGCATTATCCAGCCTTGACGATCACGAACCCTATGATTATCGACAATGTACCTACAAATGTATAAATGTATACATAGCAGAGATGCCGTCTGTTGTCGATAATTTTATTACGGTACTTATTTCGAACGAATCAGGAGTTTTAATTTCCATGTAACGCCAGATAGAGGGTGGCTAATGCGATTTTTTTACAGGACGCGATAACGGAACAAATTTCCGTTGCGATCGAAGGGAATTGTATTTACAGGGACTCTATCAGATATATGTGATTAGTCGTGAAAAATATCGATACAAACAAAAGTAAAATAAATCATAAATCCTACACTACCTAATACCTAGTTCTTCTACGTTACAATAGGTGGCGCTAGTAGTGCTCGTGCACTACGAACATCTGTCATTGTAAAGTTTCGTTAATGTAGCTATAATGAATGGCATATGATACTTGATTCAATATAAAACTAGAATGAACTTATGTGACTCTCATTGAATAATTTTTAGTTGCAAAAAAGGTGTCCACACAGGATGTTACCTCAGAAAGGAAATCGTGGACCGGTTAGGTTTCTATAATGTGATCCTACGGCGCGGCTGCGCAGGCCTATCGGTTGCCGAAACCGCAGGCCCATCCTGTGCTAGCTCGAAGGAAACCACGTGAACATACACGTTAAATAAAAGTGGAAGTCGCTTGTTATTAGGGTTCTTCCATTATAAGTATATATTTTAAATTTAAAGAGATAAATTCAATTAGAAATAGCCAAATGTAAGAGAAAAAGCCGTGCTGAATGTAAGGTACAACAAAAAAAGTATAGATTTACTTTTACATAGTGCCTGTGTTTAATAACATAAGAAATAATAAAAATAACTAAACACCTAATGATTATGAAAAATATTGTACTCGCACCCTATTAACGGATTTACCAACCTGATGCTATTGTGACGCCTGTTCTAATACACAGAAGCGTGGGAATTGAACAAACGTCAAAATCTAATAACTTATATACTTATTTAACAAAAACTTAAAATACATCGTATAAAAAAGTTCACAATACCATAACACTAATATTTATTGTAAAAGTTCTATAGCCACATATTAGCTTTGTTGAGCTTAAGAAAATAAATTCCCACGGTTATGAGAGCATAACGATGCTATCTCTAAATTGCTGTAGGAAAAAACGTAATTATTAGCTTATCACAAAAGTAAACCAACACAATAAAATTAAAAACAACTTACGTACTATTGTGTAATAACAAGTAGATACGTGCATATAAGCTCAAAAGAGTAAGCTTTACGATTAGTTTCATGAAGAGGAACTAGATGGCGTTGTTCATTGACAGGCCGTTTCTGAATGGCGGTGTTAAGATTTTCGCCCGAGTTTATATATAGGGCCCAGCTACCTGTCACATTTGCTTCATGCCGGCTCGGTCTGTAGTGGTTTACGGACTCTACGGGCCGAGGCAACTAACCTAACCAACTTCTTGGACCTCATTTGCGGGGTGGCGGGTCGACTTTCGAGTCAGGAAAAATTGAAACCCCGCACTAAAAACGATGATTAAAGATTTTGATAGGTAAAAAGAAACGTAATTATGTCGTAGTCATTAACATAAACTACGAAGTACGAACTATGTAATTTGATTAACCTGAGTATAAAAACAAAATACGATAGTGACTTTTTAATCAAATTTAAATTTTAAAAAAGGTTTAAGTTTTTTTGTTAAAGGATTCCTGTTAAGGGTATTTTCTGTAACAAAGTGATAGTTGCATTGTAGGTAAACATTTCATATCATTATATTTTAACAAGTTAATTAGTGAATATAACCTGGTAGTTCGACAAACGTTGCTTCGTGTCGACTCGATTTCTACAAATGATAAGTAAAACATTATGTAGAAGTTTATTTAGGGAGGTAGGTATAACAATTTGTGACGAGCTCAGTCGCGGTTCTTATTGAGTTTCGACGAGGGGCCTTAAATCGTCATTGCAGTATTTAGCGAACTTTAAAGGGTCGACGGGAGCATGAAACGGTATTTATAAATGTAACATTTATTCCGAAAGCGAGGGATTTCAAACCCCATTTTCATTCTACTTATTGTTTCATAGCAATACATTTATAAGTATTTATTGTCTGCAGCTATCTAGAAGTTTTTTAATGTTCCGATTGATTTTTGCCGAGCTCGTACCGTACCAGGTGGAGTGGAGACTTGTTGTTTATTTCTGGCGGATCGTGACCGTGCCTAGTTCCTACTATAATAACACTATATCGGCCATCAATTTCTTGTTAATAGCTCAACGTCTAGAGTAAAAGTTTTGTCGTCAAACAACAGTTATTGATTTTAGCACATTCAGTTGTTTCAAACAGGGTCGTTTGAGGGCGCGACAGGCCTGTGAGGGGTTTTCGGGGAAGGGGTGGTGAGGTACGTGGTGGGGGCGAGCAGGGGTAGGCAGTAAAACGGCAACCATACCTCCACACGTGAATATTTGATGGCTGAATCTCGATGTGGCTACGGATACAAGGGTATTCAGGTTATCAGGCGCAGTCCCAACACTGAATTGACGGAGAAATTAATTAACTTTGTTGATTACTGGCTTAGCTTTGAAACATGATAGCAAGTTTATTCTTATAAAGCAATGTAATGGGTTTCATTGAAATTTATGAATGCGGAATAAATAACATCAATCTGATACTTAATGGGATGTCTTATTACGTTACCGACGCGGCAACGATAACATTCAAAGTCTTATTGTTCTACCAAGTTTTACATTGCTGTAGCTTCTGCATAATTTTGTTCATTACATATTATTATACGTATTGAATAAATCTACGTGATCTGCTACATTGAAACGTAAGTAATACGTTATGTTACCTAAAACATGCATATACAGTATTTACGAAGTTTCTTTTGCTCTGTATGCTGAGAGCGTAGTCAGTGGGTGTAACCTTAAATAATTGATTTCATCTGGCAAAACGAGATCTTCCTTACTTCCGACGGCGACAATTTTACCCTAGCTGCCTTTTTTAACAGAAAGTGTCTCTACTATTCCTACGTAAGCTGCGGAATTATGCATGACCGTAACTAGTGACTCGGTTTACATAACAAATGTGATCTACGCCGGGGGAATTAAACGTTGAAACTTCTATACGGTATTCTATACTTGTATGAAGTAGGTAGGTAAACACGTTATGAACTTATGAAAAGGAAGAATGATGCATTGGTTGCGAGAATTGTATATTTAAATAAACCTTGCCTTCTTTTAACATTAACATTTGTAGAGCATAATATGTTATATATCATGTTGTGTCATATCTAAGGTTGGTTATTATTTGAAGGCATATTTCTTCACCATTCATTTACTGTCACATTCATCTTCATTACCCAGTTTCCGCTCTGTCGGTGATGCGGCGTCAACGCGCTTCCCGACGCGAACTTAAAAACATGCACGGAGTTCCGTGGGAGCCGGGTAATGATTGTTTACACCGATAATTATATTCGTTGATAACTTGGCGGTAGCACTGCCGCGCATCCGGCACATTTCTTACTCTCTTCCTACATTTTGAGTGGATTACTTAAGCGTTATATCTAAATAATGCATCGATTTGCGTATAGGTTTCATATGTGTAGGTATTTTCTCTTAGATATAGGACTTTTAAGAAGGGGTTTTCTGGGGCTTATATGTCGCTTAGTCTAACACGCGGTGCCAAGCTGTATGTAGTTTTAAATGCATTAAATCTTTAAGTTAATACAAAACCCAACGCAAATACATATCAATTTCAGAGAAGCATTCATTCCGTCTAACACGAAATAACTCTTTACATTTCTTCTTATAATATTTAACAAACTTCGCCAAAGCACTTAGACAGCATTAGGTTTAATTGTTAAAAAAATCTTGTTTTCGTAAAAATTGTGTGTGGCGTTACCCTCGGGAGTTGTAAATGGGCACACAAAGGGCGCGGTACAAGTAGGGTGCGTCCGTTACGGCTAAGTGACTTTTTTAATATTTCAACTTGGCCGTACTTTGTGAATTGCTCAGTGATTATGTGAGTTCTGCTACGTGTAAACCTTGCACTAGTGTCTCTTTCTATTTAACCTAAATGACGTTGGTCATTAGTCAAAATGTAAGTAGTGGTAATTAATGTCTCGAAATGTGAGATTGTCACGGGGTTCCTGCCAGAAGTATCTAATTTAATATTCAAAGAAAGAAAAAATAGGATTTTTTTACAAAGAATAAAATAGGAAATATTTTTTAACAATCTAACTTTAAACCAGTCTTCTTGGGACTGTAGAGCTCCTAATGAAATCTACAATATATCTTTGGCTAAAATAATCTTATGCGTCCGTATCTTCTAATTTGCAGTAATTTACCTTTGCCACCATAAGATGTCTTGATTAAAACCAATTGTTCTTGTGTATTACTGTCGTAAATATTTCTATGAATTTATGAATGCATTTCTAACGAGATTAGGGTTGATTTTGAAGTGTGAGCAACCCCTTGTCTGGTTGTAGTATAACTAAGGTCAGCTACCGCGTTTGGTATTTTTAAATCGGCGCGCTAAAGCCCTCAAGAAAATCACTCTACTATTAGTCAAGTTTTATTTAGTGCTTGCAAAATTCATAGCATATTGGTGCATTTGGTAATGGGACTATTGGGCTCTATCAGATGTAGGAATAAACAGTTATTTAAAAAACAAGATGATTGTTTGATTTACCTAAATAAGAATCTAATGTCGCTTCATTGTCAACAACAGTCTTGGATGACCCACTAGTGAGATGTCTTTGAGTGTATTTGACTACAATTATTTTTTTACCTAGTACCGTCAATAGAATAAGAATCATTGACATCATCAATCGAAGAGTCAATGACGGTTTGCAATACGGTTAGTTTCATGTATATTTAGCATCTCACCGCAGATATTACCCAAGTTTTTCCAAACGTCCGCCTAACTATTATTAATTTATTCAAGAGCTTGCGTAACCCGCTTGCCCTTCGCCCTACCTTATACACTTTAGAATATTAATAGCGACGTGGCCCTTGATGCTAATAATCATATAATGTTATTTCGAAATTCAACCTGCTTATAAATATGTAGTGCTATGAAAATTCAAAAAATTAAATCTTCAATATATTAGAGAGCTTCAAGAAAGCTCTGTGTGAAATCTCCAACACCTGGTGTAATTGACTACTTCCTAGATCACAATTATATATTTCCTAAACTTTCAGAATTTCGACTTAATTTTGTAAACCTACTGAACGGCTGTCTCGTAATTTTTTAATGAAACCATAATATGAAAGAATATTTAAAGTTTTAAAAAACTAATGATTTCTCTAATCAAATTAGGGCAGTTATTGGCATTGAAGTATAAATTGACCTTCAGTCACGGGTCGAAGGTAAATATAATAAGCACACGTAATAATGCTCAAAATGTATGGCTGTTTACCTAGAGCGCAGTAATAATATATCAAAGTAAAGGTCGCCATCACTCCGTCAACTATTTTCGTATACCGCCATGCAAATAACCATATTGCATCATTTTGCCGATCATATTTTGCAAGCCATGTAGGAACATGAAATAAAAAATAGGGTTGTAGCAAGAATGACTCCAATAATTACTTGCTACTTCAACTTCACTATTCTGTAGGTTACAACCGTTTCTAACACCTCACTGGCCCCATTCCTGTGGATTGGTGTCGATTTATATATTAAGAGTTTTAAATTTACTTTTTTTCAAACTTCAAAGTAAGTTGACAAGGAAAGACAGTAAAAGTCATTTGTTAAGTTAATAAAGAAGCCCTACGAGACTTTCTCCATCTTCATTTGAAATATCTACATGAATTAAACATCTATTTGACTTAATATAAGATTTAAGTCTACTGGTAATAAATTAAACTATCTAAGTGGTACCGGGAATCCAATTATTATCGGTAAGTAATTAGGTATCTTGGGACACCGCAGCCGATGTCGCTATCGCCCGCGTTTCCTCAATGGATGCAAATCTCCGATCCGATCTCAGATCTAGATTACCGATGAAGGAGACGTACTTCGGTAAGTTTAACAGATTAATACATTTACCGGCTCATAGACGAATAGGTCTACTCTACTCATACTGGGAATATAAAATGACGTAGTTCTTGAGCAGATTTAAAAAGAGGTAGAATGTCATAACTGTACTGAAATTATAATCATAATTTAGTGTATTATGAAGTAGTGTTTGACCACAATTTTGGGTCTAGTTCAAGTATGATTTCAAGATTTTATCAAGACGAGTGTAAAATTTCTCTGTAAATTTTGTTTAATAATAGACATCGTTCCTTTGTTCTTTTTAGATGAGTAATAATTCGTTGAACATCCATATAAAGGTACATCTGTTTGTTTAGCGACGCATTCCTATTTTAGACAAAAGTGCTTTGGTTTGTGTTATCTTGTGGACCTTGACCTGAATACCTAGATTTTAATAAGATGTAAATATATACCGCCCACGCTTTTGTAGTAGAATCAATCTTTATTTAACGTAGGTACCTTCCGAGTTAAATCGTTCTGTCCTTATAAGTACATAATGTGTTCGTAATAGTATATAATAATAATACATTAACATAATCAATATCATTATGAATTGATTGGTAAACAACGAAATAGCCATCAACTTGACCATGGTTTTAGGTTGGTTGAGTGATTGAAAAGAATTATGTTGATAAATGTAGTATAGTACTATAGGTAAAAGCAAGCATTACATAGGCTAGTACATACTATACTTAGTACTATGTTTATACTCCATTAGGTGGATCAGGATTGATGATAATACCCCTGATATTGATCTACTCTAACTATTAATTAGGTATCAAATAAAAGGATGTATATCGGTATTATCGGTTACTGTGAAAGAACAACTTTCTGACAAAAGTTGGGTCTCAATTAAAAGTTTAAGAGTAAATGTGTAAGGGTAAACAAAAGGGTTTGTTCGAAAAAACCAAGAGTTAAATATTGTTCATTATCATTTCAAGAACATTTCAGTGTTCAATAGGCAAAACTTTGTTTGGTGGTTTGGAAAGCGATACCTTCCTTATTCTGTCTATTCATGATAAATAATATCTGATTACTGATTAGTTATGTAATATGAGTCACTTTTCATACAAATTGTTTGAATACATCGTAATTAGAAACTTTCATATCTTGAAGAGATTATAAATATTAAAAAACATGAACTGTTTTTACTTTAAGTTACTAACGTAATTAAAAATTGTGTGAAATGTGTCGTTGCTAAGTGCTTCCTAAACATTAATATTCAAAGAAACTTGTCTCGGCCTTGGCACTGCTGAACTATGCGAAATGTAGGTACGAGCTTATAAATGACTAAAAATTAGATAATCTAAAGCTATTTTGATGTAACAACATAACTCTCTAAAATTTTAAAATCGACTAGCACAAACAGCTAAAACATCATTTATATGTGCGTATATGTGCGTAACTTCCGACATTTGTAATTTACTTAGGCAGGTATGCTGAGCTATCTTAAATTAAAACGCGTACATCATGCAACGTATTAAATGTTTATCTGTACGTATATCCAGTGCGTAATGCTCTCATTGTGCGGGCCGGTGTAAGACGTTCGCCGCCGCGCCTCCGTGCCGGGCAGACGAAGGGGGCGCCTACGCATCCATCCGCGACCGACACGATAACTTACTTACGTTCCCACATGCACTTTTCCATTGTTTACAAGCTCATTATGTCCTTGTAAAAACATCGCCTACGCCTCTTACGCAATAGACAAGTAGGTACCTCTAATAGTTTCCGAGAGAATATTTTATGTATTCCTTGGATTAGAGAATATGCGTCGATTTATTTTTAAATTACATTATTTTGTTTCATTCAAATCTGAATTTATAAAATAAATAAACTTTACTTTTCTAGAGTAGCAAGATTGTAGAGGAAAATTATAGCGAATAATGTCATTCTGTGGTCGAATCAACAAACAAAATAACAGGTCAACGGACAAACAAAATGCGTACTACAACTGTCCTGTAACTTTCCGATCCGGTTCCGACACGAGCAGTCATTAACGTAAAGATCGTAGGTATAATAAAATAGCAAATATCGAGCTTATCAGTCGTGTGTCGGACGCAGTGGAGAGGCGCAGACCGGTCTGCGGTCATTGACCCTACTAGAGCTTACGCGCCTCTCCGCTAGGCCGCTATGTGTGCAACTAGGTTTTTCAGATGATAACCTTATTTAGTCACCGCGTCATAGACAAAAAGCTGTACAATCCTGTACAAGCCATTCTAATAAGCGTGAAACTAGTAATAAACAGTTTCTTTCCTACAATTAATTCTTACTTGGTTAAGTGACATAGACGCCCCGTTTTTTGTGGTCGTCTTTTTTGGTTAGCAATAGGCTTTCCTTGCAAGACTTTGAAAGCGGATTGATTTGATATTTTCATGTCACAGGTACTTAATACTTTTCTAGCCATGTATATATATAACACTTGTAATAATAGGCTATCATAACAACGTTTTTTACTTAAGTAGGCAAGTCTTCCAAGCCTAGTTCACATAAACGGCATTGTTTATTTTATCTCAACATTTCCTGGTAGCTCGCGATCAATACGCGGAAAATAACGCAATCTTTGACTTTCTCTGTGACAATCATTGGATATGATAAGATCACCCGCTCCTGCTAAATACGTTCACTTTGTACCTACATACAACTAAACTGAATTTAAAAATACTAACCAGTTTAAAAACTGGCCAAGTGCGAGTCGGACTCGCGCACGAAGGTTTCCGTACCACCGTCGTATGAGAGCCCCCCTTAAATATTCATTTTATGTGGTTTTTAGTATTTGTTGTTATAGCGGCAACGGAAATACATCATTTGTGAAAATTTCAGCTTTCTAGCTATCACGGTTTATGAGATACAGCCTGGAGACAGACAGACGGACAGACAGACAGCGGAGTCTTAGTAATAGGGTCCCGTTTTACCCTTTGGGTACGGAACCCTAAAAAAGAGCAACTTGTTTCAACTGAGTATTGATAAGGCTTCATTGAGCCACTTTGGGTCCTAATTGATGAAACCCAAACACAATGGACGTAAAATATGTATTAATTAATAAATTAACATTAAACATATTTATATAAAATTCAACAACGAAATACCATCTCCCGAAAAGCAAAACATTAATTGGCTCCTCGCAATTATATTTACGTGTGGCTTCGGACGTTCGAAATTGGTAGCATATTCTTTTCATCCGTTGGTTTTTAAATAAACGCTGCACTCGTCATTTATTTTTATTAACTCTACTGTTCGTACACAATCAAAAATACAATGCTTTTAAAAAAATATTACTTTCCTCTGGTGCTATCGGGAAAAAGTAAAATACATATTTTAATAGAGATGGTCACTTACGGTTATTACGTCACTTATGGAAAACTGTGATTAAAAACGGTTTAGTGAAAAGGCACATATTCCCGCTAAAAATATACTAAACATAATAGGTATAAGATGAAAGCTTTTTTTTAGGTTATGTAATCGTGTTCTAATTTTAAACTATAATTAAAGTTAAATTCAGAACAGCCGGTGTTATACAATACCAACGAGGTTAATATAGTAGCTACTCTATTGTTTATTATGCTGAGTGGAGTTCATAAGATATCGCAAAGTGGCGGTTCCTACTGAATTTCAGTTGGAACCAGATTTATTCGAACGTGACTACAATAACAAAACGTTTAGAACTGTTTAAGGCACGTTTTATATATCTGCAACGGTGACTTTGTTCCAGTAACGGTGCACTGATAACATTGTTTTATTTTTAATGTTGGTATAGACTGGCATAGGCACAGGTGAACTCCATGCAGCCAATATGGCGTCCCTCCTAGTGCTAGACTTTACTATTTCTTAGTGATGTAAAGTTGAAATTAAAGCTGTAAATAATATTAGAAGGTGCGAAGACCACCCTGTCGTGCGCTGCGGATGCTGTTAAGCACAGCTAATGGATTATATTGACAGGGTGGGTGGCGGCCCATTAACCTACTAAGATAAAATTAATAAAATATTTAAACAACACTTAAAATACTTAGTCCTAGTTTAGGTTTTGCTTTAAATATTTCATACTAAAAGTACTTCTCTGTATGTATGTGCCGAGTCCTTTTATCTGACCTAATTAAATAGAATCAGTACAACCAATTGAAGTTATTGTTATGCGCGCATTTTCCACATTAGCATTATATGCGTAATATAAGCTGGCTTTGCATTGTTTGCCTTTCCCTCATAAATACGGTCATAGGCCCCAATCCTTTACAAACACCTAATTTCACCGATGTCGATTTAACACCTAAATGGTATCGGGCAAATTATTTGCCAAAATTTTCGGTTGTTATGAAAAATTTGTTTGAATTAATATGCATGATGATTATAATAATTTTAATGGTAGGATTTACAAAAATGGGATTATTATAAAAACTCGGAAATATAATAATATATTTTAACTATAAACCCAATAAGCCTTAAAAATAAAAATCATGTAAGTAATGTAAGTATGCCAATCGGTTTGATATTTCTAAAACCATTAAGGGCCGATATTTTCTTGATCATGCGTGACTATCAACGTAACGACTATAAATAACACTACCTAAATACATAAGAAACCAATATAATTTGTAATAATGTATGTAAATGAAATAAGAATTATTTGATTGAAATGATTATATGAAATAAAATTCTAAATGAGTAAAACTTATTGAGACTTTCCAGCATGAAATTCGGAAGTTTAATACAAATAATGATTTGATAAGTGGCATAAGAGCGGGCTAGGTGAGCGGAGGCCGGGACAGCTGCAGTGCTCGCTCGCCAATGCGGGGCCATATATCAGCCACCACCTGTTTTATCTGAGCATGTTTTTACTGCAAGTGCCAAGTACCCCGTAGCGCCCGAAGTGCCCGAAGTGCGCGTAGTGCGACCATCACTACACACAGTACACACAAATGCAATCATATTTAAAAAATCATGAAACTGTTTTTACTTTTTTATGCGGTGAGAATATTTTTTTACTTTATGATGCGTTATTTGTTTTTATATAATTCTTTGTATGCGATTATCCTTTAAAGCTTCCCACGGGAATGAATGCTTTTATGTTTTTTTTGTTTGTTTAACTCGAGGCTGCAATTAGCTTTGTCTACTAAGGGCATTTAGTTTATACATGGAAAAATAATGGACCACCATGCAAGTTTTAGTCGTCATTCAAATTAATTTAATTTTATATGCAATGCTCAATATTATGCGAATATTACCTTTGTGCATCCTATCGACTCATTTAACAAAATATTTGAAAGCGGATTAATTTTAAATCAATAGGCAATTGTTTTTCAAATTGCATGACTAATTTGAACACTCTATTAGTATTCGTTCGTATTGATTGAACTTTTTTCATTTCGTTCGTCGGTTTTATGCGTAGGTAACTCGTTCAGAAATCCCGGCGAGCACCGTGGGCTGGAGGGAGACGACACCAAATTGCCGGCATAACGTCAACGATAAAACACTCAGCCGAGGAACCAATCTCTTTTACGGTTTAATCAGAACTTGCCTTACCTACCTAATATTACACGTTCACGTTATACGATGGCAATTTAACGCAATACTCGTTGCGGGTTCGCTACGTCACACACGTGCTTTTTTTGGATATACGGGACTCGATCAATGTAAATTATTTCGCTGTACATTACTTAATTGAAAAAGGGAATCAGTTATCAGGGATTCAAGAGCAGATCACTATATTAGGCAGTTTATAGATATACATAGTATACATTCAGTTTAGAATTCATCCCTCTCAATCTTATATTATTATAATTGAGACAGGCCTGTTGGTCTAGTGGTTAGTGACCCTGACTGCTATACCGGAAGTCGTGGGTTCGATTCCCACCCAGGACAAATCTTTGTGTGATTAGCACGTTTATTTAACATTAATTTATCTATAATATGTATGTATTTAGAAATATGTAAGTATGTTTATCAGTTGTCTGGTTACCATAACACAAGCTCTGCTTAGCTTGGGATCAGATAACCGTGTGTGATTTGTCCCGGAATATTATATTATATTATATTATAATTAACTTGATGGAAAGTAGAGTCAAATAATATGAAACTCCGAGTTTTATTCCATAGTTTAAGTTTCTCTGAAATTTACTAAATAGATAATTCTACCAAATGACTACTAAAGAACATTATAAGTAGCGAAGTTCACTTTAATCTGATGGAAGATTTACTATGGTCGGCTGCAATGCAATCTGATGGTTACAGTATATAATACCTACCTCAGACAATACTGCAATAAGATGCGCTATGACTCAAATTATCTCCGAGTAATTTACTACTCTCTATTGTAATAGTTTCACAGTCACTTCATTGATAACTTGCCTAATCTATTGGTACTTAATCGTCTTATTTTAAACTAGCGATCCATCCCGGCTTCGCTAGGGTAGACGAAACATTAATGAAATAAACATACAAACCTTCCTCTTGAATAACTCATCCCTTTCACCTACACCTATTGGTGAAAACCATATGAAAACGCCGCTCGCTAGTTTTCGTGTTCGTGGTGATCAGACATACGGACGCGACGTGGAACCTTGTTTTATAATAATAATATTAAAATTGAATAATAAATAATATGTATAAATACCATTAGAACCAAAAAAATACATTTAACTAATTCAACTTGTTACTAAAACACGCACGCACATCATGACACCTATTTGAAATCATTGAAAAGTTTGAATGTCACAGATTAAAAACACATTTATCAATACTGGTGTACGAGTTCTAAAGTTTCGAATTGTGGGTGTGAATTAACAACGCAGTACACAATAACATATTTATATTATATTTAATTGTTAGTAGATAATGACCTTAAAAAACGCGTGGGAGCTAAATAGGTACATCTTCTTTATAAAGCATTGTTAAAATTGAATCCAAATATGTCCATCGATTAAGTAATTGGTCGACTTGTTAGTGGGCGTGTTAAGGACCTTCAGTTCAAACAATATCGATTTCAGACTTAGGTACTTGAAAAATTTATATTTATCAATTAAATGTGTTAAAGGTCAAGGATTTATAAATGTGTACTAGCGACTCGTACCTTCTTCACATGAGTTAAATGTATTGTAATATAAACGGATAATTATATAAAAGTTCTTCTTAAGTTACTTTATCTTTAACTGAAAACTGCATTAAAAACTGTTAAGTAGTTTAAAAAATCTAAGCGAACAGACAGTGGAAGCGACTTCATGTTCTAGGTAAAGATTACGACTGTAATTAATGCAATATATCCATCTGTTTTTTCTTTTTGCAATTAAAGACATACTTAGTTTGAACTCACATAAGTAAGATTTTTCTATCTTTGGCAAAATAAAAATACAGATAAGTCTTAATATGTTCTATAAGTTTTGCGCATCAGTGTGGTAAGCCAAACGAGATGAATGTACCTTACTATCGCCGTGTCGATGTCCTTAAATATATGTTTGGCTTAAATTAGCATAATTTTATCATTTTATAGGGTATTTAGTAATAATATATATGAATAACTGTACCCCTCAAACCTGTTCTAAACAGTCAATATCCTCATAATAACACGTAACGATATTTCAATAATAAAAGAAAAACCCGGTCAACTGCGAGTCGGAATCCCACCCGAAGGGTTCCGTACCATCCAGTATAATGTTTTTTTGCATGGTGGTCATTTTATATTATTTTCACCCTGAAAAAATTATTTCTCTTTACGTTTCATGAAATACAAGAAGCTTACAAAAAGACGGTTGGACTGCGAACAGCAGAGCCTTAATACTTAGAGGCGCTTGGTTTACTGGCCCCTAGAAACTATATAGAAAATTCTTAAAAATAAAGGTGAGGATTTTAAACGCGTTCAAAATATACGTTTAAAAATAGCTTCGTTTATAAATATACTGCAGCAGGTTGATATATATTAGCGAGTGCGGTTTACACATTCACTGCGGTATAATCCTGTCCTCATTGCTCTAGGCCTCGCTAGTCTCAAGAACTCAGCTATGAATGAGGGCGTCAGGTCCTTTATAACAGAAATAACATTTCTTAAGAATTCCCACCACCATTCATCGTTCTCGCTCTTAAAGAGTGTGTTATACGTGCTTTAATATTAATAACTGCAGATTTCACATAGTATGTGTGTATCGTGTAGGGTTAATGAAAAAAAGTTTATAAATAATATATTCAGAATCTTCTTCTAGTACACTTTAATCGTAATAATATCGCCAGTCTTTAAAACCTACTACCTAATCGTTAACCCATATTGATGAACCATTTACAGGTTTATAATACATAGAGTTGACGATTCTCTTCCTGAGTTCAATTGAATCGATTCATCATTTAAAATATATATATATATAATTATAAATAATTGCCTTTCGGTTAACAAATGGCTTGAGTAATGTGAGTGGCGCAGTGAATCGTCGTTACGTGATCTGTGAATGAAGTTTCTATTCAACGCATTTATGTCAAATGAATCGATTTTGAAGCTTTAAATATTAAATGCAAAAATGTATTTTAGTCGTAAAATCCTTGGATAGGTAAGTCGTTCGAAATATAGCTTAGATAGAGAATCATTGTACCCATACAGTCATAGATTTATCTATCAAGTACACCTACAGCCGACAGATTTCGACTTTGCCCGTAAAAGAATATGGCGTGAAGATGAATAAATTATCATTTGAAAATGGAAGTATGGAGGGAAACTTGCAATCGTTGGCACTCTGCCACGCGGCTCGGCAATACTCGGCATCGGGTGCGGTATTACCTAACTTGCAAAAGCCAAGCGATAGCAAAGCAATAGGATTTGACAATTATTGCTGAAAACCTCGCTCGTGAAGCGGAATTATGGTTTAACCGATAACGAAGGTTAAGCTATACAGGCCGCAGTTGCCCTGTGGATGGGTGACCAATCTATACTTATAATAAATCTGTAGAAAGGTCAATTCTGTACATTAAATATATTTTCAAAATAACTATCAGGGGGTGATTAGTGATCGATACTGATGCCAAAAATGCAATCAGTAAAATTTTTGTCTGTCTGTCTGTCTGTCTGTCTGTCTGTATGTTCCTTATAGAAACAAAAACTACTCGACGGATTTTAACGAAACTTGGTACAATTATTCTTCATACTCCTGGGCAGGTTATAGTATACTTTTCATCACGCTACAATCAATAGGAGCAGAGCAGTGAAGGGAAATGTTAGGAAAACGGGAGAAGTTACTCAATTTTTTAAGGCTTCCGTCGCGTGTGCAGCCTTAATGGTTAAAGACTCAATGATAAGCTTCGTCATCCACGCGAACGAAGTTGCAGGCACAGCTAGTTGTTAATAAACCAAGACGCCTCCGTGCAACGTTAAGCCATTGTTCCAACCTATAATACTTTCGTCGGAGTCGTTAAGGCTTTATAATTCTGGCATTAGTATTATAGGATTGGACTGAAATACTAAGCAACAAGGGATTTTCGAGGTCGAGGTCTTTAGCTGAATCTGGCAAGAATGGAAGCCGGCCCTAACATAACCTTGGTAATTCATATGGCTTTATGGCTCCTGTCTATACGAATTATCATTTTGACAGCACTTATTGTTGAATTACTGTCAAGTTCCATCGCATTGCTTTTGCAAGATAGGTAATACAGCAGTGGTAGTGTTAATAAGGATTCTCTTATCTTCGTTAAATATATAAACCTTTGTAACACCTAAATTGTTTTCACGAGAGCTGTCGACTTACCTAACGTTGTATATTGGTTTAGGAAGGCGCAGTCCTTACTTATTACCTGTAACTATTGTCTAATGCTGATCGGCGTTGACGCTTATTTTATTAAGGTAATCCTATAGAGACCGGAGGAAGCTTGGGATACTTTACTTAGGTACTATTATAAACGGTTCTAGATCAAGAAGAGAATGAGTTTGATTCTCTTTATTCTTATTACGTCACATAGTGTGATGCCGATGTTGAGTTTTCAATGCTAGCTAGGAATTTTCAGACAGTGTAAGGTCATTAAAAGACTCTTCGAAGATGTAAACTTCGTTAAACAACTAATTTAATTATAACCCAACTTCAATCTTTCCGTCTAAAATTTTTGTAAGGACTTCTATAACACAACCCAAAGCAAAAGACTAGCGACATAGGCAACACTAACCCCAATAGGGGTTATAAGGGGTATAAGGGGTAAACTAAAATCGATGACCACTAAATTATTATAGAGCAAAGCTTTGAATACATGTTACAACATTAATAACTGTACATGTACTGTAATGAGTGGGTCCAAGGCCCGTGTTGTAAGCGTTGCATGCTAACATAATCGGCGCTATACAAAAATACGTACAAACTTTCTAACCTCGTTCCCTTTCCTATAATGACGGCCAATTTGTCATTTACAACCTTTTTCGAGCAGTGATGCTAATATTACATTAAGTAGTGTTATCCGAAAACTTGGGTGTGGTCGTGTTCAGTGCTCAGTAAATAGATTATTTACGAGGCCCCGTTTTGGTAATGTACTTTGATGATAAGGTTTTATTATAACGTATATACATAACGTTAATATTCAATAAAAATATTGAATATTTAATGTTATGTATAAAGTGTTACTGCGTATTTTATCGCCTTGTGTACAGTGCTGTGAATAATTTACTCAAATTTAAGACTCATAGGTAGATAGGTACTACGCGGAACTCGGATGTTTCGGTAAAAATGTTAACTTACATTCTGTTCATTCCATATTCTTGAAAAAGTAATTTCTATAAACTCTACATTTTCTAAAAAGCAATCTTAACTGGTAAATTATAATTATCTACGTCGTACGCCCGGTATTTTATCTGCAGAGCGTACCTTACGTTCCTACGAACGAATTCAGCAAATGAATCAGAGGCGACTTCCGTTCAACTCGCCTATTCAATAAAAGCGTCTGGCTCAAAAGGAGTAGCAATATTTTTCTTTGATTAAGCTTCCTTTACGGCGCTTTTTCGGTAGCTATTAACCTATTTGCGTGACCTGAGTCCGCGGCCGCTCCACGCGCGCCGCTTGCTAAGCAACCAACGTACACAAAAAATAACCCTGTTTTTACGCAAACTTATAGACTTATATTATTATACCTACCTGTAATGTTTATATACATGAAGTAGTTTACAGCAACGTCTGTAATAATTAAGTCAGCCTCCTGCAGTGCATTACAAATCATCGCTTCGTACTCAAAACATGAATTGAATCAACACTGTGCTGCAGTAAGTAAAACGTGTAAGTTAATACGCAAAGTACAGACAGTTACAGGAGTGCGTAATGCGACAATTACTGACGCACAATTTGTGTTCTGTGTCAGCGTTGAAATTATATAATAAGTACCTGTCCAGCGGCCGGTCGTCGGATTACTGAGCTGAGTTATTATCGAGGATCGCTGTGTGCCGCAGGTAGCTTTGTTGCACGCTCAAGTATTTTGCAGCTAACTGTACGCAGTGTAAAAGGCGCGAGCGACTGCTGTGCGGGCGCGACCGGCCCTTTCCTATTGATTACTACGTCTGTGGCTATACTCTACGGTATTCGCGTGTGTGGTATTATTTATTTTCTTCGCATGTTGATTTATTTATATAGAACACATCTTTCGTGTTTCGAACAGTTGCTGTAGGACTTTATAATGTCTTCAAACTACTGTAATTACATGTTCAAGTACGGCAACTACACTAATTAAGTATGCGCGGTATTACTTTGAGAACTTTTCACTGTTGTTAGTGGACGTAATAATAATATGTTTACTCTTCTTTACGACGTCTAGTTATTTCATTAGTTCGTATTGAACATAAACCGACTGGCATAGGTTGTTAATACAAGAAATATGTAGAGCAATCCTATTTGATAATGAGTCACACACGTGAGCCGTGAGCGTGTCGGTGTAAATAATCGAGGGTAAAGGTAACCTTTGTGTAAACAAGTTGGTGGTGTTGGTGGGTGGGTATCGGGTCGCTCATATCTGTAGGGATGGTATAACTCCCGTTCATTACGGTGCTACTAAAGCAACCTGTCAAACTTTGCCCATAGATTCAGTCGTCGCGATCGCTCCCGCCGACATGACAGTGCGATACGCTTGTGCCCGTCACTGTTATCTAATTTTACCTCAGCATTTTGTTTGTTCCGACCATTCTACTATTTACATTAATTTGTTGGTTTTCATTAAAATTGTAAGTACAGTCTCCTGTTATTGACATGATGTAATGCGACGTGGTAAAAAAGGTGTTTTTAACTCATTTTATATTCGTCAGGTAAGTACGGGAGTAGGTACGTCTTGCGAATATATATTTTTTTCGTCTAACATAATTAGTACCTAGTTACCAACAATTTGTTCCCTTTACTGTGCCTACTACATATTTACTATTAGGATGACACTAATTAGATTTCAGACATACCACTCCAGTTTCATCTCCAACTTTTGACAAAATATCTCTAAATAACTAAATCAAATCATGTAAGTCGGCACCTGAGCGTGGCGGAGGCGGGTCTCAGTGGCAGTAGACAGTAAAACAACTGGTAATAATGCTAGTTTATCAGTAGTTGGCCGCCATCGCGCCAGTGAGACGAGTTAATTAACCTGAAGTTTAGCAGGACGGCATAAGTTGCGATGAAACGAGCGGAAGGCGCGATATGAGAAAACTCTGAACAGCTAAACAATGATACCGCGCCCGTCAACTTATCGGTCCCATATTGTTATTGTAATAAAAAACTTTTACTCCATTCTGTGTTATCCTTGGTTATCCAGTTAGTTATGTCCACTAGATATGCGACATGCAATGTTATTATAACATGTATTGTGCTTACAGGAGCGTAGGCCTATGTACACACTGATTACAATTATAGGAGAGCAACGGTTTACTAGGTACGGAAGGCTTTCCTAATCATGCACAGGGGTTATTAAGTTTTTCTTCTATGTCCCTCTAAACGTTTGCAATATAAACGTCTTACGATCTAGGCTGTATATGTTGCCTGCTACGACAACATCAGCAAAAGTTGGAGACTAAAACACTGTTATTGCGGTCCTGAATTCAGCTTTCGTTTTAAAGTGCATTAAGCAACACATAAAAATAATCTTAGCATTAAACACCTACTGTGCGTTGATCAATACGTATAAAAAAAATACTATATTTTAGTAGTAATATGCGGCATTTATAAAGAAATGCCTTTGAAACGTTTGTCTACATCGGCATCGTTTATACAGATTTTGAGCACACACGACTTTTCCGTTCGGTCATATCTTTGAAACAAATGACTGTAACGTGATACCATTGAATTATTATTTCTTTGTCATGGTTACCGAGCTCGGGTCCAATTTGTTTTATCTAGATAATGTTTATGACGATTTCGTTATTAAATGTGTTTCATATTATTATTTGTATATAAACGTAATTGTTCCAAAAAGGTAACAGCAGTGTAAGTACTTTATATTAATTATTAGGTATTGGTACGGTGTTTTTTAAATGGGAATGACCTATATTAAATGTTGTGCGGACACTTACTTTAATAAAAAGGGGAGCCAATTGATACAGGTCTGTTCGTAAGGGGTTTATTATATTTGGAAAACCCTCGCGGCACTGTCATTATTAAATTTTGCGGTGTAGTTATGTAGTTTAAATACAGTATGAATTCAACATATGGGCAATTGATGAAACCACATACTTGTTTTCGTCTTTACTGTCGATATTCAATTATTAACTAAATTGGTGCAACGTGGTAAAATTGAGTGTTTATATTGAACATATTCAACAAATTGGTCAAATGCTTAATGAATTGTAAGCGTTGAGAAACGACAATCAAAAAATTTAATCAATAATGTACATAATGAAAATTATTTTATGTGAGTAATATTTTGAGTACACATTTAAGTTTTTTTTATTTCCATTCATTTTGCTTCTGTGGCCTAGTACTGTATTATTATGTGTCGTTTCAATTATTACCTATGTATCGTATCCACGCTGTATGTAACATTAGAACTTACAAGTGCTGATATCGGATCATCCTTTTAATAATATGAGCGATATTTGATTTGATACATTTGCACTTTTATAGGATCACTTGACTATCCATTCACTTTTATTGGACCTCGTGCAGAAATCTGATTTCATGGAGTCCTGTTCTAAGCTATTAGGTACCATTATCAAACACATTCCTTCAGTATGAATATAATGCAATTCTGCGACTAGGATCTAGGTATGTAGCACAAAAAAAAACTTCAGAAAGTACAGTCAGAGTAATCAATTAACAATTAATTGGTTTAACATCAATTAATTGATTCTATGACCGTAAAACCATTTGGACCCAAAGTGCTGCTGCGGAAAATTGAAAAAATCCTTAAACTGCTAATTGTATCCTGATTGGAAAACATTGTGATCTAAAATATCACTTGAGTCAGTATAGGCTGATTTAAATTTATCGATGATGTACCTTGGTATATTTAGAAATAGACTGTAGGTCATTCTCAATTTCTTACCATGCATTTATAGGAATTTCTCGGTTAGCATGACAATTGGTTTATCGATAAACGTGTCTTAAGATTGGCATCGTTTCTCGTTACTAATTTCACACAAACGTTATGACTAGATATAAAAAGTACAGTATGAATGACTTACAGAATGTTGGCACCAAAAATGTGTTTGCTTTTACCTGTAAACAATTAAAAAAACGGTTAAAATAAGTATGACAGCTTTAATAGTATGCGCTCGTTGAAAAGTTAATCTAGCGGGTCAAAACTAAAATCAATAAGCGTGCGTGACTCTTACTACTTTTTCTTTCTTCTAGTGCTGGCTGTATGTAGAATTAACACATTTACTTAACAGGGTTATTGGTTATGTCGGCAATTTAATAAAGGATGTAGGGCAGGTCATCTGTAACTAAATAACTATAACCTGTATAGTAATATTATGTATGATATTCGAGTAATTCTACGTGATATTTTTAATCATGTATGATTAAATTTAAAAAAATAATAATGTGTTTTTTTTTTCTTCAAAACGTCTTAATAGTTAAAGTCAAATTACTTGTGAATGTTTAACATTGGCAAAGGTGTTATTTACCTCTACTACCGGATAGCGGGTTGCCGACATATTGTTAATAGCCCTGTATTATATGCAAAGTTAGTTCTTATATTAAGTGTGTACATGTGGGTAATCCAGATTTAAACTTACTAAAACGATACAAATCCAGAACATAAGTATTTCGTACTATTCGCACTAAAGTAGGCCCCGCTCCCAATAAACTTGTAAAAGATAGGTTAATGACCCGATTCGCGCAGTGGCTCAGCAATGGCTCATCTAATATTCTCTTTCGCCCATCCCTGCGCTATAGCTAACACAATAAAATAGGTATAACACGCTTATAGTAACAGCAGTTATTTAAGTACTGTTCACACGTTACACAACATTCTTACATATTACATGTTCACAGAGTTCTCTAAGAATTTATTATATTTTGTTACATGTTATCGATATTGAATCAAAGTTCTAAGACATTTTTTATGATAATAAATTGATTATTTTCATTATAATTCTAACGATTTACAAAGAACAGTTGTTTTATGAATATTTAAAGCTTACTACATATTTGTAAAATTTGACTATATATAATTTGAATATAAGTAGTAGTTCAAAACAATTCAATAGTTTAATTGTAAAACCTATGGTGTAGTGAGTGCTGAGTACGGTTCACAAAAATAATTATTAAACGTGCCGTGTGCTGATTTACTTATGACGTTTGCTGCACTAGCTCCTTTACGCCTAAAAAAAACGCCATGCTCTTTAAATTATATATATTCAACCAATTCGATGAGTTTGAGGCAGATTATTAAGGCTTTTAGAGAATAGAATAGCTGATAAAGATTGTAACCAGAGTCTAACAGATTGTGGATTTGGATAACTCCACGAAATTCCAGTATTATCATTCTATAGTATGGGAATTTACTGTAATTATTGTTTAGACATGGTATTCGGACTCCAAGCATTAGGTACATATTGTATTACGACACCACCGTACTGTTTCAAACATTTTGCAGCAAAACGCGATTTCTTTGAAGACCTGGCGTGTTGATTCCATACATAATGGTACTTCAGTTACCTATTGTAGGTATGATATAAATCGCTAGTGATTTGGTAGGTGATTTGATAGTGATTTGATAGGACCTCCTTTTTTAGAAAATAAAATAGTTCCATACTAAAGATAAATTACATAGCTGTCATTAGTAAGAGACCAAAACGTATAGTCCATTAATATCCAGGCCACCCCGGATGTAGCTGTACGGAAAGAGCCAGCGCTATCGTGTGTCTCTTTCTTTAGACAGGACCCTTCCTTTTGTAGTTCGGCATATAATTTTACGAGGCCGCATAACAACGTTGTATTATAAAACCGCATACTAAAGAGAGTGCTTATGAAAACACTTTTAAAAATAAATATGAAGAGCGAAGTAAAAGAAAAATGTAGATTGTAAAGCGTAAAAAGAGTATTTTAAACATAGGTACAACAATTGACACGACAAAACAAAGACTCGGGCTATTTTATAAAGAACACTGTAAAAATATAAGATTCAAAATATAAACTTTATGGCCAGTTCGTAACAAAGAAAATAGGAACTGCATTCGGGTTACTACGTCACTAGAATCAGCTATGCAAAACACATTTACATTTCTATTTTGGTTACATTCGGCGACAATAGCTAAAGGAATGGTCTTCACGAGTCGCGGGATAGCTATGTACGGGACCATCCATCAACATTGACATGAGGTGCTTCGCCGAGAGTAGATCAGTTCCGACTTCCTTTGTTCGCTACATTTCTGCTTACATTCGAAGCCAAGCTATAGAAGTTTGCTTGCACAATAGTTGAAAGGGTAATCTACAAACAATTGCCGCGGGATCGTTAAAAAATGGAAATTTGCTGCTGACAATAACTAATGATGTGCGTCTGACCCAGTATCGGTTAGTTATTAAGGTTAAAAGTGTCGTGGTGTGCTTTGTGTAGCTCTGTTTGAATAGCTTTATACGTACCTAATCCCAGTCGTATTTTGTTGTGATTTAAACAGATGTTTTAGTACCAGGTTGTAAATTACCCAGTGATCATACAGAGAAAGAACAAGAATTTAACACTACGGGTTGGCGTCAGATTTATTAAATCCATTTTCTTAAATTTTACATAAAAGACGTTCTCAATCTCTATTTTCTTTCTAAACAATATGACTTGCTGGATCACTATTAAGTTGACATTACAATTTGAGTGTTAAAGGCTTTGGATAAAGAATAGGTCGAGCAAAGTCTGTTTGCTGCGGCTTATTGAGTGCAAACACGACGCCCGGGGCTGGCAAACACTCGCCCGGGCATCGCGTCTTTGCTCAGCGAAATTATTAAATAACTGCGGATCTCATAGAACTGCTCGGCAAATATACTCAATATACCACAATAGTGGAGGACAGGTGGACGTCAAACAGTCCAAATGGCAATTTAGCTCTATAGATATAAAGTGAAGACTAGGCACCGAAACAACTTAGGTGTTATATTTTCAGTTTGATTACGTAATATGTGGTGAGTATTAAGTAACACCTAGAACCTAATGATCAGAATATGTGAATCCACCTAAGTTTAAAATAGAGAATGTTATCCGTATCACCATCCTCGAGAATTTTCTTATTAAAGCTTTGCTTCCCAAAATTCTAAATAAAAAAATAACAAGAATTCCATGCTCGATTTTATGTGGACGTTTACGAGCCGTTGTATAAAAAAATCAAGGTCAAATATAGTGTGTGATCATGGGAGAACCGATAAAAAATGATACGAACGAACTGAGTGCGACAAGTGCTCCGCCGGGCATCGAACTGCGCCCGTCCAGCAGGTTTCGCCTGTCCAGAGCCTGTCGCGTCTCCGGCCACTATGCATCCGTCTCTTCGCGTCAACTGCAATTATGTAACGGACACTTGCTACTTGACCAACCTTCTAACTTACTCTATCTCTAGATGCTCGTTAAAGAAAGGGATTGCCATTAACTTATCGATGCGCTGTTTCTTTTGTTAACGGAACTGTAGGATACAGATTAAATATTTAAACTATAACTATTGGTTATCCTTTTGCAACATAAATACGTCTATTTTTTGTCTAATTATAGCGTGCGGCGCGAAGCTTTCAAAACTAACACGTCGTCTTATGAAAACGCCAAATTAACGTAGTGCTACAGTAGACACACACGTGTCTGTATTTGGCCATACAAATTAGTAAGGAGGTCGGCGATAGTATGTTACACATGTACAGAGTAACAAGAGGGCGAGTTGAGTGGGCGGCGGCGGCGGCGGCGGCGGCGGATGGTGCACACGTACGCGGCACCACCCGCACAAGTGCGCACTGTCTGCGGTCGGCGCGGCGGCGCGCGGCGGTCCGCGAGCACACGAGCACTTTCTCCGATTCCCTGCTCATTAGCGATGCCACACCGACTCTTTAGCAAACACTAGGCGCTTACAAATGGCTCGTGTTGTTTCACCCTCCCCTACTCTACATACCTACCTACAGGTGTACCTACAATCTTTTTAAGAAATCGACATACAATAGTGTCACGGCATTCACGGAGCTTTTAAGAGCTTTCAAAAGATGTTGTCTTTGTACGCACTTACCTGACTTCATAGACACTAAGATTGATCATACTTGTGCGAAGCTCATTCCTAACTGCTTCAAGTGGGCGGTTGAATATTCCTTTCACTATTCTAATATCAACCAATAAGTTTGTGAGTCAACTAATCTTACTCCAGAAACAATAGCCCACTGCGGTTGATAGAAAAAACTCAAATTCTAATAAGAAGATATACAACTGACATTTACTGGTATGTATGTAAAAAAGATCGACGTCGGGCGATTATTTCCTTTATAGAGAATGTTGATTATATCATGACAAATAGTAAAAACGTTTTGTTCTGCACAAACTCATCATCATCACACTCAAAGCATTAGATGGACGTATGCAGATAATGTTTCTTTACACAAAACATAACAGCACAATAGAGCATGCATTTGATGCGAGACAGGGCGTGGCGTGTCGCCTCCACGCGCGAAATACATTGTGTCCACGTCACACCAGAGTCCTTCAAATGCTGTGGGGAGACCACTGTGGACAAGCTAAATAATGGTGGACACACGTTATTAGTGCCGCCTCGCTGCATTAATACCGAAAACTAATATAACGCTCTAACCCATCGTTCTTACGTGTCTTTAAACACTCATACTTTCCGGTACCGACTTACACTTAAAGTTTTGACATGATAGAGATAAAAGCTCGTTGGAAAATTAAAGTATACGTGCAATTTAAGCCCGGAACATGTTACGTAACATTGTTTTGTTTTTCCAAAACAAACGTAGGTACCATCAACAAAGCTCGTTTGCATATCAAAATGTAGATAGAGCCAGAATATTTCTGCACGCATGTATTATTAAAGTAACGCTTATAAAACTAGTTGAACAAAGACGGTTTAAAATTAAACGTACAAGTTGATTATGATATCGTTTCTATAAATATGGGTATTCTAATATGTGTTTAACTTCCAACAAATATTATTCATTTCAGTTACAATAATTACAATCAAGACTAAAGATTTAGTTTTTTAACACAAGATATCATCAGGTTTTTAACTTTATGTTTGGAAATAAATTATTGTCCAATATCGAGTGACATATAAAACAAGTATATATAAGTATAATTTGTTCGTATGTTTTGCTCAAATACCGCTTGCTATCTCTAGTGGTTCGTCTTGCATGTCGGCGACAATAAAACTCTCGTTCGCTATTTTCGAAGCTCCTTTGGGGTTGTCTGACGAATCAAAGTTAGATTGTAACTGAAGGCAAGACGTATGTGACTATAGTACACGCAGATAGAAGAAGGAAATATCGGATTACATTATGTAACTATAAATTCACTTCACATTGTAGTAAACCTTTATAAATTTTCGTCTCCATTTAAAAAGGTTAATGCCGCTCTAATTTTTATGCAGCGAATCATAAAGCATGTCAAACACGGTGTCACGAGCTATAATCATTAAATCGTTTGGACGTGAGTGAAATAACAGTGTGTAAATCGTTACCCCAGTCACACATACCATGGTCACGCGGCGGGAATTTTAATCCTTCGCATGTACCTCTGGCCTACACTAATACACTAAAGTCTTGCTAAAGTGCGACAAAGGCAGTTGCGACCTGATTCTGTGACACTAATGAACATTATGCCTTACTTTTTAATGGGACCACAAAATCTGCGTACGAATAATTGATAATGTAGGTATGTCTAATTGTAGATAGGTACATATATAGAAATTAAAAAGTACGTTCATCAGTTGCCTGGTTGCCATAATACAAGCTCTGCCTAGTTTGGGATCAGATAGCCGAGTATGAATTGTCCAAGATTATATTATTACTTTTTAAGGATACCACATAATTTATGAAAGGTTTTAATGCAATGCGTCATTTGGTGATTGGAAGAAACCATGGAGTATCAACGGATTGCATATTTTCACACGTCAGTTTTACAAGTTCAGATAATATTTACACAGTCTTGACACTAGACTGTAACTAAATCTACTAGGTAATATGAAATAACGGGACCTTGGTCACGGTGCTTGGGCCGACACTTAGCTGTAAAGGCATTCATTCCGGAATTATATTTATTTAATATTACTTATTATTATGTAAAACAACTCAAGTTACCAGACACGTTTTATTATACATATTCGTGTCAATGCCATTAAAATAAACTATATGCCAAGCCTCACGTGAAGATTCTCAAGCTTCATTGTTTTGTCGATTTTCATGTTCCGGCGAAAGATATAAACAATCAAAAGACATTGCAATTTACAGATCCGTGTACTCAAAAGACGTAAAACAAAGAATAAGTAATACGTTTGCTCGGTAAAATAAAGTACAAGAGCTAAGGGTAGCTACCCGTTCTGTGGTCGAATTAGTTTGTGTTGTAGCAACGACCGCGCCTCGTTAACCCTGTCCGCGCCGACGAGAGCCGAGTTCGAAAACACTGTTGTTTTTTCGTGGACTTTAATTAAAGTAGAGTCAAACTCATTCATTTACCACTTATTAGTTAAATGCGCCAGTTGTGACTCAGGTTACGAAATTAACCCCGAGCTGCCGCTGAGCTTACTAATATTGTTTGAGAATTTGGAGAAAAAGTTGCTCGCGATTTGACCGGCGTACTTTGTACCCTTCAGCTTTATGTAAATTGGTATCGATTCTTCTCTCGATGCGGCCGGAGCCAAGTGTCGGCATGAGTGGGGTTAAGAAGTGATAAAGAATACATTCGATGCTCTTTCATCTGCATAGTTTACTCTCAAGTCCGAGCAGTTTATCGATATATTAAGTATTGCTCTTGAATATTCATAGATGTTGCGATAAAGAAGTCTATATCGAGCATGTTTATGGTGTTCTAATTATTTGAGTATAAGTAAAAATAAGCTCAATAAAACAAATTTTACCATATAAAACTTTATTCATACTTACAAAACATGCTACAAATAAGCCTGTTGAAATAGTTTTAACAGGATTGAGTGTAAAACGTACGTATATCCATCCAAGTTAGTCCTGGTCTCCTAAACTAATATTTAAAAGAACCAAGACTCGAAAGACATTAGTAAACAGAATAGGTCTTATTTATTTGTGTTCCCTGGTTCCCACGTTAAGAATGAACTCATTCTCACACAACATTGAATGGTAACTATACATTTCACAAACTTCGACTTTGACAACTGATACGAATGAATCATTGTTATTTTTCAAAGTTTTCATAATATTTGACATAAAAAGTCTCTTCTATTCTTGCAAACCCATTATTTAGTTACATAATTTAGTTGCACATCAATATGTTTGTTACGAATGCAAAAGTAACTGTGTGTCTGTTTCGCAAGACTGCTGAATCGGTTCTGATAAAACTTGGTATGGGGTAAGCTCCTATCCATGAGAGGGATTAGCAAAGTCTACTTATTGCTGCGATTACAGACACCCATACAGGCGGAGCCACAGGAAAAAGCTTTAAAGCAAATAAACAAAAAGACACGGTTTGCTAAACGCAACAAGGTACAAAAGAATACAACGAAGTATTACTTGACACCACTAAGTCACATTCTCAACGGGAAAGGGGTAAAAAATGAGGTGCTATGAAAGAGTCCAC
Organism: Autographa pulchrina; assembly: GCA_905475315.1. NCBI lineage: Eukaryota > Metazoa > Arthropoda > Insecta > Lepidoptera > Noctuidae > Autographa > Autographa pulchrina. The sequence continues at coordinate 9,717,268 of FR997768.1, forward strand.
ATTGATTCTTCAAATAGGGCGAATTTGTACTGTTATGCGTGTTTAGTGGAGAGTTGCGCGGCGAGGCAGCGAGGTAGCGGGGTAGGTACCGGCCGGCGCTTTGTCAATAGTTTTCTACCTGTTCAATTGAACGGGCTCGCGTGAAACACTTCACACCACCCTCGAGTTAGGTTTGAATGAGACTATCACAATGGCCGCTTTACAACGGACCCCGATACATGGAATGGTTTGGTCCTCACAACAACTTAACTCTATAGTACTTGTGGAGAAGAACCTTCATGTTACATGAGCCTGTTGTCGTCGTTGTGTAGTTTTTGGTCTAATACAATGTACATAATACATGTATAAGAGTAGATATATGTTCAGTTTAATCATTTTATGCATTATGCAGATTATAATTTTAACTAATGGCAGTCAATCTGCGCAGGAAACAGGAATAATACTCATAGCGATATCCTATAAAATGATACCACTGATGTCTGCCATTTATAGATTAGACAAGTTTATGTTTTTGCTAATAAATATTCACTGTAAATAAAGTGATGAAACAATAAGTACCGCTTGAAATTCAACTTAACTTTGAAAAGGGAAAACAAATGGTAAGTCGGAGACAGGAACAATAAATTAACATTAAAATGTGGCTGGAATAACCTCTTTATATCAAACATGGAATTCATGAGCATTCAATGACAATAAGTGTGATTATAATGTGAACGTCGCGCGGCTTTCGGCATCCCGCTCTCTGCCGAAGTTTTACTTATTTGAGTAACAGTTAATGATGTGTAAATTCAATTATAACTCGGCACTACGTTCACAATTAATTGGATGTTAATCGGTTTGGCGTATCGTCATAATCGCTCGATGAGGTATACCGAGTAACGATGCGGTTATAGTAAATAGTGTGCTCAAAATTTAATTTCGTCTTACCCCAGCAAGTGATTATATGGGCAATTTCGTACCGCATGATCAAATATATGTCTGAATTTCCCTTATGCTGACCTTCATATTCGATCAATATACGTAAATTTGTGGAAGAATTTCAAGAGATATTTATGGTAACTTGTCACATTGCTACATTACGTCCAGTAGTATCTATATTCTATATGCAAAGTTCCAAAAACAACATCGACCTGTGGTGTTTTTTATTTATACGCAATACTTACGAAGTATTCCGTATAGTAAAACCGGAATAGTCTCAAAACATCGTAACCACGCGCTCTCGGCTCAAACTTGACGGTTTTTTATTATTAGAAGACACGAGAGAACGAGTTAATGACACTAAACGGTTATTCAAATCTTGTCATTCAAGTTTAAACCACCGGCAATCGAAGAATCTCGTAGACTTAAGGTGATGCATTCAGAATTCATTGAGTAACGAGCTGGTAAACAAGCTTATATCTTATGCTTAATAATATAGATAATTCTTAGTTAACGAAGTAAGTATTCAAGTTTTAAAACCGATTTATTTCAGATATAAAATTTTCTGTCAATTATGACCTTAGTAAAGTACCAACACAATTCTTAAAATTATGGTTATTTTTCTAAAGAAAATTATTAGGGAAAGTCTGTGCTACGCACGGCCCACAGCTTAGGTACGCTCAAGTATCTTCTTTTTCTACTTTCTTCAACCACAACATTGCACAACCAGAAATATAATTATTATGGTGTTCTTTTTATATACCACTCGGGCTTACCGTCGAAAAGAGGCTTCCACACTATTGCCAGTTGGCCACCAGAATAACTTGTGTTACTAGGCGGCTTAAGACGATAGTAATTAATTTAATATCAATGAGAGGTACATACAATATGGCTGCAAGTGTTTGCGGTCACAGGGCCACGGCCACCATTTGAACATCGAACATGCGAAACATCAAGCGTTGCGGTAGATAACATTTGGCATGAATTTGAGAAATAATTGATTCGTTCTCATTATTTAAAAATAAACTTTGTACAGTTTACATAAGTACCAAAATCCTCTATTTTTATTTACATTCGATTGTCATGAAATTGTAAGTTCTGTGGACGCTGCTGTTTTCTTAAACAATACCTAGAAATATGTAAGACGGCAGATGTTAGCTCGAAAACTTTTGGTTGAGCAAAATCTTTCAGTTGTCTTACAAATATATACATTCTGTGTTCAAGCAAAACAACCAACAAATCCAAATGGTCGTTTGAATAACTTATTATTATATTATTCAAACAAACATGCGGATGACCGTTAGATTGGTTTTGGCGGTTTAAATATGTATATATTCGTTTTCAATGTGTGTTTTATTTAAACATAAAACTTTAATTACTTAGTTTTAGTTCTTTCTGAAGTTATTTTAAAGTTAGGTTCTATTTCAAGAATTTAACAGTTACCACCTTCTGACCTCTGGTTTTGAATGTAGGTACTACTTTGAAAATCGGGTTTTCCTGAAAGGAGCTAGAGTCACTAGCGGGTGCGATGCCGCGAGATTCTCCAACAAATTGCATTTCCTGACTCTCCCGGATATTCACTTATAGCCTAGCACAGCATCTATACCCTAGTTTCCCAAGTTCATCTAAGTTGTAAACCTAGTTTCACACTTCACTACGTCCGGTGAGATTTCCTCTTTAGTATCCCTTGTATCAATTCTATGTTCAATAACTATTTTGAACCATAGTACCATACACGATCCGCTGAATCCAGTGGTGATTTCTATCGTAGTTCTAAGAATTTTTAGTCAAACGTATGTTTTTTTACCTTTTAGATAAGATCCATCCATTACTATTTCTATAGATGATCGTGTGTCTTGAGTTCTTTAGAAAGCCAATTGAAAGGAGTAGGCTGTAGATGAAAGTCATTACTTATCCATTGCGGTATGTCAAGGTACCTTTACGAATGCTATAAATACCTAGATATCTATTACATAAATTATACTATGTCACGATAGAAGTAAAAGCTAAGTTACAGTTTCCGATGAAGCTTTTTGGAGCTAAGAGACACCACCACATATTAAATTTATTCATATTTATTTACGTGCCTACTCTTTAAATATTCTGCCATAAAACAAAACCTGTGAGTGACAATATAATGCAGGCCAAAATAGTAATTAAATAACTTTAAAGCAAATTTATTCGCTATGAAATTAATACGTGATTAATATGTGTTTATTATTACGTGATTATTATTTATGTGATAATATGTGTTTAATAATGAACGAACGACCCAATGGGTCTCTCTAAATGGCAAGAGACATCGCGGTAGGCCCAGACGGAGATGGCGGGACGAACTGGAGTCCTTTGATAAGGAGTGGATGACCACGGCCCTAGCTAGAGAGAGATGGAAGGAGGGTAGAGAGGCCTTTGCCCTGCAGTGGGACAGAAACGGCTAGAAAAAAAAAATGTGTTTAATAATCCATATCATTATCTCTTCTGCCTAGCCTTTTCCCAAATCATATTGGAGACGGCTTCAAGTCACACGGATTCAAACCTTACATTACTCAAGCGACTAAATATTATGCGATAAAGATTGGCAGAAAAACTTTTTCAATATTTTTTTCATCTCGTATTACGAACTCGAGGCCTTGTGCTACAAGCATAAGTTCTCTGCAGTCGCGCTTATCATCCATTAAGATATTAATTATTGAAACAAGCTGAAAGCTTACTTCTTTCAAGATTGCATGAACATTAAAAACTGTATGAAACTGTACATTTTAATATCACAAGCACTATATGTTGTGTACTATTTGCTGTCAATTAACAATGATGGAATACCTTGAGCAAATTTTAATAAAAATAATTTTATCTAATAAATTTGCTCAACGTCTATCAGAAACTGATTACTTTTTAATACAAATGCGAGCTTTTAAAGTATCAAATATTCTTTATATGTGAAAACGGAAGTCATTACATGGCTCAAGTCAAAGTTATACTTATGTTTGTATGACTTACATCGCTTGCAAACTCTTCACATAGGATTATCACAAGAATTTTAATTGAACTACCGTTTTAACCAATTTATGTGAAATATTTTGTTGAATCTCCGACTGGTGTAAAGTAACATTGTATTTTATTGTTTTTAGATAGTTATTACTTTTATATTGGTGCTATCAAACCTTACTTAAAAGCTCAGTGAACTAGGCAAAAGGTGGTAAAATTGACCTGTCTTGAATGAACACTTTGTGAGCATCTTGAAATAATAAGAACTATTTATTAGCCATCGAAAAAGCTTTTGGGTTTTTAGCATAAGAGATTCTAAACTCAGCGATATACATTTTTTATACTAAAAGAAACGCATTCGTGAATTTAATATACACAGAAAAAGTTTGATTTATAAGAATGTTTCTGAATAAGTGTTTGACAAGTTTTCAAAACGTTTCAAATGTAGACAATCGGTAATTTATTTAGCTGGCTAAAATAAAGCCTTTCGGAAAGACTCTTCCTGATCTGTGAGAATATAAAACAATTTATCAATATTTACTATCAGTCAAAAGAGATTGATTCAAACAAAGACCTCATTAGTATAAGTACAATTTCGACTCGTTCTCTGATTGTATTCTACCCTACCTTTGTGCCGACAAACTTAGTTAAGTTCAGTGTTTTTAATTACATACCTCACGAAGTCTTTGTACTGTTACCACAAAATGGGGCCAGTCAAGCGTGTGGTTACATGTATGAATTATGATATTAATATCTTTACCGCGCGCTTGCTTCACTAATAAACTTAATGAATATTGAAAATCAGCTTTCAGGGCACACGACACGAGTGTTAGTTTTATTTCACCTCAGTAATTATAATAATTGTTATGTTGTAAATAACTCATAGCAACTAACTTTATGCTGTAATTAACGTCAATATTTTCGGTAATAAAAATACAAACCAGTTTTAGCCGACTATATTTTGTAATGATACTTTTGCAGTCATACGATTTTAAGAAATCAGTTAACGTATTCAAAATAACGTCAATCAAAACAAGATTTCTGTCGGATTATGTTAAGTCGATGCAGAAAATTTTGCAATACCTAACTTTACAGGAGAAGTCTTGGAATACAACAATACCTAGGTACGTTTTTCGCAGGCCTCGCTTACCGTGAGAAATTGAGAGCGAAACTGAATAGATCTTCTCGTTGTCGGCAGAAAAGAAAGCGATCAGCTATCTTACTTAATCCGTCGACGGGTCTGACATCACGGCACTGTTGCAATTTTAGAACGTCAGTGCGCCATTGAAAGAATTATTACTGCTGATTTTTTAAACACAATTCTCTATATGTATTTGAGTATGCGGCTCATTAGGTCATGATTGTTCGGCGAGATGATCTCTTCAAATGTTTTAATTAGTGATGTGATACAGAGAGTCAGTTTCAGTATATTTCGTTATTATGAACATGCCTTTAATTATTTACATTGGACTAACACAAAGCCGTAAAATAAGCTACTCTGCCGCAATTGTATTAATCTGCATTGTTCTAAACGTAATTGTGTTTGAATGTTGTAACGGTTTAAGTTTTTTTTAAGTTTCTGTTCACGTTTTATAAACTGTTAATTGGATTAGTGTTCCTTTTTGTAACCGACGAAAAAAGTCTTACAATAGATCTTTTTTTTTTCAGTAAACACTAAGATTTTCCAACTCTTAATGGTAAAAATCAGAAATGTTCCATGATGATAGTTCAGTTCTGACTATTACTATTATGTCGTACCATCGAGGAAAGGTACATGTCAAAAAATAGACATGTATTTGTCAGCGGTTGATTGTGACCATTGTTGGTTTTTGACCATTGACTATTCTCGTGATATTGTAAAGTATAAAATATCGACAAATTGTGATACAGAAAATTTTCTGGACATTGTAAGATCTTAGTTACGATTAGCATGAAAATGACGGGGCTTTTTTAGGCTGCTTTGCTCTCAATAGCGTAAGCCTTCGAACCTAACCTGATGTCCTGACCGGGTCGGGATGCGTATTTGCGTAATCACATAAATACAGAAAAAAAACCATCATATTTTTTATTATATATAAGGTAATATATACATATTTGTCAATAGATTTAGTATAACATCATTATACAGTAAATACCAGACAAAATGTATTCCGATATAATTCCCATAAAATTTAAATTCCACCCTTAACAATAAGATGCCATCAATGGGATAATTGATTTGAAATCTTCTTTACCGATTCTACGCGAATTACTTTGTAAGGGTTTTCTGATATAAATTATATAAACGATTTAATCAATACTTTTAAAATAAATTACACCAACAAAAAAAAAGGAAATTAAAGCTTTTAAAAAACAAGTTTTTATTAGCTACCTATGAGAACTGAGCTAATTTATATTAAGTAACTAATTTATTATGTACATTAACTAGTTCCGAAAGAAAAAACAAGAAATCCAGAAATCCTATAGATGAAGTTATTTATACCCAAAACATTATATTCTATAACTCTACAACCTACAATGAAATGAATAAATACTGATATGTATACGTAACTTGATTACCTATGTTATTCATAAATCATTTTATTTATGAAGAAAGACTAATAACGATCTAAAAAGAGATATCTATAATTATTGTTTATTAAACACCCATTAATTAAAGACCTGATCTTGCATTAATATAGTTTTACTCTACCAACTAGAATATAGTAAATACTTAATTGGTGCCGAGTAACTTTGTTGTGAAAACTGTTCACTAAGTCTATGGTAAAGCTGAACAAGCTGCCATTTACAAGCATAACTGTACCAGTGTATATAGCCTTATGTTCTACAGAGGTGTCATACAAACATCTCACTGTGACATTTACTTCAGATGTCCACTTCATGAAACTAGACGTAATTAACGAAGATTGCGGTATGTTCGGTTATGTATTAAATAAATAGAGACATATGACTTACCTTATTGCTCGGTTTGTAAATGTTCGATCCCTATTTTTATATGGGTCCCCGGGGTCCGCAGTAGTTAAAATTGCCGCATTCCACTGTAGTCGGGCGTGAGGCCGGCGCAGCTTCCCTATCTGGACCGGTCGAGCGGCCGGGAGGGCACTGGGCCGGTGGCGATCACATAAACTATTATACTAACACTGCTGCGAAGGGGACGATGTGGGAAATCATTGTTATTTCATAGAGAGGTTGTATCGTGTCGTCGGAGAAGGCTCGGCGGAGTGCGGCGCGCACAGGTACTGCGGCCACGGAGACGCGCACGGGACTGGCGCGCGGCGACGCCAGCGCCCCCGCGCGCACGCGCGCCGCACCCGCCGGCCCACAGTCCGAAGCCCAGAGCCTCGTTTACACACATGGACTCACACAATGAATGTTCAATGCAGACCGGCAGGTTATCTAAAAACCCTCGGAATACAAAACGGGATGCTCGCCAGCCGAGGCTTGCTGTAATTCGTGGGAGAGCTTCGTGAATAACGACAGATTGACCCAGTTCCAAATTCACACAAATATTTGAGTGAGCTTGGGAGTGGCACCTTGACGTAACAATATGTCTCGTTACATATTATTATGTACTGTATGTAAGTTGTGTCTACACTCTGCAGTGCTTCTGACACCCCTTACACGGGCTCTCTTTTGAATACTTCATGCAGCCTTAACTCACCGGTTTGTAGTCTAAATATTTTTGAAGGTATTTTAGAAATCCCATATTTAAACATTTCAGACATATTTATACGTAAATATGTGTAAAAATAGTTCCTCAAATCTAGGTGGCATAAGCCTAATTGGAACCAGGAAAAAAAAACAATTTTCATTTCTGCAGTTCCGTTGAAAGCACTAAAATTTTTGGTAAATTCTAAACTTTACCAACAGACTTTGCCTTGCGTAAATCTTTTAATCTTAATTAGCAATGCTAATAAACGCGAGAAGATTGTAAATATATTCATCAACATTAAACCCTTTATTCACCTAACCGAGTCCAATGAAGCCTCCGCGCGAAGCCTTCCGGATAAATGCAACAACTTTAAGGTTCTGCAGAGTTCTACTTCTGGCCAAATATATAAAATAATGAAAAAAAACTGGCCAAGTGCGAGTCGGACTTGCGCACAAAGGGTTCCGTACCACCGTCGTATGAGAGCCCCCCTTAAATATTCATTTTATGTGGTTTTTAGTATTTGTTGTTATAGCGGCAACGGAAATACATCATTTGTGAAAATTTCAGCTTTCTAGCTATCACGGTTTATGAGATACAGCCTGGAGACAGACGGACGGACACACAGACAGAGGAGTCTTAGTAATAGGGTCCCGTTTTACCCTTTGGGTACGGAACCCTAAAAATATCATTTTGGAATCTGTCATAAAAAAAGTTTACACCATCTAACGAAATGGCTGGACTGAGACTAAAGCAATTTCCATATTTGGCTCTACATATAAGAGTGTAAAACTATGTCATGAATAAAAACCGAACATATGTAGGCTGCACTTCAGGACCAACAGCTAGACCTATAAAGCCTCAGAACAGAGACATTAAACGTTTTACATACTGTTATTAAAATCTCGACAAGCCGGTGAAGTTGCATATGCATACAGACAGGTGGTTTCGACTGCCTCACAAGACTATGATGACAATAAAATGAACAACATCAAATAATCGTTTTCCCAAAAACAACACGCGTCAAAAAATATTTTATTTTTAAGCGATATAATGTACCTTTTCATTTTCAATATTATCTACATATTTGATTCAAACGTATTATATTGTAGTGCAAAGTCAAAGATGTCCTTCAAAACAGTTATAGCAGAAGTGCGTTGTACTCGCAATCTGCGCGTGCGCACGCTATAAGATGGATCAATACGATAAAATATATACCACACGTGTACCTTGTTTGTTTGCCGCTCGAATAGCTCTACAAATAAAAAGAAATACTTATATTCTTTTTGCCCTATATACAAGTAGGTTACTGTAATTGCAGACCAATAAATAAGTAATTTGAATGTGTTAAAGGAGGTACTTTTGACGCATACAACGATAAAATTGAATTTATATAAAGAAATGGTAAGACATTAAATAGATAAAAACGCTATCGGATATAAGTAATATACCTATTATGAAAAAAAAAGTAGTACCTAGTAGTATTTTTAATAATATATGATATAACAATAATAAGAATTTAATACAAAGCTAATGACGAACAGAGATTGCATCACCTTGTTGTCTTTAAATTGTGCATAGGAAAGACATCAACGAATTCAATCACCCCTTGCATACAAATTAATGACACTCACAGAATTTCTTCTTTGGAAAGTCTGTGAAAGAAAACTCCGTCCGATCTGTAAAGGTATTAGAATTTTGCTTTATATGGTGTTTTGTGTCAGAAGTAAAAAACTTACAATTATAAATTTAAAAAAAAACCTTATAAAATGAGGAAAACATACAGGGCCCTAATTTTTTTTTACAATTTAAGTATTTGTTAATATTTTTTTTAAATTATTAATTAAATATAATTTAATAATAAGCAGGAATTTTAACTTCGATTTCCTGAGATTTTTTTTTCTTTATTCTTTCGATTTGTTATTTTCCGCCACCAATTCCACAGCTAAATTTATTTTAAAAGTAATTTTCTATGAGTGTGTTGGTCTATTCATTTAATTAAAAAATTGTGTACGCGTATTAATTTTATGCCTTTTTAAGCCTCAACGAAAGGCTATGTGCTATAAATTTAACATGTTTAATTATCTTCAGATCTAAGAAAAAAAAAAAAATTCTAAAAGTGTAAAAATGGTCCAAAGTATTAGATCTTTGGCCTATGGAAATTTTGGTTCTTATTCTGTTATTTCTTCTTGATAAATTTTTAGGACATACAACTATAGGATTCAACTCTTTTATTTACTACTAGCTGTGCCTGCGACTTCGTTCGCGTGGATGACGAAACTTATCAATGAGTTTTTAACCGCAAAATTAAGTTTTTATTGTTTATACTTTTCCGGGATAAAAACTACCCAGTGTGGTGCCCAGGATAATAAAGAATAATTATACCAAGTTTCATCGTAATCTAACCGGTAGTTTTTGTGTGATACCTGAACAAACAGACAGACAGACAAGTTTTTTTTTTTCACACTTTTGGTTTCGGTGTCGGTCTAGTAACACCCCCCGCCATTTATTTTTTTGACATTTTCAATGTACAGAATTTTCACTTTTACAGATTTATTATAAGTATAGATGTGAATAAATGAGTTGTCTGTTCAACTTAGGACAAGATAAATCTTCAATAGTGTTTTTATTTACGACATTTTGATTGCAATAAATTGTAGACCTTACGTAGAAGGCACTATTCAAGTTTGGCTAGCTCGCGGTATAATAACATAATTTACCTAGGAACATTATGTACTTAGGTTTATTTAGGTAGTGCTGCGAAATACCTTACATATTTCGTAAAATCATTTGTGGGTATAGTTTGTGAAATGATTACTTTATTACTTGGAGTTATCTATAAGTTCTGTTATTCATTATTTGTTGAATGAACGTTCAACTGAAAATGCTAAACTTGTATAATCAAATAGTTTACGCATTGCAGTTGTACTTACAGTATATTAGAATGTACTCTGTGAGTTGTACTTTTTTTTTTTTTTTTTTTTCGGGGTGAAACTCTAATGATTTCAACCCACACTGAGGGCACAGCGTGGGGATATGTCGGACTTGCACCGACTAAAAACACCCCGGTCCCGTCTTAGCCTTAGTCAGAGCCACGGGTTCGCTTACGCAATCACTGCGCGGCTCCGGCAGGCTTCGGTCCTGAACTGGACCCCTTCCAGAGGGTGGGTCTAAGGTGCCCAACTCTCGTTCCTTCCGAGGACGGACGCGTGGGACATGGCGTCCGTATCCTCCGTGGCCTGTCAGCTGATCAGGTGACGGGGTGCCCTCCCGGTCACCTGCAGGCCCGACTTCAAGGTGGTCTGAGGTCGTCTGTGAGTTGTACTGACGAAGTGACAAGACACAACCTAAATAGGTCTACTAGTACATACATAACATTCATAGGAGATGTATTTTCAGTTTAAAGCAGAGAATAGGGAATTCTGTTCACCTGAATTCGACTAATGAAAAATTCATAAATATAAGGCGCTCGCTTAAAAAAGAAAAACCTGACTGCTGTATCAAAAACCGAAATAAACAGTAAAAATCTTTTTTTTTAACTGTAATTGCAGTCGGAGAACTTCTTAGATTTAGAAGGACGAATCTAATGACGTATAATTTATCAAAATCGGTTGGGTCGTTGAGTAATTACGAGCAGATATAGGATCAAACAATTATCTGTCTTTGAGCTTTGCCGTGGTCAGGTAAGAAAGGGCCAAACTAAATTCATTCCGGACAGTATGAGTTGAGAAGGTAATTCCCCGGTAGTGTGGCATTTTGACCTGATAGCCAAAGGTAGAACTAAAATAACAGAAACTCATTTTTTTAATAATTTAACCATTGATTTATCATCCACAATTTTTCTTTTTATTTACAATCGTGCGCTCAAATCTACGGTAAATAAAATTGTAATTGCTATGGACCTTATTTTTATATCCAGGTTTAACATTTTAGTTGTACATCTGTTTATAAAGTACCAGCCTACAACTAAACGGATAACCTTCTAACACGCATGCCGATGCCGCACCCTTTGTAACCTATTGCGTGTTTATGGTTCATTTAATAAAAGTGGACATAATGTGTTAAAGTGTAATTAATGCTAGAAACGTTTTGGTCTAACTCACATTCGAATTTACCTACCTATTAAAGAGAAACGGGCAGCGTGGATAATGCTGCCCATTTCTTGATATTTCTTAACTAAAATTGTTCTTATGTTTTGTGAAAATCTTGCCTTTTGCCATGCCTAATTATCAATTCTAGCTATGTAATCAACAAATGACCCTAGTTTCAAAAATAGAGGGTTGCTGAATAAACGACATTTTACTTATGTAGGTAATTTTTGGGTGGACCCCGTGTGCTGTTAATTAATAAATCTGAGTTCAGATTTCAGAAATCAATAATTAATCTTTTCTTCATTCAATTCAATCCAATAATTAATTCTTTCAATTCAATTTAAAAAATCTATTATTTCTTGTGCCCACATGATAAGTGAAAAAAGCTGCCCCTGAAAACCTACAAAATCACAGATTTGTTTTAATGTCATTACTTTCGGTTAAGTATTAAAAAATACTTCAAATTATTCTGTTAATGATGACAGTACAAGTTCAAAAGAATTCTAAATAGTAATAATAGTCTTATCGATATAATACGAACCAAAATATTTCTCGTGGCACACCCCTACGCCGTGTTTTGACATTTTGATTTGACATTTCAACCTGCTGATAAGAAATGTTGTGAATGTACACAAAACAAAATTATGTACTGTTTTTCAAACATTCCACTATAAATAAATATAGAAACAGTCATTTATTAGAAGCTACTTCATTAAATTGTACTTTTTGTAGGAGTGGAAATATTTGAATAAGTTTTTAAAATGTCGAAGCGTAGCATAATGTTTCATCCAATAATCAGCTCGATACAAAGAATAGCTCTTTATGAAACCAAAGCTGTAAGTAATATTTCACAATGTAATACCACACTATTGAAATCATAAAATACATTTTTGATAAAAGTCAGCTATCTCTTCTGTATTTGACTTAATTTGATGAAAAATATTTTTTGTATTAACAGTTAAGTAAATGGGTGGATATCTCCATATATGTGGCATGTCACTTAAATATATATCAAGGAAATCGATTTATTCTTGTTTTTTTTTTGGTTAAGATGAACCCTGTAACAACTTTTACTATATTTAATGTTACATTTCAGAGGTTCTACTTAATCGGGTCAAATAACACGGAAACAAGATTTCGTGTTCTCAAAATAGATAGAACAGATCCAAGAGAACTGATATTAGTTGATGACAAAGTGGAATACAACAAGCAGGAGATACACCAGTTGCTAAACATGATCGGCTTCGGCAACCGGACGGGACGGATGGCTGGATTTAATAAACTTGTGTCTGCTTTTGGGATTGTTGGTAAATATCAGTTTGAATTACATACATGATATTTATACTAAAACAGCTGGGATATATTATTTGTATTTGAATTAATTAAAATTTTGGATTGCGGCTATCATTGTTTATATTTCAATAAATATTATGTACTATTTTAAAGACTGTCAATCCAGGTCAAACAGATTTTGCTCAAACATCTTTCATAAATTTGCACTTAGTATTTAAAATTAAATTAAATAAAATCCCTTTAATTACAGGTTTCATAAGATTTCTAGAAGGATACTACATTATATTAGTTACAAAGAGAAGAAAGGTGGCCGTAATTGGTTCACATTCAATCTACAAGATAGAAGACACAAACACAATATACATTCCAAATGACAGTAGCAAGCCACCGCATCCAGACGAACAGAGATACTTAAAAATGTTTCTAGCCTTAGATCTGTCAACTAACTTCTACTACAGCTATAGTTATGACGTCACACACACTTTGCAAATGAATATGGCGCCGCCAAGGAAGCTAGCTCCCGCTTTGTTCCCAAAACCAGTCACAGCTACAGTATATCATGCAAATTTGAAACCAACCTCCAGCCAGGAGTCTGATGAGAAATGTGAATGCCACAATTATGATGATGATGATGAAGACATATTTGAGACATGGAAGAGTCAATTGGAACAGAGACAAAAATCTGGGTAAGCTTTACATATTGAACTAGTTTTTCTTCCCCTAAATAAATATGCATGTACTGCAATAATTAAACTCATATAATTTTTTTATGAGTTGTATATCTCTATACATTTCTGTTTTAAAAAAGAGTGATTTGATCATTACAGTTGCCGTAGTCAAAGGCTTGACTTTGGTGTTCGCTCAGTACCTGAATGGCGATTTGTTTGGAACAGCCATTTATTGTCAGCAGTGCACTCACATCTGCACCCTGACTGGATATTATACATAGTCCATGGCTTCATAGAACAGAGTAATTTGAATATATTCGGGCGGCCTGTATATCTGACTCTTATAGCCAGGCGGAGCAATAGATATGCAGGGACGAGGTTTCTGAAAAGAGGCGCGAATATGCATGGCGATGTGGCAAATGAGGTGGAAACAGAACAGATTGTACATGACTCTATGGTTTCATCATTTGCCGCTGGCAGGTAAGCATCATAAGTATATACAATTTAAAAACCATCTGAGCTTTGTTTCCAACAATTCCTTATTTTAATTCCAGGTTCAGTTCCTTTGTACAAATGAGGGGATCAATACCTAGTTACTGGTCTCAAGATGTTTCGAAAATGGTACCTAAGCCCGCAATATCTATAGACCTAAGTGACCCCTTTGCAGAAATACCTGGAAAGCATTTAAATAATTTGATGAGAAGATATGGCTCTCCTATCATGTTCTTGAATTTAGTTAAGAAAAGGGAGAAGAAGAAACATGAATCTCTTCTAACTGATGTGATAAGTAATGGCGTTAAGTATTTAAATCAATTTCTACCGCCTGAACATGCCGTACAGTATTACCATTTGGACATGGCCAGAACAAACAAGAGATCTGATGCTAAAGTGTTGGACAAGTAAGTTGGATTTTTTTTTTACAAAGCCGATTTTTCCAGAGATTGAAGAGTAAAAAACAGGCCCTTTTGATACAAATTAATATTAGATGCCACATTTAAAACATTTTAGGCACAGTATTATTTAGTATTGTGTTGTTTTTTCGCGGTTCTGCTTTTGAGCGCCGCGCCGTGTAGATCACCAGTGACCGACGAACAATAGAGTGTTGCTTGCTCGGCGTTCAACGTGTTCTTTACCTAGAGTCATAAACGAGTGTTCTTTCTAAATCTATTTTACCACATGACATACAACAATACTTATCATTTATGTAGCTTTGTTTAAAATGACACTATGTTTTTTAGATTGTCGGCAATAGCTCGAACAGTAGTGCGCAAAACGGGTATATTCCTAAGTACGAGTGGGTGTGGCGAGGAGACGGGAGTGGAAGGCCACCAAGGCGGTCGCCTGCAAACAGGCTTGGTTCGCGTCAACTGCGTAGACTGCCTCGATAGGACCAATACGGCGCAGTTTGCTATTGGGAAATGTGTGCTAGCACATCAAGTAAGTAATTTTAGCCTATAAAGTGAAAAAAAAAAATAGACTGGCATCGTGGCTGCCAAACGAACGGACGAATGAATTGATAGTTTCTGTTTTGTTTGACATGTTATGTATTTGAGATGGTTCTAAGCTATAATTATTTACTCATTTTCCAGTTATATGCGTTAGGCCTATTAGGGAAACCGAATATAGAGTTCGATTCGGACTGCGCGAGGCTTCTGGAAGGATTGTATGAGGATCATGGTGACACGCTCGCTCTGCAATACGGAGGGTCGCAATTAGTTCACAGGTAGGTACCTACTTATTATTTTATCAGTAGACATTCGATTATCTGTTCAGGATTAAAAACAATATAATCACAAAAAACTACATATAAAAATATACTTCTTTTATACTAATCTCAGTACATGTCTCCTAAATACACCGTCCCGTCTTTGAAAACTAATTCGGTTACCGGTTACCGACGAAAATATTTTCTAACGTCGAAATCGTTGTTCGCTATATGTGGCATAAAGAACAGTAAATGGGAAAATATGTATTTCTTTGTTAACAGAATTAAGACATACCGCAAAACAGCGCCTTGGTCATCCCACGGCAATGATATAATGCAAACGTTGAGCAGATATTATTCCAACACATTCTCAGATGCCGAGAAACAAAATACAATGAACCTATTTCTAGGCCTCTTTGTGCCCGACATATTCAAGCCGCCTATTTGGGAGTATCCAAGCGATTATTATTTACATCATCCAGAAGCAATTGTCTATATTCCAAGACACAGGTAAATGAAATGAAAGTATATAATAAAAAGTGCCTAATAACTATATTTTTTTGGTATGAAAGACATAACACAATTATGTATAGCCAAAACCACTGAATTGATCATAAATAAACCTCAATAATACTAAAATCACAATTATAGTAACCTAAGTTAATTCTTACATTTAAGTTCTTTAACAAAATGGTGGGATGACGACGTCCTTAAACACTTGCCGTTGCCTTGCAACGAGATGAGGAAGCTGTGCTGCGAGATCATCGGCATGCAAGGCGACAGCAGCAGCACCGTCGAGATGGTGGACCCCTACCACGATTACAATAGGCCATTCGAATACACTGTGCTGATGGAATGCTTCGAATTCAAGGTGCCTATTTAAGACCTCTTTTATGTTTTCATTTTGGCCAGATACACTAACTAGCCAGCCAGCCATTGGACCCTAAAAAATACACATATATCATATATATCTTCGTACTTAAATACTAGAATACAACATAATATATTATAACTTACAATTACACAGTAAATTGACCACTTCGTAGCCTAGTGCTGCATGAGTCAAAGAAAGTGTACTAAATAATACTATTTTCAGATGTTCCACACGCTTCGGGACTTGGCTCCAACCTTTTCGGAGAGTTTCAGTCCGTTCGTGGTCCGCGGGCGCTCTATGGGACAGATAAAAGGCCCGACGTCTAAGAACCCAGTAATCAGTGGACGCTCTAGTACTACCTCTAATAATTCTAGCGAGTATGTATAAATATCCTTTCCATCCAATACATTTTGATATAAATAAAATAAATGCGGACAACATCACATAAATTGCTCTGAACCCAAAGTAAGTAGCTGAAGCACTTGTGTTATGGAATTCAGAAACAACGAAGGTACCACAAACACCCAGACCCGGGACAATGTAGAAAAAGTTGGTTTCTACATTGACCCGTCCGGGGATCGAACCCGGGACCTCAGAGCTAGCGAAACCTTGAAACCGGTGCGTACGCCACTCGACCACGGAGGTCGTCGAAATGATATGACGACGAGCTCTTAAACAATACCCGGTTTATGGTACCTGTACAAAAAAACAACTACCACAGTACCTGTACAGTTCTTACCGAAACTACTATAAAGTTTAACTGGTTGTTATAGTGCCTATGTACAGAATAAGTACCTACCAAAAGCCTAAAATTGTATTTAATAAGAAAATGTTAAAACCCTAAATTCATTTTACAGTTCCAACGGTGATTCTTCGACGGACGATGATTTAACTAACTCTGCGCCAAGTGCACGTTTGTCAATACCGTCACCTGTTACTGTGGTGGCAAAAGTCTTACAAGCCAAAGACATTGAAGAGACGCCTTTATTCCCTGCTATTAAACGCTCTAACAGAATCCTGTTAAATGACCCTACTAAACGAGATATGATCATGTAAGTATCTAAATTATTTAAAAACTTAAGAAGTTGTTTAAAAAATATATTAATTAGCTATGTACTAAAATAAATAATAAACTTAATATTTTAGGTACAGACGTTACGTTAATTTTGAACGCCGCTCAAACCCGCGTTACAAGTCTGATACTCACGTAGTGATGACCGTGAACAGTGCCTTCACTATCGATAGTTCGGTAGACGTCATTCCACCGACAGTATCCAAAGCTTCTCGTGAAATATACCAAGATTATGTCCGACGCAACACTGGTCGACTCACGGTTCACCCTGCATCTACTGCTGCGTATAAAAAATATGTTAATTTCAGATTCTAATGGATTTTATACAAATGATATCGATGTTTATGTTCTCAAATATTTATTAATTTCATGCAAATGTAATCTCTCATAATAAATAAAAATATGTTATCCTTTACTCATGAGGTTAATTTTCTGCATTTTTTTTATGTATCCTTTACCTACACTAGAATAATCTGAGTCAGGTGATTTACTACGTCTTGAAACTAACGCGCATAAATGCCCTGAATGACCCTGATTAGATAAAATCTGTGTGCAGCAATCAAGTGGAGGCCAAAGGTAAACATGCATGAAGCTATGAAGGTTATACAATATACATACATCTAGTAACTTACAACTCTACATTTTCCAATTTTTTATCAAAGTAACTTTAGATTTATTTTCTGTCATATTTTTGTTACATCTGTGGTCGTGCTATGCAGCAGACCCATGTTATTTTACCGTTTGACAAGTTTGACGTCTCTGACATTTGTGATTTGCTTCAATTTCTTCTCAATTTCTCATTAGAATTTACTTGGTCGATTGTTGTGCGCAATCGAAGTGAATAAAGGGGGCGGATGGCTGATTATTACACGTAAGTCCGACGTTTCGATTTAATCATGGCTATGTCAAAAGGATTTAAAGTCCTGGAAAAATCTGCGCCGCCGAATCCGTACAGTATAATATTGCAGCACAGAAATAAAGACACTGCACTTCTCTTCGAATCTCAAGCTGTAGTATCTTTATCGTCTCAAGAAACGGAAACGTTGAGAAAACAATATCACAAAATAGCCGACGCGTATGGATGCCTCGGTGTTCTCCAGTTGAACTCTGGGGAGAGTTGCATGTTATACCTGGTCCTGGTCACAGGCTGCTGCTCGGTTGGTAAAATTGGTGACGTTGAAGTCTTCAAAATCACCCAAACACAATTTCTACCTTTGTTCTATCACACGCAAGGTGAAGATAAAGTGTCTGAAGTGAGAAAATTAATAAACTCCGGAACCTTTTATTTCTCATGGAACTCTGGTAAAACTACTAACCTTTTTGATCTAACTCTATGCTCTCAAAGGAAAAGCAAAGGAGCCAGCCCTGATAATAGATTCTTTTGGAATAGAACTCTATTTATACATTTAATCAGGTATGGCATTGATTGTGATGAATGGCTAACTAGAGCACTTTGTGGTTCAGTTGAAATCAGAACCATTTATGTTGGACATAGACAAGCAAGGGCTGTACTGGTATCTAGACTTAGTTGTGAACGAGCCGGGACCAGATTTAATGTAAGAGGCTGCAATGATGATGGTAATGTAGCCAACTTTGTGGAAACAGAACAAGCTATCTACATAGATGATTCCGTAGCTTCTTATGTACAGACTAGAGGTTCAGTTCCTCTGTTTTGGGAACAACCTGGTATTCAAGTGGGATCACATAAAGTAAAAATGTCTAGAGGGTATGATGCATCTACTAGTGCATGTGATAGACATTTTTCACTACTGAAGCGTAACTATGGCTCTTTAATTGTTGTTAATCTGCTGGGATCTAGCCTAATTGGGGGCAGTGAAGGTGAAGCCACACTAAGTAATGCTTTCCAGAAACATATGAATGACTCTGCTCATTCTGATGTAGTTCAAATTATTTTCGATTATCATCAAGAAGTCAGAGCTTCTTCTATAGAATCAGCATTAGCAAAATTCAGGAAAATCATAGAAAATCACTATGATGAAATAAGTATTTTTAGTGCTAAAAGTTCAGACATTTACAATATACAAAAAGGGGTTATCAGAACTAATTGTTTAGATTGCTTAGACAGAACAAATTCTATACAAACATTTATAGGATTAGAAATGTTGGCTATTCAACTGATGCTGTTACAATGTATTGACAAGAAGCAAAATGTCACAAGGTTTGAAGAAGTATTTAAGCAGATGTGGGTGAATAATGGAAATGAAATATCAAAAATATATGCTGGAACAGGTGCTATACAAGGAGGATCTAAGCTTATTGATGGGGCACGATCTGCAGCCCGCACCATCCAGAATAACTTATTAGACAACTCCAAACAAGAAGCTATTGATATATTGCTTTTGGGCTCCACTTTAAACTCTGAACTTGCAGATCGCTCAAGGATACTATTGCCATCTAACTTATTGCACACTTCAACAACAGTGCTGAGGGAAATGTGTCGCAGGTCAAATGAATTTACACAGCCAACTCCTATTCGCATCACAATCGGTACATACAATGTAAATGGAGGAAAACATTTTAGGAGTCTTGCTTATAAAGATGTGTCACTAGCTGACTGGCTGTTAGATTCTCCTAACTCAGCATTAGTAAATACTGTCAACTTAAAAGAACATCCATCAGACATATTTGCTATTGGATTTGAAGAAATTGTTGACCTCAATGCTAGTAATATTATGGCAGCTAGTTCTGACAATGCTAAAGCTTGGAGTGAAGAATTGGAGAAGGTCTTGTGCCGAGATGCTCCATATACTTTACTTTCTAGTCATCAACTTGTTGGAGTTTGCCTTTTTATATTTGTTAGGAAAGATCTTATTCCTCATATTAGAGATGTTGCACTGGACTCTGTTAAGACTGGTCTTGGGGGAACCACTGGGAACAAGGGAGCAGTGGGCATCAGAATGGTTCTCTATGGAACTTCAATGTGCTTTGTGTGCGCTCATTTTGCTGCAGGTCAATCGCAGGTTACAGAGCGCAATGCTGACTACACTGAGATCACAAGAAAAATCGCTTTTCCTATGGGTCGCTCCCTATACTCGCATGATTACGTGTTCTGGTGTGGTGATTTTAACTACCGTGTCGATCTAGAAAAAGATGAAGTGCGATCGTTAGCGGCGCAGAATAATATATCACGGATATTAGAGCACGATCAGTTGATAAAACAAAAAGACCAAGGTTTGGTTTTTAAAAATTGCTTTGAGGGTGACATCACTTTTCCTCCCACATACAAATATGATTTATTCAGTGATGATTATGACACCAGTGAAAAATGTAGAGCCCCTGCCTGGACAGATCGGGTATTATGGAGGAGCAGAAAATATACTATTGACCCAGAGACTACCTCAGAATTAGCAGCAGGAAAATTGCTACATTATGGTCGCGCAGAACTGAAACAAAGTGACCATAGGCCCGTAACAGCTATTCTGGAAGTTGAAGTACTACAAGTTAGCTATACAAAATGTATGGAGGTGTTCTATGACGTAGTTAAAGACCTTGGACCTCCTGATGCCAGCATAATTGTACAACCTTATGAAGATAATGCTGGTGAGGATTCTGTAATTGATGATAACGTCGTGGCAGCAGTTCTACAAGAATTATCGACGATTGGAGAAGTAACGTTGGTACGTTTTATTGATGACTCGTCTTTGAGTATCACGTTTAGAGAAGGTCAGAATGCCTTGGCAGCTGCACAGAAGGGGCAGATATCAGCTTGTTCCATTCCACTACATATATCGTTAAAAACTCCTAATTGGCTCGACATCGTACGATCTGAAATAGGTTTATGCTCAAATAATACTGTGCCACTATCTGGGGAAGCGCAAATAGAGAGACCGCTTCGATCCGCACCTCCTACTCCAAGAAGACAGCAGCCTAGCAGACCACCAGCACCATCACCGACGCCTCTAGTACCGTCTAGAGCTCCGGCAATAAGTCCGGCTCGCCCGCCGCCGCCACGACCGGCGCCTCTGCCCCCCGACGCAGGGAAAACAGCAGCGCAGCCACCGATAGTGTCGCCTCCAGCTGACAGCGTCCCCCCGCCGACGTGTGCGCCACCGCCGCCTCCGGAGAGCAGCACGCCGCCTCCAGCCGGGCCGCCGCCCCCCGTGCCCGCTAGACAGGGCGCTCCGCCACCACTGCCAGCGCGTCCTCGACCAGTGTAATGAACGTAAGACATATACAATTACTTTAGATGTTGGTATGATAATATGTATATTTTATGTTACCTTATTTAGGCTAATATAGCTTAAATTTATTGTTCATTGAAACACTTCTTATTTATTAATGTATTAAGTTGTCATTAGGGCTTGTAACTATTTTTTTACTGCGATGCAATCGCCTTTTATTGAACTTTTAAATCATATGTCAAAACACTTGTTTACAATATTTTGTTACGCAATACCAACTAATAAGTATACTTAGAAATGTATCTACTCGCTGCTGCATACTTATACTTAATACCTATAGGTTTTTTGTATTTTGCTTTATTTTTATATTATAACTGATTAGTTAATATCATTAGTTGATAAAAGTCGAGGCTGCGTATATTTTAAATCTCTACTTAAACTGGGCTTCAGGTAAACTTTATACCTACCTGTATAGCGGTGAACCATGGTTTTGCGATTATGGAGAAAACGTGTTTTTCTCTGAAATATTTTTCATGTATATGTATATCGTGTGTTGTACCTAGTCTTGTGTGGAATTCAATGTTAAGATACTTATACATAGGTTTACCTTTTCCAACTAAATAAATCACTGTAAATAAGATAAGTATTTACAAAAGCATCGGCAATCAAACTTATAAGAATCTTAGATTGTTTTTCAAGAGTGGTTCTTTTGGTAGATTATGACAGAACACTTGATGCGATACTGATTTATTGAATCGTTGTGTATTTATTCCTATAAATTTTGTACTCAAAACAATGGGTCTCGGAAAATTATTATTGTCTGAAATAGCTTTATCTGAATATCAATGCAATGAAAAATTAAAAGGCTTGTAAGTTTTCTTTTTGTTACTACTGGTGATGGTGTTATAACATTTTGGGATCAAATTAAATGATTTCATGATATATCAATAATAGTATAATACTATATTATTCTATTTCTATGTAATATCGTTAGATCACGCGTATAACCATGCAGTTAATTTCTTACTAGAAAAATGATTATGTATTTAAAAATATATCGTTAAAATGTAACTCAGCGCTGGGCCAATAACTTAGTAGAAATTGATACCACGATAGAGAGATACAAAAAGTAGATTATCATATCATTGTACCTACGTCCTTGTAATAATCATATTGGTAAATAACTTGATTGATGAAATTCCCTTACCTTATAAGAATGATTGTAAAATTAGTTGTAATTATGTATTAAGTGGACAGGAGAATCTCTTCAATCCTAAAGTAGATTTCTGGTCGTTCTTCCATTACCTATGTTTCATTTATAACTACTTAAATGGAAACTCCTTCGCCTCACATTAATTTCTTCAGTTTAATATATTTTGTCATTTTCCGGTCGCTCAAAATAAATGGTCTCTCGAAGGAAGTCTCGCGTGTTTATGATGTAACTGTTGGTATCATTCCTGCCGATCAAAGATGGCGTAGGAAAGTTATTTTACTATTTGTGTCTGTCTATTAGTATTGCTGAAATAGATTTAGTATAGGTAATAACACGGCTTGTATTTGCGCTGATGTCTGTAGGTAATGTCTAGAAGGTCCTTGGCTCTCTTTGGTCACAATCTCAGCGGGGCAAGGTCTACACGGTTGCGCTAGACGTTTGGTGGCTGGCTTCACGATAGTTATTATACCTGACGTGGCACTAATCGGTCAATGACCCGCTGGTATCAATGACATCGTGCTGCAAACTTTTAGCTTTGCCGTGTAGCTAATATATGTAGATGTGCATCGAATTATCATAATGTTTTGTGTACACGAATTATTGATGATACATTTAATAGTATTTGACTTAAATAGGTAGATTACAATTAAGTACACATTATTATATGTTATGTTTGAAAGTACATAATGCAAGATATTTTGTCCTTATTTACACTATTTGGAATTTCTAGATAACCTGTATTGTTTGTTACTGTTAAAGACTTTATATTCTTAAAATTGTAATTCATAAAACTATGTTTAAGACATTACTATCACTCTCAACTAAGCATCTCATTATTCTCATTTAGTTTTATATGTTTTGATAAAATATTTCCTAATTAACCAAGTATTGTATGAAGTATCTTTTTTATATTTACATCGCTTAGCATTTACATACTATGGTTTCAAAATTGTGATTTGATTTATAAAAAAATGTCTCAATTTATTTTTAATGCTTTAAAGGCTGTGTTGTGCATTTCTTCAAATGAGATTTAATATTAATTCCTATGCCTACGTTTACATAGATTACACTTGTTTAGTTGCATCTGTATGCTGACCTAATTTAAAGGTAAAAAGTTCCAAAAATATGTATTTTATGTTAGCTAGATTTCTTAATTACCTATGATTTTATTTTATTTTGTATTTAAGTGGGTAGTTGTTTAGACTATTCACGAAGTAGGTACCTGAATGTTAACCTTTATCAGCTACAATTATGTACTGAGTTTTCTAAGCTGTTACGTATTATTATCGAACAAATAATATATTTAAAATCTTACTTAATAATTAAGATATTCTTTCATAACAATGTAGGTTGGTGTTACAAAGTAGTGCTTATGAATGTTAAGCTATACGGATTTACAATATGGTTTGCAATATAGCATTATAGGTGAAGGCCAGTGTTGATATGTTATACAGTTATATCAAATATAGAATTATTTAAAAAACTGATTTTTATTTCCATCGTTCTTTTTAACCCTGTATGCTGCAAAAGATTGTTATAACATTTACTCTGCCATATCAACCGTCCGACGGTAATAATATAAATCGAGCACTCTGCCTTAATCCATAGTCAGAACAATCTCGACCAGACCAGATTACAAAAAAAAATGCATTATAATCGATCAATTGAATCTTCAATGATAGACAGACACACACATACACCCATATATAAAACATAGAAAACTCCACTTGCGGGGTTAAGAAAAACAAGTTCCGTTTCAGGATAGGTCCTTGTGGGTCCTAGACCCTAGACCTAGAAGTAAGGTCATTGTGTGATATACAACACATTATATTTTGTGATATATAAGTACAATAAATTTTGTCTTCATTTACCAAAATTGTCTCATTACTTATCTGTGGAGAACATTGTTGATTTCACATTTTAAATATATTATTCCTGTATAATTTTCTTTTTGTAATTCATAATGAGTAATTGTTTGGTTTCCTTAAAAATAAAAGACATAAATTGCCCCTAGTGTTGTTAATTTATGATGTGTGTGTCAGTATTTATTTTTTTTAGTTTGTCAGAAGTCTAAGATGTTCCTATTCTGATACAAATTGCATTTCGTTTCCTTCATAACACCATTACTTTAAATTATAATCATTCATTTTATCTCAATAAAATTTGATGTATGTGTGTATTGTCCTCAACCCAAGTAACAAATAAGACATCAACATCTAAATATGATTTTCTCGTTTATTTCTAATTACAGTGCTGAGACACTTATAACACAGGCAACTAATACATATTTAGTAATTAATTTATTCGTGTATTTACTTCTTGGGGACAGCGTGAGTGAAGATGGTGTGGCCAACTCCTGCAAGGCCAATAAGGCAGAGAGCAAGAGTGAAACGGTACAGGATACCGTCAAGGGGACCGCCCTTCAGGAACACGGGGACATCATCCTCTGTCTGAAATATAATATAAATTAAATGTAGAAAAAATAAAAAAAGCACAATGTAACTAGGTCATGGCATTGAAATAATTTCTTCTAACAGCCAGACTCTTATTGGTGAAGCTAGGCTTGGGGTTTCCCCTTTTCAATTTAAAAACAATAGTTAAAACAAAAGATGTTTACTATAAATTAAAAAATTGGACAGTCATTGTTATTAAAACAAATTAAGTGTAGTTGAGCAGAGGACACATAACTAAGTAGGTACTATAGCTATATGCCTACATGTTAAATAAATTCTGCCTTTGTTATTAATTCTGTTTTTAATTCTAAATTTTAATGTTAAGTGTATGTGATGTGGCTGTACTTTTATTATAAATAAATAAATTCTGTCATTATCCTACTATACACTGCCTACATGTGAATCAATTTTTTTTTACATGTTGTGGTCTTGTTACCTAACTCTGCACCTAAACATGCAATGGTCAAAATCAAACTTTCTACAATATTTTTTTGATAGTGAAACTATGACATGTGAGGATTTACCCTTTAAAACCTAAAAATACTTTTTACAATTGTGAAAATCGAGACTTCCATGTCTTCATTATAAACGTTTACAACTTTTAACAATGGTAAAGCTTGAGACGTACAAGAGTAAACATTTCTTAAGAATATATTTTTAAATAAACTAACTGAGTCAATAGACTTACCAATTAAATTAACAAGCAGATATTGATTTTTTTTTTAAATGATAGTATTTTAAAGATGCTTAGTTTTATTAAAAATATTTTGTAAATAAAGTGACAGCCAAAATTATTGTAACTAACCTGGAAATTAATTCTTGTCCCGTTCATATTATTAACAGCTGATTAAGCATTGATCAATCATTTAATTATAGAGAATTATGTACTACATTTATACGTGAAGACCAAAATGATTACTTACCTGGAATTTTTGCTGCTTCTGACGGATTTTCTCAGACAATGGAGCGTAGGGAGTGTTAGTGCCAGGGATCAACCTCGTCTTGCCAGTGGGGCAGGCCTCAGCAACAGTCGACATGTGAGTAGTGTTATACTGGACGGACGGGGCCTCCACTCGTTGCAACGCAATGGGCGCCTATGAGGTAACATTATCTCGATAAGTATTGAAACAGATAAAATTCTACATAACCCGTAACAACTAACGTGAACTTGTAAATAGTTACTTACCACAGGGAAAAGCGGGCTTTGCAAGTGGCTGGAGGCCACAAGCCTGCCAGTAACTTTGCTGAGTTGATGGTACATTTTTAATGTAGGAAAATCTACTTCAGGCCTGCAAAGTAGCTGAAAATCGAACGATTACGAAACAAGTACTTATCAGTCACGTTATGAAACTATGAATAGAGGAAAATGTGACGTGAGAAGTTTGATTGCGTATTTATCAAGGGTTATGCTTGAATTTAAGAAGAAATTATTTTAAGATTACATATTGGCTGTTTTTGGTGTTTTTATACTGTAAATATTATTTTTTTATAAATGAATATTTTGAAATTACTTTACCAACAATAAATGTATAATTATGATTCCGAACGCCCTCTAAAACGAATCGTTCGGAAGTCCATACGTTTTAAAAACTCAAAAGTAGCGAGTATTTGGAAAAAAAATGAGCAAAAAGATTATTCTGATTAATTCGTTAGTCTTTAAATCCACCAATGTGTTTCAAAATCATTTTTTATTCAACTCTTAATACAACGTTTCATAGCTCTAACCTCGGCTCATTTAAGTGTGTCTGATTTCTGAACAACGGAATAGCCCGCCATCTTCTTTGTAGAGTTTGATTGACATTTCTTTTACTTTGAGCACGTTTTTAAGAGAAGGTAGGTTTGTGAAATATCATTATTTTAAACGAATTAAGTGTTATTTCGTTTAATAAGTGCAATATTTTGTTTAAAAGTACTGCTGATAACATATTTTCTATAACAAATACTGTCAAACATGTTCAATATTCGAAATTTAAATACCCGCGTGGCGTATTGTCCGGAATTCGACAAGCATTTGTTTTACATGACTTTCCGTCCACCTGCCACACCAAGAACCCATATAAATGATTGAATAACCAAAAAATACTACGTTTTCAGCGCAACAATGCAGATCTTCGTAAAAACCCTCACGGGTAAAACAATCACCTTAGAGGTGGAGGCTTCTGATACCATTGAAAATGTGAAAGCCAAGATCCAGGACAAAGAGGGTATCCCACCAGACCAGCAACGTCTTATCTTCGCTGGTAAACAGTTGGAAGATGGCCGTACTCTCTCAGACTACAACATCCAGAAGGAATCCACCCTTCACTTGGTGCTCAGGCTTAGAGGAGGTAACATGACATATCAATTAATTATTCGAATAAGGTCATGATGTATAACAAGAATTGTTTACTAAACCAACTTTTGTTTATAGGTACCATTGAGCCTTCTCTACGTATCTTGGCCATGAAGTACAACTGCGACAAGATGATTTGCCGCAAGTGCTACGCTCGCCTCCACCCCCGTGCAACCAACTGCCGTAAAACCAAGTGTGGACACACCAACAACCTTCGCCCCAAGAAGAAGCTGAAGGATTAAATTAGTTTTATTACTTGCATACTTGCAAAAATATCACCTTATTTGCAAATAACATAATTAAGCCAAAATTAATAAAAGTGTAACACCTACTGAGATTTGTTTTTATTCTTATTCACTGCCATTATCAAATATCTTGAAAGTAGGTATTTTATTCTTGTGTAAATCAGATTGCAAAATTAAAAAATTAGAGTATAGGTAGGTATTAATGGCTTACATTTTTGCACACATGTATAATGCAACAGCAATGTGTAGGACTAGGTCTTATCGGTCTTGTTGTTCTTGACAAGCTTAGGAATTGAGTGTCAGACAAACAAATGTGTTGTGTTATTATTAGTTAGGTACTAGGTCACCGGGGCCCGATGCCGTATTTTAAGTCGGTGAGTGGTGGGTTAATAAACGTTCCAGTTTACTTGTTATCGTGCCTATTTTTCGTATTCAGATAATTTTAGTTCAATGACAAATGTACACCTGCTTGCCAATGTTGTCATTGTAGGATTGCAAGTGACTGATCTTATCTGAATACGAAAATTAGGCACAATAACAAGTCAACTGGAACGTTTTTTAACCCGCCACTCACTGACTTAAAATAGCGGCATCGGGTCCCTGGTCAACTCCAGGCCAGTCCAGGCTAGAATTGCAACATACTTGATGTTGCAATTACTATCCTGGAATTGGGATAAATAATAAAAATCAAATGGTTATAAAATATTCTTTACTTTGTTTAAAATAAATGCATCAATATTTCGACTTCTCTCATCTATTAAATGTCACTTAGAAGTCACAACCATAAAAATAAAATATTTTTATTTAGAACTGTCTTGAAAGTAAGCATAAATGAATATTATGAGTAAGATCAATTATCTTCATTTACATAGGTAACGAATGTTATAGTCGCAAAGTAAATATACATACAATGATAAATAAAATTAAATATATAATAACATGAGGTTGTTGATTCACAGGCGGAGAAATTCTTAAAGCCTCTTCATATTCTAATGAAAAATATATTTTCATACCTCTCTTCTCCGCAGGATAAGAGTTACCAATTACCATTTACACTTACAAAATAGAATCCATAGATGAATTACCCTACCAGAGATAGAAATATAACATATTTTTATGGCTTCATCAGAATTATATCTCTAGCAGGTAGCCAGTCTAGGGAAATATTCTGTTCAAGATATATAGCATTTACATGACATTTTAGAAACTTAAAATTGGTAATATGATTATATTAAAGATACATTCATCATTATATTTTTATATTGTCTTCATCAATACACAACCACATAACAGCTCACATAACTGTAAGCCATGTTACTATTTTTACGTAATATCTTTTATTACAATATAAGAGCTTACATCTAAAACTGGACGGAATAAAATCTCTAAAATTGCACAATGTTGTATGAAAATGGTAGTTTCTTTATACCATGCCGAAATGAACAACTTTGATTTTCGGCGGCTTTTGCGTTGCGTTTTCTGAAAACAGGATTTGTAGAAATATTTATTTATATATTAAATAGACAGGTCGAAGTGCAACGAGTTTTGCGAACAAATACATGCTTTGGCAGCGAAAGACAACTCATGCATTATAAGTTTCGGTTACTTACAAAAATATATACCTACTTATTATTTACATGACGTGCATAATTACATAAAACAGTCTTTTTAATTGGTTTAATTCATTCCTGTGAAACAAACATTTGTAGTCCACACATAAAATACCAAACTTTACGAATTACAAGCGAATCAAAGACAGATAGCATACTATACAGATTTTTGATGAATCTTAGCAGAAGAGTTATTAGTAAAAATAAACTCATGTCGATATATGAACCACGGATGTTAGGGAGCTTCGTAACCGTAACCGAAACTATCGGATATCCGATATAAAATAATATCCATAACCGTAACCGAATCCGAAATAAAAGTTTCGGATAATATAGGATAGGGGCGGAGCCTAATTGCGACAATTAGTGATGACAGGTTATTTTGTTGATCGGCCGGGAAGCGTCCGACACGCGCGCATTGTTTGTTTTCTTCTGTTGTCGTCTTATCATACTCGTAACGTAACTACTGTGAGATTATATTTTACTTCTGAAATTCCTCAAAAATTTAATATCCGTAACCGAATTATCCGAAACTAACGGATAATCCGAAATAATTTCATATCCGTATCCGTAACCGGTATAAAAATCATTTATATATCCGTATCCAATCCGTATCCGATAATTCATATCCATAACATCCCTAATATGAACATTCGTAATACAGGTACTATGATTAAATAAATAGTGACTTCAGATATAGAATGACGAGAATCTGTGTAGTACACAATCTTAGTATAACGTGCAGTTGCGTGCGACACAAGTGTGGTAAATCGGTGGCATGCGTGCGTCATCGTGCATCAGACTTCAACGTAGTCGAGCGTAGTACCGGCGGGCGCAGGCGGGGGCGCGGGCGGGGGCGCGGATGGGGGCGCGGGCTGCGGCGCGAAGGCGGCGAGGTACTTGTGCGGCGCGCACAGCGGCAGGCTCGCCGCCAGCTCGCGCCCCGGCTCTGGCGAAGCGTGTCGCTCCTGCTTATCATATGCGAATAATGATACATACACATCAATTACCTCTGATCCTATACAGGGTGTTAACGAAAGGGTATATCAATCCAAAAGGGGTGAAGAGTACTCCTGGCATAGAGTAAGTTTACAAAATTTCAGCTCATAATGAGTTAGTTAAATAAATAGGTATAGAAACAATCACAACCAGACCTGAGTGGTCTGGTTATTTCTATGACACCCTATATATGTGTCAAAGTAACTAAATAATCCTTTTAATGAAATAGTCGTACTTCAGTAAATACATAAGTGCAAGTTTCTATCTATAGGTACTTTGAAAAAAAGGTATGCTACTATTATCAAACCATTCTTAGTTTGGATTGGTTTGATCATGTGGTTGTTTACTAGACAGAATTATATTCAAATTTAGTTTATCAAAATAAATTCTCAAGTTCATGACTTACCGGAACAACAGCTATGGTAACAGTATCTGAGAATTTCACTTTATTCTTTTCACCAGACCGATTCCCCTGTTTTTCTGAGGCGTCATTGTCATTTTTATAACTTCTGTCCTTTATGTTTGTGTTAGGATGATAACTATTGTTGTTTTGGTAACGGTATAGCATGTTAGAGGTTTCCTCTCTCAGTTCTGTTTGATATAAGTGTTTGTAAGGATTAGAATTAAGTCTGTCTTCATGTGTCCGCGGGATGATGTCAATGACACTGTGTGTGGACTTGACGGGCGCCTCGCTTATCGTGAGTAGCTTTTGTTTCGGGGGGTTGTAGTTAGAGAGCACGTCCATACTGTGCCACCGTACATTCTGGGCATTGCGTATAGGTTTAGAATAATCGCGTTCATAAGAGTCGTTTCTCGCGTAGGTATCGTCGCGTACTTCAGTTGCCCATATTGTGTTGTCTCTTTCTAGATACTGGTGTAAGTTCGGTCGTATGCTGGTTGTGGATATAGGTTCTGTCTGCGTGATGGGAACCTGCATCAGTGTGGGGTGGTTGGGTAGCGACACTCGAGGTAGGGGGGGTGGTTTAGCTTTCACAAGTTCTGACGTCATGCTTGGTTCCTCCTCTTCTGAGCTGGAGTATGAATGAGAGCTGCAGCTTGAACATGTCTCAGAGCATTCCGATTCTGTAATTTGCAAAAGGGTGATATTACATTTTTTTTTTAAATAGCTTTTTATCTGGTCAACATCACATACATTGCTCTGAACCCAAAGTAAGTAACTAAAGCTCTTGTGTTATGCAATTCAGAAACAACGAAGGTACCACAAACACCGAGGCAATGTAGAAAAATTGGTTTCTACATTCCCTCGTCCAGAGATCTAACTCGGGACCTCAGAGCTAGCGACACCTCGAAACCGGTGCGTACGCCACTCGACCACGGAGGTCTTCGAATTATGTTGTTGCTGTGATAGTCACGTAGTGTGTGTACCGGCGGCGTAGTGCGCGGCGAGCGCGGCGGCCTCGCGCTCGAGGGCGGGCAGCGCGCGGCGGCGGGCGGCCCAGCGCGCGTCGCAGCACGCGTCGCCCGCGCGCAGCTCCACTGCCAGGCTCAGCGCCTTCTCCACGCGACCGCGTCTGACACGATACGTACTCATTAACCGACGTCTGACACTGAATACAGTCAGTGGCGTGCATAGGTTTTCGGCCATGGTAGGCACTCGTACATGGAGCAACTTTACCGTAAATACGCAAATGAACTCCTAAAATATTGAAACAAGCATTATTTTTGTGGATCACAAGGTGCGTTCAGGTCTGACGAACGCGCACCGAATGCGCTGCTCGCGCCTGCAGTTAGGTATGTAACATGTTAGTGCGCCTACTCCACGCAACTCAGTACTCACGCAAAGGTCGATAGTGCAAATAACGCCGTCTCCGAACTGTTCGCGAGCAGTACGCGCGCTACTCGCGCGGCGCGAGCAAGATACAATTTAAAATGCACGCGCGCTTCTGCGAATTTCTGATTATAAAACTATTTCAAACTTGTTGGTATAAGTTTGTATAAAATAATCTTAGTAAAGCTAACTGCGAACAGCAGCCGACTCCGCGACTCGGGACTCGCGACGAGCAAACAGTCAGCTTATGATTGAGGACTCTTATTTGTGTATTATTCATTAAGGGTCCGAAACTCAGACTAAGTAAAAAAAGAGGACTTGGCATAAACATCAGTAGTTATAGAAATGTGATGTATTTCGACGGCATAGTTACTGACATATCGGCATCTCTTTTTAACTTATGAGGGTAATAATATGTAAAAAAAAATGACAGTTGTTTTATCATTACCAAAAATGACAACATTAACTGTCAAAATGTTTCACTGCGGCCGGTCGCCATGTTTTGTCACAGCCAACAACGAGTACATCAGTTGTCATCGCGACTTGCTGGTTACCGTGTTTTGAAGAAAATTTAGTGTTATAAGGCGAAAATTGTACTTGTTTACAGTGTTAGAACTTGCATAATACTGCATTTATTATGGGTAGGTGCAGTGTGTTAGGCTGTCGCATGAAAAGCAACAAAAAACATCCCAATATAACGTTGCACAGGTAAGTAACCGAATTCATTCAAAATATCTTGCTTTTTCTATTATCTTGGAAGATTTTGCTATTTTTGGGTAAGTTTATATAGATAAACTTGCTTTTTCTGTAATCATTTACTGTTTTATTGTTAATATTAAGTGTTTTTTAAGAAAATCGTTCATCATAATATAGAGTTTCGATACGGCATTTTTAATATATCGATAAATTAGCGACAGGTGAATATTATTATTTTAAACTCGATTTCTTTTTTATGATTTTAGATTGCCAACATGTAAAGAAAGAAAGGAACAGTGGCTGGATATACTTGGAATTGAAAATTTTAATACAACAATATACACAATATACAATATAAACAGCGATATACACAGCGATCACAAGGCTACAGTTTTTATTAATGATCGCCGCGGTGGCAACTGGGAATAAATGAGATAAACATGCTATACTAAAATTCGTTTTATTATAAACATTTTAATATCGATATAAAATCCGCGCAGCTCTACGGCAAGCCGCCATCTTTGTGCCAGACCAGACTCACATTAGGTATGCACGTTTTTGTCGTAGGTATTTCATGTCTATATTTTTCCTTAGTCTGTGGTCCGAAACCAGACCTAAATAATAGTAAATATATTGAGCCATAGTCAATATGACCATTCGAGATCAACATTTTTCTTACCTACCTTATGTATTACATAGACAAAAAAAGAATCAGACGTATTATTGAATGTGCCAACATATACTATTATCTTGTATGTTTAATTTACTCTCATTTTTTTTAAGATTTTAACTAAAAACAATTACTTAATATCATCATCCACAACAACAATATGTTTTCGTCGTAGTTATTCTCGTAGGTATCAATAAATTCATACAACAATTTCGTATTTAACAATCAAGAAACGATGAATAACACAAAAAGAACAGTTCGTCCAGCAGCACACCGCTAGTCAGGCGATAGTTTCTAACATTTTGATTTAATATTACCAAGAGCCTTACCTTTAAAGTTTTGTCAACAAACCCCATCTGATGGGTTTGTATTGTAAGTTTGTAATTACGCACGTATGCTAGCCAAACATATTTCATTTTCGCCGCAATCTTAACATTCATACACATAGCGGTTTATTAATGCTCCTGATTCTTAAACTACAGCCACTTCACAAAATCACAATAAATAGAAACTAGTTACGAAAGACAAGACGAAAACACGCGCGCGAACTATCAAAAACTTAATGAACAATCTGCCACAGATAATAAATATCGAAAAACGACCAAGTTGTAACACAGAAGTAAAACTATAAAAATGTTAATTGAAACTAAATGTAATAAACATTAATAAGTAACTAAATAATATTGTAATAATTAATTTACAAGTTATTAGTATTTTAAAACGCAAGTTTAATTTAAAATACACTAATAACTGGAATAAGAATTGACAAGTTCGATGAACGACCCAAAAGACTTTTGCTCCAAAACGAATATGAGAGTAAAATGAAAGGGAGAACCGAGAAAGAAATAATCTTGTTTATTGGCAGGTAAGCATGCTTACTGTAAGTGTAAAAAATTACGAATGTCAAATGTCAGAGCATTACGCTTTGCAAAAAGGGGTTTTAGTTTTTGTCGTATAATAAAAACTCAAGATGGCGGTGTATTATTTTCTGTTTTTGAAGTGTGCGTGCGTATATGGATAAGGAGATTTTGTTTGAATGTGTGAGTGGAAACTAGGCAGTTTTTGAATAGCCTACTTCGTCGTTGAGTATTGAATGAAGATTGAATGAATTTGAATATGACATATGTGACGTCATTATTGAATTGTTTGTTATTGAAATGTTTGGATACAAGTTTTATTATCTGTAATTTAATGATTATGTATGATGAGTGTTGACTGATTTATTTTATAAATAGTTATATTTAAAGATAGTTAGTTGGGATTTTGTAGGTAGGCACTGCCTTTTTGCCTATATGCAATGCACGCCACTGAATACAGTACAGTCGGACGATTTGCAAACCACGAGGGACTACGGGGTATAACGATTTGTTTCTACAGCTTAGCAAAAAAGGGTTTGACGTGGTGACAGATGATTATAATATATTATTATAAAAATATATATTATTCTTGTACAGAAGCGCCCCAATTGAACTTAACAGTATTAGCGAAACTTGCAAAAATATAAATAGTATTAAAAACATGTAATGTACGGGTGTTAATTTGTGATCAAATATGTGACAGAGGCGTCCTCATTTTTTCTTAACTCTTTTTTGCCAGGCTGTCAAATATCTTCAAAAAACGAAGGTTTCAAAGAAAACATACACAGAAACAATAAATTACTATTTAGAATTTTTGTATGGAGGCAGGTGTACCTGAGTAGATGGTGGAAGAACTTCCTGGCGAGGTCGTGCAGCGGGGGCGCGTACCTGGCGGCTCGCGGCGACAGCGCGGCGGCGGGCGCCAGGAATGCGCCCAGCGCGCCCTGAGCCGCTGTTTCTTCGGCGCGAGCCGCTGCACGTACAACATACACACATTTTAGTACGACTATACCTGACATATAGGTATATTGTGCATCATTATTCAGGTATTTGACGACAGACTCGACTGCATTTTAATTATTAACGAGACGGGCGATTAGTAACTAGTCGTAAAATAAGTTACTAGCCGGCTGTATAATAACTAGTTGTGTGATTTATAACTAGCTGGACGATTCCGAAAACTTTGAGTGTGTCAGTTACGAATATTTTACGAAAGTTAATATACCAAAATATACAGGGTACATAACGCAATATACTGCAGGGGATAACATGGGTCAAGACAAACCAAAAGACCTATCCAAACATAGATTAAGCATATTACGCTTAGGAATAAAAATAAACTAACCTGCTTTACTCCTTAATGCTGTACATACAATTTTGTTGACGGCCCATAAACATTCGGTCCCTTCTAGATCCCAGTCCATAGCTCGTAATAGTGCCACAGCGTCAGACGACCGCTTAGCACGCAACCATGCCTAAAATAGCAAACATGTGTCATCAATAGAGACAGTCAAAGGAATACAACTTTACCCCATAATAGATTTAATAAAAAATGTAAGCCATGCAAAATGACGTATTTACCACTAATAATCGTGGATGTGTGATATGTAGAAGCGCGAGTGGTCCTCCAGAAAATAACGTCAAAATAATTGGTCCGCCTTTTGAATTTCTCGTCGCCAGCAACTGCATACGTCGAGAATCCCTGACAACAAAATATACTAATGAATTACTTATCAATAATACTTCACTTTTTTCCGTAGTTACCGGTGTGTTCATGTACAGTGCGGCCGACGTAACTTGGAACGTCTGGAAAGAGCTACAATATATGAACGTCTCTGTCTCACACACCGCGCCTGTATATTGCATCTCGCTAGGGTTACCTTTTATCTCTTTTTAGACGCGTCAAGTTATATTGTCCTTACTATACTTATATGTATGACGTTGGTCCGTCTTACCGTAAGTAAGACGTGAGGTCTAGACATTTGGAGTGGTGATGTAAGAGAGCCAGCGCGCGGTCGAAGCACTGCAGCCGGCCGCCTTCCTCGGCCGCTATGATCAGCTCGTCAGCCCAACGAACGTCAGTGGCTATCTGTAAGGGAAAACAACTTCCATCATTTTTTATTCTTAAATGCAATTTCTACATTTACCAATTTCGATCACCTTTTTCAGAGGATGAACTTATTTTACGACTACTAATTAAAAGAGAAAAACATAGAGGCATAGTCTATTTTATATTTATTTATTTATTAATAAAAGTACAGCCACATCACATACATTTAACATTAAAATCTACAATTTACAATTAAAGTGGTCTGATATACTTATTATTTCTTATAATCTTGATCGGATCTGCAGTTGTCCATGTCACAATTGTCACACTTAGATAATCTTCAAGTCTCTCTTACCACCGCTCCTCTTAAATACCCTAATAATAATTCTAATGCTGCACTTACAAAACCCGCCCTCGTAGTATGCGTAAGGCCGGCAGCACAGTGCACAACATGCAGCGAGCCATCAATACAGGCCACGAGTAGGCGCGAGTCGCATCGCGCGCGTCGCACGAGTCGCGCGGACGTCGGCAGCGACACGCGAGTCGCGCTCTCTCGCCCGCACGACAACTTGCTCGCGCGATCCGAGGTAGATACTTCGTAGCGTAACCAGTCCAAGTTTACTCCATTCTAATGTAAAGAAGTTGATTAGATTTTTTTTTTACAAGGTTTTCCATAACTTGTTGTAATGTATGTATGTATAATCTGAAGGAAAATAAGTGATTAAGAATATGACTGCTAATAGAATGAAATGGAAGGAAAAAAACATGGTGCGCCGACCCCAATCAAATTGTGAAAAGAGCAGGAAGAAGAAGTAATGATGCACGACTAAATTAGAGCGATTTCTTGGATAAGATGATTTGTTTTGTATTCACAAGTAGTTCTATTATTCTAGCTGATTTAAAAGCTATTGTTACATTTTAAGTAAGAACTATGTATCAATCCAAATCAGAAAAAGTAAGATAAATATTTACCGTGAATGCATAATCCAAATTATTTAAAGTACAATTTTATTAGGCTCTTTTTAAGAGATGCTTGAAAGGTAAAAAAATCCTCTTTAAAAGGGTTTACAAATATATTACGTAAACATATAAGTGTATGGTAAATGCCCAAGAAAATATAATAAATTCCATTTACCTTGTGGCATGTAATTTGTTCCACTATGTGAACTATGTTGTCGCTGTTATTCGAGAGTTCTGCCGATAAGGTTTCGTTTTCCAGTTGATGATATGCTGTTAAACTGACGTGGTGACTGTAAAATAAATGGTTGTAGTATGGCAATTAACAATAACATCGAAAAATAGATGTCCAGGACTCAATAAAATAATAAATACATTATTTTGTGTATGGAATAATTAATTATCAGAACCACTTTTTTTCAGTCTGCTGTGGAATAATAAAAGAAGAATATGCAAACAAAATCAACATTTTTTAAATTCCTACTGTGATTTTGGTGTATTCTGATTAAGATAGTAACTAAACAAAGAAGCACATAAAAAATACATGCATAGCTTTCTGACTTTAAGCATTCCATCCATTGAAATTTCAACTCTATACTAAGACACAGAGTTATATATCCAAAAATATAGTTAGTAGATTAAAAAAGTATTTGATACCCATTAACAGTGTACAGGTGGAGGTTCGCATGGTCTTCTATCACAGGGCTCCAGGGCGCCGGCTCCGCGACCGTGACGCTCCACACGAGTACTCGCGCTCCGTTACTAACCTCCTTTGTAGAAATGTGCCTTTCTGTCCTACGGTTGCTGCCACCTAATTCTATGCTCTGAAATTATTTTAGGATATGTGTTTAGAAATATGTTACTGTTTATCAGTGGTCTGGTTACTATAGTACAGGCTCTATGTTCTTTGGGATTAGATGGCCTTGTCTGTTGTCCAAGAAATTATGTACTATTTTATTACAATAGCTTTTGTGAGACACAATAACAGTTTTAGACACTACAACTAAACTAGTTGGGCACCTCGAATTTTGTTGAAAACAGTTGTTTTTATTACTAACATGCACAGGAATAAGTAATTTTAAATTAATTTTATTCCAATGTTTCTCATGTGTAAAGATTTATTAATGTAAAATTTACTTATTCAAAGAATTATAACATATAGGTTCAGAATTTATTTAAACTTTATTTATTTTAGAGAAGTTATACAGACTTATTAAGAAGATTCTGAGTTCTGTATTTATTATTTTGGATATTATAATGTAGTCAAAATGTTGTGTAGTCAGAATGTTTTAATGTTAAAACTTTCTACAGCACATTTACCTGTATATGTGGATCTCTATCAGCTATGCGGCATGGAAGACTGATATTGCTTTTACCAAAAGTCACTAGTGTGGCTGTCCGGTCATTATGTGTGAGCAATATGTGTGATTTACATATAGCCACTGAAATGAAAAATAAGTTTTGATTAAAATATTAGTTGTAGTGAGAATCAAGTAAAGTATTCCTATATCAATTTCATGTTAGTTTATGTGTAGCTAGAGCTTAAGAGAAAATGAAGAGTTCAGATCACATAACAAATTAACCAACAATAACAATGACAAGAAACTGTTAAACTTCTTAACTGCTTATATATAAAAGATAGACAGTACCTAATTGCTCAGTAAATGTTTGATTTTTTTGTTTATTGAAAGAAGATATATAGAAGATACACCTTCAATCTTGGTTTTGAATATTTCGGCAAAATAGGCAATACTATTCTTAAAGAAGTTTTCAAGCTGACAGCTAATTCAACTTTCTAATGAATGTGCTACTTAGTACAGTATGTTTTAGATATTTCAATAGCATGCTAATTATCTAGGTTATATACCACAGTAATACTATACCATTTGTGATAGCCTGACCA
This sequence comes from Autographa pulchrina, assembly GCA_905475315.1. Taxonomy (NCBI): domain Eukaryota; kingdom Metazoa; phylum Arthropoda; class Insecta; order Lepidoptera; family Noctuidae; genus Autographa; species Autographa pulchrina. The sequence continues at coordinate 9,756,439 of FR997768.1, forward strand.
GATAGTTTTCCAATAAAATATTTGTCAAAGAGGATCTGTGTAACATCCAAAGAGTTTTCTTTGACAGTGAGGTAGGCTATGACTCCGGATGAGAAAACTATAGTTATTAAGGTGTCTGTGGTCCATTCACAGGTGATGATACTTTTATCCCTTAGTTTGGACTCCAGCTGACGTACTTGGCGGGGATTGGAAGCCCGCCAGAGACCACCTCGTCTCTCACAGTAACTTCTTTTACCAGAATCGTACACTGATTCATCAACTCTTTTCTTTGTTTCATATCTGTAATTTAACATTTGTAGTTGATGTTAAGTTGTTTGAATTATGACTGAGTTGTGATCAAAAATGATATATATATTTTTTAAGGTTTAAAAACTTTTAAGCGAAACATTTACGAGACTTGTAAATTGTCTTTTCTGTGAAAGAATGTATTGTATCGATAAAACATCTATTGAAAAAGGCCAATCTAAATAATTTTATGGATTGTAAGCATTTTATATTTAATAATAGTGAATAACAAATATAAGAGAAAAGCTTTGAAATTTACTTGAAACTTTTGAAGTCACTGCTTTTTAAGTGCAAAGCATCATCACATGTCAGAAACTTAACGTCGTAGTTAATCATCGTAAGTTCTTATTCATACTTTAATTCACACATTTTATTTAAAATAAATAGATCTTTATTTTCTGATGTGCTAATAACTATTTATCAAAACTATAAAGTAAATAATTATGACACTTCATTTGACAATGACATTTAAACATGAGTTAAGCAACAGTATGACTAGTCTTGAAAAATAAAGTAATGCCGGCCATACACGTAACGAAAGACGTGCACAAATGTGTCGTATGACGTACCTGTCTAGCAAAAGCATTTGATTGCAAAAAATGTACGACTTTTTATGGAATACAAAGTTAGCATCCTATTGCTTGTTTATATGGAATTTGTGATTTGAGATTAGATTGCTTTGCAGTTAAATACGCATTTTAGGGTAGAGTTGCGCAAGTGTTTAAAATCCTGCACAGTATCTTCTATGCGTATTATAAAACAAAGAAATCGTCGCGTCTATTTATCTGTCTGTTTAAACGCAGTAAACTCAAAAACCGAAGGCATTTTCTTATTTTTTAAAACCGTAGCTAGAGTTTTACCTGCAGTGTTTCTTCACAATTGAGGATCCGATTTTTAATTGATTGAATTATATAGCAATGGTGCTTTAAATAAAGTTGATTTGATACTGTAGGTACTATTGTATCAAATCATCTTTATCTGAAGCACCATTTTTTTTTATATTACTGGCTCGAACCTATTTATTTCTCATACTGCAATACAATACTCACAATAAGTCGCTATATCGCTTGTATATTACCAATATGACACTCGTATAGAAGCAATAAACTCATGTAACTCCATACTATCTGTCTCTTTACTGAAGTAATACGCTTTCCGTATATTTTTCATGACTTGCGGTCGATTGTGTATGCATGGCACATCTTCCGCCCTCATACAATTTATGTGCAAAATGAATACGATATTCATAAATAGTTTGGCCATATCGGTAGAGAACTTTTTTCAAATTCAGTATCTACGATAAGTAAATATTTTAGATATTATGGCTGGTATCCCTGAGAAAATCTTCATCATGTTAATGATGACTTTATTTACAGGCAATAGAAATAAGACAACTGACTGCCATTAATTCAACTTCATATGCTGTTTGTCTATATACCCTTAACAAATAAGAAAGATACCTATCCACGTACATACATGTTACCCATAATATAGATAATTCTTTAATGTAGGTACCTGCCTAAACCAGAAAAAAATATACTTAGGTACCTGAGGTTTATAGTTTACTATGAATATCTGTAATTTCTTCTGCTTTTTGTGTAAATGACCCTTATATTCTTTTCGACCAGAAAGTCGCTACCAGGATTAGAGATTAGGTACCTAGATCACCATAATCATTCAAATCTCAATTAGCTATACAAAAATCGTTAATTATTACTACCACAGAGTTCAGTATTATACTTCCTTTCGCGTGTCTTAAGTTACACAGTTCGACATAAGAAAAAATGCTCCAAGTGTCTTAAGTCGGACAATTACACTTAAGGGCCTGGTGAGGATTGGTCGATAAATATATGTGGCAAACACGCGAAAGGATTACCACACTGACTGCACTTTCAAGAGTACATGCTTGATACACTTATAAGAATACATGCTTGATGACTGTGAGACCTACCAGTCTATCAGATATAACTAATTCCGACTACATTTCATATTTGTTCTTTTCTTAGTTGTTCAAAACTACGACCCTTTTGCGAAAATCTTACACAGCAACATATTGGGAGTCATCTAACTTTGTATTGTATCTTAGTAGCTAACTAAGTACCTATATTATTTCTAAATAAAAATTAAAAAGATTTAAGCATGTTTTTTACCGCTCAAGTTGTGATGAGTTTTCAAAAAATATTCCTCTAATTTGACGAAACATTACCTAATGAAGATTAATCATCATCAAAAATATTATTAGTACATTATTGTATTAAGTAGATGATGGATCGCGCGAATTTTATTTTGTATATTAAACTTACAATAATATGTTTTTGTTACTTTATTATCACAAAGAAATATAAACTTAACTAAGTAAGTAGTTTGAATATTTAAAGTGCGTTAAAATTTTAATAACATTAATGTATCTATTTTGCACTACAGTACACACTTATTACTTTAAATAAAACGTAAAATAATGTGTTTTGAACTACATATCCTGTGTTATTAATTGTATGGATTATTTAATTATATGATCGATAGGTACCTATTCGCCTATTCGGTAGTGTCCCTGCAATTTCTCCCACCTTTTTCACGTCCGGTGTGAAAAGAGGGGTGTTATAAGGTTTTGTTCGACTGTGAAGGACATAGGCTCTATACTATACTATAGGAGGAAACTGGTTTTCCGAATGCTACTGGTTGATTTACTCCTACAAAGTCTCAGATGTTCCATAGATTCCAGATATAGTAAACCCCATAATTGGTTAAGTTTCGTCATGGAAGAAAATAACTTTTTTCTTATATAATTTTAAACTTTGGAAAAACAAAAAGTTTTTCGAGACTGTACCGGCACAACATATTTTCCTGAATAATTAATGTTAAGTTCCACATTTTGGCAAGAGTGGGTTTCTATTTCATAATTGTCAAGATTGTTATGGTGTTAGCTGAAAACAGCTTGTTAGCAACGCGTATGAAGTAAGCACCTAAAATTTACGATACCATAAAAGATAATACGAGTTGCTCTTAATACTGCTCAGTAGATATATAGAAATAAGCGGTATCATTTGAATAGGCGCGTTTGTGAAGATAAAATCAGCGGATAGTATCGCTTGCCGTCGTAAAAACGTATTACCCACCTACCTACTATTGTGGTTATATGTTCGTGAATAAACATTAGATAGGGACAGTGTCCTCTCCAATATATACCATCAACTAGATAATGGATAAAACTGGGTACAACAGGGTATTAATAGAACTTACTAGGCCTCAGTATGCGCATAGATAAGTAAATACCCAAAGCCGTTTTATTGAAATACCAAGCTGGGTGTTACCTAGCCATCGGTAAAATTGTGTCACAAATTGAAACGTTTCGATTCATGACACGTTTGAAATATTTTTCAATTGGGTTCTAAAATCGATTCCTCTTTTTCATTAATTAAATAGATTTTTTTTACGCAGAGTCTTTTTTTTAGGTAAACATCATGAAATAAAAAAAATAGTGAAATGAAAACTTATGAGTAAATAAAATTAACATAGGAGTTACTTCAAACAATCCACTCAGCCAATTCTAGTTTTCTCCTGAACTCCTTTCTTAATGTTTTAAGTATTTGATTAACTTTAATTACATTATCACATATTTATTCTTTAAACAGTTTCATTCCTAGTACCTAAACTTAATATCTAATTAAAAAGGGACCATTTTGAGTTCCTTTCAAAAATATCTTTGATAAAATGGAATAATGGCTGGCATCTGGCGTTAACGCCGTTCTCATTAAGACGAGCTCAAATTATAACAACCCCATTGGACGTCTTCCAGCAGGTATTATTCCGTAGAAAATTTAATCACTTACCAACCAAAGGACCTTAAACCGATCGGCGATAAAATTTGCTATCATAATTCGTTTTAACGTTTATGCCAACAATTTCTATGATTATGTATGTCATTGCAGAAATTGGAATGTAGTTAATTTAATTCATTTTTGATCGGGAACACGGAAGTGCAGAAGAGGGCTGTTTAAAAAAATTGTTCTAAAAGGACACTAAAAAGGCTCTTCACATAATCGCTTTACGTTATGCTTTTTCATTTTACTGTAGCCTGTAGGCTTACATACCCAAGGGAAAAACTTTATCAAAATTATATAGCGATAAATGTTCTAGAGATTTGAAATTAATCCTCTTGTAGGGAAGACAGGAGGAGAGTTCACTACAGTATTTCAGAAAGGTCCGTCATCTGTACGGAAATAGACTATTTAAGTAAGTGGGTACCTACCTACGTTTAATAATGTATATGGAATAACGAATATAACGACTAGGAACTAGCAAGTGTTAGCTTTAAAAAACCCAGAGCGATGACAAGCCCGAACAATCTAATCAAGCCCTACCACTCCTAAAAAGGGTTAGCCTATATTTCGAGTCCCCGTCTATTCAAGATCAAGGCAAATAAGATAAGATAGTCTTGATTAAAATAAAGTTGGAGCGGAATATTGTCGGATTGGACTAGTTATTTGTTTGACTACGTTAACTACGTAACTCCACCCACTGTTTTCCTCTTCATTTTATTTTAATAAAAGTTCTGATTGACTTTCGTCTGATTTAGGCTAGTAGCTATATATTAAAAAAGTTGTATTGTAACAGCTTCTATTGTTTACATCATTATCTCCCAGCTCCGTTTTACTTTTACTAAAGATTTTTTTTTATTTTTATTAAAATGACCAGTTGCTTACCTACCCTCAAAATACATAAAAATATTTTAAAAATTATATTTATTGAAACGGAATGGGCAAAGAACTTAGAACTAGCGCTTGATGATTGTTTAAAAGACTTGGTCAGAATTTCACGTTATTTTGTTAAGGACGATATTACCTATGTAAGCTATCTGGACGTTTAGCACCGCAATAATATGACTCTCTTTAAAACTGCAAAAAAGCAAATTAGATTCAACAACAATAAAAATGAACGCGTCTTCCTAGTTAAAAACTCTTGAATAAAATTATGCACATAGAGAGTTGTAAAATTAAAACTGAAGCACAGAAATACATACAAACAGTCCCTACAGCGAGTCATGAAAATGCAAAAAGCAGAAAAGACATAGGCAAAGTCGGGATGGGTCACTAGAAGACCAATAAAATTAAGTAAACTCTCGGTGTTATTTTTCTGTCCTTTTCGGGGCCAAGATAAAAGTAATTTGCATGAATCGTATCATACAAGTTAACGATAAAAAAAATATGAAGCGTTCCTTTTATGTGAGGTCCACATTGACAACCAGTGTAATATAATCCTTATAAGAGAAGTAATATTTCAAGATGTGACACCATTATCACATTGTCCCGCGGATACATTTTATACGAATGGCGGTATACGGCAATAAAAAAGAAAAATCACGTGAGAACGTGGAAAACAAATTCATACGAAATAATAACATGTCATTTAACGTCACTGCAATAGGAAACGCAAAGCATCTTAATATACTATTTTAAATAGGATCATTGACACATTTTCGTGAGTAGGCTACGAGAAAAATATTGGCTTAAGATAAACTCAGGTATAGAGCATTAGAAACATTTCAATAAAGAGTAATAAAATTAATCTACAATAAATGACCTTTTTTCAGTAATAAAACAAATCTACAATAAATGACCCTTTTTTAGATCTAATGTTAATTTAATTAAAAATGTACGTGTGAATACTGAACCTATAAGAATGTTTGTAGATAACTAAATGTTTTTTGGCATAGACACCCACGTGTGTTACATTCTCTTATAAAATACAAAATGAATAATTCATTCGGATGAGAGATATTGAGCGTAGAAAGTAGATTCTTATGAGGGTAACTGTTGCTCTCCAGATACATAATAAAAATATATTACATCTACGTATTACGTGTAACACATAAATACCGTAAGTATTTCAACCCTTATTTCTAAACGTTGGGTTTACTCCTGAATTTGGGTCGAGCAGGGTAGAGTATATTGACAGACGAACACAATTTCTAAAAAGGGGTTGTTTCCGAAACAAATCTGACGCGATACTATTGTCGATTCGAGTCGGCTTTATCTTAAATATTTTTTTTATTATGATAATTATGCAGCGATTTTGCTGGCCATTAAACGATTTTAAGATATTTAAGATTATGAAATTGTGCACTAAATAAATCAGGTTTTTGGCTTGCAGTAAGTGAAATTTAACTAGTCTAATAAATTCAGAAAATATAAAGCATTTCTTTTAATTTGATTTTTAAATAGGCTGAATATTTTATGTGTTTTTGTTTATTATTTTGAAGCGGACTGATTTTCCGTAAAATAATTCTATATAATCTTTAGACTAAAACACATTATTATTCTGTTGTTTTGTTTGTACATGTAAGAATTCGAAAGTATGTATTAAAATTAATATCTACAATATAATGTATCTACTTCAAAGTTGATCAATTACCTACATTTTATTAGGTACTTACGCCACTTCAGGTGCTATTAAAATGATATTGATAAGAATCGAAAAAGTTACTGACGTCTATTAATAATATAATTATGCAGTTATTTGAGGTCACTGAACACCTCTAGACACAATTTTATTGTCTATGACAACCTGTTTGTTTGTTTGCACATCATGATCTAAATTGCCGAATATTTATTGCACAATGCCTTAAAAGTTATAAAAAATCTTTAAAGAATATTATTGAATCATGATTTGCGAGATTTGCGTAAAAGTTACACTTTGAAATAAAGGTATTCTGGGCAGATTATTGCATTGCAAACCAAACATCGCAAATACAAATTAAACAAAACATAACGATATCATTTGTTGTAAATGGATTTATTTTAAATCTGTAAATAGGAAAAAAAAATCGAAAAAGTCGACGTTTTTTTAATCATATTTCTAGGATAACATTATACGCAGGTAAAACTTTAAACTATAACTTGTAAAATATTCTAAAACCTAAATTGTATATGACGTTGAGAAACGCAGATTTTTTTTTATAATAAGGTAACCAGATGTCCTCAAGAAAGGACGTTAACGTAATAAATCTGAAAAAAAACGTTCTCTCTAAAAAAAGTATTCAAAAGTGTGTAGGTACTACACAGTACCTATAATTACACAATTATATGTAGATTTAATGATGGTATTTTAAATATACTCGTTTTTTACTTTATTTAAAAGTTCTATTTAATACGGCTTAATACTAATTACTATAAGAAGGTGCATCAGTGTACTTTTAGATCCACAAGTTAATACTCAGTGTTACTAGATAATTGTGCGACAAAAGTAAGAAGCTAACAGGTGACTTTGTCTAATGAAAGAGAAGGAGGAAATGGCATAGGTAATAGAAGCGTTTGCCCAGCTGTGGGCATTAAAGATCTTGTATATTTATGCACATACAAGACGGTAGTGAAAGTCCGTTGAAGCAGTCAAAGCCTGCGCTCAGGCTAACTGCACAGATCTCTTCCAAAAAAAAGTCGGATCACAGTAAGATATTTGTAAATAACATGCAGAGTTGTCATCTTATGCACTGTTCGTAAATATACTATGTATTGTACCATTTCTACCTGTTTCACACAGTGTCCTCAGATCCAAGTTAACAAAAAATAATAATGCAAACGCACGATATTTAAAAGAAGATAAACTGTACTGTCAGACGGATAGAGCCACGGGCATGTGCTAGTAAAACATAATAACGTAACACTCTTTCTAAATGCATACATAAGTATCTGCCTAGATTTGCTGTTGACACTATCTAACTATTCCGATCTAAAATATTATTATTTAAGCTAAATATCTATTTAATTTAATGTGACATGTGTAAAATGTTGCCAAAATATGCGGAATATATTAATATTTAAATAATTCATAACTTAGAAAACAATTTTTAAGGTCCTGAGTGTTAATATTTTAGTAACCTAGATTCAACATTTTTGTTGCGTAATCCTATTCAGCAGGTTAGTGAGAATGGTTCCTATCCTTTTCATTTAATAATAAAATAAATTCTTAAATCCAGTTTGAAAGTATGTGAACAAACCTGCAAAAAATTGTATGTGTACAGTATGTTTACAAAATCGGATATTGCCCTATACGTCCTTTACTTTATTTACGTATCTATCAGGAAAGAAAACATCTCATTCAGTAGGTACGTAGTTTCATATTATATTTCACATTTTGCACCCAATCTACACATGTATCTATAGCTACATATACCACAAGTTATGAAAGCTCATGTAAAGTTTCATATAAACGACGAAAATATAAATTAAAATAATGGAGCAAAGGGGTAATATAATGGCTTTTCCCAACTAAATAAAAGTGACAGGCATTATTCAACGTTATAAAACCGTCCCAAACGCATTATAATGCTACGTTTTAATACAATGTTATCATATGAGCAGAACTTTGATAGCTCATTTAACTTTTCATATTTGTAGCTCGACGAAAGAATTAAGTAGGTATAAGTGGAATATTTTGTAAACAACTTTCTTATGTAATACAGCTGGTATAAGAACCATCGATTGGTTTTAAGATCGCATTAAAGAAGACACCTAAGTATTAATAGATGACATTTTAAACTCTAATATCTGGTTTCTATTCTAGAAATTACTTCCTAGTCTTCGTCAGGGAAAAACACAGCGATAGCTTAGGAAACAGTTAAGCCGTTATACACCTAGCTGTGGGGGCTACAGCGAGGCGGACAACGTACAAAGGCTGGAAGACAATAACCCCATGTCGTGTTTAGTACGGTCTGTTAGCAAACAATAAACCCTTATGAAGCAGCTTAAACTGAGCAGCGCTTCCTAATTACATTGGGATTCAGTTTCTATTATGAAAGTGCTTCAATAAACTGCTGGTCGCTAAATGACTGGCAAAGAACGGTACGAACCTACTGTAAGGACTTCTTTAACGTTCCTATAACTAGGTAATTTAATTATTAAACCAGAAGCTTAAACATATTGAGAACAGTTTTCCTTATTAACTTAATGTTTTAAATAAACTACTAAAATATTTATACGAAAATAGGATTACACATGATACATAGTTACATGCTGAAGGTTAGTATATAGTGCAGAGAAAATCCAAAAGAATAGGACTAAACAAAGAGACTTGGAAAAGTAAATGATTCTCAATTAGAGACGATGTGCTCAATAAAATAGGTCGATTTTATTCGAAAATCATGAAAGACCTTATCTTTATTCTTGGGAATAAAATAAAATACTGCGGCAGACTGTAAATCTACTCGGTTCGATTGTCACAGCCTTGGTCAAAGTTTTGGCGAAAGATTACGAACGTTACGACGTATACTTACGAATTTGTTTTTATTAAACTTTATTTACTATGACCTTATTTAACATGTTAATAGCCCACTTTCCTTTGTTTGTTCTGGAATAAGACAAACAATATTTTGCCAATTGTGTCAGGTAATTTATAGGCGCTGTTTTTCCCCAAAGTAATCTCTAACTACATTTCATTTTCTGCATATCATTGTATGTTAACAAATTGGATTTTTCTTTGTGTTTCTGAACATATTTGTATGTAAACGAATACTTTAAAAATTAAGAGCATAAAAAAACACTAGTATTATTGTGAAAAAGCGTGGGTTGCTCGATGGACGAAAAATATGGCACAGAGCGCCCCACGCTTTTTCACAATAATATTAGTGTTTCTTGTTCATTACCAATTTCAGCTTACATTAGGAATTATTTTTCACTTTTTTAGTTAGAAGTACTTTAAAAGCGTGTTTTTTAGTTTTTTTAAACTATATTAATTTTTCACTTTTTAGTCCTAACAGCAATACGTGTTGTCTGAATTCAAACGTATTGCTTTGTGGACTTTTTTTTTTTTTTATTGTTTTTTTTTTTATTTATTTAATCCTGGTGATCCTAATCAATGAGATAAACCTATGAAATTATTATATCGTCGTTGATTCTTGATAAGTGTACAAAGTTTGAATTAAATCTGTCCGTTTAAAGTGGGTCAAAATCGAGTCCAAACTAGTCGGTTACATACATACATACATACATAAAGCGTGTTAAAAAAAGATAACTTGGCAGTTTACAACTCGGATTTGCGGGATCCGTAGAATTTTTTCGAGTAAGATTTTACTATTTCAGACAACAAAGTTCGGATACGACTCGGTGCATCTCAAACAAACTCCGTCGAATTTCCATTACTTAAAATATTTCATCGAAACACCACGACATGGCATGGATAAGTTATGAAATATTCTCATATAATCCTTCACACAATTCCACTATCTTTGTGTCGATTTTTCTTTGCATAAACCCATTCACTGCCATATTTATTACCCTTTTAGTTGAATGACTTTTGTACCTCCTCATAACATGTCCAGTCTTTGCCATATACAGTCGATTGCTTTTCAACTTTTTTATAACTGGTGGTATTTTCGAATTTCTAATATAAGTAACTTACTCCTTCATAATTCAAAGTTATTCCAGCCAAAAGGCACTTAAGTAAACTAACCTCTATACAATTTATAGAATATCTTTCTGAGAATTATGCGATAATGACGAAACATGTCGTTATTTTTAAAACGGTTAGATAAAAAGCTACTATTTAATTCAAGAATCACTATCACTACATAGTATAAAACAAAGTCGCTTCCCGCTGTCTGTCCCTATGTATGCTTAAATCTTTAAAACTAGGGAACGGATTTTGATGCCGTTTTTTTTAATAGATAGAGTGATTCAAGAGGAAGGTTTATATGTATAATACATGCATAATATAGTAGAGAAACACTGATAATCTTAGAGTTTTTTATGTAAGGTCGTAAATAAACACACTTTTTTGCGCTTACATTGCAAACGCTGGCTGAACCCTACGAGATAGATCAAAGTAATGTACTACAGTTTTGTACACCTTAAAAAGGTCTACAAAAAAGTTCGCGATGGTATATGTCTATCTCTTGAGGATAACCCACAATAACCATTTTTATCCTTTATTTATTACTTATTAACGAAAAAGCGATTTTAAGAAATACAGCATTAATCCTTATCCAATTAAGTACCTTAAATACATTGTGCATGTAATAAAGATCAATATGGCCCTTTACAGCATGTAATTTAAATGAATATTTTCGAAGATATTACAGATTTAAAATGCAGGGACATAGCGGTTGCGGCGGTACCGGCCGGGGGGCCGGGGAGCGCGTGCCTGTACCAAATAGTGCGTCGAAGGCCGCGCTTCGCCCTACAGCACTTTATGATTATGTAGTATATTTAGTATCAGCAATGCACCCGTGCAAAGCCGGGGCGGGTCGCTAGTCTAATAATATTACGAATATTGGCTAACAAACTATAACCACGAAGCTATCAATACGGTGTCGATAACATTGGCTCACATGAATGCGAATGTTTTGTTTTCTTACTGGCTCGGATTCCCTGTTGTTCTTATATTCTAACTAGCGATTAGCCCCGGCTTCACATCAGCAGATAAAAATTAATATATTATGCACGTAAACCTTCCTTTTTAATCACTCTATCTATTGTTGGAAACCACATTGAAAACTGTTAAGTAGTTTTAAACTCATCGCGTGCAGACAGACTGACAGACGCGGGGCGGTAAGACTTTTTTATAATATTTATAACCGTTTGTAAAACCGTTGTAAAACTAGTAGTTTGTCAAACTTTAATATAATTTTGCACTTGCTTGAATACCTAGTGATGTTCGAAGTCTTCGTTAAGATTGCACTGTTTGAGAACTTTTCACTTTTGTTTTACAAGTTTTCTTTAATTTTCGTTCTGCATTGCGATTTCCTGCACCGTAGAAAATTCAAGATTTGCATTTTACGTGGTATTGTTATTGCTTTTTCAGTCGAATGTGGAATACAAATATTGGTTTTAAACATCGGCATTCTCTTCCGCACAATTAATTTCCGCACACAATTAATAGTTACTTAGTTTTTTTCACTATTTAGTTTACTACAATGTTCGCACACATATGAGTTATAAATATTATATAAAAATTGGTATCGAGAGAGACTATTTGATGATTTTTTTCTGTTGACTATCTTGAACAAATTATTGAAAGGTTTTTATAATATTTTGAGCTCCTTCGACCAAGAATACATTTTGAGCACTCGCTTTAGGTTTACAAAATAACAAGATAACGACCTTAATAGGTACATATCTAAGCCTGGCTTGATGACTTACGGTGCCGAAACGTGGACATTAACGGTTGGACTAGTCCACAAATTTAAAGTCGCGCAGCGGGCTATGGAGCGAGCTATGCTCGGAGTCTCTTTGAAGGATAAAATTCGTAATGAGGTCATCCGACAAAGAACCAAGGTAACCGACATAGCTCGTAAAATTAGCTCGCTGAAGTGGCAATGGGCTGGCCATGTCTGTCGAAGGACCGATAGCCGTTGGAGCAGACGAGTCCTAGAATGGAGACCGCGACTCGGCAAGCGTAAGGTAGGACGCCCCCCCGCCAGGTGGACTGACGACCTGAAAAAGGTCGCTGGAGGGGACTGGATGCGGAGGGCGGAGGACCGGGTGTTGTGGCGCAAATTGGGAGAGGCCTATGTCCAGCAGTGGACTATGATTGGCTAAATGATGATGATAAGCCTGGCAAAATAAATTAGATTTTATTTCAAATGCTACTTGATTCATAAACATATCCGGACTCTAAAAGCGAAGGGATAATCTTTGCCATTTTGCTAGAACAGCGATAGTGGAAACAGGAATTTATTTTTCCTCCTAGTTTAAAATATGTACATTTAAATTGACACGGACATGACATAGGCGTCTTTGAGCTGTGTTCTACTGAAAACACGCATGCTAACAATTCTTTAAGTATGTGTTATATATAAAATGGTACTATTCCTAGCGATAATGAACTTTGTCTGTTTTTGTATCACTTGTATTGACTATTTGAAAGTCTATATATTTTAGCTATGTATGAACACTGGAATTTTTAGGTGTACCTACTAAATTATCTCGTTTTTTCGAAGAGATAAGTATTAGGGACGAATCAGTTATAGTAGTATTAAAATTAATTGTCGCAATTTCGACGCCTACTTCCACAGGGATGATGATGAAAAATAATGACCGTCACATAGATTAATGAAAATTATGGAACACAATGTGCTTGTGCGGTCTTACTTTTCGTTTATTTTTGTTCGTGAAGCATAAAATACGTGTCTAATGTTTTTAGTTGTTTAAAATACATTATACTTAACATGTAAAACACGAGTCTCACAGAGTTTTCCTTGACATAACTTGTAATAATCCCTAATAATATTAGACATTGATTATGTCAGCAATTTATTCACCTTCTTCACATATAAAAACGTACCGAATGATATCGCGTGTCGGAATAGTATCCAGCTCTCCTTTAAGGTTATAGGCAATATATCTAGGGCGGCGATATCTGAGCTTATTTGATTAAGTCGCTGTTATCAGGTACCGATCGATCGCTTTCTTTCCGCTGGTACTTGGTACTTTATTGTAACTTTATTCCGGTCTGGAGACCCATCATTATGTGCTCATGCTCTATATCTTTAATGTATGGTATTACTTGTTTTTCGCACGGTTTTTTATGGGTCCGGGATGTCATTATGATCCGCCCCATCGATTTTGATGTTATCGAGTCTTAAATATACCCAACTAGTTCACTCGTGAGCACGCTGTAACAAAAAATATTTATTTAAATACATGTTCTTACAAATACTTTCATTCCTGACCACAAACTTTCTGTACAAAATCAAACTACTTCCACAGGTACATACGTACAACGTGTGGGACATTAACCATCTTAATAAATTTGGTCTAATGAAAAAGGTTGTTTTAATAAAGCCAATTTGGCGTTGATGATTCTTACACCAACTGGTAATAATGAGCCAAGGTTCAATCGGATACACAAAAATATTACCTAAATGTAATATAAATATTGTTTTTGTTTCATACCTATACAGCATGAAACAAAAACAATATTAAGAATTAGTTTATTTTATGACGAAAGTGAAAATTCAAAATTCAAAAAAACCTTTTTAAATGTCCGCTTTGATTATTTTGGTTAAATTAGCAGCTAAAAGCAATTGAAACACGAACAAACCTAAATAACTCAAATTATAGTGTTTAGGCATGCAACCGCAAACCCACTATAACGCAGTAATTATCGCTTGCTAATAAAACGCTCCCTCCGGTTTAAATGTTAACCTGAATAAGACTAGGTATAAAAAGTCAAAATCAATTTAGTCCGCCTGCTGGATAATAAATAAATATTTTTTTTACATATATTTTTGCTTTCATCAAATCAATAAAAATACTAAGATATACTTACCTATTTTAACGTTCAGAAGTGGGGTTTATGACGTCACTGCTTAGTACACTTTTTGCTCAGACGTGATTTTTTTGTTTACGGGACAAAAGAGAAATAATTGTAATTTTTAAGTCATCAAAAAGATGGACGTAGGTTAAAAATTTGTAATGATCCCATTGTGGTTACAGTCTAAACCTCTATGGTGACAATCAGCCGTCCAAGAAAATTGTGAAGGGATTTATAAGGGAATAAAAATACGATCAATAACATGGCATAAATCTTGACCGCACTCTGGAAATGCCATATCTCTATGTATTATGTTAATGCGAACCCCTAGTCCTACAACGGTTCTGACGTGCAAGCCTTGGCATTGACGTCATCACTTAAATGCTATGTGAAGCGATGAGTAGTTTGTAGGTCAGTAATATAAAACAATAAGTTGTATAATCATATTTGTTTAAATAACCGGAGGTATTATTAGAGTTTTGTAGATACTTTCTGTGCTATTTAAATAGAGGAAACAGGAAAGGATGAAAATGTAACAAGTAATATCGTATCGAAGATGCTTGACTAGTTTCAAGCCCGTTCGGGAATTTGGGGAGTCGTTCATAATCATTTTATTATTTGTATCATTTTATTGTCGTTAGACATATAGTTCTTATGGCTACCTTCGGGCTGGAGCCAGAAGGTGGTTCCATCTGATCAGATGGAAAGTATCACACGATTTTATTGTCACCAAACTTGTATAGTGTCCGATATTTTATTACAGTCGGATATCTGAAAGTGGCTCTAATTAAGCTTGCTAATGTAAATACACGACACATTACTAGTCGTAATTTACTTAACAATTATTTTAAAAGAAAATCATCCGGCATCTGAAATCTAATCTCATGGTTTTAAACCAACAAAGGCAGCGCGTAGTGGGAAAGCGTACCTATCAATTCTTGTTATATCTCAGGAGAATTTAACTTTATACGACTTTTATTATTTGATTAATATTCGCTGATAAAAATCAAAATTCGATTTATATTTGAAAACCAATTAAATTGATACTGATGGCTTAATTTGGCCAATATTAGATAGTTATCTGGATATTTAAATATCAATAGCTTTATGATTATGAGTAGGTAATCTTGTATATCTTTTCAATTAATTGGTTTTCAAAATTGCAAAGACATGATGCGTATTTTAAAATGTTTGTTATTAAATAATTTTAGGATTTATGTATGTTTATGCAATTATAAGAAATTAACATTGTTTATTTTTATTATTTGTAAAGGGGCAGATGTTAGTTTCGGTTTTTGATTTTTGTTCCTGTTTGTGGCATTACCTACCTATATTAGTTTTTGTGTTGATATCAAAGAACCAGATTATTGGCCAATCATCGAGCTTCAAAAAGGTACAAATATTATATTTGATCGAAGGGTATAAGAGATTACCGAGAATGTTAAAGGATCTCAGAAACTCAATAAGGCCGACGGATTTGTAAGTTGAACGCAAACCTAGAATATATAACAAAATTCACTGAAGAACAACTTGATAACTTTGTGAGAGTTTCGTTTTGTGTTTGTTTGAATTGCAAGAATGATTATGTTGTTTTGTTTTGTTATTATTGCCGTAGATACGTAATGTATGCTTTTGGTGTATGACGTCTATTAATTGCTAATTTTACTTTTATCTGACTTATAAATCCAAGCAAGTAGTCGAAAAGTAAAATACAAAAAAAAAAAAACAACTTATTTAAATGACTACCTCTAAAAGTGTTAAGTTTTTATAAGGAAGTAAAATCATGTTCGAGAAATTTCTATTTCTTTCTATTGTCCTCGTCATATAATAAATAATAATAATAATAATAAAGCTTTATTGTTCTACAGAGCAGTACAAATTAAAATAGCACTAGCCTCCACACTAGGATTCCCTGTGTCGTGGAGACTAGTCTCTTTCGTTTTACAATAATAAGTGAAATAGTAGTAGTTTTAGAATATATACTTGTACTTATAGCGTATTAGCTCTAGAAATATCTAAATTAATTCAACTCTATACTATACAGTCACAAAATGTCATATAAAAGTAAAAACTAAGTTTCTATTGCTTCGGTAAAAGAAATTCAAGATCGTAGAGAATAAAACTTGTAAATGCCATCTTGGAACTTTGTTGGAAAATGCTTTACAGTTCAGGTTCATTCTGGAATGCATTGTCAACGTCAGCGAGAGGTCTCCTAGTTATAGATGATTCATTAAACTTGAGAAAGAACATTCCTCTAGCGCCTACTTATAATGTACCTAAAGTAAAAAGGTGATGAATAAATATTAATTCAAATTCCTACTTATGATTATGCATGGGCAAGTTTGGCGGATGTTTGTAACTCAATCATGCAAAACCTGCTTAACGGAATTGAATGAAAATTGGCGCATAAATAGTTTATAGCCTGGATTAGTACATACGATACTTTATATCCCGATATGCCCGAAACAGCAATTGCGCGGGTAAAACTGCGGGTTCAACTAGTTTTTTTCTGAAAGAGAAGTTAAGCGTAAAAATAAGCGTTAATATTTTATACATATTCACATTACTAACAGCAGTATTTGTCTGTGAAATGAAAGACTTCATTTGTCTTGTTCATGATCTTGTCAATTTATAACTTCTTTGAATTATTTCAATAAATTGAAGATCGAACGCCGATCTTTTTATCTTCAGTTTCGACGGAGTTTTCTCTAGAGTTTGTACATCAAAATAAATTATTGTTGAAGGTTTCAGTGAAGTAAAAAATGTATTGGTTACCGTCAAACCTTTAGTACCAATGCGAGTGTTTAAAAGTTATGTCATGTACCTTCTTTGGTTAAAGTGAAGCAAAACACCGTAAGAAAATCTTTCAAAGTTCAAGTAAGCCGTCGTAATTCTCATAAGATAGGAATCTTATTTGTGAGGAAACTTAAAGAATAAGAACAAGTTAAAGTATCATTTTTCATAAGTTTAAAAAAGCCGGAGCGTAAACTTTTAGAAGAGTTTGTAAGCTTAAGTTTCAAAATACGAAGATGCACTGAAAATATTTACGTTAAATAAAATATACAATCTTAAGTTCGTTAATAGCAACATTTGCATGGTACACCAGCAATAAGCATTTCGTGTATATCAAAATCTGAGACTAAAACTTACCTTAACCATTTAACAAAGTAAGGACGAAATACTATGTTTTGGGTGATACTTTTTCAATTGGCTTATAATAAATATATAATACCTCGGTCAATTTCACTCTATTTTAGCGAACCTTGCATCTACAGAAATGAACGACGGGAGCTTGAATATTTCCTCAAAAGAGAAAAAATAAAATAGGACGCGAGAATCGAAATCATAGCATATTGCTACTTGTGCTTTTCACGTACAATACGTATATCTACTCAGAAATATTCGTGACATAAATGCTTCACCACGTAAAAAGGAACAATACGCCAATGTGTTGCACCTAAATGCACATTGCACATGCATAGAATAAAATTATACAAATGGTTTGGTCGCAAACCCGCGAGTGTGCCATATAACCAGGTACCTACATGTTACGATTGCTACCTGTTGCAATGGACTTGTGTTCTGAATAGGGGATTTACTTTTAGTGTGGGTAATATACGTATAATAATAATAATAATAATAATAATAATATTCCGGGACATCTCACACACGGTTATCTGATCCCAAGCTAAGCAGAGCTTGTGTTATGGTAACCAGACAACTGATAAACTTACTTATATATTTCTAAATACATACATATTATAGATAAATTACACCCAGACACCAGAACAAATGATCATGCTCATCACACAACATTTGTCCTGGGCGGGAATCGAACCCACGACCTCCGGTATAGCAGTCAGGGTCACTAACCACTAGACCAACAGGCCCGTCGTATATGTCATCACAAGGGAGTTATCGAGTACTCACTGCACTGGCACTGGATAGTGCAAAAGCAGTTAATTCCGAATGCAGCACCGAATAAAAAATAAACATGCTTTATCTGTTAAATAAACGAATCTATCTCGAGTGGTATTTTTTGTGTCTTTTTGTAGCACTTAAAAACTAAATAAAGTATATAAATAAATATAACCTGTTAAATGTAGTATTTAAAATAAAAACCTGAATATAAAAGTTAACGATTAAAATAAATTGATGGTTATGCCAAGGGCAATATTAAAGTAATTAAGCTAGAGCGTCTAGTAAAATTGACACGCAGTAAATACAAAAACACCTTTATATCATTTTCTGTCCAGATGCCATTGGAAAGCGGTGTTCAACTTTTTAACAAGTCATCTCCCGAGCCTTTTCCCAACTATGTTGGGGTCGGCTACCAGTCTTACCAGATTCAGCTGAATACCGTATTTTACATGGAGCGACTGCCTATCTGACCTCCACAAGTCACAACCCATTTTACTGGGGAACACAGAATCCCATGGTAAGACAGAATGGTTGTCAGAATTGACTAACGACTGCCAAAGATCAACTGTCAATCAAATTCAATCTGATCAAAATCTGATCAAAGAACAATTGATATGTGATACGTTGCCTCGGATAGCACGTTAAGCTACAGCTTAACGCACGGAGGGTCTCGGTATGTTAATAAATGGTCACCCATCCACAGACCAACCGCGGCGAGCGAGGCTTAACCTGTATTATCGGTCAAACCGCACGGCTTACACTTAGCTACGAGCCCCTCCAACTCTTTAACAAGGATTTACTAAAAGGTCTGAACGCAGTAATCAGGAAAAGGAAGAACGAAAATCTAACACTCCATTTTGTCCGTGTCAAATACAATGTTACGAGGACGTACTCGTATAGACCGCAGTGGTACTCGAGTCACTGAGATTCTGAAGAAATACTTATCTTTTAAGTTGCGAAGCTTAGGGTCAGGGATCATGTACTAAAGGCCACTGTTTGGCGTTATACTGGCATCGTGGATGTATGGTGGAACGCGCGGGTTAATGTCATGAAATTGCTATAGTAGTAAACTTTATTGATTTAGAATACGCCTGAATGTGCGGTACCCTTTTTTAATAGACGTTAGCGATCTGTCAAATCGGGTAACTAAGTAGATGAAATACCTTATTTTATCGAAATATTATAATTATACTAGCTGTACCGACATGCGTTGCAATGCAATTTTTTCTACCTAGCACCTGCCTACTACCTACCTACTACCACTTAGGGGTATGAAAAATAGATAGTAGCCGATTCTCAGACCTACTGAATATGCATATAAAATTTCATAAAAATCGGTCAAGCCGTTTCG
Organism: Autographa pulchrina; assembly: GCA_905475315.1. Lineage (NCBI taxonomy): Eukaryota > Metazoa > Arthropoda > Insecta > Lepidoptera > Noctuidae > Autographa > Autographa pulchrina. The sequence goes on from FR997768.1 coordinate 9,776,243, forward strand.
GAGGAGTATAGTAACTAAAATTGTGACACGAGAATTTTATATATAAGAAGATTTTCAAACCTATGTGAAGCGCTGTTGAAAACTTTCGCATGTATTTACAAGTTGGAACACAATTTAAATTTTATCTACCTAAACAATCACAACATAGTATGTATTATGTCACGAAATCAAAATATATTAGAATACTAGTATTAGAATAAAATTGTGATTCTTACGTCTCATCGGTTAATTCCCACTGTTGACATAAATGATATATATTTGACACATGAAAATATATTCAACCATGCGGTAATCTTGGCTAAGAATACGAACATAACGTCACAGGAATTGTTAGTCGAGCGCGACGGACGTGGGGCGAGCCAATATGTCAACTCATTCTTTAAATTATTATATTATTATTAACGAATCTTTCTTGAATGCAAAAAATAAATATTTCGCAAACATAGTGTAATATCTCGAAGGATCTAGTGTTAAACGTTTGGGAAGTGGTCTATGTTCAGCATTGGAACAATTCAGGCTGACATGAAAAAAAATACCTTCAGCGTTCCGTCCAGTAAACCTTAAAATTAAAAAAAAATGGCGTACCAAACAGAAGTTGGTAAAATTTGTTCTTTATTTTATAAAAGTTGTGTTACTGAATTTCAAGTTATTTGGCGGCGTTTTTCTAATATATTACCATGTTATGTAAATGAATTGTATACTTCCGATAATATTACAAACGTCGAATAGATAGTTTTTTTACCCCGGCTAAACCCGTATTTACTACTACCATGGCCGTAACGTATGTATTATTAGTACTATTCTTAATAACAGCTTTATCATTCCAACGCATGGCATCAACATCATGACAATTTACAAATCACTTCCCACATCACTGAAATTAAGAAATAGTAGCATGTATTAATGACTTTGTAGATGCTACGTATGTTCCTAAAATCGTTACCGTTTAGTTCGGCTCAACGGAGCCAGACTTTCTGTATTCGGTACAGTGGGCAACACATTAGTAGTCACACATTGACTGTCGCTACACCCTTATTTCGACGCAGTGAAGTACAGTTTTGTAATTCGTTGTGATCATAATTGTGTGGGCCACTGTACGCAGGCGGGTTTCTATAGGCTATCCTATATGCTGGATGGAGGCTTCCTTGCTGCGGCAGCTGACAATGACTCGATCATATTCTGCGCGACTAACTAGCAGAAAATCGGACTGCATTTCCTAGTATCGGCTAATGGTAATGAGGATACATATTTAGTCGACGTCCTAATTCTAGCTTTAAAATGTGCGATTTTGCGATTTATAAAACAATAGTTTGGTTTACTAACTTTTAAACTATCGCGTTGCATGTATATAATAATATTATTTTATGGGAATTAGCCAAACTTTTGTAAAGATCGGTATGATTTCGAAAGTTAATAATTAAAGACAGGAAGTTCCGGCTCTATATATTAACTTGTCTTTTTATTGTAATATTTATCGAACTTCGAGAAAATACTTTGTTAAAAATTCAGAAGGATTAAATTATCATTTCTGCCTTCTTGAGTCATGACAGGCTCTGTTGCGCTTAAACAATTCAGCTTCGTGTAAGGCTAAAGCGATTTTCATGGAATGTGATATGAACATGGTAGAGGAATACAGAGGAAAATCAGCTTTGGGAAAGCTTTTATCTTTACACTTTGTAAGCCCAAAACAACTATGCTATTATCTAAACGTAGAGCCTGTAAGACAGCATTACACACAGCGAAATGAAAAAAAAAAACTACAAGTTTTGATACGAGTTTTTGATACTGGGCTATGGTGCGTTGGGTTTCAAATATTTTAAGAATCGCATTGCAAAAAAAATACCATAACATGTCAGAACAAAATAATAAAAAACAAAAATACTCCTAAATGCATTAAATGTTATAGCCAGCATTTAGTCTCAGTTAATAGTTTCCTGCACTGTTTGTTTACGTTGTTTTTCATAATAAAAACCGGTAAACCCTTCACTACTTTACAATGTCATAATACATTTTCTTGAAGACCACACAATGAGGCGTAGTGAATTTTAATATAGCGCAAACAGAATGGCGCGGAAAACCAGTAAGTTTTATGAGGATTTATGTAGCGTTTATTCTAATAATCTATTATGTTAAATACTTATTAAATGAAATCTAGAAAAGTAATAAATATATTTTTAGTAATATTATTTATCTTAGATTTTTTGTACACACAGTACTTTATAATAGCTTCTTGTTACTCCTCTACCGACCCGGTATATTATTTTTTACTATCATAGTAAATAAATAACTGTCAGAATAATGATGTTACATTAAATATAATACGTGCTAACCTACTTATGTAGTAGAAAATCAGAAGGCAATTCTTTTTACAGTGAAATAAAATTATCGCGTGAAAACTTACAGTATTTATTACGTCCCAAAAATAAGTGTATTATGGATCTTCTCAGTACTACAGAGATATGACGTATGGCACGTAATAAATACGAACTAAATTATGTAGTATGCTATTTGGAAATACTTCGAATGCGATGTGATGTGACATGTGTGAAGAGATTTCAATCCCCTACAATCGTTGCAAATAAGAACATTTATTGTGGGCACTTTATAGATTTTTTGCTATAAGTATAGTTATTACAAGCTTTTATTTGACTTGCAATGGTTAGATGTATGTTTGTTACGTCATTATATGAAATTTTGCTTACATATTATAAGTTCGGTAATAATACAATATTATCGTATTTCCGAGCTGATCTGATGTCATGGAAATAAATGGGAACAGTGCATAAAAGGGAACAACACAATAAATGGAGCAGGGAGATGATGATCTGATGATAGGAACACAAAGTGGACATAGAAATTCTAAAACAAAACGTCGCAATTCCTCCATGATTGATTACCTCGATTTGTCTTCACAAGTACTGATTTGCTAAATGATATTAAAGCTTGAATTTTAAACATTATTTTATGAATTTAATGAGCATTAGATTTTACATAGAAACCGTAACTATACAGATATAATATTATGCGTTTTGAATGTTCTTTACATTAAAAACAAATATTAAAAAATCATTGAACTTTTCAACGGGTATCGTTTTACTAACATTAGAATTTACGAAATAGAAAACATGAAGTTGTTGCCCAACAATCCAATATTTCCCTAAACGCGAAAATCGCTTGCTTAACAACACATTTCTAGCTACTGTAGGTACCGGTTGTTTATTCTAAGAACAATTGATTTTGGCTTTTATGTCTTTACGCTCGGTTACCTTTACGAGGTGTGTATAACTCCAAGCTTTATTGAACCTCTTGATTCGTCATGGTGGTACAATTCCGTTCATGACTTCATTTGTAGTTATTAAAAATACTAATAAGCCCTAGGTCAGCTGCCAGATTTTATTATAATATTGGTCGAGTATTCGGCTTCCTGTAGTTGAAAATTTGCTACTGGAATATTGGGAACAAATATTTGACCTCAGAAACTAGGAATATCGGAGGATAAATATTTGTGCCCAAAATTACGATCAACAGATTTTTGTTGTTTTTGAATTTATGCATGTAGCTGTCGCGAAACAGTAACAATTTACAGAATTCAAACTATCTTGATTTGATATTATACGGGATATGAATAGGTATTATATTCACCGAGCCATATTTTGGAATATTATGTTGTAGTTAATTAGGCCTAACCGTCGAACCAACGGTCTTTTAACTGACTGAAGTCAACTTACACGCAGTAACCAGTAAGTTGACCATTTGTGATATTAATTTATGAAATAGAGGATGTTGTGCCATAAATGAAATTAAAATTCACACCATATTTCCGATCAGACCAAAATCAGCCTACGCCTGTCAGGAAATTTAATCTTAAACCGTTATAAGGTCTATCTTAAGTCCTAAAGCTGAGCAAGTTTGACCTAGAACAAGTGGAGACAGTAGAAATTACGCAATGTATTCATTTAACAATAAAGTAACTGGTCTTTACTCTTTTGTGAAGGTTCCATTCGAATATCGAATATTTGCGCAACACAAACTACTTTATGCAAGTCAGTCTACATTCTATAAAAAAAATGTTTCTCACACAAGTGTTACATTGTTGCTATGCCAATTATAATTAATGTGTTTCAAGTTCCAGGATGTGTAATTAAGTGGAGCAGAATGAGCATAGAAGTGGGTTGTAAGTGTTTAATAGTATTGTAGTAACAGTGCCTAGTCTGTAGTATAGAATATTCAAGAATGTCGACAGATTCTACATATAGTTAAAAGCTAATTCGGCTAGTCAAAAAAAAACATAACTACATATACCCAAAAAGTAAAGGACTGTTCCTACTCTAAAAAACTTGCACCAGAAACTGCATATGGACTAAAAATTTCAAATGCTCTGGTTTTGTCAAACATTACCTAGAAATTGCAAAACATGTTAAATAGAGGAGTCTAGACCGTGATCAATTATTATAATCAATCATATACTTAACATAACTTTTAATAGTAACCAAAATCGTACACGAAATAACTGTAATTATTTTGGTGTGTGGTGTATTATTAAGTTTAATTACCCTGTCAAACTGAACTCAGCGACTTATGTAACTCTGAGTTTTGCTCTAGCCTTGAACAGCCAGTTGTCACACTTGTTCAATTTGTGTCGTATTTCAAAATTTATTTTTGCAGTTGTTGTTATAATTCATAATATTCTTAGGAATATGTTTTCCTTTATTAAGTCATTTAAAAAGCAATACGGGGCGGCTCCGAGCGGTATTAAAATTGCAAACATTTTCTCCGTGCGAAAGCTGGGCTTCTACGATTACGGATAATATGATTTTTTCCTAGAAGTATAGAGGATGGTCTCATCTGCAAATTCCTCCAATACGTGGTGTTATGAAGACTTCTGCGTATTTTAAAAATAGATGGAAAATTTTAACTCGTCATGTTTTCGACAGTGTGTGGGCGTTTCCGCAATATAAATGGATTTTGACAAACGTCTCTAATTATTGTTGTTAGATAATTTAGCAGCATGAAATCTACAATATTATATACTATTTAGTTTGTGTTTATTATCAAGATAATAAACACAATCTATTGTCATCAAGACATATCAATTAGTACACCTGAGTCAGTTAGTCTAATCGTATTTTTCTGCAAGAATGTCATTCTACTACAATCTAGGAGCTGGTCAACATTACTATTGATAAAGATTAACAACCAGCCAGTTACACTTAATTATAGCATAGTACGAAAAATTGAGGGAAAGAAAGAAAGATTAAGATAAAGATCGCAGTACTTAAGCGAGACTTAGAAGAAAATATGCGGGCGAGAATACTGATATAAACTATATACTTAAACTGATATATATTATTATATACTTAAAGAGCCAAGCCTTCGAGTAATTTATTATAAATACTTATTAAAAAAACATACGACGACATTGACGACCTCCGTGGTCGAGTGGCGTACGCACCGGTTTCAAGGTGTCGCTAGCTCTGAGGTCCCGGGTTCGATCCCCGGACGGGTCAATGTAGAAACTAACTTTTCTACATTGTCCCGGGTCTGGGTGTTTATGGTACCTTCGTTGTTTCTGAATTCCATAACACAAGTGCTTCAGCTACTTACTTTGGGTTCAAAGCAATGTATGTGATGTTGTCCGCATTTATTATTATTTATTATTATACGCTTTCAGCGATATCATGAACTCTTCTAGCAGGACTGATGCCGTTGTGTAAGCAAGACACAGCTATGTACAGTAGTACACCGTCTCGCTTCCACAACGGCGACAATCCTGCATTAAGATTTCATGGAACAGACACAGGAAGGAAAAAATCCTAATCAATGATTTCTATCACCTGCATAATTTAAGTATTATTGTTATCAGCGTGCAATGTACTGAAACACTGCATGATGTAAGCCAGGTTGAAATTCCTTTAGTCACGTTTTACCATCTCGTCATTTTATGGGGCCACGTGCCAATGCTACGAATACACATAAAGAAAGGGAATTCTAAATATGCCTTGTTATTGTTAGTTATTTGTAAATGGCAAATTAAAATGTTAAAAATGCACCTACCCATAACTAACTATGTTTTATTTTTTTATTATTTACAACCATGCATGTCACATAAAAATACAAATCTATTGCAATAACAATAAGCAGTGTTTGCTTTATACCTGACTGCGTCTAATACACAGGTATATTTTCTTAATGAACAGAGTACTTTCGCTTCATCGTTTGCAGAAAGCATTAGGCATGTTACACGGAAGTTTATCAAGAGTGATGGTCACGGTGCACATAGCTGGTTCTGACATTGACCCCAACAGCAGACGGCAACGCCACCGCCCGAGCGTTGCGCGTTTGTTTTCAGTCGCGATTTGTCCGCGCCGCAACTTCGTCGTTCGGGCGACGCACGAGCGCCCAGTTTCCGCGTACGCTACGTCTAAGTGCGTGTTTTAGTGCCAGTGAAGTTGCTTTATAAGTTAAAAATTGGTTGTGGTATGTGGTAGCGGATAATATAAACACAGTACGTATTTATTTTAAGTTACTAAAGTTGATTAAAAGCAGAATAAATAAAGTTTTTTTAACTGCATAATAAATAGCCCAGGATGTTTAATTGTATGTAAAAAGTATATAGATATCATATCAAATCAATTACATTTTTTAAGTGTTATTTAGCTTGAAGGATTAATTGACATAAAAAATATTATCAGTAGGTATTTATTTTAATATTAATTTGCTTTACATAATTTTCTCATACTAACATGTAACATAAATGTTCACATTAACATACAAAATTGAATATAACAGTCAAAGTGCATGTGATTTTATTTATTTATTATAAAATTAAAAACTATTTTTCAATTTCCACACTGCATCTTAATATTTTTATTTATAAAGACGAATAAGATACATTTAATACCTATTCAAATATGTATAAAAAATTACAAATATTTGGAAATCCCTACACAATTTTCCAATTCCGTTCTTTCCCTTAGGGGATGAATCTCGTATGAACATTTTTGAGTGAGTTGTTATGGGCTTTTATGGGTAAGATTAAAATTTTACTTTTAAGTGACATTTAGGATCAGAGAGGGGTTAGCAGAGTAATCAGTTAAAAGCTTTGTATAAAAAAAGGTCATGTGCGAGTCTGACTCGTGTATCGACAGTTCCGTATTGTTGATTGTCATGGTTAATCCTACCTAATAAACAATAATTTCGAGTTTTTTTTAAATATTCTCTCGTAGATGTATGATGTATGATAATATGATATGGTACGGAACCCTTAAAATAATACTATGTAAGTGTAAGAAGTTTTTCGTAGTCAAACCTTCATAATTTTCATTTTCATTTGCATGTATCCATACCTGACTTATAGGGCCTTAGTCCTAAAATTTGGCTTGGGTATACAAAAAACGATAAGTAAAAAACCCATCTTACATAATGCCCTTTTTTACGTGCCTATCATATGGTGTGGGGTATCATTACAATTCGTTGTGGCGTTTTGTCGGAAAGTTATAGAGAACATAACTTTAATTATGTACACTAAGTATGTAGGAAATTAGAAATATCTTTCCTCAACTTAAAAACACACAAACATAGTAATTATATCATTCTCTTTTGATTAAACAGATATAGTATTTAACTTGCGGCCTAGCCACTAATAACCAACAAACTAATTACTAAGCTCAGAAGGACAGACTGAAGTTAGGTAATTACTAACCGAAGTATATCATTATTATTATGAAACGTTAATTTTATTATTTAATTATGAAAATTATTTGGTACAAATTAATTACACGGTTGTATGTTATATAACTAACATACTTGTCTAGAAATAACAACTAGGGAACCAAAGGATCCTGTACTACCACGTAAATAGTTTGTGGAGGTCATATAGGTGATGTAAAATATAGTTTTTCAGCTAAATTCTGTAAAAATGGTATCAGGCATAGTTTGGGTTGACAAAAGAAGACCAATGTCGAAAGACTGATGAAGACAAATAAGTCCTTTAATTATTAGAAGTTTCCAGGTCTAGGTAATAAGATTTAAATAACAAAGCAATTATATTCACGACTCGTGACTTGCCAAGTACAATTCTACGAATCAAGATGCTTTATTTCCAAATAGCGCTGTTATCACAAGCTCAACTAAATTAATAAAATTTTTTGTTTGTATTTTCTTATGTTAATATTGGAATAATTTACTTTATACTCTATTTCAAGTGTACTACTTTCCCAAGCTGTACAAGGGTCGGCTTTCAGCTGAATACCAGAGACCGCCAATCTGACGTCCACAGTGTTTAGTTTTTTCGACTATTTGTTAGAATTTTGGGATCTTAAAATCTATCTAAGATCAAATTGGATTTTCGAGGCATGTAGAGGTCACATATGTTGACGAATGGGCACATTTAAGAGTGCTCGAAGAGTGTTAATTAAATAAAGAACTAACTTAAATGGGTACATTAATATGATATTGTACATAATTTGTCAAATTGTAGGTGTTTTACTAATTAATTTTCACAAATTCTATAATTTTAAGACAATCATGTATTCAAGCGCAAAGAACTTAATTTAAAATTAAAATGTTGTTTTTGTGGCCAAATTGACTTTGATACGTACTTACATATTAATTAAATATTTGACTGTTGATTAATTTGTTTTGAGTGCGGCGCATTTTACTTAACCGTAAATTAAAAAGTATTGGTAAATCTGAATTTCATGTTTTGTAGAAAGTCTAATTGTATTCGTCAAACAATTTTGTTATAATGGGTAGATATACCTATGTATATGTTGCAGTCAAAACTCTTAACCATTCAAAAGGACTATTGACTAGCAAAATCAGTCAAAAGTACTTTTGACTGTATGCTTTAGTCTATAATACTTTTATATATGTATTATTAGAAAAAAAAAATGTGTATCGAAAACTCTCTGCTTTAGGTCTCAGTTGAAAGTCCACTGTACTAATTCGTTACATAAGGTATCATTGAAAAGCATCATAATAAATATATATTTTATTTATGTGATTTATTTGTTAAAAATGATAGCTTTATTCAATAAATATAAGATGAGGCTTTACATAATTAGAAGTGACAGAGATTTTTTTTTTTATGTTTTATGAAGAATAATGTCTCGCTAAAACATAAAATACATTTTTCGGGCGCGAACTCTTATTTTTTTATACAATATAAACGTCAAAATTGAATGTTGACTAAATAATGATGCATTTAACAGAAAAAAAATACTTATATTATTATGATAAACATAGGTATACTTTTATCTGCATTAGAATTCCCTCTTTGAAGACAGATAAGTATGGTTAAACAATGGTGTTTTAGAAGAGAACTCGTTTTGTCGTTCGAGTTTCACTAAAAGTTATCTTGAAGGTTTCGAAAGCCTCTTAAGTCTAGACTTTAGCAAGCATTTATCTGTTTCTTCATATAAAAAGTATGGTTTGCATAACTTTACCGTACATAAAAACAACGACGATTAAAATTCATTTTGTGTAAAAAAGAAACCAAGCTTGTTTCCTGATATGTAAACATTTAAACAAGATTAAATACTTGTTTATGCAGGCTGTTTCAAATTAATTAAATCGTTCATCATAAATGTAACTATTCGAGTTATTCCTGTACTCACAGGAATAATTATAAAGGGATTTTTTTAATTAGTAGAGCTCAAAGAAACTAATGTAATAACAAATACTTGTAAATACATTATTTCAAAGAACTACCGAGAGAAAATGCAAGAGAAATTAATTGTGCACGGTAATGTAAGAAGAGGAGCATACGTTTGTTTTCTTAACTAGCATTACAGTATATTTATTATACATTATATTATGTAATTGTGAGTCTGAAACAAAGTTTTCTAAGGGTCCTTTAGAAAACTTTGTTATAGCAAACTTATCCCCGGTTTTGGGAAGACTTATCGCGTATGATCACGACTGTGATTGGTTGACCAAAAGGTAACAACCGAACAGCCTGCGCTTGACATAAATTTTGACAGGTGATTAACAAATTTTTGTGTTTATCCTTTTTGGATTGAAACCGGTGGGAACTAAATTAATTCTGTGCTGTTATTTTATTGTTCCTTTTGAAAATCGTGGCCCTTGACCTATAAACGTTTAATACATCAGTCATATTTAAAGACTAACAGCCTACACGTTTCGGGTACCTAAGCTACCAATTCTGTGTCGTGATACGATACGACATAGCTACAATGAACGTTTTGTTCAAGTAACATATGTTCCTTCGCCGCTCTATACATTTTCAAGTCACAATTGCCGTATAAATTACCTCCCTAAGCCTCCGGTCGTTCATTTGTCGCACGTGACAGACCAACTTTGTGCATATTGCTTAATATTCTTTACTAAGTTCCGCTTCTCGCTGTGGTATTTTCTTTATTAACTCCTGTGCTCCCTTCTTTATTAATAATCAAAGATTGCGGCTTAAATACAGTTTTAAGTTCCAACACAATTAATTAATTAATTTTTTACGTCGCACAACTTGTGATTTTTACAGTACTTAGTTTTTTCAAGCTGAATAAGTAATGCTTTCTAATCATCAATATATTATTTTCTATTGCTTTGCCTGCAACGATAGGTACATGATAATAAATAAAAAGTTGTACGAAAAATTCTAGGAAAATTGCAGTAGGTACGGTTGGTTAGGATTTGCTTCATGTAATTACAAACTCATAGAGTAATTTCATCATATGTGGATGTAAGCTGCTCTTGTAATGAAAAATAAAGCCCTAGTGTCTGACCTACTTTTGTATTTCATTCCAAAGGTCATTTCTAATCAAAGCTTATTGTTTAAAAATTGAACCTCGTATCCTATTATCAGTAAACATTTCGTTGATCCAACGCATGTCGCCCTGAAATTTCAATTTACATTGTGCCACGCATATCTGTATCGACGATCTATATTCATTCTGTCGCATATTGTTTGGGCTATACTGATTAACTGTACGTATATGCAGCATGCGCCTAATATACCTGTAAATAAATCTTAAGTACTTCGTGTTTCTAGCAGTCAAAGGGTTGCTAGATTATTGGGAAAGCAATAAGTCTTAATAACGTCACACGTAACAATAGTATTTTGTTTATGTTCCTTCTGTGTGCGTAGGTACATTGTACGTGTACTAAGGAAGTTGTGTATAACAGTCTAGATTATATCCCAGAATGTATTAGACTAGGCTTGATGCAAACACCTAAGGATATTAGTAGCTTTTGGAATGTCTGGGTAAATTATTTACTGAAATTTCTTCAAATTGTTTTATTCGAGGGTACATTTCGCTAACTTTTGTTGTTTATGTGCACATAAACATTAAATCTAAGAGAATAATACTAAATCAAAATTATCTAAGCGTTGTACGAATATTTTGATTTGCGTGGGATGGGTCCCGTATTCACTTACACAAAACAATATACACAGGCATCTGCATATTATATTATCGGGGTGGAAGTTATGCCCGTGTCTGCTCTTTATATAAAATCCTCTGTACTAGACTCGTAGCAACGCAATACCATAGGAACGGCTTATATAAAGCAGTTAATACTTGCATCTACTTTTTGAAAGCTGTACAGCATATTGCCTGAATTTCTAAAGAAGCTAAGAGCTTTCTTTGTGCACTGTCACAATTCTTCAATGACTGTATAATATAGTTCAATAAAAGAGAAACGAAGCTATTGTCAGCATTCCAAACAAATTTTCGTATGCCCTAGGGAGTTAAACCTGTCTGAATTTAGGACAAAACGCTTACTCAATTTGAAGTTTGGATCTAGGAATTTAGACTTATTGACGCGTTGAGAGCTACTTAAACAAAAGCTATTTGAGTTTTGTGGCGTTCGACCGAAATAGGCAGGAGTTATTGTGCTGCAAACGTTAAAATAATCCTGTTGACGGTTGCACACGATTTGCAATGCATTGAGTTATACGCTACGTTATAACTAAACTTTTACGATTGTATAATAAATATAACTTTGTTTGAATAATATCTGCCTAAAAGTTTGCAGTGATTTTGAAAGCTATTTATATTGTTGCTATAGCTACCACAGTAAATATGACTTAACACACATACAATTTGATTTTTCGTATCTCGTATGATTTAAGAACTTTTATGTAGATGGGAATTTACGTGGTCGGTTTGTCATGTATCTGTCGCAGGCAAATAGTATGATTCCGCCGTTTACATACGGCGTCGTCGGTTTAAAAACGTTTGCAGTTATGTAATATGCCGAAGGCAAAATGTATATTGCCGTGTCACTTTATAATAATATGCCACAACATTTCATCGACAATTTAAACGCCATATATACATAATGCCGCGGCAAATTGAAGTATTTAGTTTTTGAGGTTATCCGGCACCTAAAAAATGCTAAGGTATCCATAGACTCTGGGTCACAAAGGAATCCTGCAGAGTATTATTGGTCCAAAAAACATGTATTTTATCGAATATTCATATATTCATAGGCCCAGAAATCCATTGCTTGGTTAGCTTCGACTTTGTGACAGAGATCAATAGGTTAGGTTAGATATTTTACCTTGCAACAGAGCGAGCGAAGCGAGTGACGACGTATGTACATAATTCAAAATTTGTCTCGAGATTTTAATGAGCATGGTCACCCTAAAATAAAACTAACGTCGCATTATAACGATTGAATGAGTTATCATTTTGCATTCGGCATATTACATAACTGCAAACGTTTTTAAATTGACGACGCCGTATGTAAACGGCGGAATCATACTATTTGTCTGCGACATATCTATGATCAGGTTAAATTAATTGACGTTTTGGTTTGGCTGCACTAGCTGTCCTCACAAGCATTCTGCATCTGCAACAACCAGAATCATTTCCGTCTTTTTTCACTTACTCAAAGTAAAAACATTCTCTCATTAATATTAAAATTATACACCGTCAGACAAGCGCAGGTTTGTTTCTTTTATTCAGATATGTTGTTTAATAAAACCGGTATTATCCGGTGCCGTTTGAAACTTACCTTAACTATCGTGTTTGATTTTATTACGTGTAATACAAGATACATGTATTATAAAAAAATGTGTCGCGAAACAGCGTTATCGCTGTTTATATGTGTACCCTAGTAGACAGGTGACATTTATATAAGCGTTCACGTTCGAAACGCTCAAACGTAGGGAAGTGACAAGTCTAAGTCACGTGACTTATCTAAAAAAGCAGAAAAAGGCACTGTTATTGAAGGTCATTTAAGCGATTTCTATCACATTTTGTCGAAATATTACTAGTTTACAGGGGCTGTTATAAAATGTCAAAACATTCGATAAGGAAATTTAAACACCCTATGTAGGTTTAATGGGAAAGTTCCCTATGCAAATAACCTATTACCCTGAACGTGAGTAATAAATTGAAGGGGCAAATACGCAGCTGATACATAACGCTATTCGGTCTAGATTAATGAGATCCATATTACTTTCTGGGCGTCAAAATAAATTAACCGAAGAAATTGCTGCGGTGACTTGGTTTCTGCATCAATGGTTTTATAACCACCATATTGATTTGAATAAATGTGTTTTGATTTATATGTTTAAAGGAGTCAGTCAGATGGAATTAATAAGTTAAATGTAATGTAAATTCATGTATGGAACATTTCTGCTGTAAATAATTTTTATCTTTTGAGTTACGAAAAAATCGAAAGAGAAAGAAAATGCATTGTGATTTCCACTTGCCTCTTGATTTTTGACATTCGTTTAACTACACTTTCAATACTTTCTAGTGCATTTAGATTGCACGTGTTAATACAAACAATTTAATTACAAATGCAATATCCTTAATTGCAATTAAGACTACCTAAGACTTGCAATTGTCAAGTGTCGGTACTAGATAGAGTTTCCTCAGTAATGGCCTATTGATTTTATTTATTTCCCTCGTAAAATTTAAATTGCTGTTTGTACAGGATTATAGCCATTGTCTTTTATAGCAATACTTTAAAACAATGTAAGTACTTATAGGTAATGCAGTAGTATTTATATTACGTGCGGTTGTTAAGTGGTAACATTACATAGTTTTTATTTCATAACCCTGGCTTTGTTGTATATAATTCACGCCTATTTTAGATTAGTTTCCGATACATTTTCTACGTGAAGTATTTTTCGATAACTCTTTAAATAAAATTACTTTCAAATGGGCATGTTTTTAGAGAAAATCCAATCATTTACAACTTTCAAACATGATAAAGCTATATATTTATATTGGTTATTTATATGAAGATGATTATAATATGTGAATGAATAATATAGTCGTATAAAAATATTCTAGTGGTTTGATTATTATGTTAAAGATAGCCGAGCCGTGAATATTCACCAATTCAACTTTGCTTCTGGAGTTTATAATGCTGGCGTTATAAGGGAAGCTCTAAAGGTGAAATCCTGAGAAATAATTCCTATAAGGTATCATTCCTCGTCTTCTACAATATTAAATGACAGTTTCTAGCTATTTTTGTAGTTGGCCAACAGTCTGTAAAACAGTCGTCGACACTGTTACTGCACATTGTGTAAAGCAATGAATTTTAATGAAAAATATCTTATAATAAACTGGCAACCTGTTGATAGTTATGAATTCATGTAGGTAATCGAAAAAGTACATAAAATGTAAATACCTAATGCTCAATGGTGTTTGTTACATAAATACATTATGCCCATAGGTAAGTTATTGTCTTAAACTATTGCGCAGTTATTTTGTAAATCTCTGACTAAAATTAATCGATCTCCAAGTTCCAACAACAGCTAAGGTTTTTAGCAGTCTCAAGGTTTTACTAATTTTATTATTATTTGATCTAATTTTCACTCGTTTATAACACAAAGGTTAGTCATAATAAATTTTTTTTTGCTCTATTCGGCGTATAATAACATAAACATTAAGAATTATATTAGGACATGTTTTAGCTAAACAAAAAAGATAACTATAGAAAAAATGAGACGCGTCAAAGACGTGGGATCATCAAACTTTATGTCTAAACTGCCGAATAGCAAGGTAACGTTCTTGTACCTACTTTGTAATAAGTTAACGAGGTTTTAATCAGCAATTGACTGCCAATCCGATAAGACGCTGTTTTTTAAGTTATCACCGGATTAAACTTTTATTTTACTAGCTTTGTTTTGTTTTTACTTAGTTTATTCTTAAGGAAGGTATTCTTGAGTATGACTGTATGCGTATTATTGCGTATGTATTCCTATGTATGGGTCATAACATGCAAGTTAAAAACCGCTTTTGGGTGTTCTGCGAAACTGAAATTTTGCAAAGGTCAAATATGTCATTTGAATGACAATACATTGAATTTTTGATTTTTATAAACAAGTACTCTGATACCGCATGGTGTCCAAGGGTCAACTTTTTACTTATTTTCTTATTAATAATATTTTGAATGTAAGTTGGAAACGGGCTTTTATATGAGTAGGTCTTTTTGTGTTTTGAGGGCCACATAAATTTTAGGACTCTCAAAATAAAATAAACAAGTTTTAGTTTTTTCAATGGGTTTTTGGAACTTGTCGTCCACGAAAATTGTACATTCACTTTATACAGATTAATAAATAATTACATTAAAATCTAAACTATAAAGACTACTGTGCAATATTTTGTTTGTTGATACATAGTAATTTTCAAGATATTAATTATTTCTTATCTTTATATGCAAATCTTTTATCTTTTACCTTGGCACGTGCGGCTTATTGCCTAATCCTGTCTGTCTAATCTTCCTGTCATTGCCTAATCTTAATAAATACAGTGGTGTATTGGTTCTCCGGTTTAAGGTTAAAAAAATCATACAACCGGTTTTACCGGATTAAGCGCTCTTAAACACGATTGTAAGAATTAAAGATATCAATAAAGCAAGATCATCTATGTTTTTTGAACCAATGGTTTTTGAGTGCCCATCAGTTTTTGGGTTTTATGTAGGTAGTATTGGATTCGTTTCTTTATCATTATTAATTTAATATTTGACTTTATTTCTAAAAATAAACATCACTAAATCAACAATTTGTTTAAAATTCTAATATAAATAGTTGACACAACAAGTAAAAGTAGAATTGTGTTCATATTTGCTGGAACTTTTATCCTCAAATACGTGCTAGATACGTAGATTCGTACATTCATATGTATATTAGGTATCTATCACTCGCAGATATAATTGGCATATATTATCTACCCTTGATGCAAACGTGGTGATAACTCAATATACATACCAATCCGAGACACTTGCAAGCTAACTCAAGTACGATCCAAGTAATCCAAAATCTGTAGCTGCTCTCTGTAGGAGTAGCTATGTATGGTTTTTTGCGTTTTAGTCGTTTGTGAAAAAAAAAGCTACAGCACAGGGGAAAATCCAGGCGTATCAATCAAAATGCTTCTTGATCACGTACCTACCTATAAATCACAGCTTAGTTGAAGTTGACAATATTGGACTGTGTCAAAAGTTTAATGGAACACGTGCCGGAAGTTTTGAAAAAAAAAAAAAAAAATTAACATGGTTGCATGGGTAATTAATGATTAAGTTCATTTTTTTGTTTCTTTGACTATAAATTACCATATGAAAAGTACACAACATAAAACAAATACTTAATATATAACAAAGACAAAGTACAGAGGAACCTTTTGTCGATCACAGAATTCATTTGTTCATGTAAAGCTTATTTTTATCCTCAACTCTTTACTTCCAAATTATTTTTGTCTTAAACAAGAGAATTTATCCAGTTACCGTGTAACATACCAACCTTTATGTATAGTCAGAAATAACTTTAACCAGGTTAAACTGGGTCAATTTCATTCGTTTTTACAACCATGCCCAAAACAAGATTTGTGACATAAAATACCTTCTTAAATAAGGCTTTGAAGTCAAGACGATGAAAGGAAACTATTTCTGAAAAAATACGACGACCTCCGTGGTCGAGTGGCGTACGCACCGGTTTCGAGGTGTCGCTAGCTCTGAGGTCCCGGGTTCGAGCCTCGGGTCTGGGTGTTTGTGGTACCTTCGTTGTTTCTGAATTCCATAACACAAGTGCTTTAGCTACTTAATTTGGGTTCAGAGCAATGTATGTGATGTAGTCCGCATTTATTTTTAAAATTCACAAAATAAAGAAGTAAAATCTTGAAATAAAACTACTTTTTTACGGATTTTGTCGCGGTTTTAATTTGATTTTAGGTCTCTAAGTAAAATCTTCCTTCGGGATGTATAGAGTAGTTAATTAGATTTTAATTAAATATTTCTTCAGGCTTTTGTGTCAAAGTAATTACACACGTGCGTCACAGGATTAATACAAAATTGTGTTCGTATATGGGATTGTACCTTCGAGCCTAAAGCTAAACAAACCTCAATTAGTTACCCAGCCAGCGTCGCCGTGTGAATTACGAATATTGTTCCCATAGTCACAGCAAATGAACCTTGTTGTTTCTACTGAACCTGATTAGTAACGTTGATGATATTGGTACCCATGTTCAGCAGTTTAAAGTATTTTATTGAACAAAAATAACTCCTGTATTTGCTACAGATTAGGCTCAAATTGGATATTTAGAAAATGTGACAGTTTTTGTCTCTGTTATTTTTCAAGCGTTTCCACATTATCCGAAATGATATCGGTAACGGGCACCGATACGATACCGTGGCAAGTAAAATGTATGTAACTTACGAATTTGATATCGAATATGATATCGGATAATACGAAAGACGTACATGTTTTATATAACTTTACTTTCCCCACCGATATGGTGCGGATACCGATATCATATCGGATAATGTGGAAAAGCTCTATCTCTACTAATGTTGATTTTGGAATATTTCTTAGTTCATCAAAATTCAAAATTGTATAAGAGCTACATAAACCCTTTGGCGTAGTTTGAGTAGATTGTCAATCCAATAAGAAATAAGTAATTATAAGGCTCAAGAAATACCTCTGTAGCAGATAATTTAATTCAGAGCTCCCGCATATTAATGAATATTAAAAGCCTGTTATTTTGCAAGTTGGTTGACATTACAATCTCTAACGGAACAAAGTGTTTCCTCCTTACTTTGATAGTCCAAATTGAGGTTTTGTTATTTGTTTTTTTTTTTTTATAAGAGGAATATTTACACTAAATAAAATATGTTAAAATAATTAATAATTAATCCAATTAAGGTTCTTGCGTAGTTTTTTCAACGTCAACAATTTAACAGAGTACCTGCCCAAATTCGCCCATATATTTAACAATTTAATTCAAATAGTCCAATATCACTTATTATTAACTCTGTATACAATGACCACTACATGATTTAGGAAGCGTGTCTTACAGCAAAAGTAGATTTACAGAACTTGCAATAAAAAAAAAGTATATCGCCGGAATGTTTAAGGTCACCTAAGTAGTAATTATATCAACAAGTCTTTCAGTTCCTTATGATATTAAATATACCGGTCGTAAACCTCTGTCAACACATTGAAAAAAAAACGATACATATTTTCAATACCTATTGCCTATTTTTATTTTTCTCTATGAATATTCTAAAATCTTGCACAAAACATTATCTTTCACCCATCTGCGACAGAAGTAGTTATTATGTTTTTTTTCTATATTGTCGCCTTTCTCAAATGGTATATTACCAAGTAATACAATACATCAAGATGAACCTTGGTATACAGACATTATATAGCCATTATGACAACTGCCAAAAAAATATGGTAATTCTTTCTGGTTTGTTTGTTGACATAGAGACTGATGTCCTACAGAGATTTTCGTGAAATCGCTGACAAATGTACAAGAGAGCAATTGGGATCAATTTCCGTTCTCACATAATTTTGATAAGGAAACGAAACTCCGTATATATTCTCCGTGTTAGTTAGGTCGAGTTTTAACGATGGTATTAAAAAAAACATTACGATACATACATTACGATAATCAAAATTGACTATTGTATTACTTTTGAATCTATTTATTTACAATTCAATACTTAAATCTAATACAAGAACAAACAAAGACTAAAATTAAATCTTATATAGATAAATAAAACTAACACGCGTCAAAATACTCATCGTCATCCTTGTCAATGGCGGGAAAGGTGCCCAGAAGGCTGGCAGCATTGCCACGTTGAATGGCTATGCCGATTCTCTGTGCAAGGAACAAACCAGCTCTCTGATCACGAGTAGAGTCTACCAAACGTTTTGACAGTTCTTTAAAAAGATTTCGTGCACTCGGACCCCATGACCCGAGCGTTTCAACCCCAAACGGCTCGAAAATATAATTACCCATTAGGTTATTATACTTTCGCCGTTTAAGGGTCTCCGCTGCTCCAGCAGCAGCGCCAGGAGAGGCCGCCGAACTTAGAACGTGGGATGGCGCAAGGGTGTCGACGCACGTTGCGTCCCACACCAAAGGCCGACCCAATTTCCAAGGCAACAATGACATACCGTCAGGTCTCTTACCATCGCTGCGCACCAAACCATTGGGTTCCAGAACAGCTGGTACACCGGCAATGACAAGAGCACGACGGATAATGTCATTAATATTTGCGTGACGGGATATACGTCCTGCGCTCCTGCTGCAGGACAAGCCATGGTGACCGAGGCAATCGACTGTTTCACCGCATTGACACCGATGACATGCGACACAAGGTATACCTAAACGTAAACTGATGGCGAGCCGGAAAGTATTGTCATCCAAAATCGTACCAAGAGTGGTTGACGGAAGTGCCTGTAACCAGAGGCCCGATTCCCATTCTCCCACAGCCAGGAGACGCGCGCGCTCTGCAGTGTTGATTGACGTATTAATTAATTCTTTCCGTATCAAACTGCAAAGCGGCTCGTCCCACTGCCTCTGAGAAGAACGTTGCTCGGGTAGATCTGTGCCCGGGCAGGACAATTCCCAACTATTTACTGCCTCAGTCATGCACAGAATCTGAAAATCAACCAGAGAAGACCCTAAGATTTGCCTGGTTAATTTTTCAGTGCTGTGGACCGAAGACAAGAATGCTGGTAAGCCTAGACTGGAAACTTTACGTACACCAAGCCCACCAAATCGGATCGGCAGCGTGGCTTGGGTCCAAGCTCGGTCATCCAACGTTACGTTAAAAATAGACGTTAACGTGGACAGAATAATTTTATCGACTTTTTCCAAAAGCGGCAAATGTTTCCACAATCGTGAAGAACGAAGAAAATATGTAAATTTTGGACCAAAACAACAAAAACGAATTAAAGTAATAGCAGAATGTAAAGAGATTTTGAAAAGTCTATTCGAAATTGATTGAAAATTTTCAATTTTATCATCTATAAAATTTTCATATGATTCTTCTAAAATTGGGGACCCTAGAAGGCGAAGAGAGCAGTTATTGACTATGTTAATTTCAGGGGCTATTGTTTGGATTTTTTGTAAAGCTAATTTTTTATCTAAATGTGTATCTGGAATATATATTTCACACTTACTTGTGTTTAAATCAAGACCAATTTTTTGTAAATTTGTTTTAAGGGATATATAATCATCTGCTACAGTGTTGACATCGCCTCCTAGAGTTCCGTCATCCAGATACCAAATATTAAATTTTGATTTCAATTCCTTAATAATGGGATGGATGGATAAACTGAATATGACCGGCCCGAGAGGATCTCCTTGTTGGCAACCTACAGCCGAATTTAAAACATTGTCTTTATAGACTAATTTTGAAGGGTTTCGGTAGCATTGCCAAAGGAAACTGTAAATTTTGGGGGTTTCACTTTTGACTTCTGCCAACAAGGTGTCTCTGAGTTGAACGCATTTCTTATGTCAACTTTTAGAATAACCTCACTTTTCCTGTGGGCCAAATATGTGGACAGTGCGTGTACGGCAGCTTCACAGCCCCCTTTTGAGCCAAAGCCTAACTGAAGGGGCTGGAATTTATCAGACAAAACGTTGCTGTACAACTTACAACAAATTTTGGCTGCCGTACGTCTGTAGGTGGTGCCAACAGCAATGGGGCGAATACCACCATCCTTTTTGCTAAGGGCACACAGGTTGGCTCCATAAAGGGTGTCAATGATCCCCTCATGGACCCCACCTGCGAGCATTAAATTGGTCAAAGCCGTAAGCTCCCTCAGAAGCGACTCACCAGCTTCACCGGCAGTGGGGCCTGTGAGGTCCTTTAGGTGCTGGGGAGTCAGGCCATCCAGACCGCCAGCGGAGCCGCTCCGGAAAGAACCCACGGCTTCGACCAACTGTTTTACTGAAATTTGAAAGGAGTGTAAATTTGGGTCTGGTGGGTCAGGAAAGGAAAGGTTATCTCCAGGCACAGGGTGTTTGCTCTCCAGCGCGGAGAGGGTTTCTGGAGATGTATGTAGTATATAGATTCATTGTTATTAATTAAATAAACTGATAAAAAAATAATAATAAATGTAATTACTTTTGAACATAAACTTACATTCTCTTACCTTTTCGCGATTTCTATTTTTAAGAAAGAATCACGACGCAAGAAACGCTAGCATTATGTCAGCGCTGTCCAATACCATAGGACAAAATAATGTCGCAATAAAGGTAATTAACATTGATTATAAACAAATAAATCTTCATGCAAATAAAATTACCTAATCAATGAAAAAAACATAAAGTTTTCGTGACCGCCCAAATAGTTTAATTTAAATAGTAAATAAGTGAGAATTTATTCAAAATTTGTATTATCTGTTAAATTAATACATAATGCATTTTTTGGAAACTCAGGTTTGGTTATTTTTATATATTTTTTTATGATAACGACCTATGGTAAATCTGTTTAGTTTATTAACTCGATGTACCTTCTAAGGTCTGGTGCTAGTCAGACTCTCTCAGTCAACTTGTACGTTAACTTTTTCTTTCTTACTTTAACATAAAAAAAAATACATATATAGGCACTTGGTTATCATCATCGTTCATTGTGATCGCCGAGCTATCGTGGGTAGGGGGGCGAGGAGAATTAACAACAGCGACACTCCACCGAACACGTCTTACTTCATTGCGGAGCCACCAGATTCTTCTTCATGCGACGGCCGCGAGCAAAAGAGCCCGAAGTTGCGTCAGATGTCATATTTCATATTTCAGCAGTTCCTTTTCACGTTTCTTAAGGGTGCGTCCACATCTGACGAACGAGCATTACACGAGCAGCTCGCGAGCCGTTCGCGAGCCGTTCGCGAGCCGGTCGCGAGCCGCTAGCGAGCATGCCGCGAACGCACTAGTGTCAATTACGCCGTCTGACAGACGTGCGCGCGTCGCTCGCGGCTCGCGAGCGAATCGCC
Organism: Autographa pulchrina; assembly: GCA_905475315.1. Classification (NCBI taxonomy): domain Eukaryota; kingdom Metazoa; phylum Arthropoda; class Insecta; order Lepidoptera; family Noctuidae; genus Autographa; species Autographa pulchrina. The sequence continues at coordinate 9,798,450 of FR997768.1, forward strand.
TCGTAAAATGTTAGTCAATTCCGATTGCTTCGTATAAATTTGTTGATCTAAAAACGTAATAAAAACCAAGGAAACGGTTTAAAAAGATTTGAATTTACGGAACTTTTAACTGATGCTATAAATGTAAATAATATGTTACGTTTTGTTAATGACATCTGTCAAAGAATTTTATAAAGGGTCTGAGATTGTGGAGAATAATGAAAGGAATGACAAAGATGACCCAATATTTTGTATAAATATAGAAATGACCCTCTTCTCTGCACCGTGATCGCGGCTAATTTATAAAGGGATTTTTATCGTTTATTCCGAGGCTGTAAGGTTGGAGCCATTTTTCAATTATCGCTAATTGCTTCTTAGATTGCTGTTTTTATGCTATTGCTATGCTGATCAGAAGCTGAGTGGATTATCAGCAGGTCGTTGGCTGGCGGAAGCGACAAATTGTCTGGCCGAATAGGACATTATAGCCCGTTAACCTGTCATAAAAATGTGTTTTATTGTGATTTATAGATCTAATAACTGCAATCTAAAGCGACATGAGAAACTCGTACGTACACGCGAAGGGTACAGAGGTAACAATTACGTACAAATTTCGACCTTATTCCAAATAAATTCAGGCTTTCTGATCATCACACTTTTTAAATATAAAATAAACTTTATTTACTAATAAAAGAAAATGTGTGAAGAAAACTAAAATATTTACATTAATTAGCTTACATATTCATATTGCAAAATTAAATAACGCACAAACTTTTGTAAAGTGAAAACTTTTGAAACCGCTCTAATAAGTTTACACGTGTTGTATCATATCAATAAGTTCTAGGCTTAGACTGCCAACGAAATCAATGCCTGACAAATGTCTATTTTATTATTAAAAAAACCCGAGCTATGTTTGCTAATCTGAGAACATTTTACGTCTATATTTTATCAAAATTCCGATGTGGACTACCTTAAACTATTTAGTTAATTATACACGTGTCAATATCTGTTGAAACATAAAAAATATTACTATTTAAAACATACCATTATAAATTGTTAATTTTTGACATCTATCATCCTTTTCCTTGAAGCAAAAGGTAGGCCTTCGCGTTTTTGTTCATAGGTCTGTTACACGAGTTTCTTTATTCTACTTACCATACAAATATTTCAATTATTTAACCTTAAAATTATTTAAATGATCACAAAATGATGTAAGTTATATTCAAGCAGAAATGTTAACATCGACGGTCACGAAGCACGCAACATTCTATGATATTAAAATTCCACGTTGCCAATTTTAATTACTCAATTATTGTCGGCATGTCTTCAGAATTAGACTTGTAAATACGTTTATGTAAACTATTGTTCAGCATATAATACAATTTGTGACTTATTACATAAGTCAAGTCAGAGGCCATTCGTGTTTTGATTACCAAACCTTTTGTACAGGGAAAAGTACAGATACCTATCTATATTCAAGTTCTTGTTCTTATATATTCTAGCGTAGGATATACTGTAACACAATATAGTAAAAGTTGGGAAAAACCCGTTGAAAAGTAATACCTAGCTCTCTGTCAAGTGAACGCAATATATTCACTGCAAACTGCATCTCCGGTGCTTCTGATCGACTGATATACGGATATTGAGCGCATGCCCCGAGCAAGGAAATCCGACAATTTCTTTACAATACAAGGAAACTGTGGACCTTACAAGTAGGTAGGTTCATGAAGTGTAGGACATTGTTTTACGAATTTCTCGTCAAAGGCACGCACTCCTTGGCTTCCTTTACATTGAGAGTAATTTTATTTATTGCCACAATATCCGTTTCGAATTTCACTCTCGGCGTCACACCTACAGACTATTGTCCTTTCAAAGTGTCTAGCTGACTGGTATTTGACCTTTGTTGTAAGCTATTATTTTGTACCACAATATTATTTGGTACTTTTGTAGAGTTTAGTAATGAATAGTTATAAATAAATTGTGTTTAGAATCAAAGGGAATGTTGCTAGGAGATTTTATTTCTTTGCAATGGGAATTCGGCGATAAAACCTTTATTTCAGAAAATAGAGATAAGCATTAGATTGTGATCTTACCTTTAGTGTATACTGAAACCGAATAACCTTTGTCATATTTTATTAAAATAAACCTGTAAATAGAATCATCTTTCAGCTGTATTTGTGAAGTTACACGCTTGTTGTCTGGCCTCGTTCGCGAAAAAACATGTTTACGGCACATGCATTACAAGGAGAATAAAATTGCAATAGATTCAATTACAAATTCTAAACAAATTAAATTTAGGTTCGTATGAAGTAAAACTCTAAATGGTCAGAAATTAACAATAGTGATTTATCTAATTCTAAGTTCATTTTATGTAAATAAAATAAACATAAATGACGTTGAACAGGACTCCTCACATGCTTACCCTCAAGTCTCCGCTGTTCGTCCGTCTATCAGGGGTATCTAATGAACAGAGGTAGACAGTTAGACAAACTAACATAGATGATCAAGAATCAACTTTTTAATTTAATCAATCCAAATCCATACTAATAAATAATTATACTAATATTATTCATGCGAAAGTTAATCTGTCCGTTTGTCTTTCTGTTAAGTTTCTACGGCTAAACCACGCAACCGATTTTGATAATACTTTTTGCCGCGATAACCGACACCCACGCGGGTAGAGTAGTGGGCGGAAGCTAGTATTCATAAAAATAACTTTTAATTAAACCATTAACAAAAATAAAGCCAGTAAGTAGACTTACAGATTTTATTTATTTCGTTTTAAATACGGATTTGTATTTGGGATGTTATTATAAAGTATTTTTCTAATGAAGCGTAGATAGGTATTTCTGCGTTTATTTATGAACGTTTATGAGTAATTAAAGGATTAATAATTGAGTCTTAAGTTAGTATTTGTATATTATATATAACTGGATTATCGCTTAACTTCTGCAATGACCCTCGGCCAGTATACTTCCGAAGCACTCAACCATCGACATAACAACAAGTTGCAGGCTGTTGCCGACCATAAACATGCCATTCTGTCGCGTTTACCGTACTTTACAATTCGCAGAAAACGAGGTTATGACATAAATAGTCCAGACAAGTTTTATGTTTTTAATTCGATACCGTTAACTTTAAAAATAATATGAAACAACCACGTAATAAAAGACGTGAAAATATGTAACTAAAATCATAGATTATTTAAATAGATGCATTTAAAACATTACTATAGCACCTCGGAATAGGCCACTTTTATAATGGCGTCCGTTCGTGATTTTGACGCATGTTTCTTTCGTGCCTATTACCTATTATAAAACAATAATATTGTAGCCACGGGCAATCCTGATTACACCCCGAGTATATTCGTGTTGAGTGATATATAATAACCGTGACGCATGTCGAAACTAGCTCATTCAATTGTTAGCTTAAAACATTAAGAACAATATTCTGCAGAAGCCGCGCAGTACGCGTAACTTGCGTAAGCGGTGCGACAAAACCAGGGTGTTTTAAGCCGGTGCAAGTACGACATATCTCCACGTTGTGTCATCGGGGTGGGTTAAAGTGGACATTCCACAAAAAAAAAGACAGAACAAAACATTGCAATGTATTGGACGGTATCGTTGATACTATTTTATAGCACTTAAACCGCTGCCAAAGGTGAAGAATAAGGAATGTCACAGCCACTAATACTGTCATAAATCATGTTGTTTTATTCCCTCATTGTCAACCGGCCACTTAAGACCGACACTGTTGCATACCGCTGTTACTTCTTCAACAAACGACTCGATATTGCTACATCAATATTAGTTTTCCATTTTCTGATTTTCCTGTTTCATATTTTCACGATATTTTCGTATTTATTTGCTTATGACAATGTGTTGTCCCCAGAGATGATTCTAATTGTTTTTTTTCGTAATATATAGTCAGCTCACGTTGATTAAAGTATGGAAATAGAAACAACACTATTAAGATAAATGGTGATTCGTTAGTAGTAATTTTGCCGTTAATATGGTTTGGGACCTAGACTATTTATTTATAGAATGTAAATTGTTGTTATGTTATCTTTCCGACACACATGTTTTTATTTCTAAGAATGTCTTGTTCAAGCGTATATTAATTAACTTTCCTTGGAGTCTAAAAACAGGGACAAAATTCTTGCGGGAACACGCCATTTGCACTGAATTAGAACAGAGAGTAGTTAAACCAATATACATTTTAGGCTCTCGTAAATAACGAACGGATCGACGCCGACGTTACGAACCGTCATGACAATAATACAGAATAAGTAGTCCGTAATATTGATGTAGTTAACAAAACGTCAATATTTTAAAATACTATAAAATGTCTGTATACTCGTATATAAACTGTCAATTTTCAGAATGGGTCAATGACATAATTCACTATCCGGTTTGGCAGAGTTTCACGAAAGTAGCTTAGATAGTGGAAGCAATATAAAGATATAGACATAATGTCTGTTCCTCGTCTTATAATCGTGTTTTATTTGATCTTGGTAGATAGGAGTGTAATGATCGGACCAGAGACAAAAACGAAGTTATTCCCCTTATCGACATATTTTTTCGGGCTTTTCTCGTCTATCGCGGAAGCTTTTTGTATTGTAATGTACGTTATTATAGATATAGTATAAAGTTGGTATAGATTTATTTTGAATAAGGACCTATAATCGCATTAATCTAAGCAACTCCCAAGAGAGTTAAAATATCACCTCAAATTGGAACAGTTGAATTCCGAGCGTAAATTGATATTTAAAAAAAAGAACCGCGTAAATTCTCAAAACAATTATATACCAATATTTTATGATGTACGAAAATTACGCATTAATGGGAAGAAGCGTAAAGACTTTATGGGACCTTCCCCTATGATCATTGAGTCGTTAATGCTCTTTCAACCTTTTGTCGCGAGAATATTAAACATCTCTTGAGCCGCGGTATGTTCAGAAATTGGATTTAGGCTTATACGAACGAGACGATTCAAATACGAAGGAAAAAGGGACACGTTGTACATTTACATTGAAAAAAAAAAACCGTCAATTTTAACATGTAAAATAAAATAACAACAATTTTTGAACCAAACCTTCTTGCTTTCTGATGTTTACGCGAATTACGAAAACTACTTTTTACGGATTACTTCGCGGTATATATTTAAGTTTTAGTTTCCGACGTATCGACGCCTTTGCAGGTGTCATGGTTACCTCTGCCCGGTATACGCTCTACCGCGATAAAATTTGTTGTTGTTACAAATACATTTTGAATAAGCAACGCATTATGTTTTATATAGTTCTTGTTAAAAAGCTCAATACACACATAAAGTTAAGGAAAAAGCAATGTTTGAGTTATAGTCAATTACAATATGTTTCGACGTTCACAGTTCTTCTTAGAAAACATATTATTACAGTATTCATAAATGAACACTTCTAGTGAAGGAAAATAGACGTATTTCAGTAGTAGAATCTGTAATTGGCGTTCAGCGTCAGTCTATTCCAAATAAACAGTTTAAAAAGCTTTTCCTGGAAGTCATCATTGAATATAGTCTATGTTATTGAAAATTGGAACTGTTTCGTTAAAAAATAGTACCTTACTTAAATACCTTCGTTGATATTTATCCTTATAATTTCTGCATTTTTTTCTTTTCACTCTTACCAAGAACGTGTTTACAAATTTTTAAGCTATGATTGTTGTATTATAAGTGGAGGTGTACAAATAAATAATTATTGTAATGTTTTTCAATTTCAATGACGGCTTAAAAACACCGGCTTTTGGTCTGAATACACTTGATTCTTTATTCAAACATTTATAGGATTTCATATGTTACGCAACAATAACAACGTAACAAAGAAAACAGAAAATATTTTCTAATCAAATGCTTTGAATTTATTTTCACATGTGAAAATAAATTAAAAGCATTTGATATTTAGAGGACAAATAAAGTTGAATATTTAGACTGAAATTCTTACTTGAATCAGGAATATTTTGTATTATAAACATTTTATATTAACAAAATCAATTCGAAAACATTAAATTAATAAAGGCTTATAGTACAACAAGTTCATTTATTAGTGAAATTATACCTGATTGCCCTGCCAAGAAACCTTAAGAGGTGCTAAGGTAGGGTTAGGTTATTATTTATTGGTTGGGTTAAAATATAATATAAACAAGTTGGACATATTTTTGTAACCTAATTATTTAAAACCCTATATTATGAAAAAATATTCAATAAGATTGTTTAAAAAATATATATCGACGATTCTCACAGAACAAAGGTCACTTGAAAATTTGTTGAAAAACGTAAATATTGAAATCTGTGTTATTTGGAAGATATAATGTAAACAAACAGGTAGGAAAAAATGTATACGTATTCGTGATACAAGGTGCGCGAAAAACATAACCATTCCTTGAAGTCGAAAAAAAATAAACCCATTACGTAAAAGAAAACACTTTTAACACATTGCATTTTAATATTTTGGTGCAAACTAATATAGTTAACATCATAACAGGTATATTTTTTTATAATAGCAATATATTTTATGAGTGTAGTTCATAAATCTAAGCTTCCTAATATAAAAATCTGTAACAAAAAGTCGTATTTTAACGGTATCATGTTTTTTGCAGTCGATATACTAGTAGATATAATTTTTTGCAGTACACTATAATATGTGTTTACTGACAACGACTCGTATAATTGCCAGAAAAATTAAATCGATTATAAATTATTGATGTATTTTTTACTATAATAATATTATAACGAACTCCGTGGTCGAGTGGCGTACGCACCGGTTTCAAGGTGTCGCTAGCTCTGAGGTCCCGGGTTCGATCTCCGGACTTTTCTACATTGCCTCGGGTCTGGGTGTTTGTGGTACCTTCGTTGTTTCTGAATTCCATAACACAAGTGCTTTAGCTACTTACTTTGGGTTCAAAGCAATGTATGTGATGTTGTCCGCATTTATTTATTTATTTATAAATCATTGAATATTATTATACCATTGCAGTTAACCGGTTTGATTTGGCTAACGTGTTTCTGAATGACTTGTCATGTTTTAATTTAAGGTTTATGATATAATTTTTATTACGATGATCTATGGAATGATAAATACATTTGAAAATTACGTGCCTTCTTTTTATACGTACCGCACACTTATATAAGGTTACAGAAGCTTGTATTAAAATCTTAAGATGGATTTTGAAGAAGTTTCTATATTCCATTCTTATAATATTATCACCTTTTTTAAACCTATGTATTTAAATATTAGAGCATGTACACTATTGTATACTGTATAGATACAGAAGCTACCAAAGGTATTTTTTTTTTAATGTCATGTTATTCTGCAATCTTACACTCTACAAATCGGTTTTGTGCAATTTGCCGTTTTTTGCCAGTGATACTACTGTACCGGAATGTATTGCAAAATAATTGCAATTTAATTAAGTTTAACAAGGCCTAATTTGACTGTAAAGGCCTCTGCAAACGTTACGAATGTCGGGTCTCGACAGCATCCGCTGTCAGGCCGACAGCCTGCTTTCACACGCTCTGAATTATATATCAAGCTGTCTTGTTAAGGCCGATTTACATAAACGAGCGAATGCTCATTCTTTCCCCACCATATCAAATTATTTAAGATTTTTAAAGAATTTGTTAAAGCAGAATATAGAATGAGTATTTATCAAGTAAGTCAGAGACAAACGTCGCAAACATACAGTCTGTTCCTCGTCGGCATTTAAAACTAAGTTTGCACATCGGTTTTTCTGCTACCAGGGTTCAAATTTATACAATAAGGTTAATCGAGCCCTAACGTTATATCCCTTGCCAACAACCAAATGTAAATCATTGGTTTCGAACTGGTTAAAAAAATTAGATTACAATTTCACAGAAAGTCTACTTCATTCATATTAAGTAAATTGGTACGACACAACATAAGTTTATAACTTGCACCAAACCCCTCTCACGTAAACATTGGCACACTATACCCGACACTTAACAACACACACTAACATTATATTCTTACATTATACACTTGCATTGAAACACACATACACACACACACAGGCGCTCTGATTTAATCTTTGTTGTTAGTTTACTTTTGACTTCTACCCTCAAAATTATAATATTTTTCTTTTTTAATGTATATCTCCTTATCCATAAAATTGGATTGTCACATCATAATATTAAGTGAAACTTTATGTTCTTCCGTGGGGTGGGGACCTGGAGATTTGTAATACAGGCAATTTATGCCTAACTCAGACTCCAGCTCTTCACATTGCAACAAAAATAACAGATAATATGTGAAACCTAGATTAAGCTTGTCATTGTGAGGAGAAATAAAGAAATTATTATTATTATTATTATTATTAAATAGATGAAATGAGCATTCGTTCGTTTGATGTAAATCTGCCTTTAGAGTCGTCTTGAATTTTACCTTTGAAATTACAAAAGATGGCTACCGGTGTTGCGTACCTAGTGATCGCTATTAGAGCGCTATATTCCATTTAGCGTCTGGTCGTCGGATACCCGAGAACCGGAACGTCTGCAGGGGCACTAAGTCAAGGCTCTGTAATTATATTGTTTAAAGTCAAAGACTTACCTACCAATTAATTATTGCGTTGAGAATCCGGTCCATAAGGACATTGTCGATTCATGAATTACTATTTCATTATGTTATTATTAAATGAATATGTATATTTTGTAGTATAGTCGACCTTCCAATTTCGCAATTATATTTTTAGGCTTAGTTTTGTTGCATTATTGTGTTCGGCAATAGTTGCCAGCGGCTACGCCCACGTGGGTGTCAGATATCGCAGTAAAAAGTAGCCTATGGGTAAGTTTCTCTAAAATCGGTGATACAGTAAGACAGTCTCTTTCGCATTTATAATATTAATATGGATGGATGAACATACTTTCGCACTTGACAAATGCATGTTATAAAAGTCCTTATGTGTATCTTATTGCTTTGTTCAGCAGAGCATTTGAAACATAACTATTTATTACTGCTTTTGCCCACTACAGACTTTTTATTTCAATGGATCATTTCATCGATATGTTTAGATTAGGTGGTTACCTATCTATTTTTGCCTTTTAGATAGCCATCATCGTAGTGCAAATGACGTACTACGAATCCGATCATTGAACCACTGCACTGGGCTCATCTTCCGAACATTAATTTTAAATTCGTAAATTAGAATAGTTGAGGATATGATTAGTAATACCGCACATCAGTGGTAAGACTTTCCTTTTGGCAGCGGCTTTATTTCTGTGGAATAAGGTTGGTTTTCGTAATGTCTCGATACTATAAATGTGCGGTCAGCTGAGCAGAGGTTAAATTACAGTTACCGCAAGTATGCACTCACAATTTAGTAGGAAAACTGACTAGAGAAAGAGCCCTTTGAAATACAGGCTCTTTCAATATCCAAGCGTTTTCACAAATGTATCGACTGTGTTTACCTACAATACTCACCACACAAATAACCTGTTTACCTCCGAAAACATAATTAGACTTTTCGCAGTAAACAAAATTCTGAATTGAAATAAGATTTCGAGATATTTTCGCGGCTAAAAAGTTCTTTAGAAACTGTACCTATAAAGTACCTACGGGTTATTGCCCATTCATAAAGTGCTTTGGGTTGTAACTATAGGATGAAAAGATATTCAAGCTTATTTGTGAAACAGATGAATACGTAAACATAGCCCCGAATGATAAGAAAAGTTTTAATAATCTGATTATTTCGAGATTTTCGTACATTCAATCCATTGATTGAATGTACGAATTATTTCTTTATAAATTACGATCTGTTCATTCAATCTAACAGCCGATATTGCACTCCTCTAGGAGTTGGATGTCCAAAGTAACACACAGCTTACAGAAGTTTTAAATTCGGTTTCAATTCTAACTAATATGTAATAAATAAAGTATATTTTTATGTCAGGGATTTATTAATTCATATTATTATGATTACTATTTTAAATCTACAATAGATTTTTGTGAAAATGACCAAAACGCGTTACTGATGTGACAGTTATTTTTTCAAACATAAATAATGAATTATACATATTATACAACGAACAAAAAAAACGTGAGAGTGGTCCACCACTCTCACTTTTTTGTTCGTTGTATCTGCTCCAGCAGAAACACATTATACAGGGTGTTAAGAAAACCCTGTCCGATCCGTTAAGATTTTGTTAGGTATCAATATCTGATTCCATTAATGTAAAAAATAATTGGAAAAAAAAAATCAGTAAATTTTTTTTTTCCTGAAAATTTAAGTTAGACATCAAATGATATACAAAAGGCCTTCAATAATACCGACGAAAATGGTGGTGTGAATTTTGTTTAAACCTCAAATTTAGGGAATTTCGTGGCAAAAAATGGTTATTTCAAAATTCATTATTATTGTTTCTATCATGAATTTTCCAAATTTGATTTTTATTTGGGCATGTGATTGTAAACCTAATATATGTCCCTTTCGGGTCGGACAGTTTTTTCTTAACACCCTGTAGAGATTCAATAGAATCCTTATCTAAATAATATTGTCATCGCTCATGGTAATCAAAGTGAAAGTAATATTGCACACGTGTTGAGAAATACTATTAGTTTAAGTTGATAAGTTCGATCATTTATTTGTTCTTGATAAAATTATGATGAATATGACAACTAGTTTGTAATCAGAAGATCTAACGTAGGGCTATTAGATGAATAAATCAGTTGTTTTAAAATATTATTAGCTAGAATTGCCTGAAGGGGTTGGTCAAGGTCTTACAGCTGACCTGCTTTTTGCCAAAGATTACATTCCCAAGAAGTTTAAGATTGTGAGATGAAGATCAAAGAGATAACAGCTAATTTAATAGCTAATTTGGTTGTATGGTAATCAATAAATAATGTTAAACATAAAATTAAATAATTGATTGCGTGACTTGTTTCAGACCCAACCGGGTCCCAACCAACCCAAGGGTTACATAAATATGAGCTCATGACCCGTCGGTGTCAGACAGCTGTCGTTCGGTGTCTCTCTGGGCCTATTTCATAATCGTCCTACACCTTACTGTAGATATTTGGGTATATATAATAGTCCTAAAGTTCTTAGTAGCGTCATGTTTTTACCAACGAAGTATAACAGTTAAGGAGTCCTTACTTAAGATACAATTTCCATGTATTCTGTCTTCAATAACTCATTATCTTTGAACTAAGGCAAACATGAGGCGTACTTGTACCTTCATAATTTTTTTCTGTGAATTTTCCTTGTAATAAATCTGTAAAGGGTTTCCAGAGTACTTCAATAATATGTCTTATTTGTATATATGTTTGTGGAAAATATTGCCAATTAGTTAAGGGTTTTGTATGTTTAAGCTATTTATGTAGTTTTTATAATTTGGTTTTTGATTAATTCTAAATTCTAAAACATTTAATTCTAATTTTTTTGTTGTAAGTTTCATCAAACTATAAGATTATATTCCTACGAATGAAATATATAATTGTCTAAGCTTAAAACAAGAATTCCATGTGCATGAACTGGAAAGAGCGTAATTATTAATAATTTACATTTGAATTGCAGTCTTTTTAAGTCGTCTATTCCATCTTACAAAGGCTTTTTTTTGGATGCAGCGAAATATCTTGTAGCTTAAAGTCCTTATACTCCGTAAAGCATATTTTTTATCACCCGTCTTTAGTTCCAAGATTTCATTGCAAGAGTTTTAGTCAGTTGAAGTATAGGGGATTTAAGTAATTACTAAATTCTTTATTTTAATAATATAAAATAAAATAAAAAGTAAATGATTTATCTTTCAAACAAGTCATTATATGCAACTAACTCGAAAATTTTGGGTTTTGTCATCAAAACTCAATAAGTTTGCTAAAAAAATAATTGTCGCATTTCGTCTAAGGCAAGTTGGGTTCAAATGGTTCTAAACAGTCTATACTAGCTCCGCTTTACGGCTTTGCATCTAGCTTTCTAACACCCTGTATACAGTTTATAAAGGAGTCTTTCTTACACCAAACACGTTAAAAAAAATCGCACGCATCATAGCAAAGTTCATTACTTTGCACCCTACAGGTATGGTATGCTTGGAAAGGTTGATAGATGCTATAAACGAATAATTTAGCAATTAAAAAGTTAGTTAATAAGAAAATATAACCCATTTGCAGACCTTGTGCCATTTTGGTCTATGAGCTGCTAGCAATTGCAGGTCAAATGATTCAATATAAATAATAATCAATTAATCTTTCTTGTTTACCATATTTTTGCACCAGAGCTGATGTACGAAGAAAACTTTGATCAAGTACAAAATTGTCAATGCAATCAAAACTGTAAAAAATCCATAGCCGTCATGTGTGTAGGTTTCCAATAAAATCCTAAAGCCCTATAAACCAGTGTTTCTAAATTACACCATCAATCAAAGTGACAGTAGTCCCAGTTGTTTGGTTACGTCAGTAGATGTTTCGCATTGATATTTATTGAATAGTTGTTCGGCGCCCGGATCAAATCATTCTGTGTGATTTAACGTTGATACTTTATAGGTTCAATTGTTTTGTAATCTAGGAATATAACCTGCGTGATGTTTTCACGTTTTAGGTTATTGAGTGTTTTCAACACCTCTGTTTTCGCAAATATATAAATATTTTCTTTCATGCGCATAAATGTCGGTCGTTCATCGCAGGAAATAGGCAGAACTTCTTTGGTTTCGCGCGATAGCGTCACGTATTTATAATATTCCTACGCGTTAATACTCAAATAATATATATAAATTATTAAATCTAGTAATACGAGAGATTCTCCGTCAAATAACCTTTAAGTTCCAATCGCATCAATGTCAACAACATAAAAAGTTTCGATAAAACAAAAACCAAGAAGTAATATAATATAGTAACTACTACATTACCTGAAATAATTAGAAATTGTGATTGGCGAAGAGTAACAAACCTCTTTTTCAGCAGTCTTGAATTATTTCATGAATGAACACGTGTCACGTTTCTTTACTACTGTCAGGACCTAATTAACTTTTTATCTTCTTTTACTATATTATTACTTATATTGTTATATTCCACAATAAAGTCTCACAAAACCGTTTTAGCGGTTTAAACTTAAATCGTTTATGAGTTAGACGCAGGCTATTCCTTCTTACTAACTCCTGAAACAACTAAATTATTCAGCGCCACCAAAATTACGTCTTTTTAAGTACTTAATAATGGACTAAAGCAATTTAATCAGGAATTTAAATGTAATTATAACAAGACAGATGTCTTGTAACAAGTTCTTGTTTAATGTGGTGTAACAGTTAAATTGGTGTCTTACCCAGTTGGTGCCGTAGCTTTACTTGCCACCACAAGAATGATACAATTAGACACGTTTTCGCATTGTTACATAATTTTATATAATGATCATTTCTGTTTTCATTTACAGAGTGTTTAATTATAGAACTGGTCGAGTACACGATAAAATAATCTATATAATATACTTATAATAAATCTGTAGAAGTGAAAATTCTGTACATTGAAAATATCAAAAAAATAAATGCGAGGGGTGTTACTAGACTGACACCGAAACCAAAAATGTGATTTTTTTTGTCTGTCTGTCTGTCTGTTTGTTCAGGCAGCACGCAAAAACTACCGGTTCGATTACGATGAAACTTGGTATAATTATTCTTTAATATCCTGGGCACCACACTGGGCAGTTATTATCTCGGAAAACTATATACAATAAAAAACAAACTTAATTTTGCGGTTCAATCCCTAGACCCGATTACTGTACCAACCGCAAATAATAAGTTTGTCGTAGGTTATGTCATCTTTAGGGTAGAGTTATTTTTATAAGTCGTAGGTATAGATTTTAATTTTAAAGTATAGGTAGTATATTTGATGGTGTACGTAGTGACCGAAGGTTATTTTATAATACTTTTAGGTAGGATTAGTCATTCGTATTATAGATGTTAGTTTTTATGTATTTTGCTTATTTATTGAGTTTAGATTAGTTATCATCAGAAATAGGTTTATTTAGGTAGTTAGATATTTTATTCTCTGTTATTGGGTTTATTTTTTTTAATTAAGTATTTACTTAGGTTTACTATTATAAGGAGTAGACCGTATAGATTTTAATTTAAAGTATAGGTAGTATATTTAATAGTGTGTAACGTAGGTTATTTTTAGTACTCTTAGGTAGGATTAGTCATTCTTATAGATATTAGTTTTTAGGGATTTTGCTTATTTATTGAGTTTAGATTAGTAATCATCAGAAATAGGTTTATTTAGGTAGGTATGTATTTTATTTTCTGTTATTGAGTTGTTTTTTTAATTAAGTAGGTACTTTGGTTTACTTTTATAAGGCGTAGACCGTATAGATTTTAATTTCACGTATAGGTAGTATATTTGATAGTGTGTAACGTAGGCTATTTTTAGTACTCTTAGGTAGGATTAGTCATTATTTATTAATTATACATTATTTATTGGTATATACATATAAGTGTAGGTAGGCGCTAGGTGTTAGGGCACTTCTATAAAAATAGTCTTAAAGATTTATTTATTTTTAAAACGGATATACTTATAACACGATGCCTTCCAGAAAGAAACCATCTCTTTCTCTACATCGAGACACGCTAGGCGAATGAGACTAGCAAGAGGTATGACTAGCCACAGCTAGTTGGAAATAAGTCCTGCAGTGGTAAAGTAAAAATACTTCATTGATCGAATAAAAATTTAAACCGCGCAATTTTTTATTTCATGTTTATTCAAGTATGTTGTTTCAGTTTCACCTATCCTACCCTATCTGACATGTACAAACACTCGTAGCTGCACAAATATTTACTGGTTTTCAAGTCGCCAACACTGCGCTCCGGTTTATTGCGAGTATCTTTTTGTACAAGTGTAACGAAATAGTGTTAGGAAAATAAGATATATCTGTTGTTTGTATCCAAATTGTTTGTAGGGCTAAACAAACAAGTGAGTGCTCCGAATAATATCAGTTCTATGTAGTTATAGTTTCATATTTGCATGAGAAGGATAATAAGTGTGGTACGTCTTGTTATTGGTTGTAGGCGAAGGAATATGTACTGTTTTTGTTTATAATCTAAGAATTTTCCAGTAAAGAAAAAGTAAATAAAACGTAAGTAAAAACAATATAAGTATTCAAATTGTTTTTCGTTAAGAATTTTGTAATTAAAACTCAGTCTCCCGACATTGCTTTAAAATTATAGGTATGTGTCAAGTGTCAGCCAGAAGTTTTTAAATGTAATGTCACTGTGA
Source organism: Autographa pulchrina (assembly GCA_905475315.1). NCBI lineage: Eukaryota > Metazoa > Arthropoda > Insecta > Lepidoptera > Noctuidae > Autographa > Autographa pulchrina. Next base: position 9,813,664 of record FR997768.1, read on the forward strand.
CAATTCGAATGTGCGAAACATTGTCTACACTAATATTATAAAGAGGAAAGATTTGATTGTTTGTTTGTTTGTTTGAAATGAATAGGCTCCGAAACTACTTAACCGATTTGAAAAATTCTTTCACTGTTGGGAAGCTACACTATCTTCGGTGAACATAGGCTATATAAAATTTTCAAAAAAGTTAGGGATCCATACTAAAACCTCAATAATGTAAACCAAGGTGTGAAAAAATTACCAAAAAACTTTCTTGAATCGCGTGCGCTGCGAAAACTATTGATTATAGAACAAAATAATGTACTACGTCTTTGTAGAACATATAATTATCTACAAAAAGTGTCGCGACAGCATATGTCTAACTATTACAGTTAGGTCACAATAAGAGATATTTTATAAAAAAAAATATTATTGAAAGGACGCCGCTAGAAAAGGCTCTGTATTTGTTACTTGGTATTGATCCTTATCAAAATAAATTACTGCATAGTCAAGACTGCTTCAATACCTTTATGTAACTTTTTGAATTATTCACTTTGGACATTCCCTTCGAAAGATATCACGAGTTTAAAATATAAGAATTAGAAAAAAGTCGCGTGATTGTCGCTCACTCTGCTCGGCTAACTATGCCATTTAAGCATCACTGAGGTACGGGTAGTTAAAGTCTCGGGTCGAGTCTGGATGAGGCTGGCACAGGACCGTAGAAAATGGCACGAAAAAGGGGAGGCCTATGCCCAGCAGTGGGAAGACAAGGGCTGTGGATGATGATGATGAGGATAAGGTACGGGAGTGTCTATACTAATATTATAAAGAGCGTAATAGTAGTAATAACACAGAAACCTTCAATCCTAACTTTTTAATAATGTGTTAAATACCCGTGCGAAGCCGGGACGGGCCGCTAGTTTGATATATTTTTATTAATGCGCATAATTATGTTAGGTGAAATACCTACAATTGCTATTTTGGACCGAAAACAATGTAGGCACTTAGTTGACCTTTAAGGCGATTTTTAATTGTTTCTAAATTATTGTCGTTCGTACGTTTTATGTTTGTTTTAAATGGAAATAGGTGAGGTAGACTGCTAAATATTAGAGTGATCCGGAGACAGTTCTTTTATTTACTTGAAAGAGATTTGATTTGTCTTAGTATTTTTATACTTATGGCGTGATGTAGAACTTGGCTTTGAATACATAGTGAACATAATGGACTATTTTAGTAAAAAAAACTACTAGGTTCCTACATAATAGTGCATAGTAGGTACCTAAGTGTTTTGGACCATCGAATCTATTATTTTTCGTTGATGTCAGGATCAACTACCTACCTACCTACCTTTATCTATAATATGTATGTATTTAGAAATATATAAGTAAGTTTATCAGTTGTCTGGTTACCATAACACAAGCTCTGCTTAGCTTGGGATCAGATTACCGTGTGTGAGTTGTCCCGGAATATTATAACTACCTGCCTATTGATATCAAATATGACATTTTAATTTGTTTTCTTGTACGATACAATACTTCTACAATACTATCAAAAAAAATAAACAAAGGCCTAATAAGTTCCGTCACAAACTTCACTGATCCCATAAACGGGTATAACAAATTATCTTTGGAATAATCCCATCCATTGTAACAGATAATTGGCGTATTTTCGTGATCGCCAGCCTGTTAGTGGGATCAGTGACGGCACTATAATATTATCGGGGTGCTCCATCAATCCCACGTCGCGACGTCCACCTCAGGTAATCCTGGGTGGCTATTCTTAGCCTCTAAGACGTCAGCCATATTGGCAAACGTACACTTTGTATACGTGCGCGCATATAACCTTTTTATGGCTGATTCTAGCTCTTAGGGTAGTGTTATTGTTGTGTATTTGTGTCGCACCGCTGCTTTCAGTCTTTATTTTTTATACAGATTGTTACCGAAAGGGTATATCTATCCAAAAGGGGTGAAGAGTACATCTGGTATAGAGTCAGTTTACAAGGTTTCAGTTAAAAATTAGTGAATTTGAATAATTGATACCCAATAATAATTGATATACCTTTTTCGTAACACCCTGTTTTTTTTTTTCTCTATAAGTGCTATTAATTAAGCTGTAAAACAATTTTATATGAGGTCATGTAAAAATGATCCTTGATTAAGTGATTCGATTGGAAAACAACGTAGCCTGTTGTCATGGAGATAGAAACATGATATTTGAGTTTTGAACAGTGGAAGAGAGATCGGATTTAGTAGGAATTGTTTGAGGAAATATTGATTCTATCAATCAATTTGAAGATTAGAATTAGCTCTTTCTGTTTTTGTTTATATATTTACAACCATGCATTTGTTGTACGTATTACTTGTAAATAATCGGATATCAGGACATTAAAAGAAACTGAGCTTGTTTCGACATTTCTAACTTATGCTAGGTAATTGTCTACTACGGCGAACACACAGAAAGTGTCATGTAAAAGCAATTACATATATTTTCTGTATCCAGTTTCATTTTATGATTTTTATAATGTTTGAGGTACAAAGATTGGTATATTCCACTTTGTTCACCTGGGTGATATCACCCAGGTAAACAAAGTAAACTTTTATGTCTCCTCATTGCACCTCGGACTCATGAAATAAAGGAAATGAGTTGACTTTTTTTGTGTAATTTGTTCACCTTGGAATTGTATCACCCAGGTGAACAAACACGACTTTTTGAATTATTCTAGTCGACATATATCACCCGCATACAAAGTAGCAATAAGTTCATTAAGTTATATTAAAAATATATTTATATAGAAAATATTTTATTTACATTGTATTATAATTAAATAAAAAATTTGGTAGCAATTAAATCAGAATATGCTAAAAATTAAAAGTCAATGCGTGATTTTAACAGTCACTGGAGTTTTTATAGGAGTGATAAAGTATCCAAAAATGTTTCCTTATTTTTTTATTAAAAATGATTGAAGTATTTATTAGCAATAAAACCCGATTAATTTTACTTTTCTTTACATGGAATATCGTTTTAGTACTTAAAACATTTTCTTGTATTTATTTATATTTATAGATAATTTAAAAATAAATTAAAATATTTCTTTGTATTTATTATAAGAACAATCAGTAATATAAAAATAAATGTTAATATAATTTAATGAACTTCTTGCCACTTTGTATGCGGGTGACATAAGTCGACTAGAATAATTCAAAAGTCGCGTTTGTTCACCTTGGTGATACAATTCCTAGGTGAACAAATTACACAAAAAAAGTCAACTCATTTTACCCCGGTGAATTGAGTCCGAGGTGCAATGAGGAGACACAAAAGTCTACTTTGTTTACCTGGGTGATATCACCCAGGTGAACAAAGTAGAATATACCCAAAGATTGATCCCTTCGAGGGTTTCTCTTTTTGTCACCAACAAACGACGATACTTGTAATACCTCATAACACGGCCCCAAGCGATGGAATTGAAAGGTTTACAGCCTCTTGAACTTTCGTCTATTGTTTCAAAACTGGGCTTTGTTTCAGTATCTGCAATAGTCTGCAACGGTTGTCCGTGTTGCCAGCATCTATGTTCGAATGATTAATAGTTTTTATAGAGACATCCCGCAATGTAACCTTCAACGAAAAATGTAGGTAGTTATTTAATTATCTTGTTTCTTACTGTAGCTACTTATAAGTGTTTTGCAGTTAAACATTTATATTGACTTTTCCGACAGCTAAGTAAACCGTGCACTCTTCATTTTTTGTTTGTGTTGGATGTAATGTTAATTTTGTTGCAAAAAACCGCACTATGAATTTAAGTGGTTATTCACAATTCTATAATTTAAACATATCTCTCTTGTATCTTTGAATATGAACCTACTACCTGTTGAACTAATGTGTTGAAATTAAACGATATTAAGAACAAATAACCTTACATTTTTTGTCGAACAACCATGTAAAAACAATGCGTAGTTAAGATTTTTTTACTTTAATCATCTTTTACTAAGTGGTTGTCTTTTTCACTACAGTTATCGTCAAAAGTTGTTAAATATTCGCATTTTTACGAAACACCTGACAGATGTTTATACTACAGAAAAATTACGGTCAAGTTTTTTTTTATACACTTGTGATATTGATATTGAATAGTGCTAACAGTTATTAATGGAAAATTACAGCTGTTCAGATATTTTACGATTAAATTTTTTCATCCACTTTTGATGATTACTGTACCTACTTAAGTTACATACATCTAATAGTTTTGTACTTATTTCATTGATGATCTTGTCATATCAAAAAACTTATTCTATTAAAATTAGATTGTATGTAGAGTTTGTATTGTGTTTTATTATATAAAGGTTCTTACCTAAACTCAAGACATTTTGATAACAGGTATTATGATCACAGGTAGACTGAGGTATTGGCTGTCTTGATGATATTCGTTCAAAACAACTACACTTACATGTAAATTATAGTAAACCATCATTGTATAATAACATTTCCTAATTAATTCGACTTTTAAACCACATTAAATAATGCAACATAGAGATCCAATCCCTGTCGAAAACTTTTATCAAAACCCAGATTCGCTACGAATGATTTAATGATTCATTAAATCGTAGTTAGTTTGGAAGTTTGACAAGACTTTATTTAATTAAAGCGTAGCGAACAGTACGGACTAAAGTGTGTTGGCAGGGACTCAAATAGGAAATATTCCAAAACGGTTTTTTTAAATGCAACTGAAACTAATTCACAAAATGATTTTGCGGAATTACTTAGTTGATGGGAAATCTGTAGATTATAATTCGAACTCCGTATAATGTTTTCTCGCAAATCATTAAGGTTCTGTACGCTTACTAAGGATTGCTCTTAAAGCAGGACTCCTGCCGCTGAGTAAGCGGGATAGCGCTATGCGCAGTGTAGTGCGCCGTCTCGCTTCCACAAACGCAACAGGACTGCTTTAAGAGACCATGGTACGGGTACTGGTCTTAGTCGCATGAGTAATATTTTTAAAGGTTTTGATACTTTATGTTTTGTGTTGCGACTAAATTGCATGGACTTTTTGTCTGCGTTCACAGGTATAAACGTCGCGCATCGAATAAATCAGCGGGATATCGATATTTACGAGTTCAATAAAACAACATATAAGTGGGCGCTGGCGGGTATTTTTAATGTTTTAAGGTATCTAACAGTGGAAAATTCATAGCGGTTTGTGTATTTTTTTTCTATTACTATAGTACTCGTACAAAAAAATACATAATTTTAATGTTGGAAAAATAAAACAGTTACCTTTGAGTTAAATATTAACTGTGGGCCTTTCGCTGCCGCAAAACTAATAACATATGAATTAAAATATGTTAACACACATAATTACTATGTCTTCAGTATTAGGTACAAACTACAAATTACAAAAGTTTAAATACAACTATTTTATAATTAAATTTTCGAGTAATTTAGACATTTTATGATGCTTTCGAGGAAATAAAAGGGAACGAACAATATGGCTGAGAATTTAACGAACGCAAATGTTATTCTTCAAAAATTCTCTCTTGACATTCGTTTTAAACGCCAGACATTTTTCAGCTGTCAGAAAGGTACTTTGCGAGTAAAAGCCTCAATTTTTGAGAAAAAGGCTGTTTCCGTCGACGTTACTTAAAGAAATAGATTGCACTATATAAATAATTCCGAGCCTGTAGATGCAATTTACATTATGTTTGTCGCAATAATGTACCACTCTTGTCAGGGGCCCGAGGCCGCTATTTTAAGTCAGTGAGTGGCGGGTTAATAAACGTTCCAGTGTACTTGTTATTGTGCCTATGTATTCAGATAAGAACAGTCACTTGCAATCCTACAATGACAACAGTGGCAAGTAGGTGTACATTTGTCATTAAACTAAAACTATCTGAATACGAAAATTAGGCGCAATAACAAGTACACTGGAACGTTTATTAACCCGCCACTCACTGACATAAAATAGCGGCATCGGGCCCCAGATGTATTCCCTCGAAGATTTATTAGTAGATAAATAATGAGTACTGTGAACACGTAGTACATAATTTTTATGTATTATTATAAGTTTTTTCAGCGCACGCCAACTAACGAATTATCAAGTGCTTTCGAAGCTGATTTTGGGTATAAAAACAAATAATAAAACATTATATAATTTTTAAAATATTAGTAGGGTAGGTACAATTAAAATGAAACAAAATAAAAACACTACAGAAAACTAACTAACAGAAAAATATTATTGAAGACTTTAACATAATATGTAAAATCAAATAAAGTCTTATTTGATTTTACTAGTCGTCAGTTAGTCAACTGTCGACTCCATTTTGTAATTTTAATAAGCAGCCAACTAAATAAAACACGCAGTTAAGATAAAATGGCCTTTTCATTAGTAATGTACATTGTACTGGTCTACGAGTAATAAATAATAACGGTTTAGTACATTAGTCGTATAATATAGACCACCATTGTACGCTTCACTGTTATTTATTTATTTATTTTTTTTATTGGGACAACAAACAGCAGTATATTTAGGTTTACATTTCAAGTACTTAATTGCCATAATAATAAACATAGTACCCACAACGCTATCCGCAGATTACAATACTGAATAGCTGTTAATAGCTAGCTGTTATTGTACTTTATTCTTTTAACTATGTAACTTTAATGGCGTACAATAAATATTATTCTATCTATCTATCTATAAACTGAAAAGCAAAGGATTCTTCGCAAATCTCTGTTATTGGAAGATCTGAGCTTTTACGTAATTTATGTCGCTGTCGGCTCAAGAACGTTGACTTAATAGTGGAGGCAATAGATATATGATCTAGCTTTAAAGATTTATCCAGAAATAGCAACCACAAAATATAATAAGGTATAGTATTTGTAGAGTCAAAATAAATTTATGTAAATAGTTTTGAAATAAAAATCAGCAGAAACGAAAAAGAAATTATCCATAGGTACCGTTTTTTTTATTATAAAGTAAGTCCATCTTAGTTCAAGACTTGCGTGGAGATGCGAGAGGCAGTCTTTTGCCCTGCAGTGGGACAACACGGGTTTAATAGACAGATAAAGTTAGTAGTATCTACCTACTTTTATCTATTCTATACTTATAATAAATCTGTAGAAATGAAAATTCTGTACATTGAAAATATCAAAAAAATAAATGGCAGGGGGTGTTACTAGACCGACACCGAACGCAAAAGTGTGAAAAAAAAAAAAAATTGTCTGTCTGTCTGTCTGTTTGTTCAGGTATCACGCAAAAACTACCGGTTCGATTACGATGAAACTTAGTATAATTATTCTTTATTATCCTGGGCACCACACTGGGTAGTTTTTATCCCGGAAAAGTATAAACAATAAAAAACAAACTTAATTTTGCGGTTAAAAACTCATTGATAAGTTTCGTCATCCACGCGAACGAAGTCGCAGGCACAGCTAGTATTAAATAATATATAAGTTTTGTAAGTAACTTTAACTATATCCTTGGATATCTACAGTCGACCTTCCATCTTATCCAGGACACATAATCGCTAAACGGCGCCATTACATAATTCAGCTGCTAGCAGCCTTAAAAAGCGATAAACATGTAACAGCTTCCTGTGTCCTCCGAATCTTTCATACGCAATGTCCGGAAACGACTGGACACAACTTAACTTTAAGACGTGCTTAAATGTCTATCTGTCGCCATTTTACACCTTTAAGTGACAGAGGCATGAGATGGAACGACTACTTAAAACTGATTGATGTTTTAGTACTCGGCCGAAAGTGGTCTAATGCACTCATAGGCAGAGGTACCTAGATATAATTTCACTAGCATTTATTTACCTTGCAATGTATGTACGTCACTGTACGTACGTTAGTTCGTTTTGGTGCTTAGGAAGGTTAGTTATAGATTAACGCCTGGCCTATTTATTATCCTAGTTTCGCGGGTCCGACCGACTGGATGTCAGTTATCGCGATGTCCTTTCTTGGAATTCTAGATAATTCTTACTAAACTTTATTAGAAACGGTGTGGTTGAGTCATGAAACTGAAACAGTCAGATATACCAGAGTTATTTTTATATTCATAATACTAGTAAGTACTAGTATGGATTAGTTCCGTCTTGGTGTTCGGTAAAAAACCGTCACATGCTGTTAATTGCCTTGATTTTAACCTCAATTAATTCCCACATCATCCTAAATGTAGCAATACAAACATGACGGTAATGAACTTCGTCAGTTTAGTGACAATCTTAGGGCTGTTTCAGACTAGCGTTTTTTCTACGCGTGAAGGTCATTTCGGCAGACGCACTTACACGCGCGTTGTATCACCAAATCATACCATATAATACCGTTCTCGCATACATTTCAGCGTGTTTGCTTGAACGTTTATTGGTGAGTCAGTATCAATAGTTCTTAAGCTCGCACTTAAACCTATAGGATAGCCTATCCGCGCCTAAATGCACTTTTAAAATATTTACGAGTGTATGCGCGCGTATAAAACGCGAGTCTAAAACCGCTCTTAAGCGTAAATGAGAGTTATTTAAATTGTAATTACGGAATGCGGTTTAATGAAATTCCGTTCTGTCAACATTGGTATTAATCTTCAAATTCAGGAAGTTTAAATTTGTTTACATACTTATCCTAAAAGTGAACATAATTTAATTACCTACCTAATAAATTGTGTCAGAATGATACCATAATTAGATTATTGCTCATTGTTACGACCATTCTTGGTACTAATTAAACATCAATATTACTAATTAAACATCGTCCTCCATTTTTTTTTGTACAGTTAAAGAGATTTAATTATAATAACAACTTCGTTATGTAAGGAACTAGATAAACTTAGTGATAAAGTAGTATGCAGCATACGTAATAAAACGTCTCGTGTTGAGTAACTAGCTAACCAACGCTCGGACCTGCGACCACGGATATCTCCTTTTTAAACTACCCGAAATTAGTTCTGGGTTTGAGGTAAATTTAAGTACCTATCTAACGTGAATCCAATTCCCGTCTGTGTGATTAAAGAAAGTATTTGTTCATTCTACTTTAGTGGTACACGTACATTTGGGTCAAAAGAGGATCCAAGCTTTTAAAGATATTGAACACAAATAAATAATTTGGAACTATGATCGAAACTTGACTTACGCGAATATAATAAATAAATAAATAATAAATAAATGCGGACAACATCACATACATTGCTCTGAACCCAAAGTAAGTAGCTAAAGCACTTGTGTTATGGAATTCAGAAACAACGAAGGTACCACAAACACCCAGACCCGAGGCAATGTAGAAAAGATGGTTTCTACATTGACTCGTCCGGGGATCGAACCCGGGACCTCAGAGCTAGCGACACCTTGAAACCGGTGCGTACGCCACTCGACCACGGAGGTCGTCATATATAACACTGTGATAATTACATAACAGGTTGTGTAGTGGTTATATTATATACTATTAAAAAATATTCTGACAAACACGTAAGAAGCACTACACTAGTTGGTCCGCGTCCTTTCTTCTTAAAAGGTTACGTAAAAGTTTGAAATATAAATAAAAAAGAAAAAGGAAAACAACTTTGTTTAAAGAATTCAACAACAATTTATTGCAATAACAACTTACATAATATACAGTATTTTATGATATTCCAGAGTTTTTTTGTTACAGTTACTCTACATAACTTAAGGTTAGTTTATTTATCTAAAAGGTACGTTGTAAATATCTTTCGGGAACGCAAAGAATTGGGCTGAGAAAACATTGTGGGTTGACGTGACACGCATCCCCAATACAGATAGAACTAAGTAATAGTATTCTATAAAATGTAGCAAGCATAGCAAAGGGAATTATTTTTTAAGGGCAACCTCCTACATAATACACCTTATATCAATATGTGTGATTAGGTAAGTGGACTGAGTTTTATCAGTGAGCCATAGTTTACTATCTGAAGTTTAAAGATTAGTTTTAATTCAATGGAATAATAAAATATCTGACACGTTAACGTAGGTAGATACGTTTAAGAACTGAAAAAATAATACTTAGGTATGCTAAAATATAGTAAGTATAATTTCAACATAAAAAGGAGCATCCTTACAGGTCTTCTTTTATTTCATGACTATTTACTAAACCCTAATCTCGTATTTATCGAAATCCCTTATGCAATCGTAAATCTTTGTAAGCGTATCATTACGCGTATTCATAGGGGTTTATTGACCCTGGTATATTGACAAAGTTTATTGAACCTATCATTACGTTCGGCCCAATGATTACTAATCAGGATCTATCTGATCAAAATCACCTTTAGCCCCACTTTAATTAATATCGATTTCTCTTCCAAACATCTCTTTGCGTTACTTCAATTAAGTGTCGCAATTCCAACGACTGAATTCCAATAGGTAGACTAATGAAAACGTAGATTAAAAGTACTGGAGTACCTTTAAATTATGTTATAGAAAGCTTGTATGTAGGTATGTTATTTGTATAGTGGACCAAACATCAGCGCAGTATTAACGCTTTGCGATTGGCAACACATTCATGGTAATTCGTTATTATTCACATGCTAAATGCACCGTATTTACTACTACCTACCTATATGAGCATGTAGTACGTTAACAATCCTATATTCAAATGTTTACAAATCAATGAACTCACCGCCAAATAACGAGTTTTTAATTGATTATAAATAAATGTTCAATTTATCTAAAATTAAATTCGTAAAATTTCCGATCCGGCTAAGCGTGACTTATTTCATTAATTTCTCAAGTCGTTATTTATAAGTTATTGAACAACTTTATTTTAATACGAAACAAAGTTGTAACAAAATAAATAATTATTGAGAAGTGAAAGTAATATTTAACTTTACCTTTAATTTAAACGAATTTCTATGCGTAGAATGCCTTCTTTTCTGCATATATTACTTTCTTATACAAAACAGCTTAAGATAGTTTATTTGAACGAGAAACTACCAGTTGTATTAAAAGAACACCTTTTCTATTTGATAGTCCGAGTCTCTTAGAAGGTTAAAGGCTATTAAACATTACGCTATTTGCCTTTGGAGAAGAGCAATGCGAGTGAAACCGCTGGGCACAGCTAGTACAATATATAGGAACGTGTCGTGGCCAAATCATTGATACGAGTATGACAAAAGATGAAAGTATATGCTTTATTAAGGTTCGTGTTTTGTTTGTTATCCATCATTCAAAAGGAACATTTACATTTGATAATGCATATAAAAAGTTACAAGCATAATATACAGACATTCTATACACAAAGTATCTACTTATAGTCATCAGCAGTAATTCATATAATCGGCAGACTCGTTTCGGGATGCAATCCACAGATTTAAGGATGAAATAGTTACTACAGTAGCTCTGAGATTTACGAAAATTCATTTAATTTAATCCGCTTGAGTTGTTGGAAGAGTATAATTTCAAAATATTTAGAGTTAAAACTAAGTAATCTGTAATTAAACATAGTCAAATTTAGCTTTATTTTGAACAAATAATATGAAACGTTAAATAAGGTTTGATGTTTTCCATTTAATGCTTCGGAATTTATTCTATTTACCTAGCGATAATATGTATTCATTATTATAATATATTATCATTACAATATTATATTAGTAAATACTACTTTTCATTAAATCTGTACGATCACTTAATCAATCAATCAACTTTTAAATATGTTAATAAACCTTTTTAATATGCACAATTAATAACTATAAGTCAAAATAATATCAAAGTGCGACAGTATACAACATTGCTTCGTTAAAAAACCTGATATTGATTTGCTAAATTCTGCTTGATAATTATATTAAACTAGCTGAACCCGGCATGCGTTGCAATGCAATTTTTTCTACCTAGCACCTGCCTACTACCTACCTACTACCACTTAGGGGTATGAAAAATAGATAGTAGCCGATTCTCAGACCTACTGAATATGCATATAAAATTTCATAAAAATCGGTCAAGTCGTTTCGGAGGAGTATGGTAACTAACATTGTGACACGAGAATTTTATATGTAAGATGAAGTGTGCCAATGAACCAAAACAAGTGTACTTTTGTGTACTTATGTAATGCCAGTGTCAAAATTTACGATAAATACTGTAGCTCTTGCAAATCTACCTATAGTAAATTACAATTCATTCATTCATTATCACTACGATTAATTCTTGTTTCTTGTCTCATGGACAAAACCAGACGAATTATATTTAACAGAAGTGCCTTACGGGATTATTCTATTTTAGGATTTGTAATAAAGTGAAGGATGGAATTAGGTCGATTAGAATTCCCAGTAGGTATACGCCATTTTCATGGTTGACGAAAGTCGAAATGAATCTCCAAAAAAGGAAGGGTTAAAAAAGGTTTATTTGGAAAACAAAAGAATATTTATTTGTTCAAAATCTTTAGTTGCTTAGACTTCTCGCGAACGCTCTGGCAAATGCTCGTCACGAAACGTATTTTTCACGAAAATGTGACGAAATCGCTCAGCTAGACAAAAACTCAAATCAAATTCTTTTTATTCTAGTAAGTTTTTCATTATTCTTGGATACCCATGTATTTCTGGTATTACCATCAATTGCATTCGTTACAAATAAATAAACTCTTTTTTAAAACATGGCTATGAATGCTAGGAACAATAAGTAAGTATTAATAATATTTTTTGCACAAAATTTGGAGTTAATTAATGCAAAAGGTTTATTTGCCTGCTTGTATAGTGAAAGCTAGAAATAGTTATTTTTACCATGATAACCAATAACCTCGCAGTTGATCGAGTTATATAAACACATTGTAAGAGTATCATATATTTTGCTTCCAGAAATTAATTTAAATTCACTTACAGAATAAAGCCCCACAGTTTTCTAAAACAACTTTTTTTAATAATAAAATTAATAAATAATAATAACACCAGTCCTGAGTTACGATAATGTTTATGTTTATGTGTGAAACTAATTAACACGCGCCGTCGTTGTAACTGCGAAAACTGTAAATTGTTACGTGACGAGTAATAAATAATTTTGCTATTTATTGAATAATAACGTCAAATTGTAGGACTTCGTTCAACCCCTGTCAAGGTCGTTCATTAAACATTAATCAATTTAACAAAACCAGATTTTAGATCTACTAATCAAAGGTGTTCATGGCAAGAACTTCGATTAACTCTCCTACCTTTAATCATTTAATTCTGTCAGTAAACTTGTTTTGATTGTTTAGTTTTAATTTCAATTGTTCTTTTTTTCAATTGTTCCTAAGCGGACTTATTTGATCCACTTTTGTTTAATTGACCATCAGATGTAATCACCAATATTTTTTGGGTTTCAAAACGCCTCACGAACTGGTAACATGCAAAAGTTTTTATTAAGTTACCCATAAAATTTTATCGTTGAGTCGTTTGGTTGATTTGAATTTCGCATTTGAACAGAAGCAACAAAAGTTCCGATTTATTTTGAGGGCCCTTCTCATTGAACATTGTTTGGATACACGACAACCAATTTGAAGCTGAAATTAAGTTACTTCGCTACTCGTTCAAACATACGAATAAGAAGGTATACACAGGGTGTTAAGAAAACCCTCTCCGACCCATTAAGGTATTGTCAGGTATCGATAACTGATACCATTAATGTAAACAAAAATTGGAAAATAGAAAAAAAAAAATTATAACAATAAAAAAAAAATCTCGAAAGGCGAGAGAGTGTCACAGGAGCTGCCAAATAATCAAACAAAAGGCCGCCGAATATTACCGACGAAAATGGTGTTGTAATTATTGTTTTAATCTCAAATTTAGGGAATTTCGTGTCAAAAAATCGTTCTTTCAAAGTTCATCATTATAGATACTATCATTAATATTCCAAATTTCATATTTTATTTGGCCATGTGATTGTGAAACATATATCACCCCTTCGGGTTTGACAGGGTTTTATTAACACCCTGTAGTATGAATGGAAAATATGTTTCAGGTACTTATGCGATATTTAAATTATTTTGCAATTTTATAATTATGTTACTAGTTAAGTAACGTGTTGTTCAATAGCCTATTGGTATTCCTTACAAATTGGGCTATCAAATGCAAAAATAATTTACATAATATGCGACTCGTAGTTTCAGAGATTAGCCGGTTCAAAGAAACACACTTTAGCTTTATTATATTATAGTATACATTGTTGAACAACTATGTATCTACCTAAGCTTTATTGCGTTCTTTTTCTTCGTACCCAGCAAGATATACTTTTCTACGTCACATAATAAACATGGAGGTGTGTTTTAAATACATAGTGTCATTTATATCGAGTTACAACAGCTCAACCTATGGTTAATCTGACAGTTGGTGCGCTTTAATTAAGTGATCATTCGCTTGGAAATTATTAGACACTTATCGAATTTATTTGTTCAAGGTCCTTTTTGTTCCTAAACTACAACTAGGTAATTAAAACAAGCTAATAATGCTAATATACATATTATCATTCGTTATCAGTAATCTGTTGTCATTTTAAACTTTTGGTGTAAAAAGTAACGATACCTCGAAACTTTTTTTTACAATATAATTATTTTTATTTCTGTATTGGTAGCTTCAAATAGTTCTTTTTTTAAGTTTTATAGTTGATATCGAAAGTATTCAAGATATTTAATTATGTATGTAGGGCAGAAATGTAATTAAATTACTTCTTAAATGTAGAGACGAATTTGGTAGAAACAACTTTTCTCATTACCTTGCTCATGACACACATATCTACTTACTTTACTTTAAACTATCATGTGTCAATAATTAATTAACCAAATATTAAAATATGGAATGTAACATATAACTACTATATTATTATATTCGAAGTAATTGTTAGTAGGTACGTACCTAGTTATCAAATAAATGCAACATTATATAAATTGTTGCACTGTTGCACATGTTGTATGTAATTTATTACCTATGACGTGTAAAAAATCGTAAATTTTTATTGGACCTGCATAACAGAAACCAGCTTCAGGTATTTGGTGTTATGCGCAATACGTTGTTAATAAGCCAAAAAAAAAAATTTTTTTAAAATTGAGTGTTTCAAACTTTTTCTTTAAATATAATTTTTACTTTTTCCAACTTAATCAAGTCAAATTATAAAAAAACTCAATTTTTATGGGCCTTGACTGTTGTTCTAATCTTAAAAGGGAGACTTTGATAGAGTTTAAAGTTTTTTCTGCTGCGAGGGTAGCACAGGGCCGTACTTTATATTTGAACTTACAAACTTGTCCTAAAATATTTGGGAAACCACGATGTCCCTTTATAAATATAAATTCATTCGTAACTTGTTTCTTTTTCCTTCAATAACTTTATTTAGCGGTTCGCTCGCCAACCTTTCGGGTGTGATCGACGATACCCGCAACGAAAGGTCTTTGACAGCTAAATGACTGTAAAAATAAATGGAATTATTTATTATGAAAGATAAATTTAGAACACAATGGGTTTTCTTGGAAAATTTAAATTGATGCAAAAAAGGTTTTGTTTTTGTAGTCTAAGTGCCAATCGACCTAAGGGGGTCAACACCAATGTACAGAGAAGGACGTACACGAAGTATTTAACCTAGCAAGTTAATTATTTTGAATGCTATCAATTTTACAACCATATTTGTTGACTTGGATTATACTTACAATACCCTAGTTTTCCTGAACTCGTCTTATTATGGGATAATGTGTTACCTAGTAAATGGGTTGTCAGATTGGCAGACGTCCCATGTTAAATATTCAACTGAATCCGGTAAGACTTGACGCCGAGGTCAAAATACCAAATTGGCTGTCAAAAGAATAAGCATAAGGACCTAGTTTTCCGGAAGCCCAATCCGTACTTCTTTATATCGTTGATTGGATGTTATGTCGTAAACCCAACTAGATAAGTAAAAGTCGTTCAAACTTTTCCCAACAAGGTGTGTTAATCAAGAATGTCACCGAAGTCGTTCATCGTGATTATTATTAAGTGTCCAACAAACATCCAAGGATCACAATATCCAATAACAGAGCATACATAAATTGTTTAAATTAAGTACGTGTTGTGTGTTAACTGCGTGAAAAACTAAGACAGTTTCGTTTCTATATATTTATTCCTATCTGTCCAGTGGAAGGCAGAAATAGAGCTGTGCAAAACAGTCAAAGTACATTGTAAAAGGTACCTCTTTAGTTATACCTACATCATGATGGTTTCTATGTATGTCACATGTCTTTCAAATACTGACTTATGAACTTTAGATATCTTTATTATTATCTTTGCACATAATTGTTATATCTTCGAAAGACAGCTAAAAATAAAAACCCTTTCAGAATTTTGGCACAACGTGACTATTTTTAAACCTTGTGACAAACTACCTTTCGTCTGAGTATCACCATAAAAAATGATGAATAAGCGAATTTTTGGGTATCGTAAAATTGGTAGAAAGACTTGAGTCTTGTATTTTTTATGGTTATACCAGACCTTAGTAAACTGTTGTATGTACACCGTATGAGCGTAGCTCCTAAATCTGCTAATTTACAGATAACAGATTGCCAAATGTCTAAAATCATCCATGGAAGCCCAATAGACACTCTTAAAATGCGTAGACTAGGGGCCACCAAATATTATGAAAAAAATCTTACCATAAAATGCAGTCACTTTAAAACCAGTTATTTAAAATCTTCGAGTAAATTATTATGCGAGATAACATTAATTGCTTATAAATAAATAACTTTGCTTTTTGTTTGGTTTTTATTACTGCGGTTAATGCGTTGCCCGGGTATTCCCAGGCCGGTTTGGATTACACGGGTTGGATATTATATGCGTCTTTGTAAGTAGCGCCCGAAGATAAATATAGCTGGATGCGCACTAAGCCGGTGGATTACATATGTGTGTTCTGACGTAAATGATAGTAAACCTAGGCGTTCAATTTATGGTGTTCTATTACGTTCGTGTGTAAAGCCCTATAAACTTAACGTTGTTTTGGGTGAGCAAATTAATGTTTACCCTATTTACAGGAATGCTGTTTAAAAGACGAATATTATTATATTTTTTTCGGCTTTTCTATTTCTTTTATATATACCTACCTAAAATTATAATAGATTTGTTTGTAAACTTATTATGAGGAAAGATACTCATTTAGTCACGGCAAGGTAAAGGGTAGTGAACGCTGCAGAGGGTCATTGACTTTCCCACACGTACCCCAAACCATTATACACTTTCTTTAATCAGTTGACGTTTTGTATCATTATTTTCTGAATCTTATGTTCATTGACACTTTGCTTGTCTGCAGTTTATTGCGAGTAATAAGTGACGTTACAACCAGGGGCAACGTAATATTCTGTTGTACGCCGTAGTACAATGGGTTATTAAATGTTGAACGTTCACGTCAAACAATGGAATCGTAACACTGAAAATGATTGGGAAGACGTAATTAATGTTGCGAAGAACTTCTTTATTTACGTTTTTGTTTATTTAATAGATACATTGATAATACAACTCAGTACAGGAATTTTACATAGATTGATTTTTATTTAAACTCTCTTCACAAAAACAGATGTAGTAGAGTATAAGAAAGTTTAAATTATAAATTAATTTGTATGCACAAGTAGGAACGAAATGTTTCGCGATGTACATCCAAAGCTAAGTATATCAATCAATGATTTGATTACAAACCATCTGAAAATGGATTAAATGGAAATGAGAATAAAAATATTGAAACAATATTTGTAACACAACGCGAACGCAAATGCGTGACGACATTATTTGGCAAATGATTATTCGAAGGACCAGGTGTTGCGGCGGAACTTGGGATAGGCTGTGTTCATTGAAGATATTATTATGAACATTTTAGGCGATCCGTTTTTACCTACTATTCTCTCTCTACAAGCACAATTGCACACTTTTGTGAATGTAACAGCTTACATTCATGTGATTGACCAGACATGCAGATTATATGCATGCATAAATGCGTCACCAGACGAACGAGTATCCTCCAAGGAAGTCCTGTTGGTATTCGCATTCGTTTTATCCAGATTGCTTTCCGTCCGTTAGTTGAACTGATTTCGTAAGGAATGTTTACTTTATACTCCTCAAGTTTATTGAATTTGTTACTGGTTATTTTAATCTGAGATTCAAGTTTTGCTATTAAACTGTTTCAAGTTTTGTATGATCTTTATTTTTTGTCTTTTAGCTCTAGATCACATCTTTTTGCAGGGTTTTCCTTCTTTTTTTACTTGTCTTGCTTAATCATTATTTTTGTTATAACGATCTCGATCAAAACAAGTTTCGTCATCAAAATAACGCCCATATACGTACGGTTGAGTGCATGGGCCTCTTTAAAAGTAATATTAAGTTAGTTGCTGTATTATAATTATGGCGAAGAGACTCTTGGCTACATGCTTTTAAATTATCTTTGTTCAAGTCTTCCTTGCTCTAACACATATTTAATTATTTCTAAGAAAATAATCTATTTCCACTACTTATTACTTACTTCCACTTACTTATTTCGAGTTTTATATATAAGGCATTATATGTGTATATTTGTGCTATTTTCACAGATCATTTTTACGTAAACAAACGCCTACGCTAGACGCGAAAAGTATTTGCAGAAAATACAAATCCTAACAGCGAGCCTTTGAATAGCATACGTTTTCACTGAAAATGTATTTCAACACACGTCTACAAACGATCATTTGAAACGGAAGTGTTTTGGTAGTTGCTATAGATTATTTTTTTTAGCTGTAGTACTATTCTTAACATTAGCACTTCAATTTATGCCGAACATGCGTACATATTCATAAGCCACCTTTGAAACTTTGAAGATCTTTAACCTTACTAATACATAATTTTTTGCGGTCTTTACGGTTTATCGTTATCATCATGACGTAATCAATTTCTTTATTTTTTAACTAATATAAGCGGCCTATTTTATACATAGATAGATATTGATTAGTAATATGAGACTGAAATATTCCAGTTGATTAACAAAAATATCTTGTGTATACTTGAGACCCTAGAATACAATGAAACGATACATTATTTCAGAATTTTGATTGATACAAATTCTTACATATAATTGTATTCCAAATCACCAGATTAAAAGAATGATTACCTCATTTGTGACCATAGTGCTACTAATAAAGTTAACCACACTTTAATACATTTAGCCGTGTTAACGACCAATTAGGTTTCTGACCTTCGAGATGTTTACGTGCACTAAACCTCAATGAATTAAATAAATAATACAACATAATTATGTCGTTATCTATATATCGTTTGGTTTAACGTACTTATGTTAATTGTTTTTAATCATCATAAGGTACAATTTATTTTAACACCAACGTTCGATCGAAATTGTGTTAATATATTTTATATGTATGTATATTATACTGTATAAGTACCTCCATAAATCCGGCAACCGGTTAATCATATAAATAGGAATTTACCTTTTTTATGTTTCAATGTATTTGTTTTAATTGAAGGGCTTTAACTAAAACGTGTTTTTCTTGTTCGCAGGTAAAATGACTTTGCCGGCGCCTCAAACTATTGACGAGTATCAAGATACATCCGTGATGAACACGACGAACGTGACGGCTCACATCAGCACCTTCGAGGAGCCGTACGCGCTGGACCTGCTCGTGCCGCTCACCGTCACCTACGTGGTCATCTTCGTGGCCGGCATCCTCGGCAACACCAGCACCTGCGTCGTCATAGCCAGGAACCGCTCCATGCACACCGCCACCAACTTCTATCTCTTCAGTCTCGCCATTTCAGACCTTATACTACTAGTATGTGGGTTGCCTTTTGAAGTGCATAAACTGTGGAATCCGTTCACGTATCCTCTGGGCGAAGCGCACTGCATAGCCATTGGGTTAGCGTCTGAGACGTCAGCCAACGCCACAGTGTTGACAATAACCGCGTTCACAGTAGAGCGGTACATAGCGATATGTCGGCCCTTCATGTCACACACCATGTCCAAGCTGTCAAGAGCTGTGCGGTTTATTATTGCTATATGGGTATTCGCGCTGTGTACCGCGGTGCCTCAAGCGATGCAGTTCGGTATAGTGACGTATGACGACAATGGTGTGAACGCGAGTGCTTGTACAGTCAAAGGTGTGGGTGTCCACCAAGTGTTTGTTATATCTAGTTTCGTGTTTTTCGTGGTGCCAATGTCGATGATCTCAGTGTTGTACGCGTTGATAGGTATTAAGTTGCGGACATCGCGCGTGTTGCATCCAGTGAAAAAGCTCTCGGTGGACAGTAATGAGAGAGCAAATAACCAAATGCAGTACAGGAACGGTGCGTCACAAAGGAGGGTCATCAGAATGCTAGGTGAGTGAGGTGCATTTAAATTGAACTTTAAATGTGTTTATTGTTTTAACATTGACGTCAATTAAATTTAGGTACCTAGTTTTTTAATAAGTCGATAATCAGTATCTAATTAAGACGCAAATATATAACACTAGCTTTTGCCTGCGGCTCTGCCTTCGTAGAGTTTGGTTATCCCAGCAATAAGCAGCTTAAACCCTTTCCTTTAAGGTTACTACAGAGTAAAACTTGGTTATTTCGGTTTTACGGGTTAGTCAAGAAAGCGTAACAGATTGACCTAGGCTGTTATTGACCTGTTTTTTATAGTTTTTAGCAACGTCAATTTCTATTTATTTCATATGAAATAAATTCAATTAAAATAATAAATGACAATGTGTTTAAAATTTCATTTGAATAATTTTAACAGAGGTGTCATATAAATCTATTGTATTGACAGCAGGTATCTATATCTATTTCAAACATTGTCTATTAATATGAAAATTAAAGCATAAAATTCCTAACTTTAATTAGTTTTCTACGTAGTTTTTCTTTTGGTATTTTATAACAAAATATCTAAAATACGGAGTAAATAGTTCAGTCAATAAATCACCCATAAGGGGTTGTAGAGTGCGTGAGCAAGGCCCTAAGCAATTACTTCAGAAAATTGTTCAGGGTGCTTAGAGAGTTAACATACTAAAAGTCTTGACATCTAGGGGGTGAGGCGGAGTGGGGGGAGGGGGTTAAAGTTCCCATTTTTCAGTTTTTCGCTAATATCTTTTAAACGGTGCGTCATGGAGATAAGAAGTCTTCTACGCAATGAAAGCTTATAAAATTATGTACAACTTTTATCTTATGCACTTTTTCACATTCCTACCTATTTTCGAACTACACGTTCCGGAAAAGTGAAAATTGAAAAAAAAACTACTTGAATTGAACACTACCTCTTGTATACTACTTCCTTCACGTTATTTGGGGATAAAAAGTATCTTATATCTTAAATCAACTCCTACTATATCAATTTACTAAATTTTATCCAAATCTGTACAGCCGTTGGGATATCAAAACTTTTATCTACACTTGCCTTATACACTTTTTCCAAATTTTCACCAGTGTTCGAGTATTAGTGTGATATGACAAGCATTATCGAATGTTAAATATGAGCTAGTATATAAATTAGGTATTTTATTGATAACATAAGCTGGGAGTACCTCCAAGCGGTGAAGGCGGTAACAGTTTGAGATCTCGTTTTCTACCAGTGGTAATGGAGCAGAAGCGGGTCGTCACTTTTCATTCCATATTTCCTGTCGTAGAAAACGAGATCTCACTGGCTAAAACTCCCATAATCATCCATGCCTTCGGGCTTATGTTATTGTTGTCGTTTATGATTCAACCTCTTTGGCATAGTAGCCTACCCGGTAACGCAGGGGAGCAGCCAGAACAGTTCTTTGCTTTGTAATCGTCATTAGTTACGCAATTGGATTATCCATCATGAGTGCTAATAATTATAAGTGTCCTGTGTGTGATAAGGACATCGTTAAAGGGAGTAAGGATGTTTCTGAGGTGAAACAAAAAGGAATACTCGGCCTTATCAAAGCTAGTAAAGATCGGAACGATGATAAGCACCAAATTTTCCGCGCCTTGACATCCGTTTTAATTCACACTAATTGTCGTAAAAACTACACTCGAGCCGATACATGACATACAATTAAAAAGATGTAAGTGTTGCATCTACATCTCAAGAAGAGGCAGGCCCGTCTCAGCTCAGGTCTTCAGCTCCCAATTCGACTTCATGACTAATTGTTTATTATGCGCACATAATGTAAAAGAAGAAACCAGAACGCTTTTGAGCAGAAGGAGAATAGTACATTCAGTTAAAATGGATAATCCAATTGCGTAACTAATGACGATTACAAAGCAAAGAACTGTTCTGGCTGCTCCCCTGCTTTACTGGGTAGGCTACCATGCCAATGAGGTTGAATCATAAAAGACAACAATAACATAAGCCCGAAGGCATGGATGATTATGGGAGTTTTAGCCAGTGAGATCTCGTTTTCTACGACAGGAAATATGGAATGAAAAGTGACGACCCGCTTCTGCTCCATTACCACTGGTAGAAAACGAGATCTCAAACTGTTACCGCCTTCACTGCTTGGAGGTACTCCCAGCTTATGTTACCAATAAATTACCTAATTTATATACTAGGTTATATTTAATATTCGGTAATGCTTGTCACATCACACTAATACTCGAACAGTGGTGAAAATTTGGAAAAAGTGTATAAGACAAGTGAAGGTAAAAGTTTTGATATCCCAACGGCTGTACAGATTTGGATAAAAATTAGTAAATTGATATAGTAGGAGTTGATTTAAGATATAAGATACTTTTTATCCCCAAATAACGTGAAGGAAGTAGTATACAAGAGGTAGTGTTCAATTCAAGTAGTTTTTTTTTCAATTTTCACTTTTCCGGAACGTGTAGTTCGAAAATAGGTAGGAATGTGAAAAAGTGCATAAGATAAAAGTTGTACATAATTTTATAAGCTTTCATTGCGTAGAAGACTTCTTATCTCTATGACGCACCGTTTAAAAGATATTAGCGAAAAACTGAAAAATGGGAACTTTAACCCCCTCCCCCCACTCCGCCTCACCCCCTAGATGTCAGGACTTTTAGTATGTTAACTCTCTAAGCACCCTGAACAATTTTCTGAAGTAATTGCTTAGGGCCTAACTCACGCACTCTACAATGTCTTTGTTGGATGTACTAAAAATAATGAAATAATTGTTCTTTTGAGCTTTACGTCAAATTGTTTGTTTTGTAGCCTTGGACTAATTGACAATTTGACAGTTATAATTGACAACATGTCGAAGGGATACGGTCCAAAAATACAGTTTCTTTAGATTTTTGTGGTATGATTTGGAAGAACATGACTAAGAATTAAACAATTTTAGTCGTTAACGTACATGAAAATGCTTTGCTTTTGCTTGTTAATACTTCATCTGAAAAAGCTACCAAACCGAATATATTTATTTTGTAAACAAAACGAGTACTCATAATATACTTAGTTACTTTGTTTTCCTAATGTTTACAAACGTTTAAATTAGTGTAGGTACACCTGTCTTGTTAAAATTAATGCTATGTGTGACAGTGTATGCACAGAATTGTTAATAGTACTACGATGTGTCAATTAAGGAACCTGGTAAATAGATTAAATATGATTATTAATTAATCACATTATTTGTGAGCAAAAAGTCACCAACGTCCAACATTTTAGCAATTAAGTGGATATTGATGCAAAGTTAACACATAAACTACATGTTTGTAGCCATATATGTCTACAAACATATAGTACGAAACTTTATAAATAAAAAAAAGTAGGTCACACGACAAATTGCTAATCAGGCGATAAAGGTTAATCAAATCTTCAAATAAATTCCATAAGGACTCATCTTAATGCTAGTTTAACTTTCAATTCGTTGATCAAATCTCGTTATAATCAATGAATCAATGGATCTTCTACATTAATTCTATATTTACATATTATATTATAGGTTGTTGGTTTCGGGCAACCTTGGTAGTCTTTCGTCTCTCGCGTGTCGTTGCCGTTAACTGTTTGATCGTTTCTTAACCCGGCCACCGTTGAACCTTGACTCGAAGTTTAAATATAACTAAACTATTTGTTTATATATGTGACGCGATTATCGACTTGTAGGTATGTATATTACGCTCCAAAGTGCTAGGAGTCATACAGGGTGTTAAGAAAACCCTGTCCGATCCGTTAAGGTATTGTTAGGTATCGATATCTGATACCATTAAAGTAAAAAATAATTGGAAAAAAAATGAAAAAATTATATCCTAAAAAATATTTTTTTTCTCAATAGGCAAGAGAGAGAGTCAGCGTCATCACAGGTGTTGCCCAATAATCATAAAAAAGGCCTCTTATTATTGTTACTATCATAAATATTCCAAATTTAATATTTTATTTGGGCATGTAATTGTAAACCCTATATCAGCCTTTCGGGTCGGACAGTGTTTTCTTAACACTCTGTATAGCCCGGTAATGCGACTTTTTGTTTAATGAAATAGATTTAAAGAAGATTGATTAAACGTACTATACGTTAAATTAAAATATTTATAATATCAAGATTTTTAAACGAGTAAATCTTCTTCGAGTGATTGCTTACAGACATTATCGTCAAACTGGAAGATGTATTTTAGATTTTTACAACACTAGTGTACCTACAAAAAATGTTAAATCATAGAGTGGTGTAGTCAAAAACCTGTAGTAGTGGCCACTTTTTCCTTTACCAAAAAACTAATTTAGAGTTTTTTGGTAAAGGAAAAAGTGGCCACTTATTAGTCTCGTGGCCTCACACGAGACCCTCGAAATAATTATAACTGGTATCCATGATTTTAATGTGATCATAATATTGTGAGGTTTTGCATTTATGTAATCTTTTTAGTACAGAATGGCACTAACATCTTTGTTCTGCCCTATCACAGTAGAACTCACAAAAATTGAGAAGTATTTATCAAGTAATATAGAAGGAAAAATTCTGATAATCTGTGAGAAATCTTATTATTCTACAACTTGTCTCTTATGCGGAGGCGATGACGTTATACAATTAATTAAGACGTATGAAAATGTAAGCGGGTAAATAAAGATTTCAATGCTTAGCGTCGTACTACATTTTAAAATATTCGCGAACTGAATTAATATTCGTACCTTTAAATAGAAAACAAAATTAGAAATTCGCTTATTCCATATTGTAATGAGCTTTTTCAGTTCTTGTGATAACCCCCCTAACCCTTGTAATAACCTAGTGTAAATATTTAGACAATGAGAATAATTTAGAAGCCATGCTCTAGTTACCGTAATAGAATAATTACAAATGTTAATTGATTAGAACTTTGGACCTCCAATAATTTTATTATCACACAATTAATGTTTGTCAAAAAGTTAAAGTCATGTAGACGAATGTTTATAAGAAGAAATTCCTTTCATTGTAAACGTTGTTTTAAATTCAAAATAGGTTTTAAGATTTTTCATATATTAATTATTTTTTTTATGTATGTTCCCGATTACTCAACGACGCTTGGACCGATGAGGAAAAACCTCTTTTTTTTGGAAGGGCGAGGAATTCTCAGTTAATCCCGTGGTCAGCTAGAGATCACATTCTACTATTTTTCTTATTATTATTTACACTTATTATTATTTTCTTATTATTCTGTACTATCTCGGGGACAGCGTTCTATTTCTATAAGCACGCATTATTAAAACATATTATGCTAAAATTTTTGCATTGATTCTCTTCTTATTTGACATAATTATCACTTACTTTGCTAGTTTTTTTCCTTTTATCTGTTATCAATTCTTCAACTAACTGAACAGTGATGTGTACAAAATAAAGAAGCAGAATAAAATGAATACAAAGACAAAGTAACTGATTGGTAAGACTAGACGGTAGTCCCGAGAGACAATCGTTCCCGCGAGCTGAGCCATAGATCTGGGCCTCATTATTTGGTATGACGAGGTTATAGGTTTTATTTATTTTTATTTACCAACTTCCGCTGCGACAGATTCTTTATCTGAAGTATATTTTCCTCGCTTTTCCGATTGTTAAGTAGATTTGGTATCTGGAGAACCTAATTCTGTATCGAAGATATAAGTTAAACTGGCAGATTGTTATCATGATATTTGTGCTACGAAAGAATATAAATTGTACTTTTTAGTATAAGCATGTTACGCATTTTTTTTGTTTTAAAAGTTAAACGATGTTTTTTTGTTAGTTTAAGAAACGTGATTCAATGTAAACTGTTACGCAATTTACTAAAACTGTTTTAACCAACATAAGCGATCATCGCACCAATCTAAAATTTAAATATAAAATCTATAAAGTTTTACTGCTAGCCATAAGTATTACATTCTGTTTGTATAACGTAGGTCTGAGTGATAATTTGAGATCAAAGGGATAAAACGTAAGCGAAGTTTAAATAACAAGGAAATAAATGCTGCTATGGAGAATTCCAATATTGATGGATCAAGGAAACGATTGCTGGAGGTTTAATGCAAATACATTTCAAGGACCATCCATCGGCCTGTAAAAGCATTCAAATTTTAAAATAGCAACAGTAAAATATTGTATAATAGCTCTTAGCCACGGAGTAGTTCGTCACTCGTCCACTACGCCTATGGCCCATGTATGACGAGTTGACGAAATTAAAAATAAATTCCACTCGACGACCTCCGTGGTCGAGTGGCGTACGCACCGGTTTTCAAGGTGCCGCTAGCTCTGAGGTCCCGGGTTCGATCCCCGGACGGGTCAATGTAGAAACTCACTTTTCTACATTGTCTCGGGTCTGGGTGTTTGTGGTACCTTCGTTATTTCTGAATTCCATAACACAAGTGCTTTACAGCTACTTACTTTGGGTTCAGAGCAATGTATGTGATGTTGTCCGCATTTATTTATTTATTTACTGTATATACTTTTTTTATTAATCATAGCGTCCAATTTTATTATTATATATAAATATAATATATTACTACATCATTGATGTTGACTACGAGTTGTACATAAAGCAGTGATGAAGTAAGTGTTACATCTAAACGAGAAGGACGGCCAATCAATCATGTTAGACCATATTGTCCATCATTCAGAAATAAAACATTCTGATCGATTCCTATAATAATTCGCAGATGTTATGACGACTGATCCGTTTATAAAATAAAACAATATGTACTATTTAAGAGGGAACTATGTGGTTTATAGTAAAACACATTAATTTTTCTAGGGACGGAATTAGCTAGGGGAAAGAGGAGAAGTAAATCTACGTTTTAAACGTATTCTATCAGAGTTTATTTAGATTTTAGTTCGTTTAAACGCCTTTGCAAGTGTCATGGTCACGGGCAGTCTGAGGTGGTGATTGTTTTGACAGTGCATGTTACTTACTCGTTCTACTTTCATTCATTATTCAATACGTAATTTGTCGCTACCGTTGATTACTGTTCACTGAACTAAATGCTTAAAACATTTAACGTGTTAATAAATTCTGGTATTGTGTCACACGGTCTTGTCTGGTTATTTACGTAATAAATCTATTTTATATTTATTCGTACAATTCTAAAATAAATTCTAATTTAGAACTGTACGAAATTTTAAATATCAATTTTATCTACATATAAAGTTGGAGGAAAGCGAAACCTTTCATGAACCGCGAATGTGTGCGAGGGCGAATTTCACGTTATTTACGTATCAATCGTTTATTTATATCATTTCAATTAGCAGCGCAAAGCAAGTTATTAATATTTTTAAATACCCATATTATAGGTAGGTTTTTAAGGGTCTTCATGTAAATAATTATTTCAAAAGGATTTCTTCTTGAGATATGAGAATAGATATTTTACTTTTGTGTAGGTAGTGGTTGGGTGTATTTTATCGTAGTATTATATTGTAATGTATATCTCTTTAAATTTTTTAATAAGTACATTTTATCAAAAGGTATAACACACAATAATATAATACTTACACAGTTGCACACATACAATGACTTTTTTACGTCCATGTTTATTGATTCATTTCAAGATAAGTTTTAAAAAGTGTTCAAGGCCACGCACTCGCATTAATTTATTAAGTTTTAAATTAATAATATTATGTAGTATAATAAATTTAAAATTTAATATTGATTTAAAACTTAATACAATATTAAATTACTTCAACGTTGATTAAGAAAGATAAAATTTAAATTAAATTCCTTAGAATTGTTCCTAGGGCTCTCTGTTTTTTCAATTAAATAATTGAATTGGCTGTTGTAACTTTAACGGCAGACTAGAATCCTATCATAAAAGGTTGAATACTTTTGTTTTTTTACGAGACATTTAAAGTCAATACAGTGATAAAAATACATTAAGGAGGTCGCGTAGAAAATTACCTAAACCAGTACCTAAGTGTAACAAAGCTGGACAAAAAAGGGCTTCTTCTACAGACGAGGGACATCATTGATCATATTTTTTTATCTTTCACATCTATGGTAGAGTGGAATACATATTAGGTTTAATGGTTGCGCCAGCTCTTAGGTCCCGAGTTCGATCTCCAGACTGAATAATTTAGAAACCACTTTTCTACACTTTTTTATTACAAACTCTTTAGATACTTATTTTGTGTTATGTTTTATGTTATACACATTTATATTAATCTTATTATTCCTAAACGACACTCAGTAAATCTGTAAACAACATTTTAAAGAATCCTGTCAGGGCTTTTTCCCGTAAGATTATCAAAATGTTAACTGAGGTACTACTGGGTACTTTTGAGTATAAATCTGATATTTAGTTTACTCAGCAAGGGGGCCTAAAACGTTTCCTTAATGTATTCAAAGCTACCATCTATCACGTTTGGCGTGAACGATGCGTCATGTGTACATGGAATGTCAAACATCCGCGACGATGATTGACACGCCATTCGTCTGCCGATACCGTATTCATGTTATTGAACATACTATCTCTTAATAGATCGTCTTGTAAACATTGTAATTGCTAAACCAAAGTCGATCTTATACGCATAATAATATGACGCATTTTTATTATACAGTAGTTAGGTACTGTGGTTTTAGCATCTATTTCAAACTCAAACTCAAAACTTTTATTTGCTTTCCACAATGGTATTAATAGGTGGTAAGTAAAGAATATATAGTACATCGTGGACCCTATTGGGCACGCAAAATTTAGGAGAGAGGAAGAACAATGGTAATTTTGAATTTAAACGCTCTCTCTTTAAAACCTCTATATTATATTTTAAATCTCTGAAAATTACCAGTTGGATTTGTTTTTTCGCTTTCGATAGCTCATCAATTCTCAAGAAAGGCTATCAACATCACGTTACTTGCCATGGGCGAAAAGCAAGGGCATTGAAACATCGTGGCAAAGCTTTTACACATAAACCGTCTTAAAATTACGGCGCTGGAACTAAGTAAAATGGAATAAGGACATAAGAATTTACGCTATGAAATGTAAAAAAAAATTAGAGTTCTTTATATGTCCAGTCTTACTATGGGATACTGGATTACCCAGTAAAATAAGGTGTGGAGGTCAGATAGGCAGTCGCTCCATGTAAAATACGGTATTCAGCTGAATCCGGTAAGACTGTTAGCCGACCCCAACACAGTTGCCAAAAGGCTAGGCAGATGATGATTTTTCTATATATATCCTAAAGAATTAAAATACGTTACATATTAAGTCAAAATGTGAATTTGCTTCATAGAAATAAGAAACAATATCTGTGTGAACTTTTGTGGTGTAATCATAAACTCGCGACACTTTAGTCGAACCGAAAACACGCGCTGAAGAAAGGTCACAGGAATTAGTTTTGGGTAAATTCTAAAAGTTTCTTATTTGTTTCACAAAAGTTATAATGTCATGGACTTAGTTTCATAGTTTGTCTGAAATTTAATACTGCGTTATTCGCAATACTGTTTCGCACTGTAAGTACCAACTCGAATGTTCAATATCAATGCATCAATACCGGTATGCAAAATGAAATCTGAACTCAAAACGTGAACTTTTATTCTTCATTTTGATATTACTCCCGTATTCTAGATATGTTCACCTATGTTTGCACTTTGAACTAGCAGAAAATAAAGCAACGATGTTAGAAAAATCGGAGTACATTTTCTTATTTTATAAAACTGTTCGGAATACTGTTTTCAGGGGAATAAACAAGTCAAATAAAAAGCTGTTACCTAGTGAAATATAATGCTAAAGTCAGTATCGATTTCAAATAGAAACAAAATACTGATAGTAACTTTTTGGAGCGTAAAAGTATAGTAAAGTATTTTTGCGTAAAAATTAAAAGATATTAAAATGGCTAAAGTCTCGGGTCGAGTCTGGATGAGGCTGGCACAGGACCGTAGAAAATGGCACAAAAAAGGGGAGGCCTATGCCCAGCAGTTGGAGGACGAGGGCTGTGGATGATGATGAAAATGGCTGAAGTAATTAATTATTATAATAAATATACACAAATTGTACACACAACATTTACCATACCCATACGTAAACCCACAAAGATTGAATGGGAAAAGTAGACATCGAACGAATTTGACAGTTCCATAATACAAAACTAAAAACCTTACAAAAAAGCAAATGTAAAGTTTAAAATATATAAATCAGCTTGTAATTACCACAGTACGTGTAATAAACAAGTGGTGGAGAGTGTTAAAACGTTTAACTTCATGATAATAATGGTTGGAGCGGGATTTTATGGTCTTTATAGTGAAGTCCGCCGCTACGTCTCTGTCCCATTAGGAATTAAAAAAAATGGAGCTGAAATCCTTGCAGTACCTACTTTTAGATACTCATTATTTTTATATATTAAACTTAAGTACGATGCATAAAGAATCAGTAAATAAGAAGGGGTTGAAGCTAAGTGTGAGCTGTAGGGTTTGACCGATATTAAATTGTTTTTATACTGCCTTGTCCTTTTATTAAAAGCTAATTTCAATAAAAAAAACCATAAATAAAATTGTCGTTTTAAAATTGTTTAAAAGCTACCAAACTATTGCCGTGGTACAAAGCTGCCTTAACAAAATGTTTTCAGGGAATGACAAGGAAGTTAAGCCGGTTACGATAGACTGTTGGGTATCGAGGACAGAATATTTTCATTTGTTTGTAAACAGACTTGACCTTCCAAAGGTCGTGTAAAGTACTTCGTACAAATTTTCGAGGTATTTTCGATGAAATAACATCAATATTAAATTACTTGTTTATTTAGCCGTTTTGTGGATTCCTTTGCCGACAGCGAAGACTTAGTTTTATTTGCGTTGAACTTAATATTTTGATTGAAAACTACGGTAAATGTTTCCATAAAAGCTCATCGTGAAAAATGAAAAATATAGTGAAATTTTTATGTAATAATTGTTCTCAAATATGTTATTATTGAATTGAGTTCTCCTAAGTAGAGTTGTTCAATATGAGGATTGCGTGTTCACCGCGTAATTGGAAAATAATAGTAGTGATTTTTTTTCTACTATTATTTGGGTTAACTGTGTTATTTCATTTCATCAAAATTAGTAGAACTAAACTAATTTTGATGAAATGAAATAACACAGTTGCCTAGATAGAAATCTAGGCAGTCTTTCGAAATAATAAGTAAGGCTACAGTGAAACATGATCTTATCTTGTTGGCATTTAGTATATCATAAAAACTTGATGTAAATTGTCTTGAATTACATGCTTATTATTGCGACCTTGTCAGTTTTGAAGTGCACACTGACAGAAAAAAGTTATAATAATATATCTGCCGAAGTATTACTGTAATACACCACCGCAATAAAAAAATAATTGATAGTGCTTAGATGCAAAGACAAAATATAAACAAGCCGTTTTGGTTTGACTTTACTTATTTTTGTTATAAATAACAATAATTTATTATAGTTATTCAAGTAGGAAATAATGCAAGTAGGAGAAATAAAAAAAAAATATATATTTTTAGAAAATTTATAAGAAGATATAAAAATTATAATAACAACACAACATGTCTTTAAACATAAGAATAACATGAATTTAGTTAAGTATTTTCGTAAAATAATATATTTCTATTTGTATTTATTATTTTGCTTCCGGGTAAGGTTGTTTTGCGAAATAATGATATAAATACCTGATAATAGTACCTAACTTCTTTTTAGGGTTCCGTACCCAAAGGGTTAAACGGGACCCTATTACTAAGACTCCGCTGTCTGTCTGTCCGTCTGTCTGTCTCCAGGCTGTATCTCATAAACCGTGATAGCTAGAAAGCTGAAATTTTCACAAATGATGTATTTCCTTTGCCGCTAACAACAAATACTAAAAACCACATAAAATGAATATTTAAGGGGGGCTCTCATACGACGGTGGTACGGAACCCTTCGTGCGCGAGTCCGACTCGCACATGGCCAGTTTTTTTCATTTGCAGTAAGATAAACTTATGTTTACATTCGTATAACAAGTTTAACATAGAATACAAAATGTTGAAGTACTATTACGTTAATATCAAAATATGAACTTGAATTAATAATATTGTTTTTCCTCTATAAACAAAAAAACATTGCTTCTATAATGCTACAGAGATGAACAAAAAAGAAAACGAATTCGAATGGAATGACATTTTAATTAATAAGACACTTCGAATTTTTTTTCTAAAAATATTTTGGTATATTTTTTGCACATGTGTCTCATTACATGTAAATTAATCAATGTACATACATTTTGCATTCTGGTGAACAAAATCCGGCTCGCGTTAGAATTTTTATCGTAGAAACAGAATCGACTCTTGAGACTCTTGATAGAAGGTTTTATCAACCGAATTCAAAAAGAGAAGGTTCTATATTTGTCTGTAAGTATATCACGCAATATCTACGGCATTGCGGATCGGTTTCAAAACTTCTGGTGGTCCCAAATAAATTTCATAAAAATCGATCATGTAGTTTTTTTTTAATTGGAATTTGTTCTTTTAGATTTATTTACGAATCAATTATTGTTAGTACTAGTAATCATTACAACATTCTGACCGAATTAAATCTTATCAAATGAAAGCTACCCGTTCGAACACACCTAGTACCCAAAGCGTATAATTATTTATAAATTATTATATAGTTTTTGTTTTAAAGTGGTTATCATTTTTTAAGTTGTGTCATTGGCCAAAGTGATGTCAGAAGGTGATACGACTATCTAGATGCTGTTTATCTATTTACCGAATTTTTTATAATCTTATTTATATTACATTGGAATAAGATCCTCACAATCGCTTGTCTTATTAGCATTGGGTTTCCTTCTAAATTGATGAGAACTTGCTAAATTATGTACATTGAAATAACTTATTATTTAGTTTTAGGCTCCCGATGTTTTGACGCCTTTGCTAGGCAATGCGTTTTATCTTTTAATTTAATATGAAGCTTAAAAAATATTGGGTATTGATTAATTGATTTCTTAGGTTTACGCGAGGGTGAGCGCGGTTTGACTGACTGTCTGCCCATGATCATGATACCTGCAAGGGTGGCGAATAGTCGGGACATAAAATCTAAAATAAACCGCGACATAATTTAAATATTGGGTAATTAAAATAAGTAACTTTTGTGATGGAAATATTGTTTTGTCCACAGTGGCAGTGGCGCTTTCATTCTTCATTTGCTGGGCGCCTTTTCACGTGCAGCGCTTACTCGCCATCTACGGGAAAAGTTTGGACCATCCGTCAGACACCTTCTACCTGGTAAACTTATATTTATCCTTTACAAACTTTATACTTTGATCAAGTTTCCGACTGAAAAACATTTTCTGAGCCTGAAGTTTTAAATAAGATTATTTCACGCTGATTCAAGTTCTTTTTCTATATATTTTGCTGTTAAGATTGCTTTAGTTTTTATTTATTCGTAGAGTTTATTGAGTTTATGTTTGACTTTAATTTTTTTTGGAACAAAATGACTTGTAAATGTTTTTATTCCCCTAAGTAAGGAATATAAACGTAGGCACACAAAAAAAAAAAAACAAATAATAAGTCCACTAGAGATTCTATTTGCAGCAACTTAATACATTACGAAGGAAGTAAGAATGAAGAAAAAAACACATATTTCAAACTTTGTAAATGCCTTTTTTTCAGTGAAACAATTCTTCTTTTAATTTACGTCACAAGTCATTTATTTTCACAAAGAGTCCCATTTATTTGACACTTTAGATATTTAAATTTTATTGTTTTCTCAACAGGTTTACATCGTGTTGACGTTTCTATCCGGAGTCTTATATTTCCTATCGACCGCCATCAACCCATTTCTCTACAACATCATGTCGAATAAATTCAGAAACGCTTTTAAGGTAAGACTTTGATGTTTCATAAGCAATTTACGACTGTAATGTACTAGAAAGTACTTAACTGTAGGTCAATTTTTGTGTGTATTTTATTTGTTATAAATCTCGTCACGTGTAAGTACATGTAAGACGAAAACGCTTTTTGGGATACAAATAAAAAAATGGTTGATTTATGTTTTTTCTACTACTAGATACACAATTTGGAATAAAGGACTTTCAAATAAAGCAACACACTTCATCAAGTTTCTGCCTTTGGATGGGAATACCATCCATGGATAATTTATTTATTTTATGTGGAAGCTTAAAAAATAAGTTTTTTTTTCTGACCCATCTTTTTTCTTACTTTTAGCTAAGGTTTTTTTTTTAACTTTCACTTCGTTATTACGACGTCAGCTTTGTAATTTATACCCTCATAATATTTCGTGCCCTTTTTCAAGCTAAACGATAGTAAGAGTCAAGGATCTTCGATTACATCGTACAGTCAGGATGTATCACTGTCAAACCCTTTACACAAACTTTTTATTTTCACAGAATTTCGAAACACTCCAAAAAATATTCTGTAATAATTCACACTTTTTAAAGCTGCAGTTGAAATTTACAACTTTTGAAGCCTTTTATCTGCAGTTCCCAAACCAAACGGACCAAAAATCTATTTTATAACAGAATACTGGCATACCACAACTTTAATATCATGTGAATCATTTCATTTCCAAGTAATAAGATACGAAACGGTTTAGCCATTTCTCTGGGCCGTCGGCGCGTCGCTCAACCCTTAGACGTTACAAACATGTTATAGTACTTATGTCTAACGCAAACAAATTGAAAGAATATTTTAGTTTGCTGTTTACATTATTTTGATTGATGAAGCCTTGCCGGTCTTGTGTGAAACTAACAATACGCGGTTGGCAGTAAACATACGTAATTGGATGTGTTTTTATCATACAAACAAAAATAACAAAATGTATAAATAATTTCTGGATTTAGGTATTTCTTAATTTTCCCATATAAGCTGATGTATATGTTTTAAAACGCACACAGCCTATTTTGTGTAAGCTACGTACACATGTAAGTGACTTTATAACATGCAAAGTAGTTAAATAAATCTAGTAAATACATCCTTTTTCTGAGCCACAGATTTAAGTGCTAATAAGTTAAACAATAAGGCTTTGTTAAGTAACAGTCGCACACTATTCAAATTAGTCCGGTTTCTAAGTTTACTTAATAGAGTCCGACCATTTTCCTTTGCGCATGGCGCTGCTGCACGCGCTGGGAGATAAGCAGCTTTAGGAAATTAACTTGGAGAACACAAGACTTCACTGAAAATTGAAATTATTTACTAAAACCTGCTTAAGAACGCAGATAGTTATTTTTTTAAGAAAAAAAGTGGCTTCAGGACAAAGGTCTAGAAGTATTGATCAGACAGTAAGTCCATACAACATTATTTAATTTTAACTTAGTTATCAGCTAATGCATTTGAAGACCTGTGAAATAGGCAAATCCTGCGCTCAGGCTGTTTTTTGTTTTTTGGTTATCACTTCTTTTCCTTACTACACTAATTTAAACTGGACAAATATTAAATAGGCACATGACTAAAATAATGGTGGCTTTGATAGAATCCCTGTTGAAACAAATGTTACAAAAATAGTAAAGTGTTATAATAATATTTTTGCACAAATTATTATGAGTGAGCTCGACATGCTCGACAATCAAATATAATCGAGTTTATTGTTTGGTATAGTTGTGACCAGCCTAATACTAGCATAACTATATTTTATATGCTAAGCAAAGGCTTCGGTACCTATAACCTTTAAGCAGAAATTACTCAACGTCAAAGTGTCACTTTGTTGGTTAGAGAACAAACTCACTTAGGAATTTAGGATTTCGGGCTCTAAACGGAAACCAAACGGTAACGAAGGTAAAGCAAAACTAAATGTAACTTTCATTTTGAATTTTGAATATTCCCTTCATATTAATTTTTAAAATAACAGTTATTACCTGTTACATTTTAGATACATAATATTCTCGGTACGAATATGATATCTGTAACAGACTGTTATTTACCTCGATGTTGGTCTTAAGTACTGTAAAAAAATTATGTGGATTTTAGGTATTCTATCCCATTTTTATGCCAGAGATTCAGTTGGCAGGTGCGTTAAGTAAATATATGTGAATTTAGGCATTCAGGCTTGTCCCTTTTCGTTAAGTGGAGTATAATAGAGTGCTAGGCGACCGTTATACCTCGTCGCGCGTTCTCAACAACTACTCAATACGTACCCATATATTTTAATGGTTTGCCTAACATTTGCCTTGCTATTTTTGCTTTCGTGTAGTCGAGATTTTCTCACGGCCTTGAAATCATGACAGGTTACTTTACTCACATACAAAATAGTACTTAAATAAAACCGAAACTTAAATATAGCCGTAAAGGAACAAACCTTGTCAATTCATTTCTTTTTATTAGTTTCCTGAATGTTTTTCCTTGTCCAATTCAGCGGCCGTAGGAAATTTGAAAGTGATTTAACGTTCTAACTTTTGAGAAACTGGGACAAGCAAACAATGTTATTATAATAAACTGTTCACTATCAAATTAGTTTTTGAAGGGCATAATAAGGCCAAGGACTTCATAGTTTATTCACGTTAAAGACTAGCTTCTGTCAACCTTTGATGCTCGCATAAAAGCATACTTGAAGAAAAAGAAACATATTAAGCAGCGTAAGCGTAAGCAGCGCCTAATGAAAATTCCTTGAAGCTGTGAAATCTTTCTGGAATAAAACAAAATCTGTGTCCTAAGTTTGACCCAAAACTTTGAACTCTTTGGACATGATTGAACAACAAACAACTGCAGAAACTTTCAGATTCACTCTTTTTGCAAAAGATGTACTACGTATAAACTACGTACTATGTATAAATAGACGCACAAAAAAAATATGACAATATCGGTGAGAATTTCCATTATAGATTTGTTGATTGATATCCAAGCCAATCAGAATCAGCAGTCAATTAAAACAGATGCGCGTTCAAAAATATTTTTCCAACACAAACGTTTGAACTGAATACGTATGAATGGAAATAAATGCAGCAAATTCGTCGATTTGAGGTTTTTTTTTTTGCAAATAATTTTATCTAAAAATAGGTAGGTTGATTGAATGCGAATGACTCAGCAGCTGTCGTTTTTTAGTAAATTGAATAATATTTATAAATTATTCTACTCCACCATAATCGTGTCCAATCTGTTTTTTATATAAGAAATTATGCATACCAAATGTATCATTATCTGGTACTAATCGGTTGTCTAAAATAACATTAATATTTGCGCCGATAAACTATTCGTTTTGCTTTAATTAAATTTAAGGTATGAATTCAATTTATAATTGAAGTATTATTCACTGAAAATCTATTTTATGGTCTGGGTACCTATTTACATTTTTTTTAAGTTCCTTTTCTCAAAAGTCCCTTGGTTGTCGGTCTGTGTTCGTATTTTAATGCTTTTAAGGCTTAAAACAGATTGCTTTTAAAAAAAAGTAAATTTTTGAAACATCGAAAAGTGTACTGACTTTTTAAAAGTTTAGCTGTAGCTGTAGCTTAGTGCCAAAATGCTTTTAGTATAGGTATGATCTAATAGTAAACAAAATAAAGGTACCTATCTATTTTTACAAAATATCCTGCTTTTCAAAGGCTATTAAACTATAAACATGACGTCATTTTAAATATTACTAAAATAAATTTAAAAATAATTAATCACGATCATCAGTCACTTTTTTTTATAATATAGTTAAGTAGAAAATTGATTGCATCTATATTTTTGTTTCAATAATCCTAAGGTTCTATTTTTAGATATTATATGATTTAAAGAAAACAATTTTTTTAAATATCGTAGTGGCTAGATTTAATGGGTTGTGGGACTTCAGATAGGTATCACTCCTTGTAAAAATCCGGTACTCAGCTGATTTCGGTAAGTCTGGAAGCCGACACTAACATAGTTTGGAAAATGCAAGGCGGAAGAAGTACTGGCCAGGTTTATTGCCGCACCCAAAATATTGACAGGTTTTTTAAGTGTTATCATCTTAGAGTAATAGATAAGAAACTAAAGAGTGAGCCTATCAGTGTATGAA
Source organism: Autographa pulchrina (assembly GCA_905475315.1). Classification (NCBI taxonomy): domain Eukaryota; kingdom Metazoa; phylum Arthropoda; class Insecta; order Lepidoptera; family Noctuidae; genus Autographa; species Autographa pulchrina. The sequence goes on from FR997768.1 coordinate 9,851,807, forward strand.
CCGTGAGCACTAGTATGAACTTGTTTTATCGTAAATTTTGTATCAAGACGGAGCGAGTCGATTTAATAAAACTATTAAAACCCTAATATTATCCTTACAATGTCGAAACCATCGATATTTTCGCATATAAGTCTGTCGTTACGCGAAAAATAACTTTAAATCAGTAAACGAATGTACTAGATACAGACAAAAAGTGTTCTCGCTTGGCACGAAGGAAAACTAGCGATACTAGCGGTCTATAGTATATCTAAAGTCTATGGTTATCATTTAATCTCGTTTCAGACATTTTGGCCATTGCGGATGTATTTGTCTTGATATCGTAGGTTTCACAGGCTCCACCTTCACATTGTTACAATAATTTGTAGTTATTATTGGAGTCCAAATCTATCCGTGTAGCATAGTGCTCGTCATAAAACTAAATAAGGTTGTTTAGAAGATATTGCTGATTGCGATAATCTTGCTTCTTATCCATAATATATTATGCTACTGTAAGTATATTATTATTACACGTATTGTATCTTCCTCCTTATATGTTAGAAGTCAACGCCCTAATTGTGTTCTCATTGATAAGTAGGTAGGTAGTATCTAAGACGTTTAGAACATTACGTTCTGTAAACCGTAATTTATAAAGCTCTTTTATTGTTATTCTATTTCCCAGAATTTAGCACAATAACTCTGCTCTCGTCTTTCTTGAAGATACAAGTGTAATAAAGGCAAAAAAATATATAAAGAAAATTTGTTTCCTACTACTGTACTACGGTACAATGTTTAGGTATATTTTATTTTGTTTACCAAAGTCTATGTTCTAGAATCAAGTTAAAGAGATTTACTGTTACTCGCAAAGGCGTATACTAGACGAGGAACAATAGTCGTAGAGGGTACCGCAAACGACTCCTTTGGCGCCGAGCCGTCTAATTAATGTGGACACATGAAAGAGCTGCAGCCTTGATCAACTGCATTGTTCTACGGTTTCTGATACAATTTATGTGAAATAGCCTGTATTTGAAACTAAGCTGTAAGTTATAAACTTTGTGCTCTAAAGTTGACAAACGGCGTCGCTTACAGAAGTTGCGGTTTGTTAGTGCTTGTAACTTGTTCGATTTTATAGTCTGGACTCTTCGTCTATCACTAGGCGTAACATAACTATGATTTTGTGGTTTTTCTTGCTTAATATAGGTGTTCTAAAAAAATATTTTTGATTTATATACTTCAGTATGTCTATTCTGTAAATAATTTCGGTATCGAGCTTCACCTGAGTGACAATAAAGCTTACTTCAAAAGTGAACCCAATTGGCCTTGATTTAGAATTCAAATTCGAGAATACGTATTTGACATCTCACCGCGGATTCCGCTGTCGAAACGTGAAAATAATGTTACAGAATAGCACTACAGCAATGATATATATTGATGTCTGAAACGTGTATTTTAGACAATGCTTGCACGTTTTTAATGTACAATCATATACATGCACGTGTAAATAAAAAGTATATGTATATAAAAAGTACGTATAACGGTTTGAAATTAACTTTAAATATATTTGGTCACATAAAATATCGAAAGCGTGAAAACAATAAAATAATCTTTAAAATTATTCAGACAAATTACGCCATCATTAATGATAGTGAATATTAATACACGTAGGTAGGTGACATTTTGATTTAAGTTTTGGTGAATAACATGACAAGTGTACAAAGATTTTATCAATTCATAGATCAGGTTTGGTATGACCACATAAGAAACGAATTATAAATGTGCTAGGGTATAGATGCCGTCGAGAGGTCAAGTCCGCAAATTCGGTACTTCGAGAATTTTTGGCAATGACAGCAAATTAAAAGATCCACGAGGCAATGTCTTAATTCAAGACAAAACGCGTATATATTTAATAAGTACTAAAATTAAAGTCAATGAAAGTAGAAATATATTACTTTGTTTGGACACTGGACCGCGTAGAAAAAAGCTTTATAGGCGCTTGTGCAATACAAGGTGACAATGGCGCCATAATGGCCGCTTCCTAAGTAAATGTAAATACATACTGTATACTTTTTCCAAAAGATAGACACTTCTCCTTCTTAGCGTGTCGGTCAATGGGAGTTGATATTTTTCAGACCAGTATTCACCTACGTACAGGGCATTGTCTGTCGCCTTATACAGGTCGTCGCGTGCGCAGATACAGATACTTGGTTTTATGTAAGGATTCCAACATTTTTACGCCTTTAAAGGTATTTAGAAGTTACTGTGGAATAAATAAACTCACATAATACAGTCCTATATAAATGCATGAGCTCTTAAATGATTACCTACATTATTTTTATTTGGCAATGTAATAAAATAATAACATCTCTTAATAGAATACCGCGAACCGGTATGAATCTGGTTGATCGATAACACAGATTAATATTCGCAACATTTGCTGATGTTTATTAATAACATAACGTAGTTCCTGATAAGTAAGTTTCGTTTTTATTAAATGAGAGGTAGTAAACAGAGTGGCATAAACAATAAGATTTGCCCAGCAGTGGGTTATGCAGGGCAAGATGATGATGATGAAAAGGTTACAGTTAAACTGTTGTAGTGACATATTAGATGCCATATGTGGCACGACAAGTATGATTATGAGATGGGTGTTTTATACCCTAAGTGCAAAAGTGATTTAAAAAAAGTTTCAAAATAAATTGGACTATTTAATGCTACATAAGTATACAAAATGCTAAATCAAGATACTTGCATTCGATGATTTGGGCAATTCGATATTATGTACGTTCAATTATTTGGTATTTGATATGACATAGTACGAGTTTAAAAAATAGGCAAGTACCTACAGTCTACACGCTTAATATTAACACTACCAATTAAAGAACAGATGCAGATACATTAATTCAAACAAACCGTATGTCTTGTGTGTGAAAATCCATGATTCCCAGAATTTATAATTCCGGCTACAAACAATTATCAAGTCAGCATGATTCAGCAAGAAAATCAAATCCAGAAAAGCAATCGTTAAGTGGCGTTAAGTGGCGTTAAGTAAGCTTTATGTAAGAGCTACAGCTATTACTGTAAAAACTCAAATATTTTATCGGCGAGTAAGATCTTTGATAGCTCAAGCACGCAACTCACATAAAGTTTTTGTGATTTCGAGTTATAAAAAACAATAGTTACCTACCAGTTCACATTCATATTTAGCATGAGGGGTATAAACGGTATCTTGAATACTATGAGCTTTTTTCTATCGGTTATAATTAGTTAGACTTGGATGGATCAGATGGCAAAATTTTCTTGAAACTTTCTTCTGTGTGAAATAATAATTATCATTCTGTTTAAATGTCATTGTGATAAAAATTATATTTATTATTAGAAAGATCAACCTGTGTATTTGTTTCGATTTTACAACACCGATTATATTATAATAGGGGATCGGACAGTAATCTGATAAAAATCTAAAATGTACTTAGATAAAATAAATCCCACCAAAAACATTCAATGTAAAAAAAAGCCAAGTCTCTCTATGCAATTCTTCCATCGTAAAAAGTTTTTAGATCGCATAGGAGCCAAGTCCTGTTCAACTTAATTTGTAATAATAAATCAATATTTTGTGACTATATCAATAGTTTTGTTTACATTACAATAATAGTGACTTGGCCATGAGCACAAGTTAAAGGTCGTTTGCTCCTTGTAATTACGTGCAAATACCGTTGAATTTATATATTATATATATTATGGACATGATTTTGTAACTGATTGGAATTTGAGATCACTATGGACTAAACATGCGCCACTGTGCATGTGCAGTTCACTGATCTTGGATGATACCGACTGTCGGTTAAGGTGTCCTGATATTATTTATTATTTACTTGCAACTCCTCCAAATATGCCGTTTTATATTTATATCTTATTGTGCTCATGGCCAAGTCACTATTATTGTAATGTAAACAAAACTATTGATATAGTCACAAAATATTGATTTATTATTACAAATTAAGTTGAACAGGACTTGGCTCCCATGCGATCTAAAAACTTTTTACGATGGAAGAATTGCATAGAGAGACTTGGCTTTTTTTTACATTGAATGTTTTTGGTGGGATCTCATTTATCTTTTGTAGGTCTCTTTCTTTTCTTTTTATAAATAAACGAAATGGCTATAAAATATATTTGCTTTTTGTACATAAACAAAGAACAAAGTTAACAATGCAGTCAAAATTCATATACTATACCATGTTCTTGTAAAACCGCAAATATAAATTTGTTTCATATTATTTACTAAGGTTTATACCTAATATAATTTATTACCGTTTTTATAATTTTCCCTTTACATGTAGCTAAAAACCTATCTTGGTGCCAAATTTGAAGGTTCTAAGTTTGCGAGAAGTACCTTAGATTTTTGATGATCGGTCAGTGAGTGAGTCAGTGAGTGACAAAATGGTGTAACTTTGATCACTCATAACTCGTAAACTATTGGTTCAAATGTCATGTAAATTTGAGGCTGAGCTTGTTTTAATACTTACTCTAGGTCATCGAAAACCTAAACCCCTAGCTTTATCCGTATCGATGATACAGGGGGGGTGAAATAGCCGCGAAACGCTTCGAGAAAAGAATGGTACGGCCGTGCCCGTTTTGCTCGAGACTTGGCTGGGGCACTGCCGTGCCCCCAGATATGCTTTTTATGATTATTTGTTGAATAATAATTTAATCCATTCAAATATTTTTAAAAGAAAGAAATAAGATTTAAATATGTACAATATTTTTAATCTGTACTGAAACTCTCAAAACAGGATGTCTTTTGTGGGAAATCAAATGCACGGGTACTACAGATCCCACTTCCCTCAGTTATTTTTACAATTTTGTTGAATTTCTGGAAGTTGCTAAAAGATAACTGATTAACTAAAAAACTTCTCACGAACTTATGCTGCGCTGTTACCCTACAGCTGTTTTGTTATGCCCACATATGACGTCACGCGCTGTCAGATGACGAACGCAGCGTTTTGGTCGCATTTTTAAACAAACAATATGAAAACATAATTTTAGGTTCCTAAAAGGTTATAACTAAATAAAATTTTATTTGTTTAGGGTAATAAGTATCCATGAAGAGTAATTTAAAACACTTTCTGAAAATTTGTCCGATCCCCTTTTATCAAAGTTATTTTAGAATAATTAAGAAGTCTTTAATTTAGAACCTGCAACCTTGTGCAGACAAACCCGTTAGTTCAACCGCTAGAAGGCTGGTATAATAACTGTGGCCATGTTGAAAAGCTTTAAGAAAAATATCTGACACTGTGGGCAAAAGAAACCTTTTTTCCATTACATAACACAGTTTTAGCTTATACATAAATGTATTATATAATTGCGAGGGAAAAACACTGCGTGGGAATGCGTTAAGCTGTGCGCATTACTAAAACGGCTTTGAATAACGACACACTAACTGTTACTTAGTGTTATGTTTTACACAGGGCTCGGATACCGGTATATTTTTAGAAACGGTTTCGTCTTAAATACCTAAAAACCAGTTTGTTTCGGTTACGTTCGAACGGAACGTTATAATAAGCGTTCCGTTCGAACAATAACATTGGAATTGTTCTCGGTTAATAAAACGTTTTTAACCGGTTTTTCTATTTTATTGGGTCCTTCGTTCGAAACAACGAAACTTCGATACGAAAATAAGAATATCACGATTTTAATTCAGTTGGTATTTGACGGCCGCTCGGCTAAGTTTCGTCGTTTCGTTAACGCAAGTAGACCCTATATCCACACTAATCCACACTTCCACACTGATATTATAAAGAGGAAAACTTTGTTTGTTTGTAATGAATAGGCTCAAAAACTACTGGACCGATTTTAAAAATTCTTTCACCATTCGAAAGCTACATTATCCACGAGTAACATAGGCTAAATTTTATTTTGGAAAAAAATAGGGTTCCGCAAGATATTTGGGTTTTTCGGACACAAGGTGTAAAAAATCAACCAGAAAAGTTACTTATTTTGCGTACGCTGCCTAAACTATAAAAGATAGAAACATTAAAATGTTCTAATTAATTGTAGATCTTATAAATATCTACAAAAAAGTCCGCGACACACTATACCTATCTATGTCGAGTGAGGCACAACAACCATTTTTTTTAGGTTGAATTTTTTTTGGACTACATTTAAACGCATTTATTTTACTCATGCTATAATCCTTAATGTTGAAATACTTAACAACATACAATTTCCTTCTGATCATAGACCACTGCGAGCAACACTACTACTAAGTCGCCCAATAAAGTGTAGAAAAAACTTCGTAACACCACTTAATATTCCGAAAACAGAAGTCGAAATCAAAACATACATCGAAAATCTAAACATACATATGAAGGGCAAAGAAGCAGTCTCAAGCGACATCCAAACCTATTATAACTTCTTGGAAAAGGTCTTAACGGACAGTCTGATGTCAAAAAATAGAACCCAAAAAGAACGGCAAAAAATATTTAGTAAAGACACAGACCAACTAATAAAAAGACGCACTGAACTAATACGCACAAATAATAAAACAAAAGACATGAAAAATGAACTTAGCAGAATATATAAAGAAACCAATAAATCAATCAAGAGGGATTACAGAAACCACAGACAAGAAATCATTACAAGAAACATAAAAAACTTTAGAAGTGCCAAAAGAGCATACAAAGAATTAATAACACATAAAACTTGGATACAAAAACTGGAACAAAAGTCAACCTAAACAAAATCAAGAAAAGACATAATACACCTTGCAACTAATTTCTACAAGAATTTATACCAGAAGAGAAATAACCGTGACATTGAAATACAATCAAGAATCGGAGATGAAACTGATCAGGACCATGTTAAGCCATTTGAAGACGTAGAAATCTACAAACACATAAAGCGGTTAAAATCTGAGAAGAGCCCTGGCTCAGATGGGCTATGTAATGAAGTTCTCAAAATAGGAGCACCTATTCTGATTCACTATCTGTTACATTTATATAATATGGTGTTGGAAACAGAAACTGTACCTGAACAATGGTGCACATCAGATATAATTTTGCTTTACAAAAAAGGTAACCCCTTGGACATAGGGAACTATAGACCCATTAGCCTACTAGCAAGCATATACAAATTGTTTTCATCTCTACTTCTAGAAAGATTATCACAGGATATTGATCAGTAGCAGCCAAGAGAGCAAGCAGGCTTCCGGTCGGGATTTAGTACAATGGACCATATACATACACTAGAACAAATTATTGAAAAATACCGAGAGTTTAACAGACCTCTGTATCTGGCCTTCATTGATTTTGACAGCATCAGCCACTGCTCAATATGGAATGCACTACGATGTTCAAACATTAAACAAAAATATTTGACGGCCCTGTTGGTCTAGTGGTTAGTGACCCTGACTGCTATACCGGAGGTCGTGGGTTCGATTCCCACCCAGGACAAATGTTTGTGTGATAAGCACGATCATTTGTTCTGTGTCTGGGTGTAATTTATCTATAATATGTATGTATTTAGAAATATATAAGTATGTTTATCAGTTATCTGGTTACCATAACACAAGTTCTGCTCAGCTTGGGATCAGATAACCGTGTGTGAGCTGTCCCGGAATATTATTATTATTATATATTAACATCTTAAAATTTATATATGCAAACAGTACGAGTAAAGTAAAACTAGAAAACAGAGGAGAAGTTATAAGCATAGAAAGAGGAGTCAGACAGGGAGACCCTCTGTCACCGAAACTTTTCATCGCTGTGCTCGAAAATATATTTCGGAAATTAGACTGGTCAAACAAAGGAGTGCTAATTAACGGATGTTATATAAACCATCTAAGGTTTGCGGACGACATAGTCATAATTTCTGAAACCTTTAAAGATCTAGAAGAAATGATGAGATCCCTTGATGATGAAAGCTCTAGCATTGGCTTAGAAATGAATGTAAACAAAACAAAGATAAAGACTAACAGTCATAAAAGGTACATTGAAATAAAAGGAAACAACATAGAATACGTCAACAATTATATATATTTGGGAAAACAAGTATCATTTAACAAGTACAACAATGAAGAGGAAATAACAAGAAGAATCAACCTAACATGGAAAAAATTTTAGTCACTGAAAGAAGTCCTAAAAGGAAACTACAGTCAGCATTTAAAAAAAGTTGTTTTCGATACATGTCTTTTACCATGCTTACTCTACGGCTGCCAAACCTGGATATTCACAAACAAAGTAAAACAACACATTAAATGGACTCAAACAGCAATGGAAAGGAGCATGCTAAAGATAAGAAAAATTCAAAAGATCAAGAATGTAACCATCAGGCAAAAAACTAAAATTACCGACGCTCTAATCCATGCACTCACTCTTAAATGGAAGTGGGCCGGGCACATCTCCCGATATACAGACAAAAGATGGACTATTGAAACAACACGATGGAAAGGCCCAATAGGAAAAAGAAATGTTGGCAGGCCAATGACACGGTGGGCTGATGATATCATTCAAGTAGCAGGAAAGGAATGGATGAATTCTGGCAAGGATAGGGAATTATGGAAAAAGATGGAGGAGGCCTTTACCCTAACAGGGATCCATATTTAAATCAAAAATAATTATAATTAAAGATAAAAATTTTACTAACATAATTTTAACAAACTTACTAACATTTTAAATGTAACTCAGAAATATGGAATAAATGGCTTAATTATTATTATTATAATTATTATAATCCTTATCAAAATAAATTATTTAATCACTAAGTAGGTACAGTTTAAGTAAATAATATTTGGTCTTTGAATGATTAAAATTGGACGTTTGGTTTTGAAGTTATGAAACAATATCAGGATCAACTTTCTCAGTTGCAACATCTAAAAATTTCGCGTAGAGTCACTCGTACTGATTCACAATCCTACGAGCTACACGGATTCTGCGACAGTTCGGAAACTGCATATGGCGCGGTCATTTATTTACGAGTAACAGACGTAGATAACAATTCTTACGTTCATTTCGTTTGTTCGAAAGCTCGCGTGGTACCATTAAAACGTACCTCATTGCCACGTCTAGAACTCTGCGCCGCAGTTTTGCTTTCAGATCTGTACAAATTCTTTACAGAAACTTATCGGTCTCGTAATCCTATTTCAGCTGTCTTTTTGTGGTCCGATTCCAGTGTTACACTCTCTGGGTTGCGTTCACCCTCATGTCGTTGGTCTACTTTCGTTGCCAATCGCGTGAGTCACATTCAAGAAATAGCAGCTATTGAATATTGGCATCACGTGTCCTCTGCAGACAATCCTGCAGATGTTTGTTCGCGAGGCCAATTTCCAAGTGAACTTCTTCACAACTCGTTATGGTGGGCGGGGCCACGATGGTTACCCAAGCCGCATGAGTCATGGCCATCTTGTATTGACAGCGTTGATAATGACGAGCAGAAAGTTGTTGAGGCCGAGACTCGTAAATCTCCTGTGTTAGTATCAACTGTGCATCCTCGGGAAAAGGATTTTTCAATTATCAATAACTTATTAAATCGTTTTTCATCGTTAGAAAAAATCAAAGCCGCAAAGCAACATTTGTATCGCATAGTCGGTGATCGGGTTCTAACAGTTGAAGAACTTACTACATTATTCGTACAAATCGAGGCGGTTTTAAATTTACGGCCCATGTGCCCTGTTAGCTCGGACCCTAATGACTTGTCAGCGTTAACACCGGGTCATTTCCTTACATTGAGCCTTTGACCGCTGTCCCCGATGATGATTATTCCAACGTCAATATTCATCGTCTTCATCGGTGGCAGTTGTTGCAAGCTTTCCAACAAAGTTTATGGTCAAGATGGAAACACGAGTACTTAAATTCACTCACTCAACGCGCCAAATGGACCAAGAACTCAAGACCATTAGGGGTGGGCTCGCTTGTGATCATCAAGGATGACAATCGACCTCCTCTTGCATGGTCACTTGGTAGGGTTACTGATCTTCTTCCTGGCGCTGACGGAGAAGTTAGGGTTGCAATTCTTAAGACCGCTACTAGCAATTCTGTTAAGCGACTCGAAACTCTGTCCTCTACCTATAGAGGATTAACGTATTATTTAACTTAATATTATTAAGCATCGTAGGTTAGGTTGACTGGATTCGTAGTTCAGTAACTATTAAGATTTAACGTTTTCTTCCTAACTTTTCTATTTATATTTCGTATTTTCGAAAATACCATAGGTATTTTGGTGGGCGGAATGTTTCGTCATCATACAAATTACTAAAATAAGAACGTTTAAATTTCACCACGGGCAACACACGATGTTCTTATCGATTTTCAGCAGTGGCAATCACAACTGTTTTGACAGTTGTAATACGTGCCGTACTCGTTATCCGATTGGTGCTACTGCTGCATCTGTCATGACGTCACTACCGTTAACGGACAAACCGCCCCCCCCCTATCGACAATCTTTTCTTACCATCTTGCACGCGCGCGCACTTCGCGATCTCTCTCAAGAAAAAACCCTTTAAACGCGTCAACTCGACCGATATTCTGCTGGAAATCCCTATTCCGAGCAGCTAGTGACCTTCAGCAATCAACTGTGGTCATCATCAGAAATCAATCATAGCGCAGGCGGATCATCGGCAGCAGAAATAGCAGACCAAGGTACGTGCACGTGTTTTAGTTTGTTACTGCTGCATTTACTTAAGAACATCGTTTGTGTGATCGTCCAGCCTCTTGGGCTGTCCCAGATGTGTAGTTACTCCTCGTTTCTATCGCGACTGCACAGTGTATGAAAAGATCCGAAGAAGAAGAAGACCGTAAATAGCTAGTATAATGAAATCTCCTATAAATTTTGTGACGGTGACGCCAAAAATTGTTAATTGTGTAAAACTTTAGGCGGGAATTTCTGTCGGTTGTCTCAAATAGTCTCAATTACCACGGCAGAGCACCAGCCAGCCTAGCATGCGCACCACGGCTATTCGTCGACGCTCGTCTCGCGATGTCAGTGCCGTGTGAGTGGGAAAGACATCACGCTGACGAGAGAAAAGTGTCGACAAAATTTTGTCGTGGTGCATATGCTAGAACACCATATTGCAAACTACCTAATTACTCGCAAGTCGCAACACACACAACCTTAATCAATGCGCGACCGCATCGGAATGAATAATTTATCGAAATTTAAACATACCCTACAGAACCCAACAAGTTCATGCTTTTCGCTGCACACTACATGCGGCTGTGTCCTGCGGAATAAACCGGTTTTTTATAACTCTCTTTTTGTTCTCATTTCGTTTTCGTTCCGAACAAAATGTTGTTCAAAGAACCGTTGAAACCGTTTTAAAAACGTTATTTTAAATAACGGTTCCGAGCCCTGGTTTTACAGCTGACGTATGACGTCACAACGTAAGTGTCTTTCACAGTTTTGTCTCCGACTATTTAAAGTTTAATGCCACTAATGTCTGAGAAAACTGTTTTACGAGCTTTATTTACTTTCACCTGTCTCGGTGTCTGTCTGTAGACTGTAAGTAATTAAATGTTTAAGATAAATTTGACCTATATACCGCAGTTTAATTTAGCTGAAAATGTCATCTTTCATGGACCTCTTCCAAATTGCGTCATAGCACCGGACCGATGAACTGACCGAAGTTGAACTTTTGCATTGTGGAAATCTGTAATGCAATATTAATAGATGTAATTCTATTTCGTTTAGGATTGCTTGATTGATTATATGGAGTTTCTTGCCGGTTCTTCCCCATAGGAATGACACTTTGAACCCGAGCAATTTATTAGAGTCAGTAGATTTTAACGTAACTTTTCTTAAGCGCCTTTTTGGTTTATGAGAAATAAAAACATTTTGATTTTGATTTTATCGTTGCAATCAGAGTATACTGGTCTTTATAGTATTGTGTAATAAAGTTAAATGAAATAATAAAATAATCAACAAAGTTTGTACATGAAACCTATTTGGAACCCGTTTGGAAATGTATTGACAAGTTAGGGTTAAATAATTAAAATTATTATTTTCAGAACTATTTAAATTGACTGCAAACGTGTATAAAAGACAATAATTTAATTAAAATATTGCAGAATAATAAATGATATACCACCGTAACCGGAGGTTGTGGCGTAGTACATACCGTTGATGGAGTGTTAATTAGTTTCAATAAAATACTCCTAATTAATTATTTTGAATATTCCTAACATGAATTATTCAGATATTAGTCAAGCGTTAAGTATCTAATTGGCACCAAGATAACATGCATATAATTTGTCCTACCTAATTATTCATAATGTTGATTAATTTAAAAATTTCACTTTTAATTGGTATTTTAAATGTTAGGCACAAGTCATAACAGATACTATATTATGTATCGGCTATACTTCTATAATATCGGCGGTGTAAGACTGTGATATTGATGTTATTTAAATAATTTGTTTAAGTTTGAAAACTGCCAGCATACTCGTTACTAACTATAAGGCCTTAACTTATAAAAAAAGTACAATATAATGACAACATATTGTGTTAAAAATAGATGCATGCAGTTGCAGCTCAGTATTAGTAAAACATTTTTTAGATAACTCGTTTATTTTTTCAAAAAGGCGTTAGGTATAAAATGTGAACATCAACATACGCAGAATTACATTATGCTTTGAATTTAATAATTTTTGAGGCAGACTTAATAATTGGGTTAATTTAAACATCTAAAACCACAAAATAGTTTACATCTCATGGCACATTTTTGTTCTTCTCTATAGGCTTTATTTAAATTAAACTATTCTGTAAAAATTATAAAATGCAAGTAATAATAATCTATTGTTGTTATTTAAATTAGGTCGTAGGGCCTACGAGGATAGGAACTAAAGGTCAGATTGACTTTCCTACAATTGTTTAACTTTGAAAATTATAATCCAGTCTCTGAAAAATCGCTTTGAAAAAAAAGATCAAAGTTAAATAACATTTATTATGAAAAAAGTCGTTGAAGCAACTTATTTATAACATTAGAACGAACTTTGTTACCCGATCCTTTGAAAAAGCCCTCGCTCGGAAAATTTCTATTAGGTGTTGAATTTCATTGTTCCTTTAAAGGCTGTTGTTTAAACACGTGGCTTACACCCACAGCAGTTTAGAAATATCTTATTGATAAGTACCTAGCCTTTAAATCGAGATGGTATATTGTAATTTATTGTTTTTTTTTCGCAAAACAACCAAAAAATTTAACTATTTCTTCGCTAATTGGATATAATACATTAAATAATCCAGCCTATAAACGTCCCACTGCTGGGCACAGGCCTCTTCCCATATAGAGAAGGCACGAGCATTGATCACCACGCTTGCTCTCTGCGGGTTGGCGATTTCAGATCCCAAATTTTGGAATTCAGGTTTCCTCACGATGTTTTCCTTCACCGTTTGTCAGAAGTGTCTTAGAATAATTAAGAAAGTACATATAACTTTGAAAAGTTACATTGGTACTTGCCCGGGTTCGAACCTGCAACCTCGTGCATACAAATCCGTTCATTGAACCGCTACGCCACCACGACATCTAATATAATAATACACTAAATTTCATGAAAATCAAGCTAAAGATCTTAATAAATAATACTTATTAGACAATAAAACTTTGGTTGTAAAGCCTTTAGATTCTCACTTGTACATTTATGCATGCCATGTTTATGCAGAAAAGGGTTATTTTGTTTTTGGATTGTATTTAGGATTAAATTAAGTTAGGTATACCTTCCTTTTTTTGTAAAATAATAATAAAGAACATGATTGAAAACATTATTCTGCATGACATAGACAGAGACAATGTTAATTAACATTGTGGCGACATCTTGGCCATTTTATCTCTCATACGTAACACCGTAACACTTACAAATCAATATCTTTTATATCAATATGTAATATGTTTTATATTAATACAGTACGTATATGGGAGCAATAAAAGTAGGCATTAAGATGACGCATAAAATTTATGTTGTCGTAAAGGTGTCCAAACGTTGGGTGTTTTATCGTAACCATTAAAAACAGCTGAGCAGTGTTGAGATTTGAAACGTTCAACATTGATATCTTGACACAACCTTATATATAATCACACCTTTACTTGTGTAAAGCATTTTGTTTAGTAATGTATTATAAAATAATGTGAATGTAATAACTCAATTATTAATGTTTAAATAATTATGTTTTTTTTTTAATACATTTTTTCGGAAGATGCAATAGACCGGGACTACTGGAAAGTGTGGAGGGAGGATTTTGCCCAGCAGCGAAACAATTCTGGCCACATATAATCTTTAATAATAATTATAATTATTTGTTTCTGAGGGATTCTCATTGTTTTTTCTATTTACACACCAATATTTATTTATCAAGATTTAAATTTTCTCTACAATTTTACTGCGTTTCACTCACTTTTATGAAATTTATGCATTTATTCTAGAACGCAAGCTTCCACAAAGTAATAGCACTATTTTTGATCACACGTGTTCAATATGAGACGTATAAGCTCACCGCTTTTGTTTAAAGCCTGGGATTTTCTGAGCTTTATCAAGTATGCATTATTATGGTATGGATAAAAACACTGAAATGTGATATAATAAATTGCAAAAATGTACCTAATTAATTCATGTTTATTTAACACCAATAAAAATAAAATAAAGATAAATAAATTATAATTAAATAAAAGTAAAACGCGTTTCCGTAAAATTTGTTCTTCAGGGAAATCAGCTTTCCATCTCACTAAAAATATTATACACAAAATTATGTATCAAATTGGTCCCGAGTAATTTAATTGACTGGAAGCGTATTTCAAAGACTCCTATCATGTTTATCATTATAATTGTTAAGTCAAGTAGGTGACACGTGCTAGAAAGCGTACGAAATTGTATGTTTTGTATCAAGATCAATTTAAATGGGTTTTATTTATAAATGCTTCTGCTTTTGGTGACTCATTGGCTTCCATATGGGCTTATTTGGTTATGATATGAAATGTTTAAAGACCGGTGATAGAGATATTGTACTAAGCTAAGTGAAAATTATACAATTAGTAACTGGTAGTAATAAAATCTTATATTAAATAAACAGTCAATACTTTGAATGATTTTAATTTAGAATGCAAGACCAGAATTACTTTAAGTAAAGACACCAACATAAAATTCAAGAAACAATTAAAGAAACTCTGTTCAACCAATTTCCTCCAAAATGAATAGATTAAAATCAGCCAGTGTAATAACTGTTACCATTAAGGAAAGAAAAAATATTAAAAAACAAATGAAGTAACACTATTTCGAAACGACCGACTCAGTGATTCTACAGCAGCGTGGTAGCTTCTATCTTGATATAATTTGGTCCTGGATTCCGTAGCTTGAAAATGTGGGGATGTAATTGACGACCGACGCCGCGACGCGACGGTTTAAGCGGGGTGGTTCCGCTATAAGCGGCGCGGGCACACTTACCCCTAACGTGAACATTTGAAAACATTGCTTGGCTATATACCCTGCTTAATGTGTGTCGCTACTTTACACCTCATAATGACAGAGATAGCACTAGACTTAACGGCGGTTTAAAAATGAGTGACGTTTCAGTATTCGACCATTTGGGATATATTTTGGTTGATAGTTGACTCTACATGGAAAATATAATATATCGAGTTAATTTTAATGTAGGTTGCATATGCTATTTAGCTGATGAGAGTGACTTCTAATATCCTATCTCAATTTTGGAGTTGGTGTCAGCGAAAGGCAATCGTATCAATAAGAGTGCTTAATTACGTCACATCCTTTAATTTTCACACAAAAATTGATTAAATCAAGCAAAATTAGCCACTTGACATCAAAACTAATTAGTCGTCAAAACGCTTTGCTTTCCTACAAGCCCGCTTACAAATTGTGGCTTAAAGGGTCCCCTGTGGCCTGTCATGGCGCAGTCGTGGTCAAAGTGCTCATAAAGCAACCGTATTTTATGCAAATGTTTGGTACCAACTTTCGACTCAATTAAGAAAGGGGGTAAACATTTGTAGAGAACTTCGAAATCTTTTTGTATTAGAGAAGGACGGAACGAGAATTGCGAAACTTGATCTGATTTGTTTTGATTTCTATACGGGATTAGTAGGTCACTAGTTCACGTAAATAAACAAGTAAACGGATAAATCAATTTGTAACAAAGTTAGTCGGTGATAAAAGTCTTTGAGTTATACAAAAACATAATTAGCTCCGAGTTCCGACCACAGTGTTACTACTAAACAGTATTAAATTTTTTTCGTGTTTTATAATTACGTGCTATGGATAATATTTTTATTATTTTATTTATTTTTATTGCTAAATATGTTAAAATAATAAACAACAAAAGGTACAGTAAAAGGTCCTTTGTTCAGCGTCTTACAGACAGATTTTGAGACCCATGTGTTCGAGTACGTAGCTAGGCAACCTTTACACATCCTTATCTGTCATCTTTTCAAAGAAACGCATTATTCTAAATATGTACTGTTGAAATCATTCGACTTGACTTCATTTTGATCCGATTTAAGATATTTAATCTGTGTG
Organism: Autographa pulchrina; assembly: GCA_905475315.1. Taxonomy (NCBI): domain Eukaryota; kingdom Metazoa; phylum Arthropoda; class Insecta; order Lepidoptera; family Noctuidae; genus Autographa; species Autographa pulchrina. The sequence continues at coordinate 9,868,288 of FR997768.1, forward strand.
TACAGTCAAGATCAAAAATATGTATAGGTAAACAGCAAAATTATATAACAAATTTCGCGGGCTTGTTTTTTTGAAACACAAAAAGGAAAATATTTACAAGATTAGGATACTGTTTTGAAATAGATACTATTAACATAAAAGAGAAGAAAAAAAAAATGCTTAGTATATATTTATATACATAAATTTGTCAGTGACTGTACGTAGATTTCGTATGAAATACATACCTACCTTATTTTCTATGTTTTTATGTGTAAACGGAACCGATTGTAGATAAGTTGTAGGTAATAACAATTAACATAGAAAGATAAATTTTTACGGTATGTAGTAAATATTTTCGCCACTATTAACAGGTTAACTGTCCCGCCAGTAGACACCACAGTTAAACAATGGAAATGTTCATAATGTGACTCACGGGACAGGGAAAGGGTTAAATTTAAATAACTTATAGTTGTGTTAGATTCTTAGATACCGGTTTGCTGTGGTAGGTTAGATGTGGTACCTATTATTTTCACTTTTTAATGCGTTGCAAATTAGTAAGAACGTGTATGCAACATTTGATTAAAAAAATCTATTGAATCTTTCAGTGATTAAAGAATTTTAAATTAATATTTATAGGCTCTTCTGCAACACAAACGATAAATGAAATCGAGTTACGTAATAATATATATTATGCATCTAATTTAACGATTTATTACTGACTCTTCATTAGACTTGAATTATTAATACTTGATTATTATAATAATGCCTATTATATCGTTACGACCTAGTTAGTTTCAGGAGCATCTGAGGTCTGCTAATCAATATGCAGACCCGCAGAGCTGCATCCATGGAGGAGAAACTGAGGGCTACGCTGAAGGAGTTGGAGTCGGCCAAGAACCTTTGTGATGCGCTGCTAAGGGAAAGAGATGATAGTGAATTAGAAGTGAAGAAAATTATTGATAAGAACACTAGCTTAAAGAATGAGCTATCAGAATTGCATGTTTCTCACACAGAGATCCTTAATGAACATTGTAACCTCCGTCAAATAGTTTCAGAGTTCCAACAGTGTATAGGCACTCATGAGCAGGCCTTAGATCGGATATCACAACTTGAATTTGAATTAAGTGAGGCACATAAGACCATTACCTCACTCAAAGTAGTCAAAGTTCAGGAGCAGGCTGCGACCACCTGTAGCCTTTATAATGAGTTGGTTGATAGTGGATCTGCATTTGTTAGTGATAGGAATACTGTTACTATTGACTTGACAGGAGATGATTCTAGAGCTGTATATCCCATTTTTAATAGTCATAATAAACTTAAAAAATATATTAAATTAAATAAAACTATCAGAAAGTATAAAAAATGTCAAAGATTTCAGAATATTAATAAGGTAAATAATTCTCTTAGGAAAAAACATCTATATTTAACAAGTCATCTGCAGGACTTGAATAGGGAATTAATTCAGGGTAGGTTAAAGTATGATCAGGATACAGCTTTACTTCAGGAGCAGCTTGAATCGAGGGAAAATACTCTGAAGGATATTTTCAACAAATATCAAGCGTCCCAGAAAGATCTTAGTGAACGCATGGTGGAGGCCGGTGAGTTAGTTGACTTAGTCAGGTACAATGCAGAAAGATATGAGTCCCTGACCAACAATCTGTGCTGTACCTGTTCTTGCTCGCCACCTCCTGCCAATACTCAGAGTGTTGAACCTCTGCTTCCTGTGCTTCCTGAACCTGTTTTAGAATCTAATACTTTGCAAAGTTCAAATACATGTGTAGTAAATAAAATACGTACATACATCTATTCAGATAAACTAGGTCAAGGTTTTGGTAGTTTAATTAGTTCTTTTTCCCAGCAGTGTGTATTAAATACTTGTTTGCCTGGTGCTAGTTTAAATAAATTAACAAGTCATATTGCTTTGACTGAGCTTAACTCCGGCTCAACAAGCATATTATTGTATGGTGATGGTCTGGCTGTGAGTAGAACAGATATTATAAATTGTGTAGATTTAATGTTACACTTAAGTGTAAGATATGATTGTAAATTTATTTTCTGTGCCCTACCTTACTCTAGTAGCTTAACTCATGAAGAGAATAGGCACATTTATAATTTAAATATGTTAATTTATAACATAACACATCTACACAATAGCTCAATTTTGTACTTTGAAACAAATAAGTTTATTAGTAGATTTAGACTCACACAGTACAATATGTATATATCATCTATGAATAAGCGACGAATTGCTAAGTTGTTAGCATATAATTTACAGGATACCGGTACTTATGCTGTACCTAAGGTTTTTGATAATGTTAGTAATAGTACTAACAGTTTATGTACTAATTTACAAGATAAAGATACTAATTTTGTATCTTATGATTTTGATAATGTTAGTAATAGTACTAACAGCTTATATACTTCTTGTAATTTAAACTACAAGATAGGACAACGGGAGGGCTGCATGAATTGAATGTTGTTCATCAAAACATGCAAGGTCTCTCCGGCAAGGAATTAGAGTTAAGTTTATTTATTGAAAATTATAGTGTTCATTTATTATGTTTAACCGAACACTGGTTAAAAGCCCATGAGGTAGTGATTTTTAATAGTTCGTTTTATTCCATACAAAGTGCGTTTGTAAGAAAGAGTGCCATTCGGGGAGGATCACTTATTATTGTTTCCAACAAATTAAAATGTAAAGAACGTCTTGATATTGTGAACCTTTCTATCGAGCGCACTATTGAGCTGTCTTGTGTTGAATTAGAGCAATTTCTTATAATTTGTGTGTATAGACCCCCTTTGAGTGACTTTAATTTATTTGTATCAGTAATGGAAGATTCACTCTCTAAAATTAAAAGTAGTAAGAAACGGATTATAGTATGTGGGGATTTCAATGTAAATATATTAGAATCAACGCCAATGTCTATCAGACTCCTTAATTTATTTAAGTCTTTTAATTTGAATAACCTGTTTTGCGAACCAACTAGGATAACGGCATCTTCTGCAACTTGCTTAGATAACATATTTTGTAATAGTGAAGCGAATAATAAGTTTATTTTAACAGATGTTACTTCTGATCATTGTGGTCAATTTGCAAGCTTTCCACATTTAGTTGTAAATAAACCTAAAAAGGTTATTAGTAGGCCATACACAGCGCACCGGTGTACTCGTTTTAAAAACAGCATCAAGTCCAAAATACAGCCATCATTTTTTGGATGCGACAATCCTAATGACATTTATGGAGCACTTTTTGATGTTGTAAAAAATGAGTTTGAAGCTACTTTTAAGTGTAAAACTAAACATGTCAAGTGCACTTCAGCCTCTTTTAACCAATGGGCCACTGCTGGTATCTACAAAAGTAGAGCTAGACTTTATGAGCTTTATGGTATGAAAAAATATAACTTTGATAATTCGTTTGTAACTTATGTAAGAAATTATTCAAAATTATTCAAAAAAGTCTGTTTTATGGCTAAGTCAAAATTTATTAACGATAAAATCAAAAATTCTTCGAATAAAATAAAAGCTACCTGGAACATTATCAACCAAGAAACTGGTAAGCTTAAGAAACAAGAAAACGGACTAGAGATTATTTTTAACAATCAATTAGTAAATAAAGCCCACGACATTGCACAAATTTTTAATAACTTCTTTACTGACATACCTGTAACTACAACTAGCTCCTTAAATTCATCAGCAGCTGAGGCTGAAAACCTTCTGCGTAATACTGTGCCTGTATGTGATAATATTTTTAGTTTTGAACATGTAACTCCTTTAGATATAGTAAATGCTTTTAAATCGCTCAATAAAAAGAAAACCGAAGACTTTTGGGGCATCTCTGTAAACCTTTTAAGTAATATAATAAATATTGTTGCCCCATCACTAGCTATCATTTTTAATAAGTGCGTCGATTTAGGTATCTTCCCTGACCTTATGAAATGTAGTAAAGTTATACCTCTATTTAAATCAGGTAATAAAAACGAAATTTGTAATTTTAGGCCAATATCGATCCTTCCCGCATTTAGTAAAATTTTTGAGAAATTGATGTCGAAACAACTTTTAATTCATTTTAATATGAAACATCTCTTACATAGCGAGCAATACGGTTTTACTAAAGGACGTTCAACTACGGACGCTGGTGTAGCTTTACTAAAGCATGTTTATAGTGCCTGGGAGAGCTCGCAGAACGCAATTGGGGTGTTCTGTGACCTTTCCAAAGCATTTGATTGCGTTCATCATGGTACTCTAATTCGCAAACTCGAGCATTACGGAATTAGGAATACAGCACTTAATTTAATTAACTCTTATTTATGTGATCGACTACAATGCGTTGATGTCAATGGTGATAGGTCCACCGGACTACCAGTAAAGCTAGGTGTGCCCCAGGGGTCAATATTAGGTCCATTTTTGTTCTTAGTTTATATAAATGACCTACCCTTCTTTTTAAAAGGCATCTGTGACGTCGTGCTGTTTGCAGATGATACCTCTTTAATTTTTAAAGTAGATAGGAATAGACACGAATTTAATGAGATAAATGCTGCACTTGTTAAGGTTACGCATTGGTTCTCATCTAATAACTTAGTTTTAAACGCGAAGAAGACCAAATGCGTGAAATTTTCTATGCCAAACGTAAAAAATCTTGGCCCTAATATAATTATTAATAATGAAGTGTTAGAGACTGTAGAATCAACAGTGTTTTTAGGCATAACGCTAGATAGTAAACTCCTATGGTCGGCACATATCTCGTGCCTTGCGAGTAAGCTTAGCTCCGCTGCTTACGCCGTTAGGAAGGTAAGACAGATCACGGATGTGGACACAGCTCGTCTTGTTTACTTTAGCTACTTCCACAGCATCATGTCCTATGGCATATTGTTGTGGGGTAAAGCGGCGGATTTAGAAACCATTTTTATTTTGCAAAAACGAGCTGTTAGATCCATTTACCAGCTAGGTTCTCGAGTTACTCTTAGGGAGCGATTTAAGGAGATAGGTATTTTAACTGTAGCGTCTCAATTCATTTTTGCAAATATATTATTTATAAGACAAAATATTCACTTGTATGCCAAGAATAGCGACATCCATAGTATAAATACGAGAAATAGGCATAAGTTATGTTCTACATCACATCGGCTGCATAGGGTACACAATTCATTTGTGGGGCTTGGTATTCGCTTTTACAATAAAATTCCTATTAGTTTGTTAGAGTTGCCCTTTAACTCATTCAAATGCACAATAAAAAATAAGCTATGTGAAAAAGCTTACTACACAATTAATGATTATTTAAATGATAAACATAGTTGGTCGCCGTGATAGACACAAGACGGTTCTGTATGGATTATTATTATTATTTTTTTTTTTTTTAATCCTGATTTATCTTTGTGTTGATAGGCATACATTTCGTATGTAACATTTGTTACCTATTTTTATTTTATTTTTAGTACGATTATACAAATGTAGGTATAGTGTACCTATGTCCAATGAACGGTATTTGTTCGTCTTCTTTTTTTTAATGTATAATTTTATTAATTATAGAATTTAATTATGTATCCACTCATATTATTGTGATAAGGGACAGTGCAGTAAATCAGTGTTTGAGGATTTCCTTTTTTTTTTTTTTTTTTTTGCTTTATATTTGTTTGAGCCGGCAACAGTCTCGTCATGCTCCCTTAGTTGTCACTGCCTGCGGTGGCGTTTTGGGTCGGGTCTCCTCCTTCCCTCTAATATGGCGAGGGAGGGGATGGCTGACCCTTGCGTCATACTCGTGAACGGGTGCTGCTTGCGGTGACTGGTCGTTCTGTTGACCTTGGTTAAGATCAGTGAACTTTTAACTTCATAGTACCTCAAACACTTGTTTATTTGGCGCGGTCCCTTAATGATGTTCAGTATAATTGTAAAGACAGCGTGTTGCTGGGGAGTTTGTTGCGCCGTTTCTTCTCCTCAGCCAAAGCACTTAGGAAGCGGTGAAGGGTGGGCGTTTTAGGGTCGGTTCATTTCTGGCGGGGGGCGCGTCGCGTGTTGTCGGTTGCTTGGCGCCGGGGCGGGCGGATGCCTGGTGGGGCTTTCGGCTTTTCACACTCAACTGATGTTGCGTTAGCGCGTCAGGTGTGGGGAGTTGGATGTCTCATTGCGTGTTTGTTTGTTCTGGCGTTGCGCGGCCGATGGTGCGCGGTGCGTTTCCGCCGGATATGAGCCGACCCTTAGGGTGCTGTCTGTGTTTTTGTATTTTGTGTTTGACGTTCGATAAGTGCTACTGTGTAGCCTATATTGAATAAAGAATATTTGAATTTGAATTTGAATTTGAATTTAATTATAAATTTTTTATTCATATATTGAAATTAAGTGTTGAAATGAAAAAAAAAAACATTGAATTACTTATTTGAAATTAATTCGTCAGTTGATTTATATGCCTATTTACGTAAGCTGAGTTTTCGAGCGTTATAAATTACAAGCCTAATATTATTATGTCGATTATCGCCAAAAAATATGTCTCTGTCGAAAATCGCCTGTTTTTTTAGAATTAAAGCTATCTTCATACTTTTTTATACAGGGTGTTAAGAAACCCCTGTCCGACCCTAAAGGGTCATAGAGGGTTCACAATCACATGCCCAAATAAAATATCAAATTTGGAAAATTCATGACAGAAACAATAATAATTGATTTTTTGAAATAACCTTTTTTTTTGCCCCGAATTTCCCTAAATTTGAGAATAAAACAAAAACTACAACACCAATTTCGTCGGTATTTTTGGGGGCCTTTTTTTGGTAATTAGGTATCATCTGTGACAACGCCGACAATCACTCTCGACTTTTGAGAAAAAAAAATTTTTAGGTTATAATTTTTTTTTCTATTTTTCCATTGTTTTTCCTCATTTTTGTAATCAGATATCGATACCTAACAACACCGTAACGGATCGGACAGGGGTTTCTTAACACCCTGTATAAATCTGTTATGTAACTTGGCTGTGAAAGCGTAACACAGATACTTTCGCCTATATTTATAAAATTATTGTAAAAAAGTGTGTATTTTCTAGTATTGCATAATGCCTAATATGTAGGTTATAAAGTTTTCTATTAAGTTCGAGATTTAATAACATTATAATTGATATTTATTTTATAATTATTTTTATTATGGGCAAGAAATTAGAAGATTATGGCGTATTTTAACGTAATACACACTGTAATACAAATACATTAGTAATTTCATATCACATATTAGTTATCTGTATATTTCAATGCGCTAATGTAAGAGAACACAGTTGCACTCTCTATTCCTTCACTCTTATTCCAGTGCGTGTTCCGGTGGGACGGCAATCCGACACGACCGGAGAGAGTAAAGTCGCATTACCATCGGCTTTACGTGCCACACTATGTTATAAATAATACCAGCCTACAAACTTCCCTTTTTTGGGTACAGGCCTTTTCCCATAGAGTCAAGGAAAGAGTATTGATCACTACGCTTGCTCATTTGCGGATTGGTGATTTCAGATCCCAATTTGGGAACTAATAAGCGAGAATAAGAAAGTACATATAACTTTAAAAAAGTCACATTGTTACTCGCCTGGGTTCGAACCTGCGACCTTGTGTATACAAATCCATTCATTAAACAGTGTATAACAATATGTTACATGTAGCTATATATTGATGTATTTTTTATTTTTATGTACAGATGACACTGGCTACATGGTGCGGGCACGACGGTCCTCGCATGGGGCGGACTTACAGCGCGCTGCTCGCGTCACAGCGGCTCCGAGCCGGCGCAGGCGCAAGCGAGCGAGCGCGCGGCACCCGCCGTCTGCGCCGCCTCTCCACCGCCACCACTCAGCTGTATGATGCGCCACCGAGAGCGCAGGTGAGGTCAGGCCCACAATCGAATACTAAATGGGAACAATGGGCTACGGTAACTAATGCTTCATTAACATAAGTAGTGAGAGCTTTTACCTACTACCAATCAAGGCATTTATCACCTTTCTCGCATCATTCGTTGGTCTATGCAGTAATCTATTCAATTTGTACCGGATCACTGGTACCTACAGTTTTGATAAATATTTCTGTATGTCCAATGTCCATAGCACATAGAGCTAATATCTAAGCTGAATAGGAGGAAATAATCAGCTTAGATATTAGGTCTATATAAGTAGGTTAGTTCTTGCTTTATGTTTATATTTTGTTGTGTGACATTTATTTTGTTTGTCCGTGTTTGCTACGAAAACATTGTTTGGGGTGACGCTATTTAGGTCGCTAGAAGATTACCATCATTACTTTTTATTGTACTTAAAATAAGTACCAAATGATAAACATATTGCAAATTTAAATAGGTATTCCAAAATGCTTCTATCATTTTATAAAATATTGACTGAGCTATTGAAAGATTTTCCGTAGGTAACCTTTGAGCTTAAACAAACCTTTAGCTGCCAAGATGTTTACCTAAACTTGCATAAAGTAAATTAAGTCTACGGTTAATCCAAATCCATTAAATTGGTTGCCTTGGATAAACAGTCAACTTTAATTACTTAATGAAATTTTATGTAAATATCATCTTCAGTTAATGAATTATCAAGTCTTTCTCTACTTTAAAGATAAAGTGCTCGACAAATAGTAGGTAGTTGTTATTATGTTTTTTGCTGTCAAATTCCGGCACATGAAAAGCTTGTTTAATCTAATGTCAAATGTATTGATCAAGGCTGTGATTGGTTATATCCGATCCTTTTTATTTACATCGTAATTGTTGGCTCAGTAAAAGTTGTGTCGTGACCTACAACAAGAGTGAACACCATGTAGCTCTATCTTTGTGTTGACAAAAAACCATTGGGTTCGTCGAACACTGGGTTCGTCGAACACTGGGTTCGTCAACCACTGGTTTTAAATCCCCGAGAGTCCTCCAGCGATACCTAATAAGCGCAAAGGTATTCTACGGGTGTTTTATTTGTTCTAATTCCCAAGTATGTTATTATAGCCTATCGATTGGTATGGTACGTGTAACGTGGGTAAAATAAATAACAATTTCAAATATTTATGGCACAATCGATAGCTGTAATACTGCGCACTTGGCCAGTCTCCGATCAGATAAGTAACCGAATTAAAATCAGCCAGGTGGAAATATTAATAGAAATATTTTCACATTATTTTGCTTTGATAAATGTTCAGTCCGTTTAGCACTGATAAAGCTGAAAATGAATGAAAAATGATGACGCGTCCTTATACTGTGATTTGTTTCAGCAAACTTATTGCTTTTAAAGCTTTATCTATACCTAATTTGACAGGTGAACATAAAGTTTGTTGAGTCTTGTAATAATAATAGTGTAAATAGAATTGGCAACGAATGTTTCGATGTTTTGTATGCTCGTTATATATGATTTACTAACTGGGTAAAAAACTTATTATTTGTAGTAAACTACTCCTCAATTAAGACTTGTTTAGTGTACTTATTATTTGGGAGTTTAATAAGGTCACGGTTGTTTGCAAACAAAAAAGGTCGCGGTAAACCTCATTTAACCGACAATACTTTTCCTTTTAGGTAATTACAACTTGAAAAGGCACACTACTTAGCTTTTCTCAAGACAAACTCATTCCACTGCTTTTTATCGTGGAGTGAAATGTTTCGTAAAGGTTGTCCCACATGTTGACGCTACAGCTCCCAAATTCGTCCACTAAACGTGCTTAAATTACCGCTCCCGATTGACGCCGGCGGTCACACATAAGGCCACAGTCTGACCGAAAATTGCAGTCCGAAGCACGGTAGGGCAGTTTGTACACAACTGACTCAATACTTTATACTTCATACTTTGTCTAATAAGAAGTGTGTGACCAAAGTTCAGTTCTAATGTAAACATGCCGTTTTGTCCTCTTGTTGTTTATAAGAAGCAAACCTATGTCCGACCGGTTTTTAACAGCGAACCTGTTATGTAACTTTTATTTTGAAAATCTAAAAAACATCGGTTTGTCATTTTTATAAATTACCTCTTTTTTGTTACAAAATAAAGTTCAAATCAAAGACTACAAAAAATCCTAGGATTCATAATAATTTATTATAATGAACTTTGGACTCCTTTATTTTGGAAGAACTTAAAAGACCGGTTTCACACTAATATAAATTAACCTATAATTTACTATAAAATAAAGTTAGGCTATAAAACTTCCTAGGATTCATAATAATTTATTATAATGGACTTTGATCTCTTCTATTTTGGGTTGTGAAATATATTATTATGTAGTTCATAAAAAATTAGGTCAATGACATTATTATCAGATATTTTATCTATTACGACTCCAGATTTGGAATGTAACAAAGCAATTAATTTTATGCAAATCACATCAAAATGTTTGAGCTTTGATTTTATCAAAAAACAGTGGCAATAAACGTATAAAGTGTTGTAAATAACCGTTATACATACAAGGTTTATTTTATTTACAACTACCTTATAGAGAAGTTCAATATATTTACAAACAGTTTAAACTTTGAGTTCCGAGAATTACACCCTGGTTAAAATATGGTTTAAATAAAAACATAACGTTTGAATCTTTGGGATATGTAATATTTTTAGAAAGCTTTTATTTTATCTCATGTAAACATTTGGAAGAGTTGTTAATTTAGGAAACGTATTTTTTATAAATCTATTAATACTTGTGTATTGAGGTACCTACTACTGTAAACTAGCCAGTAATATACAAAGTACATGAACATAAACTAAAGTTTATGGAGATTAATGTACGAGCTTTATTCAGTCTCGTTTGAATACAAATCGTTTTCATATTTATTAAAACAATGTATTGTAAAATCCTGGCTTGACCGCACAATCTATTGCTAGCATAAATCAGTCCTAACATTAAAATAAGATTCTTAAATCAAGTCCACCATACTTATTTATCTATCCTATTCTTAAGCGCTGTGAGTTTCAGCTAAAACTTTTGTCATTGAACTTTATCCCAGCATTTTACCTAGAACGACTCCTTCTCTGATCTATGTATACCATTCACTAGGTTATACAGTAGCTGGTTTCTATTGTTACTCTACACAAGTCTAGAAGTCCAATACAAAATAAATACAGTACCCCTACCATGAGTTTACCTGTGACGAGGTCGATAGCGTCTACGTAAAAAAAATGTTGTCAATTCAAACGTTCGAAAGCAAACAAGTAGTAGTAATATTCTACTAGGGTCTATCTAAAACTCAGTCTTAAAATATAGCAATAAAGAATTAATGTAAGTTATAGTATTCCAGCTTTTATCTTTGCCCACGTAGTTTATCGGTTATCGATTCAGGAAGTAGCCTACGTCACTCCTCTGGATCCAAGCCTACCTCAAACCACGTTTCATTAAAATCAGTTTAGCGGTTTAGCCATGAATGTGTAACGTACAGATAGTCATTTGCATTTATGATTAGTATTAGTTACTAATTAGTCCGGATGGATTAATATTATAATTAAATAAAACGTGTTAATGTGATGGGCAAGTGAATTAATTAAGGATAAGGTGGATAGTAATTAACGTATCCAAAGCCCGTAGCACTATGATGACCTTAGTACGAAGTATACTTGGATCTAAAATTATATGCTAGTTTTTGCCGTGATGACCGACACTTTTGTGGAAGGAGCCGCGAACAAAAGCTAGTAGGTAAATACATGATAATATTAATTATGTCACCACATAATTGTTAACATTGTCGGTTTATAAAAATTCACGGAGTACCGTAGTATAAATAGTGTCGGAGTACTATAAATTGTGTGCAAATTGAGTACTACTACAATGTTACGGATTAGTTTTTCAGTTAATCGAACGCGCCCCTCGACTTTTGATATATATTTTTTCACAATTTTTACTAATATTCTATTCCAGCCTATAAACGTCCCACTGCCGGGCACAGGCCTCTTCCCATATAGAGAAGGCACGAGCATTGATCACCACGCTTGCTCTCTGCGGATTGGCGATTTCAGATCCCAATTTTGGAATCCAGGTTTCCTCACGATGTTTTCCTTCACCGTTTGTCAGTAATGTCTTAGAATAATTAAGAAAGTACATATAACTTTAAAAAAAGCCACATTGGTACTTGCCTGGGTTCGAACCTGCAACCTTGTGCATACAAATCCGTTCATTGAACCGCTAGGACACCACGACAGTTCAGATTTTACTATTCGAGATAAATAATTAAATATTATTGACAATGTTCCGAAAACACTTTATTACATACAGGAAGAGAATGGTAAAAATTATGTCTAGAACCAAAAAACATGAGCTTTAAAACCAGTCTTTTCCTTAACTAGTCAAGTATAATATTATGACGGTATCCTGGATATGTTTTTTTATTATTTAACACATATTGGAATTTTAATTTGACCGTGAGCTATAAATAGGCTCTAAGATCGTCCAAGTTTAATGTATGTTTCTAAAACACGTATTAGGACCGATCCGCCCTTGACCCGGTTTAATGTTCGTTTTATCGCTTTTTTATTTTATTGAAGAATCTTAAGGAACAATTTTCGTGTGAAAATGCCTTTTAATATTTTACGTCAACCTCTTAAATATTTGGATTTAGGTATATGGAGATATTGAGCTGGGATTTATTGCAGCAACCCTTAAATTATACCGTAGAACTGGATTACTTATGGCGAGCCGTTTCAGCAAGCTATATTTCCTTAACACCGCTTAGGTTTTCATTTTTGCAAACATAAATCAACAACAAATGCCAACTAAAGACATTACGGACTAAATTGTACCGCTTAGAAGTAAAACTAAAACAATTTAAGATAAAAAATGACACTTTTTTATACTGTAGTAATTTTTTTTATTAATAAAACAAAGGCGACGAAGTGTCAGATGACTAGCAAAAGTAATTAATTCAAATATGTCGTGGAAGGTAATTAAAAATCAAGATATTTAATTACAATTCAAGTGATCTTAAAGTACGTGTAGAATATTATTAGTAAGTAAGAATGTTTGATGTGAAAAGTCATTTCCCGAAAATTAAGAATACTGAAACAAAAATTAACGAAATTTTGGATAACATTTAACAGGTTTACGAGTATATTCAATATTTTGCGACCATTTAAAAGAATATATTGTACAGTTACGAACAAAAATATGTATAAATAGCGAAATTGTTAAACAAATACGATGATTTTTGTATTTAATCTCAATAAGAAAAATATGTACATGATTAAGGAACTGTTTTCAATATTTTTTTCATTACACGTTTTATAATACAAATCTAGGATTGAAGATAAACTCAATTAAAAATTAAACAGATCATACAAGTCATCTATGTTCTTGTGTTAAAATGGTTATTACAATTATAACTTTAGCTCTATTTCAGTCGTCGTTGTTTGACCTTTTCGTCTCCGCCATTTGGTACACGAACATAATGATAAATCCTCTTTTTGTCATTTCTAATGTAGCAACCTGTTAATGGGTTTGGGTAAAGGTCTCTCTGCCAAGGCCGCTCTATATGTCAAAGCCTACAGAGGGTAATTTCTTGGAAATCATGAAAATTCTATGTGAAATGCGATGGCAATAAATATTAACTTTTAAACTATCGCACTGCATGTTTAAAGTAATATAATTCACGGGAATAAGCGCGTACATGCATAAATACCTTTTTTATTGGCATTTTTTGCATTAAATAGTTTGTATGTTTTACTTATCATTATTGAAATAAAAGGTAAAAAGCTATCTCCATTTTTTATGTCAACAAAGAATTTAAATTCGGTTGCTAGATGCTAGATGGGAGATAAGCTGGGTATAAAATCCTGCCATACTCAAAGAAAAGCATCGTCGAAGTTATTTACCCTCAGAAGACTGAGAGGTGGATAAAATAAATCGATAATAAGAAATCCCTTAAGTAACCAATAACGTTTTTGAGTACTGGCAATATTATTCCTTTATTGAACTTGCCGTTATATTCCGTGTAATAAGGTTTGAAGCTATTCTTCTCCGTTGAAATGTTTTAAACATACAATAGGAAGGTAGGTACCTACAACTTGTATAAAATTTTAATCAATACGCTTATTTGTTTCGTGTGACAATTTACAAACGTAACGAATTAAAATAAGCCGGGGGTTAATAAGTTGAAACGAACATCTGATTCGTTACGCTTTTTGTTGCCACTCGTAATCCGAAAACCCCTGTCTTATCAGCCACTTCCAATGTACGAAATGACACGAGAAATTTTAATGTTAGGCTTAAGGGTTCCTTATTACAACTAAACCCTTACTGTACTGAATTTAAATGGATCAGTTATTTTCCTTCTGTAAAATTGATTATTTAATTGCTTTGTGCGTCGAATATATTATTTACGTAAAGCTCGTTTTGTTTTTGAGAGTCCATTAGACATCCTGAAAACTGGTGGTGGTTTAAATTCAAGTTTTTTTTATAGATTAAAGATTTGTTTTCGCTGCTTGTTGTTTTGTTCTAATATACATTAAAAAAGATTTATATTTCTATAAAAAACATTAATATAATAATTATTTATAATTATTTATAACATAATCAATTTACTGCACTCAGTTTTTTTTACTTTTGCGTCATCATTCCCAATCGATTTTTGAATTTTTCATTGAAACATTTTCACTAACACACTTTGTTTATTTAAGCCTCCTGTGAATCCTTTATTATTTTTACACCACACTGAATGTTTGTTGCAGGACAAAAAAAACATATTACTCCTTCCTTTCGTATGATTGATTACTTTTCCTCAAAGCGACGTGCATGGAAGACATTTACAATGACATATCTTCCATTCACAACCCTCATGCATTATAAATCAAGTTTGGTTTGTTCCAAAATAAATACTTCTCTCTATGTTTGGGATCCAATGTGATCATTCAGGATTATTCATTTTTGAGTTTGAGTTTGAGTTGTTGCAAATACAATTATTTTATTTTAATAATGATGGGGTTACTAGTTGAGGGTCTCGTGGCTAAGTGTAAGCCGTACGGTTTGACCGATAATACAGGTTAAGCCGCGCTCGCCGCGGTTGATCCGTGGATGGGTGACCGTTTATAACATACCGAGACCCCTCCGTGTTTCGGAAAGCACGTTAAACAGTAGGTCCCGGCTGTCATACATAGATCTTTGGCAGTCGTTAAGTCAATTCTGACAACCAGTCTTACTATGGGATACTGTGTTTCCCAGTAAAATGGGTTGTGGAGGTCAGATAGGCAGTCGCTCCATGTAAAATACGGTATTCAGCTGAATCGGGTAAGACTTTTAGCCGACCCCAACATAGTTGGGAAAAGGCTCGGGAGATAATGATGATGAATGATGGGGTTAAAAAAAATCTATTTTCCTTATTCAATATATTATTATACTATATCACAGTAAATAGAAATTATATAAAATGTAAACACATAAGAAAATATCAAAACGTCGACCTCGCTACCTAATTCTCATCGTAAAACATATTACGTAACTCGGTCAAATGACAGATAAACGGTAACACCTATATTAAACGTCAAATGATTGCCCTTTTTCTAACTTCAAATAAATATGTTTTTAATGGAAACACGTTTTTAACGCTATCTCGATGTTATGCAAGGAATTTTAAATGTGTGCCAATACTTATCGCCTTGGTAAATATTAAAAGCGAGGAGAGAAAAGTTTAATTTATTGAGAATTTATTGTTTTTGCCGGTTATCGTGGCAAAAAATAGTCTATTTTCTTTGTTAGGATACTTTATACTAAGTTTCATCTAAATCAGATATGCAGTTTAGTCGTGAAACAGAGTGACAAACATTCGCTTTTATAATATTAAGTGTGGAAGAATATATATGGAGTGTTTTTTTTTTCTTTATAAGGCCTTGCAGTGACACTGTAAAGGATTTTAAGTTTTTGTTTTTAAATTGGATTAAAATGTATTTGTTTGTGTGTGCAGTGCTACAACGGGCGCGATCTACCAACCGTTAACGAGTCACCCAGCGGGAACGGGTGGTCGCGGGCGTGGCGCCTGCGCATCCACGACCCCTCCGACTCCGTCGACTCCCCTCGCAGCATCTCCAACTCCAGCCTTCGTGAAGTCGACGACGAACTCACCGGCGAAGAGCTGGCCACCTACATGTACCACGTGAACTGTAACATAGGAGGACTGACCTGAGACACGTCTGTGTAATGACCAGTGACCATGCCATAGCTCGACCGAGCAAAACTCCTAGTGAAGGTTGAACCCAAGAGTGATCGATTTTATAGACGTTTCGTACGATTGTATATAACTTTGTTGTTGTTAGAGGCTTTAAGATGCAGTGTGCACTTAAACGCCCGTTTTGATGTTAAGTGGTAATCTGTGTTAGCTGAAACATGATAAAATAACGAAAACATTGTCCTTGAGAATTTATGTGATGGTCGGAGCCAAAGTAATAGCTTCCTTACATAAGACGGTTACAGGCTATATTATAAGATATCGTCCCAGAGTTACCTACCGGAGTGTCATAAAGCTGTTAATCTTTGGCACGCACTGCCCATTACTCATTCTATAATCTATTAATTACTTTAAGGTGACACTTTACCTAAATTCTAGCTATCTACGTCAATAATGTTGTTTGATTACTCATTTACATAATTTAATGAACAATGTACATTCTAACGGTTTACATAAATGTGGTATTAGGTACTTTATTTATTTAAAAACAGTCAAAAATATGATAGAGTATTTATTAAAATACAGAAAAGTGGATCTAAAGATAATAAAAATAGGTAATGATGTCCATAATAGTATACCTACGGATAATGTGTTGGTTGTATGTGCTAGGCACAATTTAAGAGTTGAGAGTTTGTGTGCAATTGAGTGTTGGAGAGAATGGCAAGGCTAATGTTTTGTTACAATATAAAATACTCGAATAAATTATATACGTGTAAAGCCGCGAAAACAAGAAATCCTAGCGTTAAATGGACCGTTGTTTCCCGCCCAAATCTGTAAGGGTCGACCCATACATCACTGAATTCGGGGACGCGTGCCGACAAACTTTATTCATATATTTGAGACAAACGTCCAATGTTATTATATACCTTTGATTTTATGAGTCGGCCTTCATGCACGCGGATTTGTGCCCATACTCGATGAGACTGGAATATCAGTGTGATGATAAAGAATAAAACTGTTATACGTTAGGATACGTGTGTGAACTAACTTAGAACCTTAGTGTACGTACTTATAAGGCAACAAAATACTTTGTATATTGTCATCGAATATAATAGTACTTGCTTTGTAAAAAACAGGCTGTATATAAAACATATGTACGTATTTTAAACACAAGCGTAACTGACTTGATTAGGTATAGAAATAAAATTAATGAATATTTAATGCATTTTTTTTATTTACTGCGTGGTTAAATGATTTGCCCATTTAAAATTAAATCATGTTTTGTACAACGTCATGTTTTTAGTCATATGTTATTATGTTAGGGGTATTAACAGGCTTTGGCTGTGTATTTTATTAGATAGAGTAATAAACAATAAGAAAAAATGGATATAAGGTAATTTGGCGGTAAAAGTTAAACTGTTTGATTATTTGCAACTTAACTTTTTATAACATGAAATTGTGCCATCTGATACGTTACTACAGGATACAACGATAATTTTTTTTATGGCTTAAAATTTAAACAAACGTACGTAGGTAATCCACCTATTAACTATTGCTGAAAGGACTGAAAATATTTAACTGTTTCTGCTACATGTTATTTCTTTAATACAATTTCATAATATTTACAAATAACGTTGTTAATGTTTATTAGATTTTGTATTGAAATGTGTGTGAGTCTAGCAAAATTATATTGTTATAAATTCCGCCTTATAATAATACTAGCTGTGTCCCGCGGTTTCACCCGCGTGAATACCTAGGTCCCGTTCCCGGTGCCTTTGTATATAATAACAGACAAATAATTAGCAATAAATTAAAATTGCGACTATAATTTGAGATTTAAACTATCCTATCTCTCAAGTTGGATCGAACTGCACATGGTGTGCGAATTTTATTATAATCGGTTAAGTGGTTTAGGAGTCCATTGAGGACAAACATTGTGACACGAGATTTATATATATTAAGATGTACCGTTACCGTACATTGCTTTAATAAATAAATAATAATATTCATTAACGTATCTGTGCTTAAAGAGTTTGTGTATCATTGTACTACAAGTGATATATATATATATTAAAAAAAACAACCTTTTATATAAATCAATATAGTCTAAAAAAATAAAAACCATTATTTAATCTTTTATAAAACAATCTTTATAAACAATCAACTCTATCCATGTATTTTTATTCAAACTAAACGTGTATGCAAAATTTCAGTTAAATCGAAAATCCGGAAGTGGGTTGTAAGACATTAGAAGAAATACCTGAACTAATTAAATAGCATACAACTTAATTAATTAATAAAAAAATAATAACAATTATTAAAAAAAGTTGCATAAACGCTAGTTAAATCTAACACAAAGTTAAACGAAACCATTGTAAATTCGAAAGGTTTTATATTTATATTTCTTCTCTCTACTTTCACAATATCGAGAAAAAATATCTGTTATTAAAATATCTTGTAGTTTAGTATCAGATGGGACCAACACGCATGTCACATTAAAATGTTATAGATTAAAAATATCATTGTTAATAGTAGGTAAATAAATTGTTGTTGTAAAGTATCATAATGAGTGATCTATTTTGATTATCAATGTCAATGAATTAAAAAGGAAATTCTTCCAAACTTACCCCTTTTGTTTTATTTATTTATTAATTGTACAAAAAATTTGTTTATTAAATAAATAAATGTTGGTAGTAGGTGCTTGTTGCGAATAATTAATACGGCTTACATTTCATAAAATTACACATACCCATTTTCTGGCTGGCCGTTTCCCAAGTGCGTTAGAATTGGCTTCTAGTCACGAACTGTCTTTACATATTCACAGATAATATCTTAGTAAAACTGGTTTTTGGAATTAAATTATAATAAGCCTTATCATCGATGTTAAAATATTCAAAACCTTAAATTTCTCCGAATAAATTGTCTTTTAATTCTAGCATTCAACATTCTAATCAATGAATCGAATAAAGAATAGCGGTCTACCGCCTCGAGATTGTTATTTGTAAGTAATATCTTTCGCCTCAGCGCACAGTAAAGGCAGTATACACCTCATTGGACACAATATTTCAACCCTACATTGCTAGATACGTTTGGATACGGCGCCCGTGCACCTGCGCTTATGTCACCACCTTGATTAATTCTAGGAAATATGGAGCATAGCTAGACTATATTATCTTCTATATACCTACTTTTCTACATAGTATATTAAAAGTCTCTTTTTGAGGCTGTTTATCAGCTACACAACGTAAAGGATTTTGATACCGTTTTTACTAAAAGAAAGAGCGTGAATTGAGAAAGGTTTACTTTTGCAAATAATATGTAAAAGAAGATGTATGTTCGAAATTCAATTTGCAACAATATTTTAATATAAATTGCATGGTGAAAGTTACAGCTACTGGAAATGTGACTGATTAAAATAGAGTGAAATAATTAAATGCTTTTAAAACTTAGTAATTAGCAAGTCAACGCAAAGCGTGCCTCGGATATGAATAGAGTCTTTGTTGCAAATTTAATTTTGTTTTATTCGTTCCTTATTAAGTAGTTACTAGCGTTAAGAACTGATATTAATTCAGATCGGCGAAGGAATTTTACTTTTGACTTGTGAATAGATTTCTTCTTACTTGCATTTAAGTCAAGGAAAAAGGGTCCTGAAAATATTTTTATTGCTATGTTTATTAACATACATGCGTAAAGAATACAATTACTACCAGATGATACCGGATGTTTTGACCCAATTTTTCCTATATCGCCTTGTTCCTTAAATCTTGTCAAACTGAAATGACGCGAAACACTGCAATAGTGTTGTGTTATTGATGGGGTAAAAGGATTTTTGTTTTTGGTTTTTCGCAATGTTCTTTGTCACTCTGGTCCTAACGGAATATCCTACGAGAAATATGTACGAGCTAATAACTGATTGTAGTTGAAACAATGAAACTATCTGTTACTGTATCTGTGTCTAATACTAGCATATTTTCAGTACTTACCTACAAAACCTGAATTTTTTTCAAAATATTATTATGTTTTCGCTTTGTGGTGAACATGTTTATGCACGAACTGAGACACAGACATCTCATCAGGGACCTAGCTTTGTGTTTATGATTATACTTTTTGGTTTTATTAATAAGTACACAGATTACTTACATACGTTATTAGCACGTGTTTTGGTTGTAGTACATATATAAAAGTATTTTGTATGACTATGCTACCCTTACTATAGCCATAGGTACAACCTACAACCTACAAAAAAATAAATGAAAATATTGTGTTTATTTCTATTATGAGCCATTGTAAAAATGTAAGAAACTACATGTTAACAAATCGATTCAAGTTTGGGAATTTGCATTCGTCTAAATGCTAAGTCTTATCTCTTGGCATGTAAATGATGGTCTTGATAGTCCGTGACAAGAAAGATAAAAACTTAACGTAAATAAATTTCAGGAAAACTCTCGCATAAAGTACATGGTTTAGTGTCTTGATGTTTCTATTTTATTAACTAAGTGTGCGCAGTGCTTCGTGCAATCAAATATACTTTGTAAAATATTTGTTTTGTCTTCTACAAATTATTATTTTCAACGATACCATAAAATCAATGTCATTGTGAAGAACTTAATTTTCATTCAATATTAAATAGTCTGCAATATCAATAAAATCAAATAATATAGTTTTTAATATCAATAAAAACTTATTTCAATATTAGGTATACGATGAATAGGTTAATATTTAAAAGCAAATAATAGATGTCTAGACCAGAGTTTTTAATACACGAATAACAATACTTTGTAACTAGCTTAGAAATAATAAAATTACGTAAAGTATGACAGAATGTTGAATATTAAAACATATTTTGAATATTTAATTTACTTATTTACGTAATGAAATCAGACTGTCATTATAATTTCTACTAGGCATTAAGTACCTACGTCCTACATGTATTTGTGTTTTCATTAAACAATTAATTTATGTCTTCGAAAACAATTTTTAATTTATTCAGTTTTAAATGAAAGAAGATTACTTTGCAGATAAAGTAACTTTTTATTGGTTTTTAAAATACCTATGGTTTTTATTTTACCTTTCTGGTTAAACAAAGAGAGGTTTAAAAAATTCAGCCGAGTTGACAGTGCGTAAAAAGCAAATGGTTTTTAGTCGTTTTTTTGCATTTCTTTCTTTTACCGATCAAGTATTTGTTTACAAAGGGGATATTGTACTGAAACATTAAATAACGGAAACAATATGTATATAAAAAAAAACGGTATTTTAAAATTTAGAATAGGGACTTCTATGCCTTCGCCCAGCAGTAGGGCACTAAGTACTTTGCAGAAAAAAATATATATTATCGAATTATGAAAACGAAAGTAGCTAAATAGTTCCTATTAAAAAGAGAGTATATATTGTATTACGGCAACGGATTCTAATGAAATAGTCCAATCGCAAAATAATCAGTTGCAGACATCCATATCATATTAGCAAACCTTGTCAGATCAAAAGAACAATAAATTTTCTTTCAATGTGTGGCAACAAGATATTAGAAAGAAAGCTCTCAACTGATATGAAATAATTAATTGATAGAAATCGAGCTCTTTATGTTGTGGTAAAAAGAAATGAAACATCTCTTAGTACATTTTCAGTTTTGTTTTCGTCTCATGGATATATTTTTAGCCAACTATCGCGAAGCAAAAGAAGAAGTAATGATTTTAGCCGGTATATTTTTATTTTCTGTGTAGGCTAGGTTTTGGTAGAATACGTTACGTATTCGTGCATGCAAATGTTGTTATTAGACGTTTGACCCTTACTACTTGAGTTTTCACTGAATTTAATGGAAGGCTTTAAAAACCATTAAATAAAAGAAAGACATTTCATTTTACGACCCACCTTTTATACCTAGTTGTTTCTGTACTTTTAACCTAATTTCAAAATATATCCAGGCTGTCTTTTGACATCATCAGCGAAGAGACAGTATGTCAATATTATTTCTTTGTTTATAAACATTTAGTTGCCATAACAACGAGAGTGGTAACTATTTTCTAATGCCCATTTTTTTTTAATTGGTTGATTTAATTTCAAAATGTTGATAAAAAACTAATAGTTTGATTAATAAATAGGCTTTGCTCGTGGCATAGCCTTATTTTGTAATTGCTCAACTTCTAAGCTGCAACAAACATAATACTTCAAGTTAGACCCTTAGCAATACAATTGCGAAAGTCACATTAAATTTTGTTCAGCAGTTTTGGCGTGATTCGTGGACAAACACACAGACAAACAAAAAACTAAGAATTCAAAACATTCTCATTTAAAATAATATTTCTGAAGGAGATGTAAGACTCAAAATATTTTAACAATATCATAATAATCGTAGTTACAAGTACAAGTAAGGATTATGATCCGATATTATTTTACAAGCAACTTTAGAGAAAACATTTCAATAAAACAATTTGTTATTATCATGGTGTCAGATACATTGTTTATCGGTCTACACGGGCAAAATAGGAAAACAATTTCCGGAGATAAGTCGAGAGAGTTACGATAAAATAGGCGATATCGTAATAAAAACGTAAACAAATATAGGAAAATGTCCTTATCTGAATAGCTTTACATCACTTAGGGTTTAGTGGGACACTTTTTTGTTCATATTTTATGTACCTCATGCATACCTACGTATAGACGTTAAAATAAAAAATTATTTAATACTATAGTTTTTCACTTATATTCAAGTACTTTTGATATTCTTAAATTAATTATTAATTGTAAAGAATTTTCTTGCAAACAATAAATACATGTGACTTCAATAGATAGGTATCTAAGAATTGGATTTGATAGGATTCTTAAGAACCTATCATCCTATATAATATGTTATATGAGGAATACGGGTATAAAAGAAAAAATATCATATAGCAAACAACAAAAGCTGCCTAATTTGCTTATTTGCTTTGTGAGAACCTCTTTAGAAGAATTGATTTCTTTATATTATTTAGATAAAATCGCTTAGGAGATTACAAAGACTGAAATTGTTTCAAAGAGGAAATTGATTGAAGAAAATATACACAAATCAAATTACAGAAACACTTTACTTGGATTGTATGACTAGTAATGTTTTGTAGATAGGTACACTTTATTTATAATATGATTAGTTTTGAAAGATATATTTTTCTACATTAATAGAAAGTGTTTTAAAAAAAGTACCAAAATAAACCACGATAGAATTCATAACAATAATAGTTTGGTTCAAGTTTTTAAATGTAATCTTTATTTAACTACAATAGTTGCCTTAAAAAAACAAATGAACGATCGAAAGAAAATTCAAATTTTAGGACAACACTACGGTTACATTATCAAAATACCTTTTTTTTTGTTCGTCGAATTTCAATTACCTACTACCTATTTGTTGTTATATCCCATATAGAGTTCATATTTCGTGTTTGTATAACGATACCAGAATCACCCTGTATGGAGATGAACACTTAAAATAATAGATACGAAGATTAATGCAAGCTCGAACACTTTCATTATAAAGTTCATATTCCATAATATTTGATCATTAAAAACTTTACTCGATTCTACTCCATTCCCTGTGCACCAAGTTTGATGTAAAAGTATCGATTTATTACGCTGCTTTCCTTGATAATATTGGCTTGAAAACTTCACAAACTTACAAACAAGTAATAAAATAGTTTTTGCTTGTAAACAGGATCACTGGTGTCTTTGAGATTCAATAAATTGGTAAAAAAGGTATGTAAGTAAAACAAGTAGATAAAACCGCATGAAATTACCTACTGTCTTGTTTTTTTAATGTCTACGTATGTGTGTTTATCCAATAAGGAATTGAGATTATTCTCTAATGCAAAAACTCGATTACGCTCAAAAATAAAGTATAACAGCGATATGGTAAAAAAGTTGTTTAAAAAGCATCTGAAGGTAAGGTAAGGTCATTCAAGTTTGTGTCATTTTTAATGGACGTTTTTGTTTATTTTTGCCACTGATAGACAGATGCCTCTTAGCAGATAGTTATAAAGGGCCAATAAATATCTTTGACAGTCGATGTTTACTTAGTACTTACTGTCAAATAACAACCAAATGTACATTTTAAATTCGTGTAAGTTTACAGTGATAGTGAGGATGTCGTGGTGGCCTAGCGGTTCAATGAACGGATTTGTATGCACAAGGTTGCAGTTTCGAACCCAGGCAAGTACCAATGTGGCTTTTTCAAAGTTATATGTACTTTCTTAATTATTCTAAGACACTTCTGACAAACGGTGAAGGAAAACATCGTGAGGAAACCTGGATTCCAAAATTTGGGATCTGAAATCGCCAATCCACAGAGAGTAAGCATGGTGATAAATGCTCGTGCCTTCTCTATATGGGAAGAGGCCTGTGCCCAGCAGTGGGACGTTTATAGGCTGGATTATTTATTTATTATTATTACAGTGATACATAGTAGGTAAATATAAGTTTTCGCTGCTTCTTTGTAGGTAGGGTATACTCTACTCGGGTTGCCCACGGGAATAAAAGTATTTTATGTCCTTTTCCGGGTTTTCAGCTATCTTCATCAATTTTCATTACATTTGGTTTAGGTATTAGCAGTGTGGTATGGGGGAGGGGATGAGGTAATAAACTTACGGGCAGACTCAGTTAATTTTAGATTATACTCGTATTACTGGAACAACCCAGTTCCCTATACTATATTATTTTAATAGTACAATTATTAAAATATTACATGAAATCTTATCTATGTTAATATTTACTTTGTTAAATAATTTTAGAAGTTTAGCCTTTTATTTAAATTCCTCTAACTTAATTAAACATTTAAAATGAATTACAAAGCTAATGTAAGGTATAGTATATTTAACATTAACCATTAAACATTTAACATTAAAGATATTTAGAGATCTTTTAATTAAATATACTATCACATTGCTTCCATAGGTCAGTGCTTCGGTTTAAACATGTTCTACTTAAATACGTTAATGCCATTGGAAACAAAATAGGATGATACGCTTTTCGTGGGTATATTACGTTGGTAGTTTGTTGATATCTATTATAATTATATACTTTTTTATATTTTCTTATTAATTAAAGAAGATTTATTGCAAACAAGTCGAGGTAATAAAAAATATGTAGTAAGGAATTTCCACGTAGAAGTCCTAGTCAGGGATAGAAGCACAAAATGGATGAAATTAACAAGGAGTGATAGAGAAATATGGAAAAGAAGAAAGGGATGCTTTTCTCTTACAGTGGGAAGTTTAGTTCGGGCTTAATAATAATAAAGAGAACATATCTTATTTGTTTTTGCGGTCTACCAAAAAGTTTTGCATGATGGAAAAGCAAAACTGCCGCTAGCACAATGAACAATGCAACAAAATCCCAATCTGTAGGTCCGCAGTTAGCTCGCCCATTATCTAACACACCAACTACGTTCAACCCGTTTTGCTCAGTTGGCTTGATTACAATCCACAACACAAATGCACGTACGTATGTTACATAAAGCTTTATGGTTTCAATTAGTGTCTCAAAGAGTATGGTTATCGATATTTTAAAATTAATTTACAGAAGAAGTCAATGCTTAGGTGAATGGCACAGGGGTCTACAGCGACGTGACTTGCTGTGGCTACAATCTCCGCTTGGGAAAAGTATTGGTAGGATAAAAAAAGTAGATAATGTTCTTCTACCCTGAATACTATCTCTACACCACTCTTAGTTTGCTGATAGAGAATGCTTCAGATATTATGTCTGCTAACGTACCTTTCTTTGTGAATTAAATTAAAATAAGTAAATAAAATATGATTAGTACACAAGATTTCAATATTTTTTATGATACGACAAAGAATGACACAAAAGCAAGTAAACACATGATAAACAATCTACATTATATAACTACTTAAGCGACGCTTATTAACAAAAGTTGTTCATCATACACAGCACTTGTTAAGTCAATAACACACGAGGTCTATTCTTGCCGAGCGAGCGGGATTGCAATAGTTCACGGAGACAGTGTGCCCACCTACGATTATTAAGCAAATACCATTTCCATGGAACTACACAACTTGCGTGGGTTGTGTGTCCTACAACTTATCATACAAGCATGGACATGTGTCGCTTTACAATTAATATCTATTGTGATCGAATAGTACCTATATGAAAATAAAAATGTCCCTCAAGCCACTGTATCTTCAGCCTGCCTCGTTTTTGAGTTCAGTTTATAATCCGAGATAACAAGGTGTTTTTTTAATGATTCAAGGATTCCCTGAATGCTTTAAAGCAACAGAGTCTATATAATCAAGCCTCCACTGTATTTAGTATTGTTTTATCGATAATAGTTATAACACAGTATTATGGTGAGAAAATAAATTATGGTATTGAGTAGATTACCCTCATATCCGGTTATTGGAGTTATGAATACCATAGCCGCGAGATAAGGCTTGGGTTATGTGACGGCTTGGGTTAGTGACGTGCTGAGGGCATTCAAAAGCCCCTTAATCCTTTAGGGATGAGGCGAGTATTGATACAGTATAGCCATCTTATCGTATTGCCATTATCTCCGTATGCGAAAAGGCTGAGTAAAACCTACACGTGCAAACGCTAAACAAACACAGTGACGTACTGTGTATCTAGGCAATTAATATCTGTCAAGTTTGTAGGAACAAATTTGGATTAAATTATTATTGAAAATTTGAATGTCATAATTTAAACATTCAGATGTAAATAAAAGTAAATCGATTTGATTTGTAAAATTTAACAAAATTCAGACGATTAAGATACATATATTAAGTTTATCTTAAAATATGTATCTTTATATAAGTAGATTGAGATAGAAGATTAGTAGTTAATATATCTTTTATCTAAATAATCTTGTTTTAAGTCATAAAAATAGAGACCTGATTTAATACTTAACTCAGGTTTCCATGCCATATAATTTCTATGTTCAGTCAGCAGTTTTAGAGTAAAAGTCAAGTTAAGTATGTCTAGCTTCTATCCTATGAATTTGGTTATGTATAGCAAATGTCGAAAGCATTGTATAAGTTACAGAATATGCATTTAATTACAACTACAATTAACTAAATCAACAGATTGGTTAAGCAAGATTGAAACAGGACTTTTTAGTTGTTAAATACATTTTTTTTAAATTGGTACTTCGAAAAACGATTACTGTTGATTGTGTTACTACTTTCTTTTCCAAACTGTTACTACAAGTAAACAAATTAATTTAAATACTTAAGCAAAGTTATTTAAAACTAAACTAGAACGAGACCTCTTTTCTAACTAAATGTGATCTTTCTTGTCTTAATGGAACACAAGGTTCAATTCAGTTCTTGATGTTTTATCCGACCTTTTTTATGGATGCAAATTACATTTTTAAAAACGAAGTAGTTTAGTGTAACAATTTATTTTATTAAACTAAGAAAAGGTAATAAGAATTGATATATTGTAGGCATTTTCTTAAATAAAACGCTTTTCCTAAAATAAATCATTAAAAAATATTCATGAAAATGCAAAAACGTTAAAATACATTATATCTAATATTTACTTACATTCATAAATTATAACATAATAGTATTTAAATAAATTCGAGTCAGATAAGATTATCTCTAAGATAAGATGTTTATCGATAAAACAGTAGCCTTATTTCCAATAAATTATCATTTTATTCACATCCATCTTAACATGGGTTGAAACGCACTGAAACGTAATATTTAATTTATTTATAGTCGTTTTATTTGCGCATAGAATTATATAATTAATGATATTTATTTCTTTAAATAGGATAATCGCGAATTTAAGTATTGTCATAAGTAGCTAGCAGTTAGCTACTTATAGTAATATATGCATTAGGACATAGACAATTAAACGTATGCACAAACGCGGAGCATTGAATCAGGAGTAATCTCAAAGTGTTGACATTCTGCCTTTAAAGATAGCAAAAAGTAAACCGTCACCTTTGGTCTGACTGACCGACGCATGAGTATACCTAAGGGTTAATTTAAAAGAGCGCAGATACGAAACGTATAGATGGGTTAATCTAGATTAGTGTCTAATTCATATTGATTAGCGCTTTAACTCTGCTCTAGTATGGATAGGCCCTAAGAAAGAACTGCGTTAGCAATTGATTTGCCAAACACGAGTTTTAAGCCAGACAACTATTATGCACAGTACAAGGTTCGGTTTGCGCTATAACTTTATATCTTTTATGACTTTTTCAAAGGTACTAGCCTGCCAAAAATGATCTTTATTTTCAAATGACCGTAAGTGCAAGAATTGTACATTAATTCAACAATGAATTAAGAGCATTTCTGTTTACTAACATTAATTGATTATCACTATTGATATATCACTCAGAAGCACGTCGGCATGCGCTTTATTAGGCTTATACCGATCACCGTATATCACTACTCTCGATCTCAGGACGCAGATAAATTGCGACTATATTCTCAGTAGGCGCGCTCACAGTTGTATGGCAGAAGTTTCACCGCTTATTTTGTAAAAACTACTGTGAATATTGCTTTCACAGGTTTACGTGAAGGTCAGACATTGCAATAGAACTACTTTTTTTAACGGATTCTATCGCGGTTTATTTAGATTCATCGGGGAAATAAAATCTAAACGAACCACGACATAATCCGTTTAAAAAAATCTTATGTTAGGTACAGTGAATATGTTGAATTTATCTACTTGTCTAAATACTTATGCGCCTGTATAACTTACAAGGATGTCGATAAAAGGAATCCCGAAGAAAATAACTTTACTTATTGATAAGCTTCAGAAAAATAAAAGTCCTAACTAAATAAAAATGTTTAGTAAATTACATAAAGGCAAATAAAAAACAGCTGAATAATATCTATCACATTTTAGTCTAGGAGAAAACTCAGTTAAGCAATACAAAGGTAAATAAATTACAAAGGAGACAATGTACTAGGAACATAGGAATCTAAAGTAAAATAGGAGGTAAAATAAAGTAGAGTATATTTACAGTCACATTACTCTCCAAAACTTTTTCTATTTGTAGTCGTAGTTTATAAAAAGTATTTCATGGAAGCTGTCCATTGTCCAACGTACACTGGAATTTATCTATACTTAAAGGACTTATTATTTATACTTACATTACATATTTTATATTTTGCGGATAATGGTGAGGTAAATCTAGGGGTCATTGTAGTATAGGTAGGTAGATAACACGAGCATAGGTTTTATTGTAGGTAGGTATAATTATGCCGCCTAGCCTATTCCAAATTGTGTTGGTATTTCAAATGGTTTTCCAGATACTGCAAAATATGATAGTATACGGTATACGGTGTAATTCCTTATTCCTTGGTTACAGTTAACGATTAAAGGGAGGGGACTCATTTACGTAAAGGAACCTAGTAGTTTGATTGTAGTTAGTGAATCAGCTAGCACGAGTAAGTACCAGGCTCTCACAGAAAACGAATTAAGCCAAAAGTCACGTACCAGTTATAACAATTAAAATGGCTAATATTAATCAAGTTGATGACTGCTATTCGTTCAACCAATTAACTTTTATAGTTAATAATTACTATTATTCTTTAGCGAGATAGAGGAGCGCCTTGCTCCTCTCCCGACGAATTGAGAACTACTTTCTTTCTTGTAGTCGGTAAAAAATACAGTTTATATTTGTTTTTAGTGGAAATTAATTTATTAGTGTAGTCCTGAGGATGCCTGAATTACGTTATTTTAAAAACCTTTCATAATCCGTTCTGTATTCCCAAGTAAATTTTCAGAGTACCTACTCTTAGGATTTTCGTAGGCATTAATATTTATTAAATTTTCAGGAAATCTCTCTAATTGGCCATACTAGGAAAGGTCCTCCGGAGAGATTATGCTGCTGTAACCTACTTCAATACGGCGAATCTATTTTCGAAATTGCTTCAGAAGAAGCTTATGTTTTTCGAATACACGCTGTATGTCAAAATATACTCGTAATTTGAAAAGAAAAATCTTGAAAAAAAACAAAATATTAATTCCTATTTCTTATTTTAAAATATCATCGAGTTAAAATAAAAGCTAATTTAAACGTATTATCTCGGAGCTTCTTTTTAATATGGTCATGACACCTACAAAAGTGACGAAACATGAAGAAAAAATAATAAAAAAAAGCGATTTAAGCACATGTATTTCAATATCTGACATTCGCGTACCTAAATCTCAGAAAACATTATCATTGAGTTCGGCTTATAAAAATATTTTGAGTATGTGAAATGGGACTACTGTTCAAACAATTCGATATATTCTCAGGTGATAGCTGTTCTACAAATGAGGTACGTGCCCATTCGACCGGCAAGGGGAAACGATAGCCCGTAAGACAAATCCCACGTGAGTTAGTCACAGATGAAGTTCCCGAAGTAAACAAACAATATTCAAGTAACGCTATAATACTTCTTCCCTTGTATTAGTTCTGAGAGTAAGTAGTTGAGAACTGAGAACTAGATACGGTTCATTAGGTTTTGGTTTGTTTCAGATATGACTGTTGAAGTTTTAATGGCGTTTTACCGATTGTTAATAAGTTTGTGAGTGTATAATAGTTGAATTTGTAATATTGGATGTAAGTTCAACTTGTTTATCTCGAGCAGGGAAATTGCTTATACAATGTTGTGTTTTTTTAGCCCCGGGCAAAAAGGTATTTTATGAGATGACGTGGTACCTGTTTTTGTCACCGTAGCTCCTAAATTGACCGATTAAGATGCGGTTTTTTTTATTGAAATCTGACGTGATTGAGATTGTTACATCATAGTTCATAGTTTCGGAACATATCTAACAGTGAAGTGGCGAGTCAGAGTATGTGCCATTTTATGATCCGATTCTAAAAAAACGTCTTTTGCTGTTGTTAATAAGGTTGAATTTTGCTTGAACCAATTCCCTATTGAATGCAGTTGCCAACCAAGATGAAAATAACCTATTTAGGTTTCGTGAGGATTTATTTGTGGCGAGACTCCCACTATGTAATTGCTATTTTTTGTGTGACTTTGAAGAAGAAACTAAAGCTCTATTTGAGTGTTTATAGCACCCTACGAGCACTTTGGGAATAATTAGGTAAGAAATACCTATTTCGTTTTAGCTTTGTATTTTCGTTAGTAATCTTAAAACATGTTGCACTAGGCTAAACTAATTTCAGTTGAAATAAATACTAATATTGTGAATGCGAAACTAATTTAAGTCTGTTTTCGTGTCTTTCTGTCTGTTACACTTTAATGGCAAAACTACTCAACCTAATTTCATGAAACCTGGTGTGTTGTATCTCAAGAAAGGTCATAGACTATTACCGACACCCACGCAAGCCTCGAGCAAAAGCTAGCCGTTAATATAAATCGCTCCTCTTTCCTCTTCACTTACTCAAAATTGCATAATTTTTATTTCAAAGTTTAAAACACATTTGTTTAATTACAACACGTAACCACAGAGAGGCACGTACGATTAACGAAATGTGTTCAACTAACGAGGCAATCTGAGGTGAGAATGAATGACGTAGGTAATGTTTTAAGGTTTCATTTCATTGTACAAACAGTATTCACTAAGTTACATAAAAGCACAGTGCAAAGAACCTCTGGAATATTTGAATAACAGGTTACATAATATACTTAAGGTCAGAATATAATTATTATTAATTATGTAGTAGGTAGGTGCCTTGTAGGGACTTTATTAATAGTCGACCACATATGATTTATGTGGTTTAGTTATGTTATGTAAATAAAACTCAATCTAATAGATGTTCAATTAAACTGTTTTTAATGTATTTCCAACCACATAGCGCCTTTATAAAACACAAGAGCGACGATTTTCACTTGTGTGAGAGAGTAACAGCATTTTTAAGGTAAAATTACATAGTCTAATCTAATGTCTCGTTTTACAAGTATTTTTATAGCTAATTATCGGAAAAATATACTGTACTTATGTCTGAGGAGAAGTTGTCCAGTCGTCAATCATGTTAGAGGTTTACCGCACAGAGTCAACACTCAGGTACGTAGTGTTGACCGCAAGTATTGTCAATGATTTAGTGAAATCAACTTTACTAACAGAAAAAAAGGCGTTCTAAATTTTAAAATGATGTTTCTGAAGTACAAAAGTACACTTATTCAAGTGTAGTCTCTAGATAAACCTTCAACTTTAAAAATAACATTTTTTATTTTTCAAATATTATATTTGTATCACTTGGGTACCGAACCCGTATGAAGCGCAGTGGTAGTTGCGGTGGTGACCGATTATAATATGATACCAATGACGAGTTACTAAACTATGAAATATGTATAGAAGAAAAGTTCAATTTATTAATCACTAGCTGATCCCCGCGACTTCGTCCGCGTCAATTTCTGTTATTATGACCGCGATTAAGAAGTTTAAAAAAAAAGTATTTCTGCGTAAATGATAATTTTAGTTAATATTATGTTGATAAAACTCTGTAGCAAATAATTGGCAATAATGCATTAATTTCGACCAAATGATTACCTTAAAAAAGGTTATAGTGAGTCAATCTTAAAAGATAGACATATTTTTTTAGTAATATAATTCACGGGAATAAGCGCGTACATGCATAAATACCTTTTTGGGGCTTGACGTCCGCACGCATCCTGACGTTAACAGACAACGAGCCTACATGCCCTACATCAGAGGAGTTACTGACAAAATCGGAGCTTTACTTAAAAAAGTCTCCATCCCGACCGTCTACACTCCTGGGACAAAGGTACAAAACTTGGTGGGCACACCAAAGGATGTCCTACCCCTACAACAACCAGGTGTTTATAAAATCGACTGCAGCTGCGGTAAGTCATACATAGGTCAAACTAAGCGAACGATCGCGGAAAGGCTCAAGGAACATATCGCAGCTGTAAAAAACCGTCAGACGTCTAAATCGGCAATTGCAGAACACTTACTACAGCCTGGCGTAAGTCACTGGATTCAATTCCATCGCGCGCAAGTCCTCTCCACCGATCGCCACTTTCACTCGAGAGCAGTGCGAGAAGCGATAGAAATCAAGAAACATCCAAATTTCAATCGGGAAGACGCCTTAAACTATCAGCATCGTGGTATCCAGTGATTCGCTTAACACAACCGCGCTTTTCTAGTAAGTCGGATAGTGATCAGAATACGGACACAGTCAGTGCAGTGTGTAGGGTACTTAAAAAACATGGGGTAGATGAAAAATCATGAACTTCGTGCACGGAAGGATGACACCGCATCTCCAGTCTGCTTGCGACCACGGCCGGTGTAACCCGGTCGAAACGTCAAGCCCCAAAAAGGTATTTATGCATGTACGCGCTTATTCCCGTGAATTATATTATTATAAACATGCAGCGCGATAGTTTAAAATGTAATATATTTTTTTAGATCATTTAAAGAGGAACAATTCTTTCATACATATATTTTGGGTAACTCGAACCGTTTACGCAGCGCACGCAACGGAAGCTTTCAAGTATGAATATTTTTCCCCGTTTTTGTGACATTTTTCACTGCTGCTTAGCTCCTATTGGTCGCAGCGTAATATTATATATCCTAAAGCCTTCCTCGATAAATGGACTATCTAACACAAAAAGATTTTTTCAATTCTAACCAGTAGTTCCTGAGATTAGCGCGTTCAACCAAACAAACAAACAAACTCTTCAGCTTTATAATATTATATAGTATAGATTTGATATACCCAATTAATTATCGAGAAACAGGAAGTTGGTCTCTGTTCATACACCCTTAGCGGTTAGTGGTTTTGAGGCTGTTTTGTGTTGCTACAGTGAAAAGGGAAATCTACACGAGCGACGTAGCCTGTCAAGAGAGTGGTTTACAGCTGTCGTAATAATAACATCTTATGTAAAGGCTCTTTTAAGCATTTCGGTTGCGTGTTAAAGCTTGATGATACTTAAGTTTTTGGATAAACTTGCATTTTAATACATTTAAAGAACAAGCTCTAACAGCATCTGCAATGGGATCGTGGATAATAAAGACAAATCGAAAAACCCCAAACATTATGGAGTTGCATCGTTTCATTACAGGGTTAATGCGGCCACCTTCTAAATTTATCATTGAACCAGCTCAAAAGTCCATAATATGGTTACCCATCTTATGTAAATTGCAATATTTTATTTCAATTGGATGTCAAAGTTAACTTTAACATATAGGTACATTCTACAGCTTTTGAAGTGAACACACATTCAAAGTTAAATAAAAGCTTGTACACATAAATTACAATTAATAACTTACGGTACGTACAATAGCGGAAGGCAACTAATAATACTATACGCATACTAATGTCGCAGTCTTATCTATCAGCCATTCATCTGAAAAGTCCATCGGATAAGGAATATTAATAGACCCTCTGTGTATTTCTTGTTCTGTTACGTTCAACACAATCAACAGCGGTGAACACACTAATTAACGTTACTCTTAATGTAAAGCTTCATGAACTTAATAAAGTATTTTTATTTAAAAAGCAAAATAGCGATTATTTACTAACTAAATATGTGGGTACAGAAAAAAACAACTCTTTTTTTAACTCTTTCATTTTATGAATTATTTTTATGACTCTGTTTGTATCCGTCTGTTATGCATTCACGAGTAAACTACACGACAAAATCTGATGAAATTTGTTATCGTAATAGTTTGAATTATAAGAAAAGCATAAATATAGGCTTTTGCCACGAAACTACAAAAATATCTAGATAAAATGACCTAAGTAACTTAAAGGAATAAACAACAACGTTTAACTTAACAGGTAACCCTATGTAATAAGCTTTTCATCTGGTGGTGAAGTACAAACAGCTCATTGTTAATACGTAGATTTAAAAGTCATTAGGCAGTTCATTCGAATCAATACAATATGGATACATCAATTACCTACTTATGTAGATACTATACATAGAGTGTCATACCATTTATCAAGTTCCGTAGTTTAATTAAGTGTGATGTAACATTGAAAATTACCATGGAAACCCATTTTAGGTTGGCTGTGGCTTATCTCAGGACGTCGGATTGATCGATGGGCATTAAAACCATAACTATTATTAGTGAAGTTTGTATAAAATGGAGTTGACACATTGCCAAGTAAACACTTCACTTAAACGGAAGTGTTTGGTGATTCACTTTTTAGATGATATTTGAGTTAGTTCCAAAAAAGTATATTTTTAAAATAATACTTATTTTCATAGAGTATTCTCCTTTATTCGTTTCGTAAAAATAATGAAATCTTACTTGTGAACATTCAGATTTTTGGGAATCGAATGTCTAATAAATTGATATTGGATACTCGATTCATAAATATATCAAAAAAATATTAAACCAAAATTTAAGTGGTGAAATTCGTCTTCTGCGTAGCCTTTTTCCCAAGCTATGTTGTCGGTTTTCAGTCTTAATGGATTAAGCTAAATACTGTATTTTACACAACTTCATACTGGGTAACACAAATTGTGAATAAACTATTTTAATAAAAAGAAATAACAGCAAATAGCTCCTAGATATAATGCGGTCAGTAATTTTCAAGTTGTCATGGCTTAGTGCTAAGTGCTAAACTATCTGCGGTGAAGGTTACTTTCTACGCTGATACAAGCTACAAGCACTTAGTCAATGGCCACTGAGTCATCACTTAATGACTTTGTCTTAGTTCTTACAAGGTTACTAAAAAAACTACAGTTTAGTAGTACTAAAAGACTTTTGAGGTAAGGAGTGTTGCTTTCACTGGACGCTTCAGTTTTGCATAGTTTCTAATTAAATACTAACAATTATTTATATTATTATGTATGACTGTATCTCTATTTAAATGTGTGTGCAGTATGTGTGTTTGTAAATGGTTTGCTACTTCATATTCAATTTATTCATAATTATTATTATAAACAACTTACATGGAGTTCTGCAAAGGCGGAACAAGTGAAACGACAGGTTGCTTACTTAAGACTGACTTTATTCAGGATCTCACACTTATTTATAACATGATTTACTTATACACTACACCTCTTATCCAGGAGAAAAAAAAATTAAATTAGACATTTATATTTTTTTCTCATCTAAAATGTATCAACTAAACAATGAAGTTCACACAAGTTCTTAGTACTTATTAATATGTATTATCATTAGACATATCATTGCAAATACATGTATGCATAGTGCATATTATCTACGGTTCGTAACAAGCGCTCAATACTCACTAGGGTATCTGTTACATTGCAATAAACATTGTATCTTATTTCAATAACATTATATTACTTAACACTTTAATAGCGTAATTAATTAATTTCTTATAATATTACCTATTAGGCTATTAGGAAACAAACAATTTTGTACGGTTCTTATGAACTATGTTGGGTTTTCCATTTATTAATAATTCTACATTCGGCGATAATTCTCGAATTACACTGTACGGACCTGAATATAGTTCACTTAGTTTGTTACCAGTTTCATTTTTTAAAAGAACTAGATCACCTTTCTTGTAAACTACTGTTTTTACCTTCTCATCATATTTATTCTTACGTATTATTTTCGACTGAATTAAGTGGTCACGAGCTTCCTTCTGGGAAACTTGAAGCCTATATTTTAACTCTAAAGGATAGTGATCACTGTTGTAAAGTGGATCAATAACATTTTGTGTCAAATTATGTGGGAGATTACACTTTTTACCAAATACCAACTCATACGGGGTATAATTTGTTGAACTATGTACGGATGTATTATATGAAAAACACCAAAAAGGCAACCAACAACTCCAGGCTTCTGGATGGTTCTCTGTCTGTATACGCAAATATGCTCCTAAATGTTTATGGCTATTTTCTAATGCACCTATACTTTCGTGGTGGTAAGCTGTTGAGTTAATGTTATTAATTTTTAATAATTTGCAAGTTTCGTTCATTACTGCTGACATAAACTCAGTACCTCGATCGGTTGCAATTGTTGTTGGAATTCCATAACGAAGTATGTAATTATTCACGAATGCTTTGGCTACTTCTGTGCTACTCTTAGTAACTAACGGATATGCTTCCACATACTTTGACAACTCACACTGTAGAGTTAAAATGTAAGAATAATTATTGACATCTTTATCTAACGGCCCTACTAAATCTAAATATATTTTTTCTAATGCTGAATGTGCCGTTGTTGTAATTGTCATGGGTTCTTTAATGTTCTTTGTATACTTTTGTTTCTGACACTGATGACAACGCTTTACAAACTCCGTCACGTCTCTATCGATCCCTGGCCAAAAGTAATATTTTTTAATATTCCTGACCATTCGTCTGATACCTGCGTGGCCACTAGTAGGTAACAGATGAAAGTCGTTTAGAATTACTCGCCTATCGTCTTTAGTATTTATACGCTTGACATCTTGTACTATACATAACCGCGGTCCGGACCACTCTCTACATTTATCTATCTCATTACTCAATTTTTTAATAAAAACCTTATTATCCTCTTGTTTTAAGATATAAATTTCTTCTACATTTATTACTTGACAAAAATCACGTAGCTCCCTCGCAAAGTCGCTTGGCGTCAATTGCGATTGGGCAGCTGGATTAATATAAATGGTTAACCTTGAAGAAACGTAAATAAATATTTTATTTTCTTTAGTAATTTCCGACTTCTGTCGTGATTTATCTATGTCACTATGACTTGCAAGTCTGAGCTCTACCGAATTTCTAGGTTTATTATGTGTCTCCACAACTTTCAGTTGATCAGGCTGATCGTCGTTTGAAACAATAATATCCGAGGAATTCGACTGCCTCTTCCTATATTGAGCTCGCGTCATTACACATAATGACATCACTTTGTCATTCATCTCTTTTAAATCTTTACTTGTTACACGTATCCGTGATAATGCGTCTGCCACCGCATTCTCTTTACCTCTTACATATTCCACTGTGAAGTCGTATTCTTCTAACGCCAATCTAAATTTTAACAAACGACTCGTCGGATCTCGCATGTTAAATAAATATACAAGTGGTTTATGATCCGTTCTAATTATAAACTTTCGTCCGTACAAGTATGGTCTAAAATGCTTTATAGCCCATACAATGGCAAGCAGTTCTTTTTCAATTGTTGGGTACATTATTTCCGATTTATTTAGACCCCTACTTGCATACGCTACTGGTTTTTCATTTTGGTTTGCCAAAACTGCTCCTAGGGCATAACCTGATGCATCAGTTTGTACAACGAAAGTATTGCTATCTGTTAAGTCTGGATATTGAAGTACAGGCGAAGAAACTAGCTTTTCTTTTAGAGAATTAAAGGCAATCGCACAATCTGTATCCCAGTTAAAAATAACATTTTTTCTACATAATTTGTTCAACGGGTATGCTAATGCTGCAAAATTTTTAATAAATTTCCTGTAGTAGTTTGCAAAAGCTACAAATCTACGTACATCATCTGTTTTTTGTGGTTCTGGATAATTTTTCATAACAGTAATTTTTTCTGGATCTGGTAAGATGCCATCTTTTGACACCACATGTCCTAAATATAAAATTTCTTTTTTGAGAAAATCACATTTTCCTGGGTTTAGTTTTAAATTAACTTTCCTAAGCCTCGTAAATACGTCCTGTAAATTCTTACAATGGTCATTTAAGTTTTTTCCAAAAACTACAAGGTCGTCTTGGTAAACAAAGCATTTTTCGAAAGTTAGTCCTGACATTGCCATCGTCATCATTCGTGAGAACGAACTGGGGCTTGTTTTCAGCCCCATAGGCATTCTAGTTAACTGATATTGTCCTGAACAAAAAGCTGTGTATTTACGACTATTTGGTTCCAACTCAACATTATAGTAGCCTTGATGAAGGTCTAAATGTGTAAAATAAATACACCCTGATAGTGAATCTAGTATTTCGGTTATATTGGGGAGGGGAAATTTGTCATCAATAATTGCATTGTTTAATTTTCTATAATCTATCACCAACCTAAATTTTTTATTACCTGCACTGTCGGGTTTCTTCGGTACTAATAACAAAGGGCTTGACCACTCGCTATTAGTTGGCTCAATGATACCTTGCTGTAATAAGTCATTTATTTGTTTCGTAATTTCGTATCTTTGCGAATGTGGTAACCTGTATGGTTTCACATATACCGGTTCCGCGTTTGGTTTTAGAATAATTTTGTGTTTATATATGTTTGTTGTTGTTAATCTGTCCCCTTCTAAATAAAAAATATCTGAGTATTTGGCGCATAAATTTTCTATAGACATTCTCTCTTCTAAATTTAAATGTTTTAATTGTATCAATGATAATAACTGCTTAACCCTCTGTGCATCCTTATCACACCTATCAAAACTACAAATATCATAATCGTTTGCGCTATATATGAGAGGCTGGATGTTATCTAACATTAAATCTTTCTCGGTAGTATTCAATATTCTAATAGGTATCTTGCCATTGTTGGGTGTAACTAAACTACTAGCCATGAAAACACCATCACCTAGTTGTGACGCACACACTACAGCATCACTATCAAAAGATGTTTCTACAAAATGCACGGACTCTGATCTCGCTGGTATATACAAAGCATCCTTGTTCATATCCGTAAATATTGGTACGTTAATTTCATCACCTGATGACGTTCTTAGCGATAACGTATTATTAGATAAGTTAATGTTTGCTTGATACCGTTTTAAGAAATCGCATCCAATAATACCGCTTGCTTTGCACGGCAAGGAATCAAACACGTAACATTTCTGTGTAAATGTAACATTACCAATAACCAGCGGTAAATATAAGTATCCTGTTGCACATATTTTCCCACCTATACCGTTTATTACTACGTTGCAGTTATGAATACGAATGTTTTTATGCAATACTTTATTATATCTTACTACAGAAATTGAAGCTCCGGTATCAAGTAGCCAAGAACATTCTTGTCCGTTTACAGTAAACTGTACGCGTAATGCATCGTCATAAGAAAATATTGTATGTTCTAGATTAGTCTCGAAAAAACTTATTCAACTCCAAATTTTCCTCAGGCTTTTCATCCATCACGTTTACATTCTCCTCTCGTTTATACTGATTATTTCCTCTGCTATTATAAAACCTACCTCTCCTGTACTGTGGTGGTGCAGATCGACGTTGCCCCGTAGCACTACGTCTCCACACACTCGTATTACCACGATAAGATTCGTTTTGACCTTGATATCTGTTTCTGTTTACGTTTCCTCTATTGAAACCTCCACGCCTATATTCCTGATGCTGAAACCTATTGTTTCCTCTGTAATTCCTATTATATTGATAAAAATGTCGTTGTCCCATGAACACATTTGTAGAAGTAGACGGTGAGGTTATTTCCTCATCGACTGCGGATTGGATAGCTTCATTTAAAGACTCAAACTTTCTAGCTGTAATTATTGTACTTAACCTTCGGTTTCGCAATCCATCGGCAAAGCATTTAATAGCAAGTTTCTCATTGACTCTTTTTAGTACATTGTAATTTTCCGAATGTCCTTCTGATTGCGAAATCGTTAGGTCAACAAATAAGTCAGCAATTTCCTGACCAAAATCTGAGATTGTTTTGTTCTCCTGCTTAATAAGTTGTAATTTACTATGCATAGCAGTATACGATTTTTTCGGCAATAAATGTAACCTCATCGCTTTTACTAACTCAGTTACATTATTATAGTTAGCTTCAAGTCGCAATTTAGCTGACTGTGATAATCGGCTTTTCATGACAAATCTAATTAAGTTATTTTGAGACCCTTCTTCTAAAATAGAACTATAATACTCAATACCATCGATCAATTGCTTTGTGACCTCCTCTTGGTCATTCATTACTGGTAGCAAACTAAGTGCTGCTTTTAAGTTGAACTTCTCCATTTCGCTACCGCTTGTCTCTTTACTAGTTTGACATAAAACAACAATTTCTAAATATACTTTATTGAACTTTGCACATAAGTCGTCAATTAATTTATTTTCGGCTGGCTCTTTAAATTCCTTAACTCGACTGATATCCTCTATATACTTATTATACTGAATACACAATTCATTAGCCTCAGCAAATTTTTTATTGCTAACTAAAATATTTTCTCGCCTCCTAGTTGGTCCGATTTTAACTAAATACGTTCTTATTTTTAGTAATTCATCGCACAATTTCTTTAGAGACTCTGCCATTAAAATACATTTCTATAAGTATCTATATTCTCTAGTTCTATTCTTATTATTCTATTCTAAACATAGTGTTATTCATTACAATTCTGCATAACCTGAAAATCTTATTAACTACATACCTGGCACGCACGACGTATGAGTATCTGTCTTCCTGCACATAATATTTTAATGTCCCTAAAACGCGTTTTTTTTTTTTTTTTTTTTTTTTTTTACCAACACGCACTGATTTTATTTAATTTTGATCAACACCACACTTTTTAACGTAAACACATTCTTCTTACTCCCGGCGCCTTATACCTTCCATCTTATGCTGTCTGCTGCTGCTCTTCAGTGGGTCTCACGTAACGTCCTCGTAAGAAGGATCGTCGCGTTGCTCTCTCCTCAAATTCTCTTGCTGTCCATTGGACGTGGCATTTCTTATATTGGCGATAAGTGTAATAAAATACCACCAATGCTATAAATACTACGATGATAATCAGCAGGATGTTAACCGTGGTGAGATGATAATTCAGCTGTTCTGCATGTGCACTGTTATTTCCTCCTGATGCATTCTGTGCTATCACTATCTCTTCTTTTGACTGCGTTTTTCCCATTGCGAAATTGTTCAAAATATATATATATATTTTTTTTTCTTTTAAACAAAATTATGTCTTCCTAGTTAGACAGTCAATCGGTATAATATTCACTTAGCTTATTTATTCACTTTCACACGGAGTGTCCGCTGTGCTTCTCGGAAGCGCCACGTGCGAATATGACACCATTGTCACGGTCGCCATGCAAAGGCGGAACAAGTGAAACGACAGGTTGCTTACTTAAGACTGACTTTATTCAGGATCTCACACTTATTTATAACATGATTTACTTATACACTACAGTTCGATGATTGTATTCTGAAGTAACAATGTGTAAACACACATTAAAAATTAAAACTTAAATATTTTTTTGCAAAGTACCCAAAAGGCTCGCATTTTTTCGTGACGTTTAAAACAACCCATAAATAAGTTTAAAATACTCGTTGTAGCCGACAGTTTTACTAGCGTAGCTTGCAGGCTTAACAAATGTAATATCGAACAAACTGTGCCTGTACTATCTGTCGCCTTCGTGGAAGCGGGACAGCGCGCTACACAACGTAGCGGCATCACGCTTCCACAGGGCTCATATAAAGCGGGCTGCGTTCATGCCATGGTGACACCGGACATCATAACGTAATACTATTATGTTTTTAAAGCGTGAAAAATTTTTGGACACTTTTAAGCCATCTAATTTTTGACAGACAGGAAAAATGTGCAGAATGTAAACTGATTTCAAGGCCTGAAAGTTTTTAGAGAGGTATATGAGACAGCATATTATGTAGGTTAATTGTTAACGAAACAAAATCTACATAGCTAGCTAAAATAGTAGAGTAAATTAATGGCTAAAACTATTACGTATTAAGTTTCGTATATTTATTTAATAGGGAAAAAGAAAACTTTAAGTAATGGCCAACCATCGTAGATATCTTTGATAAACTAGTCCTTAACTTGGTTCCGTTACAAGTAGGCTTTTTTAGAGAAAAATAAGGAAAATCTTAAGCTCAACGTCGCGCGCCAAATAACCTCTCTTTTTATAACATTTCCTAAGGTTACCAGGAAAAGCAATCCTAAATTACTTTTTGTATTTATAGGTAGACATTACAACTAGATTTGCCAATGATTACTTTATTATGTAACACGCATTCTATTTAGGCTTTACTAAGCAACTGGAAGATAATTAATCACTTTGGGAATTACGTTCGTATGTTAGCAATAAATTTCTCCAAAATTCCGCCAACAAAATGGTGGCACGATAGGTTCGTAGATACGCAGAGCAAATTAGAGGATATAAGTACGGTACGAAAACGACCAGTTAAACTCGGATTGTCAACATTCAACGAATACTTAAGGATTTAGAATTTGAATAC
Source organism: Autographa pulchrina (assembly GCA_905475315.1). Taxonomy (NCBI): domain Eukaryota; kingdom Metazoa; phylum Arthropoda; class Insecta; order Lepidoptera; family Noctuidae; genus Autographa; species Autographa pulchrina. The sequence continues at coordinate 9,911,302 of FR997768.1, forward strand.
AGACGCCTTACAATCTCGATAAACAACAGACCCATTTTCATGCGGTGTCGAATAACGGCAAACTGTAGTTACGAAATAGTCTCGGGACGTCGGCTGTTACGTCAGAAGGCTGGTACTTAGAAGCATAAACGATTTTTTTGGAATAAAAGAATTTTATATCAAGGACATATATTATCTAAAAATATACTTGTTTGTACTAACTGTTCAGACATTCTGTTTATTTAAGTTACTAGGAATTATTTTTAAAGCACATTAAATAGAAATAAGATAGTCATCAGGTATACTTAAAAGAAAAATTTAGAAAATAATTTTGTTTTATACTGGCCTTTGATCGACGCAGCACATACATCTACATACGGTCATAAATGTCTACATATATATTCATAGGAGTACAAATTGTGAGTATTTTTAACACATAAAAAATAAGCATTCACAATTTTAAACACAGTTTTTAATTTATTTTACATTATCACCACGCTTGCTCACTACGGAATGGCGATTTGCGATTATAAATGTAATACTGGAAAGATTATAAACTATAACACAACCTTGAAAAACTTAAAAATTGAGTAACTTCTCCCGTTTTCCCAACATTTCCCTTCACTGCTCTGCTCCTATTGATTGTAGCGTGATGAAAAGTATACTATAACCTGCCCAGGAGTATGAAGAATAATTGTACCAAGTTTCGTTAAAATCCGTAAAGTAGTTTTTGTTTCTATAAGGAACATACAGACAGACAGACAGACAGACAAAAATTTTACTGATTGCATTTTTGGCATCAGTATCGATCACTAATCACCCCCTGATAGTTATTTTGAAAATATATTTAATGTACAGAATTGACCTTTCTACAGATTTATTATAAGTATATAGATGAAGTATTCTGTTTGTAGATTACGGTACTTACGACAATAGTGTGGGTCTAGCATAAGGCGAGTGTCGGGGCAGAGGGAAGGCTAGATGGGCACGCGTGGAGTACACCGGAAGCTCCCTTACTGCGCAGCGACCCCGAGCTTGGCTTAGAAACCTATGCAATTAAACAAGCTATCAATCCTGCAAATAAAGTAGCAGCAAAGATACATTTTAACTAGGATTTGTTAGGTATATTTATAAACGGATATAATTTATTGCGTCGCTTCCTTTTTCTAAGGCCATTATTGAGTTCCGTCATCACATCAGATTTTGTTATTATAGCATTGAATAAATCTATTGAGCAATATCTAAATTAAATTGCAGTACATTATTATTTAATTTGAGTATTCGATTACAGGCACAGTCACTGAGACTTGTGAAACGAAATTATAACTAGTTGCTTGGTATACATGAAACGTCTCTCCCTCACCTAAGCGTGGAGCGCGCTACCCTCTGTCCTGAAAATAAGGCATAGTCCTGTCTCGCGGCTCGTGCTAATCCCTCTTCAGCTGACGTCACCAAGTTGTCAGCATCAGAATATCCTCGGATGTAAAATGCATTTAATTGCACGTCTTTTGTTGACTGTAACAAAAAGTAAAAGTTTTTAAGACTAGCTGTGCCTGCGACTTCGTTCGCGTGGATGACGAAACTTATCAATGAGTTTTTAACCGCAAAATTAAGTTTGTTTTTTATTGTTTATACTTTTCCGGGATAAAAACTACCCAGTGTGGTGCCCAAGATAATAAAGAATAATTATACCAAGTTTCATCGTAATCGAACCGGTAGTTTTTGCGTGATACCTGAACAAACAGACAGACAAAATTTTTTTTTTTTTCACACTTTTCGGTTCGGTGTCGGTATAGTAACATCCCCGAAATTAATTTTTTCGATATTTTCAATGTACAGAATTTTCACTTCTACAGATTAATAATGAATAATTTAAAACTATTTTTGTAAAGCTGTAACTCGTGGTTTTGATTAAATATACATATTATTGACTGACGTTAAATTTATTTATTCGACAGAGTTCTATGGATAATCAATAATTTAGATTAATTCTGATCAGTCTCCTGAGAGTTCATAACATGAATTCATAATAGGTTTCTGAAAACGACTAGGTATGTAGGTACTGTACTTTAGACTCCCTGAGTCCTTGAGACATGTATATCCGAGTTAATCTTAAATGATTATTAATTTAAATGAAGATTATTTTATTTTTAACAGCGGAGTTCAGATACATTATTATACTCTGTGTTCCACGTGCGGCTCTGTTCGTGAAGTGTTTGCTTCATTTCCAAATTCAAAACTTTAAACTCATAACTTTATGTCACAATAATAGCAACCCATAAATATAGAAAAGGAACGAATGTTGATCACTACGCTTGCTTACTGAGGATTGGCGATTTGAGCTTCCATTTTTTTTAATCCATATTTCCTTACGATGTTTTTCTTCATCATTTGTCAGTTGTCTTAGAATAATTAAGAAAGTGTCTAACTTTGATATGAAAGTCACATAGGTACTTGCCGAGTTTGGAACTCAGCATACAAATCCGTTCAATGAATCACTAGATCAACACGAGATCAATATACCCGTATCAAAGGTTAATATTGTTAACGCTTCTGTACATTTTAATTCATTTTTGACCATCCCAGATGAAAAACAGCTAAGTTTGCGTAGCTGTTGTTAAATGAAATTAATGATTGGCATGTGCATAATTTATTATATGTTAGGTATTTACTGTCTAAATACAAAAAAAAAACGATTCCTTTCCGTGTCCCAAGGGGCGGGCAAATGTGTTAGCATTTATGACAATATACAAGTCGAACTAGCGTGCACATTCCACAATTTGTGACTGACTTAACATAGTCCGATAGCCCTACAAAAAGTGATTCTCTCTTGAATGAGGTAGGATAATCATTACCATGAGGTACATTTGATCAGCTCCATTCCTTATGTATCCGATCTTGAAGTTGGGTGAGTGGAGCACAGCTGCGATGGTGTCAACGCTGGCCACTCGCACCGACAGCAACGAGGTGATGAAAGCGGCGTACGCGTTGTATGTCACCACCGCGAAGAATAAGCAGACGATCAGCACCATGCTGGAGGCGGGGGTCGAAGGTGTCCATGCACCACCATAAAGAAACTATGACGACGAAGAAATTCAAATAAAAAGCTTCTTATTTTTTAAATATTCCTCCCCTTCTTCTTAGCGTGTCGATCAATGGCATAAATGTTTCCAGACTAGTATTCGGCGACGCACACAGCATTGTCCGAGGGTTTCCCCTTACCTAGTATTACCAAGGTATTGTATAGAATACCGGATTTTACAGAAGCCGGGTTCAAAGTGAATTACAAATTAGGACGTGACAACTCCCGAACTTGTACCCTGAGACAACAAAAGCTCGTTTTTGCTGTGTTAATTCGGTATACTAAAGGTACCGTTGAAATTTTTACATTATTATGTAATTTATTTCTAAGGTTTACCTACAATAATTCCGAGACGCCACCAAACCGCAACCATAAAGGTCGCCCACACCACTGCAACAGCGTCCAACCAGCCATAAGTACTGACCAGGACTGCTGCAACCAATCGCGTCCTCTTTTCGAGGAGCGATCCCGCTTTACTGGCGTCGTTCGCGCCGGGTAAACCCGGTACCGTACATATCTGTACGGCATTCCCTTATCCACGACCTAGGGACGCGCCCGGTAGGGGCCCAGTAACCCCTGTCCACAGTAGACTCCTTTCCTGTGGTTCAAGGGTAGCCCTTGCCCCTGCGACATCCCTAGTCTACAGGTGTCCCTTAGAGTAATTATTAAAGGGTGTCCATTGCCGAGGCGGGGGCTATGTCATGCTTACTCTGAATATCTCGGAACTGCTAGTGTTTGATACAGATAGTAGTTATTACAGATAAGACAATTTATCTATCTTATCTGTTTAAACTAAATACGCGTGACAGTAAAATACTTTATTTTTGTAAGGATTCATATTTAGAGCCTAGTTGAAAAACCCGTACAAATATAATCAAAAACCAGTGATTTGCGCGTCAGACTCATAAACAAAGGGTTCCGGATTACACTTTATACTTACTTGTTGTTTGCTGTTTTAGCGGCAAAAGTAAAACAGTATTTTTAGAAATTTCAACTTTATTTATGATATAGTAAAAACAGCCCGCTGTCAAACAGGCGGTAGGATGGACAGTAGAGGCTGGGGGCTATAAAGTTCCGTAGATACCAAAAAAATAATTAAAACGTTATAAAATATACCGCAAATCATAACAAAAACAATTGCCTTACCATGTAAATAAATTAATCAACTATTATTGTGAAACAAGGTCGAGGTAAACTACAAGGATATATAATAAAAGTATATAATATAACGGTGAAGGAAAACATCGTGAGGAAACCTGGATTCCAAAATTGGGATCTGAAATCGCCAATCCGCAGAGAGCAAGCGTGGTGATCAATGCTCGTTCCTTCTCTATATGGGAAGAGGCCTGTGCCCAGCAGTGGGACGTTTATGGGCTGGATTATTATTATTATTATTATTATAATATAATAAAAGTATTAAGATATACTTAAATGTTACACATTCGACGCACTAAGATCTTTTACTTCCTACTAACCAACAATTAATTTAACATGGCTTGGCGCTAGCTTGCGTTCATAATCTTTTGATACCACAGAGATTAAGTAAATAATAGTTCAAGTATACCTACCACACTCACTTTTTTATCACTGTTCATACCTGTGTGGTTTTATCACTTGTTGATTATATAATTTCCAAAGAAAACAACTATAAACAGACTTAAATAAATCAGATAGTTAACAGTTCATTTTTAATCTCACTAAACCAATTTTGATGAAACCTTGCCGCGATAACCGACACCTACTTGAGGGAAGCCGCAGGGGAAAGCTGGTATTACACAAGTTGTGCCTACCTTAATATTTTTATAGATACCTACTGTATCTAAAAATCGCATTTGATTACCTACTAAATGTACGTAAATCCCTTCGATCGAAGAAGGTAATCCTCGTGAATTGTTTACATTACATTGAACAATCATAATATGGTAGGCATACCAATCTTAAGCCAGTTGTGTGATAACAGCAGTAATATAATTAACATCATTTATTTTCTCATGAATTCAAATTCATCATTATTCAAATAAGTAAAAGTAAAAAGATAAATTACATAGGAACGTTACTTATTTGCTTATCTTACTTTTTCTTGATTAAGGAACCATGAATATTCAATCATGCAGGTCAGTTCTTATTTACTATAAAAAATAAAAATACAAAATAATTAGGTTCTTTAAAAAAAATTGATTCATGTCGAAAAATACAGTAAAGTCATAAATAATCGGCTTTCGACATTACCATGTTATCAGCTTATTCATGGTCGTTTCAAGTGATGTTAGAATAGATAAATTAGGTTATTAAATAGTGGATTAGTGGCGATTCTTCTTCTTCAATGGAGATGGATCTTAATTTGAATTACGACTCTGTCTTATGCACAGACCATAAACTTCAAATGCTAAAATTTTAAATCACAAACGCACATGTTTACTTCGGTAGTTTTGAGTCTCAAACATTCCAATATCAATTAATCTTGCATGTATATGCGTATTCATGTTCTTAATTAATCGTATGTAATCATTAAACACAATTGGTACCCATGTACGGCATGGACTAACATTATCAACATACACACATGGGGAATCATGAGTTAATGACTGATAAATGTATTATAACAAATACCTACTGATCTATATATATTTATCATTTTATTAATACAACTTTAAAAGTGTTCGTAATACCATTTATGAACTGAGCAGTGGATTGCCAAGATGCCGTGTTCTACTTTCGATGAAATCACAAACTTTTTTATACTTTATCCTTTCTACAAAAGGCATCTAACGCTAAGGCCAGCTGCAACCAATTTCTTTCAATAATTTCTTGAATATAATTGTGCAACGGCTAGGTACCATTTTTTTGGATTAGCAATTTTAGAGAACATCTAATAAGGCTAAGATCATTTTCAGGTATTATCAGCAACATTGGTATATTACAACAGAAAGTTTGGCGTCCAGACATCGGGAGTGCTGTTTATATTTTGGTTCCTTCTCATTCTGGCGGGATTACCGGAACTTAGATCCGTTGTGGTGAACTACAATGCTAAAGATGATGTGTATACCCGATATAATTTTTTTAGTTATATCGTTTACTATACCTTAGTCATAATTATGTTTTTATTAAATTGTTTCGCCGATTTACCGCCTAGAAACACTCCTTATACTTATGAAGAGGTAATTATTTACATTTCGTTCTTTTAAAAAAAATTTAACATTCTTTTGCATGTAAAGCGGTCAAAATCATTAAACTTTGCACTATGTAGGCACCTAGTAGGTACACACTATATAGAACTAATATCATTTGAAATCAACAGGTCCAGTCTCCTGAAAAAACTTCAGCTTTCCCCAGCCGACTCACATTCAGCTGGTTTGATCCACTTGCCGTAACAGACTATCGAAGAACATTAACGAAGGAAGATATATGGAAGCTGCATCCACAACTATTGTCTAAGGAAGTTGTTTTAAGCTTCAATAAGTTCTGGCAGAGAGCTTTAAAGAAACGAGAAGTGTAAGTAGAATAATACTTATAATAAATCTGTAGAGAGGTCAATTCTGTACATGAAATATATTTTCCAAATAACTATCAGGGGCTGATTAGTGATCGATACTGATGCCAAAAATGCAATCAGTAAAATTTTTTGTCTATCTGTCTGTCTGTCTGTCTGTCTGTATGTTCCTTATAGAAACAAAAACTACTCGACGGATTTTAACGAAACTTGGTACAATTATTCTTCATACTCCTGGGCAGGTTATAGTATACTTTTCATCACGCTACAATCAATAGTAATAAGTTCGTCATTCATTGATAAGTTTCGTCATCCACGCGAACGAAGTCGCTGGCACAGCTAGTATATTTCTAAATACATACATATTATAGATAAATTACACCCCGACACAGAACAAATGATCGTGCTCATCACACAAAGATTTGTCCTGAGTGGGAATCGAACCCACGACCTCCGGTATAGCAGTCAGGGCCACTAACCACTAGACCAACAGGCCTAATAAGTGTTAGAGCGCGACATATAACACAACTTTAGAGATTAAAGAAAATGGGTACGAATACCTTCACGATTGTCCGGATAAACAAATTTCGAACTCACAAGGTATTCTATACGATACTAACTAATTTATATATTTATTTATATATATATTTACGACAATGTAACGAAAGCCGGATATAACATGACAACGAAAATGACGTCCATAATTCGGAACTAAATTATTTGTAGATTCAAATAAAACTGTGACTTGTTCTAAGTTCTTAGCAATGGTTAATGAACAAAAATATTATTTCATAAACTACCTACCCCATAAATAATAATATTTACAGGCAAAATATTCATTTTCTAGTCTACAGCAAATATTTACTAACTTAAGAATTTTCTTATTGGGTCACGGAAAATAATGAAAAATTCCAGTAACTAACTACAAAAATAGCGATAATTTTTATGTAACTAAGCATAAAATAGTTTGTCTGTCTGAAAAAATAAAACCGTACTCGCCAACGCAGGGTTCTGTACCATTAAAGTTTTACCCATTTGGTCATGAAAAGAATCAAAATCAAAATCAATCTTTGTAAATAACGGTATAAAATCAGCTCTACTTATTTTCATGCGAGTATTAGAGCTCACAGACGAACGGACAGACAAAAGCAAGACAACTTAGCGTGGGACGACACAAAACTGATCAACTTATATTATTTGTGCGATTACAAATGAAACGTGTAATTGGCAAAAGTTCTGATTTGATTACAGAGCTTGATATCATTCGTACAGAACATTAATGTTATTGTTCGTTCAGGATACTGCCTCTGCATACCTATTGCGCCAACAGAGAGCCTCCACAATTATCAAAAGAAAATTAAGGCTTACTCCTCATAAAAATGGTAATAGGAGATGGTGTGAAAAGCCAAAATTGTATAAGTATTTTTTTTAATGTAGGTACCTTAATAATGTGCATACATAATATATTTTGAAATAAATGACGTTACGAAATATTATGAGAAAATAGAACACACAAGAGAGTATTTAAATAAACATGTAAGTTTATCTTAATCGTTGTAGGTCAAAATTTTATAACTTTTTAAAAAGCCACATTTCGATATCTGCTCATATTATTCTCAACCATTACTTTCTTCTCAAAATGTCATAATCGTAAAATAAATCACACAGCTGCGGAAATTTTAAAAGTTCCAGGCGGCGCAGCAGGGCTTCTCTTGTAGTTTCAAATGTATTCATAGTATGGAAGCTACGTGCTTCTCTGGCTACGGGATAAGTCTACGGAGCCTACGCCTCGTAGCACTGATTGGATTGAACCGAGATGAGAAGGCTACTTAGTCCCTTCCAACGGATTATTGAGTTTTTACATTTGTTTGTATGTAGTTTTTTCTCACCCGATATAATTTATTTTAAATTCACCTAAACCTTGTATAATAGGTTTATCAATTTTTTTGGTTGGATCTACATACAAACATTTTAACCACTTCCCTGTCCAATGAGTCACATTTGAACATATAATAATCCAGCCTAAAAACATCCCACTGCTGGGCACAGGCCTCTTCCCATATAGAGAAGGCACGAGCATTGATCACCACGCTTGCTCTCTGCGGTTTCAGGTCCCAAATTTTGGAATCCAGGTTTCCTCACGATGTTTTCCTTCACCGTTTGTCAGAAGTGTCTTAAAATAATTAAGAAAGTACATAAACTTTGAAAAAGCCACATTTACAAAGCTTGTTTTGTCGTATGCTTATATTTTAATATAGAAACATTATCACTGCGTAGACTGGTTGTTGATTTAATATTATCACTTACACGTGAAAAGTATAACAAACAGTGAACTTTACTATTTAAGAACGGGCTCTTGCCCAACAGCTAACAGGTGTTTAAAACTATTATTAACTATTAACAACGAACTACTATTATCATATATTAACTACGAATTCCCTTACTCAATACTAAGCCCCACTACACAACTGATGCAATACGCTTCAATATATGCACATATTGCATTATATGCATAGCTTACAGGATTAGAGCATGCAAATGTTAACAGGTTGGATATGTGTTGTATAGTAATGACTCTGTAATCGATGCAGGTAATAATGCTGAACAAAAGTGGATGATTTTATTAAAAACTGAGCCCTTATTAAGTATAATTAAATAATAGCGGTAATTATCATAAATACCAATTTCCATGTTTAACTAAATGTAGCTTCAATGAATAAAGCACTACGACATAAAAATAGAAACACTAAAGGACATGAAACAAGGCCAATAACTGAAAACATACAAAATAATCCTTACTAATATTATAAATGCGAAAGTTTGTTTGGATGTTTGTTACTCTTTCACGTAAAGACTACTGAATGGATTTTAATGAAACTTTACAATTGTGTCGCTTATACATCGGAATAACACAAAGGCTATAATTTATAAAGATAGTGTATGAATAGTCATTCACGCGGGTGAAACCGCGGGGCACAGCTAGTTTATTTATATTTAGAAAATCAAGGTTATTTACAATAATATAAAACTTAACTATATGTACCTACACTAGAAATAAAAAAAAAAACAAAAGAAAATATAAACTAAATAAAACCTTAAAACTAAAATTAGGTCAATCTTCTTCTTCTTATATATAAAATTCTCGTGTCACAATGTTAGTTACCACACTCCTCCGAAACGGCTAGACCGATTTTTGTGAAATTTTATATGCATATTCAGTAGGTCTGAGAATCGGCTACTATCTATTTTTCATACCCCTAAGTGGTAGTAGGCAGGTAGGCAGGTGCTAGGTAGAAAAAATTGCATTGAAACGCATGTCGGGTACAGCTAGTCTTATATATAAAATTCTCGTGTCACAATGTTAGTTACCATACTCCTCCGAAACGGCTTGACGGATTTTTATGATATTTTATATGCATATTCAGTAGGTCTGAGAATCGGCTACTATCTATTTTTCATACCCTAAGTGGTAGTAGGTAGGTAGTAGGCAGGTGCTAGGTAGAAAAAATTGCATTGCAACGCGTGCCGGGTGCAGCTAGTAATAATATAAAATTGTATTTTATAAAACATATAACAAAAAGTTGTGTGTCAAAAGGACAATGGGCATTTTGGCCCATCAGCGGCCACCAATGAAATTAGTATCATTTGATAGGTGAGTGCTTTTAGAGCAAATATTGTTCAAGGAGTACTATTGAATATCATTGGGGAAAAAAGATATAGGTAAAATACTATTTTAATGTATTACCATATTTTTTTCTTGCTACAATTTTTGATTGTTTATACAAAACAGACGAATAGTCATTGCATTTTGTTTATTTTACTGACGTATGCATCATTAAATAAAGTAAATAAAATGTTGGGCTTAAATGTAAAATCTTTGGCGATGATTAAACTCCAATCATATTTAGTAATTAAGTTATGTACAATATTGTGTTATTGTAATCTGAAATACGTGTTTTCATTTCAATAAATCAACACCTACTTATATGAAACTTTTTTTTAAATATTGTAAAATACGTATATAATAACATAATTATATACTTAAATTAATTATTATATCAATGTTACATCATCGCGAGTTGTACAAAATATTGTATTTAAGATACAAACTGAAATAATTCCTTTAAATGATTTAATTCGATATTTTTATTAAACATTATTTTCCTATAACTTTTTATCCATGGAAGTGACAGAAACAATCTTTTGTAATCTTACTACATACATAATTGCCTGCTGGGAAATAAATAGTACAGACGTGGCCGCCGATGGGACAAGCTCCATACATTTTTGCCCATTGTCCTTTGAATTCGATATTGATGTAAATATTGGAACCCTTGAGATTTTCCCTTTCCTAAAGGTAAACCTCAAACAAAATTTATCTTTTCCCATTCTTTTATTACTTATAATGTGGCTAACATACGTGAAAAATCTCTTTGGACCTTTATGATTTCAGCTCGTTGAGTTTCTGTATTTTGAATGTTAAAACGGAAATAGAAAAGACTCTTAACTTTAATATTTGTGTGCTATTTTCAAATGTTACCTTTATTTTGGTAAATTCGCCCCAGTTTTTGTAAAAAAAAACTTTTATTGAAACTGTATTTAATTTTACTACTTTTAAATAAAAAAAAACACATGAATTAAGTTTTACAGTTACATTCAGCTTAACAATGAAAAATAAATAGTGTATCTATGTATGATTCCTCAAATTACATAGTAAAGTATTTTTCATACAATGTAAATAGATAGATTGGTTTAAATATTTGTCTTTATTTTAATTACTCGGTGCACGTCCGAATAGTTTCATTACAATAAATAACTGCGCAACAAAACAAATAAACATTTTCATTGGTCAACAACATGATATTTGCCACAGGCGGTAGAAACCCGATAAAAAAATTGAGCTCCGAATATTTTTATTTTCACACATCAGCGATTCACATTAGGGAACAAACTTTTATTCAGTTATGTGGTCACCGTGTAAAGGAAACATAACTACGTCACGCTCTGATAATAAAAAAAGAGGGAAATCTGACCAAGTTGTGCCCATTTGTCAAATTTATCTTGCAAAGAATAACAGCTTAAGAGGAAAACTGGGTAACTATGTCAAATAATATACATATATTATACTTTTATCATGTCTACTAGCTTCGATAGCGATATAAGAATCACAAGGTGAAATGACAAGCGGGTTAGCTTTGCACTTGTTTTCGTCGGTATTGCGAGCCTGACCCTCGCAACGTAATAAATGTCTGCTTTTCAACCGAAATGGAATGCAAATTTTGGTTTCCCGAAATAAGAACATTCTTTATTGCGGTTGTTTTATTTTGATCGGATTCTTCGTATCTTGCAATTGTAACTGATCTTCTTTCTTACAACTTGAAATTTATGAGAAGTAATACCTAGTTCAAAAGTTACAAAAAGGTCGTATTTTAACACTATTATGTAAGCAAAGTATGTAGTGTCTAAAATTCTAACAAAAAAAAAACCGACTTTAAAATAAGTCTTATATTTATTTCTTATAGATCCCACTGTTAAAACTCGACCAAAATAAGCACCAGCTTTAAAAAATAAAAGAATTATCAAAATCGGTTCACCCAGTCAAAAGTTCTGTGGTAACAAACATAAAAAAAAATCATACGAATTCAGTACCTCCTCCATTTTTGAAGTCGGTTAAAAAGACAAGTATGTAGCAATATTACAGAACTGCTGCATACTTAAGCAGTATATTTCACCTACTGCCTCGGCGACATAAGTTAGCTTACTTTTCTGAGCACTTTAGTCTTAATCCGCGAGGGTCCTTAGTGTAGTTTAATGCGAAACACTTGCAATAAGAGCTGCATTTATTGTACCTCTTTACGTAAGTACCTAGTTCAAGACGTTTTGTATTTCTGAAACTTGCAGTCTCTAATATTTAAAACACTTAAATTTGATGTCTATAATATAAAAGTTAAGAAGGTAGATTTATTTTAAATTCTTCACTAAGAAAATCCAAATTTTTAATGAACTTAGTTCTTTATTATATATTAAGGTCATATGCAAAATAGACATATATATATATATATATGATAAATAACTGTAACAAAAAATCTGCCGAAAAATACTGATTAAAATTGTTTTTCGAACACAAACATCAACAGAAGCAAACTTAGATGACTCCTTCACAATTTCTATTCTAATATTTTTACATTCAATGGTTGTATGATTTCTTAAAGTAGTAAAAAATACCGTAGTTGAAGCGAGACGCCGTTATGTGCTGTGTAGAGACAGCGTTCTACACAGCACATAACGGCGTCTCGCTTCACTGGCGCTTGACTTCTACCAAGGCATCTTTCCTGCTTAAAGAGCTCATAGTAAGTGTGCAGGTCAGAAACACGTGTTATCCAGTCTCTATTGAAGCTCCTTTGTTTAACATTCAAGGATGAGGCACTATTATCCTGTTTTAAGAGATCATCGCGGGTAATATTTCATTGTACGCTTATAAGCCTTCAGGCCTATATCACCTTTGTTTATATCCTTACACCCACCTTAAGACGAAATAACAATAGTGAGATCTTATATACTACCGTGTAACTGTCTTAAAAGGACTCGTCTCATACAGTGTAGTCACAAGCATTGATGATTTCTCAATTAATTAATGACCTATATTTCAAAGGACGGTAAAAATGGTTAATGTTTTTCTGAAGTGTAAACAAAAGCCATTTATAAATATTAAATGAGAGCAATCTCACCGTAAAGCTAGAACCGTTTTCACAAAATCCTGGGGTTACGTTTAACAAAGCCGTAAGTAAATTATTGTCGAAAAGGATAAGGAATCTTATTTCATAATAGAGGTTCCTTCCATTTTCACCTTCGAGTTAAAGGATTTGGTTTGTTCTCTTCATTTCTGTACATAGGTAGGTATTATAAATCCCCTATGTAATACATGCTCCATATGGAATACATACTGACTTATATGATACATACCCCCTGTGTAATACATAGTACCTTATGTGACACATATCTCCTATGTAATCCGTATGGCCTTATGTGATACATACCTCTTGTTTAATATTTACGGCCTTATATGATACATTCGAGTACTTCCTGTGTAATACATAGGCACGGCCTAATGTGATACATAGGTACCTCTTATTACCTGGGCTTCATTGTTACATGCATCTCTCCATAAGCAAAAACAGTAAAAATGACAGGGTTACCAATCCTTAACATGGTTAGGAATATAAAATGCAGTGCTACCGTAGTAAGATGAACCGCCTGGGTAGACTAGCATTAGCTTTAAAACTATGAGGTAGTTCTTAGCACCTGCACACCTGAATGCATATCTAAATTCTTACCACCTCAAAATAGTGCTTGGGTGAATCGTTACTACCTCAAAATAGTACTTAGTCGTAGTAGGGTCCTAACGGAATGGAATCAGACAGAAAGGGGTGTGTCGATTATGTGGTGCCGTCTGAGGGAGCATCTCGGAAATTATTACTGGGAATTACCGCGGCACAGCCGTTCGCCGCAACCTGCACGTGTCATTTAACATAAAGCCTGCTGAGGTCGTGCTCGTGTTACCGTAAAAGCCGAAGAGCACACGACGCGCGCCGCCGCCGCACCTTCGCCCATGAACATAGCTACCATTGTTTTACAAATAACGTAGTAAATGATAAAAATAAACTAAAGTTGTGCGGCGGCAGTGCAGTGATGGCAAGGCGTGAAGTTTGTTGTTACCATGTGGGCACATTTAGTTATGTTTTAGGAAATCCTTAGACAAAAGAGAAAGTAAAAAGGTTTCGTCTTAAAGGAAATAATATAAGAATTCCTTGTTGTCGTGGGGTGAGAAAACAATAAAGGTCTTTATTGACGTTTGAAATTAATTACTTTGACCGGAAAGCCTTTTATTCAGACTACAGATTAAAATAAATTTTGGCTATGAATAAATATCGAAAATTTTTGGTTAAACACTTATACGTCTTTATCGTGGTAATTGTGACAAGCAACATCACTCATCACATATTTTTTTCGGATTTATATCATGCTGTTTGTATCTATGTAAGATTAACACATAACCTGATTATAATTGATTTTCGTCACCGTCAAATATTTATCAGTTCGGTATCATATTATCATTGTTCAAAACAACATCAATAATTATAATCCATGATTAAATATTGATAATCAGATTCTAATACTCAATGTAAAAAGAATTTATATCTTTATAAATCTGGCTAATTTCGTTTCATACAAATAACCTTACTACTAAACATTCCAGAGCTAAAAAAACAAAACACTATCTATAGTTGGAAGATGTTATTATAACTTTTTGAAAGACATCAGTTTTAAATTAAAAACACAACAAGCTTATACTTTTAAAGGGGATTACATACTGTTTATATAAAGGTTAGTTTCAACGATATCTTCAGAAGGTTTTACTTAAATAAAACTGGCTTGTTCGATAAACGTTCTACTTTTAGTCTTGATGACTTAAAAAGTCGATGAGCGCGTTTTTTAAGTTTTTTGCCCAATATCGTTACCGAAACGAGCGTACAAAAATTTACGGCGATTATCGCCTCCACGAAGATAGAGTGCATTTCGGTACACTTTATATTCGACTTTTAAATAAGGTGGTTACGGTGCAAACTTGTTTGATTTATCATGATTTGTTAGGTTATGTTAGGATTTCCCTTAAATATTGTGTGCTTCAAATAATTATTTTTCTCGTTCATATTATTTTTTATTATTGTCATAGAGGCTGCGTTAAGACCACAGATTTAGGTCTATTTATATCTGTGGTTGATGCTGTGTCAAATATCTCATGAACTTTTGATAACGGACTTAGTAGCCGTTTTTCAATAACCAATCTTTTATCTGAAACGTAAAAAAAGCTATAATTTTATTTCATTGAATAGTTCATTTATGAATGGTAAACTATTTAATATTTCACTGTTCAACAAAGATCAGAGTAGTGGTGCACTTCAAAACACATTTTACTAATTATCTTTTATCATTACCTCTAGTTAAGCACAGGTGTTTTCTTTTATTTTAAAATTAAAAAACATCGTCCTAATTTTCTTGCAGAGAATCTTCAATACAAACTTCACTTAATTAGTTTTGCAAGCACTTGGGCGAATAACGTAACTTTACAGCTTTCTGAGCTTTGTCTATATATAAGTAGAAAAGTTTCTTACTTAATGTGTCTCATTTTATTCACATTATTACATAATTCAATTCTATGAATTATGACATTTCTATGACTGGGTTCAGGAGTACTGGCAATAAGAATAGCCGTTACACGGCTATAATATCACGGGCCATTTGAGTGCGAAATATAGACTCCATTAGCTGGCTTCCCCAGACAATAGGCGGGTAATTGAGCACAAGAAAGCATGTACTTGCACCCTTCCATAGAAACACGGTATTACCTAGAATAAAGTACACAGATCCCTACCTTGACCTTTTATGACCCATAATTATATTATTAGGGTATAAAGAATAGTTCAGTGAATAGTTCAATTGAATAGCAAACTTTTCTGTTTTACTAAAATACTTTTGTACAGCATTAAGATAAGTTACCTATTTGTTTATTCACTACTTAGGTGAGTACTACAGCAGAGTAATCGCCGTCAGACACTGTGGTAAATATTACATATTTTTTGGTGATAGTTTGAATGAAATATATTGTTTCGATGTTTAGTAAATTATTTGTTAACCACAGTACCGATGTGGGTTACCATCTTCAGAAGGTATCGAAAAATAATGAAGTTATTTGATTAAACTGTGTTTTTGTGTTGTTTATGTCAGATATCGCTCCATGTAAAGTACGGTATTCAACTGAATCTGGTAAGACTTAGAAGTTTAGTATTAACCTAGATATGTCTAAGGATAGACACGATTTTCGTGTAATGTTGCTAATAATTATAATTAATGGTTTTTATAATCACATTAACATAGTAAATACAGTATTATAGATCAACACAATGAGCTAGATATAACCGCCTGACTGCTTCAGATCTATGGCTATACTAATTAATACTATCAAGTTACTAATTAAGTGATTTACGAAGCGATACCTTGGTAATGTTACACGCATGTATTAGACGTCATTTGAATTCATAATTTTGATGATATTTACTACCTAACTCCTTAAAAAGTAACTTAAATTTAATCATAGACCAATTTCAATTAAATGCCCTGAAACTATAATATCATGAAAAATTTGCTGATAAAAAAAGTACTTAACAATTATACTAATTTTGGTCACGATTTTATGGTTTCTCGTTACAAAGATCTGTTTTGTATCTGAAAGAAAATATATAAGGCGACACTTGGCAGTTATAATTTAAGAACTTTGAACTAAATACACGTGGAAACTTATCGCGAGGCACTTGTGAGCTTCCAAGGGTTAAAACAGCGAATAGTTTTAGCATTAGCAGTACACAGCTTAGTAAATTTTTCACAATTGAGTCAAGACGTCAATGGTCAGTCTGTAGTGCGTAGACATGGATAAAATAGTACATTTGACGTTCGTCAGAGCCATTTACGGGTTACATACCCTATTACTCTCGCCACATAATCCGGAGACCTTGCGACCTTTGTTAGGTAACAAGTAGGTACACGGAAATTGAACGAACCTAGGTGATAACGCGAGCATTGCGTAATGAGTTTCACATTTGAAATGTTATATTAAGTGTATGCAATAACACTGGATGTACCGTAAACGTTCGTAAAGATTTATGTAATTACAGTCAGAACGTTGTTGAACCACCAAAATCATATTTTGTGGGTCTTTCATGACAACTATCTGATGTGTATCAAAAATATTGTTTTGCAGTATTATGTAAAAAGTATAATCCTTCTATTAGTGGTCAAACTATTTCCTTAATAGCACCGTGTGTGTTATATATTTATGTACTATTATAATAATAATAATTATTATTATTTACAATCATCATCATCATCAGCCGGAAGACGTCCACTGCTGAACAAAGGCCTCCCCCCTAGAACGCCACAATGAACGACAACTCGCCAATTGCATCCACCGGGTGCCCGCAACTTTGACGATATCGTCGGTCCACCTGGTGGGAGGCCTGCCAACGCTGCGTCTTCCGGTTCGTGGTCGCCACTCGAGAACCTTTCTTCCCCAGCGGTTATCGGTTCTTCGAGCGATATGGCCTGCCCATTGCCACTTCAACTTGCATATTCTTCGAGCTATGTCGGTAACTCTAGTTCTTTGGCGAATTTCCGTATTCCGGATCCTGTCGCGCAAAGAAACCCCGAGCATAGCTCTCTCCATAGCTCGTTGAGTGACTCTGAGCCTCTCCAAAAGACCAACCGTTAGCGACCACGTCTCAGAGCCATATGTCATCACTGGCAACACACACTGGTCAAAGACCTGCGTCTTCAGACACTGCGGAATTTTGGACGAAAAGATGTCGCGTAGTTTCCCGAACGCTGCCCATCCGAGTTGGATTCTTCGGGCGACCTCTTTGTCGAAGTTGGACCGGCCTAATTGAACTATTTGTCCAAGATAGACGTAGTGGTCGACAACTTCGAGAGTATCATTTCCCAACAACAACCGGTACAGGTGCGACATGGACATTGGACATGATCTTCGTCTTGTCCATGTTCATTTTAAGACCCACCTGTTGGGAAACGATACTGAGGTCGCTGAGCATAGTATTGAGCCCCTCCAGCGACTCCGCCATGATCACTATATCATCGGCAAAACGAAGGTGAGTGATGTATTCGCCATTGACATTGATGCCGAACCCGTTCCAGTCCAAGAGCTTGAAGACGTCCTCCAACGCATTTGTGAACAGTTTCGGAGAAATAACGTCTCCCTGTCTCACACCACGCTGCAGTTGGATTGGTTTCGTGCTCTCGTCCCGTAACCGGATCGACATGGTGGCGTTACTATACAAACACTTCAACACCTCGATATACCTATAGTCGATATGACATCGCTGGAGGGACTGCAATACAGCCCAGGTTTCGATTGAATCGAAGGCTTTTTCATAGTCCACAAACGCTAGACACAGTGGCCGATTATACTCCTCGGTCTTCTGTATAATCTGGCGGAGCGTGTGAATGTGGTCTATGGTGCTAAAGCCTTTTCGGAAGCCAGCTTGTTCGGGAGGCTGGAAGTCATCAAACCTGCGTTCGAGACGGTTCGTAATGACCCTCGAAAACAACTTATACACATGGCTCAGGAGCGAGATGGGTCTATAATTCTTCAACAAGGTATTGTCGCCTTTTTTGAAGAAGAGCACCACCACACTCCTGTGCCATGCTTCTGGCGTAGTACCCTTGAGTATGACGGAATTGAATAGCCTCTGGAGGACTAAGAGTACCGGTTTTCCACCCGCTCTCAGAAGCTCCGTTGTAATTCCGTCATCACCTGGCGCCTTGTTGTTTTTAAGCTGTTTCAGAGCCACTCTAATCTCGTACAGGCTGATGTCTGGGATGTCCTCAGTATAGTGCCGGGTCAGTTTGGCTCTAGAGTCCTGAGCCACACTGACAACGGGTTTCCGTGTCGAAGTGTACAGCTGTCCATAAAACCTCTCGAGCTCTCTCAATATCTCCGGTTTCGATGAGATGATACTGCCATCGTCGATCTTCAGCTTCGTCATTTGGCTTTTCCCAATAGAGAAATTTCTCGCGAACACTTTGGAGCCCTGATTCCGCTCAATTGCGTCCTTTATACGGGCAGTATTAAAGGAACGCAGGTCGTGACGCGTGGAGTTAGAAATTTGTCTATTGAGATGGCCGTATTCTGACATATCAGCTGAAGATTGCAGTCTCATCTCATTCCGGGCTTCCATTAGTTTAATGGTTTTATTGGAGAGCTTCTGAGGCTTTCTTCGGCGTGGAGTCCTAAAGAACTGGGACCCCACTGCTTGGACAGCTTCCACCAACCCGCTGTTTATCTCGTCCGCTGTTTCGCATTCGGCTAGGCACTGGAAACGATTACGCAGTTCGAGTTGAAAGGTTTCGGGATTCTGGATTTGGGCAGGACCTGGACGGAGCGTGGACTTCATCAGACGAGACCGTTCAAGCTTAACATTGATATTCAGTGTGCCTCTGACAATGCGATGATCGCTACCGGTTTTCACCTTCCCGATCACAGAGACATCACTGAATATACGCTTCTTGGATGTCATGACGAAGTCGATCTCATTTTTGGTTGAACCATCGGGGCTTATCCACGTCCACTTCCTGGATGGTCGCTTCTGGAAGAAGGAGTTCATCAAATAGAGTTCCTCCCTCTCCATAAAG
This sequence comes from Autographa pulchrina, assembly GCA_905475315.1. Taxonomy (NCBI): domain Eukaryota; kingdom Metazoa; phylum Arthropoda; class Insecta; order Lepidoptera; family Noctuidae; genus Autographa; species Autographa pulchrina. The sequence continues at coordinate 9,931,113 of FR997768.1, forward strand.
TCGACCAGCCGCTGGCCCCTCTGGTTCCGCTGCCCATATCCAAACGACCCTACTCTCAACTCATCGCCATTCCGAGTGCCCACCTTAGCGTTGAAGTCTCCCATAACAACGGTGAAGTAAGATTCGGAGGTATGTATGGCTTCGGAGATCTCCTCATACATAGCCTCTACTTCATCGTCAGGGTGTGTCGAGGTCGGCGCATATACCTGGATGACCTTCAACGAATACCGATCGGTGATTCTGAGTATCAGGTACGCTACCCTGCTTGACACACTATCGACTTTTATCACGTTGTTAATGAGAGACTTACGGACAAGGAACCCAACACCACCCTGGGATTTTCGGTCTCTTCGGTATTTACAATAACAACACCTTAACCACGCCTGGGTCAAGGGTTTGATTCAGAAAGCGGTACTTCTCGACACGGCGCGTATTGTGAGGAGGTTCCTCTCTCTGGAGTCCTAACCACCGGCAGCTTGGACCCTGTCCCGAGGCCGGTTGGACACTATATTTTATATTTTTAAATGTATATTGTTTTTTGTATATATTTAAAAATGTATTTTATAAGTTTATTGGAAAATAAAGGAAATAATAAAAATATTCCGGGACAACTCACACACGGTTATCTGATCCCAAGATAAGCAGAGCTTGTGTTATGGTAACCAGACAACTGATAAACATACTTATATATTTCTAAATACATACATATAATAGATAAATTACACCCAGACAATACTACTTAAACTTAATATAAAATTCTCGTGTCACAATGTTAGTTACCATACTCCTCCGAAACGGCTTGACCGATTTTTATGAAATTTATATGCATATTCAGTAGGTCTGAGAATCGGTTACTATCTATTTTTCATACCCCTAAGTGGTAGTAGGCAGGTGCTAGGTAGAAAAAATTGCATTGCAACGCATGCCGGGTACAGCTAGTTAAGATATAGATATTTAAGAAGGAAGTCGGTTTTTATTATTAATATCTTTTACACTATGCACTTGTTAATTGTTTTTCGCATAATATACAATTCAGAAAATGAGCAAAATATATTGGAGTTCTTAATTAACGTTATATCGCTGGGGATTTTTGGCAAAGGCGTTTTCAGGCGACATGCTGTTTGTCTGGGATTCACGAAATGCCACACAATTAATTAAACAATTAGTACTCCTTTTGTAGGCTTTAAGTAATGACATTATTAAATTCTGTTAGACATGAAGATCGATTTGTATGCCTTGTAAATAAAACAAACACGATGGGATTACGTCGTTCTGTTGAGGAGTCTCATGGTGCTCAGAAGCTGGTCTGATGATGGAGCCAGGAGGTGTCCTGGCTCCATAATCAGACTAGCTTGAAAGTACTAGAATATTGCATTGTCACCGAAATTACATAAGATTATAAGATTTCATCTCAATCGGATGTCGAAGAGTGGTTCTAATACGGCTTGCAAGATTACATACCTAAGACATACATAGTTAAATAAAAGCTTGTAAATTAACTCCATGGTCGTGATTTAATGTGTAATTTAAAATAATTTATTATGTTCTAAATAAAAGAGGAGATATAACTTAAACAGGTATTTTTAATAAATTTATAGACAAAGGAAAATTCCAGAGACCATTTAATCTATTAACGGCGGGACAACGAGAACATCAAAACAATAAAAAGCATATTTTATCCCATATAATTTGAGGTTATTCAAAAAGGTCACTTTTATAGTTATTTGTTTTAGCAATGGCTATTGCAGATTAGTAATATGAATATAAATTCGTTTGTATGGAGAAATAGCAGTTTTCTGCATTAATTGATCTTTTCAAATTTAAGAAGGCTATTTTTTGGATGTCTATAAAAATTTAATAAAGGTAAAGATTTTTTTTGTATTTGTTCTCTTTATGCTCTGAAATTGCCAGTCGCAGTTCCAATGTGTATAAAACAATATTATTGCATTTAATAGCCATTAGGCTAATAATAGTCCGTTGTAACTACTTCATTTCACGTGACCAGCCAACCACGGCGAGAAACCACAAGGCACAGCTAGTCTAATTTTTAGCAATAAAACTATAGGTAAACTCTTAAATAGTCTATTTTTTTCCCTTTAAATAAAAGTCAACTTTATGCACAATTAATCGTTTTTAAAAACATTTGTTTACTGTACGAAATAATTTATACGCCACCTGCATTATTTTTCGGCTATAAATTGATACGCCCAAAAAGTGTTGAATTTTTTTTATGTAAAGCGTGTTACATATTTTTAGTTTAAAAAAATATGTAACACGTTGTAAAAGTAATTAACTTTTAGCATTCCATTATTTCATTTAATGGGTGCAGTTGCTACATTTTCCAAACCTACTATAGTTTTGCTGGTTAATTCACTAACCACTGTTGGCTTTAAACGGTCTATTTTATGAACGGAACATAATACTACGACATTTTTTTTATGTGCAACTAATTTGGGTTTATACTATGTTTAGTTGAATGGAGTTTTTAATTATATAGTTTAGTATTTAATATTCTGCTTTGGTAAAGTCATATAATCATTTTTATTGTTCTATAATAAGGTAAATTTAAATTCACTTGAGATATAAAAAGTTGAATTCTGGCTTCATAAAAAAACTTCGATTTAAGTCTTTTAAGTTTCTGTGAGTATTCTATAAATTTGTGATAACAAAGCAAAACATATTAAAAATATATCAAAAGGTACATATTTTAATTGAAAATGGAGAAATATTTCGTCGGTGTAAAGGAGTTAGTATATTAAATTCCTTTAATTATCTTCCTGTCTTTATAATATAGTTTTAAAGGAGTAGTTTAACGTCTAAGTCTTGAAATTAGTTATAGCTGAAGTTTGAACCTAACTTACACCGCAAAGGAGAATGACCAAGTGACTATGGCACTTAGTATCACTATCAAATATATTGTGCCACAATGTAATATATCTTAATATAAAGTATAATTAAGGTACTTTTAAATGTTGTAATTTTTTTTTTAATAATTCCCCGCATTTTGCCGTAGTTTACCTAATAAGTATGACTAAGTGCGGCTAAATGCAGTGGGTAACCGTCACTTTTATTGTTTGCTCAAAATATTCGCGTAAAATTGTATATTATTATTATAACTTACTGCTGTGGGTGAAATCCAAGAGGCCAGAATATTGTAGATTTCGTCACTGACTTCTCTCAACGACTGCCAGCTCAAATGCCGCAGTCGAAGTGAACAATGAATACACCGGCGAACTGAACTTTCCATAATGAAATTAAGTAATAGAGTCTATATCTCACAATAAAATAAATTACAATGATAGTAATATGGAGTCTCTGTCTCACGATCACCTTATATCGTAGTCGATAAGTAATAACCACAAAGAAAATATAGCAACTAAACATTAAAACATATTGATTGACATGTTTGAGATGTCAATGATTGACATTCGAGTGTAGGTAGGAATGTACGGAAAGTTGTTAAAGAGGTAACTACATACAAAACAACTTTTATTTTTATCAGTTTTTGTCCGGGGAAGTTATGGTTATCTACTAATTGATCTAGGCTTTTAAATTAAAAAAAGGAATTATTGTTATCACCAACTTATGGCACAATTTGGATTGAAGCGATACTAGAAATGGTCATTCTCCTTTGCAGTTTAGTGCAAATCGCCGGCCGTTGATCACTTAGTATAATAACTTAAGTTATTTTGTTCTCATATATGACATACTATATCATTATTAATACTCTTTATTGTACTTCATAAAATATAAAGCTTCACACTATTACACTCTTGTTTAAAACTAGCTGTGTCCGGTGGCTTCCTTTTCTACCAAGACAAGTCCAAGACTTAATGTTTAATAGCCTAAAACCTTCATCGAGAAAGAGGCTATAGAATGCAAAACGATTCGATTCCGACTGATACAAAACTTCAGAGATTAGCGCGTTCAAACAAAAAACTGATATGACGAAAAAAAAAACTTGGTATTGGACCATTCGGCTATTTTCAGTATCCAAAACCGTCAATAAGTACAAAAAAAAAAACAGATTTTTTTAAATATTTCAAGTGTTATTAATTAGAAGCTCTTAAAGCTCGGCAAGTAATAATTCACACGAAATAAGCCGTGTTTAGCCCACAAAATTCTTTAATAAATTAGGGTTGAAACCCAATCTGCTCATCATTTAGGGAAATTACGCTCATGCTGTAATTTAAAGTGGCATGCGACATAAATTATTTAGTCGAATGTCAATTAATGTTGAGATCTGAAGCACGATTATTACAGGTTGGATAATGATAACTTCGTGATGAGTTTCTCTTCTGTGATGCAATTCGGCGACATCTTAAATAACTTTTGTCCTACTTTTTTATTTACCATCTCACATTGTTATTTTATACATATTTTAAGTAGCTCAAATCAATTTATTAAATTAACAATAGGCGGCTAGAAAAATATAACCGAAAGTGATGCACAAACATGTTTTATGTATGCTCCTATGTACATAGGAGCGTACATAAAACATGTTTGTGCATGTACATCATGAGCATTCGTTGCGCGTCCGCCAAATCTGGTCACATCGTCACAAAGTATACACAAAAAAAAATTGAGTAACAACTAAGCCCATGGCGCTGGCGTGACGAGATAATTAAGAATTTTACACTTCTCTCAAAGACTACGTTACATTTCTTAATATGTCGAAATAATAGGTAAATAGCATAAACGGATATCGGCGCATCTGATAGCAATCTCGTTTCCAAAAGCACGTTTTGTAATTCTGTTCCATAGGAACGGGTGTTCTCGACTGGCGGCACGCCAAATCACTTGAAACTTGTTTATTTACGTATTTTATTAAATGTTGCCGGTTCCTTTGTCGCTATAGAAAACAAAAACGGGGTTGGTACTTTAAATGAATTCCAAAAGCCTGTTTAAATATTTTGTGCAAGTGAAATATTGTAAAGTACCGAAACAATGAATAAGGCCGTTTGTCACAAGGTATTTTGGTCGTAAACATTGATAATATTTTTCCTTTCCTTGCAAAGGCCAGGAATAATAAATTGAAATTAAGCATTTAGAAACTGATGCTATGCTTCATTACACACATTCTACGAATCATTATAAAGGGAGTTTTTCTGTTTTATGTTTTCCACACCTGAGTAACCAGACTTATAGTGCACTGGGCACTTAAAACAAGTCCTGCTTATAAAATTCGAAACTTTTACTAATAAGTGAAAATAGTTACAAATGGGAATGAATGAAGATACATTTTCTACTTTATACACGCAAATTGATGGCCTAGCCGTTCAATGAACGGATTTGTAAGCACAAGGTTACAGGTTCGAACCCAGGCAAGTACCAATGTGGCTTTTTCAAAGTTATATGTACTTTCTTAATTATAATAAGACACTTCTGACAAACGGTGAAGGAAAACATCGTGAGGAAACCTGGATTCCAAAATTGGGATCTGAAATCGCCAACCCGCAGAGAGCAAGCGTGGTGACCAATGCTCGTGCCTTCTCTATATGGGAAGAGGCCTGTGCCCAGTAGTGGGACGTTTATAGGATGGATTATTATTTATACGCACATTTCGATATTATTTCGCCAACTTTTGATTTAGTTGCAGTGTGGATAGATAACTAGACCTTTAGGCGATCTATTCAATAGATAACTAACATTCCTAGTATTACGAAGCTTGCCAATTAATTCCATGAACTATCTAACTGAAATCCACATTCGGGTAAATTAGCCAACAGATGTTATGTAATTGGTTGCCGCATAGCATAGCCAAATTTTCAATGAGTCTGTAAAATAAGATTTTATCTATCACCCTTCAACTTATTGCTTGTGCAACTTCTGTTAGTATTTTTTTTTATTTGTTTAAGAAACTTGGAACATTGTCATTATTGTTGTAATTTTTATATGTACCTAAGTACCTGTTGGTGCTGAATCCAATTTTGACGTAAAATTACAAATGCAGTGCAAATAAGTTATGTAGGTACCATTTTTACATTTTACATCAATACAAGAACTAATTACACAGTCCTTTATGAACCTAACATAAAGAAAGTATATTATGATATAAAAATAACAATTTTGAATTAAATTATAACAGAATAACAAATAATGGAGCCCTCGGGTCATATTCTAGCGATAAGCCGATAACAAAACAAATGGCGATCTATGACAACACATTAATTTTGGAAGAATAATAGTTTTATTTTGTTAATCTATGACCGGTTCTAATAAGTGTTAACTTACCAAGTTTTGTGCCAAGCTGTGAGAAAAGTTTTGTATTATGATTAAGTAATATTAGGTGATGAATGTTACCTTTCAACAACAATGCATCATATAATATAAGCCTGTGTGTGTCCTATAGACCTATTTTTAAATGAAAATAAATAATAATAAATATCCTGGGACAACTCACACACGGCCATCAGATCCCAAACAAAGCAGAGCATCAAATCAAAATCAATAAATATCATCGTATCGATCATCGATATAGATAAATTACATCCAGACACAGAACAAATGATCGCGCTCATCACATAACATTTGTCCTGGGTGGGAATCGAACCCACGACCTCCGGTTTAGCAGTCAGGGTCACTAACCACTAGACCAACAGGCCAGTAATTAATTGTAACGTTAAATTTAACGGTTGAATTTAGCATGCATCCAGACCAAAGGCCTTTCCGGTCGGTTTCCATTGAACTCAACCACAAGCCACTTCAGTAGGACCTTCTGCATGATATAACTTCTCCGAATAGGTATCTCCTTTGTAATTTCCCCAGATGCTTTCCCTATATTTGTGATATTATTTACACGATTTTTCCTGTTTTGCTCTCCAGTCGTCAATATGGTTAATGTATAAACAGATCCTTAGGCGAGCCTTTTTATTTTAAGAACAGGTTACATAAGGCATAAAGAAAATGTTTATAAAGTACTATTTGGACAATATTGATATAATAACCAAAGTAAGTCCTAAGTAGCTAACATCCGCGGACCCCTGGCCCACGTGGAACTCTTTCGAAAATAAATCTTTATTTCTTGGAAACCAAGCTTGTCTCAAATAAAGTTTCATCAAAATCTGTCCAGTGTTTGAGTCGTGAAAGCGGACAAACAGACATACTCGTATTTATGATATTAGTATGGTATAGGACAACTTATAATATTTTGTGAGGTGACCAGTCAGTCATACACAACTTCCTTGTAAAGAATTACAGGTAGTCTATTCCATTATACCTGTAATACCAACAACAATGTCTAAAATAAATTAAAACCCTTAAATTGTCTTTATATAAATGACAGTTACCGCCATACTCAGTAGGGCACTTAAACTGTTCTAATTCGTAGAGAAATGCCTATCGTAAAAACATGTTACGGCAATATTGTCCTCTAAAAACCTTTTCGTGTATCGTCCGAAACTTGATAATGTGACCCATTTGACAATGTTCTCCCAAACTAGTAACATTCAAGGGCATTTGCGTAGTTCTCAGGCTGGGACAACATACCATAATCTCTTTCCAAATATTTGCGCAGATTAACAATAATGGAGGATACGTTTATTTGTTAGTAAATGTTATTTACCTATACTATGTCACCTATGGACGCTGTTTACACAAAAAAATACTTTGCTATTTCTATGTAGGTATGTACCTTATGTTGTGTAAGCTCGACACAATATTCGTTGTTAGTTTCGTTTTGAATAAACGAGTGTACCTCCTGTACTCAGCTATTTCGAGTTATTCAAATGGAGGTACTTAGAACAAAAAAAAAAAAGGGAATAACAGTCTTTCTTTTCTTTAAAAAGCACTATAAACTTTGAAAACCATAAAGAAATGTATATTACAGTATAATTTTTTGTGTATTTAATGTATAGATACCTCTTGTACTAGGATGATGTGAATAATTCGAGGTATGTCGTTGCATGATTGCATCACTACACTACACCATGTCTTAGCTCTCAGTGGAGATCGATAACACCTAGACAGTTCGTGACTGTTCATTCAATGAGGGAATTAATAGCGTAGGTCGTCCATGGCGACTCACATACATCTTGACGAGTATCCTTTATAAATAAAATAAAGATTAAAGATCAGAGTACTAGTACTAATTATTCTAGTGTTAAAATAGCAGTAATTACTAAACATGCGTAAATGAAGGTATATTTTTAGCAGTAAATTACAAAATAAACTAAAATGCCGGTAGTTTAAAGTTGTTCTATATTGTTTATAAATAGGAAGCAAGCAGCTGATAACTTACTTACCACTGTAATATATAATGTGAAGCCAAGTTTGTAACACCATACATTTCTGAACAATTTAATATAACAATAACATCGTGTATAGGAGGTAAATCCTAAGCAGTAGACTGAAAGACTACGAGGAAATATACCTACGTTTATAGATAAGAGAATGATAATAAATAATAATCACAGAATTATCATTTCGTCGCGTTTTCGTAAAATTCACACATGGTAATTGCGTTTATCTCTACGAATTAAAATAATTAATGCATTTGACTTACTCACGCGTGTTTTTCGTGATCACCCACCTGTTTTCAGAATTACTTAAACAAATTAGACGCCTATCGCTTTTTACCTATATCCTACTGTTATTAGTTTTAACAAAAACTATACAGTTCAATAAATAACATGCAATAATTTTCTTAGGAAAGTATTGTAAATTTTCATACTTTTTTGTGCCCTTAGTCTATATTTTATCTGATCTGTGGTTATGTTATACCATACTATAGTCTATAATACCATACTATAAACTATAATGCGAAACAACTTTGGCTATCGTATTTTGTATGTTTGTTACGCTTTCACGGCTAAACAAATACCTAGACCGACTTTGCTGAAATTTAGTATAAAGTAAATTAGTATTCTAAGAAGGGACATAGGCTACTTTTTCCCGCGATAACCAACAACCAAGCGGGTGAAGCCGCAAAAAAAAGTTAGGCTTAACGGTAATTCAATTAGTTACTTCGAGACTTGAATGAATATATAGGTAAGATAATCACTTTCAACGGTTGATAAACTTTGAACGTACTCATTAATCTTGATTATTTAAATTAGAACCCAAAGATTTACCGATGAACATGGTAACTTTTGGTGATAACTTTTAAAACGCCTTTATTTCGTGGTAGTAAGGTTGAGTTTCGTAATATCGTTACCTAAAAGGTGAGACGATTTTATATATATACTAGCTGTACCCGACATGTTGCAATGCAATTTTTTCTACCTAGCACCTGCCTACTACCTACCTGCCTACTACCTACCTTCTACCTACCTACTACCACTTAGGGGTATGAAAAATAGATAGTAGCCGATTCTCAGACCTACTGAATATGCATACAAAATTTTATAAAAATCGGTCAAGCCGTTTCGGAGGAGTATGGTAACTAACATTGTGACACGAGAATTTTATTTATAAGATTGTTTTATGTTTCTTAACTACAGAAAAAAAAGATAAAAAGATCGTGTCAATTTTCTTTTACAATTCATGAAATATAATATTGGAAGATAGTGTAGGTAAAATATACCTATCATACCTTTTTTTAATCAAGATTCTGTTTAATTACTGTATAAATAAGTTTTATAAGTTTGACTTTTAATTAGTTGTAATTACGAGTATCGCGACGTTAAAGATCATGAAATAGTAAAAAAGTTTCGATCCAGCTTATGACTTTGCCGTTCAAGAGATTATGATTAAGGCGTTCGTTGAAGCCTAGAAACTTGACAAGTAACTTTACTGTCACGATATACACGTATATTGACTCTAGATTGGCGTCTTCGCTTAGTTATTTAAATGTATAAATTTTTTTGATTAAAAAACGCTTTCTTAAATTGTTAAGCATTTACACCGCACTCGTCAACTGCAGTTGTCGTCTTAACCATTAATTATCCCTTGTTTCCGATACGGCTTTTAAAGTTTTAAATCGTGGTAAACTTTACCTATTTATTTTTTATTTTAAAGTATATTTAAATTCACATGATACACCAAACTTCAAGGAGAATAAAAGATAACAAAATAGATAAATTCCTCTGAGTTAAATAATAATATATTACATTAAAACGGACATGTACTCAATACACATATTTCTTTTCCAAGACATGCACACACATTTACTACATAACTATTCAATAATAACAATAATAGTGAAATTTTTATACAATAGAGTTGCGAACAAATGTCAATCTTCTCCGGCCCAGGGTGCGCGGACTCTTCAGAAGATCCTGAAAGTAAAATAAAATAATTTATACTTTTTATAATATACCTACCACCATCTATAGGTACTTAAATCTGTAGAAAGGTCAATTCTGTACATAAATATATTTTCAAAATAACTTTCAGGGGGTGATTAGTGATCGATACTGATGCCAAAAATGCAATCAGTAAAATTTTTGTCTGTCTGTCTGTCTGTCTGTATGTTCCTTATAGAAACAAAAACTACTCGACAGATTTTAACGAAACTTGGTACAATTATTCTTCATACTCCTGGGCAGGTTATAGTATACTTTTCATCACGCTACAATCAATAGGAGCAGAGCAGTGAAGGGAAATGTTGGGAAAACGGGAGAAGTTACTAAATTTTTTAAGCTTCCGTCGCGTGTGCAGCCTTAATGGTTAAAGACTCATTGATAAGCTTCGTCATCCACGCGAACGAAGTTGCAAGCACAGCTAGTATACTTATATAATTATATACCACCCGCAAAAATATCGGCACAGAATAAATGGCTAAGCATGAAATCATACCTACATAAACAATACTTGATTATCTTTTATGGATTAATTATCCCTTCAAATTATTTAAGTAGTATATAGTATCTTCATGCATCTTTGACACCTGTAGTAACCGAGCGATTTCTGATCCTACCATCTTTGTTTTAAGTTAATTTAAACAAAACACTCAAGGCTAGGACTCACCAACCTTATAAAATGAGCCTAATCATGATAAATTATAGCATAAAGGAGTTTCATAATATACATCTAGGTTTTATAATTTTAATGACAGCCACTGTAAAATAAATACATGCAGTCAAGCAAAAGTAATTGAATTGTGTACACAAGGCAGTACGCTTCTCCATATTTTAAAGCGCAGAAGTGTATTGGCAATTCAGTTCTGCATTTTTATTCATTAATTGAAGGAAGCTCTTTAGGTACCCTTACGTTGTTAACTGCAGACCTGCTATTTGGCCAACTTCCAAACGAACATTAACTATGTCACATCGGACTTCGATTGTTTTTCTTTCACGTGCACTTTTTTATTATTTCACCCTTGTTTCTTAGTAAACCCCCTCTTCTTTTCTTTTTTTGCATCTCATTGAGCACACTCTGAACAGTTAGCTGAGATTTAATTCCTTAAAAGTATTTAAAGTAAGCAACAGTCCTATACTAAAGCCAATATGGAAAGAGAATGAAACGTTATTACTAATTAAGCTATTATAAACTTTGACAACATGTGTTTAAGTTCATTTTAGAATGACAAATATAACCGAAAAGGGCTTAAAAGTAATTTGAATGTGATGGAAACTGAACTATTAGTAATTGAATTAAGGTTCATAATCCCAAAGCACGTTCATTATTTCTTTAAAGTGGCTGATGTATAGATCTAAGTTTTTTTTTAATTTTAGACTTATAGTGCAGATTAACTATAAGTGAATTAAAGTTACTTTACACTTAGAAAAATTGAAATAATACGAAAAAAAAAAAGATTTTTGGCCTAATACATTCCACACACTTTACTTAGATATCTATATGTTTTATTCTATTCCTGGAATGAAATCGCAGATTCTATTAAACAACTACATAAATTGAGTTAGTTTATTTGAGAACTACGTTTAGTCTTGTTCTTCGAATTAGTCATGCAGACCACAGCTATCTTCGTCGTCAGAGACAATCGTCACCATAGCTATCATGCAGAAATAAGCATGTGCACTGGTGCGTCCAATTTACATGTAAATGGAATTTAGAACTTTACTTGCAGTTTTAACATTATACTACTACCTACTAAAGAAAAAGAGCGTTTTAAGATTATCCGATACGATATCGAGGCAAGAAAAATAAATGTATAAATGTATGATTCTTCGAATTCCGATATCCGACGTCGTATTGTATCGTTAAATAAATAATAACTTTGAATGTTATGAAAAATATTTAGTTTTAATTCCGCTACAAAAATCCAGGCTTGGAAGCAGGATGTAACTTACAACGTGGTCAGAAACGCTGTTGGCCGCAATATCGGCAATGCGAGAAAACATAATTTTTTTAGGCTCTAAAATGACTTAACTCAAATTTTCTCATTTTTTTGTGTAGTAAGTATATTATAAGGCTTTTTTTTTCTTATTAATTTACTTTGGTTTAGACTTTTTACTATCAAGGGCACTAGATTTTTCAAACACTAGTTTTCCTAGAATACTCGTTTAGCAAGTCTTTGTCCGGTCAGCCGTATTTCGAACAATACAACGCATGACATTGCACTGCAAAGATATGTAGCGCAGATGTGTTTTATAGGTAGTAAAGTTCACGACCCGTTGGACGATGTCAAACGCAGCTTGGCAGATGAATTTATGAATACGCTGTAGACGCCCCCAGGTTGCTGACGTCACAGACTGTACTGTGTTAAATGCTACACTCAGACGCACGTAGCAGCGATTTTAGCTTTGCTGACTTGGAATTTTTAACTGACTTCAAATGGAAGATATTCTTAATTTGACTGTACGTTTTATTTTTTAGTTTTGATAGGCATGTTTTTATTAACTTTCTACAAACGGATAGATTTATGAAATTGTTTTTTTTTTCATGCATATTGTAGGTATACCTCGGAGGTAGTTCCATATAAATTTGCTAAAATCGGTTCCTTTTTACATGTATGTGAAATCAGCACATTTGTTTGTAAGATCAAAGTACATATTACTTTATTTCGTACACTATTATTTAGTGCATAAACATTAAGGGCATGTAAGTAAGTTAAAATTATTTTTAGAAAAAAATATAGTCTACTCGTTCCAATGACTGCCTTTTGTATTAAAATTGTATGAGCATTGACTTTACTGCGTAAACTGCTATTTTATAATTATGTTGGGCAGCGCTATGCGTCCCTAGGGTTGTATAAAGCGTAATCACTTCATATTGGCCGTTAAGAGTGTTTGCTAGCTTCTAATATAAGATACATAGTAATACTTACTTTAAAAGCTTGTCGAAATTTTCGTGACATTAAACTGTAAAGTATTGGGTTTACTGCAGTCGCCATATATCCGTTGTAGCATAAATAGTTGATTATTTTCCACATCTGAAAATATGAATACAATTTTTTTTTACAATATGTTTTGCTTTCAAAACAATTTATAAATTTAAGTAGTCGAAAATATGTAAACAATTGAAGCTTTACTTACATTGTAATAATCTTCATAATTAAACTTGGGCAGCACAGTCATGATGCGCAGAACACAATATGGCGACCAGGCCAGGAAGAAGGACGCAGCGACCGCCGCTGTAATAAAAATATAAATATTTGAGATACTCTTAGATATTAATAGGCTGTCTATTATAATGATGTAGTTTCAATCTATCAATTCAGTGTATACTAAGACCCTCATTACGAGTGTTATGACAGTTGGGATCAACGAATAACGTGTGTTAGGAGGACAGATAGCTCTTAATAAATAGTGACCCATCCACGCCAAAACCGCGGCAAGCGCAACTTAACATTAAAAATTAAAAAAAAAAATGTTTATTAACATTTAATAGAGATCAATCCTTGCGTCTGCTTGCTTCTAATGTGTATTAATATAAGTATACTTATACAGTTATTAAAGCAATGTATACAGTACGATATTTAATTATACATTTTACCAATATTTTTATCTTCCTGCCAATACTTCTTTATTATTTTTTCTTGCAAGAATAACTTTGAAGTGAATTTGTCTATCTGCTTGTTACCCTTTTTGCTACATTAACCCCAATTAACCCTCATTAATTTCGTACAGTGTTAGTAGGTACTCGTTTACAAAACAAACAACTTTTTTATTATGAAGTCAAAGGTTCAGAAATCGGATTAGAAAAATCTGGAAAATGTTATTATATTTAAACGGGTAATGTCTATTAGGCTATCAACAATTATTTATCTAAAAAAGCTTTGAAGATAGCTAACTTAACTAGTACCGTAGAAACGACTTTGTGAATCTGACGTCTTAACACTCTGAATACAGTGCTTACTTTTGTTCACGTATTTACACGTATGATATCTTCTTGAAAAAAAAAAAAAACTGGCCAAGTGCGAGTGGGACTCGCGCACGAAGGGTTCCGTACCACCGTCGTATGAGAGCCCCCCTTAAATATTCATTTTATGTGGTTTTTAGTATTTGTTGTTATAGCGGCAACGGAAAGACATCATTTGTGAAAATTTCAGCTTTCTAGCTATCACGGTTTATGAGATACAGCCTGGAGACAGACAGACGGACAGACAGACAGCGGAGTCTTAGTAATAGGTTCCCGTTTTACCCTTTGGGGACGGAACCCTAAAAAAACAATATTCTCATAAAATGCGTATGGTACTCGGATATTGTAACTTTACGAGTAATACGATTTTTAAGAGTACGATTTTTTGTAAATATATCGGTGGTTCTCGACTTTGCTTAGAACAAAACAAACAAACAAATTCTTGTATTTACGACACAAGTTCAAACACGTAGAATTGTAAAGTTGATACAGTAAGAAACCGGGATCGGGATAGCCGGTACGTGTGAACTTCATGCCCTCATATTTTACCTTCAAAATTTCAAATATTAGGTGTCCGGTTGCCGTTTACCCGGCGCCGCCGGTTAGTCGAAAACCGGAACGTGTACGCTTACATTAAGTTATATTTCTTAATTCGTAAAAAGAATGAGATTTTTCCACTTTTGTTACGTATTTAAAGTGTATTAAGAATGGAATGTAGTAAAAACCTGCATTTATATTAACTGCTTAAAGCTAGAAACAAATTAAATAATACTAGTCTATATTCTGATAACTATTGTACTAACCAATCATTTTCACTGCCTTGTCTCTGTTTTGCTTCCCCACCACTGGGCTACTCCGCAACTTATTCTGAGCCGACCTCAGCGCTATCGTCATTTTTATATACAGTACTAATATGGTGGTCATAGGTATCAAGAAGAATATAAATATTTCGAAGCCAACAACAACACTCACTATATTCGTCAACTTATAATAACAAAACACATATTCCTTTCTTTCAAGTAGGTCTATATAAAACACGTCGGGAATACAAAAACTTAGGGATAACAACCATATTACTCCAACAATTTTGAAGACACGAGAATTTAGAGACAGCTTTTGTCTCAAAAAAGGTTTCGTCACTATAATGTATCTCTCGACCGTAAAAGCCGTGATTATCAGTAGACTACAGTTACTTAACACGTCCCAGAGAACGAAATGTATTCGACAACCTACTTCCCCAAAGGGATAGAAGTCTGGGATAAAGATGATATATATTTCAATCGGGATGAATAAAGCGGTCAGAAGGTCTGTTAAAGCGAGGTTGGCGAGATAGCAGTTTGTAGGCGTCCTCATAGTCCGGTCTCGGCAGATAACGGTTAAAGTGCAAATGTTGCCGATGACGCTCAAAACCATAGCGAGTCCCAGGAGGATGCTCACAACTATTTTGACCGTGTAGGTGTCGTCCAAAACTGTTCCATCTTCAAAAAAGGCCATGCCGACGGGCCCGAAGAACGAGAATGAGTTGTTTTCGTACTCACTGTCGTTAATAAACGACATTCTTTTGTTACGCGTCACTTATTCTCAAGTATGATGATTGAATTAGTTTTTTTCTACATTTTATAATGACCTTTACACAATATCCAGACTTGTTAGAAAAAGCCTATTGACTACGGACTGTGTCGCTCTGGCTAGCGATGGGGAAGTACTGATGAAAACAAATTTCACCACCGCTTTGACGCTCCCGTATACAGTATGATCTTTAAATTCATGCCATTAACTTAATTGCCTAAAATTTTATTTAGATGGGTAATACTATGTATGTTTAGAATGTGTTGTAGTTGGTAGATTAAAATTAATTCACACACATCTGACCTTATTTATTACCTTGGAATCTCTGAGGATAACAGGTCAGTAGCTCGTTAGTGGTCTGAACAGTTTTAATTAACAATATCTAATTGGTTATTCAACATTATTAAGCTGGGTCCCAAGAGAAATTTATTCCAAAAGACAGCGACTATGTTATTCTAAGATAGGTGAATTTTATATTATTACGTCAATTTCATTACTGGAAACACACTTGTACATATCTTCTTATATATAAAATTCTCATGTCACAATTTTAGTTACCATACTCCTCCGAAACGGCTTGACCGATTTTTGTAAAATTTTATATGCATATTCAGTAGGTCTGAGAATCGGCTACTATCTATTTTTCATACCCCTAAGTGGTAGTAGGTAGTAGGCAGGTGCTAGGTAAAAAAAAAAAAGCATTGCAACGCATGCCGGGTACAGCTAGTTATAATATAAATCAGTAGGCAATAGAAAAAGAGTTTTGACACCAAAGTGGATTTGTTTGTTACTTAAAGAAGGAACATTAGTGCTATTCTGTAACATTATTTTCATGTCTTGATAGCGGAATCCGCGGTGAGATGTCAAATACGTATTCTCGAATTTGAATTCTAAATCAAGGCCAATTGGGTTCACTTTTGAAGTGAGCTTTATTGTCACTCAGGTGAAGCTCGATACCGAAATTATTAACAGAATAGACATACTTATCTAATAGACATTCACATCAACTACTGATATGTTTGAGCTATTTTAGTGGCAAACTCAACATATTTCTCTTTTAACTTTGTCGCTATTTTATCAAGTTTGGATAAATATTGTATTACTTTTCAAGTAACGAAATAAAAGGTCAACTATAAACGAAATCTATACCTTTGTGTAAGTCGAATGATAACTTTCGTTTTTCGGCCTACGCTGGTATCAGTTATTGAATGGCAAAATCTAACCTATACCCATTTTTGGGTACAAAGCTTACTCCGAACTAAAGTTCAATGTCTGTACTATGAGCTGTTAAAGCAGGGCTGTTGCCGTTATTAAAGCGAGACACCGCTACGCGCAATGTAGCGCGCTGTCTCGCTTCCACAATTGCTTTAAGAGCTAATGGTAGAGGCACTAGTCTCAGTGTAACTCATTTTTTTAATAACGTAGCATAAAACGTAGCCAACTTTGGTCGTAGCAATTAACTCGTAGCTCCTCAATGTTCGCTCGTTAATAGTTACAAAAGCGACTCTATTGAAATAGAACAAAGCCTAAATAGACAATTGGGAAGTTTCCTTTGCGTTCAAGTAAACAAATAACGTACACGGAAACTAATGTATTTATTTATGGAGGAAATATAGTTTGTTACATAAACTAAAGCGCGATTGATATTAATATACATTTGTACCTATCCAAAAATAGATTTAATTGTCTATTTTCAAAAGCAATAGATCAATGTGTGTCTGATGGAGGTAAAAGTTTATCTCCATAACAAAAGCATGTCCTGATTTTTTGTTATTAAAGGTAAAAACAATTTTCATCAAATGACCGTAAAAAATGCCACATTAACATTTCCTTTTAAAAATGGATCATCAATTTAAAGGTTTGGAAAATTAAGAAAGTTGCTCCGAATTTCTTTTTGGTACTTTTTGGTTGTGACTCAGCAAGTTAGAATTTTCCCCAAAATTTTATCTTTGACATTACGTCCGTTTATTATGATGCACGGCAATGATAATTTTGTTACCCTCAAATATACGTTTTTAGTACTATTAGGTGCGACGATTACGTAAAATTCTATTATCCACATATAACGGTCAAATTGATTTCGATCTTTAACACGTTCAGACTAAAGTGAATTACGAAGTTGTCAACAATAACATTTATTTAAGCTACTATACAGTTTTATAGTTAAATGTTTTAGAAAGTATCATCGCTTAAATTTCAGCGGAACTGAGAAAATAGGAACAATCTGAAATCCGATTCGTTGAAATGAGAGAGTTATTTATGAATTCCGTTTTGCAATATTACAGAGACGGGCATTTTCCTGCTGCATAATGCATTAACGATGCTTTTTTTAAGCTTTCCATATATTTCTTTCTGTTTTTAGTCATTTCGATTTTTTAATACCATGTGGTCACAAAAAAGCACACCCTGAATATGAAAGTAATTGAGTTGATCTAAACAAGCCGTCAAATTGACGGCAACCATACAGTGCAGGCATACGGCCATCCCTAATTGAAATTACAGCCTGCTGAAGTAAGTAGCAACATATAACAAGGATAGGCGTTATTGTTAACATGAACAGTTTTGAGTACGAAGGAACAAAAACGCTTATTTAGCGCCAATCTTAAAAAATATCAATCAAATTCAAAATCAAATAAGGTAAACAAAAAACAATACGAACAATGCATGTAATCATAAGCATGCATATTAAAACAAAATGCTGAAAAGAAAAATAAAAAATCTTATTACGCAAACTCAGAGTCCATGTAAAACTACCGAAATTTAAATTATTGAAGCTGAATTTTCGTATTTTTTGCAAACACTTCAAACATTCCGCTGGGACGGTCTAACTTGGAGCAAGCGTTCAATCTGTATGTAACTAGTAAGTTTATACCTATCTACGTTTGTGATTGCGTCATAGCCATTATTTTTAGATTCTCTCGGCGATCTATGATTTTTTCCAAACATTTATATGTTAAGATAATGTTGTAAATAAACAGCTCTCTAGTTTTTGTGATATTTAGTGTCGTCATCTCATGATATGTTTTTGGCAAGAATTGTTTGTGGGTTCTGTTCAGAAATTAAAAAGTAAACAGTATCTAATAGGTATCTATTAATTTCATAGAGTTATGACTAGTTATGACACTAGACGACAGTCAAATGCAGCCGACCTGGACTCACGTTGCTACGTACAGGTACCATATTACAATAATAGTGGGCCTTTTAAAAACCTTAATATGTTAAATGGCCCATATTGTGTCGAATGCCATAGATAATCATAATGTATGTGACCAATCTGCCGCGCCCACACTTTCATAATTAATCTCAAATGACAGCAGATAGTGCGTACATGTACCTATGTATTACAAGATCACATTAGCCGAACGAATAGTTCAGGCAGTGGTGGGGACCAAAATAGTTCAGATTTTAATTGAATGGCTGTTTTGAACAATAGGCTAGAAAACGTCCAGTGACGCTTGATCCTATGTCAATAGCATATTGTATTCGTTCTAATTATTTAGTCTTGATACTGTTCCATCCTACAGACTGCTTTTGTTTCCGTCCGCATGTGGTAATTAAAGGTCTTCATTTCCAATCCGAACAAAAACATATTATACTTGAATTTTCTATCAGAAACATGGGTACTCTTAAATTAACATAAATGATTTTTGTGCAGAAATGATTAAATTATTTTATATTTAAAACTAGGCATCTTTATGATTAAATCCTGTCGTATAAAAGTATACTTAAAAATATGTACTCTCTTCATGAAACGAAGGTGTCGCATCCAGGTAAAAAAGATAACACAATATAACAAAATCTGTCTTTTTATTCTGTCCAATTAAAACAGATGGGCATTATTTTGTTAAAAATCTAATAATTAATTCTAAAAGTCTTGATAAACCATTATCATTGCAAATTAAATAATTAAGAAATAAATAAATATAACTGGTATCACATTTCCCTCACTTGGTATAATACGCATACACCCGTCGATCTAAAAACTAATGGAATTGTGTTCTGGGTTAATTTGGTTATTCAGTCTTTTCGGGATTGATAATAGCAGCTAATTTCTTGTCCTCTTGGTGAACTTCGTGATCGTCCCAGCCCCATACGGCGTGGCTACCGTCTCCGGTTCTCTTCACGCGTTTCTGGATGACGTCAGTGGAGACTGTCTTTAGGTCATATGCCCATCCGATTTTAGCCATGAAGTCAATGAACATTTTAGTGAAGTTAAGGGAATAATCGCCGAGTTCTGCGGTTTTGTAGTCCCAGGGGAAAGTGTGATGGTAGTTGTGGAACCCTTCACCGAGTACTACGAGTGATACGGGTCTGGTTTCCACAGGGTTGATGTTCTTGTCGTAAGGCTTGCTGCCCCACAGGTGGGCGGCGGAGTTCACAAGCCAGGTGACGTTGAGTACGTATACGTAGCGGAAGATCGAGCATACGAAGAACGCGTTGAACGCGGATTCTCCCCACAGGGTAGGTATGTAGCACGGTAGGATGAAACAGATCAGAGGCATCAGTGTCAAGTAGTACCTGTAAATCAAAGAAACATGTTAGAGACTTCATTGTACATAATTGTCAAAATATAACAACAGTAATATAAGGTGTTGCTGTATCTTAGCTTACTTTATTTAAAAGACAAACACAATTAGGTAATTTTAAAAATACATAAAATTAGGATCACTATTTTTAACCTTGTGTTATTATTATGTCTAAAATTGATAAATTAAAACATAACACTTATTAGATAAAACTATTTTTAATAATTATGATAACCCTAGACCTATTTTTATTTATTTAATTTAGCTTATTTCAAAAGAACGTTTGAATCAACTTACTTCTTCTGGAAACGAAGAACGGGGTCACTCTTGAGGTCACTGAGGTCGATGGTGTGACCTTTGGCCTTGATCTGGGGGTGTTTCCTGACCAGCAACCAGCCGACGTGAGAGAAGAAGAATCCTCGGGTCGCGTTGTGGGGGTCAGCATCGGTTTCAGAGTACTTATGATGCATGCGATGGTCTCGGGCCCAGTCGACTACAGCATCCTGGTAACAAAAACAAGAGTTAAATAGAAATTATGGCGAAAATAATGCTTTTTTGTTTAAGGGATCTCTAAAAGTCATTAATCTAAAAGTCTAAAAGATTGACATACAGTCACGATCCTCAGCATTGAGGGAACGACCAGAAAGAAGAAAGAAAAGTCATTAATTTTTAAATCCTTATTTAAAATCCCCTTTTTCCAGTACAAGTAACAGTAATGTATTTTTTCCGATTAGTCTATGGGAACGAAAACTACGCAGACAAATCCAAAGAATGCTGCTAGTATTTAATTTCACAAAATCTTTTGCAAATCCGTTGCAATGTTCCTACATTAATATCGGTCAGTAAAAATCACGTGTACAATAATAGTATTAAAATATCGTTTGTCATTGTTTATCAATATAATGCCAATGATTTTATTATTACTACCTATCAGATTACAATTTTCCTAATACCAACTAGAATTTCTAGATAAGATATAAAGTACGTAAGTAGTATTTGTTATTGTCATCGTTCATACATACATTCCTTTTGTTTTTATGTTAATTAGATTAACATTTGGATACAATGGAAAAAATTCGAAAAAATCTACATGAAAAGCGAATTTAAAAACGGAGTGTGTAGTTAATTAGTAACTAGTGGCAACAATTTTAGATGTAATGATTTTTAAGAGTATTTCCTGAGCATATTAAAAGAAAATGCTTTCGGAACGCCTTTGCCGTATAAACTTTAACTGTGCCAAACATAACTTCAGTCAGCATAATTTTCGTAAAAAGGCACAAAGTTATTCCTTAACCTGTTAATAGGTTTTATGGTAAGTATGTTACATGCACCGATAAAACGATGTTTACTGAAGAAAGTCCAGATGGATCACATTATGTCCGAATGATAAACTAATTACGGGTTGAAAGGGTAATCGCCGATAATGAAGTTAAAAGGTGATGCTGATAACAAAGATTCTCACGCGTGGTTACCACATGTTACCGTATCGATCACTCGCTCACGTGTTATCGGGAATATTACTTCTATCGGATATTAGCAGAAAGTTCCATGAGACCTTACAATGTCATACACAGTCATTTGTTTATCAAGTGTTGCAATGATATGACATTGACCCCGAGACCATAACAAAACGCGTGGTAAGTGACATGGTTCCCATCCGTGATTTAGCAAATATGAGTCTAATCTGGTTTCCACTGAATAGGACTTATTGAGAAAATATACTCCATCATCATTGTCATCATTTGCAGTCTTTTCCTAAACTATGCTGGTGTCGGCTTTCCAGACTTACCGCCTACTAAATACCGTATTTTACATTGAGCATCTCAAAAAATTGCAATTTGCATTGCAACGCATGCCGGGAACAGCTAGTAGTATTATAAATTTAAATTCGACAATTAACCAAAAACTATATACTTTTAGTCATGTGTTATTTCGTATTAATTTAGAAAATATCACCTAAAACTTATCAAACATATTATCTTGAAACGTACTACAACATAGAAGCGACCTTGACAGTGACGTAGACTAAAAGACTGAAGTCTTTAGGTCATCATGCTTCGGTTACGTAGATCGAAGTCAACTCTGACGTTAAACGAAGGCACACACTATGTGTGACTTTCAAGACTTTGTTCTATTATTAAACCTGAATAATATTAAAGGTGCCCTTGGTTATTAAGTCGTATTCTAGTAGTTTTCCCTACTTTCCTGTTTTTAGTTCGTGTTATCGCTCACGCACACATCTCTATACGATTAACCTTTTGAACTTTTACGAGTGCACGTGCTTACTGGACAAGATTATGTCTTGAAAGTTTCGAGACTTGCCTTGTTATAACTAAGGAGTTAAACCCTAGTCCCCTAGCTCTATGAAGATCACACTTTAAATATGCTTTCAATAATTTCGTAATTGAACTTGCATACAATTTACATATATTACAATAGTACATCTAATATAACTACATTTTATAATACAGGATTGTGTGCATTATGTATCATGATCGTTAAATAAAAATGGATAGGAGTTGAGTTACCCATACATTTTCTGTATACTCCATTATATATTCCAGTGAATCCTGTCTATTCAAAAAATTCTTAGATTTCACAAGTTAATTTTATAGTGTACTGAGAATTCTACATCAAGATGTATATCGAATTACTTCATTGCAATACCGTTAATTCAAGGTACGAAGGACTAGAGATTCTGATGACACTATTAGGAAAAATACTTAAGGCTACCCATACACGGACTGCTCGAGCTGTAAGGCAGGGATAAACATACACTAACTGCTCGAACTGTCGACTGCTCTTACGCGTCTAGAGCGCATCTCGGTCGCTCGCTTTTTGTTTTGTAGACAGCTCACGTATGTATATAGTTGTCTATAGTATACTATGCAGTTGCAGTTTGAAATTAATATCCCTCGAGTTTTGAGTATGACAAGACTTACTTGGAAGGCCAAAGTGTTGAAGATAGTGAGCAGAATTCTCAGAGGTATTTTCGCTTTGTATGACTTGTGAGCCCAAAGCCTGTGTGCTCCGGCTGTGATGCCCAGGCCCGAACATAAGTACAAGAAAAATGCTGAAACAAAATAAATTGGAAAATTAATCACAAGTAAATGCTTATACTTTTTCTTTTTCTGACTTGTATTCCAAGTATAAATAATAAATGCAAGCAAGAATAACTTATAAAACCTCAATCAAAAATACATGTTTTTGAATATTACAACCTTAAACGAATACCATGATCTATCTGTTTAAATTGCTACAAGTTAATGATGAATGAATACATTGTATATATTCAACATAATTACAATTTGTAAAATTATCGTAATCAAGATACAGATTGAAATCGTGAGATAATGAAAATGTAATTGAATTAGTAGTAATTTTTTATTTACTGTTGACGTAATTTTATTATTCGGTTGGCAAAATTACAAAGATTTTCTTACTCAGCTGGGAAGCAGTAGTTTTTGTATAAATAAAACAAAAAAATACGACTTTTGCAATAGGTTACTTAACCGTAATGTTGATAAGATGAGTTTATTAACAATTCAAGCACATAAACAAAGGACACCCAGACTTGGAACAATTATTACTTCAAGGTATTTTTTTCTTTATTTAATGGTCTACAAACTCAAGTGACACGTCTGAGACTCATAACTCTAAATTTAAACACCTTCCTAATATAGGTACTTAACAATAATTTTACAAACTTATTCCTCACTTGATATCAAAGTTGCATTTTAATACCTACTTGTAATGAATGAACTATTCAATTACCAAAAACTAGCGGGAATCAAAAGACAGATGGAATCACATCAGGTGTATCTGGCATTCTCCACCAATGAGAGATGACCTAATGGCCTGTGATTTTTGGAAACTGGTACCTGATGCGAGTGTCCTGATCCTAGCCGAATTTTGATTCTTGTTAGCCCCAATTACGGAGGAAACAACTTCGGTCGTAATGTCATACGCTTTTGTATATATGGGAATTTTGTTAGATCATATTACGAGATGTAAACATAAGCTGTATTTCCCTATATTCATTGTTCATTCGATTAAGGTAAATAATAACAGTTACTCATAATAAATAAATATTTGTTTACCTACTTCCTTTCGATATCTAAGATTGATAGGTTTGATCAAATCAATGTGTTTCATCTTTGCAGGTGTTTTTAAAATCGATTAATTGTAAACAATGATCAAGCCGAATCAGCATGATTACGACAATGCATGTTGCATATGTCATAATAAATACTTATATAATATTTACTTAAAATGTTTTAAAAAGACTACAAGTTAACAACAGCCCAAATACAACTAAATTTAAATTTGTTTATATTCATACAGGGAGTGAAACTGCCTGGATTGTGTAAAATATAACATGAGAAAGAAAAGATGACGTATAGTAGAGATGAATGGAAGCTGCTCATATTGCGCCGACCCCAAACAATTGAGAACAGGGCAGGGAGATGTCAAAGGACAGTTGTCAAATTAAAAACATTTAAAAAAAACTTACCGAACATATCCGTAAGCCACATTGCTTTAGTGAGGAAGAGGTAGGCCCCATAAAGTCCTCCTATATGCAAGACGGCCATCAGGATGACGTTTCTCCATACTATCTTCCACTCTCTCTTCTCGGCCGATGGTGGCACAATGGCTGGCGCATCTGTGCCTTGGTTCACAGCGTCTGTTTCATACAAGACCCATGATCCACCAGTTTGCCCTTGGGGAGGCATTTTGTCTGCGAACAATATAAATAAATAATTTAAAAATAAATTCACTAAAACTGCTCACTTATAGCTCTATACACGTTTTCCTTGTAATCATTTCCTATAAAATGTTGTGAATAATTTCCTTATATTCAAAGTCTTACTTTGCATTTTGATAAATTACTGAATACGGTTACTTTGCAACGAACTTCACCACAACTTCGCACGGCACTTAACATTAGAACTAATTAAAACATAGAATTGTATATCAGTACTTCCACCGTTGATTTAAATCGGTTTATAAAGTGCGTCATGATTCAATCAGGCTCATTTTTATAGCCTTATCTTTATGATATGAATAGCTTTAATCCTTGACTTAAAAATACTTCTGATTTACTTTTAATGCAAAACAACATTCCTACCACATTTTAGCTATTACCGGGCCATATTTTCTAAAGTCTATGTAAAGTTTGGATCTGATATTCGGGGTACAAAGTTTAAACTTAAATCCGGTAAGATTCAATTCAGATCCAAGATCCAAAAGCTAGATAAACATCGATATAGCCTTTCAGGATTCTAATATAAGGCCTAGATTAAGTTACAGGTTTATTTTGGGATTTAAGGCCAATTTATTGAATATTGTTAACTAGAAAACACTGGATTTTTTTATTACCTCTTTGTATGATACACGACGTATGACGTACGAACAACATTGTTGGCAATTTTATGATTAAATGAGTGTCACAAGGATCTCCTTCCGTCGTCACCTTAGGCTAGTGTCCTCAAATAATTTATTATCGACTAAAGTGGAAAATTCTCATTGATAACTAACAACACCTGGGTATAAATTTTGTATATATGTGTATGCTGGTATGGTATAAAATGGTAAAAAAGGCAATTAATTATGAACATTAAACATATTATAATATCCATTGTCAGAATATTCGACAATAACTAATAATGCTGAATAAAAATACACACAAATGGCATAGCATGAATACAATCAATTCAGATTCAGCATACATAAAATTATGTTAGTTCTGTCCTTAGCAACAGTATGGGGAAACATTATATAATAAGTTGTGAATTAAATTACAATAGTAGTATTTTATTATGTATTCATAACTTAGAGAGGCTGACTGCAAGAAACATTTTATTATTAAGTTGTTTTTGTATCTACAATATTTGACAAAACGGTGCAGCGGTCAAGATCGATTTAACTCCTGCGAGTGATATTACAGATTCGATTCCATTTGGAACAATATGTTTGTTATAAAAATTGTGTTTCCAGTCAAAAATATCATTGCTCTATGAAAGTAAAGCCTTTTTAATACAATAACTGCTATGTAGGGATTCTTCCGTGAATTATTCTTTAATAGAAAAGTTACTCGTAATATTGCGCGTTCATAATATCAGTTCAGAATTCAAAGAATGCAAGCGCTGAGAGCTACACTGTCGGCTGAGATACGTTTTATTGGAACATGAGCTACTGAATCACTTTTATTAAATAGCATAAAAATGTTTTTAACTTTTACTGATAAATAATGCAATCTGAAATAGTATTTTACCTACTTAGTTCTTACCTTTTTTTTTTGATAGCCAATCTCAAATCTTTTTTCTGATCCCAAGATGTGGCATTGACCTTTCCCAAAAATAGTTTTTTTCTACCTCATCCCTCAATATTGTTTAAAGCTGACATGCATACATGTGAGTGGTTATTTGACTTAGTATGCAGCGTTTCATATATCTACCTTAGAATGGTTCAAAACTTACATATTGAATATCTGTGAATAACGGACGTTCTGACGGAGCCATTTTGTCTGTCCGACTGCATGCATAATAATGGTTTTTGAGAGCGCATCTACTGAGTCAAGTCATGTTAATAAAATTTCAATTTCATACTACTTACTTCGGAAACTACGAGTATTTTGTTCACTACATAAAAAGAAGACAAACCGCCGAATCAGTTAGTGAATTACATTAAAATAGCGTGTTAAGGAACAAAGGTCGTTGACATATAGCAAATTTATGACGAAGTATATACGCATATTAATTTCAATATTTTCGGGTATATTTCAGTTATAAAATGCAATAGAGAGTTCTACACAAAATAGGCTTTAATGAGTGATCTTTACACGTGCCATAGAACTATATTCTAAACTAAGAATAAACACAATAAACTTTAAAATTTAGTTACCTACATTATTCATGTGTTTTGCGTTTATATACCTAGTGCGTAAGAAATTGTAATGAGTAATTGACTTGATTGTTTTTTGACCTGTGTTTTATTGAACTCATATAAATACAATGTCACATCAATTACAACAAAGAACGCGGTTTAAAATATTTGGAAAACATTTGTCCTTTCTTGAGATCCAAGCAGCCCATTACAAGGTTCATCAATATCGGTTTAGCGGTTTAGACAGAGTTACTTTTGCACTTATAATATAATTTTAAAGTATGTACAAAAATAGTTTTTTTTTTCCAATGATATTTTCTACCTCTGAGGTGGTCCCATATAAACTTTATCAAATTATTCAATTAGTTTTTTTTTATTGTTTTTTTCTTATTTTTTAACTGCATGACAGTTAGGACTTTTCATCTCACAGAACTTAAACCACATAATCAAGAAAAAATCGCTTTTAATAGTAAATATTTGTTCCATTTAAAATTAATCAATTACAAAACGCTAACAAACATTTTCATTTCTAGTTGTACCAATAGAACTTACAAAGAAGTAAATGCATCTTAGTTCCAAACTGTAGTTCTGTTGAAACTTTAGAGTTTTGTATGTATGGAGTACAGTTTCAGTGTTCCGTTACCTTTGAACTTGAATGCAATAAACTTAAATCCAGACTTTTCTACCTGAATATACCCTAAAATAGTATCAACGAGAAACGAATACGCTTTTGTAGAAGTAGAAAGTGCTTTTCAGGAACCGTTCTAGGCAAATATATACCTGTATATACCTACATAAGCTTCAAAATCATTATACTGATTATAAATAAATTTACGAAAGTAAATATATAAAACAAGAAATTCCTAGAGACCAGGTAAATAGTAGCCAAGTATGAAGTTGCATTTCGGAAATGACACGTAATTTTATCGTCTTAGGTACATCGTTTTTAAATTCAATTTATCAAGGTTTACTATTTCAAAAATGTTGTAGGTAAAATGATCAGGTACACTAAGCTCTAGAAAATCGCTGAGGCTACAGTTATTGTAGCTATGATGAGAAAAATGCTGTTATGACGTCACGTGCCCCTGTGGCTCGCTTGGTAAGTACAGTTAAGCTGTTTTTCCGACATCCAATCACACATGTAAGCCGCAACATATTAAATAACTTCGGTTTGTTGTTTTTAAAACTTGATACAACATTTTTAACATATTTTTTTTTTCCTATGTTCTCTGATTTGTTAATCATTAAGTGTTTACTTATAGTAACATCGTGTTTTCGGCGACTAATTAGGATGAAATGACAAAATCTTAGCTTTTCGGCTACCTTTATCAATACCTGATGACATTGGATACAAAAAACTGCGAAAATTTCGTATCGGCTAACAGCTATTACACAGTTTTATTTACAAGTATTTAACCTCAAGTAGGTTTATAAATATTTTAGATCTATAAATCAACTCAAGATACGTTAATGACCAATAAATATCTATTTAACCTAATGCATTGGCGTATGTACAGTGTACACAAACAAATTGTCAACATAAACAAGTAAGTTATTATGATACAACTTGCTATACGCACTTACGCACGCAAATCTAAGAATACGTCATCCATGTTTTTTGTTGATAATGCTGATAAGAATCGTTATGACGTTATGACATATTACTTATGAAGGAAATATTGTTATTCATTTGTTTCTTTCTTCTAGTCTAGTGGTCTTGTGGTCGCTTATGAGCATTAGATCTTGAGTTTCTAGACCAGGTTAGGCAAACGAGTAAACCAACAATGATAGAGGTTGTAACCTTAGCTCGAATTGATTAAAAATACACAATCTTGCATGTAATTAGAAAATATTTTAGGACAAGCCATTCATCACTTGGACTAAAATAGCACAGAAAAATATTTTTATAATAATATATTATAATTCAACGCGTTTCTTAAAACTAATTCTTAAGGACTTTACAAAGCTACTAATACTATTAGAACTCTTGGACTTTGGCCAGTTACATGAAGTTGAAACGTCCATCATGTATTAAACTTTTAAACTTGTTAGCTGAAAATGGGTTCAGTAGTTAGGAATATAATATCGTTGATAGTCAAACTAGTAGTCTATGAACGATACTTTAAACATTTTATTATCTTTTCTGGCTTGCCTTTTCTCAACGGATTCAGGGGTCAGCCTCCAGGCTCCGGGATGTACTTTACTGTACTTTAGCTACTGAACCTAACAAGCATCATTAGCGATTTACTGAATAACAGTAGCCACTTGGTAAGTTTTTAAATGTTTGACAGTCAGCCAGGACCAACATCTTAAGGTGCGAGCGAGACACGTGGGATCAAATATTATCAGATTTTTGTTAATCCCGTACTTAACCTTGAGCTCTTTAAAAAAATATTATTATTATCAAAACTATGACAATAAGATAATTATATAGGACTGCGACTTAATATAATATATATGTGTGTGTACATAAATTATTAAATAAATAAATAAATAAAAATATATTTAAATTTAATGGTCAATGATACCGTAAATACTATTAGTTAATTATTCTGTGACATTTTTAGAACACAATTACTCGGTTTTCTTGAATAATTAATATTTATTTAGAATTTTAATTTACATAAACTAAATAGTCAATTAAACGCTACTGACATTGGCTATGGATACTCAGATATTAACATACATAGTGAAGTTTATTTCTTTTTTAAATAGAATTAAAAAAAAAAAACCTGTCTAGAATTGTGTCAAATACGAGTACCTATGTATGTTGTCAGTATAGTAAAACTATTGCTACTTTGTGGGAAGTAAGCATTTTAAGCAAATAAAGCTGTTTCTTAATATCTGAAGATGAATCAATTACTGTTAGAAAAACTTTAATAACAAAATAAATGAAATTAATAAACATGGGAGACAAGTGGAAGAAGAGTGGGGAGGCCTTTGCCCAGCAGTAGGCCATTTAAGTCTTTAATAATATAAATGTCCTTGTGTTATATATAATTTACAGTTGATCAGGGTCTTAATCAAACTTCAGATTAGCAGTAGGTAAACCACAGAAGACAATCCATTAGCAATGTGTAAAGTGATTTAACTTTCACATTGAACTAACTGTAGGAGACTTAGGAACACTAAACGTAGATTACTCATAATACGTAGATATAGCTAAGTGTATAACTTCACTAAATCTCTAGACTTGGTTGTTGCGCAAACAGTATTTTGAGAAATTCGAAACTTACGTTGAACGTATAAAATTATGTAATTCTTAAATATCGTCAAATTCTTACTGTTTTTTTATGTCATTCTAATCATATTTTACATATTTAGGGGGGAGGCCTTTGTTCAGCAGTGGACGTCTTCCGGCTGATGATGATGAATCATATTTTATGAATGTAGAGCATGGATAGATGGAGCAGGAACGAGCATGATCCACCTTGCTTGCTAATTGGGATTTCAGATTTCAATTATTGGAAACCAGAGAAAACCTCTAGATTTTCATTTACCGATTATAATCAATGTAATGTAAAGAACATTTAATTTAGATGAAGTCTTATTTAACCTACTTGTCTGCTTAGTTTGAACCTGCAACCTTGTGTACACAAGTCCGATCATTGAACAGGCCACCTAGTCAACACGACAGATTTCCCAAAACAGCTTAGCTATGAGTGATTGAAGCACGCGTCTTGCTCGTGGGCGGATGTTGTTTGGTTACTACTCATCTCTTAACTGCTACGGCCTTAATATTTACTCTCCTGCCGTCAGTAGTTTTCCCGATGCATAAAGTGACCGTTTTAAATGAACTGAGATTAAACAATACCTAGGTGTTGAGTGTGAAATACTAAATGTTGTGTCACTATGTCGTTGGCATAATTATGTCATACGAGTATGTCGATAATTCATCTATTTAAATTGGGTTAAAAGTAGGTAATACTTCATTTAACATGATTAGGAACGTTTTCGTCTTGAATTTACAGTTACCTAATGTTAAAAATTCCTTAACGCGAAAAAAAAGCAAGAATTAATTGCATGTTGATAGTGTGATTCATTTTTAATTTAAACTTAATACACACTTATTTTGACTACGGTTATCAGTTCAATAACAAAACAAAGTTAGGTTGAGTAATGAACTTGTAAATGATACCTATGCCAATAAAAGTAATTATTGCAAATCGCTGTTACTATCTTGTCATTTTTTTAACACTGTAAAATAAATCCGAAATCATTGAGCCGCAGTTACGAGTAGCAAGCAGCACGATCAATGCTCGTCTCTCTTCTCTACTAGGGGCGCCCTTTTACCACGCATTTCCGTGGTATAGTCAGTAGCATGTTGCAGCAGGAGTTAAAGAAATGCTAATAGAAAGAGACCACAATACATCTGTTTATGCTATTTTTAACCGACTTTAAAAAAAAAGGAGGAGGTTCTCAATTCGGATGTTTGTATTTTTTTTTTTTTTTTTATGTTTGTTCGCGCATAACTCCGTTGCTTTCCAACCGATTTGAAATATTTTTTCTTTGTTGGAAAGGGTATACTTCCCGAATGGTCCCATAGTCACCAAGTCGTGATCAGATGATGGAATCTTGGCGAAATCGAGGGAACTCTTCAAATTTTATAGGAAAACGTACAGCGATTTTGGTATTTTCTACAACAAGTGAAGCATTTGCGTTCAAAAAGAACCATTCTACTATCAGATCTGATGATGAAGCCAAGATGACCTCGTGAATGTAGCGGGAATTCGTTGGATGTGAGATGCGTGGCACTGGATTTCGTTTGATGGAAATTATTAGGTGTCAGCTGAAGGCCTACCCATATTATCTAAGATTAAAAATATGTCACTAAAAATAAACAAATAAAAATTATTTTTGCAAAAAATAAAACCGACTTCAAAAATCGATAAAAGCACTAAAAAGTTAAAAATAATACTATAACCTACCTATATTAATAAACCTAACCTAAACTACGATTAATCTAAAATACAATTTAACATTTTTTTGGAGTCGGTGCCAAGCTAGGTAATGAAACGACTGGTAATTAGTCTGTAGGTATATAGTGATTAAAGTTTTGTATATTGCTTGGCACCGACTCCAAAAATTGTTAAATTGTATTTTAGATTAATCGTAGTTTAGGTTAGGTTTATTAATATAGGTAGGTTATAGTATTATTTTTAACTTTTTAGTGCTTTTATCGATTTTTGAAGTCGGTTTTTTTTTTTTGCAAAAATAATTTTTATTATCCCTGTACCACGTTTTCCTTCACTACCATTCATTCTTCAACGCGTCTAGCGCAATAATATGTTTATTTGACCGCAGTGACGGGTGCGCGGGAGTGGCGTGATCTTTGTATGATGCGATCACAATCGACCGCCGATCACGACAGAGCCCGCTTTGTGTGCCATAAAAGATGATAGTTCGCGATCTCACGTTCGACGACAGACAAATTCATTATGCTTGTGGCTCGTTATCAGAAGATAAACCGACCGACACGTTACTTCAACACTATCAATTTAAAAGTGTTTAATTAAACACTCTTATTGCAATTAGAATTTAAAGAAAAGGATTAGCTGCTAAGGAACCAAATAGGTATTCTTTGGGAAACAAACATCTTTTCATATTGCGATTCCACCTAGTGACCTTTTTATCTCCTAAGCCGAAAGACATACCGTCTGGTGCCTCAGTACGCAATTGGCAGTTATATATTTGTCATTTTGTAACTAACAGTCAAAATACAGATAACTAAGTAAATAGATGATAATAAATTTTGACGACCTCCGTGGTCGAAGGGCGTACGCTGCCGTACGCACAGGTTTCAAGGTGTCGCTAGCTCTGAGGTCCCGGGTTCGATCCCCGGACGGGTCAATGTAGAAAATCACATTTCTACATCGTCTCGGGTCTGGGTGTTTGTGGTACCTTCGTTGTATCTGAATTCCATAACACAAGTGCTTTAGCAACTTACTTTGGGTTCAGTACAATGTATGTGATGTTGTCCGCATTTATTTTATTTATTTAACTCAAAATATCATAAACAAATGACGTTTTCTTTTCATGTTTTTTTAGAGATCTAGAATTTTCGCAGAAGACTGATTTATGCTAATGACTGTGATGCATGGAACAGGTAAAGGGTGGCCTTTAATTAGCATTGGGCTCTGATGGTTTCTGTATATTATTGCTACCGAGGACTCTCCTTTTACGAAGGAGGATTATGTTTTTCAAGTTAATATCTTTGGCACACTCCACACCCTCATTTTTAGTCCTCTAGAATTATAAAGGGTTTCAAGAAGGAATGTAAAGACAAATTGATTGATTAGATTACTTGACTGTTTACTGAAATGTTTAAGTAGAACGAGCAATACCTTAAATAAAAAATACTTATTACTGGTAGGTTTTTTTTAAGTTGTAGTAAGAATACAACTTGTTTAAATAACATAAGTTCTCCAAAACTTTAATTTAAGTGCAATACTACCTATGTTGTAATTAAGTTTTTGGGGATCAAGAAGAATGTTTAAAATTCTGCAAATTGAATCTCACCATGTATTTAGTAATTCAAGGTTAAGTTACTACGTAACCAGTTGTTAATTACGCAAAAAATTAGCTCAACAGTCGACAATGCTACCAAACAAATAATATTATGATGACGTCATAGTTCAAGTTTATTATTTTGTTTTTGTTTAAAAATGTCTATGACAAATAAATTACAAAACGATTAATTTTGTAATTGAATGATATTCTTACGTTTTTTTCTGGGCAAAGTCAGTAATTTGGGATTTCCGAGGAAAAACATACAAATTGAACCTAGTTTTAAACGCTAATCAAACAAAACATCACTTAAGTGGCCTTTTATTGGTAAACAACTACTTTTGATCCGTTCAAAAGTAATTTTATTTCAATGTCTAAAATTCGCGTAAATCTTAGAAAGCAATATGACTTGTTATTTTTATGATTACAGTGTTTTATTAGTATGAGTTTCCGATCGGATTGGCCTGACTACAGAATCAAATATTTTTATTTGCATAGAAACAAGAGCTATTTTTTTTTGGAATAGACTATAATTTTCTTGAAGAAAGTTAATCATATTATATAATAATAATAATAATAATATTCCGGGACAACTCACACACGGTTATCTGATCCCAAGCTAAGCAGAGCTTGTGTTATGGTAACCAGACAACTGATAAACATACTTATATATGAGCAGAAACAGTATTAAAATTTGACCACGCATTGTAGTAGCTCCGTGTATAATACAATTCTTAGGGCTGATTTTTCCAACGCCAGATAATTTTATCAGAGGAATAATTTAGAATTTTCGACAGGTCTTCAATACAAAATCTGTCAAACACGAATTTTATCTCTCGAATAAAAATTATCTGGCGTTGGAGAAATCGGCCCTTAATAGCTTATTGATATAAACAAATTATACATTTGAAAGTTTCCAGATTCATGTTTTTGTTCTACTTTGCAATTGCAAGCCTAATAATTAGGCAATTTAATTAACCATATTCAGTCAATTTAATTCATAAGTAGATAATTGTTTTATTTATATAAATGACGGACGACAGCCCTTATCCATTTATTGTCTGTGAGAAACTATAAAATGTATGTAAACATACATCAAAATATAAAAAAACACGGAAAATAATTAAAGAATAAATAGAATTTGCAATTAAGCTCCCAAAATTATGACATTCAGACACATAAAAAAAAACAAAGTAAGTTATTTGTTGTAGGTACACGTGTGTTAGTGAAGGCAAAAACAAATAGCATGCAAAAACAGTGCAATAAAATTTAAGGCTAAAATATTTACCAAAATAATACCTGACGGAATAACCGAGCTACTCAAAACTTCCGTTCGTATTTTTATTATTATTATTATATACATATACCTATTACACTTATTATAATAATAAATGAATGACCAGTGTTTTGTCACCAACACTTACTAATGTTATTCTCATACTAATTACTTCCTGGTTACAAAATAATAAATATATTCATAAACAACAGTGCATACCAATTTATAACAAAAAACTACCATTGACTTCATAGAAATTAAAAATAACATTTTTGTCGAAAACTATTACAAAACTTTTTGAATAAATAATTAAATTAATTAATTTTAAATAAAATATTCTAATATTATTTTTTCTAATCTGTAACTTTTAATTAGAGAAAGACTTACCTGGTAATCTGTTAGAGAGATGTTGTCAGGAACCTAGCGATCGTGAAATATCCACGAATTATAACATCCAGTGTGCTTCCCGTTAGATGTGATTGATTACAGACGCACCACAGAAGACTGGCGGTTGAATTTCCTGCCGACCGATTATATACAAATGCGACTTTGCTATGATACGACTCGGGAAGACCGGCGCGCGCGACGCGTGACGTCACGCGAAGACTGAACAAATTTCAATCCGTGTTCAGCGTGTGGCTCTCATGATGGAAGACCTCTCTTGCTTTGTGACCTCATTGACCTCGGTTAACAAAACGTTTGACTTGAGATAGGACGAAGGTTGCTAATTTTACTGTTTGTAGTCAAATAACTTTTGTACCGAGGACAGATAAGTGTGTATCATCGACAGTGTGAAAGTCAC
The DNA here is from genome assembly GCA_905475315.1 of Autographa pulchrina. Classification (NCBI taxonomy): domain Eukaryota; kingdom Metazoa; phylum Arthropoda; class Insecta; order Lepidoptera; family Noctuidae; genus Autographa; species Autographa pulchrina. The sequence continues at coordinate 9,966,880 of FR997768.1, forward strand.
GCTTCTCTCATTTGTATTGTTTAACAAATTAGTGTCAAAAGGTTAATTTGAATGCACGATTGATATTAAAAAATGTATTGGAAATATTTTAATATCTTTAGGTCACCTTCATTATGTTAGGTATGTATCAAAACGTTTCCATATGAAAGGCATAAAATCAATAAAAGTAAGTAAGTAAATTAATGCTCTATTTTTTAGGAATGATACAAAAAAGTAGTAATATATCAAAAATTATATAATATACCATTATATCAATGGTTTCCACTTCCACCTCTCAATTTACATGATTATACATAATTGTAAAAAATTAGTTCAATTTAAAAAACGCGTGCTCTAAACTCAAAAAACACAATCTCGTTTTTTTTCTGTCATCACACAATTCCTGTCATCGTTATTCTTTTCGCAATAATTTAAAAACCGAACTAGGTACTGAATCTTTGGTGATGTTTAAGAACATGGTCCACCTCTATGGTACGACTATGAGCAAACTCAAAAAGAAGAAGTTTTGAAATTATATTTTTTTTAAAGGTATTTAATGCATCTTTATTTCAATGCTTCGTAAATCTGTAAAGTCATTAAAGTTTTACTCATACAAAACACGTAAAACGTTTTTGTCAACAACAAAATGACATTGGTTCAATCATAATGTTCGCTATCATCTGAAATTACAGGCGTAATCAGTCGCAGTAATCTAAAACGCTTGTTTACTTAGACGCTTCAGGATTCTAATGGCGTTTTATTGTATGTGACCGACCAAACCCGATTTCAGGCCAAATTAGAATCCGGAATCTCGTTTTAGAAAACATTTATCCGGATCAATTTCACCTCTAATCCAGGAAGCTACTAAATTCATTAAACATTTCCTAAATAAATAACTTTTTACTTTAGCTAAAACATAATTACTTTAAATAGAATTATTAAACAGGCGGAAAATAATAAAGAATTATTATTAATACAATTTGCAGTAATTAAATTTATATTTAATTAAAGGTCAAGGAGGAAAAAGTGTTAGTTTGTTTCTTAATGTTTAGTTACTATATTATTATGAATTTCCCGTTTATTTACCGCCTTTGGATAGGTTTTCCCTCATGACTTTGGGACGTCCAAATAAGGAATATGAAAGGATAAACAAAACAGCATCGTCCTTCTTCAGAGATTATAACATTTCTGTAATCTCGCATCATTGACGGATGAAAGAAATGATCATGTACTGTACATATTGTGTATCTGTTCACGGTTACTTCACAATGACATGAAAACTGTAACGCATATATAATGTGTCGGTTCAATAAGAATGACTGTTTTTGGCAACAAAAGAATACTATCAAGAGAGTTTTATTACAATAAATAGGATTCCTTCTGCAAATTTTGTATAGAGATATTAGCCAGTCTACCAGCGATCAAAACAACCCAGGTTAATCCGTACATTTATTAAACAAATCTATATCTATACTTATAATAAATCTGTAGAAGTGAAAATTCTGTACATTGAAAATATCAAAAAAATAAATGGCGGGGGGTGTTACTAGACCGCCGCCGAACCCGAAAATGTGATTAAAAATAATTTTGTCTGTCTGCCTGTCTGTTTGTTCAGGCTTCACGCAAAAACTACCGGTTCGATTACGATGAAACTTGGTATAATTATTCTTTATTATCCTGGGCACCACCATGGGTAGTTTTTATTCCGGAAAAGTATATACAATAAAAACACAAACTTAATTTTGCGGTTCGATCCCTAGACCCGATTACTGTACCAACCGCAAATAATAAGTTTGTCGTAGGTTACGCCACCTAGTGTTAGGGCTCTTCTATAAAAATAGTCTTAAAGATTTCTTTATTTTTAATACGGATATCCTTATAACACGATGGCGATGCATCGAGACATTCTAGGCGAATGAGACTAGCCAGAGGTATGCTCGATAGATAACTTTCTACACAAATAGCACTTTACACAAAAAACTCATTGATAAGCTTCGTCATCTACGCGAATGAAGTAGCTGGCACAGCTAGTTTTACTATAAATTTATCTTTTGAGAAGCAAACTTAGGAAATTTAAATTTCCTATTTTCAGACCTAATGATAACTTATTGTTCCGACTTAGTTTCAATAAACTCTATTTACTTCTTACATAAATATTTTCGTCTGGCCTACAACTTGATAATGTAGAGCTAGTTTTAATCGAATCCTACCAGAAATGTGTCGATAACCCCAGTATCGTACGTCCTTGATTTAACATGTAAGTTTTGCATGTAGAATGTTTATTACCTGTGACAAATAATACCTACACATTTAAGTTACATCATTATTTCAGATATACATTGTTTGGTAGGTTATCTAACTTTAGTTGATTATTTCCATGCCTTGTTTGCATGGGAATCATTGTGACCTGATCGGACTGATCATAATATTGTTGTGTAGATTATAAAGCATTATAATAATTTTTATTAAAGTAACAAGCATGTTACTTTACGTTACTTCATAAAAAAGAGGAGAGTAAACTTGTAAGCTGCTTTTAAACTGACCGTTTGCAATTAATTTGTATTATTAGTTATAGTTTGTCATGAAAAGCTGTGGGTATACCATAGATCGAGCTTATTTTGTTAACCGACGAAAAAAACGAAGGAGGTTCTCAATTCGACGCGTATATATATTTTTTTTTATGTTAGACCACGCATAACTTATTACAGAGTAGTCCGAATTTGATAATTCTTTTTTTATTAGATAGGGTAAACCTCGAAGTAGCCACAAAAAATATAAAATAAAAACTTTATAACAAAAAAATTAAACCGCCGAAAAAACTGAAAAGCAAAAAATAATATTTGCAGTCGGGGGTCCTGTAATGAATTGTTTTAAGTAACCGTCCAACGACTGCAAATATTATTTTTTGCTTTTCAGTTTTTTCGGCGGTTTAATTTTTTATGTATGAAGAGGACAAATTCGTGAAAAAAGATTATACATAATTACGTTATTAATAACAGTTGTGTAGTCTATTAGCAGTCACGTTTATGTTTTAATGTGGTGCAAGTATACTTCAGCACGTTTCTCATATTTTACATGAATCAGTGATAATTGATAACCTTTTATAAATTAATTACTTATAGACTGCAATAAATAAGCTTTGCGTATTAACGTGCGTGTTATAACGTTATACGCTACTGTAATCACGTTTTCATACTAAATATAAATGTACTTAATAATATTTATAAAGTAGGACGTAAATAGACAAACAGCTAAATAAATTAAAAGGCTTGTATATTCCACTGAAATTTTGCATCTGGCATTTTGGAACCCAAGTTAAAGGCTTACTTGAAATAAAAACTTTTTGTCTCCATATCAATAAAAATATATAAAAGACAGATCAGGACTTACTAATAGTTACGGAGATTATCCAGTTGGCCAAACATACTATACACCTACCTTTTTGAAGTAGGTTATAAGTAATAAATGGGATATAATTTGCATTTCATTGATTCTATATAAGCATCGTGAATTCGTTATTATTGGCTACATTTCCATGTCCGTTCGTGATTTATAATGCGTATGGAGTTCGAAAGAGGCGTGTTCATGCATTGATTTAAAGCGTTCAACTATGTCAAACTGTCGCGTCGACAGAGATTAGTCTTTTCATTTATAGTAAACTGTAAACACACAAATATTACCTACTAGCTGTGCCTGCGACTTCGTTCGCGTGGATGACGAAACTTATCAATGATTTTTTAACCGCAAAATTAAGTTTGGTTTTCATTGTTTATACTTTTCCGGGATAAAAACTACCGAGTGTGGTGCCCAGGATAATAAAGAATAATTATACCAAGTTTCATCGTAATCGAACTGGTAGTTTTTGCGTGATACCTGAACAAACAGACAGACACAAAAAATTTTTTTCACACTTTTGGGTTCGGTTTCGGTCTAGTAACATTTATAGTAAACTGTAAACACACAAATATTACCTACTAGCTGTGCCTGCGACTTCGTTCGCGTGGATGACGAAACTTATCAATGAGTTTTTAACCGCAAAATTAAGTTTGGTTTTCATTGTTTATACTTTTCCGGGATAAAAACTACCGAGTGTGGTGCCCAGGATAATAAAGAATAATTATACCAAGTTTCATCGTAATCGAACTGGTAGTTTTTGCGTGATACCTGAACAAACAGACAGACACAAAAATTTTTTTTCACACTTTTGGTTTCGGTTTCGGTCTAGTAACACCCCCCGCCATGCCACGCAATATTTTCGATGTACAGAATTTTCACTTTTACAGATTTATTATAAGTATAGAAGATGTATATTTTTTTTGTTACAGAAGTATTCTAGAACAAAAGTTAATTTGCAGCAAACTGGTTAAAGTTATAACCTTTTGACTGGGTTTCTAGTCCCTTTATCGAAAGCTGACTTCTAATGGAGGTATTCGCTAATAAAAAAACTGTCTTGATGCCAATATGTTAAATTTCACCAATGAAAGACAAGCTACTGGCTCGTGATTGGTGGAAAGTGACAGATAGACCTAAAAACTCCAATAAAACCCAGTAATCCGTTTCTGTTCAACAATTTCGAAAAATCGGCTACAAATAAATAATTAATTAACGTCATTTACTTAAGACATTTTAGTTATTAATAAAACCCATAGGATAAAATAAAATGTTATAGATATTTCTGTTGTTGCCTAGTCATGCTTAGGATGTTACTCAAGTTCAAGGAAAGTGGTCTGATGTGTCCTGACCCCGTAATCTGTAAACCTAACACGTTGCAACGTACGTGATTAAGAAAATATACTGTTCTTGGAAAATTAATCATTATAGGTACCAAGATCACAAACTTGAGCCCTGGACAAACTTTTTCACTGATAAACTAGATTCTCTGGAAACATAGGCGTAGAATTTCATGTCGAATCGATTTTTCCACGCCATCCTAAGAAAAAGGGTCTTAACACACAAATAAACAACCAGTCAGAAAAACAAATTCACCCTATAAGGGTTATTTTTTCTTTTAAAGATATGGAATCCTAAAATAATAAATCATCAATGGAGTTTCGAACACTGTAGACTTCTGTGGAACATTTTTACTATGTTACAAATTTAGTCAATACGAGTACATCATACGATGCGTTCGTATTGTGCACAAATTGCTAAATTGACCATTGCACGACACTGGTTCGCAATAAATCTTCAATTGCCTAATGGGCTAAATCCCTGTGTACGGACATATTTTCGGTACTATCTTTGTTGTTTGCTTACTGGGTAGTTGGTCTCGAAAGATCTCAATTTCAGCAACAACAAGCCATATATTTTACATAGATTTAAATGGGTAATCCGCAAGTGAGCAAGCCGTGTGATCAGTAGTTCTTGTTTTTCCTTTCTTTATATACTTATTATGGAAACATACGTTTGCCCAGCAGTAGGACTGATACTGGCAGGTATTGTGTGTAAATTTTTGTGTATTTTATAATCATACCGACATGATTGCATGATGCTAAAAGTATTTCCCAATAACTCCTACCGAAAGGACTGGGCTATCCTAAGCCAGAAGTGCGTGAAGAAGGGAGATCAAGGCGTTTGCTCCGCAGTGGGACGAGATGGGCTTAACAGATAGATAGAATTACAAATTATCTGCAACAAAAAAATCGTAAAAAAAGTACTTATATAAATGTTATTTAGTTTTTCCAGAGTAGAGATTAGGTCATAAGAATTATAAAGAAATCTTGTGACTAGGTACCTCGACGGCATACATCTTAAAATTATTACTTTGTATTTTTAGCGTTAGATAAGGTTATTTCATTATGACTACCTCAATACTGTAAGCAGTACCGGTCGCCACACTACTAAATATACACTGCAAATAGGATTACTTTTCACAAAGCAAAATTTCTTTAAGTCTTACCAATAAGGTACCAAAAACAAAATTCTTAAATTATTGGCGATTTTACACAATTAATGGGTTGTGTTACTTTACGTAGTGCAACTGCCTATCTGACCAAGATAGGCAGTTGCACTACGTAAAGTACGGAATTCAGCTGAACCCTGAGAGACTAGAAGACTACCCCTACATAGCCCGGGAAAAATCAAGACAGAAGATTTTTATATACAGTGACTTGGCATATTTGAGGGCCTGTTGGTCTAGTGGTTAGTGACCCTGACTGCTATACCGGAGGTCGTGGGTTCGATTCCCGCCCAGGACAAATGTTGTGTGATGAGCATCATCATTTGTTCTGGCGTCTGGGTGTAATTTATCTATAATATGTATGTATTTAGAAATATATAAGTAAGTTTATCAGTTGTCTGGTTACCATAACACAAGTTCTGCTTAGCTTGGGATCAGATAACCGTGTGTGAGTTGTCCCAGGATATTAGGATATTATATTATATATTCGACGCTGCGAGCACAACCTCAAATACAGAGAACGTTGTCGGCGATTAAAATGATTAAAAAGGAAAATATCAGTTTTTTTGTTCACATGTATTTCATGGAGAATATATTAAAATGTGATGTTTTATTTTAGAAAAGTGAGTAGGTAAGTTCAGAGGCGTATATCGAGTTAGGCAAATCCAATGCGTGATAATAATGATGACAAAATGATTACAAACAATAAAACAACTAAAGACGGTAGTACTAAGAAAGAAAATTGCAGTGTTTTGTTTCAAGGACGACTCTACGTATTGACGAGTAGTTATATTTTTTTAGGCACATGAATTGTACATAATTTTCACGTTTAAATAACTTACAAATATGTAAATAAATGCAATATTAAATGTTAATTTATGCTTAAATTTATTTTATTTTCGATTTCTTGTGACCTCGTAAGAAATTGATGGTATCTACACTTTGTTAGCGTAAATCGACGGGTCCCAACAACAAAATCGTATATGCGAAATTATCGATTTACAGTATGAGCATTTGAAGTCATTTCTGGAAAATCGAGGGTAACGCTCAATTTTTATAGGCACTCATCACGTCTATGTTTCATGTTTTTCATTTTTTTTTCTAATTTCATATGGTTAGTTTGAAGTCGGTTTTTACATTTATGCGTACCTTTTTATTAATGTACCGATAGACAAACATTCTTTTTCATAGAATAATTTAAACTAATTCCAATGCACTCTAATAGCATAAGAAAACTATCTTGTCGGTTTGTTAAATAGTAATTTTGGCTACGAAAAGCATAGGAAGCTACGATCACTTTGTTTTCATATAGTTATAAAGTGGCCTTAACTATCTAACGAACAATGAATATATTTTTACCTACTTTTTCGTCTTTGCACTTATGGTCATGTATTCGAGTATTTAAAATAGCGCCATCAAGCTAAAATACCGAGTAGGTACTAACTGAAAAATTACTTCATGTTAACTCTGAAAGGCTGTAACATTTAGGTATCTACATAGTTAAGAGGTTTTCCCTTTCACCACTAGGTGGCAGTGTCTGTATAAAATGACAACAACGAGCAAAATTTTGAGCAGGTTACCTAGCCACATGAATGAATCAATTTCATAAGGAATCCAGTCTCTATTCCTTCAATAACTTGCGGGTTATGTCATTTTTTAATATGTTTGAGAGACGTCGTGATAAATATATGATCGTACTTAGATGTTTTGTATCCGTGTTTCGTTAAGTCAATTCTGACAACCAGTCTTAGGGATACTGTGTTTCCCAGTAAAATGGGTTGTGGAGGTCAGATAGGCAGTCGCTCCATGTAGAATACGGTATTCAGCTGAATCCGGTAAGACTGATAGCCGACCCCAACATAGCTTGGGAAAAGGCTCGGCAGATGATGATCGTACTTAGATGTTTTGACGGAGATATACTTTAAATCTGTTGATTGGTATTGGGTTAGTTGGGACTATTTCAGGAATTGTCCTTTCTGATGATAAATCAGCCATTGTATTGGTAGTTAGCCGGAGTGGTATTCACATTCCTTGTTTACCCTTCATTGAAATTCCGTTTCGTTGTCAGAGTCCCAGTGATTATGGAAGTTATCTACTAGAAATTTGGAAGTTTATTCAAATTCATATTAGGCAATGTCATGCAATTTAAAAACGTTGAATAAATAAATAAATAAATGCGGACAACATCACATACATTGCTCTGAACCCAAAGTAAGTTGCTAAAGCACTTGTGTTATGGAATTCAGAAACAACGAAGGTACCACAAACACCCAGACCCGGGACAATGTAGAAAAGTGGTTTTCTACATTGACCCGTCCGGGGATCGAACCCGGGACCTCAGAGCTGGCGACACCTTGAAAACCGGTGCGTACGCCACTCGACCACGGAGGTCGTCGAGCTGCGTGAATAACTAGAAAAATTTTAAATCAAGGAAATCATGATAATGAATTACATATATTCTTATATAATTTTATTCACATGCATTACTTTTAACGTACACATAGGTAATGGTTTTCATGTTGAATAATTCAAGTTTAAATGTAAGGTCAATAATGAAACTACATAGGTAAATAAAAACCTTTATAAAGCGTTTTCACTTTTTTTGACTTCCTCAGATATTTCATTGTCTTCCCATTTCGACATCGGGTGCGACCCATCTCCAGTTTTCAGTACCCTTCTTTTTATATGATCTTCTGACACGGTTTTTAAATCGTATGCCAATCCAATTTTCGCCATAAAGTCAATGAAAAGCGTCGCCCAATTCAAGGAATATCCTCCTAGTTCAGCAGCTTTGTAATCCCATGGAAAAGTGTGGTGATAGTTGTGGAAACCTTCACCCGTAGCGAAAATAGATACGGTCATATTTTCTACAGGACAAATGTTCTTGTCGTAGGGTTTGGTACCGTACATGTGAGCTGCCGAATTGATGAGGGATATTGAGTGGGCTGTTACCAGGTGTCGCAACACAGCAGCCACGTAAAAAGCAGTCCATGCATTTTCCCCCCACAAAGTACAGATGTATGTTGGCACAGCGTAGCAGATGAGAAATACCAAACGAAAGTAATATCTGAAAATACATCAGAAATTCTATGACAATCACTCAGAATATTATTGTAAGAATTTCTTTGAAACATTTTATCAAAAAACATTACTTGTTTTGATACCACAGCAATGGATCATTTAGTATGTCACTAACATCAATGGTTTTCCCTTTAGTTAAGACATCTGGGTGTTTTCTAACCAACATCCAGCCTAAGTGGGCGTAGAAAAACCCTCTCCTCGAGTTGTGGGGATCGGCGTCAGTGTCGACGTACTTGTGGTGCACACGATGATCACGCACCCAGTGTAAGACCGAACCCTGAAAGATATACGTATAACATCAAGTTAGACAGTCAATCTTGATTAAGATCTACATATAAAACTTGATTGAAAATACATAAAACATATAGGTAACCTATATTTCATGTTATCCGCTCTGATAAGGAATATCGGATTCGTAAGTTGCATACATTTTAGAGAGTTTTCACATTATCTGATACGATTTCGATATCAGAAAATGTAAAAACGTTAATTGTATATTATTTCCGATACCGGTATCGTGTCGCATAATGTACTGCTCTGTGGTACTGACGCCCGCAACCCCGCGTTTGAATTTCTGTTGTGAATTCGATCAGTCAAAGGAATAATTAAAATTTTGTAATTAAAATAAAACTACTTTTTACGGATTTAGTCGCGATTTATTTTAGATTTAGGTCCCGACTTATCGACACCTTTGCAGGTAAAAAGTAGTTTTATTTTAAAGTTAATTTGATGTTTATGTTCAATTTCGAGTTTTAGCTTAGTTAGACACGGATTTCGTGCATTTTGCTTAGGGTAGCTTCTAAAACATGAGCGTCCTAAAAAGAATAATGAATAACTTGGCTTAAAAACGAACATAATTATACGATTGGCATAGAACGTTACTGACCCTGATATAGTTATGTTATAAAAAGTAACACAAAAATAACATTTAGAATAAATTGGACTCACCTGATAGGACATAGTGAAAAAAAATAAGAGAAAGATCTGCAGTGGTAACTTGACTTTGTATGCTCTATGCGACCACAGCCTGTGCACTCCGGCCGTACAGGAAATCGCCGAAAATACGTATAGTAGATAAGCTGGAAATATATATAAGTATTTAAAATCACTTTGAACGTTTTCACAATAATCGTTACGATAACGGTACTGGAAACCGGGGAATACGATATCGGAGGCAAGTAAATAATATGAAACATGTACCTGCTTTTCACTTTATCCGATTTTTCATACTTGCCGCGGAATCGTAATGGTGTCCGATACCTGTATCGTATCGGATAATATGAAAATGCGTTTATACATAGGTCTAAAATATAGTATACAGGTATACAGGGTGTTAAGAAAACCCTGTCCGATCCGTGAAGGTGTTAGGTATCGACATCTGATACAAAAAAGTAAAAAATAAATTATAACCTAATTATTTTTTTCTCAAAAAGCGAGAGAGATTGTCGGCGTCGTCACAGGTGCTGCCAAATGATCAAAGAAAAGGCCCCCCAAAAAATTCCGACGAAAATAGTGTTGTAATCTTTGATTTAATCGCATATTTATGGAAAAAAGTGGTTATTTCAAAGTTAATTATTATTGTTACTATCATGAATATTATTTATTATTTATTTATTTATTATTACATAACATGAAATTGGATGCTTCTTTTAAAACTTTAAAAAGTGAGAGGGAGAATACTTACCGAAAAGATTAGTCTGCCACATAGCCTTCGTAAAAACTAGATAAATACCATAAACTGATCCAACGTGGAAGATAAAAAAAAGGATAATATTTCGCCAATAAAGTTTCTGTTTCGGAGAATTCACTATGATATCAGTAGTTTTACTACTATCATTTACCTCCATCTTTAGTCTTTCCGTATCGTCAATTTATATAATTTATCAGAAACTTATGCTTCTAAGAAAAAAGTAGAGATACGACGAGCACTCGATTAGTACTCGGTTCTCTACGGTCGATATTTGCCAATTCTTCAGTACCTACTCGTACCTACTCGGCCGAATAAATCGGTTCGCCTGACGAGTAGTATTTAAATTATAGTTAGCTGATAATGTTTCTAACCAAAGTAATAATAACATTAAAAAAAAATACAATTATTTATACAAAAAAACTAGCTATATTGAATATTGTTCATTACATAAATAAAACCGGACAATTGCCAGTTTCGTACAAATTCTCGTGTTCACGTTTCAGGGCACAATTGGAGTTTCAGTTTCCAATTCTCATTTACCCCCCAAAAGTGGTCTCAATTCAAAATTAATTTATAAACGTTAAACGTCGATGTTTTGGTCATTGACTTTTTTGCATATTATTATGTGTACCAAAGGACGACCGGCAGAGAAGCCCACCAGCCTGGCCTATCGAGCAGCCTAAGTTTAAGTGATATATCTTTGGAAAGGATTTTTTGAGCTGTATGACTTTTTTTTGTGGTGGAAAATATCCAATCACTGTGGGATATCTCTCCTTAACGTTATAACTACTGCAAATATAAAAACCTAAATAATGATTCGAAGTCTTCATAAAATGTGAGATACATGCAAGCAAAAATATTGTTCATAGGTGTTATGCCCTTATTACATCAATTCTTTGGCATCTTGGCATATAAAGTATGCGCTAGATGATAAAAAAATCTACTTCAGTACTATTAAAACCTAAGAGAATGTTAAAATGTACTGGACTTTACATGACCATAACTTTTTCCCATAGCGATTTGAAACTTGCCATAAAAGAAGTTGTAGAGTTTGAAAGGCTCTATCCAACGACATATTGCTCAACCTTAGTGTTCTTAAGGCCAAATTGCCGGTCCTCCTTTTATCTCAATCGGTCCAGTCGTGGCAGATTGACAGACAGACAAATGGTCGCGCTCCTTTTTACTTTATGAGGTAAAAATATTTTTAATGTAGTCAATAATTTTTAACCGCGCTCTTGAAGAGAGGACAATATTATTCTTGCGACGTTACTGAACCGAGCTATTCGGCAAAGTAAATAATCGATTTGATAAAAGTAAAACTGAATAATACTCAGTATTCGGTAATTCGGCTGTAGTAGTATTAAATATGTATTTCGCTTATCACTGACTCTTAAAACAGAACCTCACAAAATAAAACCAAATAAAAATGTAATACACACTTCTTTTCCATGAAAAGATATTTTAGGAATGAATATATAAAATTTTTATAACAAATTTATTAGGTGCATAAAAAGAATATAAAACTATAATTTCCAATCATTTATTGCACTTTATATTTTTTTTTTAAAAATCTATAGTAGTAGTATTATTTTTAAACATATATATATTAATACACTATTTAAAACGACTCCATCTTCTTGCTGTCTGCGTTTATCTCAGGAACGCTTGTTGGTATAATTTGAAATTATAATCTTTAAAAGTGGTTTATGTGGTCATTGGCTTATATTTTAAAATAATAAAAACAATAAACCTATAACTTGACTGTAGTTACGGAAAATAATACCTTGCTCATAAATTATGTTCTACAAACTTTGTTTAAATCTAATTTAACAACGCTTGTTTGTCTTCCAGCGGCATGTCCTTGTCTCCCCACCCCCACACCGGGTGGCTCCCGTCACCAGTCCTCTTCACACGGCTCTCTATCATTTCTTCTGTCGCTGCCTTCAAGTCATACGCCCATCCAATTTTTGCCATCAAGTCGCGGAACAGTCTTGTCCAGTTAAAGCAGTAGCCCCCGAGCTCCGCTGCTCTGTAGTCCCATGGAAAGGTGTGGTGGAAGTTATGGAAGCCCTCCCCATTAGTTAAAACTGACACAAAGGTTCCTTCTCCAGAAAGAATGTTACTATCATAAGGCCTGTCGCCCCACTTATGTGCTGCTGAATTTACCAAAAAGGTTAAGTGTAATGAAAACAGAAAACGAAAAAATACTAAAATTTACATATTTTTGGTGTGTTTTGTTATTAAAGAAAAGTAAATAGGTAAGTACAGTGGCGTATATCGAGTAAGCAATCCAATGCGTGATAGTAATGATGACAAAATGATTACAACTATACCTACTGAGAAAAGAAAATTGCACAGTGTCTTGTTTCAAGGGCGACTGTACCTACGTATTGACAAGTACTTATATTTTTTATTAGGCACATAAATCGTACATAATTTTCACGTTTAAATAACTTACAAATATGTAAATTTTTATATATGCAATATTAAATGTTAATTTATGCTTAAAATTATTTTATTTTCGATTTCTTGTGACCTCGTAAGAAATTGGTGTTATCTACACTTTGTTAGCGCGTATGCTTTCTACCAGGTGCGAAAATATAAAATTTATGTTTGTTTGTTTATGAACTGCCTCGTTGGCCGAGTGGTGCTATGCGCGACTGCTACGCTAGAGGTCTTCGAATCCAAGAGGGTTCGATTCCCAAGTCGACCAAGGTGTTATTGGGTTTTTCTATGAAATTCTCAGTAGCAGGTCGGATTTTGGAGTTGTGCCCGGTTAGTGGCAATAGGCTCGCCCCCTATTACATGGGACCTAAACATACCGGCGAACTGTGGGTGTACATTGGTACACCTCTGCCTAACCCTTCGGGGATACAGGCGTGATGGTATGTTATGTTATGTTTATAATAATAATAAGGGCAAGTTGTTACCTCATCATGAGAATAACGCAATACCTAAGGGCATATTAACTTGTTTTTTTCCAACCCTGAGATATAAATAAAAACTGTATCTGAAGATATATGTAAGAGGATACATCCGCAAGGCAGCTTGTGGCGAGCTGTTTGTGAGTAGCGACACAACGGACCTGACTGCCTCAGGGGGCCACTCCTTAGGAGAGCTTTCAGCTCTTTCTTGGTTGGCTGGTTTGAGAGGGGCCGCTAGAGCTATATGCTCGGGGGTGGAAGTGTCTAAAGGCATAATAGCGAGGAAACCCGCTCCGGGCCGCTTCTGTGACCCGTGATGGCGAAATCGGCGCCGCACCGCTTGACTCCCCTAGCCGCTCGCACTGGTGTTGCCCCTCGCTGCCTATCGTGGCGGCTGTTTCGTGGGTACCATCTGGTGAGCTGGCGAGTCACCACCTGCCCATTTGATAGCATTTCTACGTGTTAAAAGGCAGGTGCCATATTTCCGATTCCACATTTAGAACCAATCCACTTAAGATATACCTACCCATAACACAAATTAGTTTTAGCACCACAATTTACAATAATTCTGTAGCTACCTTGGGCCGTTCATGTCTGTTCTCCAATAGGGCAGGGGTGATTGGCCCTCGGTAGATGCCCCATCCCATATTAGAGTAAATTTCTCAACAAGGCTGCTGCGTGTTGGACCTGTGTCCCCACGTAAGCCTTTCAAAGGACCGGGTATTCTCATTGCTGAGGATAACCCGTGTAAGATAAGAGATACAAATAATAATTAAGGCATTTATTGGTTTAAACATCATTACAAAGTAATTAAACCCACCAAACTGTGTCAGTTGGTCGGCGGGAAAAGCGCTCGTTAAACATTTGGTTTAGGCTTACAGTTAACAGTTCTTAATAGTTATATATTTATGCAGTGAACATAAAATAGGATATAATATATAATATGAACATAAAATAGGATATAATCTATACTAATATTATAAAGCTGAAGAGTTTGTTTGTTTGTTTGTTTGTTTGTTTGGTTGAACGCGCTAATCTCAGGAAGTACTGGTTAGAATTGAAAAAATCTTTTTGTGTTAGATAGTCCATTTATCGAGGAAGGCTTTAGGATATATAACATCACGCTGCGACCAATAGGAGCGAAGCAGCAGTGAAAAATGTCACAAAAACGGGGGAAAATATTCATACTTGAAAGCTTCCGTTGCGTGCGCTGCGTAAACGGTTCGAGTTACCCAAAATATATGTATGAAAAAATTGTTCCTCTTTGAATGATCTAAAAAAATGTCTGCGACAGTATATGTCTATCTTTTAAAATTGACTCACTATAACCTTTTTTAAGGTAATCATTTGGTCGAAATTAATGCATTATTGCCAATTATTTGCTACAGAGTTTTATCAACATAATCTATACTAATTATATATAACTTCTTAATCGTGGTCATAATAACAGAAATTGACGCGGACGAACATGGAATATAATTGAACTGGTAGTAACTTAATTTGATCCTTTACGATTAATTTGATTATTACTATTATCGCCTATACATGTATTTCAATATAATAATATATAATAATAATCTTTTTGGACACGTAGCCAGCGATGTCTAATCAGCGGTGTAATGAGGCAGAGAATCGAACCATTTTACTTTTTCCTTTTCCTCCCTGAACGTTTATTTTAGAGAAAAAATGATACCTACTAGATACTATATGAAGATGTGACTATCAAAATACAAAAACAATATCTCAGAAAAAAATAATATAGTTGGTTAGTCACATAGAACAAGTAAATGAAAATCAAGCAAATTCAAAATCGCACATTTTGAGTGCCATATACCAGATCACACGTGCCTTTTTTTCACAAAGACGCAACTATTTTGAGAATCGTATGGTGTTGTGTTTTATTTTGTGTTATGTTTTACTTTTCAAACCTTAATTTTTGTTTCAATATTGAATTTGTAGCAAAACGTTGTTTTTTCTTTAATTGCTAGTGCCAGTCAGGTGACACCTGGACCGATTAGGAAATTTTATTTTTCTTCCTATTTCTTCCTTTTCGTCCTATGGTCACCGGGTCTGGAAATCATCTAAGGAAAATCAAGGATAATGCTCAATTTTTCTAGGCACTTATTACGTCTATGTTTCATGTTTTTTATTATATTTTGTCTAATTTGAAATTGTTATATTGAAGTCGGTTATCAGTCATTTATGCGTACCTAGTCAATTATTTATGTATTTATGTATCGATAGACAAACATTTCTTTTCAGAATCATTTAAAATAACTCCACTCTAATAGCATAAGAAAACTAACTTGTCGGTTTGTTAAATAGTAATATTGGCTACGAAAAGCATAGGAAGCTACGATCACTTTGTTATCATATCATTATAAAGTGGCCTAAACTATCTAACGAACAATGAATATTTTACCTACTTCTTCGTCTTCGCACTTATCGTCATATAAACGAGTATTTAAAATAGCGCCATCAAGCTAAAATACCGAGTACTAACTGAAAAATAACTTCGTGTTAACTCTGAAACGCTGTTCTGACATTTAGGTATCTACATAGTTAAGAGGTTTTCCCTTTCACCACTAGGTGGCGGTGTCTGTATAAAATGACAACAACGAGCAAAATTTTGAGCAGGTTACCTAGCCACATGAATGAATCAATTTCATAAGGAATCCAATATCTCTATTCCTTCAATAACTTGCGGGTTATGTCATTTTTTAATATGTTTGAGAGACGTCGTGATAATAAAAATATATGATCGTAGAACCGTGTTTCGGATAGCACGTTAAGCCGTAGGTCCCGACTGTCATACGTACATCTTTGGCAGTCGTTAAGTCAATTCTGACAACCAGTCTTACTATGGGATACTGTGTTTATGATATCTATTTAAATAAAACAAAGACGGGTTTGTTACAACACTTATAACTCGAGATCGGCTGGATCAATTTTCATGGTTTTTGTTTCGTTGGATTTGTCTCCGCCCTGAATAGCAGAATACATTAAAAAAAAAAAAAAACAATTAGGTAGTAGGTAGGTAGGTAGGTAGTAGGTAGGTAGGTAGTAGGTAGGTAGGTAGTAGGTAGGTAGGTAGTAGGTAGGTAGGTAGTAGGTAGGTAGGTAGTAGGTAGGTAGGTAGTAGGTAGGTAGGTAGTAGGTAGGTAGGTAGTAGGTAGGTAGGTAGTAGGTAGGTAGGTAGTAGGTAGGTAGGTAGTAGGTAGGTAGGTAGTAGGTAGGTAGGTAGTAGGTAGGTAGGTAGTAGGTAGGTAGGTAGTAGGTAGGTAGGTAGTAGGTAGGTAGGTAGTAGGTAGGTAGGTAGTAGGTAGGTGGTAGGTAGTAGGTAGGTAGGTAGTAGGTAGGTAGGTAGGTAGGTAGTAGGTAGGTAGGTAGGTAGGTAGGTAGTAGGTAGGTAGGTAGATAGGTAGTAGGTAGGTAGTAGGTAGGTAGGTAGTAGGTAGGTAGTAGGTAGGTAGTAGGTAGGTAGTAGGTAGGTAGTAGGTAGGTAGTAGGTAGGTAGTAGGTAGGTAGTAGGTAGGTAGTAGGTAGGTAGTAGGTAGGTAGTAGGTAGGTAGTAGGTAGGTAGTAGGTAGGTAGGTAGGTAGGTAGTAGGTAGGTAGGTAGTAGGTAGGTAGGTAGGTAGGTAGTAGGCAGGTGTTAGGTAGAAAAAATTGCATTGCAACGCATGCCGGGTACAGATAGTAATATAATAAATGATTTTCTTTCTTTTCTTTCTTTCTTTCTTGTTTCCCAGTAAAATGGGTCGTGGAGGTCAGACAGGCAGTCGCTCCAATCCGCTCCATGTAGAATACGGTATTCAGCTGAATCCGGTAAGACTGGTAGCCGACCCCAACATAGCTTGGGAAAAGGCTTGGCAGATGATGATCGTAGGTACTTACTTAGATGTTTTGACGGACATATACTTTAAATCTGTTGATTGGTATTGGGTTAGTTGGGACTATTTCAGGAATTGACCTTCTTGATGATAAATCAGCCATTGTATTGGTAGTTAGCCGGAGTGGTATTCACATTCCTTGTTTACCCTTTATTGAAATTCCGTTTTGTTGTCAGAGTTCCAGTGACTATGGAAGGTATCTATTAGAAATTTGGAAGCTTATTCAACTTCATATTAAGCAATGTTATGCAATTTAAAACTTTGAATAACTAGAATAATTTAAAATCAAGGAAATCATGATAATGAATTGCATATATTATTACATAATTTTATTCACATGCATTACTTATTACGTACGCATAGTTAATGGTTTTCATGTTGAATAATTCAACATGAAAACCATTAAAATTAACCCTAAAGGTATTTAAGCATGTACGCGCTAATCCCCGTTCTATAATATTACTAAAAACATGCAGCGCGATAGTTTAAAAGTTATTATTATGAATAATCAAGTTCAAATGTAAGGTCAATAATGAAACTACATAGGTAAATCAAAAAATTTATAAAGCGTTTTCACTTTTTTTGACTTCCTCAGATATTTCATTGTCTTCCCATTTCAACATCGGGTGCGACCCATCTCCAGTTTTCAGTACCCTTCTTTTTACATGATCATCTGACACGATTTTTAAATCGTATGCCAATCCAATTTTCGCCATAAAGTCAATGAAAAGCGTCGCCCAATTCAAGGAATATCCTCCTAGTTCAGCAGCTTTGTAATCCCATGGAAAAGTGTGGTGATAGTTGTGGAAACCTTCACCCGTAGCGAAAATAGATACGGTCATATTTTCTACAGGACAAATGTTCTTGTCGTAGGGTTTGGTACCGTACATGTGAGCTGCCGAATTGATGAGGGATATTGAGTGGCCTGTTACCAGGTGTCGCAACACAGCAGCCACGTAAAAAGCTGTCCATGCATTTTCCCCCCACAAAGTACAGATGTATGTTGGCACAGCGTAGCAGATGAGAAATACCAAACGAAAGTAATATCTGAAAATACACCAGAAATTCTATGACCATCATTCAGAATATTATTGTAAGAATTTCTTAGAAAAAAATTATAAAATACGTTACTTGTTTTGATACCACAGCAATGGATCATTTAGTATGTCACTAACATCAATGGTTTTCCCTTTAGTTAAGACATCTGGGTGTTTTCTAACCAGCATCCAGCCTAAGTGGGCGTAGAAAAACCCTCTCCTTGAGTTGTGGGGATCGGCGTCAGTGTCGACGTACTTGTGGTGCACACGATGATCACGCACCCAGTGTAAGACCGAACCCTGAAAGATATACGTATAACATCAAGTTAGACAGTCAATCTTGATTAAGATCTATATATAAAACTTGATTGAAAATATATAAAACATATAGGTAACCTATATTTCATGTTATCCGCTCTGATAAGGAATATCGGATTTTTTTTGTGTTGTGTCATGTTTTTGTGTTGAAGCGCTCTATAAAATATTATTTATCACTAAAAGACATTAAATAAAAAAATTACAATTAAAAAAAATAAAAAACATGCCTGCCATGTCAAAAAGTGAACTAAAAAATTAAAAACAAGTCAAATATTTGCAGTCGGGGCACGGTTACTTGGAACAATTCATTACAGGTCCCCCGACTGCAAATATTTGACTTGTTTTTAATTTTTCAGTTCACTTTTTGACATGACAGGCGTGTTTTTTATTTTTTTTAATTCTAATTTTTTTATTGTGTTGTGTCATGTTTTTGTGCTGTAACACTACACTCATAGATTTTTCTGTATTGTATTGGTATGGAACTAAGGATTGATTTTTTTAGAACACTTTTTTTGACATGGCAGGCGTGTTTTTTAATTATAATTTTTCTGTTACGGATTTAGTCGCGATTTATTTTAGATTTAGGTCCCGACGTATCGACACCTTTTCAGGTATCAGGTAAAAAGTAGTTTTATTTCAAAGTTAATTTGATGTTTATGTTCAATATCGAGTTTATAGCTTAGTTAGACACGGCTTTCGTGCATTTTGCTTAGGGTAGCTTCTAAAACATGAGCGTCCTAAAAAGAATAATGAATAACTTGGCTTAAAAATGAACATAATTATACGATTGGCATAGAACGTTACTGACCATGATAGAGTTATGTTATAAAAAGTAACACAAAAATAACATTTAGAATAAATAGGACTCACCTGATAGGACATAGTGAAAAAAAATAAGAGAAAGATCTGCAGTGGTAATTTGACTTTGTATGCTCTATGTGACCACAGCCTGTGCACTCCGGCCGTACAGGAAATCGCCGAAAATACGTATAGTAGATAAGCTGGAAATATAGATAAGTATAATAATAATATTCCGGGACAACTCACACACGGTCATCTGATCCCAAGCTAAGCTGAGCTTGTGTTATGGGTAACCAGACAACTGATTAACATACTTATATATGCCTAAATACATACATGTTATAGATAAATTACACCCAGACACAGAACAAATGGTCGTGCTCATCACACAAACATTTGTCCTGGGTGGGAATCGAACCCACGACCTCCGGTATAGCAGTCAGGGTCACTTACCACTAGACCAACAGGTCAGTCGAAATTTTTCGAAGTATTAAAAATCACTTTGAGCGTTTTCACAATAATCGATACGATAACGGTACCGGAAACCGGGGAATAAGATATCGGAGGCAAGTAAATAATATGAAACATGTACCTGCTTTTCACATTATCCGATTTTTCATACATTTCACTTGCCGCGGAATCGTAATGGTGTCCGATACCTGTATCGTATCGGATAATATGAAAATGCGTTTATACATAGGTCTAAAATATAGTATGGTATACAGGGTGTTAAGAAAACCCTGTCCGATCCGTGAAGGTGTTAGGTATCGACACCTGATTACAAAAAAGTAAAAAAAAAAATGGAAAAAATAAAAAACCCAAAAAAAAAATCTATTTCTGAAAAGGCGAGAGAGAGTGTCAGCGTCGTCACAGGTGCTGCCAAATAATCAAAGAAAAGGCCCTCAAAAAATTCCGACGAAAATAGTGTTGTAATCTTTGATTTAATCGCATAAATCAAATCGCAAAAAGTGGTTATTTCAAAGTTAATTATTATTGTTACTATCATGAATATTTCAAATTTAATATTTTATTTGGGCTTGTGAATGTGAAGCCTATAACACCCTTTCGGGTCGGTCAGGGTTTTCTTAACACCCTGTATATGATACAGTAGAAGTTTATTACATAACATGAAATTGGATGCTTCTTTTAAAACTTTAAAAAGTGAGAGGGAGAATACTTACCGAAAAGATTAGTCTGCCACATAGCCTTCGTAAAAACTAGATAAATACCATAAAATGATCCAACGTGGACGATAAAAACAAGGATAATATTTCGCCAATAAAGTTTCTGTTTCGGAGAATTCACTATGATATCAGTAGTTTTACTACTATCATTTACTTCCATCTTTAGTCTTTCCGTATCGTCAATTTATATAATTTATCAGAAACTTATGCTTCTAAGAAAAAAGTAGAGATACGACGAGCACTCGATTAGTACTCGGTTCTCTACGGTCGATATTTGCCAATTCTTCAGTACCTACTCGTACCTACTCGGCCGAATAAATCGGTTCGACTGACGAGTAGTATTGTAATTATAGTTACCTAGCTGATAATGTTTCTAAACAAAGTAGTAATTACATTTAAAACAAATACATTTAATTGTACAAATAAACTAGCTAGGTATATTGAATATTGTTCATTACATATTTAAATAAAATCGGACAAGTGCCGGTTTCGTACAAATTCTCGTGTTCACGTTTCAGGGCAGGATGTTGAGTTTCAGTTTCCAATTCTAATTTACCCCCCAATAGTGGTCTCAATTCAAAATTCATTTATAAACGATACACGTCGATTTTATGGTCATTGACTTTTTACATATTATTATGTGTACCAAAGGACGACCGGCAGAGAAGCCACCAGCCCACTAGCCTGCCCACCAGCCTGGCTTATCGAGCAGCCTTAGTTTAAGCGATATATCCTTGGAATGGATTTTTTGAGTTGTACGACTTTTTTGTGTTGAAAAATATCCAATCACTGTGGGATATCTCTCCTAAACGTTTTAACTACTGCAAATATTATAAAAACCTAAATAATGATTTGAAGTCTTCATAAAATGTGAGATACATGCAAGCAAAAATATTGTTAATAGGTGTTATGCCCTTATTACACCAATTCTTTGGCATCTTGGCATATAAAGTATGCGCTAGATGACAAAAAAATCTATTTCAGTACTATTAAAACCTAAGAGAATGTTAAAATGTACTGGACTTTATATGGCCATAACTTTTTTCCCATAGCGATTTGAAACTTGCCACTCCACTGTTAAGAAATCATTTAATTGTATTAAAGTAAAGACCACAGAAGATTTATGGGGAATATCTGTCAAAGTAATTGAATCCATAATTGACACTATTGCCCCGATTCTTGCAAAGATATTTAATGACTGTGTTGACTGTGGAACCTTTCCTGATTTAATGAAACACAGTAAAATAATTCCTATTTTTAAATCTGGTTGCAAGAATGATCCATCTAATTATAGATCAGTTTCAGTACTTCTTGCTTTAAGTAAAATATTTGAAAGAATGGTACTTGACCAGATGATGTCACATTTTAGTAGACATAAGATTTTTCACCCTCGTCAATTTGGTTTCACTAGGGGAAGGTCCACCACCGATGCCGGGGCCAAATTAGTGTCTCACATTCTAGAAGCTTGGGAGGGTTCACAGGATGCCATCGGCATTTTTTGTGATCTCTCCAAGGCTTTTGATTGCGTTGATCATGGTACTCTAATTCTTAAACTAAAACATTACGGATTACGAGGACAATCCTCAGAACTTGTATTGTCACATCTCTCAACTAGGCAGCAAAAAGTAGGCGTAAACGGAGTAACTTCGTCGGGTTCCTTAATAAGAATGGGCGTGCCTCAGGGTTCAATTCTAGGCCCCTTTCTATTTTTAGCATATATTAATGATCTCCCCTACATGATGGACGACTTAACTGACATTATTTTATTTGCTGACGATACCTCACTCATTTTCAAATTGGATAGGAAAACGAGGGATCTCAGTTATTTAAAAGGTGGCCTTCAAAAGTTATCTGATTGGTTTTCAACGAATAACCTGCTTTTAAACACGTCCAAAACAAAATGTCTTAAATTCACACTTCCAAATGTGCGGTCTCAGTCAGATATAAATCTCATGCTCGACGGCGATAAACTCGATTTTATTAACGATACTGTATTTCTTGGTATTACAATAGACTCTAAGTTACAGTGGGGTGCTCACATAACAACTTTATCTAAAAGGCTTAGTTCGGCTGCATTTGCAGTTCGGAAAATTAGGCAATTAACTGACGTTCCCACTGCTAAATTAGTTTATTACGCGTATTTTCACAGCATAATGTCATACGGCATTCTGCTGTGGGGCTCTGCGGCGGATGTGGAGTCTATATTTATTTTGCAAATACGAGCAATTCGTGCCATCTACTGCATGAGCCCTCGGGAGTCTCTAAGGAATACATTTAAAGAAATTAACATCCTAACGTTGCCAGCTCTATATATCTTGGAAAATATAATGTACATTCGCAAAAATATACAGAGTTTTAGTGTTAATAGTGATCACCACAATATAAATACAAGAAATAAAAATAAGCCACTATAAAAATAACCTAACTAAAACTAATACTAAATCTTTTCTAGGAAATTCAATTCGATTTTATAATAAATTACCGAAAGAGATAACAAGCTTGTCTAATAAAAAGTTTAAAACATGTATTAAATCAAAACTAATAAAGAAGGCGTATTATTCGGTTAGGGACTACGTAGAGGATAAGCGCGCGTGGAATTAGTATCATCTGCATATGTGTCCTCCCTGGCGGTCTGCTAATAATATTGTTTTAGCTTATTACTACAGATAGCTGCCCCCATAGCCTCTATTTTCAGAAGGATCTTGACATTCCTTGACATTCTTGTTAGGGATTTGAGTAGGACTACGTATTGATGGTATGTAAAGTTATATTTTTCATCTTCTATAATTTTTTCAGTTTGTTTTTCTTTATATTTTCGTCCTTTGTAAATGTGACGACAATGTAAATTTAGCTGAATATTCGATTTCAATTTTTTCTTCCATTTTGGATGTCTTAGTTTATATTAATCTAAACATTCTGCTGTTTACATTGTTGTCGCATATCTTAAAATCAGTGTAATCTTAACCTCGATGTTAACCTTTTTTTTAAAAGAGTAACCTATGGAGTTTCTTGCCGGCTCTTCTCCATAGGAAGGACACTTTGGAACCGAGCAACTAGAGTCAGTAGTTTTTAACGTTTGAAAGGCTCTATCCAACGACATATTTTTCAACCTTAGTGTTCTTAAGGCCAAATTGCCGGTCCTCCTTTTATCTCAATCGGTCCAGTCGTGGCAGATTGACAGACAGACAAATGGTCCTATAAGCGCTCCTTTTTACTTTATGAGGTAAAAATATTTTTAATGTAGTAAATAATTTTTAACCGCGCTCTTGAAGAGAGGACAAAATTATTCTTGCGACGTTACTGAACCGAGCTATTCGGCAAAGAAAGTAATCGATTTGATAAAAGTAAAACTGAATAATACTCAGTATTCGGTAATTCGGCTGTAGTAGCATTAAATATATTATTATACTGACTCTTAAAACAGAACCTCACAAAATAAAACCAAATAAATGTAATACATACTTATTTTCCATGAAAAGATATTTTAGGAATGAATATATAAAAAATTTATAACAAATTTATTAGATGCATAAAAAGAATATAAAACTATAATTTCTAATCATTTATTGCATTTCATATTTTTTAAACATTTTCTATAGTAGTAGTATTAACTTTAAACATGTATATATTATTGGTTTCTTAGGTTTACGCGAATGTTAGACATTGAAATAAAACTACTTTTTACGGATTTTTTTTTTTCAGTCTGCCCGTGACCATGATACCTGCAAAGGTGTCGAAACGTCGGGACCTAAAATCTAAATATAAACCGCGAAAAAATCCGTAAAAAGTAGTTTTATTTCAATGTATATATTATATTAATACACTATTTGCCACGACTCCATCTTCTTGCTGTCTGCGTTTATCTCAGGAACGCTTGTTGGTATAATTTAAAATTATTATCTTTAAAAGTGGTTTATGTCATTGGCTTATATTAGACAGCCCTGTTGGTCTATTGGTTAGTGACCCTGACTGCTATACCGGAGGTCGTGGGTTTGATTCCCACCCAGGACAAATGTTTGTGTGATGAGCACGATCATTTGTTCTGTGTCTGGGTGTAATTTATCTATAATATGTATGTATTTAGAAATATATAAGTATGTTTATCAGTTATCTGGTTACCATAACACAAGCTCTGCTTAGCTTGGGATCAGATAACCGTGTGTGAATTGTCCCGGAATATTATTAATATTATTATTATATTTTAAAATAATAATAACAATAAACCTATAACTTGACTGTAGTTACGGAAAATAATACCTTGCTCATAAATTATCTATCTACAATACATATAAGAAAACAGTAAATTACAACATTATTTTGCCGGAGGTCAGATTTCATGTTACATTATCAAACATAAACTAATTAATCGAATGGTGTAAAAAATTGAGAGAATGTTTTCAAAAAATCGTAGATGGTTGTTAGCTATGTTTAAACATGCTATTACATCTAGCTGATAAGGGGTGAAGCTTTAAATTTCCAAAATCATTTTCTCATCTGCACACGTAAATTGGTATTATTGACATATAAACAAAGCGTAACCATGGCAGACTAAGGTAGTCATAACGATCAAATAACTTCATTTTGTTTGAAGTACCTATCCTTTTCGAGAACCAAGCTGTCGCGAGTCGTAGTGAACAGCTTGGTGGTTGAACTAATGGATTTGAATGTTCCTGCTGCAAGTTCAAAACCAGTTGTTAACGTTTGTGTGTTTTTTTTTGTGCGTCCATTTTCTTTTTATTTTAGGCGTAAATGTCCTGGCCAGGACATTTACGCTCATTTACTTCTGACTTGAAATAAGATTCCTCATAGATCACTTTTTAGTTGGTTAAAACTTTAAACTACTTAATAGTATTATAATTTAACGGGAATAAACGCGTACCATGTATAAATACCTTTTTTTAGGCTAAACGTTTCGGCTTTGTACGCGCTTATTCCCGTTGAATTATCTTATATATAAAATTCTCGTGTCACAAAGTTAGTTACCATACTCCTCCGAAACGGCTTGATCGATTTTTATGAAATTTTATATGCATATTCAGTAGGTCTGAGAATCGGCTACTATCTATTTTTCATACCCCTCAGTGGTAGTAGGTAGGTAGTAGGCAGGCGCTAGGTAAAAAAAATAGCATTGCAACGCATGCCGGGTACAGCTAGTAATACTATAAACATGCAGCGCGATGGTTAAAAAGTTTGAATTTTTTTAAATTATTATTCCAACTTAATGTGTAATGTTTTCTGTTGGTCATCTATAGTATTCCATGGACAAGATTGTTTTGTATTTGTTATTTTTTATTGTTTTTACCCAAAACCCAATGATCTTTTTATAACACAATCTTTAGTAAATACTACTTAACTCTTTAATATTCATTATAAGGTAGCGAGCTTAGACTATAGATAACTATAGACCGATAGTATCGCTAGTTTTCCTTCGTACCAAGCGAGAGCACTTTTTGTCTGTATCTAGTACATTCGTTTACTGATTTAAAGTTATTTTTCGCGCAACGACAGACTTATATGCGAAAATATCGATGGTTTCGACATTGTTAGGATAATATTAGGGTTTTAGATAGTTTTATTAAAACGGCGCGCTCCGTCTTGAGACAAAATTTACGATAAAACTAGTTCATACTAGTGCTCACGGTTCATACACTGATAGGCTCACTCTTTAGTTTCTTATCTATACCCTAAGGTAGCGAGCTACTCATGTAGATTTGATGCGTGCATGATGTTTTGTTTATGTCTTTAAATTTTATAATGTTTTTGTAACCAACTACTGGAAGGTTGGCCCAAAAACTTAAATAAAATAAAATAAACTTTCTATTGCATTCTCTACATCTATACTACTTATAATAAATCTGTAGAGAGATCAATTCTGTACATGAAATATATTTTCAAAATAACTATCAGGGGGTGATAGTGATCGATACTGATGCCAAAAATGCAATCAGTAAAATTTTTGTCTGCCTGTCTGTATGTTCCTTATGGAAACAAAAACTACTCGACGGATTTTAACGAAACTTGGTACAATTATTCTTCATACTCCTGGGCAGGATATAGTACATTTTACTTCACATTACAATCAATAGGTGCAGAGCAGCAGTGAAGGGAAATGTTGGGAAAACGGGAGAAGTTACTCCATTTTTTAAGCTTCCGTCGCGTGTGCAGCCTTAATGGTTAAAGCTACATAGAAATCATGTACGACGCAAATGTTCTACATAAAATTATATAAAAAATATCCCACAACAGCATATGTCTATCTTTTATGGTTGACTCACAATAACACGTGTAACTCCCGATAGCTTAGCAGTTTGGAGCTTTCTGATTATATTTGTTTACTCTTACGTTTACTCTCACTCATCCCTAATTAAAAAAAGTTAACATTATTACCTATTCAATAAAAAAAGAATAATCGTTCTACACAAAAAGCACTTTACACAAAACACTCATTGATAAGTTTCGTCATCCACGCGAACGAAGTCGCGGGCACAGCTAGTATTCTATAAACTTTGTTTAAATCTAATTTAACAACGCTACGCTAGAGGTCTTCGAATCCAAGAGGGTTCGATTCCCAAGTCGACCAAGGTGTTATTGGGTTTTTCTATGAAATTCTCAGTAGCAGGTCGGATTTTGGAGTTGTGCCCGGTTAGTGGCAATAGGCTCGCCCCCTATTACATGGGACCTAAACATACCGGCGAACTGTGGGTGTACATTGGTACACCTCTGCCTAACCCTTCGGGGATACAGGCGTGATGGTATGTTATGTTATGTTTATAATAATAATAAGGGCAAGTTGTTACCTCATCATGAGAATAACGCAATACCTAAGGGCATATTAACTTGCTTTTTTCCAACCCTGAGATATAAATAAAAACTGTATCTGAAGGTATATGTAAGAGGATACATCCGCAAGGCAGCTTGTGGCGAGCTGTTTGTGAGTAGCGACACAACGGACCTGACTGCCTCAGGGGGCCACTCCTTAGGAGAGCTTCCAGCTCTTTCTTGGTTGGCTGGCTTGAGAGGGGCCGCTAGAGCTATATGCTCGGGGGTGGAAGTGTCTAAAGGCATAATAGCGAGGAAACCCGCTCCGGGCCGCTTCTGTGACCCGTGATGGCGAAATCGGCGCCGCACCGCTTGACACCCCTAGCCGCTCGCACTGGTTTTGCCCCTCGCTGCCTATCGTGGCGGCTGTTTCGTGGGTACCATCTGGTGAGCTGGCGAGTCACCACCTGCCCATTTGATAGCATTTCTATGTGTTAAAAGGCAGGTGCCATAGTTTCCGATTCCACATTTAGAACCAATCCACTTAAGATATACCTACCCATAACACAAATTAGTTTTAGCACCACAATTTACAATAATTCTGTAGCTACCTTGGGCCGTTCATGTCTGTTCTCCAATAGGGCAGGGGTGAATGGCCCTCGGTAGATGCCCCATCCCATATTAGAGTAAATTTCTCAACAAGGCTGCTGCGTGTTGGACCTGTGTCCCCACGTAAGCCTTTCAAAGGACCGGGTATTCTCATTGCTGAGGATAACCCGTGTAAGATAAGAGATACAAATAATAATTAAGGCATTTATTGGTTTAAACATCATTACAAAGTAATTAAACACACCAAACTGTGTCAGTTTGTCGGCGGGAAAAGCGCTCGTTAAACATTTGGTTTAGGCTTACAGTTAACAGTTCTTAATAGTTATATATTTATGCAGTGAACATAAGATAGGATATAATATATAATATATAGAATATAATTGAACTGGTAGTAACTTAATTTGATCCTTTACGATTAATTTAATTATTACTATTATCCCCTATACATGTATTTCAATATAATAATAATCTCTTTGGACACGTAGCCAGCGATGTCTACTCAGCGGTGTAATGAGGCAGAGAATCGAACCATTTCACTTTTTCCTTTTCCTCCCTGAACGTTTATTTTAGAGAAAAAATGATAATAGATACTATAATATGAAGATGTGAATATCAAAATACAAAAACAATATCTCAGAAAAAAATAATACAGTTGGTTAGTCACATAGAACAAGTAAATGAAGGTCAAGCAAATTCAAAATCGCACATTTTGAGTGCCCATATACTAGATCACACGTGCCTTTTTTTTCACAAAGACGCAACTATTTTGAGAATCGTATGGTGTTGTGTTTTATTTTGTGTTATGTTTTACTTTTCAAACCTTAATTTTTGTTTCAATATTGAATTTGTAGCAAAACGTTGTTTTTTCTTTAATTGCTAGTGCCAGTCAGGTGACACCTGGACCGATTAGGAAAACTTATTTTTCTTCCTATTTCTTCCTTTTCGTCCTATGGTCACCGGGTCTGGAAATCATCTAAGGAAAATCAAGGATAATGCTAAATTTTTATAGGCACTTATTACGTCTATGTTTCATGTTTTTAATTTTTTTTCTAATTTCATATGGTTATTTTGAAGTCGGTTATCAGTCATTTATGCGTACCTAGTCAATTATTTATGTATTTATGTATCGATAGACAAACATTTCTTTTCAGAATCATTTAAAAAACTTCACTCTAATAGCATAAGAAAACTATCTTGTCGGTTTGTTAAATAGTAATATTGGCTACGAAAAGCATAGGAAGCTACGATCACTTTGTTATCATATCGTTATAAAGTGGTCTACACTACCTAACGAACAATGAATATTTTTACCTACTTCTTCGTCTTCGCACTTATGGTCATATATACGAGTATTTAAAATAGCGCCATCAAGCTAAAATACCGAGTACTAACAGAAAAATAACTTCATGTTAACTCTGAAACGCTGTTCTGACATTTAGGTATCTACATAGTTAAGAGGTTTTCCCTTTCACCACTAGATGGCAGTGTCTGTATAAAATGACAACAATGAGCAAAATTTTGAGCAGGTTACCTAGCCACATGAATGAATTAATTTCATAAGGAATCCAGTCTGTATTCCTTCAATAACTTGCGGGTTATGTCATTTTATAATATGTTTGAGAGACGTCGTGATAATAAAAATATATGATCGTAGTTAGATGTTTTGTATCCGTGTTTCGGATAGCACGTTAAGCCGTAGGTCCCGACTGTCATACGTACATCTTTGGCAGTCGTTAAGTCAATTCTGACAACCAGTCTTAGGGATACTGTGCTACTTAATTACTTTTCTCTATGATACTGTGTTTCCCAGTAAAATGGGTTGTGGAGGTCAGATAGGCAGTCGCTCCATGTAGAATACGGTATTCAGCTGAATCCGTTAAGACTGATAGCCGACCCCAACATAGCTTGGGAAAAGGCTCGGCAGATGATGATCGTACTTAGATGTTTTGACGGAGATATACTTTAAATCTGTTGATTGGTATTGGGTTAGTTGGGACTATTTCAGGAATTGACCTTCCTGATGATAAATCAGCCATTGTATTGGTAGTTAGCCGGAGTAGTATTCACATTCCTTGTTTACCCTTTATTGAAATTCCGTTTCGTTATCAGAGTCCCAGTGATTATGGAAGTTATCTACTAGAAATTTGGAAGTTTATTCAACTTCATATTAAGCAATGTTATGCAATTTAAAACGTTGAATAACTAGAATAATTTAAAATCAAGGAAATCATGATAATGAATTACATATTATATTCTTACATAATTTTATTGACATGCATTACTTATTATAATCCAGCCTATAAACGTCCCACTGCTGGGCACAGGCCTCTTCCCATATAGAGAAGGCACGAGCATTGATCACCACGCTTGCTCTCTGCGGATTGGCGATTTCAGATCCCAAGTTTTGGAATCCAGGTTTCCTCACGATGTTTTCCTTCACCGTTTGTCAGAGGTGTCTTAGAATAATTAAGAAAGTACATTATAACTTTTAAAAAGCCACATTGGTACTTGCCTGGGTTCGAACCTGCAACCTTGTGCACACAAATTCGTTCATTACTTATTACGTACACATAATGGTTTCCATGTTAAATAATCCAAGTTAAAATGTAAGGTCAATAATGAAACTACATAGGTAAATCAAAAACTTTATAAAGCGTTTTCACCTTTATTGTTTTCCTCGGATATTGCATTGTCTTCCCATTCCGACATCGGGTGCGACCCATCTCCAGTTTTCAGTACCCTTCTTTTTACATGATCATCTGACACGATTTTTAAATCGTATGCCAATCCAATTTTCGCCATAAAGTCAATGAAAAGCGTCGCCCAATTCAAGGAATATCCTCCTAGTTCAGCAGCTTTGTAATCCCATGGAAAAGTGTGGTGATAGTTGTGGAAACCTTCACCCGTAGCGAAAATAGATACGGTCATATTTTCTACAGGACAAATGTTCTTGTCGTAGGGTTTGGTACCGTACATGTGAGCTGCCGAATTGATGAGGGATATTGAGTGGGCTGTTACCAGGTGTCGCAACACAGCAGCCACGTAAAAAGCAGTCCATGCATTTTCCCCCCACAAAGTACAGATGTATGTTGGCACAGCGTAGCAGATGAGAAATACCAAACGAAAGTAATATCTGAAAATACACCAGAAATTCTATGACCATCATTCAGAATATTATTGTTAGAATTTCTTAGAAACATTTTATAAAAAACATTACTTGTTTTGATACCACAGCAATGGATCATTTAGTATGTCACTAACATCAATGGTTTTCCCTTTAGATAAGACATCTGGGTGTTTTCTAACCAGCATCCAGCCTAAGTGGGCGTAGAAAAACCCTCTCCTTGAGTTGTGGGGATCGGCGTCAGTGTCGACGTACTTGTGGTGCACACGATGATCACGCACCCAGTGTAAGACCGAACCCTGAAAGATATACGTATAACATCCCGTTAGACAGTCAATCTTGATCAAGATCTATATATAAAACTTGATTGAAAATATATAAAACATATAGGTAACCTATATGACGGGCCTGTTGGTCTAGTGGTTAGTGACCCTGACTGCTATACCGGAGGTCGTGGGTTCGATTCCCACCCAGGGCAAATGTTTGTGTGATGAGCACGATCATTTGTTTTGGTTGTCTGGGTGTAATTTATCTATAATATGTATGTACTAGCAGTTGCCCGCGACTTCGTCCGCCTTAATTTCTGTTATTATGATCGCGATGAAGAAGTCTAAAAACAGAAAAAAAGTATTTCTGCGTAGATTATAATTTTAGTTAATATTATGTTGATAAAACTCTAGCCAATAATTTGTAATAATGCATTAATTTCGACCAAAATTGATAACCTTAAAAAAGTTTATAGTGAGTCAATCTTAAAAGATAGACATATACCGTCGCGGACATTTTTTTCGATCATTTAAAGAGGAACAATTCATTCTTACATATTTTTTAGGTACCTCTAACCGTTTACGTAGCGCACGCATCGGAAGCCTTCAAAAATGAATCGTTTTCCCAGTTTTTGCAACATTTTTCACTGCTGCTTCGCTCCTATTAGTTAAAGCGTGATGTTATATATCCTAAAGCCTTCCTCGATAAATGGACTATCCAACACAAAAAGATTTTTTTTAAATCGAACCAGTAGTTCCTGAGATTAGCGCGTTCAACCAAACAAACAAACAAACAAACTCTTCAGCTTTATAATATTAAGTATAGATTTAGAAATATATAAGTATGTTTATCAGTTGTCTGGTTACCATAACACAAGCTCTGCTTAGCTTGGGATCAGATAACCGTGTGTGAGATGTCCCGGAATATTATTATTATTATACATATTTCATGTTATCCGCTCTGATAAGGAATATCGGATTCGTAAGTTGCATACATTTTAGAGAGTTTTTACACGACTGCCCAAAAAGAAGTGTTATGTTATGTTTTCAGGGTTCATGTATGTATGTATGTTTGTGAGTTTCTTTATTCCACCATAACTTCTAAAAGGCTTGACCGATTTCAATGTTTGTGGTATCATTAGAAGCTTTGTGTTATCCCGAGTGACATAGGCTATGTGGACATTTAAAAATGGTCAAGTGTGAGTCGAAATCGCCTGCAAAGGGTTTCGATCGTTTTTTTTTTTGTGTTATGTCATGTTTTTGTGTTGTAACACTATATACTCATAGATTTTTCTGTATTGTATTGGTATGGAACTAGGGATTGTTTTTTTTTAGAATTTTAGAAAACTAGTTTTGCAATACTATTTGCGCGACACTGACTTCTTAAAAAGAAAAGTAACATATATTTTGTGGCACCTTGAGAGCTCTATAAAATATTATTTATCACTAAAAGGTATTAAACAAAAAAATAAATTTAAAAAAATTTAAAATCACGCCTGTCATGTTAAAAAAATATTAAAAAAGTGAACTAAAAATTAAAAACAAGTCAAATATTTGCAGTCGGGCCCAGTAATGAATTGTTCCAAGTAACCGTCCCCCGACTGCAAATATTTGACTTGTTTTTAATTTTTTAGCTCACTTTTTTAATATTTTTTTGACATGGCAGGCGTGTTTTTAATTTTATTAATTATAATTTTTCTTTTACGGATTTAGTCGCGATTTATTTTAGATTTAGGTCCCGACGTATCGACACCTTTGCAGGTATCAGGTAAAAAGTAGTTTTATTTCAAAGTTAATTTGATGTTTATGTTCAATATTAGTTAGACACGGCTTTCGTGCATTTTGCTTAGGGTAGCTTCTAAAACATGAGCGTCCTAAATAGAATAATGAATAACTTGGCTTAAAACGAACATATACGATTGACATAGAACGTTACTGACCATGATAGAGTTATGTCATAAAAAGTAACACAAAAATAACATTTAGAATAAATAGGACTCACCTGATAGGACATAGTGAAAAAAAATAAGAGAAAGATCTGCAGTGGTAATTTGACTTTGTATGCTCTATGTGACCACAGCCTGTGCACTCCGGCCGTACAGGAAATCGCCGAAAATACGTATAGTAGATAAGCTGGAAATATATGTAAGTATTTAAAATCACTTTGAGCGTTTTCACAATAATCGTTACGATAGCGGTACCGGAAACCGGGGAATACGATATCGGAGGCAAGTAAATAATATGAAACATGTACCTGCTTTTCACATTATCCGATTTTTCATACTTGCCGCGGAATCGTAATGGTGTCCGATACCTGTATCGTATCGGATAATATGAAAATGCGTTTATACATAGGTCTAAAATATAGTATGGTATACAGGGTGTTAAGAAAACCCTGTCCGATCCGTGAAGGTGTTAGGTATCGACATCTGATTACAAAAAAGTAAAAAAAATGGAAAAAATAAATTATAACCAAATTTTTTTATTTCTCAAAAAGCGAGAGAGAGTTTCGGCGTCGTCACAGGTGCTGCCAAATGATCAAAGAAAAGGCCCCCCAAAAAATTCCGACGAAAATAGTGTTGTAATCTTTGATTTAATCGCATATTTATGGAAAAAAGTGGTTATTTCAAAGTTAATTATTATTGTTACTATCATGAATATTTCAAATTTAATATTTTATTTGGGCTTGTGAATGTGAAGCCTATAACACCCTTTCGGGTCGGTCAGGGTTTTCTTAACATCCTGTATATGATACAGTAGAAGTTTATTACATAACATGAAATTGGATGCTTCTTTTAAAACTTTAAAAAGTGAGAGGGAGAATACTTACCGAAAAGATTAGTCTGCCACATAGCCTTCGTAAAAACTAGATAAATACCATAAACTGATCCAACGTGGAAGATAAAAAAAAGGATAATATTTCGCCAATAAAGTTTCTATTACATTTTAAACTATCGCGCTGCATGTTTATAATAATATAATTCATGTTTATAATAATATAGTGTGCAATATAAGTGTAGTGTTTGTTTATCTCGTGAAGATTATGATGTGTGTGATCGCGTAACGTTTTTACAAGCGAGCCGGACATTCGAGTTGAGCAGTGCTACCCACGAGCGAAAATTCTCGAATTTGTATAACCGCCGTTATCCAAAAAACAAAAACGCACAAGAACAGCTTAAAGATACCGTCATTAATCTATCGGACACGAGTTTAGATGAACCTACCGTCAACATCTTGGCTAAAGGTATGAACTTTGCGCTGACACCTAAACGAATATCGTATGAAAGCATAATTAGTAGTGTAGAGGAAACGCTAATCCGTAATAAAGTACCGCCCGGTGATGCCGAAACCGTGAGACAGGACGTCGCGGTAATATTGCGTAAAGCGAAGCCCCCGACAAGCAACATTGCTATGGAAGAGCGTCAGGCGCTAAAAAACATTAGGAGTGACCCGAATATTTTAGTGCTTAAGGCCGACAAGGGAAACGCCACCATAGTAATGAACACTACTGATTATGAAAATAAAATACGTGAGTTGTTAAGCGACGATAAGGTTTATAAACCGGTAGCGTACAACCCCACAGCCAGAGTTACACGTAAAATACGATCTTTGATACAAGAACACCAGGACCTATTCACGGAAGACGAGTATCTAAATCTTTTTAGATCAAAATCGCACCAACCCCCTAAATTATATGGCTTGCCAAAAATACACAAGCCCAACGTGCCACTGCGGCCTATCGTAAGTCAAATTGCGTCCCCCACTTACGACCTTGCGAAGCATGTTGCGACAGTATTGCAGCCACTTGTGGGAAAAACATCGTCTTACGTGAAAGACTCGCGACATCTCGTTCAGATTTTAAGAACCATAGTACTGGAACCTGAAGACACCATGGTAAGTTTTGATGTGGAGTCATTATTTACCAATGTTCCGATCAACGAATGTCTGGACGTAGTCAAGGACAAGCTGAGTGATAAAGAGATGCCGCACAATTATATTGATCTACTTAAACACTGCTTAGAAGGCAATTACTTTCTCTTCCGCGGCCAGCATTACCTCCAGATTGATGGTGTCGCAATGGGGAGTCCAGTAGCCCCTGTACTAGCTAATCTCTGGATGGAACATTTTGAAGAGAAAGCGTTGGCCTTGGGGCCAAAAACCATCAAGTTGTGGAAGAGATACGTAGACGACATCTTCTGCGTCATCAGAGGGGGCCAACAAGAAGTAGATCAATATCTAGAACATCTAAACTCCATCCACCCTAAGGTGAAATTCACGTGTGAGATGGAGAGGGACAGATCACTCGCTTTCCTGGACGTCAAAATAAGTGCGAGAACAAATGGGTCATTAGGACACTGTGTTTACCGGAAACCCACACACACTGATAGATACCTGCATAGCACGTCTCATCATCACCCTAGACACCTGCAATCCGTCATGACATCATTGAAGAACAGAGCGTTTGATCTCTGTGACCCTGAACACCTAGAGCGCGAGCTGGAACATGTTCAGGAGGTTCTACAAAAGAATGGATTTCGGGTGAGGGGAAATATGAAGCGGCAGTCGAAGCGGGTCGAGCATCCTGACGTTAACAGACAACGAGCCTACATGCCCTACATCAGAGGAGTTACTGACAAAATCGGAGCTTTACTTAAAAAAGTCTCCATCCCGACCGTCTACACTCCTGGTACAAAGGTACAAAACTTGGTGGGCACACCGAAGGATGTCCTACCCCTACAACAACCAGGTGTTTATAAAATCGACTCGATTGAAATCAAGAAACATCCAAATTTCAATCGGGAAGACGGCTTTAAACTATCAGCATCGTGGTATCCAGTGATTCGCTTAACACAACCGCGCTTTTTTGCAAAGTCGGATAGTGATCAGAATACGGACACAGTCAGTGCAGTGTGTAGGGTACTTAAAAAACATGGGGTAGATGAAAAATCATCAACTTCGTGCACGGAAGGATGACACCGCATCTCCAGTCTGCTTGCGACCACGGCCGGTGTAACCCGGTCGAAACGTCAAGCCCTAAAAAGGTATTTATGCATGTACGCGCTTATTCCCGTGAATTATATTATTATAAATAAAGTTTCTGTTTCGGAGAATTCACTATGATATCAGTAGTTTTACTACTATCATTTACCTCCATCTTTAGTCTTTCCGTATCGTCAATTTATATAATTTATCAGAAACTTATGCTTCTAAGAAAAAAGTAGAGATACGACGAGCACTCGATTAGTACTCGGTTCTCTACGGTCGATATAAATTGCCAATTCTTCATTACCTACTCGTACCTACTCGGCCGAATAAATTGGTTCGCCTGACGAGTAGTATTTAAATTATAGTTAGCTGATAATGTTTCTAACCAAAGTAGTAATTACATTTAAAAAAATTACAATTATTTATACAAAAAATCTAGCTTTATTGAATATTGTTCATTACATATTTAAATAAAACCGGACAAGTGCCGGTTTCTTACAAATTAGGCGTTACACGTTTCAGGGCAGAATTGGAGTTTCAGTTTCCAATGAGGAAGATGAGCATGTTTTTTTTATCATCTAGAAAAATCAAACTAAAAATTAGAAAAACAATGGTGAAAAAATTTTAGCGATATCTCAAAAACTCTATTTTTTACGAATTTTTAAAGTCGGGCATTCTTAAATTTAGTTTTGGTTCGCCCGATCAACGCGTGACGTCACAACGCCCGTCCTCCGCTCCCGTACATACGATCTCGTGCAGTATTTTTACGTTACTCGCATATTTTTCTAGATTTTGCTAAATATGGAAAAAAGAGTAGCGTAAAGTTACTGAATAGGTTTCTTTGTACTAATACAACAGTTAGCACGCCATAAAATATATCTTTACAAGCTTTTATTTAACATTCAATGTATACGTTTGTACCTACAGCTACGAGTGGAATCTTGCAACTTAATTTTGAAACAGATATCTTTAACTGATTGAGCTGAAATTTTGTATATCTGTTAAGTTTGGATGACAATATAATTTTATAGTACTTTCGAGCTGATCTGATGATGGCGCCAGAAGGTGGCCCGAGGAACTCTCTAACTAAATGACGTAATCGCATCGCGTTTGGGCTTGTTTGATAAGTCTACACTATTGCTGTGAGCTTAGTTAAATTTGAAGCTTGTGTTTAAAATTAATTTATATTAGAAACTGAAAACTGATTTGTGCCCGAAATGACAAAAAAAAGTATGCGCTCGTGTATTATATTGTCGTAAATTAATGAAAAGGAAGAACAAGTCGTCATTCTTGAAAAGATCGTTTCAATGTGAAAAATAATGCTAAAACTTTATTTCTATCCATAGCGGCCCGTCCCGGCTTCGCACGAGTAAATTTAACAAACATTTTAAAATATATTAATTTTAATAAACACTCACACAAACACGTTTTTGAATGGGGTACAAAAAAAGAGTAGGTACATTAAATTTCATTATAAAGAAAATTGGATTGTTATTTCTTTTTTTATTATTGTTTATGAATCTTTCTATTACATTTTATATTTTATTTTAGTTTACTCCCCTCCCGTACTCCAGTGACGTCTACATCGCATAGTTAGCCGAGCGGAGAGAGCGGCCACCATTAACCAAGCGACTTTTTTCTAATATTTACACTTTTGAACTCGTGTTATCTTTCGAATGTAATGTCCAAATTCAAGTTATATAATGGTATTATATAACTTGAATTAATATAATGTATTAATATAATAATAATATATAATATAATGTATTATATTACGAGCAGGACAGATAACAATAGCAGAAAAAAGGGGAGGCCTATACCCAGCAGTAGGTGATTCCGGGCTGATATGATGATGATGATATAATGGTATTAAAGCAGTCTTAAATATAAAGCAAATTATTTTGATAAGGATTACTACCAAGGTCAAACACAAGGTCGCCATTTCCAGCGACGTCATTGTATTTTTTTTTAATGAAAGAACACTTGTTGCATTATTGGAGTTTTAGTAAGGATCCCTATTATTATTTTAATATAATATAGGCTACTTCACGCAACGATAGTGTAGCTAATCAACAATGAAAGATTTTTTTAAATAGGTATAATAATTTCGTAGCCTATTCAAAATGCAACCAAAGAAACAATCAATCAAATCTTGCCTCTTTCTTATATTATCATAGATATCTTAGCTAATATGAAATTACAAACACACTTTAGGTTAACAGCATTACACTAACTACAAATACGGTAGCTACATACTTACGTAGAAAAACATGTTTTAATTTTTTTGTTTGGCTCTGAAACGAAATCTCTGAAACGGCTGGACCGATTTTGACAGAACTTTCAGTCACAGATAGATAATGCAATAGGAAGTTTAAATTTTATTTATTTTAAAAGGGGATTTTGTGAAACATTGGGGCACATATACTACTGAATATTTAGCATTCCGCTGCTTTTCATGTTCTCGAACATGACTAAAATGTTCAACATAGAAATCTACCTATCTATACTGATATTATAAAGCTAAAGAGTATGTTTGTTTGCTTGAACTTGCTAATCTTAGGGACTACTGATTCAGACTTTATAACACTACGCTGCACCCAATAGGGCGAAGCATCAATGGAAAATGTAACAAAAACGGAAAAATATCCCTATTTGTGAACTTCCGTTGCGTGCGCAGCGTAAACGGTTGAAGTTAGGCAAAATTCATGTATGACGAAATTGTTCCTCTTTAAAAGTTCTAAAAAAAAGTCAGCGACAACATATGGCTATCTTTCAAGATTTAATACTATAACCGCATTTTTATGGAAATCAACTTTGTTTTAAATTATGAATTATTTGCGAAGGCGTTTTGTCAAAATTATACTAATCCTTATCTAAATAAATGTGATATTAATCACAAGTATTTAATTGTGAACAAAATTGTCTTTGACATTACTTGATTTCCATCAACATCTTAGGAGGTATCATTATTTTAAAACAACCACCGGCCGGCCCGAGCGCCCGTCGCCTGCGGTACTGCGGCGTGACGTCACGACAGGTTCTCGGCCGGCTCAAAAAGTTATCGGGGGATACGAAATTGAAAAATTTATAAAAAATTAACTACTGGAGATATCGACATAATTTTTTCGCAGTTATTTTTTTATTCACCTAAATTTTCTGATAAGCCAATAAAAATGCGTTTTTTTTTTATTTACATCTTCCTCATTCTAATTTACCCCCCAAAAGTGGTCTCAATTCAAAATTAATTTATAAACGTTACACGTCGATGTTTTGCTCATTGACTTTATTACATATTATTATCTGTACCAAAGGACGACCGGCAGAGAAGCCCACCAGCCTGGCCTATCGAGCAGCCTAAGTTTAAGTGATATATCCTTGG
The DNA here is from genome assembly GCA_905475315.1 of Autographa pulchrina. Classification (NCBI taxonomy): domain Eukaryota; kingdom Metazoa; phylum Arthropoda; class Insecta; order Lepidoptera; family Noctuidae; genus Autographa; species Autographa pulchrina. The sequence goes on from FR997768.1 coordinate 10,006,808, forward strand.
AAAGGATTTTTTGAGCTGTATGACTTTTTTTGTGGTGGAAAATATCCAATCACTGTGGGATATCTCTCCTAAACGTTTTAACTACTGCAAATATTATAAAAACCTAAATAATGATTTAAAGTCTTCATAAAATGTGAGATACATGCAAGCAAAAATATTGTTAATAGGTGTTATGCCCTTATTACACCAATTCTTTGGCATCTTGGCATATAAAGTATGCGCTAGATGATAAAAAAATCTATTTCAGTACTATTAAAACTTAAGAGAATGTTAAAATGTACTGGACTTTACATGACCATAACTTTTTCCCATAGCGATTTGAAACTTGCCATAAAAGAAGTTGTAGACTTTGAAAGGCTCTATCCAACGACATATTGCTCAACCTTAGTGTTCTAGCCACATTGCCGGTCCTCCTTTTATCTCAATCGGTCCAGTCGTGGCAGATTGACAGACAGACAAATGGTCGCGCTCCTTTTTACTTTATGAGGTAAAAATATTTTTAATGTAGTCAATAATTTTTAACCGCGCTCTTGAAGAGAGGACAATATTATTCTTGCGACGTTACTGAACCGAGCTATTCGGCAAAGTAAGTAATCGATTTGATAAAAGTAAAACTGAATAATACTCAGTATTCGGCTGTAATAGTATGTATTAAATATGTATTTCGCTTATCACTGACTCTTAAAACAGAACCTCACAAAATAAAATCAAATAAAAATGTAATACACACTTCTTTTTCATGAAAAGATATTTTAGGAATGAATATATAATTTTTTTATAACAAATTTATTAGGTGCATAAAAAGAATATAAAACTATAATTTCCAATCATTTATTGCACTTTATATTTTTTAAACATTTTTCTATAGTAGTAGTATTATTTTTAAACATGTATATATGCGTTTATCTCAGGAACGCTTGTTGGTATAATTTGAAATTATTATCTTTAAAAGTGGTTTATGTGGTCATTGGCTTATATTTTAAAATAATAAAAACAATAAACCTATAACTTGACTGTAGTTACGGAAAATAATACCTTGCTCATAAATTATATTCCACAAACTTTGTTTATATCTAATTTAACAACGCTTGTTTGTCTTCCAGCGGCATGTCCTTGTCTCCCCACCCCCACACCGGGTGGCTCCCGTCACCAGTCCTCTTCACAAGGCTCTCTATCATTTCTTCTGTCGCTGCCTTCAAGTCATACGCCCATCCAATTTTTGCCATCAAGTCGCGGAACAGTCTTGTCCAGTTAAAGCAGTAGCCCCCGAGCTCCGCTGCTCTGTAGTCCCATGGAAAGGTGTGGAGGAAGTTATGGAAGCCCTCCCCATTAGTTAAAACTGACACAAAGGTTCCTTCTCCAGAAAGAATGTTACTATCATAAGGCCTGTCGCCCCACTTATGTGCTGCTGAATTTACCAAAAAGGTTAAGTGTAATGAAAACAGAAAACGAAAAAATACTAAAATTTACATATTTTTGGTGTGTTTTGTTATTAAAGAAAAGTAAATAGGTAAGTACAGTGGCGTATATCGAGTAAGGCAATCCAATGCGTGATAGTAATGATGACAAAATGATTACAACTATACCTACTGAGAAAAAAAAATTGCACAGTGTCTTGTTTCAAGGGCAACTGTACGTATTGACAAGTAGTTATATTTTTTATTAGGCACATAAATTGTACATAATTTTCACGTTTAAATAACTTACAAGTATGTAAATATATGCAATATTAAATGTTAATTTATGCTTAAAATTATTTTATTTTCGATTTCTTGTGACCTCGTAAGAAATTGGTGTTATCTACACTTTGTTAGCGCGTATGCTTTCTACCAGGTGCGAAAATATAAGATTTATGTTTGTTTGTTTATGAACTGCCTCGTTGGCCTAGTGGTGCTAAGCGCGACTGCTACGCTAGAGGTCTTGGGTTCGATTCCCAAGTCGACCAAGGTGTTATTGGGTTTTTCTATGAAATTCTCAGTAGTAGGTCGGATTTTGGAGTTGTGCCCGGTTAGTGGCAATAGGCTCGCCCCCTATTACATGGGACCTAAACATACCGGCGAACTGTGGGTGTACATTGGTACACCTCTGCCTAACCCTTCGGGGATACAGGCGAGATGGTATGTTATGTTATGTTTATAATAATAATAAGGGCAAGTTGTTACCTCATCATGAGAATAACGCAATACCTAAGGGCATATTAACTTGCTTTTTTCCAACCCTGAGATATAAATAAAAACTGTATCTGAAGGTATATGTAAGAGGATACATCCGCAAGGCAGCTTGTGACGAGCTGTTTGTGAGTAGCGACACAACGGACCTGACTGCCTCAGGGGGCCACTCCTTAGGAGAGCTTCCAGCTCTTTCTTGGTTGGCTGGCTTGAGAGGGGCCGCTAGAGCTATATGCTCGTTCATGTCTGTTCCCCAATAGGGCAGGGGTGAATGGCCCTTGGTAGATTCCCCATCCCATATTAGAGTAAATTTCTCAACAAGGCTGCTGCGTGTTGGACCTGTGTCCCCACGTAAGCCTTTCAAAGGACCGGGTATTCTCATTGCTGAGGATAACCCTCGAAAGATAAGAGATACAAATAATAATTAAGGCATTTATTGATTTAAACATCATTACAAAGTAATTAAACCCACCAAACTGTGTCAGTTTGTCGGCGGGAAAAGCGCTCGTTAAACATTTGACCACCATTAGAACAAGTAAATGAAGGTCAAGCAAATTCAAAATCGCACATTTTGAGTGCCCATATACCAGATCACACGTGCCTTTTTTTTCACAAAGACGCAACTATTTTGAGAATCGTATGGTGTTGTGTTTTAATTTGTGTTATGTTTTACTTTTCAAATCTTAATTTTTGTTTCAATATTGAATTTGTAGCAAAACGTTGCTTTTTCTTTAATTGCTAGTGCCAGTCAGGTGACACCTGGACCGATTAGGAAATTTTATTTTTCTTCCTTATCTTCCTATGGTCACCGGGTTTGGAAATCATCTAAGAAAAATCAAGGATAATGCTCAATTTTTATAGGCACTTATTACGTCTATGTTTCATGTTTTTTATTATTTTTTTTTCTAATTTGAAATGGTTATATTTAAGTCGGTTATCAGTCATTTATGCGTACCTAGTCAATTATTTATGTATTTATGTATCGATAGACAAACATTTCTTTTCAGAATCATTTAAAATAACTCCACTCTAATAGTATAAGAAAACTATCTTGTCGGTTTGTTAAATAGTAATATTGGCTACGAAAAGCATAGGAAGCTACGATCACTTTGTTATCATATCGTTATAAAGTGGCCTAAACTATCTAACGAACAATGAATATTTTACTCGTCTTCGCACTTATCGTCATATAAACGAGTATTTAAAATAGCGCCATCAAGCTAAAATACCGAGTACTAACTGAAAAATAACTTCGTGTTAACTCTGAAACGCTGTTCTGACATTTAGGTATCTACATAGTTAAGAGGTTTTCCCTTTCACCACTAGGTGGCGGTGTCTGTATAAAATGACAACAACGAGCAAAATTTTGAGCAGGTTACCTAGACACATGAATGAATCAATTTCATAAGGAATCCAATATCTATTCCTTCAATAACTTGCGGGTTATGTAATTTTTTAATATGTTTGAAAGACGTCGTGATAATAAAAATAGATGATCGTACTAAGATGTTTTGTATCCGTGTTTCGGATAGCACGTTAAGCCGTAGGTCCCGACTGTCATACGTACATCTTTGGCAGTCGTTAAGTCTGACAACCAGTCTTACTATGGGATACTGTGTTTGTAATATAATAAATGATTTTCTTTCTTTTCTTTCTTTCTTTCTTGTTTCCCAGTAAAATGGGTCGTGGAGGTCAGACAGGCAGTCGCTCCAATCCGCTCCATGTAGAATACGGTATTCAGCTGAATCCGGTAAGACTGGTAGCCGACCCCAACATAGCTTGGGAAAAGGCTCGGCAGATGATGATCGTACTTAGATGTTTTGACGGACATATACTTTAAATCTGTTGATTGGTATTGGGTTAGTTGGGACTATTTCAGGAATTGACCTTCCTGATGATAAATCAGCCATTGTATTGGTAGTTAGCCGGAGTGGTATTCACATTCCTTGTTTACCCTTTATTGAAATTCCGTTTTGTCCCAGTGACTATGGAAGGGATCTACTAGAAATTTGGAAGTTTATTCAAGTTCATATTAAGCAATGTTATGCAATTTAAAACGTTGAATAACTAGAATAATTTAAAATCAAGGAAATCATGATAATGAATTGCATATATTCTTACATAATTTTATTCACATACATTACTTATTACGCACGCATAGTTAATGGTTTTTATGTTGAATAATTCAACATGAAAACCATTAACATTAACCCTAAAGGTATTTAAGCATGTACGCGCTAATCCCCGTTCTATATCTAATCTATACTAATATATATATATATATATTATATATATAATATTATAAAGCTGAAGAGTTTGTTTGTTTGTTTGGATGAACGCGCTAATCTCAGGAACGACTGGTTAGAATTGAAAAAATCTTTTTGTGTTAGATAGTCCATTTATCGAGGAAGGCTTTAGGATATATAACATTACGCTGCGACCAATAGGAGCTAAGCAGCAGTGAAAAATGTCACAAAAACGGGGAAAAATATTCATACTTGAAAGCTTCCATTGCGTGCGCTGCGTAAACGGTTCGAGCTACCCAAAATATATGTATGAAAGAATTGTTCCTCTTTAAATGATCTAAAAAAATGTCTGCGACAGTATATGTCTATCTTTTAAGATTGACTCACTATAACCTTTTTTAAGGTAGTCATTTGGTCGAAATTAATGCATTATTGCCAATTATTTGCTACAGAGTTTTATCAACATAATATTAACTAAAATTATCATTTACGCAGAAATCAGAAATACTTTTTTTTTAAACTTCTTAATCGCAGTCATAATAACAGAAATTGACGTGGACGAAGTCGCGGGGATCAGCTAGTATTACTATAAACATGCAGCGCGATAGTTTAAAAGTTATTATTATGAATAATTCAATTTCAAATGTAAGGTCAATAATGAAACTACATAGGTAGCGTAGTGGCACCAGTGATCGACACTTTAAGGAGATAGTGGGCTTCTTTATTAAATTAAAGGTCAATTAGTCACCTTTAAACCAAAAGTAACAATTGAGTATGGTAAGGTATATTCTTGAGATAAAAATAGAACGTAATATTTTTATTTACTATACACAGACTAGAAAAAAAATCAAAAATAGGAAAAGTTTATAAATCTCCAGTCTTCGACACCGAATCTCCAGTAATCGACACCCCAGTTATCGACTATTATTACCTATAATGTGTAACTGCCAAATCATTACTCCATTAGTGGGTATTTAAAATAAAATTACCTGTTTAATAAGTATGCAGTTATTGTCCACTGTACAATAACCATATTTCTCTTTCTAAAGTGTATTAATCATATAAATACAAGACAGAAGATATTGACAAGTTGACTAGCACTCTTTGTGTCTGTTTCGATCAATTATAATTTTAAAGTGAAAACTTCTTTAGCGGCGTTGTACACTTTTTTAGGGTTCCGTACCTCAAAAGGAAAAAACGTAACCCTTATAGGATCACTTCGTTGTCCGTCCGTCCGTCCGTCAAGTCTACTGTCCCTTGGAGCTGTGAAAAAATCAAACTTCTAAGCCAAAGCAATAAAAAGATACAGCCGTTTATGCCGCAAATTTTCGAAATTCGCACGGGAGTCAAAACCTACAGGGTACTTCCCGTGAACTTAGAATCTTGAAATTTGGTACAAAGTAATTTCTTATAGTACAGATAAAGGAAAAATTGCGAAAACCTTAAATTTTTAGTTTTCACAAAATAAAAAATATTTTTGAAAATTTTAAAGTTACTACTACTTTTCTCATGAACGCGTAAAGGTATTAAATTGAAATTCATATCAAATACTCTGGTCTATAATACCTTTAAGCTGTAACAAAATCAAACTTTCATGCCAACGCAATCAAAAGAAATAGATACCTACAGGTTTGTACGGAACCCTCGGTGCGCGAGTCCGACTCGCACTTGGCCGGTGTTTTGTAATGGGTAAGAAATGTTAAACTTGCGTCAGGACACGTGACTGACCTGACCTGAGGTGGGGCCTGCGGGTGACGGGGAGGGCACCTCGTCATCCGATCAGCTGACAGGCCCCGGAGGATACGGTCGGTGCAAGTCCGACATATCCCCACGTCGTGCCCTCGACGTGGGTCATGATATCATTAGATTTTCATCCAATAAAAAAAAAAAAAAAAAAGCGTGTCCTGATCGTAAATTCGTAAGACGGATGTCATGTTTGTGTACGATAGCGCAATAAATAAATATTGTATTCTACCACATAAATAATAGTACTTTTATAATGATAATTAAAGCAATTCATGCAAAATTATTCCCTAACCATTCCAAAATGTCAAAAGTGCACAACGTTAATATTCAAGTTTTCACTTCTGCCGGCACTCCCTGAGTGCAACCCGTCGTTTTTTGCTCATCACAGTCTAGTAGCGAATCCTTTGTCAGTGGAATATGTCTTTCAGATAACGCTAATATCCACTTTTCCAAAATGTCTTCTTCTCCTTTAGTTAAAACTGTGCTCGGCCCCATAGCGCAAGCCATTGTTCTTTTCCCGAAATTTAATCATGAAGGCTAATTCAAGGTACTCCAAAACGTTCCGATGCAACTGCAATCTTTTCGCCATTTTTTTACAGCTGCTGCTGCTGCTGCTTTTTCTATCTTTTCGGGAGTATAATGTTTTCTCAGAGCCATCTGTAAAACCAATCATCAACACATAATTATTCCCAAATAATCGTCACTTGTCGATAACAGGTAGCTCGACTTTGATTTAGTATAGGAGCTAGCAACGTTTTCGAGAAAGAATTTCAGGTCAGCTGATTTTGTGATATGCCGTCCTTCTTGCTCTTTCGGTTAGAGTCTGGGCTATCTGGCTGGCGGTAGCGGTTGCGTTCATTAGTGCGCATCCTACCTGTCCAGGTGATAATCCTGGATTTTAAAAACATTTTAAGAGGCGTAATTTTTAATTTTTTGTTTTTTAATAAGTCTACCTGACATACTTTTTTATTGCCAGACATTTTTGACAATGCTAATTATCTAAAATTCTTACTTTCCAAACGTTGCTAGCTCCCGTACTATTAGTTTACTTCAAATATCTACCGAGAAGCAAAGTAAGAAGAGCTATATTCGCTTGTCAAATAAAAAAACCGGCCAAGTGCGAGTCGGACTCGCGCACCGAGGGTTCCATACAAACCTGTAGGTATCTATTTCTTTTGATTGCGTCAACATAAAGTTTTGATTTTGTTACAGCTTAAAGGTATTATAGACCTGAGTATTTGAAATGAATTTCAATTTAATGCCTCTACGCGTTCATGAGAAAAGTAGTAGTAACTTTAAAATTTTCAAAAATATTTTTTATTTTGTGAAAACTAAAAATTTAAGGTTTTCGCAATTTTTCCTTTATCTGTACTATAAGAAGTTACTTTGTACCAAATTTCAAGATTCTATGATCACAGGAAGTACCCTGTAGGTTTTGATTTGCAAAATGCGAATATTTGCAGCATAAACGGCTGTACCTTTTGATTGCTTTGGCTTAGAAGTTTGATTTTTTCACAGCTCTAAGGGACAGTAGACTTCAGTATTATATATGTATTTCAATGTAATACCTCTACGCGTTCCTGAGAAAAACAGTCTTGACAGACGGACAGACGGACGGACAACGAAGCGATCCTATAAGGGTTCCGTTTTTTCCTTTTGAGGTACGGAACCCTAAAAATGTTTCAAAAAGTACTATCGACACGTGTCGATTACTGGAAAAGGCAGTTTGTGTTGAACCAGTGATCGACACCAACATTTTACTAATATCAAAATAATCTTAAACTTGCGTTACAACAAAATTCCACCCTATAGTTCTTATAAAAACCCGTAAAACTCATAAAATTCAAATAACTTACAATACATTAGCATAATTAACAAAGAAATGTACTTCCTTAACAATTTCAGTAAGAAATGTTGTTTTTCACCGGTACTCCAGCCACAATCAGTTGTCACATTGCTACTTTCAAAATAAAACAGTAAATATTTCTTATATGTCAATGGGAGCCAGTCAAAAGTGTGCTTTCTATGTTACATTGTCGTCATATTAAGAAATCGGTTTCCTACTCTTATTCTATTGAATAAAAAATATAGTGTCGATTACTGGTTCTTGTCGATCACTGGTGCCACTACGCTAAATCAAAAACTTTATAAAGCGTTTTCACTTTTTTTGACTTCCTCAGATATTTCATTGTCTTCCCATTTCAACATCGGGTGCGACCCATCTCCAGTTTTCAGTACCCTTCTTTTTACATGATCTTCTGACACGATTTTTAAATCGTATGCCAATCCAATTTTCGCCATAAAGTCAATGAAAAGCGTCGCCCAATTCAAGGAATATCCTCCTAGTTCAGCAGCTTTGTAATCCCATGGAAAAGTGTGGTGATAGTTGTGGAAAGTGGTATTTGAAAGAATGGTCCTTGACCAAATGATGTCACATTTTAGCAAGTATAATATTTTTCACGAGCAACAATTTGGTTTCACTAAGGGAAGGTCGACGACCGACGCCGGGGTTAAGTTAGTCTCTCACATTTTGGGAGCTTGGGAGGGTTCACAAGATGCCATCGGCATTTTTTGTGATCTCTCCAAGGCTTTTGATTGCGTTGATCATAACACTCTAATCCTAAAACTAAAATACTACGGATTACGAGGACAATCTTTAGATCTAGTATTGTCATATTTGTCAACAAGACAGCTAAAGGTAGGCGTAAACGGTGTGACTTCACCTGGGTCCTTAGTAAGAATGGGCGTGCCTCAGGGTTCAATATTAGGCCCCTTTCTTTTCCTAGCATATATAAATGATCTGCCTTTCATAATGTCTAAATTAACGGATATAATTTTATTTGCAGACGATACCTCTATAATTTTTAAAATAAATAGAAAATTGCACGACTTTTCTAATTTAAATAGTGCGCTTAACGTGTTGTCAGATTGGTTTTCAGCTAATAATTTGCTACTAAACGCTTCGAAAACAAAATGTTTAAAATTTTCACTTCCGAACGTTCGATCGCATTTGGATCTAAATCTAATAATAATTCATTTATTTATCAGACAACAGAGGTCTATGGGTTAGTTACAAAAATAAAAACTTATAATCTATGTTAGTAATAATAAACAACTACAATTACAAGCATTTATTTTTGCCTCACCAGTATTCCTATGAGGTGTTGCAGAATTGGTGAGTCAAGTTTATTCATTAACATCTTCAGAATGCTATTTGAGCTCGACCGCGCCCTATGTAAGAGTGATGCTGCCTTTTGTCTAATTATGGAGTAAAAGTCATGCGTGTGAGCCTGGGCAAACATGCTCGAGGCACTACAAAAGCGCGGCAAGCCCAAAAGCACTCTGAAGCTGTTATTGTATTGGACTCGCAGCTTGTCCAATACTCCACGAGTATAACTGACCCACAGGCTGCTCGTGTAGAAGGTTTGGCAATACGCTTTAAACATAGTTATTTTTACCTCCCCACTACAACGCGCAAACCTGCGGGCCAGCATATTAGCTCTCACAGCTAGAGCCCTGCGTTCCCGCTCAATATCCGCATGATCTCTAAGGTCGTCAGTTACACAGTGTCCCAAATACTTAAAATGCGTCACTCTTTGCATAACTTGTCCATTGAGTGTGATGACTGGCTCAAGAGACATCTTTTTGCCGGCGGCCTTAAAGATCATGTAGACACTCTTTTTAGAGTTATACAGCAGACCATGTCTTGCAGCGTATTCAGTACAGTACTCCAAAAGCTCCCGTATAGCGCTGGCAGTTGGGCCCAGCAGCACCATATCATCTGCGTAGCTAAAGTTATTGACACAGATGTCATCAATCCAACATCCGATACGCTTACTGCTGAGCCCAGCTATCAGCTCATTTATATAAATATTGAAAAGCTTTGGTGATGTAAGTCCTCCCTGCCTCACCCCGCATTCAAGTGTGTAAGCGTCTGAGAGCGTGTTTCGCCATCTTACATTATTGACTTGTTTAGAGTACCAATACTGAAACACACTGATTATTTCAGCCGGTACGCATGCTTCCTTGAGCTTTTTCCACAAAATGTCATATGACACAAGGTCAAATGCCCTGGAGAGGTCAAGGAAGCACGCATAAACTGGCGTCTGTCTATCCGTATAATATTTGACGGTTTGCTTTAGACTTAATATTGCGCTTTCAGTAGAAAGTCCGGGCCTAAACCCGAACTGAGCGTCATGCAGATTTACAAATTTGTCTAATATGTTGTCAAGCAAACCGTCAAATACTTTGGCAATCACAGTTGCTAGCGATATAGGTCTATAATTATTTACGTCTGTGATATCACCCGTTCTATTCTTTACAATGGGTACGACTACTGTTTTCATTAAATCAGCTGGTAGATAGGAGTGACTGATACATAAAGAATAAAACATAGACAAAACTCGAGCACAGTGAAAACCTGCATATTTTAAGTGCTCGATACTGAGACTGTCATGCCCTGGAGATTTTCCACGCGTCATTTTCTGTATCACAGTCGATATTTGTTTAGCTGTAAATCTAATAACAGGGCTGTTCTGACTAATCTCAGTATCGACCATCTCACCCGAGGGGCCCAACGGCGAGATTACGCGAAAATGGTCTTTAAAGATATTCGCAATGCCATTAGTGGTGTTACAGCCCGCAACTGTCACCGGAAGGGCCGGTTTAAGATCAGTGCTAGTTGTGGATTTCCAAAATCGGCTAAAGTTCTTTGATGATCTGTGATAAGATAAAATGTCCATTTTTATTTGTTCTTGGTGATTTTGACACCATTTCAATTTACCTCTGAAAATCTTTTGGCTTTCTCGCATCTCATCCCAAACTCTGCCGAAACTTGGCTTATTACAAAAAAACCATACCTGATACTTTTTCCGAGCCTCCAAGTGCGCAGCGCGGACGTGCTTATTCCACCCAATTATACGTTTTTTACCCCGCGACTGAACACCTCTGTGAGTGTGAATGGCTGCTTCAGACATAATATCCACAATGCTTTTATACATGATATCAAGGCCACGCCTGTGTTCTTCAGAATTACAACTTTTATCAGCACATTTTACAAAAAGCTCTGGAAAATGCATGCTTCGGAATTCACGATTACAAACCTCAGAGTATTCCCTAATCTGATCACTGTCACGTTCTTGCCATTTCACTTTGTTACATAGTGATTTATTAAATACTAACTTTGTGGCAACTGTAGACAAGTTACACTCAATGGCCAGCGGTAGGTGATCAGACCAAAAAACATCATACTCAATTCTTACACTCACAACAGTTTGCCAGGCAGCCTGAGTAACAAAACAATGATCCAGCCAACGCCTGCTACCATTAATGTCACTAACATAAGTGTGGTTATCAGACCCTAGGCCCAACAATTCCGTGTCAGCACACATCCACAATTGATCGGTGCTATATTTAGATAGTTCATTCCAAAAAGGTTGATGTGGGTGAGAGTTATAATCACCCATTATATAAACTGCTTCTACATCGTTAGATTCAATAATGGCACTGATCTCACTTAAACATTCAGTAAATTCGAGGAGATTTTCTGTCGAATCAATTGGCATGTAAACACTAAACACTAATATTGATCGATTCTCTAAACAAGCTTTTATAACTGATATGCGATCACTACTACACTCCACAACAGACACGGACTTGAAAATTCCTTTTCGCCACAGAACTGCCACTCCTCCGTATGGTCGTCCTGTTAGGATCCCTGCCGAGGTATCCACCGCTGATTTTCCAGTATACTCAAAATGATGATGTATACTTCCAATCATAGATAGGTCATGAGGCAGCAGCCATGTCTCCTGCAGAGCCACTATGTCAGCTGTTTTGCATAAGTATCTAACATTTTCAATTGATCTTTTTAAGGATTTACAGTTGAAGGTCACAAATTTCATATTTGACTTGGTTTTTGAAGTTGTTTCATTCATCATGTGAGTTTTTCCTCTGTTAACCCTGTATCTAAAGCAACCTTTTTGCTCACTTTGTCACGAAACTGTACAAAACGCCTAAAACATATACCATCCGGCCACATTTCATCATTTAGAAATAGGCGTATCTTATGGCTGGAGACATAGCATATAAAAGAATTGTAATTCTTGTTTTTCTTCATATTAATTTTCTCTAGTATGACGGAGTCCTGCGTTTTCTTCCAGATATATTGTTTAATATCTTCTTCCTTCGATTCCTTACACACGTTAGATATATACAAGGGAATTCTACTTATTTCAGCGGCTTTAAACAAGCTATTAGAATCACTTGTAGCCTTACCAGTGTTACTAATAAATTTGTTCTTTGTCCTCTTTCTATATTCAACTTTAGTCCATTCATCTGTATCCCCTACCTTTTGCTTACATTCGTTACTCGATTTCAGTACGTCCGCTACAGATAATCTCGATTGCGCAGTGGTTATATCACAACAAGCGCCCACACTCTCTGTATTATTCACACAGTCGACTCGTGAGTGAGACGCGACAGTCGTAGTGGCTTCATTGACTGCGCGCGCGTTCACAAAAACCGGTTCCTCATTTGAAACCGCAGTAAGGCCCGTCTCGCTCATCCTTGTATGCCTATGAGTAATAGCAACCGGTTCACCGCAGCTAACAGCTGTGAACGATTCGTTGTTGAGGGTATGCGCTAGATTGTTTACACCTTCAACCGGCGTTTTTTTCACTGGTGATTGTGAATGGTCGCATCTATTATTTTCATTATTTGTTTCTATTGTAATGTGACTCAAACCCATTGGCCCACTTTCGTATTCAAAATTGTCTAACAAATTTCCACCCCGCCTGTGATTTATAGGATTGAATTCAGATTGACTCACCGACTGCGTTCGCATAGCAACTTGAAATTCACACAATTCTTGTTTCGTGACACATTCAGTTTTTAAATACTTTATCTCTTCCTGTAGAACTAATATGTCTCTTAACACTCGTGTTGCATCCAAGTGGTCAAAAGTGACTGGCGGTAATCTATGCAAATCTTTAGCAACAAAAGCTGGAAGCTTTTCTGGGTTCGCAGCTTCCGTGTGCTTCATTAATTCAATAATGTCCTGTAAGTCCCTGTTGGACTTCCCTTCCTTTCTTCTATACTTAATTTTCTTCGTAGATACCGCTTCAAAAAGCAACTTCTTTGCAGCTAACACTTCATCATCAGAGAAAGCTGTATCACATATCCTGACGAGTGTAACTTCGTCCATCACACTAATTTTATTTTGCATAAACGCAAGTACTTCATTAATTACAATATTGCATGAGCTACATTTGACTACGTTCGAATTCATTTTTACGCGGTGCGCGCGCTGCTGCTCGCGCGGTCAAACGGCGACTAATGCTTGATGGTAAAAAACTAGAGTTAATTAACGAAACGGTATTTCTTGGTGTTACTTTAGATTCTAAGTTACAGTGGGGTGCTCACATCAAAGCACTGTCGAAAAGGCTAAGTTCAGCTGCATTTGCGGTACGGAAAATTAGACAGCTCACGGATATTCCTACGGCAAAATTAGTTTACTACGCGTATTTTCACAGCATTATGTCATACGGCATTCTGCTATGGGGCTCTGCAGCCGATGTAGATTCTATATTCATCTTGCAAAAACGAGCAATTCGCGCCATTTACTGTATGGGCCCCCGTGAATCACTTAGAGATAAATTTAAAGAAATCGGTATTCTCACGCTGCCATCGCTTTAAATTATGGAAAATATAATGTACGTTCGTAAACATTTAGATAGTTTTAGTGTCAACAGTGATTATCACAGTATTAATACCAGAAGTAAAAATAAACTAGTAGTCCCAAGGTTTAGACTAACTAAAACAAATACTATTTATTTATTTATTTATTTGGATTTCCAACAAGAAAAACACAATACAAGCATAATTACATTTGTAGCATATTAAATAATATTCTATGCTTTCTTATTTATAGGAAATCACATCATGCGTAGTAACAAATTTGAACACAATTAGAATTTTAATTAGAATTGATATAAACTTATGTTAGAGTTTACAAAAATAATTAAATTAAATAAAAAAATTAAATTAGAATAACAAAAGAAATAAAATAATAATCACACTGTTAATTGTCTAGAGATAATGTCTTTGAAAGCATTCAAAGAATTGCTAAAGACGTCCAAATCTTTAGATGTACCGGAAATGCTGTTATAATTGATACACATTCTTGGGATAGGAGAGTGTTTACCGAGATTTGTATGACATCGAGGAATGTTAAAAAGAGAACAGGGATGGCGTGGTAGTCTGTGGGGCACATTGATACGAACCTTATTGAGTAATTCCGGGCAATCAATTTTATTGTTGAGTAGTTTGAAGAGAAATGTTAAATCAGCAATTGTACGTCGAGATTCAAGGGATATCATATTAAAATATTCAAGCCTCTCCTTATATGAAAACATTAAATAATTGACTTTATACCGGTATGCTAATTGTCTTAATAATCTCTTCTGTAAGCCTTCAATTCTGCTTATATGAACGTGGTACACTGGATTCCAGACTGCACTGCAGTATTCTAATCGACTACGTACAAAAGAATTGTACAAAAGTATAGTCGTAGAAGGGCTCTTGAACTCTTTTGATGAACGAAGAACAAATCCAAGAGCCCGATAGGACGCCCTTATAATACTGTCGTAATGTTCGATAAAACGAAGTTGACCATCAACATACACACCCAAATCTCTAATAGAGGAGAGCTCCTCGAGTGCAGTATCTTTAATGCTATAACAGGTCCGGATAATATTGCGTTTCCTAGTGAACTTTATATGATAACATTTATCACAGTTAAGGAACATTCCATTTAGCGTACACCAATGAGATAGCTGATTTAAGTCACTTTGCAAAAGAAGGGAATCTGATTCATTGTTAATTACGCGAATTAGTTTTAAGTCATCGGCAAAAAGAAAGGCTGTTGAGTACCTGAAGATATTCGGTAGGTCATTAATAAATATATTAAAGAATAGAGGACCTAAATTAGAACCCTGGGGCACTCCAGACGAAGCCACAAAAGTATCTGATTCTTCATTGTCGATTACAACAGATGAATGCCTATCAGTCAGATACGACTTACACCAATCTAAGATAACATTAGTGATGCCTAGTGACTGGAGTTTTTTTAAGAGTATGCTATGGCTAACCTTATCGAAAGCTTTAGAAAAGTCGGTGTAGATCGCATCAACCTGTAAACCACGATCAACAGCTGCTGTTAAATTGTCTATGTAGCTGACTAGATTTGTATTAGTAGATTTATTTTTGATGAATCCGTGTTGATTTTGAGATAGATAGTTCTTAACATGATTATAAAATATTGGATAAATGATTGATTCGAAAACCTTTGACAAAGTTGAAAGAATTGAAATAGGACGATAATTTGAAATGAGTTCACGTTTGCCATTTTTAAAAATTGGTACAATTCTAGCTTGTTTCCATTTGGATGGAAATATGCCTGATTGAATGGAGGTATTAAAAATATGAGCTAGTGGACCAGATACTCGACGAGCACAACGTGACCAGAATATGGGCGGTATATTGTCTGGCCCAGCACCTTTTGAAATGTCAAGTACTAAATCCTTCCTAGGGAATTCTATTCGCTTTTATAATAAATTACCAGATAGTTTAATTCATTTAACTAACAAAAAGTTTAAAACATGCGTGAAAGCCAAACTAATAGGAAAGGCTTATTATAAAATTAGTGACTATGTAGAGGATAAAAGTGCGTGGATCTAGGACCTTCTGCACATGTGGCCTCCCTGGCGGTCCGTCAGTTCATTTGCCTCATCTTGTTGTTGTATCTTTCTCGACTAGCTTCCCCACGGTCTCTATTCGTAGAAACCTTTTGACATGCCTTGACATTCCTGTTAGGGTTTAGGTAGGACTACATATATATTGTATGTAAAGCTATTTACCTATTTAACTAGATATTTTTTCTTATTTACTTAGTTTAGTCTTTTATTTTTATTATTATTATTTTCGCATACGCGACCTTTGTAAATGTGACGGCAATGTAAATTTAGTTTCGTGTACTACTTCATTTTTCTTCCATTTTGGATGACATCGTTTACATTAATCTAAGCATTTTGCTATTTACGTTGTTGTCGCATATTTGTATATTTATTAAAATAATTGTATTTTTAACATTGATGTTAACCTTTTTTTCAAAAGAGTAACCAATGGAGTTTCTTGCCGGTTCTTCTCCATTGGAATGACATTTTGGAACCTGCAACTAGAGTCAGTAATTTAACGTTTTAAAAGAGCTTAAAAAGGCCTACTTGAAATAAAAATATTTTGATTTTGATTTTGATTTTGATTTTGAACCTTCACCCGTAGCGAAAATAGATACGGTCATATTTTCTACAGGACAAATGTTCTTGTCGTAGGGTTTGGTACCGTACATGTGAGCTGCCGAATTGATGAGGGATATTGAGTGGGCCGTTACCAGGTGTCGCAACACAGCAGCCACGTAAAAAGCAGTCCATGCATTTTCCCCCCACAAAGTACAGATGTATGTTGGCACAGCGTAGCAGATGAGAAATACCAAACGAAAGTAATATCTGAAAATACACCAGAAATTCTATGACTATCATTCAGAATATTATTGTAAGAATTTCTTAGAAATATTTTATAAAAAACATTACTTGTTTTGATACCACAGCAATGGATCATTTAGTATGTCACTAACATCAATGGTTTTCCCTTTAGTTAAGACATCTGGGTGTTTTCTAACCAGCATCCAGCCTAAGTGGGCGTAGAAAAACCCTCTCCTTGAGTTGTGGGGATCGGCGTCAGTGTCGACGTACTTGTGGTGCACACGATGATCACGCACCCAGTGTAAGACCGAACCCTGAAAGATATACGTATAACATCACGTTAGACTTAGACAATCTTGATCAAGATCTATATATAAAACTTGATTGAAAATATATAAAACATATAGGTAATAATAACCTATATTTCATGTTATCCGCTCTGCCGTGCTATTCTGTAACATTATTTTCATGTCTCGACAGCGGAATCCGCGGTGAGATGTCAAATACGTATTCTCGAATTTGAATTCTAAATCAAGGCCAATTGGGTTCACTTTTGAAGTGAGCTTTATTGTCACTTCACTGTCACTTCACTTTCACCTGTCACCGAAATTATTAACAGAATAGACACACTGATAAGGAATATCGGATTCGTAAGTTGCATACATTTTAGAGAGTTTTCACATTATCTGATACGATTTCGATATCAGAAAATGTAAAAACGTTAATTGTATATTATTATATATAAGTCTTAATTGCCGCAGTATAGTATCGGTTTCCGATACCGGTATCGTGTCGCATAATGTACTGCCCTGTGGTACTGACGCCCGCAACCCCGCGTTTGAATTTCTGTTGTGAATTCGATCAGTCAAAGGAATAATTTAAATTTTGAAATTAAAATAAAACTACTTTTTACGGATTTAGTCACGATTTATTTTAGATTTAGGTCCCGACTTATCGACACTTTTGCAGGTAAAAAGTAGTTTTATTTCAAAGTTAATTTGATGTTTATGTTCAATATCGAGTTTATAGCTTAGATAGACACGGCTTTCGTGCATTTTGCTTAGGGTAGCTTCTAAAACATGAGCGTCCTAAAAAGAATAATGAATAACTTGGCTTAAAAACGAACATAATTATACGATTGGCATAGAACGTTACTGACCATGATAGAGTTATGTTATAAAAGTAACACAAAAATAACATTTAGAATAAATAGGACTCACCTGATAGGACATAGTAAAAAAAAATAAGAGAAAGATCTGCAGTGGTAACTTGACTTTGTATGCTCTATGTGACCACAGCCTGTGCACTCCAGCCGTACAGGAAATCGCCGAAAATACGTATAGTAGATAAGCTGGAAATATATGTAAGTATTTAAAATCACTTTGAGCGTTTTCACAATAATCGTTACGATAGCGGTACCGGAAACCGGGGAATACGATATCGGAGGCAAGTAAATAATATGAAACATGTACCTGCTTTTCACATTATCCGATTTTTCATACTTGCCGCGGAATCGTAATGGTGTCCGATACCTGTATCGTATCGGATAATATGAGAATGCGTTTATACATAGGTCTAAAATATAGTATGGTATACAAGGTGTTAAGAAAACCCTGTCCGATCCGTGAAGGTGTTAGGTATCGACATCTGATTACAAAAAAGTAAAAAAAAATGGAAAAAATAAATTATAACCAAAATTTTTTATTTCTCAAAAAGCGAGAGAGAGTGTCGGCGTCGTCACAGGTGCTGCCAAATAATCAAAGAAAAGGCCCTCAAAAAATTCCGACGAAAATAGTGTTGTAATCTTTGATTTAGTCGCATATTTATGGAAAAAAGTGGTTATTTCAAAGTTAATTATTATTGTTACTATCATGAATATTTCAAATTTAATATTTTATTTGGGCTTATGAATGTGAAGCCTATAACACCCTTTCGGGTCGGTCAGGGTTTTCTTAACACCCTGTATATGATACAGTAGAAGTTTATTACATAACATGAAATTGGATGCTTCTTTTAAAACTTTAAAAAGTGAGAGGGAGAATACTTACCGAAAAGATTAGTCTGCCACATAGCCTTCGTAAAAACTAGATAAATACCATAAACTGATCCAACGAGGAAGATAAAAAAAAGGATAATATTACGCCAATAAAGTTTCTGTTTCGGAGAATTCACTATGATATCAGTAGTTTTACTACTATCATTTACCTCCATCTTTAGTCTTTCCGTATCGTCAATTTATATAATTTATCAGAAACTTATGCTTCTAAGAAAAAAGTAGAGATACGACGAGCACTCGATTAGTACTCGGTTCTCTACGGTCGATATTTGCCAATTCTTCAGTACCTACTCGTACCTACTCGGCCGAATAAATCGGTTCGCCTGACGAGTAGTATTTAAATTATAGTTAGCTGATAATGTTTCTAACCAAAGTAATAATAACATTTAAAAAAAATTTATACAAAAAAACTAGCTATATTGAATATTGTTCATTACATAAATAAATCCGGACAAGTGCCAGTTTCGTACAAATTCTCGTGTTCACGTTTCAGGGCAGAATTGGAGTTTCAGTTTCCAATTCTCATTTACCCCCCAAAAGTGGTCTCAATTCAAAATTAATTTATAAACGTTAAACGTCGATGTTTTGGTCATTGACTTTATTGCATATTATTATGTGTACCAAAGGACGACCGGCAGAGAAGCCCACCAGCCTGGCCTATCGAGCAGCCTAAGTTTAAGTGATATATCTTTGGAAAGGATTTTTTGAGCTGTATGACTTTTTTTTGTGGTGGAAAATATCCAATCACTGTGGGATATCTCTCCTTAACGTTATAACTACTGGGTCGTTCTCAAAAAAGTGGCACGGCTCGAATTATTTTACATTTTTTTAGAAATGTTTATTTTATTGAGTTATTTTTACAGAAATCCATTGATAGTGTTTCACTTAAAATGAATTGATGAAAGGGAAAGAGATTTAAACAAAATTGAATGAAATACAGCCTTTTAAAAAAATGGCACTACAGGTTAAAGAGATATTGTACAGGTTGATGAGAAAACGTTACCAGGTTAAAGAGAATCAAACAGGTTACTGAAAAAAAAACTATGTAATCATGCAAAATCAACGTTTATTATATAATTAACTGCACACAGTAACAGTTTTCACTAATAACAATAGCTTACTTCACACTCCACTCCACTAAACATCTAAATAGTTAGATTTAAATAAAAAAAATCTTCTCATAATCTAAATTATCTTTTAAATCAGTCTCAAACAATCAGTCAATCATTTAAAAATGTGTAGAACGAAATACCGTTAGGGTGCGTCCACATCTGACAAACGAGCGTTACACGAGCAGCTCGTGAAATGCTCGCGAGCGGCTCGCGAGCGTAAAGAAACTTCTAAAATATAACAATTAATTATGTAAATGTATGGTTTTAGAAAACCATCACATTAAATTTAAGATAATATAGATTTAGTGTGATGATTATATAGTTATATAGTGATTCTGATTACTCAGTTTATTTAAAAAATTGAGTAATCAGAATCACTATCGTTATCAAAAACATTCTTAAGAGAATTCAACGGGGACGCTGTCACATTCTCAGGCCCTTCACCTAAAATCTTATCTAAAGTACTTCTTTGAAGTTCTGATGGTAATTCCATTTCAGACAGAGCTGAAAATGCTGTAGATCTATGAAGAACACTTACTGAGTCAGTTGTTTGATGTTTACCGTGCTTACAGAATTCGGCTTTAGTTAAACAGGTCTCTTTGGTACAACTAAGCTGTCTTAACACTACCGTATTATACTTTGAGTTACACCATACGATTTGGTGATCTTTCTGCGTTCCCTTAAATGGCAGTAACGTTTTTGGCAGTAGCATATCTTTTTCAAGTATCTTATATTCTGAAATTGTGTCAATCATTATATTTTTTAAGTTTTGTTTTAACAAAAGTGTAAAACTTTCGAAGTCTGGTACGTCAGTTCCATGACTCACGCATGCATCAGCAGTGCGTTTGAGTACAGCTCCAACTCCATCTGGAGCTCCCTTGCCATGGCCCGATTCAGAGTAATTCCAAGTGACACATTTCAGGTCTGGATAGTTCCATCTTAAAGCTGTTATAACAAAATATATTTTATAATTTCGATATTGACTACTTGCTGAATCTGAAATCACATGAAAAGTCTTTGCTTGTGGGGAATGTATCTTAAGGAATTCTATTAAGGGTTCCATATGAGCCCATACAGCTGCTGTGTCATGTCGCAAACTTGGACTAAGAGTAGCAAAACACTGTGATTTTTTCTGTCCATTAACATCAAAAAAATAAAGCACGCTTGTGTGTATAGTAATTTGTGGCTTGCTAGCACCAAAATGTGCAGATTGAATCTCTTTCGAGTATGTGCATTTATAATTTTCCGAGTAATCAACGTGAATAATAGCTTCGCCACATTGTAAGTCTTCTTTTATTTTTTTTATTGCCTGTTGTTGACTAATCATTCTTCCACAATGTTTCATGTACTTGTCTATTATTTCTTTAAAATGTTTAATGGCCGCATCTGGTTTGGTTACTATTTTCTCTTTCTTAACCAACCTGATTACTTTATCACATCCTTTTTGTACTATACTTTCAGTCTTAGAGTTCCAGGTCCAATAGCAGAAATCAATATCCTTGTCATATACTAAATATTTTAAAGATTTCTCTTTACATTGTACACATTCACGAAATAGGCATTTAGCATTATATTCGTTGCAGCAAATAGTTTTAAGTAGATTTGTTGGATCTCTGGGTTCTATAATTTTATATTTGTGAAGTGCGGATACTAAAAGTTGAAAATTTTCGTGAATGACACAGAGACACGTTTCTCGAGGTCGTTTAGAAGCTGGCAAAACCCAGAATGGTCTAAATCGACAAAAACTAGCAAAACTCAAACAGTATGTATGAGAAGAATTGAATTTTTTATGCAGATTGCCAAGAGAATAATTCAAATAACGTTTTTGTTCTTTAACACCGTCTTTCTTTACATATTCTTTCTTGCCTGCTGTACAGCTACTATTTTCATCAGCTAAAAGAAATTTTTTTACGTCATTTTTCTTTTGCAAGGTTGACATGTTTTTAAGTGGTAGATTTCGTCTTCTAAACATTCTTTTGAACTCTCCCTTGAATTTGCTGGCCTGAATAGATGTCTCAAGATAGGGTTGGAGACTGTTACAAATCATTTGTTTCGTT
This sequence comes from Autographa pulchrina, assembly GCA_905475315.1. Lineage (NCBI taxonomy): Eukaryota > Metazoa > Arthropoda > Insecta > Lepidoptera > Noctuidae > Autographa > Autographa pulchrina. The sequence goes on from FR997768.1 coordinate 10,028,731, forward strand.
TTATAAGACTTTGTGCACTTGTAAGAACGTAATACACCTTCAGCAATGGAGTCATCATGGCTAGCACTTGGTCGAACGAGGGTAGTATTTCGAAGTTGAGGGACCGAGTCTGCCACGTGAACATTTTCTTTAAGATTGACGTTATCAACACTAAGCTTTCCATGAAGTGATTGCATCCTTGAAATTTATTTGCGATAGTTTTCATTTAACTTAATTATCGATTGTAATTTGAGTCGTAAGGATGCTATTTCTTTATCTTTTTTATAGCGCAATTTTCTCACTAATTGTTGAGCATTGGGTGATACAATATATACGTCCGTGTGGTGACGGACCTAAAGAATACAAAGGTCACCACCCCATCTCATCCCGTGGGTGTCGTAGAAGGCGACTAAGGGAAAATTGAGCAGAGCCGAAAACCACTGCTTAGAGAAGGAAAACTCGAGACCAAACCCTATGCCAACCCGTCTGGCCAGCGTGGCATTAGTAGGCCAAAACCTCTGTATGAGCCCACACCACACAAAACGGCCCCCAGTTCCCGGTAGTCCCGCTATTCCCGGCCAAGGTAGCGGTCGCGGTAACGGCGGGACAGGGGGTGCTAGGAATCTCCGGGCTACGGGAGGCTACCACTACCTCAAAAAACTGACCCTGGCGACGTATAACGGACGAAGTCTACGGCTGGACCAACACCTCACCGAACTCGAGGTAGAATTGGGTCGCATAAACTGGCACATTTTGGGGTTATCTGAAGTCCGAAGACAGGGGGAGGACACGATAACCCTTGAGTCAGGTGACCTGTTCTACTACCGAGAAGGTGATAGGCCCTCCCAGGGCGGTGTCGGTTTCTTGGTCAACAAGTGTCTCACAAGCAGCGTTGTGGAAATCAGTAGTGTGTCGACAAGGGTAGCGTACCTCTTATTGAAAATCACCGACAGGAAGTTCCTGAAGGTGGTGCAGGTATATGCGCCGACCTCGACATACTCTGATGAGATAGCCGAAACCATGTACGAAGACATAGCGAAGGCACTACATGGTACCAGGAAGGCTCACTACAACGTTGTTATGGGAGACTTTAATGCCAAGGTGGGAGTACAAGAATGCGGCGAAACGAAAATCGGTCCTAACGGCGTGGGGCGCCGAAATCACAGAGGCCAAATGTTGGTCAACTTTTTAGAGTCCCAGGGGCTCTTCTTAATGAATTCCTTCTTTAAGAAGAAGCCCCACAGAAAGTGGACATGGCGAAGCCCCGATAATGTGACGAGGAACGAGATAGATTTCATCATCACGGACAAACGGCATATATTTAGAGACGTCTCGGTGATCAATAGGTTTAATACCGGTAGCGATCATAGACTCGTCCGAGGCTCTCTAAATATCAACCTTAAGGCTGAAAGAGTTAGGATGATGAGACCTACTCTCCGACCCACGCTGCCCCAAATAGCTTTAGGTTCCGATAAGTTCCAGTTGGAACTCCAAAATCGTTTCGCACTGCTGGAAACCACGGACAATGTTGACGAAAAAACCGACACAGTGGTCAAAACGCTACAGAATGTGTCTCGAAGGTTGTTCCCCGGAAAACGCGGTAATAGGGAGTCCAAGCTCTCACCCGAGACTCTCGAACTTATGAAGGAAAGACGAGAAACGCCGGACGCCCAGATGTCTTCGTCAGATAGGCGGTCCTTAAACCTGAAAATCAGGAAACTGACGCGACGTGACCTCCGACGCTGCAGCACTCGTAATATCGAGGCTGCGATTGAGCGAAATAGAGGCACCAAAGTCTTCGCTCAGCAATTAGGTAGACCCCATCTGGCGAAACTGAGGACCGGGGATGGCAGGACCGTCACCTCTAAGTTCGAGATTCTCGAGGAAATTGAGAGTTTTTATAGACACCTATATGCATCACGGGTGACTAAACCATCGAGACAAGGCGAAGATGACCACAGAGCCCCACTCACGCGCCATTACACCGAGGACATCCCGGATGTCGACCCGGGCGAGGTTGAGGCAGCTCTCAGACAACTAAAGAACAACAAGGCGCCGGGTGATGACGGAATTACAACCGAGCTCCTTAAGGCCGGTGGGACCACAGTCCTGAAGGAGCTAGCGAGTCTCTTTAATTCCGTCTTTCATCAAGGCTTAACACCACAAGCGTGGAGCGGGAGTGCGGTGGTTCTGTTCTTCAAGAAAGGCGACAAAACCTTGCTGAAGAATTACAGACCTATCTCACTCCTGAGCCACATTTACAAGTTGTTCTCGAGAGTAGTCACTAACCGCCTCGCTAGAAGACTCGACGAGTTCCAGCCACCAGAACAAGCCGGGTTTCGAAAAGGCTTTAGCACCGTAGACCACATCCATACTGTTCGGCAGATTGTGCAGAAAACCGAAGAGTACAATCAGCCGCTGTGTTTGGCCTTTGTGGACTACGAGAAAGCCTTCGACTCCATCGAAACTTGGGCGGTTCTGGATGCTCTGCAACGATGTCGTATTGACTGGCGATACATCGAGGCGCTGAGATGCTTATATGACACCGCCACAATGACTGTCCAGCTCCATGACCATAAGACCAATCCGATCGAGCTGCGTCGGGGGGTGAGACAGGGGGATGTTATATCCCCAAAGCTGTTCACCAATGCGCTCGAGGATGTCTTCAAGACTCTGGACTGGACTGGACGGGGTATAAATGTGAACGGTGAGCACATCTCGCACCTTAGATTTGCCGATGACATCGTCATAGTGGCAGAGTCGCTGGACCAACTAAGCGAGATGCTGCATGGCCTGAATGGAGCTTCACGACGGGTCGGTCTTGGCATGAACTTGGATAAAACCAAGATCATGTTCAATGAACATGTCATGCCGAGACCGATATATGTCGAAGGATCGATGCTCGAAGTTGTTCAAGAGTATATCTACCTAGGGCAGGTCATCAAGCTTGGTAGAAACAACTTCGAGCGGGAAGTCGATCGGAGAATTCAGTTAGGCTGGGCAGCGTTTAGCAAACTACGTCGAGTCTTCTCTTCGCCTATACCGCAATGCCTGAAGACGAAAGTTTACAACCAGTGCGTCCTACCTGTTATGACTTACGGTGCCGAAACGTGGACATTAACGGTTGGACTAGTCCACAAATTTAAAGTCGCGCAGCGGGCTATGGAGCGAGCTATGCTCGGAGTCTCTTTGAAGGATAAAATTCGTAATGAGGTCATCCGACAAAGAACCAAGGTAACCGACATAGCTCGTAAAATTAGCTCGCTGAAGTGGCAATGGGCTGGCCATGTCTGTCGAAGGACCGATAGCCGTTGGAGCAGACGAGTCCTAGAATGGAGACCGCGACTCGGCAAGCGTAAGGTAGGACGCCCCCCCGCCAGGTGGACTGACGACCTGAAAAAGGTCGCTGGAGGGGACTGGATGCGGAGGGCGGAGGACCGGGTGTTGTGGCGCAAATTGGGAGAGGCCTATGTCCAGCAGTGGACTATGATTGGCTAAATGATGGGTGATACAATTCCAGAATTAACTGAAGAACCTTGCGAGTTAGCCGGACTAACTTCTCTAGATCTAGAATTGGACCTAGTAATTCTTCTGTACTCAGAATTAAGCCCAGCAGAAGTTGATGGTTCTTCTCTAAGGTCGCCAATATTATTTACATCGACGTTCTCGATATCACTGGAAGGAGGACTGTTGCATTCAATAAACCGCTGTATTCTTGCTTTTTCTTCTTTTTTGCGTTGATATGATTTTTTTGCATCTTCTCGCCACTTTTTTCTTAGCATTTTTTGAGCTCTCGGTGTTAAACTATTTATAGATACTACTTTTCCGTCATTTTTTCGTTTCTGATATTTTTCCTTATTTTGTTCCTTATATTTCGCATAAAGTTCCGGATTATTTTTTATTTTTGCATATCTTTTTCTTTCAAGATCTCTTTTTCGTGCTAGGATATCTTCTCTTTTCTTATTTTTTGGCATTTTACCTAAAAAAAAAAAATAAGGGTCCAAACGTAATAATAAATGCACAAATGAATAAATACTTGTAAAGTATCTAAATCACTAAATAAACAACTTGAATATATATTTTTTATTATCAATGTGAATATTTAGTAAGTTTACTAAGTATTGATGTCTAATTATTTTAGAATTTCTTTAGTAATAAGGATATATTAAAAAAAAAGAGACAAAGTATCTTTAACCTGTTAACAATCTCTTTAACCTGTGCATTTTAAACAGGACAAAGAGAGACAGGTTAATGAAAAATCGTAGGTTAACATTCAATAACAACAAAACGGTTAGGCTTTTTAAGATGTCACATATAGAACCAAAAATAGGTACTTAATGACACATTTTAACATATTAAGTTAAAATGCAGCTTACACACAAACGAAAATAAAATGATCAGATAAAAGACAACATACCTGTTACAAAATCCGATTGCTATATTTCGGCGTAATTTCTAAAAAAACGGCATTAATTTCAACACACCTTTCCTTGCCAGCAGTCAGCCAGATACTGACGGGTCATTTTGCGCGGGGGTGGGGTGTTGCCAACGTGGCAGTGTTTGTGTGATGTGCGTTAGTGTGTAACGACAGGTTGTGGAGAAAAATTGACCGGACACAATTTGAACGCGAATAACTTAAAAACTATTTGTATTTATAAATTATATATTAAATAAATTGAAATTTAATCATATATAATATTGTGTTTTGTTTTATTGGAAAGTTTATTTGAAGTATTTATTTTTTTATTTCACCTTAAAGTAAGATAGGTCGTGTTCGGACACGACAAGTTATTGAGAAAATGACATTACAATATTAAGTAATAGAAAATGTATCACTTCAAATGCCTTATTATTATTCGGCCTCTATGTAAAAAGTCTCTTTTAGTACAATATTGTGCAGAATCTGATAATTATCCCTAAAAAAATTGCTTATATCAACCAAAAACTGCCCCACAGGTTAATGTGCCACTTTTTTGAGAACAACCCTACTGCAAATATAAAAACCTAAATAATGATTCGAAGTCTTCATAAAATGTGAGATACATGCAAGCAAAAATATTGTTCATAGGTGTTATGCCCTTATTACATCAATTCTTTGGCATCTTGGCATATAAAGTATGCGCTAGATGATAAAAAAATCTATTTCAGTACTATTAAAACCTAAGAGAATGTTAAAATGTACTGGACTTTACATGACCATAACTTTTTCCCATAGCGATTTGAAACTTGCCATAAAAGAAGTTGTAGACTTTGAAAGGCTCTATCCAACGACATATTGCTCAACCTTAATGTTCTTAAGGCCAAATTGCCGGTCCTCCTTTTATCTCAATCGGTCCAGTCGTGGCAGATTGACAGACAGACAAATGGTCGCGCTCCTTTTTACTTTATGAGGTAAAAATATTTTTAATGTAGTAATTAATTTTTAACCGCGCTCTTGAAGAGAGGACAAAATTATTCTTGCGACGTTACTGAACCGAGCTATTCGGCAAAGTAAGTAATCGATTTGATAAAAGTAAAACTGAATAATACTCAGTATTCGGTAATTCGGCTGTAGTAGCATTAAATATGTATTTCGCTTATCACTGACTCTTAAAACAGAACCTCACAAAATAAAACCAAATAAAAATGTAATACACACTTCTTTTCCATGAAAAGATATTTTAGGAATGAATATATAAAATTTTTATAACAAATTTATTAGGTGCATAAAAAGAATATAAAACTATAATTTCCAATCATTTATTGCACTTTATATTTTTTTTTTTAAATTCTATAGTAGTAGTATTATTTTTAAACATATATATATTAATACACTATTTAAAACGACTCCATCTTCTTGCTGTCTGCGTTTATCTCAGGAACGCTTGTTGGTATAATTTGAAATTATAATCTTTAAAAGTGGTTTATGTGGTCATTGGCTTATATTTTAAAATAATAAAAACAATAAAACTATAACTTGACTGTAGTTACGGAAAATAATACCTTGCTCATAAATTATGTTCTACAAACTTTGTTTAAATCTAATTTAACAACGCTTGTTTTTCTTCCAGCGGCATGTCCTTGTCTCCCCACCCCCACACCGGGTGGCTCCCGTCACCAGTTCTCTTCACACGGCTCTCTATCATTTCTTCTGTCGCTGCCTTCAAGTCATACGCCCATCAAATTTTTGCCATCAAGTCGAGGAACAGTCTTGTCCAGTTAAAGCAGTAGCCCGCGAGTTCCGCTGCTCTGTAGTCCCATAGAAAGGTGTGGTGGAAGTTATGGAAGCCCTCCCCATTAGTTAAAACTGACACAAAGGTTCCTTCTCCAGAAAGAACGTTACTGTCATAAGGCCTGTCGCCCCACTTATGTGCTGCTGATTGACTGTGAATGATGGTGGCTGATTGACTGTTGGATTGGAGGGGGTGCATGCGCGAGATACGATTGCTCTTGCTTGTTTTTTTGCTGCTTTATGAACTTGAAGTAATGATTTCTTGCAGTATATATGAATCTATGTCTAATTATTTTCATTTTTTTTAAATAAAGTTTTCAAAAGTGTTGTGTACAACCGAAATTCCGTAACAAAGTTTAAAAACTTTATGATTTACCTGGATCAAGGCATCAAAAACTACATGATTAGCAAGCTACCTTATTATGACTAGTTAAGAGTTACTTAGTAGTCACCAAAGCATTGTGTTATAAAATAATCATTGGGCTTTGAGTAAAAACAATAAGTAATTCAGTCTGGTTGCGACCACGGTCGGTGTAACCCGGTCGAAACGTCAAGCCCCAAAAAGGTATTTATGCATGTACGCGCTTATTCCCGTGAATTATAATTATTATAAACATGCAGCGCGATAGTTTACAATGTAATAGTAATTACAAACACAAATAAATACATTATAAATTATTTCTTGTCAAAGGAATACTATAGATGATGCCACAGATATAAAATAATCAACATAATTTTTCTTAAGGCAAATCTCATGATTGGTCTGCAATGGGCATCAAACTTACCTACGGAAAAATAGTAAACACGAACATAAAATACTTTATCATTGTTTATGCATAGGTCGAGTCGTGTAAAAAATGCCCGACAAAAAGATAAACAATAAGGATTATTTTTATGTCGTAAAAAAACAAACCTCTATCTTTAATTTAAGAGCCTAGCTCTTGTCGGTGCAGATCCAATTCCGTCACGACGAGTACATTAAAAACATCGTAGAAGGGAAGGTCGAAGGAAAGAGGGGAAGGGGACGTCCGAGGTATAGCTATATCAGTCAAATTAAAAAACAAACCAATTTTTACAAAAAATAAAACTAAAAAAGAGTTAATGAAAGAAGAAAAGAGATACGAACTTGCAGCAAGAATATGAATTTCTAGTCGTACCACCACCAAGCTATTTACTACTAGATACGATTAGTGTTTCAAAAAGTTTATCTTAGGGCTACCTTGTACTGTCATGGTTACCCCTTGTTTATACGTCAATAATGCCAATTTACGTGTGCAAATGATAAAATGATTTTGGTGAGTAAGTCTTAGGTCTTATTAGACAACTACACGAAGCGAGCGCGCTTTGCACTCACACACTGTCAACTAAAGGTAGGACCGCACTAGGCGGAACTGCACCGCAGCGTATGTGAGCGACACGAAGCTTAATTTTTTGTTATAATAAAAATATATTCAATTTAATAATATTGCTCAGCAACCTCTGAGCAAGATGAATGACGAAATGGATCATATGATTATTATTTCCTTGTTGTGCGAGGAAGAGGAAAGGATCGAGCAAGAACAGGCAAGAAAAAAGAAAACAAAATGGCTACATGACATATCAAACTCGCGAAATTAAGAAGGCGAGTATGTTACGCTTTCCAATGATCCAATAAGATTCCATACTTATTTTAGAATGTCTCAATACAAATACAGTTGTTAAAATAAGACACCTTACCATTCATGGTACCACAGTTATAAAGAGACGACCAGTAATAAATAAATTTTACTCGCATCAGAATCCAAAAGAGAAATTTAGATTTGGGTTTGGGAGATCGAATTTTGTATGACGGGTATATCAGATCATGTTATGAGAAAGGAAAAGCTAATTTCCCACGAGCAGCTACTTTGCCAGAGTCGGAGACAATTATTAGATCAAGCAAGAGAAGGAGTAGAGTGAGCAGAATGATGGGTAGCATTAACCTAAGGGATGTTCATATTGACAGAAGAGACAAAAGCACGGAGTTTACGACTACGCACATCATCCCTGAGCAGACACGTGTTAAAGTCTCCGAGGATTATAGTGTGGTCATATAAAGCTGATATCAGATCAAGCTTTTTTCGAAAGATAGAAAATGTCTTTTTCATTTAATTTTGTTGGGTACTTTGTACTTTTATATGTTTTTAAACATTAACCTAAGCTTAACTATCAATAATTACCCATGCGGAGAATGTTAGTTAGTTTAGTTATGAGTAGTGTGTAGTAGTCATATCTAGTGACGTAGCAAAGGACAGTCTAAACTTTGACGACCTCCGTGGTCGAGTGGCGTACGCACCGGTTTCAAGGTGTCGCTAGCTCTGAGGTCCCGGGTTCGATCCCCGGCCGGGTCAGTGTAGAAATCATCATTCTACATTGCCTCGGGTCTGGGTGTTTGTGGTACCTTCGTTGTTTCTGAATTCCATAACACAAGTGCTTTAGCTACTTACTTTGGGTTCAGAGCAATGTATGTGATGTTGTCCGCATTTATTATTATTAGAAAAAAAAAAAAAAAAAAAACTGTTTCGATTGACACTTGAAATAGAAGGCACGGGATGCCACATTCTAGCTAGCCTTTTACTAATTTATGAACAAGAACTAGTTACTCGACTTTCTACATGTTATCTAAACTGGGATAAATCTCTTTTTAGGGTTCCGTACCTCAAAAGGAAAAACGGAATCCTTATAGGATCTAAATGAAATTTAAATCTAATACTCAGGCCTACTGTCCCTTGGAGCTGTGAAAAAATCAAACTTCTAAGCCAAAGCAATCAAAAGATACAGCCGTTTATGCCGCCAATTTCCGCAAATTTTCGAAACTCGCACGGGAATCAAAACCTACAGGGTACTTCCCGTGAACTTAGAATCTTGAAATTTGGTACGAATTAACGTCTTATAGTTAGTACGGATAAAGGAAAAATTTTTTAATAACATCATTATTATAAAAAATATTTTCGAAAATTTTAAAGTTAATACTTTTTTTCTCATGAACGCGTAGAGGTATTAAATTGAAATTCATATCAAATACTCAGGTCTGTAATACCTTTAAGCTGTAACAAAATCAAACTTTTATGACAACGCAATCAAAAGAAATAGCAATTTAAGCCGCATATTTTCAAACTCGCAACTACTCGGGAGGGAATCAAAACCTAAATAAAGGGTACAGTCGGTCTAGAATCTTGAAATTTGGCATGAAGCAATGTTTAAGGAAAAATTCCGAAAACCTTAAATTTTAAGTTACATCACTACCTACAGGTTTGTACGGAACCCTCGGTGCGCGAGTCTGACTCGCACTTGGATGGTTTTTTTTTATTATTACAAACTTATGTGTCGAGTAAAACATTGTTGCATATAATTAACTGCAATACAACGACTTACTTTGTCTAATAATAATATGCCAAACCGACCTACTTGTGATTTACGTGTAACTAAGTTTAATGCTCTTTACTTTTAAGAAGGCGTTGTTACGATATACAAGCTCACATAGATCTCAAAGAAAGCACATTTTTTCAGTAAAGTAAGTTAGGAATAATTGCCTTCAGATCATCATTGCTGCAGAAATTAAACCAAAATTTGTAAGATTTGGTAATGACTAAAAATAATAAAAAAAAATGTGTAAGTGTAACTGTCACACTTACCTAAATTTTTATTTTTATTATTTTTGTTTATGAAATTTTGATCTTTTAGAGAAACTTTCATAAGGAATATTATCAATTTTAGATGCTCACTATTTTTTTTTTATCTCAATCACAATTCTTTAATAAAGAACTACTTAACTGATCCGATCCGATATCCGATATCGATCGAAGTTTTGTGGCATGCCTTTTCCCACACAGGTATTTGGCACTTTCCGCAATAAGAATAAATAAAGTAGGTACATAAAATATCCTTTCCAATTAACATATAGCACTGTTATTGGTTCTTAGGCTATTCTCCATGCATTTCTGTCTGTTCTCCTTTTATTGTAGAGCCTTTTAAATAGTCCCCTTTAGGAATAATATTTCGCCAAAAACTAACCTACTCATTTAAACCACATCGTAACAGTATGAAACCGTTTTACGGAATCGTCTTCAGTAATCGCCTCCAATTCTCGTCGATGTCATTTATCTCCTATTTAAATTGTCCTAGTGGTGGTATGGAACGGAAAGGCATCCAGAGACATATCATGGAAGTGTGGTTTTTGGTCGATTAGTTATGAAAATAACAATCTGACGCTGATTTTTGGGAACTTTAAATAATATTTCAATATATTACTAGACAAAAACAACTAACATCAATTAAAACAAACGGGAATAAGAATCAATAAATCAAACTTACAGAATTTTATAATAAATTAACAATAAGAAATATTTTATTGTTTTGCATAAATTAACAAAGACAATTTAAAAAAAGCAGGTTTACATGATTTGTTTTCAAACAAAAGAGTAGACTGCAAATACAAAAACCAAATTGTTCAACACTTCAATCTATAATAATCGCATAATTCACTTAAGGTGATTGACATAACATTGCAATGTTAACATACAAATGGCATGTAAAATTAAAACACCGTGTGAGTATAGAAGACAGTTGTGACAGAAAGCAGATGTTGTTAAGCATTAAATTAAAACGAATGTAACAATGCTTGTTTGTCTTCCAGCGGCATGTCCTTGTCTCCCCACCCCCACACCGGGTGGCTCCCGTCACCAGTCCTCTTCACACGGCTCTCTATCATTTCTTCTGTCGCTGCCTTCAAGTCATACGCCCATCCAATTTTTGCCATAAAGTCGAGGAACAGTCTTGTCCAGTTTAAACAGTAGCCCCCGAGTTCCGCTGCTCTGTAGTCCCATGGGAAAGTGTGGTGGAAGTTATGGAAGCCCTCCCCAACAGTTATGAAAGATACGACGCTTATTTCTCCAGGCGGAATTTTACTGTCATATGGCTTATCACCCCACATATGTGCTGCTGAATTGACCAAGCATGTAACGTTTAATGTGAAGATGTAACGAAATAATACCGTTACAAAGAAAGCGACTGATACCTTCTCTCCCCATAATGTAGGTATATATGTTGGTATTATTACAGCCAACAATAAAGCCAACGGTATATAATGTCTGAAAACAAAAAAAAGCTTTTCTAAATTGAACGCGAGCTCGCAGATATTTGCAATGCGAATTCGCAGTTATGAGGTATGAGAGAGTAGAGCTAAGCATTTTCACCCACAAAAATGTATGAACAACGGAGGTAGAAGATCAGTTTAATTTACATGATAAGAATAACGGGAACTAGTATTTCAAATGACTTACTATGATTTATAAACTTTTCTTAACTTTAAATATCAATGTAAGTGATTACCAGAATGGGCTCGTTTTGAACTTGCCTAAATAAATACGCACCTATGCTGAAATTTTACAAGTGGATCGTTCCAAAGATCACTCATATCAATAGACTTCCTTTTGATATTGAAATCGGGATGCTTGCTCACCACCAGCCATCCGATATGAGAAAAGAAGAATCCTCTCCTTGAGTTATGAGGATCTGCGTCCGTGTCGCTATACTTGTGATGCACTCGGTGGTCTCGAACCCATACTATTATTGAATCCTACACAGAGCAACATTATATTTAAGTCCACCAAATTTCATTTAAAATAACAACAAGTCTGTTAAAAATTTACTAGCTGTTATGGAGAGCCAAGCTTCTATCTCTAAACGCTTTAACACTATCACTTGAACTTTCATTGTAGCGTTTAACTTTCTGCGCGAATCTAAAGGAGGACTATTAAGTTTAAACTAGAATAAACTGGTTTAATAACTAAAAACATTTATTTAAGTATATTATAAACTGCACATGTACTATCACTAATGATGCCAAAAAGCATAGAGAAAAGTAATAAGTAGGGTAGTAAGTGAGCTGAGATTTTACAAAAACAAAATAGTCAAATTTTAATGTGAACTGATATAACAAAGGCTCGAAATTCAAATTACATTCAACAAGGGCGATTGGTTTTTCATAAAATAATAGTTTCTACCGCGAAAAACTTTATATTCGGTTTCATTTTAGTTTTCATTCATTCTTGTGGTTTCTATTTAAATAGGATTTTATTACTCGTGACCTTTACATAATACTGTTTGTCGATAAAAAATTGATAAAATAGGACATTTCTTGAGATTGCTGCTGTAATATTAAAATTATCTACACTGTCTAACATTTTCCTCATTTATTTTCATATTTGAGTTACATTTTCATGTGTTTAATTAAGTATTCTTGTTTTTATATCCTGCTATATTACAGTCTGCCTTATATTTATTAGACACCGTTTTATGTTAGCTTTATTTTTCTTCGAATTATGTATACAAACAACATTTTTTTTGGTATGCTTCAGCCGATTTAGATGAAATTTATATGTGATCCATATAAATTTGATCAAAATCGGTTCAAGATTGTTATTTCTTTTACCAAAATTACTGTGAAAAAATATAAATTATATATTTTTGTTATCAGTTTTAAGTAGCTTTTTTAACTTTATATTACACTCAATATTTCATTTTTCTGGGTTAAAATAAAGTTATTAACCATAATATAATATTTAATGTTTCTGAGACGACTTCTGCAAAACCAAATTGTTTCTAATATTATACATTTTTTGTAGTGCATATTATGATGTTCATGAAATAATAATATCTTTCCATGGTGTGTCTATTACTTACAATAAATAATAATAATTCCAGCCTACAAACGTCCTACTGCTGGGCACTGGCCTCTTCCCATATAGAGAAGGCACGAGCATTGATCACGACGCTTGCTAAATTGCGGATTGGCGATTTCAGATCCCAGTTTTGGGATCCAGGTTTTTTCACGATGTTTTCCTTCACCCTTTTTTAAGAAGTGTCTTAGAATAATTAAGAAAGTACATATAACTTTGAAAAGTTACATTGGTACTTGCCCGGGTTATATTAGTATAAACGCAAAACCATTGTATATACATATATGTAATAGGTCACCAGTGATAAAAACATAAATGTGTGTAAAACCTATTTACATAAAATCCACAGAACGAACAAAAACTATCATGAAACCCAATAACTACAAACTATCATTTGGAAAAACAATCGTCCCCTGATTTCTCTACTATTGGTGATAAACATTATAAACAAAATAATACGTCCGTCGAAACGGCCCTGTAAAGGAAAATAGTATTTAGAATCGAACTAAATACCCAGCAAAAAATATAAGCCGTCCACATTAGAACCTTTCTCTTTTCTTTGTGTCGGTAAAACGTAATTATCGAGAAAATGAATATAAAAAAAAAACTTTCACACCACTAGTTTTTGATACAAGGTGTAGTTCAGAAACTTCCCAGGTGTGACTATGTGAAAAAAAAATCCACATAGTCACACCAGTGTGTCTGTGTGTGTCTGGTGTGACTATATGGAAGTCGTCACCAAGTCTTAGGTTTCTATGACTTCGGGAACCAAATAATTTTACTGATCATCAATGAGTAAGGGAGTGGGTGGGTGAAGTTTGTTTATTCTAAACATTAACAATCTATAAAGTAATCTATAAGGATATAAAAATACGACGAGGAACTTCGAAGTTAGGTAGTACTGTCCTGCGCTTCCACTGGCTTCTCTTGGCGTAGAGATTTTTTTTCTCTAAGCCTAGTAGTACTAGTAGGCACACAGTACTTTCCTAACTAATTAAATTTTTGCATTTCCATTCTCCATTTTGTACTAGAAAGCAGCCGTTGCTAGTATTTGATGAGACATGATTGATATTTGAGTTACCATAATGTTAACCAACAAGAAACCCAATAAAATTACATTAAATCAAGTACCTGAAAAGCCATCGTGTAAAAAGCCATCAATATTATTTGTAGAGGCAACTTCGCTTTGTACGCCCTGTGTGTCCATAATCTGTGTACTCCAGCCGTCACACTAATTGCAGTACACAGGAAAGTAAGGTATGCTACAAAAAAAAAAACAAATGAGAATATTAAAATAATGTTTGTTTCGTAGCTATGATACTGTATTTCGTATAATTATATAGAATTACTAGCTGTACCCGGCATGCGTTGCAATGCAATTTTTTCTACCTAGCACCTGCCTACTACCTACCTACTACCACTTAGGGGTATGAAAAATAGATAGTAGCCGATTCTCAGACCTACTGAATATGCATATAAAATTTCATAAAAATCGGTCCAGCCGTTTCGGAGGAGTATGGTAACTAACATTGTGACACGAGAATTTTATATATAAGATGGTGACCCTTAGATTGGAGGGATGCACTTTAGAATGAAGAAATCATTTGTACTAATTAATATTATTGTTCATAAAAATAATTTAAAATCTTTTTTGTAATATTATGTATACTGCCATGATCATCATTGCAGAAGTTTTTTTTATGTAAATAAAATCAATAAAATGAAAACTATTTATTTGCAAGAATATCGTACAAAAAGGTCTTACAGCAGGAAATTCCAGCATATTCAGCCATAATAATATGGTGTACAAACATTTATAACATAGAAACAATTTGTAGGAACTTTTATTTTAGGTATTATTATACTATACTCTTATTTAATAACATAAGGATTTTTTTTAAATTATAACGATATAGTTTTTATAAGATAATAGTAGGTATAATATTTTGTATGTTATTTAAATAAATAAATAAATATTTTTTTCCTACTTACTTGACACTTATCGCTATATTTTGGACAATATAAATTATATCCTATGTATTATTCTGATGTATAAACTACATTATTGTAAAGTTTCATTACAATCCATTCAGTAGTTTTTGCGTGAAAGAACAACAAACATTCATTTTTTCATTATCTATACTTATAATAAATCTGTAGAAGTGAAAATTCAGTACATTGAAAATATTAAAAAAATAAATGGCGGGGATGTTACTAGACCGACACCGAACCCAAAAGTGTGAAAAAAAAAATTTTTGTCTGTCTGTCTGTCTGTTTGTTCAGGTATCACGCAAAAACTACCGGTTCGATTACGATGAAACTTGGTATAATTATTGTTTATTATCCTGGGCACCACACTGGGTTGTTTTTATCCCGGAAAAGTATAAACAATAAAAAACAAACTTAATTTTGCGGTTAAAAACTCATTGATAAGTTTCGTCATCCACGCGAACGATGTCGCAGGCACAGCTAGTATATAATAATATTATATAAATATATATACCTAACATTAGTAACTAATATTAGTAGCCAATATAACAAAAGCACCCCGTGTTTTATCTCAGTATTTCTCTTACAAACGGAAAATTATAAAATTACTTACCACACAAACAAGTTTGCCACTTGGCTTTTGTGAAAAATAGATAGGCTCCATATAGACCTCCAAGATGAACAATTATAAAAAATACTAGTCTTGTATAAACCAACTCATATTTTCTAGGAACAAGCACGTTGTCTTGTTTCTCACTTATTTCATCAGAAACCACTTCCATGACTGAGGTAAAATAAGATACTGATTGTAGGCCGTTATTTGTTTTAATGTATACTAAGGTTACATTATTCTTTGTTACTGTAAAACATTTAAAATCGTTGAGTCATTGTAACGCAAATTTTACTTTTTGCCAAAAATACTTTTAATCACGTCGATAATTATTTCAACGGCAGCATAAAATAAATTACAATATAATAAAAGTTACCCGCCGGCATAATATGATTTATTTTGAAACAAGACACTAGCGAGGTTAAAAAGCCAAAAAAAAGACTAGATATTATTTTTAGACAATCAATTGGCAAATTAGCGCCTAATAACAGCTATAAAATTTTATGTTGAAATTTCGAAATTATACGATACTTACTGAAGCTATGTGATCCCAGTGCCTTTATTATTATTATTTGTAGTGTTGTTTTTAAACAGTTTTAATACCCAAACCGCCATTTTACTTCGAATTGCGACCAAAATAAAATAAAATGTTCGGGACGTTTAGGTCAAACAAAGCTGTCAACGTGACTGGCACGGGTATGCCTATCTGGGCGTACTATTTTATGCCGCATTTAACGAGTACGACAGCGGTATCTAGTCGAGCGCGCGAGACCAATCATTCATCTAAGGAATATATATTATTTTACGAGTAACAAATTTATAATATATGGAACTTCTATGCTTGCTGATTGATTTGGTTAGATATACATTTCGATAATAACTACATGGTGCACGATTAACTCTAACGGTTTTTGCAGTGCACGCCAGAATAGCTCGCAGATGTCAGATTTTTTTCCTACTTACTTGACACTTATCGCTATATTTTGGACAATAAACACAATGTCTTTATAAATTATAGCCTATGTATTATTCTGATGTATAAGCTACATTATTGTAAAGTTTCATTACAATCCATTCAGTAGTTTTTGCAATCAATTGGCAAATTAGCGCCTAATAACAGCTATAAAATTCAATACTTAAATCTAATACATGAACAAACACTTACAACTATACTAAAATTAAATCTTATATAAATAATTAAAACTAACAAGCGTCAAAAAACTCATCGTCATCCTTGTCGACGGCGGGAAACGTGCCCAGTAGGCTGGCAGCATTGCCACGTTGAATGGCTATGCCGATTCTCTGTGCAAGGAACAAACCAGCTCTCTGATCACGAGTAGAGTCTACCAAACGTTTTGACAGTCCTTTAAAAAGATTTCGTGCACTCGGACCCCATGAACCGAGCGTTTAAAAGCCAAACGGCTCGAAAATATAATTACCCATTAGGTTATTATACTTTCGCCGTTTAAGGGTCTCCGCAGCTCCAGCAGCAGCGCCAGGAGAGGCCGCCGAACTAAGAACGTGGATAGCGCAAGGGTGTCGACGCACGTTGCGTCCCACACCAAAGGCCGACCCAATTTCCAAGGCAACAATGACATACCGTCAGGTCTCTTACCATCGCTGCGCACCAAACCATTGGGTTCCAAAACAGCTGGTACACCGGCAGTGACAAGAGCACGACTAATAATGTCATTAATATTTGCGTGACGGGATATACGTCCTGCGCTCCTGCTGCAGGACAGGCCATGGTGACCGAGGCAATCGACTGTTTCACCGCGACACAAGGTATACCTAAACTTAAACTGATAGCGAGCTGGAAAGTATTGTCATCCAAAATCGTACCAAAAGTGGTTTACGGAAGTGCCTGTAACCAGAGGCCCGATTCCCATTCTCCCACAGCCAGGAGACGCGCGCGCTCTGCATTGATTGAAAATTTTCAATTTTCTCATCTATAAAATTTTCATATGATTCTTCTAAAATTGGGGACCCTAGAAGGCGAAGAGAGGAGTTATTGACTATGTTAATGTCAGGGGCTATTGTTTGGATTTTTCGTAAAGCTATTTTTTTATCTAAATGTGTATCTGGAATATATATTTCACACTTACTTGGGTTTAAATCAAGACCTATTTTTTGTAAATTTGTTTATCTATAATAATCTGCTACAGTCTTGACATCGCCTCCTAGAGTTCCGTCATCCAGATACCAAATGTTAAATTTTGATTTCAATTCCTTAATTATAGGATGGATGGCTAAACTGAATATGACCGGCCCGAGAGGATCTCCTTTTATATTGTCTTTATAGACTAATTTTCAAGGGTTTTGGTAGCATTGCCAAAGGAAACTGTAAATTTTGGGGGTTTCACTTTTGACTTCTGCCAACAAGGTGTCTCTGTTAACTGAGTTGAACGCATTTCTTATGTCAACTTTTAGAATAACCTCACTTTTCCTGTGGGCCAAATATGTGGACAGTGGCTGCCGGACGTCTGTAGGTGGTGCCAACAGCAATGGGGTGAATACCACAATCCTTTTTGCTAAGGGCACACAGGTTGGCTGCATAATTGGTAAATGAAGTTAATGAGATTGATCTTACGTATTTGCTAATATACTAATAATAACATCATCCGATGCGTAAGCGAAGTTACTGTGTAATATTGTGCTTAAATATGATTAGAATATTATTTGAGTTTGAACAACATTAAAATTAAAATGAAATAACAAGACAAGGGATTTATTTCAAATTAGGTACTAACAATTAATTTCAAGCACCACGAAATACAATTCTGCGCTCCAGGACACAAATCGCAGATGTTGGACTTAAAGTCACAGCTTGACACACACACACACACACACTTCTGACAAACGGTGAGTGAAACATCGTGAGGTAACCTGGATTACAAAATTGGAATCTGAAATCGCTAATCCGCAAAGGCGCAAGCGTGTTGATCACTTTTCGTGCCTTTTCTATATGGGAAGAGGTATGTGCCCGGCAGTGGGATGTTTATAGGCTGGTGTTAATAATAACAAATAATGTAAGGTCTAGTCTGTTACTAAATTACAAGTTAATAAAATTAAGGTGCCTATTTGTAATTTCAAATTAAGCGCTTTTCACTAAATGAATATGAGAGTAAACTACTAAAAACAAAAGGAGGAGGTCCTCCTCTTGATCCCCTCAGTCTAGAAAGCATGCTTTCAAACAAGCGCTGCTCTGTTTAGGGATTACAAGCTCCATTCTGTCAGTAAGCTTCTCCACACAGAAACATTGGCCTCTTAAAAATCGTCACTAGCTACTGTGATTGCATCTCTGGAAAATGGTTTCCATCTCTTCTCCGCTCAATTATGCGACTAACAAAACCTAAAATTAAACTTATCAATAATAAGTAACAAGCCCAAGTTTTGGTAAGAACAAAACTTTGCCTTCTAAATTGTCGGGTTGCAGAATGAGCACCTGCAAAGATAATCCACATTCTTCATATCAAAACGATCTGTTAAATCTATCAGATCCAGACAGTTTGGTCACTGACAACAGCCCATATCGCAAAAGACATGCGGTTTCGCTTAGTGCTGTGAAACGGCTGGGCAGATCTTGACATGACTTTGATTCGCAGATACTTTATGTTAATCTTCTTTTTGCCCTTTTTCTAGAAATTACTAATAACACTTGTTTTCTATTTGCTCATGAAATATCTATAATATTGACATTGAACAATGATAGAGTCATAATTGAATATAAATCTAACAAAAATAATGCAATTGAATCTATAATAAAATGGCTAAATTTTATACGTTCATTCAACATAGACTGATATTTCAATATAGATTATATATTATTCATTGTACATTGTATTTCAATTAAACATTCACGGTAGCTATACTTTATGCTGATAGAATGATGAATGTTGATAAAAAATACATACATAATTGAATATTAATAGGTAGTTGATATTAGGTGTCATACAACGTGACAATGCTGCCAGCCTATTGAACACACTTCTAGTATACAGCGACTATTATTTACGATTATTATTTGTTAACTGCGTTACTCTCAAAAATTGACTAGCTCGCAAAATTACTACATTTTTAATTTAAATCTGTATTTGTACATTTTCTTTCACAACCATTTTAATTTTCACAAAATTAAAATTAAGTATTAATTTACTTAACAAACAATGCATGTATGTCTGCTAGATCATAGAGCATTGTAAGTAGGTACTAAACTAACGGTGTTCGGCCCGCACGCCGCTTTGCCACCTTCTCTTATCTTCTGACATTAATTTGTGACAAAAATGCTTAAAGGGCAATTTTGATCTACATGAAATACATATCGTATGAAGTGTATTTAATAGGATAAAGAATAATAAACTATTTTTTAACATAGCTTGATAAGAACCTTTTTATTTTATTTGTTCATAAAGGCCTTTCTTTCTTTTAAATTGAAAAATTATATTGTTGAAAACTGCTTTAAAATCTTTGCTTTGTTTTAAAGATCCAAGCGTAAGTACAAACAGCGGAAGCGACTTCGTTTTATATATACTATGTAATAAAGATTTAAATCTCTCGTCTGATTACTTCTCTAATATTGGACCTTTTTAAAAGATATTTTGCATACAGAATAAGAAGATTTTAGACTATGCTTCTATGTTTTTACATTTGATGAAATGTTGTCAAAGGGGAATGACGAGTCTAGGCCCAGAATTGCACAAGAGATTCGTTTTACAAAAAAAAATTGTTGGTATTTTTTAAATGTCTGCCACGTATTCATTAGTCTGTGCATGTCGGTAACATTTTTTCATAAATATTAAACATTATAACGACTAAACTAACGGAACTTGAACATAACATAAGTTTCAAATGTTGCCTTTACAAAAAAATGTTGGCATGTAACTAATCAGAATAATTATTTTTCGTTTATTATTAAAAACCGTTCATTTTCTTCCCAGCAAACATACATTATACCTATCTAATTCCTTAAAATATATTTTAATAATAATTATTATACCAATTATTAATAAAAAAATATATCTATAAATCGACCTTTTCAAAAAATATGTCTATCTATAAAAACTTTTTATGGCAACTTCCTATTGCTATGTCAAAGTTTTACTTGTCACTGTCAGTTGCCGAAATACGTAAATGTCAAAATCATTGCTTCTAGCAACTCCATTATTTACTTTTCTCTATAAACTCCATTGCGGTTACTTGCTTATGTTTATTGCGGTTTAAATTGACTACTTTTCGCTATAAATACTGACTCTGACGATTCTCCTATACCTGACGACCACGGCCTGATTATGGATTCTGTTCCCGCTACTCATGACGACACTGGCGACATAAACTGTAGTATATAAGATGGAATATAAGAATCTTAAATAACTTTGAAATGCTAAGTTCTTTGTAAATCATTTCTATTACTAATTAATTGTTAGAATTGCTCCCTATTATTATTATTATTTTATATTTGTGTGCACAGAGGGCCTAAATTACTATGGCGACTTGGCATTCCCCTTTGTACACTACACCTCTGAAAACAGCGATCAAAATATGCATATTTGAGAGCTCTAGTGCTTTTAAAAATAACTTATCATCAAAATGGAAAACATAGGAGCATAGAACGAAAGAAACGCTTTGTGTACGTACAATCGAACTTCCGTAACAAAGCATTAAAACTTTATGATTTACCTAGATCAAGGCATTAAAAACTAAATGATTAGCAAGCTATTAGTATTAGTTAGCCTTATAAATAGTTAATAGTCACCAAAGAATCGTGTTATAAAATGATCATTGGGTTTTGAGTAAAAACAATAAGTAATAACAATCACAAATAAATATACCATAAATTATTTCTTTTCAAAGGAATACTATAAATGATGCCACAGATATAACATAATTAACATATTTTTTCTTACGGCATATCTCACCCTTGGTCTGGAATAGGCATCAAACTTACCTACGAAAAAATAGTAAACACAAACACAAAATAATAATTGTTTATGCCTAGGTCGAGTCGAGTAAAAAATGCATGACAAAAAGAGACACAATCAAAATTATTTTTGTCGTAAAAAACGCGTTAAAAATTTTACAAAATAATAAACTAAAAAAGATTAGTTCATAATACTCAAAAAGGATATTATTATATTGACTGAGATTCAAACTTGCAGCAAGAAAATTGATTTCCAATCGTACTACCTCCAAGCTGTTAGTACTACTAGATACGATAAGACGTGTTTCAAAAAGTTTATCATGTTGTACCTTGTATTACCTTGTACTGTCATGGTTACCCCTTGTTTATACGTCAATAATGCCAATTTATGATTTTGGTGAGTAAGTAGACAACTACACTAAGCGAGCGCGCTTTGACACTCACACACTGTCAACATACGCACACATTCACAAACCGTGCGGTAGAGCGAGAGCAATACTTTCTTCAAAAAACCGGTCAAGTGCGAGTTGGACTCGAGGGTTCCGTACAAACCTGTAGGTATCTATTTCTTTTGATTGCGTTGACATAAAAGTTTGATTTTGTTACAGCTTAAAGGTAATATAGACTTGAGTATTTGATAAGAATTTCAAATTAATACCTCTACGCGTTCATGAGAAAAGAAAAAGTAACTTTAAAATTTTCAAAAACATTTTTTATTATTTGATGTTACTAAAAATTTACGGTTTTCGCAATTTTTCCTTTATCTGTACTATAAGACGTTATTTCATACCAAATTTCAAGATTCTATTTCACGGGAAGTTGTAGGTTTTGATTCCCGTGCGAGTTTCGAAAATTTGCGGCATAAACGGCTGTATCTTTTGATTGCTTTGGCTTAGAAGTTTGATTTTTTCACAGCTCCAAGGTACAGTATATTTCAGTATTAGGTATAAATTTCAGTTTGATATCTCCACACGTTCCTGAGAAATACGGTCTTGACAGGCGTACGGACGGACAACGAAGTGATCCTCTATGGGTTCCGTTTTTCCTTTTGAGGTACGGAACCCTAAAAACCGAATTTTCAGAAGTCTCTCCGCCCGCCTTTCCTCTTAAAGGGTAGGGCTAGAATTCATTCAAATCCAGGCATCATCCTGTTATATTCGTGTTTATTGCCATCGAAAAGTCAAGGTTTTAATTTAAACAAATTCAGATTTTAAAAGCCCAACATTAAATTTAATCAATTTTGATAGTTGTACCTACATATTTGAACAAAAATAAATACTTATAATATTTGACATTTATAAATTATCTTATAACATAAATATGTATTCCATGCTATTTAAATTTTATCACCAGTGCCGTGTGTAAAACTACATAGGGCTAGCAATGACCTATTGACAGTTGTCATAATATTAAATTGTAAATGACATTTCAAAGAAAAATGAGACGTGTTCTCACGTCGAGAGCCTAAGTTTCCCTATATATAAAAGTACTCTGTGGACTGCCGACTGCCGCCACGCCTTCGCGAGTGTATTTCTGTTGTGAATTTGACAAGTTTTAGGAATAATTTGAATTGTAAAATAATCATTGGCCTTTTTGAAAATCAAAAGCGTATAAAATGTTTAGATTTAAATTCTATTAATTGGTATAAGTTACATTAAAAAAACACGTGTACTTCATGAGGATACACAAGGAATACATTTTGATAGACCATTTTTAAAATGAGAAATACTTATTTGCTGCATTAAAAATATAAATATCCATGTAAATCAAAGTCGACATGTTAGAGAAAGATTTGGTATAACAGTTCATTTGATATGTGTTTTAAATATCGAGTTTATAGCTTAGTAAAACACGGCTTTTGCACATTTTGCTCAGGGGAGCGCCTTAACATTTTTTTAACAAGCAGACCTGTAATGTTCTCCGGTAAAAAAAATCCAACCTTGGAGGATAATGCTAGTTTAAATCGCTAGTTGCATCTAAGTTCAAAATGGCCAACGACTGTACGGGCCTAAAAACTTTGCGGGGTCCGGTTTCCCCTGTCTTGAAAAATATACAACTATAGAAATTCCACTTACCCGTCGGCTGTAGGTAACAAAGCGGCAACATCGCGCGTCGCATAATAAATATCAGTTCGCACTCAAATTAAAAATCGTCTCTTAAAATGCGTAGGTAATACATGACGCAAGTAGTTCTTTATTGCATTGCGTGTTCCTAATAAATGCAAATGAGAAGAATAATTTGACGTGTGAACTGCAAGCGTCCTAATTCTATTGCGTCGTTATCATTGCATCAGTATGTAACTCCGTAGCCGTACTCATACATAAAGTAGCTACTTATAAAATTACAATGTTAAAAACCCAAATTATAAATGTATCAAGGTCTTAGAGACAAACCGTCCACACGAATTTGTAGGGCTTATTTTTGTGTTCTGTTCAATAATGTTTACAATACAATTACAGTAATCATAATAATAAGAAGATCATAATAATGCATCTGGTATTATCGGCTGATGATAAGCCGACCGTGTGGCAGATCATAAAATAGTACCTGTGTAGGTCGTGGAATCGGGGGTGAAAATCGAACCCCGACCAACAACCTGCAGTTGATAGATTTGTCCTTAAAAATCTTTTGAGATGCGAATAGACAGATGACCTCATTTTGATAAATTTTACAGTGTTGTATTTTAATTTCATTTCAAATGGTAATAGTAGATAGTAACCAATTATATATTACCAGGTTTGTAGAGGAGTCACGTGCAAATCTCCATTTATAATACAGATGTTTTAAATAAAAACAATCGTGATGAATACTAAGTAACTTGTAGACGTCATTACTTAATGGATTATTTTTTTCGGAATTTTCCTTTATTGTATAAGTGAAAGAAACTCTGTATATATTAGGTTTTTTTTTTATTTATTTATTAGGTTAGCCAACAATTGTTTACACTGATACATTCATAATATAATTTAAAGTAAACAAGAATAAGTGCAACAATTACTTACAGGCTAACACAACATGCACAAATGGAGTAACGGCCAAACAAGATAAAATTATGACAATTGATTAATTACAAAAAAGATAAAAAATGAAAAAGGTTTAGATATCATTTATACGCCTTCAAGAAAGAAGTTATTTATAATAATATTTTATTAGATAGATAGATAGATAGATAGATAAAGCTTTTATTCTGTACAAAACAAGACACAGGTTATTAACAATATGAGAAAAAGAAAAAAGAAAAAGTGGTGCAGTGTGTCCCAAGTTTGCACCGAATGGGAGTCCAGCTCAGCATGTGTCAGGTAGAATACCTGACGCTGGTATTCTGCTGGATCCCAGCAATGACGTACGGACGTCGAGTAAACCTATGTGAATATTAAGGCTCAGTGCTGTGTGCAGTTATTACAAGGTAAGTGTTAGGAAGATTAAATAAAAATAAGTGTTTAATGTATTGTTCTGTATGTATTGTGTTTAAATATTAACAATTGAGGGTGTGTAATTTGCATTTTGTATATTTGTGAAAGCTTAGATAGTTTTTTTTTTTTAATTTTTCGTTTCAGACTACTGACGACAAATTCAATGAATGAATGACAACTAACAAAGGAGCTCACCATCACGGCAGGTTCCTGCTATCCCTATATTATGGACGTGTTTGAGATCGTCATACCGAGTTTTTTTTGCGACTCAATCAGAAACTTTAGTAAGTGCGTTCTGAAGGTACCAAGATTTTTGATATTCCTTATTGGCGGGGGAATATTGTTCCAACATTTTGTAGCAGCGTACCTAAAACTGCCTCTGAAGGCCGCAGTACTGTGTGGTTCCGTGGAGAGCTGCTGTGAGCATTGTCTCACTGGCCGTCCTCTCTTATTAGCAATCCAGCTTAGTTTGTTGTACAAGTAGGATGGCTCTTTGTACTTTATAACTCCGAAGAGCAGACAAGCCAAGTGCAACTTACGGCGTGACTTCATCTTAAGGATGGAGTGTTGGTTTATAAGGGGAGTGACGTGACTTCTGGGTGGTATTTTGAAGCAGAACCGAGCGCAGGCGTTTTGCACTCTCTGTATCAGTCGCTGCGTTCGTGCCAGCAATCGAGGACCATAAACTGTGTCTGCATAGTTAAGGTTAGAAAGCACAAGCGACTCAACCAGCTGTATACGCAATTCCTCCGACAAATAAGGCCTTATTTTATAAAGGACCTTAAGCCGGTAGAAACAAGTGCGTACTAGCTTTGCCACGTGTGCCTCATACCTCAACTCTGCATCCATGGTAAGACCCAGATTGCGTGCCTCACTAACACGACCAACCGACTCACCCATCAGGACAACTTTTATTGTCGATGGCAAGGCACTTGTTTGACACTTGGTTCCGAATAATAAGTATTTAGTTTTAATAGGATTAAGTACCAAACCGTTAACCTCAGCCCAACATGCTATCCTGTTAAGATCATCGTTCAGGTCTGTCAGAGCGTTGATATAGTCACTAGGCTTAAATGAGATATAGACTTGCACATCGTCAGCATAAATGTGATACCTACATCGCTTCAGTGAGTATGTGATGTCAGCGCAATATAAAATGAAAATCAAGGGGCCCAGTATAGAGCCTTGCGGCGCTCCTCTGTTGACGGGGGTGAGTGAAGAGATCAAGGACGAGCCATTGCTTTGTCGTATTTCCACACGCTGTTGCCGGTTGCTGAGATAGCTCCGAAACCATTTTATAGCGTCATCGTCAAAACCGTAATACTTAAGCTTGCATAGAAGCAACTCAATATTTATGCAGTCAAAAGCGCGGGAAAAATCAAGCAAAACAAGTAGTGTGCACATGCCTTTGTCCTGTGCAGATAGGATGTTATCTGTTACATCTAACAGAGCAGTTGAAGTGCCCCGTTGCTTACGAAAGCCTGACTGCATCTCCGGAAGTATTTTTTGTTTCTCCAAATACTGCGACAACTGCTGACACACTGCTTTTTCAGCAACTTTGGACAGGCATGGCAATATGCTTATGGGCCTGAGATCTCTTAGTTCAGTCGGATTGGTAATTTTTGGGAGGGGTCTAACAGTTGCAACTTTCCAAATGTCAGGGAACGTTGCAGAGACAATTGACTTATTTACAATGTCCGTGATGACCTCTACTGTATGTGGAAGTGTTAGTGAAAGCATGTCAAGTGTTATCCCGTCACAGCCCTCTGCATTCGATTTTAACTGACCAAAATATCGCAAAACTTGTTCGGTACTCACTGGGTGTAGTGCGAAACTCGCATCACTAAAACGATGAGATTCAAAAAAGGTACATGCAGTTACGTTCGAAATTGGGTTACCAGGAACATCCAAAAAACTACAATTTATTTGATCTGGGTCTCTAAGGTGACTAGGAAGGTCTTTAAGTAGTGTAGGTGGCAATACGGTACTTTTTAAATTTTTCCATAGAGTCTTAGGATCATTAATTTTGTTATTTATATTTAGTTTGAAATATGCAACTTTTTCGTAAAATAAGGAACTTGACACGAGAGATTTTAATTGTTTATAGTATACCTTTTTTGATTCCGACTTTGTTGTACGATACTTGGCCAGGGCTTCATTTCGCAAATTCATCATAAATTTTATTGTGTCTGTGATCCATGGGTACGTGTGATCTTTAATCAAGCAAGTCTTAGCCGGGGCATGCTCATCAAAAACAGTTATAATGTTCCTGTTAAACTTTTCTACCATATCGTTTATATGGGGCAAGTCACAAATAACTTCCCAGTTCATGTGCAGCAAATCGTCATCAAATTTTTCCCTATTAATTTTTTTAATTGGTCTGTAGGTCACTGTTTGAGGTTTGTTCTTACAGCGTTTTATGTGAACTTTGCATATTATTAGCGAGTGACCATGTATTGCGCCAAATGGTTCCACACAGACCGAAGAATGGTTGACGTTAGTACAAACAAGGTCGATTAGCGTTTCACTATGGTCCGTGAAATGGGTAGGGGAGTCAACTAATTGCTTTAGGTCCAGAGGGCCTACTCCGAAGTGGTAAAAACCGAAGTTTCGGCCGATGAAATGTCGTTTCCTACTCCGAAAACATTATTTTTCGTTCCGTCGGTTTCGGTCCGACTAAACTTATATTTTGACGTTTGTTGTATCGTAAACCCTACTCCGAAACACAAAATCCGACCGAAAATTCGATTTTGACAAGAGTTGCATCGTGAAATTTATGTCAAAATTTACGACACCAAAATAGCTACTTATTGAGTATCGTAAATAATAAATTTGCCGAATTGTTACCATTATTTTGAGTTTTAAACCTATTTTACAATAGTTTACTGCCTATTTATCGACTTGACGCTATTTCATTACTCTCCTTTGAGTGTTAGTTAGATTTCATATCCTTTCTAATAAACGGAAACTACAAGCGCTATATAAGATTCATTATTTCACATGACTGAATCATGGAGTACAGTAGACTTCTCATTAGTAATGAATACACCCGGATTATTCAGATATTCCATTTATTAGGTACATAATTTTCCTCAAAATTCTAATAATATAAATATCTTGTAGACGCATATGAGCCAAACCAGAGAGCCGTTCTGCTCGTTGTCGTTCGCGGCTTCAAGTGTGGACGTAAAAGAGTCGCCAATGATCACTGTCCTCGAACATAGCTTTCCGCCTTAGTTTTTTTCAAAAAGCGTACAATAGGGAAGCACAGTGTAGAACGAGCCGAACACACGGCGCCTGCTCTTTCGAGTTTCGTTAGTAAGTCCACACTACACGAATTCGTGCGCGGCTTGTGCTCTGCTCATCCTCGGCTTGTAAGCTTATACGCACCTTTAAAATTTTATTTACAGTCTACAAACTTCCAAAACATAGACATGAGAGAACGATAAACCCAAGGGGCAGTTAAATAATAATATATTAACAACGTATATTTAGTAAATATTTATTTCAAATAGAATAAAACAAAACTCAACAAAACATGAACACGACCATTAACGACATACAATTATAAACAATAAAAACTTATATAATAGGAAGACGATGAAACTTTATCATTGCGCTGTGTGCGTATTTAATGGCTAAGCAGTGGAGTCTCATCTATAAACGAATACTTTAATTTTGCAGTTGTGGCTAGACTTGATACTTCTGGGTAAGAACGCACATCGTGTTCCTTAGTAAAAAGGCGTAAAATCCATCTGTAGGTGGAAACATGCTCGGAGCACTTAAAAATCTCAACAATCTGAACTGCAGCAGCACGTGACTGCATATTTGGTATAATTAACTTGTTTTTTGTTGTTATTTTATCACTTGAACTTCTTACACTTTAGTCGGAAAAGACTAGGACGCATGACGATTGGATTTTGCAGTAATAATAAACTCAATTATAGATTGTTTACTTGTCATCCTTTGACTTATTCAATTTGTTTTTCTTCGATTGTCAAAAAGAGATTTTGACAATCGAAGAAAGGAGTCTGAATATCAGTTTTGAATTTATTGTTGTTATTTTAAGAAATATTACAATATTCGTAAGTATAAATATTAAATTAAAAGCAAAGTTATCTCTTCTTGTTATAAAGATTTTTTTTAGTCCGTAATTCACTAGTCAAAGTGGATCAAAATTATTACTAATTACCATAAATAATGTATCGATAAAACGTTCAACTCTAGCACTACATTTCATTCGATCCGACCATCTTCCGAACATTGGCTATGGCACGGGACGAACTTTATGAATCCGAACAATTTTCAGAGTAGGACACTGTTGCGTATTTCGGTCGTGATTTCGACAGTCGTAACTTTCGCTTTCGTAATTTCAGAGTAGACCCCCAGACTATTTAAAAATTCACAGATTTTCTGAGTTTGGCAGCCAGTGTTCAACATATTGACATTAAAATCGCCCAGCAGTACGTAGTGGTCACATTTTGTTAGGGAACTAATGGTGTCGGTAATGGCATCCAAGAAGAGGTCCAAATCAGAGCGTGGGGGACGATACGCTGTGCCTATAGCGAGTTTTATTCCATTCAAAGAAAGAGTAATCCACATTTGCTCGATAGACTCATATCTAGGGTCAGTTGGTATAGGACAGGTGCGTACGGTTAGACCGCGCTTGAGGTAAAAACCCACACCACCACCACGACCTCCGCGCCAGGGCTCGGAACCGTTATTTAAAATAACGTTTTTAAAACGGTTTCAACGGTTCTTTGAACAACATTTTGTTCGGAACGAAAACGAAATGAGAACAAAAAGAGAGTTATAAAAAACCGGTTTATTCCGCAGGACACAGCCGCATGTAGTGTGCAGCGAAAAGCATGAACTTGTTGGGTTCTGTAGGGTATGTTTAAATTCCGATAAATTATTCATTCCGATGCGGTCGCGCATTGATTAAGGTTGTGTGTGTTGCGACTTGCGAGTAATTAGGTAGTTTGCAATATGGTGTTCTAGCATATGCACCACGACAAAATTTTGTCGACACTTTTCTCTCGTCAGCGTGATGTCTTTCCCACTCACACGGCACTGACATCGCGAGACGAGCGTCGACGAATAGCCGTGGTGCGCATGCTAGGCTGGCTGGTGCTCTGCCGTGGTAATTGAGACTATTTGAGACAACCGACAGAAATTACCGCCTAGTTTTACACAATTAACAATTTTTGGCGTCACCGTCACAAAATCTATAGGAGATTTCATTATACTAGCTATTTACGGTCTTCTTCTTCTTCGGATCTTTTCATACACTGTGCAGTCGCGATAGAAACGAGGAGTAACTACACATCTGGGACAGCCCAAGAGGCTGGACGATCACACAAACGATGTTCTTAAGTAAATGCAGCAGTAACAAACTAAAACACGTGCACGTACCTTGGTCTGCTATTTCTGCTGCCGATGATCCGCCTGCGCTATGATTGATTTCTGATGATGACCACAGTTGATTGCTGAAGGTTTTTTTTTTGCACGAGCTGCTCGGAATAGGGATTTCCAGCAGAATATCGGTCGAGTTGACGCGTTTAAAGGGTTTCTTGAGAGAGATCGCGAAGTGCGCGCGCGTGCAAGATGGTAAGAAAAGATTGTCGATAGGGGGACGAAACATTCCGCCCACCAAAATACCTATGGTATTTTCGAAAATACGAAATATAAATAGAAAAGTTAGGAAGAAAACGTTAAACCTTAATAGTTACTGAACTTCGAATCCAGTCAACCTAACCTACGATGCTTAATAATATTAAGTTAAATAATACGTTAATCCTCTATAGGTAGAGGACAGAGTTTCGAGTCGCTTAACAGAATTGCTAGTAGCGGTCTTAAGAATTGCAACCCTAACTTCTCCGTCAGCGCCAGGAAGAAGATCAGTAACCCTACCAAGTGACCATGCAAGAGGAGGTCGATTGTCATCCTTGATGATCACAAGCGAGCCCACCCCTAATGGTCTTGAGTTCTTGGTCCATTTGGCGCGTTGAGTGAGTGAATTTAAGTACTCGTGTTTCCATCTTGACCATAAACTTTGTTGGAAAGCTTGCAACAACTGCCACCGATGAAGACGATGAATATTGACGTTGGAATAATCATCATCGGGGACAGCGGTCAAAGGCTCCAATGTAAGGAAATGACCCGGTGTTAACGCTGACAAGTCATTAGGGTCCGAACTAACAGGGCACATGGGCCGTAAATTTAAAACCGCCTCGATTTGTACGAATAATGTAGTAAGTTCTTCAACTGTTAGAACCCGATCACCGACTATGCGATACAAATGTTGCTTTGCGGCTTTGATTTTTTCTAACGATGAAAAACGATTTAATAAGTTATCGATAATTGAAAAATCTTTTTCCCTAGGATGCACAGTTGATACTAACACAGGAGATTTATGAGTCTCGGCCTCAACAACTTTCTGCTCGTCATTATCAACGCTGTCAATACAAGATGGCCATGACTCATGCGGCTCGGGTCACCATCGTGGCCCCGCCCACCATAACGAGTTGTGAAGAAGTTCACTTGGAAATTGGCCTCGCGAACAAACATCTGCAGGATTGTCTGCAGAGGACACGTGATGCCAATATTCAATAGCTGTTATTTCTTGAATGTGACTCACGCGATTGGCAACGAAAGTAGACCAACGACATGAGGGTGAACGCAACCCAGAGAGTGTAACACTGGAATCGGACCACAAAAAGACAGCTGAAATAGGATTACGAGACCGATAAGTTTCTGTAAAGAATTTGTACAGATCTGAAAGCAAAACTGCGGCGCAGAGTTCTAGACGTGGCAATGAGGTACGTTTTAATGGTACCACGCGAGCTTTCGAACAAACGAAATGAACGTAAGAATTGTTATCTACGTCTGTTACTCGTAAATAAATGACCGCGCCATATGCAGTTTCCGAACTGTCGCAGAATCCGTGTAGCTCGTAGGATTGTGAATCAGTACGAGTGACTCTACGCGAAATTTTTAGATGTTGCAACTGAGAAAGTTGATCCTGATATTGTTTCCATGTACTGACGACCTCGTCAGGGGGAACGTCATCCCACCCGGCACCGATAATCCAAAGCTTTTGGATTAAGCTTTTAACATGTATTGTCAGGGGGGATAAGAATCCTAACGGGTCGAAGATTCTAGCGAGTTCACTAAGAATAGACCGTTTGGTACATGGCCGATGTGAAGATACAACTTCAAAAAGAAACGAATCAGTTGAGGGATCCCATTTGAGTCCCAACACTTTGAATGAAGCCGGTTCAGTTTTATCTAACGATACAGAATCAGTTAGGCAATCTTCAGGTTGAAGATCCGATAAAAGACCGATTATTGTAGAGCTTCTCTATAAACAACATTTGACGTTAAATTATTTTCAGGTAACAAAATATACTTATGGTCGGGAGCCCCGACCCGTGATAGGGCAACGTAAAGTTGCCCATGCGTAAAACATTATTTTCGTAAATCAATTCCTACTAATTTTTCGCCATAACTTCAAAACCAAACGTCCAATTTTAATCATTCAAAGATAAAATACATATTATCTACTTAAACTTTACTTAGTGATTAAATAATTTATTTTGATAAGGATTATAATAATTATAATAATAATAATTAAGCCATTTATTCCATATTTCTGAGTTACATTTAAAATGTTAGTAAGTTTGTTAAAATTATGTTACTAAAATTTTTATCTTTAATTATAATTATTTTTGATTTAAATATGGATCCCTGTTAGGGTAAAGGCCTCCTCCATCTTTTTCCATAATTCCCTATCCTTGCCAGAATTCATCCATTCCTTTCCTGCTACTTGAATGATATCATCAGCCCACCGTGTCATTGGCCTGCCAACATTTCTTTTTCCTATTGGGCCTTTCCATCGTGTTGTTTCAATAGTCCATCTTTTGTCTGTATATCGGGAGATGTGCCCGGCCCACTTCCATTTAAGAGTGAGTGCATGGATTAGAGCGTCGGTAATTTTAGTTTTTTGCCTGATGGTTACATTCTTTAATGTGTTGTTTTACTTTGTTTGTGAATATCCAGGTTTGGCAGCCGTAGAGTAAGCATGGTAAAAGACATGTATCGAAAACAACTTTTTTTAAATGCTGACTGTAGTTTCCTTTTAGGACTTCTTTCAGTGACCAAAATTTTTTCCATGTTATGTTGATTCTTCTTGTTATTTCCTCTTCATTGTTGTACTTGTTAAATGATACTTGTTTTCCCAAATATATATAATTGTTGACGTACTCTATGTTGTTTCCTTTTATTTCAATGTACCTTTTATGACTGTTAGTCATTATCTTTGTTTTGTTTACATTCATTTCTAAGCCAATGCTAGAGCTTTCATCATCAAGGGATCTCATCATTTCTTCTAGATCTTTAAAGGTTTCAGAAATTATGACTATGTCGTCCGCAAACCTTAGATGGTTTATATAACATCCGTTAATTAGCACTCCTTTGTTTGACCAGTCTAATTTCCGAAATATATTTTCGAGCACAGCGATGAAAAGTTTCGGTGACAGAGGGTCTCCCTGTCTGACTCCTCTTTCTATGCTTATAACTTCTCCTCTGTTTTCTAGTTTTACTTTACTCGTACTGTTTGCATATATAAATTTTAAGATGTTAATATATTTTTGTTTAATGTTTGAACATCGTAGTGCATTCCATATTGAGCAGTGGCTGATGCTGTCAAAGGCTTTGCTATAATCAATGAAGGCCAGATACAGAGGTCTGTTAAACTCTCGGTATTTTTCAATAATTTGTTCTAGTGTATGTATATGGTCCATTGTGCTAAATCCCGACCGGAAGCCTGCTTGCTCTGGCTGCTGCTGATCAATATCCTGTGATAATCTTTCTAGAAGTAGAGAT
Organism: Autographa pulchrina; assembly: GCA_905475315.1. Classification (NCBI taxonomy): domain Eukaryota; kingdom Metazoa; phylum Arthropoda; class Insecta; order Lepidoptera; family Noctuidae; genus Autographa; species Autographa pulchrina. Next base: position 10,062,434 of record FR997768.1, read on the forward strand.
GAAAACAATTTGTATATGCTTGCTAGTAGGCTAATGGGTCTATAGTTCCCTATGTCCAAGGGGTTACCTTTTTTGTAAAGCAAAATTATATCTGATGTGCACCATTGTTCAGGTACAGTTTCTGTTTCCAACACCATATTATATAAATGTAACAGATAGTGAATCAGAATAGGTGCTCCTATTTTGAGAACTTCATTACATAGCCCATCTGAGCCAGGGCTCTTCTCAGATTTTAACCGTTTTATGTGTTTGTAGATTTCTACGTCTTCAAATGGCTTAACATGGTCCTGATCAGTTTCATCTCCGATTCTTGATTGTATTTCAATGTCACGGTTATTTCTCTTCTGGTATAAATTCTTGTAGAAATTAGTTGCAAGGTGTATTATGTCTTTTCTTGATTTTGTTTCGGTTGACTTTTGTTCCAGTTTTTGTATCCAAGTTTTATGTGTTATTAATTCTTTGTATGCTCTTTTGGCACTTCTAAAGTTTTTTATGTTTCTTGTAATGATTTCTTGTCTGTGGTTTCTGTAATCCCTCTTGATTGATTTATTGGTTTCTTTATATATTCTGCTAAGTTCATTTTTCATGTCTTTTGTTTTATTATTTGTGCGTATTAGTTCAGTGCGTCTTTTTATTAGTTGGTCTGTGTCTTTACTAAATATTTTTTGCCGTTCTTTTTGGGTTCTATTTTTTGACATCAGACTGTCCGTTAAGACCTTTTCCAAGAAGTTATAATAGGTTTGGATGTCGCTTGAGACTGCTTCTTTGCCCTTCATATTTATGTTTAGATTTTCGATGTATGTTTTGATTTCGACTTCTGTTTTCGGAATATTAAGTGGTGTTACGAAGTTTTTTCTACACTTTATTGGGCGACTTAGTAGTAGTGTTGCTCGCAGTGGTCTATGATCAGAAGGAAATTGTATGTTGTTAAGTATTTCAACATTAAGGATTATAGCATGAGTAAAATAAATGCGTTTAAATGTAGTCCAAAAAAAATTCAACCTAAAAAAAATGGTTGTTGTGCCTCACTCGACATAGATAGGTATAGTGTGTCGCGGACTTTTTTGTAGATATTTATAAGATCTACAATTAATTAGAACATTTTATGGTTCTATCTTTTATAGTTTAGGCAGCGTACGCAAAATAAGTAACTTTTCTGGTTGATTTTTTACACCTTGTGTCCGAAAAAACCCAAATATCTTGCGGAACCCTATTTTTTTCCAAAATAAAATTTAGCCTATGTTACTCGTGGATAATGTTGCTTTCGAATGGTGAAAGAATTTTTAAAATCGGTCCAGTAGTTTTTGAGCCTATTCATTACAAACAAACAAAGTTTTCCTCTTTATAATATTAGTGTGGATGTGGATTAGTGTGGCTATAGGGTCTACTTGCGTTAACGAAACGACGAAACTTAGCCGAGCGGCCGTCAAATACCAACTGAATTAAAATCGTGATATTCTTATTTTCGTATCGAAGTTTCGTTGTTTCGAACGAAGGACCCAATAAAATAGAAAAACCGGTTAAAAACGTTTTATTAACCGAGAACAATTCCAATGTTATTGTTCGAACGGAACGCTTATTATAACGTTCCGTTCGAACGTAACCGAAACAAACTGGTTTTTAGGTATTTAAGACGAAACCGTTTCTAAAAATATACCGGTATCCGAGCCCTGCTCCGCGCACAGTCAGTGGTCGCGGTGTGTGACGCAGACGGTAGCCCGGCACAGTGGGCGCGCGACCCTCCTCGCCCGGCCGTAACCAAGTCTCATTGACTGCCACTACATCGAAAGAGTGACTTACCACTGACGCTATAAAATCATCGTGCTTCGTACCGAGGGAACCCACGTTTAACAAACCAACTTTTAAATATTTATCAGGCATAGGACATACATTTTTTACAAAGCAAAAAAACGACGCTCTGGTGCCGACACAATAATGAACCGACGTTTTTACAGTCAGTAGTGACCAACAAAACGATAATATACAATTTAATCCTACGTGAACATTGTAAATGGGTGTGGTAAATAGCAATAAATTTAAATAAATAATATATCATTAAGGGTAAAATTAATGTCAGTAAATAATAATAATCAACGAATGTAAATATAAATTTGTAAAAAATGAATATTGTAAAAAATGTAAACATGAATTTGTAAGGAATTTTATATGCTAGTTTCATATCGTTTATGTAATGTTGTGTAGTAAGGGTGTAAATAGTAGTCATATGTATAAGAAGATGATGATGTCTAAAGTTTAGTTTGTTATTTTGTATAATGTAATATAGTGGGTAAGACAGGATGACTGGATTTTTGTCTGTGTGTAATGCGTGCAGGTCATCGGTGCGCCAATAATATTCACTGTAAAATTTGCACCTATGTTGCTGAGAGTTGAAAAAAAATGCATTAATGGCAAATAATCCAAGCGGACTCCCATTCGATGAAATAAGAAGTACGCACCACTCGTTCTCAATAGTTATAATAAGGTAGAATAAGTTTAGTTTATTGTCATTTATAGTTATGGTAGCTATACCGGGTGTTAAGAAAACCCTGTTTGACCCGAAGGGTGATATCTTATGGGATTTGCAATCACAAGCCCAAATAACATATCAAACTTGGAATATTCATGATAGTAACAATAATTGTTATAGAATTATGAAATAACCATTTTTGCCGCGAAAATCCACTATATTTAAGTTGAGATTGACACAAAAATTACAACACCATTTTCGTGGGTATTATTGAGGGCCTTTTGTTAAGGGATTATGTTAAACGTGTAACAAAATTATACAGTCATTATGAAAGCATTATTATTACAAGTATTATTACTTTCGGCAACAAAGCCAACGGCAAATAATATCTGGAAACAAGTAACATTACATTTATTTTAAATATTTTTAAACAAACCACTTTTAAAGGTGAATTTGCAATATCAATCTTTAGATTGACGCATCGTTGTGCTTTGCCGCTGCTGTTGTATGAATTTAGCTTTAAAGACATAGCCTCTTGTCTTCAAAGGCTTGATGTTGGAGGGTTTATTTCAAAACAATTAAGTTAGCAACTTGTACCTGCTAACCAAACCTAAACCGCTGACAAAATCGACGACTCATGTTGGCAGTTCGGTTAGGTTAGCTGTGTAGACTCCTTTCGCGGTAGTATTGCAAAATGCGTTCCCGCCTGGTCCCCGGCAATAGGAAACGGAGAAGCACTCCGGTGGTTTTAGCCGGTAGGAGTCCGGCACGCCCCTTCGTCTTCCCAAATGCGGAGGTACTCCATGGAGGATTTCCACGGGATCAAAATAAAAACTGTTTATGACCACTTGAGCTAATGAAAATATATCTAAACCTCGATGTGAACAAAATAAAAAAAATAAAATCTTTAAAAAAAGCTAAATAATAATTCCTCAGAACAGGCATATGTGCATGTCCTGTTGTGAATTAATTTAATTAGAAACTTCAATCGCTGCTAACAAAACGGTAGAAATAAAAAATACTCGACTGGAAGTGGGAAGTAGCAAAAAGTAAAATTATTCAATTATTTCAATCATCACTCAGCCAATCATAGTCCACTGCTGGACATAGGCCTCTCCCAATTTGCGCCACAACACCCGGTCAATTCAATTATTTAAATATGTGAATTTCAGTAATTCTGGGTTCCCATTACTTTATATAATCTTTGATATAGTAAAGAAAGCCTTTATACATTTTTTTAGCATCGTCACCAATGTAAGACGGATTGAAAATCTGTAAACATCCTCGTACTTCAAGGAATACTATAAAAAAGAATTAGCGAAATCAGTTCAGCTGTTCTCGAGATTTGCGCTTAGCAACACATTCAGCGATTCATTTTTATATTATAGATGTGTTTTTATAAGTGTAGCTTAGGCTTACAGCACCACTGAAGCCACGCCAATATTTTTTTCTAATTAAAATTCATTGTTTCAAAATCGATACTCCGACCATGAAAAATCAAAATATCTTTTGTTATTTATTGAGATTGACATGTGTATTTTACTGTCAAAAAGCAGTTTTTTGCGTATAAGGTAACAAGCTATCAACATCATCATCATATCAGCCCGGAATCGCCCACTGCTGGGTATAGGCCTCCCCTTTTTTTCTGCCATTGTTCTCTGTCTCGCGCGTCCCTCATCCATGTGGTTCCCATTACCTTGGTTATGTCGTCAATCCAACGTGCTCTCGATCGTCCCTTACTTCTTCGCCCTGTCCTAGGTAATAAGCCAGCAAAAGTTTATTTAAGGTAACGAATATTGTCGATATACAATTACTTTAAATATTATCAATGGTATAGATAGTACATACACCATACAACAATTTTGTTAACTTATAAACAAAATTGTTAATTGAATTGTTTTAAGATAGTTAATGTGAAAATAAGATTATGTCATCACATTTTTTGTGTATTTTTGCTCCCTCGTGTCAGATATTTTTTTCGTGAAATTTGTTGAATCTGACGTTTTTTGCAGAACATTGGTATTTATTCAACAATTATAATTGTGGTACACTTACACTGTTAAATGTGAGCACCGCAATTTTTTTTTTTCACCTGTAATTTGGTTTAAACAGAAATAAAACAAACAGTAAACGGAGCTTACACCAAACAAAAGCTCGGTGGTTTTTATTTTAATATTTTATTTGCACTTTGGTCACAAACTTATCAGGTTTTAACTTATTATGGATGCTTTTCTGTCTTCTATTGGCATGTCTTTGTCATCCCACCCCCACACCGGATGGCTCCCGTCCCCAGTTCTTTTTGCACGCCTCTCAACCAAATCTTCAGAAACCGACTTCAAGTCATAGGCCCACCCAATTCTAGCCATTACATCAATAAACCATTTAGTAAAGTTTAAAGAATACCCTCCGAGTTCTGCTGTTCTGTAATCCCAAGGGAATGTATGGTGATAATTGTGGAAGCCTTCCCCAACCGCTAAAAATGACACTATCTTTGTTTCAACTGGTTTGATGTTCTCATCGTAAGGCTTTGTTCCCCACATATGGGCTGCAGAGTTTACCAGCCAAGTAACATGTAAAGTAAATGTGTAGCGTAGTAAACACGTGTAGTATGCGATTGAAAGTGTTTCACCCCATAGAACAGGAATGTAGGATGGTATGAGGAAGCAGAACAATACAACGAGCGGCAAGTAATTTCTGGAAAAAAAAGAACAACATTAGTTTCCAATATTGTGAAAGAAGTAGGTCCAGACATATCAATTGATTTTTTTTTAAGAGATGGCCTTAATTTTTTTTTTAGATGTAATTCCATGTATTTCGAAAATTCCGGATAATATGAAAAATCATACTGACTCATGCTGAAATCTCAGTAGTGGATCACTGAAAATATCGCTCATGTTAACAGTGTGCCCATTGGCTTTAATTTCAGGATGCTTCTTCACCATCAGCCATCCCATATGAGAGAAGAAGAACCCTCGCTCTGCGTTGTGGGGGTCCGCGTCCGTGTCGCAGTATTTATGGTGCATTCGATGGTCACGAACCCAGTCCGCAACTGAATTCTGGAAGTTTCGAAATGAAAAATAAATTTTGGTAACTTGGTACAAATAAATTATAAATTACTAGCTGATTCCCGCGACTTCGTCCGCGTCAATTTCTTAAACTTGCGACTATAATTTGAGATTTAAACTATCCTATCTCTCAAGTTGGATCGAACTGCACATGGTGTGCGAATTTTATTATAATCGGTTAAGTGGTTTAGGAGTCCATTGAGGACAAACATTGTGACACGAGATTTATATATATTATAAGATAAGATAAGATAAGATATGGGTGGCAGTTAAATTCGAAAACGTGTTACATACATGAATCAATAATCATTCATATCTTTAAAATATCATTTGGGTATGTAAAATAGAGGAAATTCTATTCACTAATTAAAATTATTAATTCGTGATGCAAAAGTTTAATTTTGCAGAAAATAAAAAATCGTTACCTGAAATGCCATGGTGAAGAATGACAGTAATATGAGTCGCAATGGTAGCTTGGCTTTGTAAGTCTTATGCGCCCATAGCCGATGTGCCCCAGCCGTCACACTGGTAGCCGTGATAACGTACATAAGATACGCTGAAACAAAATTCAATTATTAATATTATGCCTCCTATGGACTGTAGCATTTGTTTTCTACTAACTATACTTATTATGATACGATAGGGAGCCGTTCTATGTTAAATTCCGGTATTCTGCGAAGATCTTAAGTCCCAAATCTCACCACCATCATCATCTCGCATGCTTGCAGCTTCTGCTGGACTGAGACCTCTCTTTTTGCTCGCCATTAAACTCAATCTTCACATAGCGTCTTCCAGTAACTACCCGCTTTCCTACGAATGGCATCCTACACTATCTTCGACTACATAAGTGTTGCATTTCTAGTTCTCATAATGGCATCTTTTAATTTACTATGTTTCTGATTATTTTAAGCATAGATACGGAATTCGTATTGAATATAACTTACTAAACACACAGGTCTGCCATTTTGCTTTCGTGGCAAACAGATATGCGCCATATAAGGCCGCTATGTGCAGGGCGAGGAATAGGATGACGTTTCTCCAAACTATTGTTAACCGACTCCGACCTGATGAATTGGTTGGTGGCTTACTACCTTTTGAGTCTGGATGCAATACCGTTGCCACTTGTTCATCTTCCGCCAGTCTCATGTTTCTGTAACAGTGTAAGTACCTGCACGATTAATTAAATGTCTTTTAATAATTTCCTACAGGCCTATTCATCATCATCATCATCAGCCGGAAGACGTCCACTGCTGAACAAAGGCCTCCCCCCTTCCCTCCCCCCAGGCCTATTAATAATATTTAAAGCAATATGTATGTATACGCGACCGTTTTACATATTTTTTTATAGTGAGCAATCAGACGAGATTGTACTCAACATGAAGTTTTTAAATGGTCACCCATTCACAGACCTACGAATAGAGTGGCTTAAATCTCTTAATATTATAATCGATCAATATGTACGGCTTTCAATGAGCATTTTATCCAAGTAGTGGTGCACTATCATCTCTAGCAGTGTACTTAATTGACAACTTAAATACATTGACCAATGCTTGCATGATTTGGTAAAGTTTTAAAAGTATTATAATTGATATGATTACTGTGTCATTGAAGCGATACAATTAAAAGATGATGTCACAGAACCAACAATGTGACACCGCTTTTTGTCCTTCTGGTACTTAAAAACTTAATTAATTGTAAAGTCGTGTCTTAGAAACATATTCGTATTGTATTAAATCGTGTTTCTTATATATTGGAGTAAAAAATAATCAAATAAAATGGGTTACAATTGTTATAAACAGTATAAATAGCGTTGGAGCTACCACATATTACGAATCATCCGTGTAGATACCAATAAAGATGGTAAGTCAGATGAGATACAATTCTATTTATTTTTTAATGATATTGAAATAATAAAATTTTAATTTATAAATTAATAAAATATTTAATATATAAAATATTAATATTTATTGAATTGCAGAAGAAGATCTCGCTACTAGTACTATTAGCTACAACAGCTGTAGCAATCGCTAGCCGAGATGTTCGTTCTCCAGGTAAATATTCCATTTTCTAACAATTTATTGGGATAACGCTGGATTAAGGCTGAACAAAAAAACATATAAACCCGTTTTTGTGAATAAATAACTTATTGCGTAAGTAGGATATAAGTCATACAGGAAGGGTAATTCCTCTTTACGTAAAAGTCGTTGAAGCTTTAAGAAAATGACAAAGAGTTACAGCTTATGTCACTCACAGAAACGCCACAAACAATAAGTCAACTGCGGACCATCTGCAGAAAATAAACATCTTTATTAAAAACAATCAAATAACTGTACAAAATGTTCTGACCAAACTCAATAATGGAATAACCCATGTAACGTATTTATGTCCATGTTATGTACCTATTTGCATTCTTGCAATTTTTTTGAAGTTTCTTTAATTCTTCAGATACTTTTAAGACTGAAAAGTTTTTCAACTTTAAATTTCATGTCATCCATTCAATACCAAGCCACGTAATTATGAGACCTCTCCTACATAATGTGAAGAAAACTAAACTTATCTAATATCACATGTTGCTTATCCCAAAACTTATACTTACGCCTGACTTGCAAGGAGCCATAACCACAATTGCAATGAATCTTATCAAATTCATTAAAAAAATAATGTGTGTTAATTCAAATTCAGCGTCATTAAAATCGTAAACCTTGCAAATCGATGGCACTCTCGTACATTTAACTTTTTATTATAATGTTTTTAATCAAATTATAATCTGTCCGATCTTTTGCAGGAGGTAACGGTTGGCAAGGCAACACTGGTTTCGGCGGAGGACTGCCTTCAATTGGTGCAGCGCGCTCCTCCAACGCTGGCTGGTCTGGCTCTGGGGGTGGACTGTCTCGGTCTGCCTTCGGTAATGGAGCAGGGGGCGGATGGCGCGGAACTGCTGCATTCGGATCCAGAAGCCAAAGCAGAAGTATAAATTCAAATGGAGGCGGAAGAAGACATTCCGACAACGGATGGCAGGCGAGTGGATACGGGTCAAGCGGTGGGCACGCCGGAAAAAATACCAGGTCGAATGCTGGGTGGAATGGCAATTTCGCAGGTTTGGCCGAATCGGAAGGGTTTGATTCTTCAAGCGGTTGGGACAACGGCGGAGGCTTTCGCTCATCCAACGGCTGGCAGTCCTCAGGCTGGTAGAACACTAAACTAGCTACTTTGGAAATGTATTCAGTTCTATTTTTCTTTCTGTATTCCAGTACACGTTTGCACGGCTGTATAATATGACAATGATAATAATCTACCTATATAAACCATTTAAAATAAAATTTAATGAATATTTCTTCGTTTTATTTCATAGTGCCGTTAGTATAATTTCAGTCAATGACGTGCAAATAAGGTTCTCCTTACTACATCACTGCAGGTGTTTCTTGTCTGGTTTGCATTGATACACGGAAAGGGCGGACTGTTTTCAATTAGGTACCTACCACATTGAACAATTACATAATAGCATAATTATCGATGCAAAGGTAAGTTGGGTTTCTGGCAAAATAAATAATTCCTATCGAACTAATACCGATAAATAGGTACTTAATTACTTTTCTCTATGAATAGGTACCTACACAATTACTTATTTAATGTTTATTTTTTAAATAAAATATTTCGTTTGGTTTAAAACAAGTATATTTGACCTCTAAAAATTATTTTTTAAGGTTTTAAACGTTAACAGATTAGATATACATAACGTACCCAACTAGACCTTTATATCAAAGGGACAAATAGAAAAATAAGAAGTAAAGTAAAAAGAAGTAAAGAATGCCGTTATTAACACAGTTTATTAAGGACGTAGTTTAGACATAGCTTAGACAAATTATAAAAGTTTTAATTGTGTCATCAAAACTTGTTTTATAAATCATAGTTAGAGTATGTAATAACATTAATTTCACTTTAATCACATCCAAACACTCAAACAAGAAATGTTACGGTACAACTACCACCATGAAATTTTAAAAGTGTTTTAAGTATAAATAGGTATTTGTTTCGGTACTATTTTGTCTAGTAGACAATAGGGATTTGCCGTTTATACAGACAAAAATACTGTTCTTCTTTTTAATTATACGGATACAGGTAGATATTTCATATGTTGCACGATACGCTGCATTCGAGAAAGACAGAAATTCCTTTTATTTTCACTTAATTAAGTAATTAATCTATACTTAGTAGAAGTACTCACAGCATCTTTACTAAGAATAGATATCATTTTACAAAATGCTGAATAGGTATTTTATTTAGTAGATTTTTATATTTATATTTTCCTGTATTCATCATTAGTAAAAATATAGAATGTCAGTACCTAATATCGAAAGACAATATTGACTGCAACATAAACACAGACTTATTAAGTACTTGGAATAATAATTGCCACGAAAAATAATATCAATCATAACTTTTCCAGTGTTTTGTTAGACCACCAGTTTCATTAGCACACCATCATGTTGGTAGGTATAAGTAGGTGCCTATGTAGAACTAACTATTGAATCTGAATCCCTGTTCCGATAAATTTTATAACTGTTATACTTATTAGGTATGTACCTTTAGCAGTAACCCGATAACAATTAATTTTGCAGATCAGCAACGTTCTCTACAGCTTTGGTTCTCACTACGTAGATCCTGATGAAACCTCCAGACTTGTGGCCTTAATAACCCACCCGTTCCGCTACATAGGACTCTCATCCTACACCAAAGTTTACAAACTGCACTGGACTGCAAAACTTTCCATTTTCTGTTTCTTTCTATCATGCGTCCTACAAATGATCACTCTATTCACGGCAAAAAACGACCCCGATAAACTATTTGAATGTTTCAGTGTCCTAACCTTTTGTGGTATGGGAGTCTTAAAACTTCACTCTTTATGTAAACATCATAAGGGTTGGCTCTTCCTCTTGACCCAAATATCAAAGTTAGAATATCAACAGCTGCAGGGCAAGGCCACCTCGCACCATGAGTACCAGTCCATCGATGATGATAATATCAACTTTTCTGACTACATCAATGTTTACACAAACAAGTTCAAGACAGCTTCATCTATATTAATTAAAATTTATTTCTTTACTTGCTCTTTATTTATAATGTCACCCTTTGCTGAACAAATTTTATGCAAGTTAGTGGCAAGTATGGAATGTGTGACGTATCCCCACATACTGCCTTGCTGGGCACCCCTTGATAAGCTCACCTTCTTCGGCTACCTGATAACAGTTTGGTGTGAATGTTTGGCAGCAGCCTTTTGTGTTTCTGTGCATTTAGCATTTGATTTAATCGCTTTTGGAGTCATGATGTTTGTTTGCGGTCAATTTTCTTTGCTGCGAGAGTACAGCTCATGTATTGGTGGAAAGGGGAAGAAGTGTAACCTATCGAAAAAAAGAGACGACAGGGCCCACTCCAGGATTAAGCACTGTCACGACACGAACTTAGTATTAGTAAAGTATGTTTTCGTTATGCTTTTGATGTTGGTTTGTTCTTATAGCTTAGGCCAGAGACTGCTCTCTCGCGTCGCTTACGCCTCCCTGCTTGCTTTGTTTTGTTGACCGCTCGAAGCAGTTGAACTGCTCCAAGCATTCGGTGTATGTTTATACATAGAAGTCTACATTTAAACATGCAGGCGAAGCTTGAAGTAATCAATAGCGACTGCTTTAATCAGTCTGTATGAAATCGGCTTTGCATACGATTTTTTAAAAGATAATTCTATTTTCAGTTCCATTGCCGAGCTGAACAAATTGTTGGTGAATATAATAGGAGTATATTTTTTTGTTGCTACACTGACACTATGTTCTGTTGCAGTGAGATTACAAACGGTACGTATATCTATTTTATTAGGTACTAAGTATCTAATGTGGTGTTCTTTTTGGTTTTATAATTTTACTATAAAATGTTTACTAAAAATAAGGATCACAAAACTATTAAAGCTTATGAAACAAAATGCATTTTAACACAATAAACATAATCAAAATCATTACAAAAGTAACTAGATAACATGAAATCAAATCATTAACAAAAACGTACGGCATACGCACCTACCTTATTTAAATACGGCTTGGTCTTGAACTGGATTTTGTGCATTAAAATGAAAACACACTTTGTTACATAATAATAGATTATTTTGTTGTTTTAGGAAGTCATGGGTCCCATGCAGCTGGTGTCACTGATACAATACATGTGCGCGACCCTAACACAATTGTTTTTATTTTGCCGCTACGGGGACGCCGTCATGAACGAGGTGAGGTCGTAAAACAATAACATTTGAGTAAATCGGGGTATTTATAAAGCCCAATTGCATTTATTATAAGTAAAATATATATTTTATTTTTCAAAATAATGTGCCCGGCGGCGGCGTTGAAAAATTTAATTAATACTAATTACATCTATACTTATAATAAATCTGTAGAAGTGAAAATTCTGTACATTGAACATATCAAAAATGGCGGGGGGTGTTACTTACTACAAAAATGTGATTTAAAAAAAAATTGTCTGTCTGTCTGCCTGTTCAGGTATCACGCAAAAACTACCGGTTCGATTACGATGAAACTTGATATAATTATTCTTTAATATTCTGGGCACCACACTGGGGAGTTTTTATCCCGAAAAAGTATATATACAATAAAAAACAAACTTAATTTTGCGGTTCGATCCCTAGACCCGATTACTGGTCCCACCGCAAATAATAAGTTTGTCGTAGGTTATGTCACCTTTAGGGTAGAGGGTAGGTTATTTAGGTTTATTTTATTTTATTTTATTTATTTATTTTAAAAAATTATTTATAAAATTTAAAGTTGACCGTATAGACCTAGTATATTTGATAGTGTACGTACTACGTAGTGACCGTAGGTTATTTTATAATGCTGTTAGGTAGGATTAGTCATTCGTATAGATAGGTATTAGTTTTTTAGGGATTTTGCTTATATATTGAGTTTAGATTAGTTATCATCAGAAATAGGTATATTTAGGTAGGTAGGTATTTTATTTTATGTTATTAAGTTGTTTTTTTTTAATTTGGTAGGTACTTAGGTTTACTTTTATAAGGCGTAGACCGTATAGATTTTAATTTCAAGTATAGGTTTTAGTACTCTTAGATAGGACTAGTCATTCGTATAGATTTTAGTTTTTAGGGATTTTGCTTATTTATTGGTATATAAATATAAGTGTAGGTAGGCGCTAGGTTCGTTAGGGCTCTTCTATCAAAATAGTCTTAAGGATTTCTTTATATTTAATACGGATATACTTATAACACGATGCCTTCCAGAAAGAGACCATCTCTTTCTGCTACATCGAGACACGCTAGACGAATTAGACTAGCCAGAGGTATGCTCGATAGATAAAGTTCTACACAAATAGCACTTTACACAAAAAAACTCATTGATAAGTTTCGTCATCCACGCGAACGAAGTCGCGGGCACAGCTAGTATAAAATATAATTATTGATATTTTTTGAAATAAAAATGTTAATCATTATTTTTTATTTATATTTAATTACCTACTTATTATTTAACGGTCCAGTGGCCAGACTCAATTTAAAAAAAAAACAATAGATACTTAACAGGTACTATGTATGAGAGACTATTTTTAATGGGAGTTAAAAACTATCATCACGAGATCCGTTTGTAAAAAAAAGTTGAATTATAATTATGCCTACTACGGTAAGCTACAGTAGGTTGGTAGAGCGGTCCTGAAAGTGCCGATTTTGACAAATCCTTGTATAATTCGGATAAAAGAAGACCAACCCCTGTCTGAAATAAGTGGTTCATCCTAAGCCAAATTTAGTCTACAACACAAATTTAACTACAGATTCTCAAAAATTTTAATAGTTTTCGAAATATTCGCGTTGGCACAAATACCTAATCCCCGCACTCTCAGCCCCGGTCTCCCCTACTAGAACTACCAATGACAATAATTATTCTCCGCCCATCTTCATACAAAAGAATTAGGTATAATTTTACGGAATATAACATCTGTAGATGTACGACACGATTTTAGCTAGTTAGCTAGATAGGTACCTACCCGCTATTTATTCGCGCCTATATTTATTTATTGCCTAACCTTCTTACTATTATCTTATATACATTTTATATTCATATAAGGTGCGTCCCCATCTGGAGAACGCACACCGAACGAGCAGTATACGAACAGCTCGCGAGCTGCTCGCGAGCGGCGCGTGCACGTCTGTCGGACAGCGTTTTTGACACTAGTGCGTTCGCGGCATGCTCGCGAGCTGTTCGTGTAATGCTCGTTCGGTGCGCGTTCGCTAGATCCCCATCCGCTAGCTACGCACCCTAATATTACTATACTAGTTGTGAAACACGGTGTAAGTGTAATCTAATTAAATATACGGATTGGAGGTCTATATCTTTAACCTTTGACCTCAAAACGGGTATTTCCAAAGAATTCAAGGTGTTTATTGTGCGTCGATAAGTACCTCTGTTTTGTTTCAGAGTTCAGTGGGTATGGGTCAGGGACCATACGCTGCCGCGACTTGGTGCCTCAGTCCCCATATTAGGCGAGACTTGGCGATACTTGCTGCTGAAATGATGCGCCCGCGTCATCTGCGCGCAGGACCCTTTAATAATCTGGATCTGCCTTCTTTCATTCAGGTATTCATTAAATTAAATATCGATTTATTAGACATTCTTAAGCCGTTTTTTTCTAGTTTTCGTCACTAGTGCAAGTGGGAAACCTATTTCCAGCTCTTTTTAGCAGTGACGTAGGAAACAATTATATTATTTCTTGTAAGTAGTAGCTATTCATTTGTTCAGATCCTCCTCTTCGCCAGTCCACTTAGGCCCTATTTGATCAAATAGTGAAATGCTTTCTTTTACAGATCATACGCACCGCCTACAGCTATTATGCGGTATTGGGGAAAAGGGGGCAGTAAGCTTATACTTTTGCCGAACATATTTTTTAATACAAATTGTAAATTAACATGTAGGTACATCATCACCCGACTCTTTACTTGTTGTATCTGTAATTTAAATAATGAAAATTTAATTTCTGACGACAATACTGCTTTTCAGTTTGCACCAAATTACCAGTACGTGCGTGATTACACATAATTGTAAGGAGGAAACGAGTTTTTGAAAAAAGTATAAATGATAGATAATAATACCACCCTATTAACAAACATACATGATAAAACATACTATCGAAATGAGAACTCCCTCTCTTGAAGTCGATTCAAAAATCAGACCAGAATTTATATTTTATGTGAAGAATGTATAAAGCAAGCTTACTTGAACGCGCTAATCACACGATAATTCTTGAGGTAGGATAGGAAGGTTGAAGCCGACAAAAACGGGGAAGGAAAAACCTAGTATGATCATCATCTCCCGTCGGCTACCAGTCTTACCGGACTGCCTATCTGACCTACACAACCCATTTTACTGGGGAATCCAGTATCCTGGGGAAGCTAGTATGATAATAAAATAAATAAAATAAAATACCTTAAGTTTAAATAGGTTTCGTTTTATTTCATAGCTAAGAATGTGAAGAAAACCATGGAAATTGAAGAAAATAGCTACACAATTATGGCTGATTAATTAACAAGAACAATGTACATGTATTTCGTTTTTTTAGTCTTTTATTTAAGTGTTTATGAATAGTAACTTTTACACAACAGAACTGATATAATGTTCTTACATACAAACTAATACATTGTTTTCGTAAATAAGAGAAATCTTAATATCCATCGAGAAATATTTGTTTTAAAAGGTATCGGTATAAGATTTTTTTAAGTGCTCATACACAAGAGCTATTAAATCTAAACAATCAGTTATAATAGAAAAAAGTTTCCTTCTACGCATAGATATGTAAGTATTATAGAGTATAGACACTTAAGATTGAGTATAAGACTTATGATTAAAACCTGCATAGATCAAATCTTTTCATTTTCCGCCTTAAGGCGCGGTTATATTGCCCAACCTTATTTGCACAAATTAGTGTGGACGCACCACAGTTTTTGCGCCATTCTTTACGCAAACCGTTTCCGCAAAAACGATCGAGCGTGTAAAGTAACCTTTAATTTACCGGCCATCAAAACAGCGCTTAGCGCAACGAACACTGCTTACTCGCAAAATACAGAAAAGACCCTGGCACATTCAATTAACACAGGCACATAAACAATCACACATCATCAATCAATAGTTTACATACCAATGAACAGATTGATTGACATATCCTTGAATACAGAAACGAAACTTAGCTTTAAGGCGTTCCCAAAAGTCAGTCACTCCACAAAGTTGAGTCTACGCTTACGAGCAGAGCACGAACCGAGCCGTTGAGATTAGCAAAAACACAATGCAGTACGAGTCGAACGTTCAGCGCGCGTTCGACGCCCGTAGGCCAGTCCACACTACACGAATTCAAGTTTGGCTCGTGCTCTGCGTTCATAGACGCGGCTTTACACGTTAAAGCGACAGACAGCGTCAAACTTACCTAAAAATTGAGTTGCCTTTCAGTATTCAGAAGGTATCTTTACATAATTCTTTCGCTCATTATTCAAATAGTATATGAGCGTAATACGTGTAGCCTATAAATTCTAGCCTCTACGGTTGGCGACCAGCCAGGAGGTGACCGCGTTAAGATGGTACACGTTCCAGCGGATGTTGTTCCGAACTGTTTCTAAAGCGCGGCGGCGGGCCGCCTCACCGGCTCCTGCGTCTGGATACTGGGCGAAAAATGCTTCCATCTACAAAAAACAAAAATAATAATTTTATATAAACCTAAAATCACTGGCCAAATTATTAAATAAGTCTCAGAAAAGAGCTTATTAATTATAAACAGCTGGAAAAAATTTCATAAATGATATGGGGTCTTCTTATTGCGAGCTTACTTTGCATAGAACCATTACGCTTACAACCAAAATAAGAAACCTTTAATAAAAACTCACTCATGGAGCTTTTCTGTTCGAACCGCTTTCGACGTTTTTAGGTAAGTTGGTGAAATGCAAATTAGAACTCATTGTGCTTTCTATATTTTGTGCATAAAGTTCAAGTAAATAAATAAACTTAGTTGAGCACGAGAGCTTACATAAGTTTCACATAATTCTATCAAGTAAAGCCAGCCGTCTTACCTCTTTAACCTTGAGATCAGTGTTGAAGGAGCTCGTGATGGAGGGTATCACGTTGCCCAGGTAGCGGCTGTTGAGCGTGAACCGCTGCACGAGGTAGGGCCAGCGCGAGCGCACCTCGTCCCACACCAGCGCCGTGCCCGACGGGTTGGCGCTGATCTGCATCAGCACGTTCAGGTAGTCCTGACTGCGGATGTTCGTCTCGTCCCAAGCCATCAGTAAGAACCTGGTGACAATCACATGGTTTTATGTAGGTATTTTAATGTATTTCAGTTTTGCCTATAGTTTTAGTAAATAAAATCAATCTGTATTTAAGTCAAATATTATCACTTATGCATGTCTTTTTAATGAACTCGCTGAAATCGACACAGATAACAGCTCCGGCAAAGCAGCCAGCAGGCTACGCTTAGTCACTGTAGAATTAAACTAATCTAGTCTGGCGTATTGTCTATCGGGTTATTTTCACCAATGAGAGACAACTTAGCCGCCCGTGATTGGTGAAAATTTACAAGTGTACCACACGACCAGACTAGAAAACTTGGCGGATTTTTAATCGTGTAAACCCTCATTAACAACATATCTTGACGCAACATAATATTCCTTACTTGCGCAATATGGCGGTGTCACGCGGCGCTGCTAACGCTTTACGTAACTTCAACTTCTCTTGTACATCCTCCTCCTTTTGGTAGATCTTCCAGAGATTATCCCAGTCTGACATAGAAGCTGATTTCATACCTGCAGAACAAATTTTTTAATTGAAACACTTTCCGATGATGAAATACAATGAAATTATTACGTAAGTTTAATGGTTTTAAACTGCTCGTATGTACTAAGCTTTGTTCTGTTTTCATGTATGCACAATGTTACATATACAGGGTGTTACCGAAAGGTCATATTTATCTAGAAGCGATAAAAAGTACATCTGGTATAGAGTCAAGTTACAAAATTTCAGAAAAAAAGAAATATTATTGGACATCAAAGTAACCATAACGCTGGATCGCTTCACTGAGGCGTGTCGTGTAAGTAAGAACTACCATGACAATGATATCTAAGCATTTCACCCTTTCATATTTTGGTGTGCCTAAGAAGTTATCAGAATAAATTCAGCATTTTAAATATGACAAATTATTTCCTTACCATAAAAGTACACAAGTTCCCGTAGGTCTTGTTGGATAGGCTTGTTCCTCAACTTGTCATGTCCATTCAGCCAGGTGAGGAACATACTCTTCACTCGCTCCTCGGCGTCAGGCAGCTGATAACGTACGGCTAGAGACAATATTCTTGTGCGAAGTAAACTGTAACAAGAAACGTAAGGTACCATGTTTAAAACTGGATGTAAATACCAATGAAAAATGGACCTTATTGCTTTACGTTACAATCATAATTCAAGAATAACAGCACTCGAGACTCGCACGACAACGTGAAACTGGCGCGCTAAATAAACTGAGTACCTATTTAATTAATTGTTTTAATATATTTTAAAGAAGTTTTTACCTTGCAAGTATTGGAAGATTCTCTGCGTCCCAATTCTGTTTGTCGTAGACAGGGCGAATTAAACGTTGTACATGTTTCTGTAAAGAGTAATTTATTTTCATATCAAGACACCAGGTATAAGATTTACTAAATAATAAAAAGATTTCGAATGAAGAGAAGAAGAAAAATGTAGTTGCTAAACACATGGGGTCATTCATAAAGCATTTGAGTCATGTTACATACAATTTTGTAAAAAAGAACCAAAATACTTGTTTTTAAATACTAGACTATTTAAGTAACTTCACTTCTGTCTGCCTCACCACTTATATTAAATAACTAGCTGATCCCCGCGACTTCGTCCGCGTCAATTTCTGTTATTATGACCGCGATTAAGAATTTAAAAAAAGTATTTCTGCGTAAATGATAATTTTAGTTAATATTATGTTGATAAAACGATGTAGCAAATAATTGACAATAATGCATTAATTTCGACCAAATGATTACCTTAAAAAAGGTTATAGTGAGTCAATCTTAAAAGATAGACATATACTGTCGGAGACATTTTTTTAGATCATTTAAAGAGGAACAATTCTTTCATACATATATTTTGGGTAACTCGAACCGTTTACGCAGCGCACGCAACGGAAGCTTTCAAGTATGAATATTTTTCCTCGTTTTTGTGACATTTTTCACTGCTGCTTCGCTCCTATTGGTCGCAGCGTAATGTTATATATCCTAAAGCCTTCCTCGATAAATGGACTATCTAACACAAAAAGATTTTTTCAATTTTAACCAGTAGTTCCTGAGATTAGCGCGTTCAACCAAACAAACAAACAAACTCTTCAGCTTTATAATATTAGTATAGATTTCACTATCACTCAAAGGTTTGCTGGAAGAAAACTCAATTTTGAGTTAAGCTCACCTCTGTACATCAACCTTCATGTATGTCTATTAAATGTAATATATATGTGTACAATAAATAATTATTAATTATTATGAATTAATTAACCGGCAAAGTAAAAAGGCAATTAATTAATAAAATATACGAACCATAAGATTATCATGTGCCAAAGAGTTATGTAGTCTATCTTCCAGCATACTGAACACAGAAGCAGCTGTCTCCCACGGCGTGAGGTCGTTCTCCACTAAAAGGTAGATGCTCATGTTCAGGGCCATGTGGAAGGGTAGCATACGGGCCTCAGCTAGCGCGAACATGTCGTCTAAGAGGTTTGATCTGTCTGCTGGGGTGAGCTGCAAACGACATTTTTTTTTTGTTCGTCGATATAAATTTAGTTCGTGGTACATGTTTGACCATACAAAGCATATATACATTTTATGGTACCTACTTAGGACAATACGGGCTAAATATTATAATAATATATATGTTATTTTGCAACATAGCGATAATTATAAATGAAAGGTACGAACATTGAGAGAATTGACGATGATTGAATTACAATATCGTAAATGCCACAGAACTATCTATATGCCACCACTATCTATAGGTAAACCACAAAAGATTTATATACTTGGTGAGATACATGGTTGTTTTGGCAACAAATGACATAGGCTGTATTGTTCTGCGATAACCAACGTCCACGCGGGCGGAATCCCGAGATAAAGCTTGTTATTTACAAATTTTATAACTTACGTGTTTATTTTTAATTTTGAGTTGTTCAATCAGTTTCTGCCACATGACCATTGAGTAGTTTACTCTGAAATAGCCGACTTGATTGTTGTTCAATTTTACCCATATATCGCCTTCCTTTACCCTAAGTTTCACTGTAAAAAGAAAGATTAAGGCTTCTATAATAGACTCAAATTTATTTAAAGATATTATATTTATAATTTATTGATTTATATAAAGATTTATTATATATTTTTTTTGTAGTTAGTACCACATTTATGAACTTTTCTTACCTGACTGGGCAGTATCAGACAACCAAGTTATCTCATCACTCGGACCAGCATTGGTGGTATAGGTAATAGGCACAAACCAATGATACCTAAAATGGTAAATGAAATGTAATAATTAATTTGTCTTTTAATTTTTAGACTGCCTCGTTGGCCTAGTGGCGCTAAGCGCGACTGCTACGCTAGAGGTCTTGGGTTCGATTCCCAAGTCGACCAAGGTGTTATTGGGTTTTTCTATGAAATTCTCAGTAGCAGGTCGGAGTTTGGATTTGTGCCCGGTTAGTGGCAATAGGCTCGCCCCCTATTACATGGGACCTAAACATACCGGCGAACTGTGGGTGTACATTGGTACACCTCTGCCTAACCCTTCGGGGATACAGGCGTGATGGTATGTTATGTTTAATTTTTAGCAAAGATTTAAATAAACTTATTCAGATATAGATCAGCGATCTTTTCAATCAAGATTTGGCCTCACTTGTTAACAAATAAATACAGAGTTGCTAAGTAATTCAAAAATAGGACCATAGTATAATAATAATAATATTTATTTCATTTCAGTCAAAAAATATCCAGTAATTGTTCGTAAAAATTAGGACTTAAAAACTAATGTTAGTACCAGCAAATAAATTAACCTACAACACAGCACAAAATTAATTTAATAAGAACTGATATTAAATAACTCTATATTATGTTGCAATGCTATGTAAAATGCAATTGGACACAGTGCCACAGAATCGGACAATCACATCGGTCTGCGACCACCCTAAGAATGCTGTTGCTACTGCCGCGGGCACGACTGAGCAAAGATGCAGCTCTCTTTCTTAGGATGGCGTGAAATTCATCCACATGAGCGTTTGCAAACATGCCTGAGGCACTACAATGCCTCGGCAGCCGCATCAACATCCTAAAGGCATTATTATACTGTACGCGCAGGGTGTTGACTGTCTTCTGCGTATACTTGACCCATAGACTGCATGTATAGAATGATTGGCAAAACGCCCGAAACAAAGTAATTTTTACCTCATTACTGCAGCGAGCAAATTGACGAGCCAACATATTACATCGGACCCCCAACGCCCGGCGCTCTCTCTCAATGTCATCATGGTCTGACTGGTCCTCCGAGACCCAGTGACCCAGGTACTTAAATCGCGAGACTCTAGGTATCGACAAGCCGTCTATGAAGAGCGACGGTACGTGCCCAACCTCATGACCAGAGGACTGAATCACCAGGAGCTCGCTCTTCTTAACATTATACCTGAGTCCGTGAGTCCCGGCATATTCCACACATATCGCGAGGAGTTTACGAACGGCACTTATCGAGGGGCCGAAGCAATTTGTCAATAATATTAGTTACGCGGACGATATGGCCGCGTAACTAATATTATTGACAAATTTTCCATCAATCGAGAAGCCAACTTTAGTGTTGCTGAGACCCTCGATAAGTCCATTTATGTACAGGTTGAAAAGACGAGGCGATGATAGTCCGCCCTGCCTCAACCCGCACCTCAGCCTGTACGCATCGGAAAACGCTCCCGCCCACCTAATAACATTAAGTTGGTTGTTGTACCAATAATCAAAAATGTTTATGACTTCATCTGGTAGGCTAGTTTCCACTCTCATTTTCTTCCAGAGTACATCGCATGACACCAAATAAAAAGCTTTCGAAAGGTCTACAAAACAGGCGTATACTGGAGTTTTTCTATCGGTGTAGTACCGGACAGTGTGCTTGAGGCAAAGGACTGCAGTTTCAGTCGACAGTCAATTCCTAAAACCGAACTGAGCGTCACTGAGGTGAATGTGACTGTTCAAAATACTATCAAGCAGACTATCCAGCACATTCGCCACGGTAGTAGCTACTGAAATGGGTCTGTAATTGCTGTTGTCTGATGCATCACCAGTCTTATTTTTGATTATTGGCACAACCACAGTCTTCATACACTCATCAGGCAGATAAGCATGTCTTAAACAAAAAGTGTAAAACATAGCTAGAACTCTCGGTAGATGAATTCCCGCATGTATAGGTTTTAAATTTGTAGCTTTTTATTTCAGTATAAAATAAAAGCTTATTTAGAAAAGAAGCGTAAGTAGTTCTGTGACTTTAGGTTTTAATTATTAAGAATTTATGACATTTATGACCTGAAACTGGTTACCCAAAAAATTGTAAGTACCACATCAAACTAACAATGAAACCTTAACTTACTTGAACTTAGAATCATTAGCGTGTTCTGCTTCTGGATCGATCAGGAATCTGGTCTGAGTGACAGTGTAAGTGTTGGGCATATCGCCGGCCTTTATTTCCAACACTGGGAATCCCTTCTGACGCGTCCAGGTATCCATTATATATCTGAATATTAACAAATTACATATATCGACAGCTTCGTTTCGAATATTCGAACTTGTACATTAAAAAGGTGAGCTTATTCAAGGTATTATTTACATAAATTAAATATCAATAAATTCGACAAAACAACCTCCATCATAGATGGTATTCGTTATATAAGGGATTTCTTGAAAGTTGTAGGTTTCTGAATACGTAAAAAAGTACGTATCCAGTATTTTTCATAAATCTACCTGACGGACATTGGTTTTTCATTTAACTTTCCTTTTATGTTAAGAATGTTAATGATTAAAAATATCCTCAATTACTTTTATTAACACACAGTGCAGATGGAGAAAAAGATATAACTTACTAGGTACCTACTACGCAATAAAATAATACATACGAGAGGTTCAAATCTGGATAATTTTGCTTGAAATATGGTTCCAATGACGACAGTAGGTCTTGTGTGACCGTGTTGCCGAATTTAAACTTCTTCAAATAATCCGACACACCCAAGCGGAAGTTTTCAGGGCCAATGAAATTTTCCAACATTCTTAGGATTGATGCTCCCTAAAACAGACAATTTTAATTTGACACCTCAAGTTGTTTTTTTTTTATTTGTAGCTATTATATATTTTTTCGGTCAACTAAGAAAATAACTAGATTTATCCGACTTAACAGTACAATAGTCTTAGAAATATCATTTTAATTCCTTCGGCCTGATTTAGACAATTCGAAAATGCTCGAGTTGCGGTACATTGCGGGAAAGTGCGGTTTCATACGAGATTAAACTTACGCGGCAATGTACTGCAACTCGCACGATAATTCTCGTCTTAATAAGCTATAATGATGTTAACATGAAAGAAATTACAAAACATACCTTGTTATATGAGATTGAATCAAAAATAGCAGTGATTTGATCTGGAGTAGCCACAGTCTGCACTATAGGGTGGCTAGACAACTTCACATCTGTCACCAGAACTGGATGCAAGGTTTTTGTTAAAAAATGGTCCATCTGAAAATTTAAGGGTACAATTAACGCTTTTTAACTGAAAAATTGCAATTGCTTTCACGTCTTGATTGATTTTACACCTAGCTATAAATAAAAATAAAAAACATTTTGTAATAAAACCAGTATTTGAATGGAGTTAATGAGACAAATAAGTTGAAATCAACTGATTTTGTTATCATTTCACTTACCACTTTCCAGGATGGCTCAATAGCATCTAAAGCTTTAACTTGCATATATGAAGCAAAGCCTTCATTTAGCCAAACTTCATCCCACCACTTCATAGTAACTGAAAATAAATTAATTTTAAATTAAATAATAATTAACCTAAAAATTAATATAATAAAGTCGAACAAAATCATTAGACTATGAATTTTCTAAAAATAAATACATTGGCTAAAAATAATTTATTAGTTATTTGATGGCAAGTTTTCAATGCAAATATTAATAAAGTTCCAACTTACCCAGATTACCAAACCACATATGAGCCAACTCATGGGTTATGGTATTGGCAACACTGATCTTGTTACTAGCCGATGCCTTAGCTTCATCCACAAGGAATGAAGTCTCCCTATATGTTATTAGTCCCCAGTGCTCCGTTGCACCAGAGACATAGTCCGGAATAGCAATCATGTCTGGAATTGTAAGTAATAATATTAAAGAATATGACTTCAAATAGGTAATGTTTTCGTGTAGATTCTTAAGTAAACATGTGTTAAAGAAATGCTAAAAACCAGGTATTGAATATGGACTAGGGTACTGTGTCTTGCTTGCTTTATTTCTATCTGTTAATTTCATCAATCACAAGCCAGTAGCTTGCTATCTCATTGGTGGAGAATGACAGATATACCTGATGCAACACAAGCGCCCCTAGCGGATTTTTTATTCCCAGTATCCCTAATTCTTTCATTGTCTATATAAAGATTCATCTCACAAATGTAACAAAATATAATTCTTGAACTTGAAAAAACAATTGTATTTTTGTTATATTACCTAGTTTCGGTAGAGGGAATGGCACTTCATAATACTTAATATAGAACTCTGTTGCTCTCTTTCCAATGTCTTGAGCAAAATCAATCTTGTGCAACTCTTGTTTTTGTGCAAATGACCTTAGTTTGAAGTTGTTTCCAATTTTACCAGCATTGATTACTGCCTCTTTGTGGTCAAATTCACAGATAACAAAGCAAGCTAAATATGTGGACATAGGCACACTTGTTGCAAATGTAACCTTATCCATTTTAGCTTCACTGTCAAATGTAGTGGAAATTTCCTAAAAGAAAAAGGTTTGTTAAATTAATTACATTTGTATAGTTTTAAACCTAAAAGAACAACTAAATATGTGTACATATGACCATGAAGGTTGAATGCCATATGAAGATAAAAATGTTTGTTTATTGAGAATGTTTCCGACATTAGATACTAACATGCTATACTTTATGAGACAAGATATAACATAAAGTATATTGTATTATTCATATTAACTTACATTTATCGATAAAAAAAACTTAAGAATAGAATAGAAACACTTAACATAAAAAAATCAATAAATTACAGGATAGTAGGTATTGAATATTCTCAAATAACATTACAAAGACTTTAATGCCAATTCATTTTAATACAGGTAACTAGTTCACACATATATAGCGCATGCAATATAGGAATACTTACATTCATATTGGACAAAGCAATATGTGACGGTGGCTTATATAAGCTGATATCATACGTAGCCTTGAAGTCCGGCTCGTCAAAGCAAGGGAATGCTTGCCGAGCATAGGTAGGCTGGAACTTACTGGCCACCATGGTC
Organism: Autographa pulchrina; assembly: GCA_905475315.1. Taxonomy (NCBI): domain Eukaryota; kingdom Metazoa; phylum Arthropoda; class Insecta; order Lepidoptera; family Noctuidae; genus Autographa; species Autographa pulchrina. Next base: position 10,087,590 of record FR997768.1, read on the forward strand.
CTGAAAGATACAAGTATAGGTTAATAAAATGAACTATTAAATAGATAGGGTACACTAGAAAAATTTATTTATTTATTCATTATTCGAAAATAATTGAATTGTTTAATATAAATAAATATGTATATAGTATATACATATTTATTTATATTATTAGTATATAAATATGAAATTAGTATATAAATATGAAATGTAAATAGTTTATGTTGAAATACCTAGAATCATTTAAACGTGAGGAATACAGCCCAACGATATTTTGGGTTAAGTCACCAGAGAAATCAATACTTATTTTGTAATTCCCCGAGCTCAAAGGAGATTCAAAATGTATAAACAGTTGTTCCATCTGTTTAATCTCCACAAACTTAGCCACGGTAACTTCATCGTCGCCTTTGTATACCTTTACGTTAGCAATAGTCAGAAAATTAGAATGAAGGTTGATGTAGTTCTTTTCTTGTCGAACCAAAACGTCAATGTTTACATTTCCTGCAAAAGCCCCAGTCTCCAGATTTGGACGTAACTCGAGTTTATAGTGCTCCGGCCGAACCAGCGGCGATAGCCGTTCTGACAATTTCGCGTTGATACGCATATCTTCCATAATATTATCACCAGAGTTATTAATTTGCCGGTCTTGCTGCCTTATAACATTTGTAAACCTGAATATTTGTCTACGACTGCGGCGTCTAAGAGACATAAATCCAATGCCATAAAACGCCTCAGTCAAGAAACTGCGATTTAAACATTTCATCAATAAACGTAAAACTTTTTATTTTATTTTACAACCGTTACAACCCACTATTGATTTTACCCATAGACGTACAATACAATCATATTCTATAGACTGCTACTCTACTACCAAGCTACTAGAATGACATTGGTACTTTTCTCTATGGGTTCAAAGTTTCAAACGAAAGCACTTCTTGAGCTGTCAGTTCCCGCTCGCTTAGGGATGTTCCGTGCGACGATAGACTAGTACTAAATATCGATAGTTGTGAATATTAACAGAGTCATTGGTAGTCATGGATTTTAGGTTTTGAGATAATATTAAAAAAACAAATGAACTAAAAATATAACTTTATAAATTAATGTAGCCGATACTAGCGTCAAATTAATTAATTAAAAGTTACCGAAAAAGTCCATACAAGCATACTTACCAATCAAAAACATAAAACTAAATAATTCTAAAAGGTCTTTGTAGAATTCTAAAAACTTTTGAACAATATTGTTTGTAAATCAGATTTTTTATTATTATTCTAATTTTATTCATATTTAAATTTTCCTGTTATCACATTTTTTTGTAAATGCTGGTTAACCCGTAATTCGCAACAGTGTAAGTACAAGTTTTATTATCCTATATTTACTTATGTCATGTACATACAGGAGTTGTTGGTAAACTATTTTTTAATAAATAAATAAATCAATTCAAGAAACACAAATTTAATTTTAAACAAAATGCTTGCGACAAAAAATAACTTTTAGAAAATTAAACGTAAATGCCTCGCACTATCTCGTCGCATGGAATTTATGAGGGGGGGGACTGAAGCGGACTCCCCCCCTCGCGAACCCCCGCACCCCTTGGTTCACCCTACTAAATAATGATAAAAATGCGTAAATTTCTATAAACATACTACTAACCGATGAAAGGAAATGTCACTGTTTTGTTTATAATTGTTCCTTCTTGAATCGTTTTTACAACTGAGTACCACGCAATTCACCATTTTTTTTTAAATGTTTGTCATTTATACCGGGAGATTCAAACGCGGCGCGCTCAGTTTTGACACTAATTGGACGTGACATTGAAATTGGTGTGAGATCATAGCCGTGCTCTCGGATCAAAGAACGTTAGACTCGCTCTGGGTAAATGGTTACTCTAAGGATTTTACCTCATTTTACCACATCAATGTCAAACGAAATGGAAATTGTGTCGTCATGACATTGACAGTTATTGTCATGGGCAAAAAGTTAATATAGTAGTAAGAACACCAAAATATTATCATGGAATTTAATTTATATGATTAAAGACCGGAACTAATATTGATAAATAAATTCAGTAACGTTAATTAAAGTATATTTTTAAGTTTGGTTTCAAAGCATATTTAAATAACGTAGGTATTTTGGTACGTTACTTTGATATGGATAAAAAATATATATTTTAAAAATATTTTTAACTAAGTAGGGGAAACTACCCAATCGTTGGCACCTACCCAATTATTGGCATTTTACTAAGTATTTAATCTAAAAATATAAGAAATGTCTAATCTATACACAATGTTTACTGAATGATAAATTTAGTAAAAAATGTACATCTTATTTTATAACAACATTCCAACTATCATTGAATTCAATATAGCTTCATAATCTGTGAGTAAAAAACTGCTGTAACCGAAACCGCCATTTTTGTAAAGTTATGTAAGTACATTTTTAAAGAGTCTGTATGAACTTAAATTCCATTAACATGTAAAGTCTTATGTTTTTATAGTAAAATATGTTTACCAAAGCGTTTTATAGACATGTTTCTGCAGAGATAGGTTACCGGTTAGGATGGGATGACGAGACCAAAGTTTGAAAATAATTATTTAATTATTTTTTTTGCAACCCTGTTCTTATTTCACCGTGAGAAATTAATACCAGATTAGCTGTGGAGTATCGAAGTTAAAAAATAATTATCAAAGTCCTATTAGGTTACACAAAGAAAAAATACACTTCTTACACACTAACGCCTTAAAGTGCCAATAATTGGGTAGTTTACCCTAATTAATTATTAAACAAAAAAACTTATTTTTATTAGGTACTGCAGTAGAAAGTTACGACAACTATAATTGCTACTTATATAATTTTGGCAGCAACTGTTACCTGCAAATCGCGTTATAGGAACTAAGTCAGGCGGATACTTTTGTTTTACCGTTGTAACTTTGGTGGGTAGGTACGTCAATGAGCTTGCACTGTGCATTATTCCACGTAGGTACCTTCAGGTGCAGTAGGACGCCCGTACACAGACTTTCCAAGCTGTAGACAGCTGTAGCACGACATTTGCGCCTTCCGCCCGCTTGAATTTGGTTTTGAAAACCGCCGAACTGCTTCAAGCAGTCCGTGTACGCGCGGCTTTAGTGCGCAAAATAAATTATATTATGTAGATATCAAAAGTATCACAGGTACTTACCCACCGTTTTTCAAATTACTTGAATAAAGACCAACAATTTTATTGTCCAATCCTCCTGAGAATAAGATGAACAGCTTATAGTCATCCTCGTCTAATTCTTTTTCTAAATTAATGACTAATAATTCCCTTTTATCTGTAACTTTGTCACTCGATACTATTGCTACACTTTCATTAAATCTGTCTTTTAAGCTAATAGAATGAATGGATAAATTATGTGCATGTAAGACAATTTTTTGGGTAGGTTGGTTTACAACTAAAGTTATTAAAACAGATCCTTCAAACGTTTTGTTGATTTGGTTGGGATTCAACATAAGCCTATAATTTTTCGGCTTTAAATGTCTGGGTAGTCGGTAGTAATTTTCGTCCTAGAAATAAAAACGAATAATATTAGAAATCTCTTGGTTACGCAGGCGGATTAGTGGTTTGGTAACTTCTTACGTGCATGCAGGTTCGAACCCAGGCAAAGTATACAAGAGAGCGTTAAAAAAAATGAAGCAATAGATAGGTACTCACATCTATATATATAAAAGAAAGTCGTGTTAGTTACACTATTTATAACTAAAGAACGGCTGGACCGATATGGCTGAAAATTGGTGGGGAGGTAGCTTAGAGCCAGGAGACGGACATAGGATACTTTTGTACATTTAAAAAAAAAAAAAAAACAATTAGGTAGTAGGTAGGTAGGTAGTAGGTAGGTAGGTAGTAGGTAGGTAGGTAGTAGGTAGGTAGGTAGTAGGTAGGTAGGTAGTAGGTAGGTAGGTAGTAGGTAGGTAGGTAGTAGGTAGGTAGGTAGTAGGTAGGTAGGTAGTAGGTAGGTAGGTAGTAGGTAGGTAGGTAGTAGGTAGGTAGGTAGTAGGTAGGTAGGTAGGTAGGTAGTAGGTAGGTAGGTAGTAGGTAGGTAGGTAGTAGGTAGGTAGGTAGTAGGTAGGTAGGTAGTAGGTAGGTAGGTAGTAGGTAGTAGGTAGGTAGTAGGTAGGTAGTAGGTAGGTAGTAGGTAGGTAGTAGGTAGGTAGTAGGTAGGTAGTAGGTAGGTAGTAGGTAGGTAGTAGGTAGGTAGTAGGTAGATAGTAGGTAGGTAGTAGGTAGGTAGTAGGTAGGTAGTAGGTAGGTAGTAGGTAGGTAGTAGGTAGGTAGTAGGTAGGTAGTAGGTAGGTAGTAGGTAGGTAGTAGGTAGGTGGTAGGTAGGTGGTAGGTAGTAGGTAGGTAGTAGGTAGGTAGTAGGTAGGTAGTAGGTAGGTAGTAGGTAGGTAGTAGGTAGGTAGTAGGTAGGTAGTAGGTAGGTAGTAGGTAGGTAGTAGGTAGGTAGTAGGTAGGTAGTAGGTAGGTAGTAGGTAGGTAGTAGGTAGGTAGTAGGTAGGTAGTAGGTAGGTAGTAGGTAGGTAGTAGGTAGGTAGTAGGTAGGTAGTAGGTAGGTAGTAGGTAGGTAGTAGGTAGGTAGTAGGTAGGTAGTAGGTAGGTAGTAGGTAGGTAGTAGGTAGGTAGTAGGTAGGTAGTAGGTAGGTAGTAGGTAGGTAGTAGGTAGGTAGTAGGTAGGTAGTAGGTAGGTAGTAGGTAGGTAGTAGGTAGGTAGTAGGTAGGTAGTAGGTAGGTAGTAGGTAGGTAGTAGGTAGGTAGTAGGTAGGTAGTAGGTAGGTAGTAGGTAGGTAGTAGGTAGGTAGTAGGTAGGTAGTAGGTAGGTAGTAGGTAGGTAGTAGGTAGGTAGTAGGTAGGTAGTAGGTAGGTAGTAGGTAGGTAGTAGGTAGGTAGTAGGTAGGTAGTAGGTAGGTAGTAGGTAGGTAGTAGGTAGGTAGTAGGTAGGTAGTAGGTAGGTAGTAGGTAGGTAGTAGGTAGGTAGTAGGTAGGTAGTAGGTAGGTAGTAGGTAGGTAGTAGGTAGGTAGTAGGTAGAAAAAATTGCATTGCAACGCATGCCGGGTACAGCTAGTAATTACATAATATTAAGTATTAGGTACCAAACTACCTAGGAAGATTGGTACCTATAGGTAATTTATATATTTTTGTTAAGATTACGAGAAAGCTAAGAGTTTTAAAACGACTGTTAGTGCAACAATACTTAACCGTGACTTATTTAAGGCAACTGACCTCCTTCACTTCTTTCGGCGATGGTGGATTGTTTGTATCAGTTTCGTTATTACTTGTACTTTGAGCTAGAAGTAGTACATATTTGTCTCTATCTAAAGTCGCAAGGGCCACTGTAGAGACAAACAGACCGAGAGCCAATGATATGAAAAATAGAAGCAACTTATTATTACACGTCCATATTCTAAGTTTTGAATTACCCATCTGAAAAATTAAATGTTTCGATAAAATATTCATCATGTGTGTATTAATAATAGGTTCCTACGTGTAGGTGTCATGACGCAACATAAAAATAAGAAAGTTAATAGGTATTAAGGATACTTGCACTAAACCATTATAATTAGGTAGTTCCTCATCAAAGTACCTACTGCCAATGAATGACACCTACACCTTTAAATGAGTGAAGTAAGTTAATTAATTCTTATCAGTTTTGTAGAGCACCTAGACTTTAATTACAGAGATACACTATTTGTATACTAACTTTATTATCACAAGTACTTAGGCATGAATACATAATCACATCAAATAACAGTGACACACGATCTTAAATAGGTAGTAGCTATCGACCTACAAATACTAAGTTAGGTACAAACAAACTCATAAGTAGGTATTTACATAATTGAAACTAGTATAATTTAATAAGAAACATTAAAACACTTACCTTTCTAGACTCCTTTCACTCAGTTACCGTAATTATTTTATTTACATTTACTTAAATTATTTATATAATTTTAAATTGAAGTTTTATCTAAGAGATGTTTGTACAGGGCGAGACCAAGACAACTACGATTACAATTCTCGTGCCAGTAATGTTACGACATAGGTAAGTTTCACTCGCTTGCGACTGACGTCCGCTATACTCGCTATTACTGCTTGGACAACATAAAACAAATTAATGTTACGATACCACTACAATAGTTTCGAGAATTATATCTAATATTTTGTGCAACTCTTTTGAAGTTAAAGCTTGTTGTTACATGAAATAATTTCAATTTTATGTACCTGTCATAAACAGAAATCGAATTTTTTTAAGCGTTTATTGATTTCTTGTGTAAATCTATGCAGCTTGATTTAGGTACAGCCAACGACGGAAAAATTGAGTACCAAGACCATTCTAAGTAGATATGTCATTGTAAATGTTTCGTTACGAACAAATTTTGTTCATTGTAATATTAATTAAATACATTAGTTATAACTTCAGGTAGTAGGGTAATTATATTTACATACATTCGTGGTGTCTATATTTCTAATAGGTACATAAATAATCTAGACTGAACCTACTTTGATAAAACTTTTTTGAAATGAAGAGTAGGTCAGAAAGAAAATATAAACATAAATGGTAGTCACCTAAATTATTAATATCTAGCTACGATGCCGGTAGTTTTTGTTTTTTACCCGACTGTACGAAAGCTAACTAAAGGAGGGCTATGTGTTTTTGTTTTGTATAGGTATATGTTTGTTTGTTTTTTTTTTGCCTATCCGTAGAAAAAAGGCATATATTCGAAAGTAAAAACCGTCAGTGTGAAGCAATCGAGTCGCCCAGTTATAATGTAATGAATCGTATTCAACCTTTTGAATAAAATTAGACTATTTCCAGGTAAAATCAAGAACAATGCCTTTTAATTTAGTTTACACATGCCTGTTTAGTATTACTTTGTGCCTTTTTATAGGTACTCAATCACCTTACTCTCTGATTACATTTAATTCAATTAAATTATTTACTGTACTCGTTACAGATAAGAAAATGCAGTAATAATACATTTTATGTGCCTACATAGCACAACATTTAGTTCCTTATAATTCAGTATTTCTTTTCTACAATAAAGAAAGCAAGTATCTTTATTTTTCCCTTTCTTTTAAAATCTTTCTACTACTAATTGATTCGATTTATCCTGTATATTTTGAAACAATATAATAATAACGTGAGTACCTAATTTCGTACCGAAAAAACTGGCTTCAGCACACACAGGACAGAAGTGCTTGTAAAAGAGAGAGACAGAGAGACCTTTGCCCTACATTGATGCAATACAGGCTAATTTATAGGTACCCACGTAAGTAGAAAAACTCCCTGGTCCCGTCCTTACCTTGGTCACGGTAATATTATAATACAGACTACAGTACTCCGACTTCATACAAACGGACGAAACGCGAGCTATACCTACGCGCTCGATCTCGAGGTGCGCTCGGGGCGCAGACAGTCACGGCTGTACCGCAGTGTCGGACGGTGTGTTGTTTTTTTAACAATAACCGCGCGATTTTTTCTCTAAAAATCAGTTAATATGACGAGTAGAAAATATTGTGCTGTTTTTGGTTGTATGAATTCGTCAATAACGCATTTTTAATTAAGCTTTATATAAGAATGCGGATTTATTATACTTTAAAATTTAACAATAAAGCATTTCGTACGACTCAGTCGAGGCGCAAATATTTTTCGGTCGCAAATTTATAAGCCCGATTTGTTTTTCAAACAAAAACATGTTTTTTTAATTAAATCCACCAATTAAAATAACACGCATTTTTATTGAACACTTCCTGTTCAATATACAAAGTATTTCATTTATTTATATAAAAAGGATATTTACAATCACAAAACTAAATAGAAACAGAAAGTAGGCAAATGTAATTAAAATGCTGGAGACGGGCAGCCCTAACGCATGTTTACGTACCGCGCGGCTGTAGGCATTTATTTCTATCATGCGGCCGAGTTACACTACTGTATTATAATATTACCGTGCCTTGGTCGTAGTCACGCGCCTTGGCAGCTGCATGCATTGTAACATTACGTTGAATACCAAGTTTGTCTGGAGAGCCACAGGCCTGTTAATAGTATATTAGCATACCGACCCAGTTTATTATTTTACACTAGGCTTTCTTTCCCATAAAAATCAAATGATTCGAAATATGTGAGAACAGCCAGTGTTACAGCTGCATAAATGTTGCTTCAATTGCTTGGTTTCAAACTTGTACACTAAGTCCAGGTACAACCTTATTATTTTAGTACTGTATACGACACGAGACAGGTTTAAATTTTGCATGATAGTATTTTATAAAGATAAAGCAGAGGCTCGAGACAGGAACTTTTGGAGTCAGACGGGGGAGACCTTTGCCCAGCAGTGGGACACTTAATAGATTATATAAAAAATAAAAAAAAAACAGAGGGGACATATCGGAACAATTCATAGTACCTACAGCACTAGGTGCGCGATGGCGCCGCGGCCGCCGCGACCGGCGCGTAAGTCACGTCATAGTTTGTATGGGTCAAAGATTATATCTCAACAAGATTATAAACAAGCCTCTGACACTTGCAATTCCCGGATAAGGGTAAATACCTATTTTTATAATATTAAGGAACTGGGTAATATGAACCAATTTCTCTCACAAAGGAATGATATGTGTAACAAATATGCAGATCCGTTCAACCTTTTCGGCATGACGTAATAGGTAAAGAACCTCCATCATAAAGGTATATTAACATAATAAAAACGAATAAACTTGGAAACAAAAGAAAATACCATTGCCGAATTGGTTCTAATAATAAAAATTCTGTTTTATTATTTCTGTAGCTTCACGATATGGGACGTAAAATAATATTTATTTCATACGGTAGCATTAAAAAAGTTACGTTATAAAATAAGTTAGGTATGTACATAGGGCCTCACTGTCTTAGAAATATATATTAGGTATTATAATGAAAATATTAAAAAACTAATTAGTGTTAAGGTCACATAAAGCTTCTAACATGACTTAAACGCATTCCTGAAACAGCATATACGCCACCAAGCTGAACGGAAAACTGAAATAGTTGTTACCATATTATTTAGGTACTGTACAAAATTGAACAAAAGTAAGTATTGCTGAATGCCGTATTGGTCCTTCAAATGTCTTAGGGCTGATTCTTGAAAATTATAGCAAAATTTCAGTCAAAAGATTTCTTGTGAAGTTGTTATTGTAATATAACTCGAGAACGAATTAATTAATATGCATATTGAATAGTAAAATATAATCTCAAGTAGTAACCAATAACAGTTCCATCTTATACCTATAATACATATTCATCTTCCGATTACAACACATTTTTATAATTTTTATCTTAATCATCAAAATGTGTTTTTTATCAAGTACGATATTTTTGTAGAAATTAGCTTAAATTATTACATAAGTTAATGAGTTGGCTATGTAGACTATGTTGTATTTGAATGTTATGCCATTTACACGGGCTTAGAAGCTAATGCTTAGTAGATACTTGTCACTAAACACTGATACCCACTATGTAAACAGGCTGAATAATTGCTTAGTATAAGTGACACAGTGCAAGTGAATAGAAGCCCATCCAAGCATTAGCTGCTAAGCTCGTGTATACTTAGCATTACGTAGTTTATATATTAACGGAAACATTGCCATTGCATTTCTTCAAGGCGTAAGGCAGACACAAATTACCACACGGTTACTGCGCTTTATTTTGCGCGGCATTTAGGTATAATAATAATATCCTCCTGGGATATCCCCATCCTCCTGTTCTATCGTGTTCTTATATTAAGTTGTTTTTCTAAATCGTAAATAAGCAACAGTGTAAAATCCTCTATAAATATTTCGTTTATAAGCTTTTCACCCCCACAGTTAAAAGAAGGGTAGACACCAAATTCGATTTTTGCAGACATGCAACTGTGCGTTTTACGTAAAGCTTCCGTCTGCATCACTACTATTGGCAGTCGCATTTGCAGCACTACTAATAACGTACCACAACGGTAGTTTTAACGATTTAAGTAGGTACTACCGCGTCTGTATCAATACAAACGCGTTATTGTATTGATTCAGCATCACTCCTCAGATCAGGCGATATCGCGGAGCAGACAGCACCGCGATTACCGATAGTCCTGTATTGCGACAATTAATCGCAATGTAGTAATTATGTAGGACATGGAAAATGACCTAAGATAACATCGCGACTATATCGCGTTTCTTTTGCGACTTTGTTGTCGCATGTGTCGCTGCAAAGCCATCATGTTCGACCATAATTAAGCTTACGGAGAAATACGTTTCTAAGATTTTTCTATTGTTTATAAGATATTTTAATGTAAGGGCGGGAGTTCTAAAAAATGTGCTTTGGTGTAGTTTCACGAAAAATCCTTGTTAAGAGATTCTAAGTATTCGTAGCAAAAGTAACATTTGATTATGTTGGTTAGCATTCTCCTTTCAATTTGAACTGGAGTCATAATAATATAGTACTTCAAATTTATGTTATTTCTTTGAAGTCTATAATTTATTTAAATACGTAAAGGAGCGAGATCATTAAAATTTATTGTAATTTTTGGTTTACAGACGAGATACCTATAATAATATTAGGTAACATGATTTTCTCTTTCATCGCATTCTCCAAGATTAGGATTACTGAAAAAAATTATAGTAAACAAGTCAAGTATTATAAGGTTGCAAACAATTCCATTGAAATTTTCTTTGTTTTCTTGCTGTATTAAGTTTCCGTCGATACATTATTTTCAGTAGCATCTAAGAGGGGTACCTTAGGCCAGTAGGTAGTAAGTTTGTAACGTTTTGCTACTTTATTTGTTACCTTCATCAAGTGAAATTCGAAGCTCCTTTCAATAAAGGTAAGCACCTTAGTATGGATACTATACCCACGCTGTACATAAACAAAATAAGGTGAAGTAGACATAGATTATAATTGTCTCTAGTTTACGATAGTACCTATGGGTCGCATTACTGTGGGTATAGTCTGAAGTTACGGAAGAGAAGAGTGTCTGGAAGGATATGGGGAAGGCCTTTGCCCAGCATTGACATTGTTCTATGACCTGCTAATGTTTAATACCGCAATAAAAATAAAAAAGTACACGAAATTAAAAGTGGGGTATAACCTTAATAATTTAAATATAGTTTGGTTTTTGTAAGTTTTCACAAACCGGGTCAGATTATGCCCAATGACCTTTTATTGTGAGAATACAAAAATACAAAAGACAATAAATAATTATAATTTCCATGTAGCTTTATTTTGTATTCTAGTTGCTCTACGTAGTATACACTCCAAAATAATAATAATAATGAACCTGGGACAACTCACACATGGTCATCAGATCCAAAACTAAGCAGAGCTTGTACTGTGGTAACCAGACAAGACAACTGAAAAACATACTTAGGTACATATTATAGACAAATTACACCCGGACAAAGAACAAAATAATATTTTAATGAAATGTACTTTATACCTAGGTACTAACCGGCATTTTTTAGTAAAACGAAAAGTATACCTACGCATAGATGTTAAAGAAGACACGGGATATGCAAATAAGAAACATTTAAGTAATTATTACAAATATTTTAATAAAGCACTTTTCAATAAATATTATCAAAGCATAAAGGTCTGAAAATCCAAACAAACATAATTTAATTATAAATAGAAATAAATTAGATACCTACCTACATACTTTAATCTATACCTACATTCCTACCTAAAATATGAATTAAGAACATTTAAGTTTGGTCTTTAACGGTCTTTAACTACAAGGTTGTTTTTATTAAAAAGAAAAACAAATAACCGTTATTTTTATTATATTAAGAAATAAGCTATTATTAAAAATAAATACTAGATGTCATTTATGATCACAGTACTTATAAAAACAAACCAAACTAGCACAAACATGATGAGATTGTGTCAATTCAATGCAAAGTTAATTATGATGGTCACCTTCATACACTGAACTTACACGAGTATTAAATATTACATTAAATTTGACCTAAGAAAAATAACATCTTAGACGTACATCGCAAGTTAAATAAAAGCTTATATTTAATACCTAATGAAAATTTTGTTCTTAACACTTTTTATCATTAAATCCCTTATCTCATTGTTAGGCAAAGTATCTTTTTTTCATGGGTATGTCATGTAACAATTATTTTAATTATCTAAGCTACCATTAATTACCTACTTACTCCATATTTACTACTCAATACTTTATTTCAGTATGAGGAGCGATCCTTGCCTAGCAGTGGAAAATTTACAGGGTTTTACAATGTGGCTTAAATATTAATTGCCAAAGGCTTTTAATTATTTTCAGCCTTCATTATTTTCATGTGTTCGTTAACTAACTTCAAAAGGTTTTTTACTTAAACTAGCTTTGAAGTCGGTTTATTATATTTACGTGTTGTCAATAATTCTAAGTAACTACTATTTCTATGTATCATAACCACTATTCTTATTACATAACAATAAATTATTTATTTTAATCAGTCGAGAATTAAATAGATTGCAAAACACACGACACAATATCTACAACACTCAAATCAAACTCCACTAGCTAAGTAATTACATTTGCATACTAAAAGCTTCTAGTTCATTGTTGTTTTTTAATTTAGGTATGACGTGTAGTGCTCCATTCCGTCACCATGGTAACCATAGTGAACACTCGCCATTTCTGCATCTCTGCCCTTGAAGGAGTTATGGTTCTTAAAGGCGTTTATCATTATAAGGGTTAAGGCTAGCTTGCCTACTAGAAGCGATTTGACTAGCATGAATTTTAGCATGCCCATGACGAGTGGCATGATCGCTGATTGGAGAACGAACGGTAAAATAAACATCGGTAGAATCTTCTGCATGATGTTCTTTTTCTTGCCTCGACCTGGAATTAAACCAAAAAAAAAACATTAAAGAACGACAAGATAACTTTATGTTACACTAGCTGTGCCTGCGACTTCGTTCCGAAACTTATCAATGAGTTTTTAACCGCAAAATTAAGTTTGTTTTTTTATTGTTTATACTTTTCCGGGATAAAAACTACCCAGTGTGGTGCCCAGGATAATAAAGAATAATTATACCAAGTTTCATCGTAATCGAACCCGTAGTTTTTGCGTGATACCTGAACAAACAGACAGACAGACAGACAAAAAAAAAAAGTATAGATGAATTTAGATTCTCTATACTGAATACGACGAATTAAATTACAGTTACTTATTACATGTATAGAACGTAGCGTAATGTTTAAATTTGCATGTGTTATATTTAAATAGACTTCTGATAAACGAAAAAAACATCTGACTTTCGTGATTACTTTGCCTGATTTTTTAATGATTATATTCCACTCCTAAATAGTTATAGAGTCCCGACCTACTTGGAATAGGTTTAGTATTAAAATGTATTCGTTTCTAATACATCTAAAAAGCTCTTTTAAACGGTAAACTTGTAAAAACCTTCTAAAATGTTTTAAACGTAAACTTTTTTAATGATTAAACAAAGATACGCATTTGCTAAATGTAATTTCTTTTAAGGAAAATCAATAAGATAGTCAATACATAAAACGTTATGTTATTTTAAGATCAAAATCTGAATAGGCAGCAATTTATTACTGAAAAAGAAATCCATATTATTATGTAAAATAAAAATACCCACGTGGAATGTCACAATACTAATATTGCGTGCTCTTTCGCTGCTTTAAGCTTTGTCGATACAACGCAGATCAAACGAAAATCAAACAAATACATAAGGAAAATATCGGTTGTGTATGGGTTTAACGTTATTTTTACACATGCAAGTAAATTTTTTGCGAGCTTAACAAGTAAAAGATTTGTATGTACGGTAAAACAAAAATTTATAAATATGTCATTTACAATATGTCACCGGTTTTCTAACCGGTTGAGATATTTTATTTGTAGGTATCTTCGGTCTATTTCTGTACGATTATAATTTACTATGTTATATCGCAGTATTTTTAATTATGCTACTGCGACAGCTAATTAATTTATACAATTAGACATTGAACTATTCATTATGGTTTTTTTTTGTGTTAGATATTTATCTGTTATTACGAGTTTTAGGGCCTATTTAATTGTACATAGATCAAAAATACTAATTAAATGTATAATTTAATCATTGAACTCAAACCTCTTCTAAAACATCCTATTTTGAACCAGTTAAAACTAAAGCTCGTTGCCTAGTTGGCCTAGTGGCGCTAAGCGCGACTGCTACGCTAGAGGTCTTGGGTTCGATTCCCAAGTCGACCAAGGTGTTATTGGGTTTTTCTATGAAATTCTCAGTAGCATGTCGGAGTTTGGATTTGTGCCCGGTTAGTGGCAATGGGCTCGCCCCCTATTACATGGGACCTATTATGTGGGTGTACATTGGTACACCTCTGCCTAACCCTTCGGGGATACAGGCGTGATGGTATGTCATGTTATGTTATGTAAAACTAAAGAGCCTGTGCAGTGTGCGTGTGATCTCGTTTTTTTTGTTTACATCTACGTAATTGGAGTAATAATATGCCCTTGATTTCATAACATTAAGTAATACACCGAATAAGTACGAAGTCATCGGCCGTCCTCTGCCGACCGGTTTGTGCACTTTCATTGCTCTACATTATTTCGGCAAGTTCGCCGCAGTTTTGGTCATTGTGGATTCTCATCACTTCCAAATACTTCCAATAAACGACTGTGCCTACTGTCGCCGCTCTGATTATCAGGTATTTGTATGTCAGTGGCATTTCCACTACTTTCTAGGTACGAATGTACGATACACGAACTCTATAGTACGTATAAACTATAGCGGGTTCTATAAAACGGTTTCCTTCGAAGTTCCAGTGTAATATTAGTTTCTACTGTTATTGTTCATACTTCATACACTTTGTTCAAAGGCAGATCTAATTTATTCTGTGATTGCATACGTTTCTGTGGAGCAAAAAGTAATAATGACTTTCTGTAGTGCAACATAAAGTTCTTTCTCTATTCGGTTCTCTATATTTTTTTTATGTTTTGTTTGTGAAAGTAATGAACTAGCACTATAGCTGTAACTCATGAAATGTTGTGTTTACGTTTATTAAAAAAATAGGTTTTGATCTGTTTTTTTTTGTATTTATCTTTGGAAGTATGTACCACACCACAGTGTCAACGGAAAAGCTATTTACTAAGCGTACACTGTCCGTTTGTTCGTCAGTCCACTGAAAAGCTACAGCTTTAAAATCGTTGGAGTTGATGGATTAACTAACAAATAATCTACAGTTAAATCCAAGCAAATTGAATGAGATTCTGACGTGAGATAGAGATGAACTAGTGAATTTGATTATATGGTGTGGTACGAACCCACAGTGTGAGTATGATTCGCGGCTGCGTATTTTCCATTTTGTATTTTAACTTTACCCTAGGGCCCTTTTGTTATTTTCAATCAAATGAGGCATGGTTTGGTTAAAAATTATGAAGACGCTTGTTTGTTTTCCAACAAAAGAATTCAAAAGCATTCAAGTCTTTGTTCATTCGATTCTTTTCTAGCAAGAAAACATCCTTTAGCTAAAACATCTGCATGCCGAAAAAGCTTTTAACGGGAATGAATTCGCGCAAGTGTTTTTGGCTCAAATATTTTTCTCAAAATTAGCCCAGACCTAATATTCTGAACCTACTTTAAAAATGGATTATAAAACATGCAAGACTTGTCTTAGGTGTCCGCGATATAATCTGAGAATATGAAAGCTGTTCCAACTGATCAGCCACTTTCCATGACTATCAACTATGAGCTAAACAAATTGCCATATTATGTGCATGTTTGCAAGTGGTTCAACTTTGAACCTAATCAATTATTCTAAAAGCAAAGTGAACTTAGAGATAAACATAGGGCTTGAAAGAGGCTGTAGACCTTCAATATTCGCTGGGAGAACCTTTAAGCATGTTAAATGTAGCTTTATATTATTTAGTGAATTTGTAAACAAGAGGTATTGTTGCCGAGAAAATCTGTTTCTTAAACTATCTTATGCAACGAAGACTAATCGGATATTTGTTTGCTAAACGTCGGTCCCAGTTTCATCGTCAACTTTAGGAAGTTGAGAAGTATCTGAGTACTCGCTTGTGAAGAAACTTATCCCTGCATCTTAAACTCTATTATAGTTTGTAACAGAACAGCTGGTTTCAAAATTCTGAAGAAAGTATTGTTGAGAAAATGACAGTTTGTTTAAAAGTTCATTCAAAATCACTTAAGACTAGACAAACAGAGTTACTTTTGAATTATAATGCCTTTTATAATTACATTTACTCAATAAATTTATGTGAATGAGCACCTAATTATGTTCAATACCACACGAAACTGATAATATCACACGAAACTGTCGATCAATGGCTGAGACAAGTCTATCACTCATATAAGTGCTTACGATCCGGCCGTCAAAACATTATTGAAAGCTGAAGAAAAAATAACTTCAAAAATCATATTCTTACATGACAGTGTGATTTACACAAGCAAGTATCTTCAAGTCTAGACGTCTTATGTCAAAAGAATGTTTGATTGCATCAATTAACGTCATTTTAAATGTCTTATTTTTAAAGCATTTATGAAATTTTGTGAAGCGCGTATTAAATATTACATTAGACTTTCTTTTAGAACCATTTTTTTTATTTACTTTAATAATTGCCTTTTGGTATGTAGTTCAATGTTATTTATTGACTTTAGTGTACAATTAAGTGAGTTTTTATTAAATAAAACTTACAACAATCATTTTATTAAAGCACTTGATCTAATAATCTTTTTTTTCAACAGTTTTAATTAGACGTTTAAGGAAAATGGAAATTGAAAAAGAAATTCGTCGTTCATATAAATTATATTCTAGAATGTACCCAATTAAAAGAAAACGCCTTATTCCACCAGGGTAAACTGAAATTCAATCTGGTTGAACATTCGTATTTGCGACCACAAGATTAACGAGGTAGCATCAAATTTATCTGATTGAAATTGCCAATATTATGTTACTTAAACTTCGTTCGAGTTATTGCTTTCATGCTTAAATCTAGATTAAAAATGAAATGATAATATAATTCATTTAAGAGTATAAAATTCAATTAAATCGTTATTATTATTTTAAATGTATGTATGCTTAACGTCAAGTTATACTCAAACTTCTCTTTATATTTTATTCAAAAGTTGTCCATAAGCAACGCTTCTAGTGATGTCTGGTTTGACTCTCAACTAGGTACTATTTTTATAGGGTAATGCGATGCTAAAGAATACTAACTGTGTTTGTACAGACGGCAATACAAGGTAGTAGCATCTGCCCAAGTATTATAACTATTAAATCTTATATATAAAATTCTCGTGTCACAATGTTTGTTACCATACTCCTCCGAAACGGCTTGGCCAATTTTTATGAAATTTTATATGCATATTCAATAGGTCTGAGAATCGGCTACTATCTATTTTTCATACCCCTATGTGGTACTAGGTAGGAAGTAGGCAGGTGCTAGGTAGAAAAATTGCATTGCAAAGCATGCCGGGTACAACTAGTATATTATAAGAATAAAGTCTTGAGTATAGAATATAATATAATAATATTGGTTTCTTAGGTTTACGCGAATGTTAGACATTGAAATAAAACTAGGTTTTATGGATTTTGTCGCGGTTTATTTTTGGATTTTAGGTCCCGACGTTTCGACACCTTTGCAGGTATCATGGTCACTATATTTCCAATCCTAAAAAACTCTTGGGCAATTTATACCGCGATCTGAATCGCTCGCAGTCTGAAACGACTGATGATCCTATCCTCAGAGGTAGTCCTATATAGGTAAACATCAAAGTCGATCGTAGCAGTTTTTTAATTAAAGTCGTTATGTTTATTTATGAGCAATCAATTATTATTTATCGATACAAATAATAGTCTTATTTTTTTCCTCATACTATAAAGTATAAGGAAAAAAATAAGACTATAGTAGCATGCAGTCACATCCGCATTTAGAGTTCGTAAAAGCGAAGAGATAACATAAACTATGACGTTGTCAGCTCCCGTGTGGAATGAACAAGTTAGAATTGCAACCAACGGTTGGATACTAGGTAAGTTAACAACTCGAATATAAATGCTGTTTTCTAATTACTTTAGTCACCTAACTCGGTAATGGAATTTATTAAGAATTTATCAATGTTGAATTTCTCAGCGGACCCACATTGTTGAAATGGAAACATTCTTATCAAAATTTGTTAAAAATGTACGTAAATATATTTATTTAAAAAAATTAAAACTTATCTCAATGAATAAAACTAACACGCGTCAAAAAATTCATCGTCATCCTTGTCAATGGCGGGAAACGTGCCAAGAAGGCTGGCAGCATTGCCACTTAATTTTAGTATAGTTGTAAGTGTTTTTTGTTATTTTAGATTTATTACAAGCTTTTAAAAATAAAGCATAACATCAAATTTCTTCATCCGACGAAAAAAGGAAATTGAGCTAAGTAAAAGTGTGAGTGCGATACGCAATCGACAACGCATTTGCACTTTTAGTAATAGAAAGTTAAATTAAATCAAGACATAATTTTATGCAGTGTTATAATAAAATTAAAATAACAATTAAATTTAATCCTCAATTAATTTATGTCTAATCTTATAATTAAAAATGTACTGAATTATATCATGAATTTAATAATTGTACACTTTTACTACACTAATTTAGCCAATTATAATTATAAACCTGAAGAATCCGGTTATATAACATTGTTGAAATAGGTCATACCTGACGCTTCTAAACTACTTGCTGGTTAGTTTAAGGTCGGGAAATGCTATAAAATTAATTTCAATTAAGTAGAAGCTCGAAGTTTCATCGGTACAACTGTTAATTTTATTACCACTGTCTTTAGCTTTTGTATTTTCAGTGTTCATTCTGGCTAATAAAAACCTGTGCTTATTTTTTACAATAAAATAAACGGTTGTTTACTTTTCCTTATTTTTAGTCTATCTCCTGTCCACTTCATTTGTTTACTGTAAGTATCGCAGAAAAATATTAATATTCAACGTATAACACCACACAATAAGTTTACAATGAAAGTGGTATAACTTCTAAAGAGAATCCTACTAAGGCAATTTTATTACACTTGTTTTTCCTAACGGATGTACACAGCTAACAGATACTGATTTTTGTTGACGATCACTACTTGAGAGATACATAGTGTAATAAGAAACTCTATAAACATAAAAATATTCCTTACCTTCGTTCAAATTTTTCCCGGTATCAACTTCAAACGACAGCATCCTTCCCGTGCTGTTATCCCGCGGGATGGTAACGAAAACACCGTCGTATAATTCCATTTTATCGTCTGTCTCTTGTTTTGGTACATGATGCGCAGACACACAGAGTATGAACAGAATCAGGAGGCTCAGAGTCGCCGTCAGTCGCGGTGCGTCCATTTTGCCGGTTGTTTGGCCAGTGCGCCGGCGCACGCAAGCCCCACCACGCCTTCTCCTTACCCCTAAAGTGATCTTATTCGAGCGCGACCATATCCACCACGATAACACTCTCGTTGTTCAGTTTCACTTGTAATTTGTGAAATTGGTTCATTAATCGTTATGTAATGACATAAAACTTTACAGTTGTGTTGTTAGTTTATTGATTATTGAACTGTCATTATATTATATTAACTTTTACTTGTTGTAATTTTATTCGATTAGTATTCATTTTACCCATTCTGATCTCATATCATTCTAAAAGAAATTTTAGACACGGCAAATTATTTAACATTTCAGATAATTACTTTATATGGTAGAGAAAATTGTAACTTAGCACCGTACATTACGATTATGATAAGCGAACTGTCTAGGTGTACTGGATTGCTAACGGTGGAAGTCACGGGAAGTGGAGCAAATCGATCCGACTACTTATAGCACTGGACCGAGAAGTCTCGTACATCAATGTAAACTCTTTCTGATTCATTAAACTTAAGTGTGCAATAAGTAAAGTATTACAGACTCCGTATGACGTTTGAAGCAGTTTGTTACCATGTTGTATTCTTCTTTTTTCGTATCATATTTTCCAGTCATAATCTGGATACAAAAATCGATTGTTTTTTGTTTGTTTTGAAGTGGTTACCTACTCTGGTCACATGGTCACTGAGACATAGGTATCTCATACTTTGAGACAGGCATGTATCCTTTATCCAATTTAAATGCTTTTCAAATTCTGCTTTATGTCGGAGACAGAGTTTTGTTTCGGAGGCTTGAGTTAATATTGTCACAGGAAAAGTTTCCTGTGTAGAGAGGTCAGTCGAAAAGGAAGTAGGTATGTGGCTGTGGTCATACCTTTGTATAAAACAAAAGCACAAAAATCCCTTTTGATTAAAAGCTTTGTTCAATTTTTATTAATTTCAGCCGTACCTAAAATGAAAGCTTGATGAAAAAAGCGAGAAAAAATGTGTAAGTATTAATATTCACATTATTTTTTTCAATTGTATTACTTTTCTTACATAATATTGAATAATTTACAAATATTCTATCTTGCTCACCTATATTCTGTTCTAACTAATAAAAAAATCTTATCTAACACTATAAACATAATATCCATTCAGGATTTCATTTATTTAATACTCGATAATGAATGTAAAATAATAGGTAATTACCTAACAAAATATTTCTTCGTGAATATACTAATTGTTTCTGGTCATACTTCTCACCTAATCGCTTAGTTCCGTGCTTCCGACACTTCTTGACATCAAATTATACGTGCGTGAATTTGTAACGGCAGCTTTGTCCATTAATTTTAACATTTCACAGTACACGTCAACTTAAATCTATAGTAACTGATGGATAAAGGAGCAATAAATGTTATAAATGTAGTTGATAAATGAATTAAAAGTGATAGCTCAAAATATTATTTAAAACAGAGTGGTAAAATATAAAAATGTACAAAATATGTGGTAAGGATGGCTTATCAATTAGATGATATATAAAACACTTTTTTCTTCATTTCATCGTTTTGAATTTCAAAGCTTGTTTGAAGCTTGTGTTTCCCTATGTTGTTTTTTTATGATAGAAATCTTTTACTTCAAGTGAATGTTTCACTTTAATATTTATAATACGAATATGTTCAGATATGAGACAACATACTCGTCAATAACTCTTTGCAGACATATTAAAAATTATCCAGCAAAGATGTAATGATTATCGAAAAATCTTTTAAATGCTTTTTAATGATTTTAAAGATCAAAACGAATGAAAGCCATATTAAAGACATTATTGCACATATACTTATACTTGAAATGATGATTTATGTGACGACATAACGTGTGAGTAGGTAGGTATAAAGTCTTTCGGTATATCGATTTTTTCATTGTTTTAATACTACTAATAAATAAAATCACAATATATTATTTAAATACATTTGATAGAAATTGCCCAAAATATCAAATGCATTTGTCTTCAAAATTATATGTCACGGCTCAAGAAAGCCATAGCCTATTTTGGAATAACACTTTTCCGCCTACACTTTTCCCAAGCTATATTGGAGTTTCAAGAATCACTCATTGCCTCTGACCTCGGCAACCCATTTTTCTGGGTAACGCATTATCCCATAGACTATTATTCTAATTGTTGTAATGACAACAATAGCAGAAATTGCTAACGGTTATAAGACCGTATATTAACCCGATTCTCTCAGTTGTCTTGTATAACGTCTAGTACGCAGGCTGACATAGTTACGAATACTTAGGGATTAAGTCAAACAGTATCATTAGTTAACGTGCCTTCTCACAACGCCTGGGAAATTCGCCAGTCCAATTACTTATGGAGAAACTTTCCATATGCCAAATGATATACAATCTTTAAAATGATATCAATTCTTTGATCATATTTTACAGACCGTTACAATAAAAAAGCCCTTAGGTGTGAAAAACATATTAAATAAAGTGGTTTTGTTGTGTACGTTCTATTAATTGTAAAGACATAATTTTTGCACTTTCTCCGAATCATGCATGTACATTACAAAGCATTTTTTCTTGTTATTTAAAAAACAACTGTTCACTAGTGTACAATTTAATAAAATGAAAAGAATAAAACAATGTAAAGGACATCATCCATTTTGGTCCAAATTCGAAAGTGCCGGCCAACAAAAAAAAATGTGATATTCTGACAGAGCTTGTCCTCCTAAGCATTTCTTACTATGGCACTAAAGCTGTAGCACCGCTTCACGCGATTTTATCCAGGGTTTAAAACTCTGAATTTTCATACATTTTTCGATCACATACCACGATATTATCGATTAAATGAATTTCTAAGAGGACAGAGCTTGACCTCCTTAGCATTTCTTTATATGGGACCAAAGCTGTAGCACCGATTCACGCAATTTTATCCAGGGTTAAAAATTCAGAATTTTCATAGGTGCAATTTTTCGATCACATATATTTTTTTTAATAATTTTATTTGTAACATTGATGTTAACCTTTTTTTTAAAGAGTAACCTATGGAGTTTCTTGCCGGTTCTTCTCCATTGGAATGACATTTTGGAACCTGCAACTAGAGTCAGTAATTTCATCAAAATCAGGGATTTTTGTAGGTTTTTAATGTATTTTATCATCATCTCATGTAATGTGCATATTATTATGTGAGCTATGCACTACATTTACAAAATATAACCACCAGCTTTAGGATTAGAGTATATAATTTTTACGCAAGACATTTTCGACGATAAAATACATTAAAAACCTACAAAAATCCCTGAATTTATTACTACCCCCAATCATTAACTATGAGCTAGCATCCATAACAGAACATTTCATTTGTGTTTAGTAATTCATTTAATGGATAATATCATGGTATTTGATCGAAAAATGTATGAAAATTCAGAATTTTTAACCCTGCATAAATTCAAATGGAGTGAAGCTACAGCTTTGGTGCCATATTAAAAAATGCTTAAGAGGACAAGCTCTGTCTTCCTAGTAATTCATTTTATCGATAATATCGTGGCATGTGATCGAAAAATTGTATGAAAATTCAGAATTTTTAACCCTGGATAAAATCGCGTGAAGCGGTGCTACAGCTTTGGTCTCATATTAAGAAATGCTAAAGAGGTCAAGCTCTGTCCTCTTAGAAATTCATTTAATCGATAATATCGTGGTGTGTGATCGAAAAATGTATGAGAATTCAGAATTTTAAACCCTGGATAAAATGACGTGCAGCGGTGCTACAGCTTTGGTGCCATAGTAAGAAATGCTTAGGAGGACAAGTTTTGTCAGAATATCACTTTTTTTTTTGTTGGCCGGCACTTTCGAATTTGGACCAAAAATGTATAGAGAGTGGATGATGTCCTTTAAGTCAGTTTATCTGAACAAAATTTACATAGTTTTGTTGCAGGTAAACCAAAAATATTATATTTTTGGTTCTTTCGTACTATCCGTTCTGAAGGGTTACCGTAAAGCAATCAAAAGGCACATTTTGTAACATTAACGATGAAGCGGCACACCGGAGTAAGCCTCATCCCAGGTTTTGTTTTATTGTTCTGATTTTAACCATGAAGGTCAAATAAACAAGTGTCTGAGATCGATAGGCAGTACTATGAAATTACAAGTATCTACAGAGAAGAATGGGTATTTTTTTAAATAAATAACCCAAGCATTACTGTGTTTCATGAACTAAAAAGTTTAATACTTTACAGTAAAGCAACATACATTAAAGTAACGTACGTGATACCTACGGTAGTTTAATGTATGTTAATTTATGATTTATGTAATAAAAATTATGCATAATAACGTACAAGTAATATTAAATATTATACATAGGTACCTATAATAATATTAAATAATGCATAATTTTTGTATATTTAATGTACAGCTTACACAAAGGTAAAAAAATAGGATTAAATCAGTATCCTTATTTGCCGCAGCCATGGAAGTGGTTTCTGATGAAATAAGTAAGAAAGAAGAAGTGCTTGTTCCTAGAAAATATGAGTTGGTTTACATGAGAGTAGTATTTTTTTTAATTGTTCACCTTGGAGGTTTATATGGCGCTTATCTATTTTTCACAAAAGCGAAGTGGCAAACTTGTTTGTGTGGTAAGTACATTTTTTACAACAATTTTAATTTAAGTTGATTTTATTAATTATATCTGGTATATCTACATGCATTCTCTACGACAAATTGATGTGATCTAAACTATTTGTAATTCCAATACTTTCATTTGTTTTGTAGCATATGTTATGTATGTACTAACAACAATGAGTGTGACAGCCGGAGTACACAGATTATGGACACACAGGGCGTACAAAGCGAAGTTGCCTCTCCAAATAATATTGATAGCATTTTACACGATGGCATTTCAGGTTTGTGCTTAGCGTATAAATAATATTATAAATGTTAGTTTTATGTAACATTGCCACAGTGCAACATCTAGGACTTACTCTGTGCAGGATTCGGCAATAGTCTGGGTACGAAATCACCGAGTGCATCACAAGTACAGTGACACAGACGCCGATCCTCATAACGCAAGGAGAGGATTCTTTTTCTCTCACATCGGATGGCTGATGGTGAGGAAGCATACCGAGGTTATAAACAAAGGAAAATCTATTGATATGAGTGATCTTTGGAATGATCCTCTCTTAAAATTTCAGCATAGGTACGTATTGAGTTTGTTAAGTTTTTTATTGCATGCATTTTTGGGTTTATGATTTGAATTTTTGAAAAACCTATACCTCCACGAGCAAGAAAGCGATTAATTTTTTCTAGTGTAGGGCACTTATTTACACGACGTATTTCTTTTTGTTCCAGATATTATTCACCTTTAGCTTTATTATTTACTATAATAATACCAACATATATTCCTGTATTATGGGGGGAGAATGTATCCGTCGCTTTCTTCGTAATGGTAATGTTTCGTTTCATGTTTTCATTAAACACTGCAAGCTTGGTAAATTCAGCAGCACATAAATGGGGCAACAAACCATATGATTTGAAAATTCATCCAAGAGAAATAAGCGTCGTATCTTTTTTAACTGTTGGGGAGGGCTTCCATAACTTCCACCACACCTTCCCATGGGACTACAGAGCAGCGGAGCTCGGGGGCTACTGTTTAAACTGGACAAGACTGTTCCTCGACTTGATGGCGAAAATAGGATGGGCGTATGACTTGAAGGTAGCGACAGAAGAAATGATAGAGAGCCGTGTGAAGAGGACTGGTGACGGGAGTCACCCAGTGTGGGGGTGGGGAGACAAGGACATGCCGCTGGAAGACAAACAAGCGATATTAAACAAAATAATTAAAAATTAATTGAGAAATTGCAGTCTGAAAAAACGATATTTTTATATATCAATTTTTAATTGCAATCTAATTACAATCGAAATACAAACAATGTTCATATTTACTTTTTACAACAAAAAGGAGTTTTGATTTGTTCTAACATTGCTGATAAAATATAATCATCCTGAGTACTTCTTAGAATCGTTTAGGAACACAGGTGTTGTGTAGGTGCTGTACGCATACTTCTAAGCGATACCAGTTCAAAACAGGTTAGAAACTATTCCGCCAGTAGGCCTTATAGTCTAGATAGGTTTTATAGCTATTTGTTAGTAAGAAGCCGACCCTCGGGCCTTTTATACTGGACTGTCTTATTTTAGTATAGGGACTCTGACGAGTTTCATTTAAACAGATCTAAAAAAAAGCAGCACATCCAACAGATGGATTTTCCCCGATTCACAGACGCCTGGACTGATTAGGAAAGTATTTTTTATTTAAAGGGTCTTCCAGGATTTCCCAAAAGATCCCATTGTAATAATTAGTCATGTATAAACAAAATAAAATAAGTTAGTATCAAGGAGCCGGTTGTGGGATCCGAAGAGATTTCAGGGATATTTTTTAAGCCCTATTATGTTAAGTGTGTTATTGATTCTCTTCTAATTTGAGATAATATCGTTTACTATATTACCTATTAGGTTTAACATTTATGTGTAATAATTATGACTGTTCTAATTAGATGGTACCGATCATGTTAGTTTGTGTTAGCTATTAGTTGTGACTTAGACAAGGGTAAGAAGTAATGAGGCTCAGAATTATTTATTCACAAGGATAGATGGAACAACTTTGGCAAGGAAAATGTTTTCCTCACGCTACTGTAAATAGTGTTTCTAATTTCGTATTCAAAGCAATAAGAATTAAATCCGGTGTTATATGGAGAAGGGTTCTTAAATGAAAGTGATAAGGGTTGTATTTGGCCATGGGCAGTTTTTTTGCCTTTCTGTGATAGTTAAGCTTGTAATAACTCTTCGACCTGGTAATAATTATTGAATTTCCGTACCTTCTAAGTTCCATTTTTGTTTCGGTTAATATAATTTATTATATTTAAACCGTATGTGCGTGCAACATATTTTTACTAGTCCTGTGTACGCACGGTTCATACAAGTCTTGTTATGGTCTTAATCAAATAAAAGTAGGTACATATTATACACAAAATGTTCTTGGAAGAAATAGCTAATCTTGACTAAACTAGGAAGTTTTCACGTGAGAGTAAGACTTTCATCTTCACAAATTCCTGTTTTAAGCCTAGTTAACACAATACCGGCGCATCAACCTGCAACGGCTGCAACCGGTTGGTGTAGCCCGCAAGGAAACAGGAACGATTAACATAGTACTTTCATTCAACCTCACGACAGGTTAAAAAACACCTTTACTGTATTAGTAGATATAGAATATAGATATAAATATTGTAACTATGAAATTGGCGACGGTGGCGGGATAACCTACATTCGTTCTTACCAAACTAGTCAATCGCGGCTCTTGAGAGGGACAAATGGAGGGAGAGTGGGGAGGCCTTTGCCCAGCAGTGGGACATTTTAGGCTCCTTATAATAATCATAAAATAATAAAGGTGTTTTAAGTATTTCGTTTGTTCAAACGAACTGTTCTCTGAAACTACTAGACTGATTTGAATGGAAGATAGATAGGGTTTTATTTCTTTGATGAGCTTACTACCAAACCCAGATATAATCAAATGATTAGTGACCTGCCTACAAAAAAATAATTCTTTCTTCATATCTCTATTATGTTCAAGATCCAAAACCCACTATATTCAATTACCTATGCCTATACATTATCTTTACTCCTATTTATTAAATACAAAACATGTTTTGGAGATCATGGTATCCGTATGCAAGGCAAATATAATGCAAAAAAATGCAAATACATAATATACCTACATAATTAAACCTATTTATCTTTTTTACTAAGGTCACGAAGAGACGAATTCGGATTTTTAAAGAGTAATTTTTTAATTTACCAATGTGAACTCAAGAAGGTTAATTTATGAGACATGCATTTAGTCAATTATGTCATTAGCAAACTTTTTCTTGTTACTGCACCTACCACCAGTGACCGTTCAAAGGTCGGCACGTAATTTAATTCTCGAAAAGTACAATAATCTGTTTTATGCGTGAAAAGAAATGGCTGCCCACCCGTATTCAGAGGTGACATTTTGAGTAAATTACGTTTTACACTACCTCTATAAAAAACAAATTTCGCTGGTGACCTTTATTGTTTTTTTTAAACGCATCGATAAATACCTCCTTGTTATTTTTCCATCCCCAAAAATAAGGTTTGTAATTTACTTGCATACCAATTTCGTAATATAACAAATTTTACCCAGCCCAACAGAAAAATCATTACCTTGGCAATCAGTTTAAAAAAACTGCATGTAATGGTGAAGTATATAGACTGAGATAAAATCAATGACATAGGTCAAGCGAAAAGTACCCATTATATTCATAGTGATTCGTGTGAACTTAGTAGAAAAGCGAGAGCGAAACAAATCTTAAAACGGAACGTGTGTTTTCCTTTTTCAAACTGCAACTCATTCATTTGTTTTTTGCAAATGTTTATTTAAAATCAATTTATGTTGAGACCGATACAAAGAAATGAACAAAACACGATCTCATTCAAATTGTACATAGACAGATAAAATAAAAACAAAGTTTCCGACGAATTGAGAACATGTAATTTTTTAGTTGGTTCCAAACTGGTAGACGAATAGTACAAATAAGCTTCATACTCTATACCTAACCAAGTAATTTGGCAAGAATGATAACGGTACCTATACTAAAGCCAATATGGAAAGAGAATGAAACGTTATTACTAATTAAGCTATTATCAACTTTGACAACATGTGTTTAAGTTCATTTTAGAATGACAAATATAACCGAAAAGGGCTTAAAAGTAATTTGAACGTGATGGAAACTGAACTATTAGTCATTGAATTAAGGTTCATAATCCCAAAGCACGTTCATTATTTCTTTAAAGTGGCTGAGGTATAGGTAGAGCCCATCAATTTAACAATTTTGATTGTTTAACTATAAGTTCATCTTAGGGTGCGTCGACATCTGACGAACGAGCATTACACGAGATGACGAGACCATTACACGACGCACCCTTAGATCCATTTATTATTGAAATGTTTTAACGCCTATTGTGTTTGGGATGGTTGAGGAAAATGTAATAAATACAAGTGACTGTATTATATTTGGTATTGACTGAAACATCAGTTTTAAATCGCCGGCCATCACGACAAAAAGTAGTCTCTGTTCTTCTTGAGATCCAAAATTACTTCATGCTAAGTTTCGTTAAAATCGGTTCAGCGGTTTAGATCTCTGTCTGTCTTGACAGACTTCCTTTCACATTTATAACACTAATGTGGATTATAATACACTTAATGTCGTTACAAATCTGTAAACATATTACGTAAAATATAATCTTGTTTATCACCGCAAGTAATTAATTAATGCGTAACGTAGAAATGTTTGGGATGACGTGTTGTTGTCATAGAGCAGCTCTATGTTATTAAGTAACACTTTGTAGACCGATAATCAGATTGGTTGGCACTTCGGTACACGCTACTTGGTACAATATGAGACATTAGTTTTACAATGTTTATGATACAAAGAGTGCATTGCACTTGTAAACTTGTACAATAACTTAAACCGCTTTCGTTTTCCATAAGGAAGTGTTTTATCTTATCGTGTATAAAAGTATCATGACCTTTGGAAATGGAAGTTTATGAGGAACATTTTGTTGTTTAAGGAATTTTATTGATGCATTTGTACAGTAAAAACAAAATTGCAAGTAAAGTTTCTACTGATTAAATAAAGGTGCTGTATTTAACAGAGTTTAAAAATATATTTGGATTCTCGACACCGTCCGAAATTTTGAAACCATTTGGACGATCCCAAGAAATTCGCGTGAGTAATCATCTCCCGAGCCTTTTCCCAACTATGTTGGGGTCGGCTACCAGTCATACCGGATTCAGCTGAATACCGTATTTTACATGGAGCGACTGCCTATCTGACCTCCACAACCCATTTAAATGGGAAACACAGTATCCCATAGTAAGACTCGCGTGAGTAATGACAAAAAATATTAAAAATCGACTCACGAAAGTTATTCATATCAAATAGTTTAAAAAGACTTAAAATTTCATTAATTACGACGCTAACATTTTTTAAGCATCGTAAATCAAGTAATTTTTTAATAAGTGATTTACTTTCTCACCTGACTAATTATACTCGCGTTTGAAAATAAAATACTTAAAGATAGCGTCAATCAATTCTTTCATATTCGCAACGAAAGCGTATTCAGTCAATTAGACTAAAAAAATAGATTAAAAAATATGCTGTTAAAGTCTACAATAGAAAGTCAGATCACACCCGAATTCCGCTCTTTCAATAAAATAAGTATGTAGTTAGGTAGTTTTATTTGGTATTCAGTCATGACTTGCAATTGTTTCGAAAATGTGCAGAAGAATGTAGTCTATAGTACAGTAGAAAACAATTCGGACAAGTGTGATTCGGTTTTACACACGAAAGATTCCGTCATCCGTCTTCGTGCCTACAACATAAGTAACAGTAAAAAATAAAAATAAAATAAATAAATAAATTTTGAATCTGCAACATAATGTAAAGGGTGATTTAGATGTTGCTTAACATTCGTTATTTTTTAAATGTAAACCAATATTTAACCTTTTTATTTAGGCTTGTCGGTTAATATAAAGAGGTAGCTTTCAACTATTTCACTTATAGTTTAATTCTACTTGAGGTTCTCAAAGATATAGGTACCAATGTATAACTAACTTAGACCTTGCCATGTCAATCATAATTTTATCACAAATTATAGTAGTATTATAGTATTTGCATATCTTGAAATATTAATTAATTAAAAGCGACGACTTATTTAAATAATTTATTAAATAATAATAATTGCTTAAAGCTAAATAAATCGTCTATCTTTCACAAATCTCACAGTTTTCGCGAGAGGCAGACGAAATTTAGTATCAATTACAAAAACATCAAGAACATCAATTTCATTACTTACAATAAATTGACGTTAATACTTAATGCTTTTATGTGTCGTATAAACGATTAAAAAAATAAATAGTTCTTAAGGAGTACCTAAATGCATTTTGTGAGGCTGAACTACTGTTCAGTCGTTGAGGTAGCCATAGCGTTTACTCAATTGGTGGGTTTTCGTTTGTGAGTCACCATTCTTGTCTACTTAGTGTCTAGTCGCGGATTTAGTCGGAAATAGTGACGTCGTTGTCTGATCGGCCCCACGGGGACAGCAGGGGTCCGGGGGCTGCCCAGGGCGCGGGGAGAGCGGGCGCGGGGAGGAACTCTGCGCGGGGGTGCAAGTGCACTAAGGGCGATGGAGAAGCAGCTGCGAAGAAGAACCTCGATACAGCCTGTGGAAAAGGATAGCAATTAAATAAAAAACAACTCTCATGTATTAAGCAATTGTTGTTAATATAAAGCAATTAATTGAGATGAGGATGCGTTAATACTTTAATGAGTTTATTTTCTTAAGTGGTGTTGACGGACAACTATAAAGGATTGAAAAAATAATAACTCGAATATTATTATTATCAGGTGATGTCTATGTCACATCATGACTTTAAAACAATTTCAAAAGGGTTAGGTTCTCAATTCCACCCTATATTTTATTATCTCCGGCAAAATGTGGTTAAATTCCAAAAATTATTTGTGTCACTGACACTTAAATAAAAATTAATAATGAAATTCATGTCACACATGAATTTAATTATTATTTTTATTTAACCAATATTTATAAATTAGGTTAAATCTTGTTTCCTTACCTGACTGACAGCTACAATGAGGAGCATCACTCCAATGGCGAGGTTCTTCACGGAGATGACAGCCAGAGCCATCAGCAGCGTGGAGATCACACCCAGCGTGAACATGACAGGCAGGAAGATGAAGGACAGGCGTTTCAGCGCATTGTGACCAAACGTACGGCCGACGTTCACGTCTGAAAAATAATAAGTAAGAATTTCATTAATTGTGAAATAATATCTAATATGCATATACCTACTTAAATGGATTCGACGACCCTCGTGGTCGAGTGGCGTACACACCGGTTTTCAAGGTGTCACCAGCTTTGAGGCTCCGGGTTCTATCCCGGGCATGTCAATTAGGAAAACCATCTCGGGTCTGGGTGTTGTGCTACCTTCGACGCTGAATTTTATAACACAAGTTTTTTACCTAATTACTTTGGGTTTACATTTATTGTTATTAATTGACGATACCGCAACTTGGCGTATTTCATGATAAGACCTAGGTATTTGACTTTACTTTTTACACATGAACGTACGTACGTGTAAAGTTTAATGGAAAGTCGAAAACAAAAGAAATGTTACCTACCTAATTTTATGTAAACGGCCGTAGCCAACTCGCCATATAATATTTTTTTAAATATTAAAACTGAAAGTTTTCTAAGCCTACTTGTGTTAAAATTATTCCGATTACTTAGTTCATTTAATACTTCGCACTTTAGTGTCTCAAGGCAAAGTATTAGCCACTTAATTAATGTAGAGGCGCATATTACTTTTAAAAGGAAAAGTTTCTAAGTTAAATAAATATTATTTAAATGATTATATCGAGTTAAAATAAAATAAGATAGAATAATTAAATCTTCACATTTTATAATGAAAAATTTTATGCTTACTTAAAGTTTATTTGAAATATTTATAATCGTTTATCGCGATTGCTATTCAAATAACTTACGTACCAAATTAAGCAAGTAAAGCAGATTACGAGAATCTAAGCACGTGTTAACTCTGCTATGAATGAACAAACACATGAGAACGGGTTTCTAATAAGTATTCTGCCGACAATTAGTCGAGATCTAGCTCAACACGTGTATAACATAATACACCTGTAATACCTTGTAACATGTCAAATGAATCATCAGAATTAAATGCGATAAATCTTCTAAAAAATCTATTGATTAACCTGTCACTGGCTGCAATTTAAGAGAGCTGTCAAAATCAAAGATTAATTCAACAAAAACACGACATTATGTCATTTATTAGTCAATCATTTACGGACAGGTTATTATCTACGAAATATGAGGAAAAAAGATTTAAAAACTGTTTACTATTTCAAGCCATTATTTTGTATTTATGTATCATAATTTTATATTGTTATTTTAATTGAATTTCGTAAATTGTTATGGATTTTTATGTAACTTGCGATTAATAGGATTACTTTTGCATAATGTTTGCGCTACAAAAAGATTATTCATAACAGCTATCAATCTTAACTTTCTGCATTCTAACTTAACTAATGTATGTACGCATAATTGTTATATTTAACATTAAAAATAAATGCATATTTTACTATAATATATATAAGATTTTTCATTAGAAGATCCTTCTTCATTAGTTAGGGAGCTTATATAAAGAGAAGTAGTAGAGAAGACTGATATACATTTTTATATCTAAGCATTGATTTAGCAGACAATAAAAGGACGCCTTAATTTTCAGACAGCCGTGAGATGACATGTTTTCAGCAAGGTCTTTCATATATTAATGAATTTTGCATATTAAATAATTAAAAATTACCTTCACTTAACAAATCCTTTGCTTCCACATTATCACACTGCACTACCGAAACGAAAATGACGACATAAGTCAAGGTCAAAAGGGTGAGCTTGCACATTTTTCTGCACTTATTAATTTCAGAGTAACAATTAGTTGATCTCCAGACGCCTGCTGGTGTGTAACTGGTGGGCTGTGTGCCTGTATGCAAGGATATAAAGTGTCTGGTAGAAGACAATGGCGAGACCAAACAGTCACGACAAAAGAAAGCGCAGGACAACGTGACCGCGCGGTAGAAATGTCGGCCCCGATAGCTACTCCGCTTAAGGACTAACGTGGAATCATTAACGGTGTGCATGCTCCCTTGGACATTGATTTGATCCTTATCAAGACAAATGAAACGGTGAAAGTAATAATCACCAACCTATAAAGTACAAGGACATGACAAACTTAATCTGACTAGGAATTCATTAATTTGAAATTCCTCTCTGTATTTGCTGAAATTCCAAAAGGATTCTGTAGTTAGAGAAGTGCTTTTGTTTTTCCGTTTATTAAAAACGAAACAATATTAAAATTAACATAAAAAAAAATATCTGATTGAAAAATTTAATGTCATTGTTTTTTTTGGTAAATGTTGTAAATGTATTGCATAACTGTACGACTCTACTGTACTTCGTTGTTTCATTTTAATTTAATGAAATCGATGTAAATGCAAAATTCTAATTATCTTTTTATTGCTTATCGAATGGCTATTTAAAAGTTAATGATGTTATTTATAGACTCAATACACTTGACATTGATACAAGTTAGTATAAAATCAATCATGTGATACTCCTGTAAGTTTTGCTTTAAGTTAATTGCCTGAAATCATGTAAGAATAGTGAGTGAAATTATGATTTGCGTGTGGGGCATAATTAGTGAGCATTAATCAGGAATCTTGTCACGTATATTGTGGAGAAACTCTTGGTGCTGGTGTGTAGGTGCGCGGGGCAGCGGCGCGCGACATGGCGCGCGTGCGGACGTCTGCGGCCGTGACCGAGCGTATGCTAATCACACACTAACTTAGGCAATATGGGCCATTTCCTGTCAACATTGAATACCGAAAAATCCGAACGAAAGCTATTTACATAGAATTTGGAGCAAAATTAGTACTTTCACGCACATTTCATTTTCTTATTGTGATTTGTCAAAGCACGACGCGCGACGGTGTTGATTTGACATTCATGTCGTGAACTCGTGACAGCTGCAGTTTATTCAAGTCTCGGATTCCCTCGGTGCAACATCACGATTTTTTTTATACTGAATCTAAAATAAGTATGTTAAGGATAAGTTTAGCGGATATTGATTCCGTATAAGTACTTTATTAGATCTAACATACATTACACACGAACAATAACAAAATTAACTTTTAGTACAACACGATGAACTTAACAAGTTATTTTTTAAATTATTCAATTACATAAGCTAAATCGATCAAAATATAACATTATAGGTACCTATTTTGTCTGTAAAATTATCTTTTAAACCCTAAACGAATGTAAATGAGACCAAGAGAAACAGATTGCGGACGATTAGAATAGTTCTAGTGGAAAATGTCAATATTTATTGATAGAAGATATCTATAAGTTTACTGTAAGTAATCCTTATCTAAAAATTATGTTATACAGGGTTGATACAACCGATGAGATTTTCTTTACTCTATATAATCTAGTTACCATTTTTAGGCTTCACAAGGCGTTGACGAATAATTTCATTTTTCCTAAAGGGGTATCATCTGGTATGGAGTTATTTTACAAAATTTCAGCTCAACTGAGCTAATTAAGTATTGATAACTAATTACCAAATCACAACCAGATCGCTGATGTGATATTAATCTTGTAGTGCGGCAAGATGTTTAAAATCAATAGAAAACAGTACTTTTTATTCAAATTTTGAACGATTTGTACACGAACAGGTTCAAGCAAAAAGCTTTTCTATGAAACATAATCAATTACCATTCTTGGCCATTCACAGGCTGCAAATAAACATTTATGAAATCACACGTAATATAGATGCCATTAGATGAAAAAAAGAATAATAAAGCACATGCCAATGTATTTATAAAAACAATGAAATCACGTAACTCGTAACGAAAATGTCCCATTGTATAACTGATTGGTTTTTGCCGATAGTGTAAGTAAAGAGCCTTCACATTCACACCATGCATTGTGAGAACAAATGAGAACGAAATTAGTTTTTGTGTAATCAGATATCGTTTTACAGAACGATATTGAAAGCAAAAAAATCATGGCTAAATGAATGTAAGGCCTGTGTTATTTTCTCCGAATATTAATTATGAATTTGACGTCGATACATAATGCGAAATTTCAAATCAATTTGTCGTGTGCGTTTTTGGTAAAGTAAAAGGAGAAAACTACGTTATTTTTTTTTTATTTACATTGCGAGTCATACTTTTTTATAGGTAGGTACCTACCATTTATAATTATAATTTAATAAAGCTAAAAATAAATAAATTAATTAAAATCTTAAAATACCAGATGAATTTAAAAAATCTTGAGAGCACAATTCTCGAGAAAGGTTATAGGCTACTTTACATTACTTTACATATCAGCAGGCCGATTAAACCCGCGAGGCAGAGCTAGTATTAAATAATTCTTCTCTTAAAAGTTAACTTCCTTGAAGAGCTGTAGACATTTACATAATATTTTAGTAGAACTTAATAACTAGACGTTGCATTCATTATGCGTTGCTTTCCACTGCAGTTACATTAACACCAGAATATTTAAGAGTTTTTTCGTATTTACTTTCATTTGTAACCGTCGGGCTTCGTACATGCTATAGTTTACAGTATGGCGTGCTGAACGATAATAAAAGCCATTTTATATTTAAATATAGCTTGTACAATACACCTAGTCTATTATTTGTATGTATTTAGTGTTAAATGCATGATTTAAATTTATTGGTTACTATGAAATTCTATGAAAAGAAAGAATATTGTTTCAGTTATCAGGAAAGGTATTTTAGCATTTATCTATTTTTTTCATGTTTGTTTAATGTTTATTTCACAAAATATATGCTTTGTGTATATTTTGTGAAATAAAAATATGAAATTAAATAAATGTTACGCGCGTATATCTCGGTATTCAGTAAAGGTTCAGAAAATCGAAACAAGATAGAAAAAATAACAAATAGCGTTGGCAAAAAATGTCAACGTATACATTTACAAATATATTTTTAAAATAAAAACATTGACCTTTTGTGGCATAAGGTTTAAAGAGACATACAA
The DNA here is from genome assembly GCA_905475315.1 of Autographa pulchrina. Lineage (NCBI taxonomy): Eukaryota > Metazoa > Arthropoda > Insecta > Lepidoptera > Noctuidae > Autographa > Autographa pulchrina. The sequence goes on from FR997768.1 coordinate 10,123,696, forward strand.
AATTTAATGTTAAAAGGGCCCAATTTTTTCCGGCCGTTGACATGGTTATATTAAAATTTGTCCCCGTAATTGAGCATTCCTAAAAGCCAAATAAAACCTATTTTTAATATTATTTGGGTCAACATAAATTGGGTGACTTTCGCCTATCAAAAACAACGGAAACAAAAAACGTTAAGGTGCCAAAGTATAACGGAAGTTTTGACAAACTCATTGACAGTGCCTTATCGATAGGAAAGTGTGAGTTAATTAAAAGCGATTGTTATTCATTCATTATTTCAATTGGTCCTTCATTTTGAAGTGCAATGAAACCAATTGATTGGAGACTGTTTACTATGTCACTGATACTTTATGTTGCTGCGAGACGTTGCGAAAATTGTGACTTATATCGAGGTTTCTAAATATTCCCTGGTGTTGGTAATATAAAGCGGAATGATTGGATGGCCAACTGATCAATCGCAAATACTATAAATAGCCTGCGTGAAAATTCCATGTACTTGAGAAACTGAAGTTAATGCAAGAAAATATGCGAATCCGTTTTAATTTCAATTGTTTTTAGTATTAAATGATTTCTAGTCAGTGATTTTAGTTTTTTAATTAATTCTGAAAATGTAGGTGTGTTAAAAAAAGTACCCAATTTACGTATTAAACAATGTTTTACTTTTCCTGGCATGTAACTCAATATACACCTTCATAATTGATTGGCGAGGAAGTATTAAGGCATTAATTTAAGGAAATGCACATGTCCAACGAAATATTTATTGTGTTGACGTTCGCAAGCGCTTTCGCCGGGTGTGGTGATGCACGTAGCATTTGGTAGCGAGTAGTGAGGGCTGGGGGGGCCCGGCGACAGCGCGCGGCCTCAGTCCAGCCGACGCGATGCGCCCGCTCACCGCACTGCTCATGCTAGCAGCGTGCCAGTGCTTACACGCACTCGAGACTGCACCAACGTCACGTGACAGCATCACAAGGACCATACACTCGCTGCTCGGGGAACACTACCAACCCATAAAACGTATTATCTCTTGTACACACTCATTAGGTACCGGAAAATGTCTTAGTGCCCTCAGTGTGTGGCGAGCGGAACGCGCCATCGAAGCATACGCAAAGGACCCCGCGGCCCGATTCAACTTGACCGAGGATGTGGAACAATTCCCATGGAAGAAGTACAGTAACACCAGCGACGAACAGCTGTTCACACAGCTCTATGATGATACTGAGAAACTGCTGCAGTTCCGGCCTCTTGCACTTAACATGATACCCGGTTATCAATTAACACTGGGCTCCAAAGGAAATGGAACGATGAACGTCGACATCTATAAAAGTAAGTAAATACACAATTCAAAGTTTTGTTGTTTACTTCGCTTCAAATGAAACGGTTGCAATAAGGGATCAATGAACCCCAACTGTAAACACACTGTGCCAAGTGAGCTCACTTACTTGTTATGGAATGTATTACTTTAGAGGAGCTTATTTTAATTTTTCGTGTATGAAGTTTCTTCTATACATTTATTTTGGGATATGTTTAATTGTGTAAAATATTTAAAATTTATAAAACGACTACAAATTAATGTGCAGCAATTTTGGAATTATTTATTCCAAAAATAGGTTGTTAAATGTATTATGTGCTTAGTTTCATATTTTATTATTCAGTGTGTTAATTCACTGTACATACATACTACATCGTCTACATGTACAAATATGCTTAATGTGCATTGTGCATACGCAACAATAAACGTTCTATTGTTTGTTTTTAATGACATTGTACCCGTTATCTATTACATCAAACTTTCCATCGAAAGTGTAACGCTGTTCAAGCGTTTCCAAATAATAATACAATTTCACTTTTTAAAACCATTATTTTTACTTTCAGGCGACGACGCGGAGTCTGGTAGGAGTAGCATAAAGAAACTACAGAAAACATTCTACAAGTTCTCACCGATACTTCTAATACCGGGCCTAGTAATGTCAGCTATATTCCCCTTTATATTACCTGGCTTAAAAATGATGACTCTCATGGTCGGAATGATGAACAACATGGCACTAATGGGTGCAATTTTCACGATGCTAAGAAACAACGCCTTCAACGATAAGTATGAACATAAAGTTGTGTATGTCAATAGTGGATATGAGAATGAAAAGTTTGCTGCAACGAATACTGAAGAGCATATTCACACTGATCACTATGGTATGCTTTACGATGGTGGCAAGAGACCTGTTAAACATGAAGACCATAATTTTGGAGAAGACTTTGATAACGTTGAGGAGCTACCAGCATTGTCAGTAAGCCCAGAATGGCTCAAAGCATACGCAGACGGAAAAATGTTAGCGATAATAGGAAAAAATAGAAACAAACAGAAGAATTAGCCGATCACGCCTACTTTATTAAAACTTGCCAATTTACATACTTGTTGTTAGGAATGGCCTTTGGGATTATAATTGCTTTAAATTAAGTTTATTAATTTATTATTTTTAGCATAAGTGATGTGGTGAGTCTTTCGCAGATTCTTTTGATATCTTTCTTTATTCGTCGCGTAACTCAATTAATCAAGTTTGAGCAATCAAAATGTCTTTGACTTCGTATGAATTGAGCTCAATAACTATTCCTTTTGATCTAGTGGTTAACTACATTGAAATTAAATTATATATTTAAAACTTGACTAAGTTAGGTTCACTTACAGCTCTCTCTCTTACGTAAGCTTAATAAACTTACCGTGAAACAAGTTTAATAAGGAAATAATTTTAAAGTTTTAGATAGGGCCTTGAGGAATTATAGATACCTAATGCAAGTCTATCAAAAAAGTTTGTATTATTCGTTGAGCCTGGAATCATTCTACTAGGGATACCGGTTTAACCAACATTAGTCTCCTTTATATTAACATTAGTTATAAATCAAATAAGACACAAATTCTGAATTTCTTATATAAATGCTAATATTAATTGCGAACCGGGGTACATAACAAGTTGCGTCATGAATTAAGCCGGCAATCTGCGACAGATATCACTAACCTAGAATTATAATTAAGGTTATTTTACAGAAAATAGGTATTATTTGTAAGAGTTAGTAAACAGTTATGTAACATAATGCCCAAAACTTAAGTACCTTTTAGCTGTAGCTATTTATTATGTAATGTTCTATAGTTGCTTAGTATATTTGCCCAAAGTACTGCCTTCCCAGAATTTGTGTTGCCCTTGTTTTGACTTCTAGTCTATTCTGGTTATATTATTGTTAATTTATTATTTATTGTTAAATATATACTTTACCTAAACATTTTGTTATTTGATTTATTAAACATGAGAACAGTGCCTAGAATGTTTGCATTATTCAATTTCAAAGAAGTTTGAAAGGCATCCTTTCCAAGCTTAGTTGAAATGGTACAACTACTTGCACCTCGTTAGTACTAAGGTATTAGTCCTGAGTCTTGTTCAAATCAAATCAAATCATTTATTTCTTCATGTGTTACAAGGTGTTACATAATATTATTATTAAATGGTGTCAACATGACCCTGTTAGGGCGCGGCGTAGCAATTTTTGTTATTTGTTACATAGCAATTTCACTTAAAAATACTGACTAAAACTAAACAGTTTAATTTTTATTTATCTTCAAAAAACTCTTGCAAACTATAATAACATTTCTCAGACAGACCCCATCTAACCCCTAGTTGCGTTTGATCCACGACTTTTGGGCCACCCTGTATATGCGTCTCCCAAACTGCGCCCTAAAGCTATATTAACAAAGAGACACTATTTGCAACACAAATGACGCCTATGACAGAAGTGGAGAATATCTGTGCTTCGGAAAAAATGTCCGTAATCTGGGGGCACGGCAGTGCCCCAGCCAAGTCTCGAGCAAAACGGGCACGGCCGTACCATTCTTTTCTCGAAGCGTTTCGCGGCTATTTCACCCTCCCTGTATCATCGATACTCACAAAGCTAGGGGTTTAGGTTTTCGATGACCTAGATTAAGTATTAAAACAAGCTCAGCCTCAAAACTACATGACATTTAAACCAATAGTTTACGAGTAATGAGCGATCAAAGTTACACCATTTTGTCACTCACTGACTCACTCACTGACCGATCATCAAAAATCTAAGGTACTTCTAGCAAACTTAGAACCTTCAAATTTGGCACCAAGATAGGTTTTTAGCTACATGCAAAGGGAAAATTATAAAAACGGAAATAAATTTTATACCTTAGTAAATAATATGAAACAAATATATATTTGCGGTTTTACAAGAACATGGTATATGAATTTTGACTGCATTGTTAACTTTGTTCTTTGTTTATGTACAAAAAGCAAATTTTTTTTTATAGCAATTTTGTTTATTTATAAAAAGAAAAGAAAGAGACCTACAAAAAATAAATGAGATCCCACCAAAAACATTCAATGTAAAAAAAGCCAAGTCTCTCTATGCAATTCTTCCATCGTAAAAAGTTTTGAGATCGCATAGGAGCCAAGTCCTGTTCAACTTAATTTGTAATAATAAATCAATATTTTGTGACTATATCAATAGTTTTGTTTACATTACAATAATAGTGACTTGGCCATGAGCACAATAAGATACAAATATAAAACGGCATATTTGGAGGAGTTGCAAGTAAATAATAAATAATATCAGGACACCTTAACCGACAGTCGGTATCATCCAAGATCAATGAACTGCACATGCACTATGGCGCATGTTTAGTCCATAGTGATCTCAAATTCCAATCAGTTACAAAATCATGTCCATAATATATATAATATATAAATTCAACGATATTTGCACGTAATTACAAGGAGCAAACGACCTTTAACTTGTGCTAATGGCCAAGTCACTGTTATTGTAATGTAACAAAACTTTTGATATAGTCACAAAATATTGATTTATTATTACAAATTAAGTTGAACAGGACTTGGCTCCTATGCGATCTCAAAACTTTTTACGATGGAAGAATTGCATAGAGAGACTTGGCTTTTTTTACATTGAATGTTTTTGGTGGGATAGTTTTTAAAAAAATACAAACTGCTTGAATAATGAATATGATGATGTCCATTTTGTTGTAGAATAAACTTAAAACTTGCACTACTTTCTTCGCGTGTTTGTTCACAATTAGTTTTATTTAAGTACCCAATTAAAGTAAGGTCCAAAACAAACAAATTGTAGTTCATCCCTTTTCATCAATACCATGAGATAAAATTTTATTATCGACGGCAGTTAATGGAAAATCGATACTTGTGGGAACACTCTAAACTGACATCCAGTAAACAAACTTCGTCTTGGAGTTTCTGAAGTTTACTTACGTTAGGAAGGAAAGTTTGCAGCCACACTCTGGTTTGTTGTTTGGTAAAAAATTAAAAATAATTATGTATACTAGAAAGTCTCTAACAGAACATTGTTATTATGTATAGCCAAAATGGTATAAATTGACCTATTTTTACTTTATTTTACACTAAGTATATTATATACTAAGGTTTTGGCTAAAAGCTCTTGTTGATAGATAATAACAATGTAGTGTTAGAGACTTTCTTACATTTTTGCTTTTTAATACATAAAGCAAATGTAGTTCATATTATGTTTTATGACGCGAATAATAGGAAACGTCATCTCCTTCCTGGAGTATCCCCATGAATTATATCTATATAGTCAGGAAAGGCGTTACAAGATAACAATTAAAATCAACGTGGCTAGATAGCGTATAATAATTTTTCCGAAGGCTATCAAAACAATGCAAATAGATATGTCAATATTTACTCTCTTTTATAGACCATTAAATTATAAGACCACGAATTTGTACAAACAAAAATATAGAGTTTATACAAACGGGAGGCTGTTAGCAACCCAAGCAATGTTTACTGGATAGAAATAACGACAAAAATGCAAATTTCGTAGTCAACTGACTACTTTGTTGTACTTAGATCTAGTTGGTAATCGGCGTTAGACGATACAAAACCATGTTATAAAACTTTTTTTTCATTAGCGATTATTACTAGTTGTCAACCTAGTTAGGCTAGTAGCATTTTGTGTAGCCGTACCTACACAAAACACCACGAAATTATACGACCGCTAGAAATAGCAAAGTTACTGTAATAAAAAATAGCGATGTAAGTTTTGTCAGGCGCTTAATATTATTGTTTATTCTTAATTCTGTAAATAAATAAACGTTTCACTAAATCAAGATGATAAGGCTGGCCGATATTGACCTGCCTGATATTATTAAATTTATAAGAAATCCCACTCTACGACTGTTTTATTTCTAACGCAAAATAAATTAATTTCTATTTTTCTTAGCAAACCGCAATTAAGTTGAAAATATTTATACGAAAAAAGTTAATCCTACATTAAATTGCGTGAATTTCTGGGAATTTCTTTTTTTTAATATTATAAATCTCCTGTATAAGTATCTTAGTAGATATAATTTACCCGACACATTACTTTTTCGATATACTACTAAAATAATTCCTTTGATATTTTAAGCCCCTTTTCAAAGCAATTGAGCAAAAGACGTGAAATGTCTTGGCTTTTATATTTTGTGGTTTATTTTTTATATAGCAATCTGCTGTCATTTACAGCAATTCCTACTTGATTCTAGTCAGTCAGTAAGAGTCAACTCCAGAGTTTTTGGAAATGTGCTTTTTTGTCTAGGTAACTGTTGTGACAACTTAATCGACAACCGATTTCGAATGTAACACGCGGGTTTATGCTCAGATATCTATAAAAATAAGTAATTTTTTAACAATTCAATTTATTTAAAAACAAGCAGCAAAGATTTTTTTATATATAATAAAAAAATCAAGTATTTTCATACACAAATAACTTCTACAGGCATTTGTGTCAAATTTATGTTCCAAGATCAAGAGGGAATCGAACCCGCATTAACTAGTAGTTAAATACAGTGGTGAGTTAGTGACCTATTGGTCAACCACTCGGCTATCCGTGCAATTGTTCAATCACTAAGTATATTGTCGAAATAAAACAATACAAAACATTTCATGATTTATTTAAAAGTAAGGTACTTATCATAAAAGGTACTCATAAATATAATTTTTGCAATTATCCGTTCCGAATGTTCCGTTGCAAAAAAAAATATAAAAAAACTTAAAACAACTTTGTGTCAAGTTTCATTAGAGGCCTGAAATATCTTTAAATAAGTGTTGTTTATAACAAGCTTACAAAAAGCACAACTTATTTAAATATGATGCTAAACAGGCCCTTAATATCGTAATAAATTAAAAATAAATACAAATAACAGTCACCACGAATCATTACAGAACATATCACATAAATACTAAAGTAGTACTAGATATACAAATCAATTCAGTCACCTTACCAATAGTATCTACCCCCGATCTCAACCTTTTTCTTTAATTTAGAACCGCAAGTTATAAGCCTGATACCTTATATTAAATTTACTTGGTAATAATATATACCTACAATATCAGAATTCAAAACATATACAAGGCCGAATTAATATTTGACAATTCCTATTACTATCGCATTTATTTATTCAAACATGTTTTTTCACTCCATTTCTGATATTGAATTAATAACACGACGCGTAACAGAATTTTATAGACTGAATCTACGTTCATCGAATTTAATACACGCTGTTTTCGCAGTATGTTCTAACTTCTTAGTAACTAGGGACACAAAAACATGCGACATTCTTTCTGATAAACAAAACATTTTTTACATAAAATGCTCACAAAATACATTAACAGTCAGTCACCAGGAATAATGGGGACATTCGTTTTACAATACAAAAATTAAAACAAATTCCATTACTTGAGGAATCTATTCAGTTTTTTTATGAACTATTTCAGCAAATTGTTTTTCTTCCTCAGTCATATCCGTGTCATCCCATCCCCAGATGGGGTTCTCTGGATGATGGTGACCGTCATCTTCTAGACCTTCCTTAGACCACGGATGCGAGCCATCTCCTGTCCTGTTCACTCTTTGCCGGATCATATCAGCTGACACCGTCTTTAAATCGTAAGCCATACCTGTGAGAAGAAAGTAATTAGAAACTTTTTCCATTTAGCAACTCGAATCTATGTTATAAACTACCTAACTTGATTATACTCTAATGTAATATCGACATGCCACGAGAAACAAAAGCAATACAAAATTTATGAATATAGCTTTGATGAAAAAGTACGTTTCTGGAATAATAAATCTATAACAAAAGCATGCCTTCATAACGCTAAGTAAACTGCAAAGGAGCACGTTTTGAAAGAGGCGTGCTAAATAAGACCGCAGTTAGTCTGTGCGCAGGCTTTGGCTGCATCACAAGACTGCAAAGGAAAAACGTGATAAAAAGTTGTCACTACTTTACTTTAAAGTGACAGAGACATTACGAGACTTTGAATTGCATGGCGTGTAATATACTTTATATGATATTCTAAAGTTCCGTAATATAAATATATTTATAGTCTACTAGCTGATTCCCGCGACTTCGTCCGCGTCAATTTCTTAAAATTGCGACTATAATTTGAGATTTAAACTATCCTATCTCTCAAGTTGGATCGAACTGCACATGGTGTGCGAATTTTATTATAATCGGTTAAGTGGTTTAGGAGTCCATTGAGGACAAACATTGTGACACGAGATTTATATATATTAAGATGTTCAAGCGGCAAGACACTTGTTAGAATCTTACCATGTTTAGCGGCGAAATCGATTAGCGCAGTAGAGAGGTTTGTACTATAGTTTCCCAGTTCAGCTGCTTTGTAGTCCCATGGGAAGACGTGGTGGTAGTTGTGCCAGCCTTCGCCGAATGCACAGATGGCGACCATCTTATTGTCTGTAGCGCCTATGTTTCTGAAATAGCAACAAACTGCGTTAGACGGATACAAGTCAAACAATAATTTGTAATCGCTGTATCGAAACTTCGAAAGATAAACATAATTTACAACAATCAACAAAGAAAACAAAGTACTGCAATCAATTTAGAAAACATTTCTAAAACAGTAACACACAATCTCAAAAAATAACGGAAGAGAGAAATAACATCTTTTGTGGCTTTGTAGAAATCTTGGTGTTCTCATTTTAACGGGGTTTAGGCACACTGTTTTGGACTAGATACATTCGCAAAAAAAAAAATTTGAATGAACCGGACGCGTCAGGTGTCTATTTTTGTATTCATCGATATCGACAATTAAAATTCATTTTAAAAACGAGGTTGACGTTTAGTAAGTAGGCCCTTTTTTTAAAACTTTCACAATCTGCTATTATTGTACTATAGTTATGTTTTATTAAAAAAACCGGTCAAGTGCGAGTCGGACTCGCGCACGAAGGGTTATGTCCCACCGTTGTTGTATGAGAGCCCCTCAAATCTTTATTTTATTTTGTTTTTTGTATTTTTTGTTACAGCGGAAACAGAAATACATATTTTTTTTAATTTCCATCTGTTAGCTATGACGGTTCTTGAGATACAGTCTGGTGACAAACGGAAGTCTTAGTAATAGGGTTCCGTTTCTACCCTTTGGGTACGGAACCCTAAAAAAGAACTGTAATCGTGTTTAGTAATATAATCGATATTTCAGGATGTTGGTCGTTAGTTAGTCTCTATTACATAATACGTGATCACGCGATACACAACAGCATGCAATTTACATTTAAATAAATTACCGAAGCAATTAGGTACAAGTTGAAGAGGTATTTTAAATAGAAAAAGAAAGTTTCCGAATAATATTTAACCCAAATACTCAACCCAATAATCAACTGCATTATAATAATAATTAAACCTCGTTAAGATGCCATTATTTTCTGTATTTATTACCAGTCAGCTTCTAGTCAATCGCTATGCAATAGGCCTGTCCAAGGTTTAAGAGATATTAACCTTGGAAGAAGTCTCAAGGTCAGTTATTCAGGACGCCTTCAGAGGAAATGTAAAACACTATTTACGATTTTACGCTACAACTACTAGAAAACAATTTCGAAGGTCAAACAAATCGAGCTACCTATAACTTAGATCAACTAAACCCATTTAGATCAAACACAACCAAAATACGAAAATACATAAATAAACAATAATGGCTTATTTACAAACGAGTTCTTTTAAATACACTTTCTTTAGAAGAGAACTCAGCCATTTGCATAAAGTAGGCAGAAATATTTTTATGTACGCAAGTATTGGTAGGTAGAATAATCTAAATATGCCTACATTTCAATAATATTTGGTGGAAGCAACTACTAGGCGTAAAGAGGTCAAGTATCTGCTAGTGCTACATATTTAATACTTTCACCGTATATGAATCACTTCGGATAAAAAAGTGAAAAGTTGATCTTACTTGTCGTAGGGCCGGTTGCCCCAGATATGGGCAGCTGAGTTGACGAGCCAGGTGAAGTGCAGGGCCACTGTGTATCTGGTGATGGACGCCACGTACCACGAGATCCAGGCGTTCTCGCCCCAGAAGTAGACTGGAATCCAGGCCGGGATTATGAAGCAGAGAATAGGCATCACCACGAGATATGTTCTGGAAAAAAATAATTACGATAAAATAATAATAAAGATAATATTTTATGGGATTGATTTTAAGCCGCGAAAAAAATCGATATTAAATTACACTATTATGAAGATATATAAAACACAATCAATGTAAAAACCACAACATTTTCCACATATTAATTAATTTCAAAATTAATTTTGAAAACGCAAGATTATTATTGTCATCTTCAGTTCAGGTTTGAATGATTCATTCACTATAAATCATTCATGTACGCTAAGTATTTTAATGAAATAAGTAGGTATTTGATTTACTCTGAATGAGAATCTTGTAGAGTTTAAGCTTGGCTAATAAATTAAATTATTTAAGTCGATTAATAATAATAATAATAATAATAATAATCCATTTATTTCAGGCATCAAGGCCCATATAAATATATACAATACTTATACTACAATTATACAACTTAAAAAATACTATAAATATATATAACATAATTAACTAATACTAATGTACACGAGGTGTCGGCGTCGTGTTTCGCTGACTGGTGTTACGTAGCTGATTAAACCCAAACAAGTGTGTTCAGCTGTAAGAGTTTTCATTCATAAAGTGTCTCAAAATTGAAATAGTCGAGAGATTCATTTCATTTTAGTTACATTTGAGAACTGCTAAGCATGATAGACTGTTGAGAAAGAGGATCGTAACTTTAACCCCACATCACCTCACTATTAAAGACTCCTTGAATTCTGAAAGTGATCCCAAAGCAAGCAACTGAGTAAACGATTTACGTTTATTTTTATCTTTACTTATAGATAATAATAATAATAAGGTTTCAGAAAATATTTTTCATACTTCAAGTAGAACATTGTGCTTTAGGTTTATCAGATTTTCTTGTTGTATGTTTTATTTACTTGATACTGTGATATTATAATCGTATCGATCTCATATTTTGGTAAAACACGATCCGCAAATTTAAAAAAAACTTTATTGTGACGTACTCTTAAATTTTGGTAAGCTAAAAATAAATAAATAGTATTTATTTTTAACACCAGGCAGGTCTTTACAATATAAGTGAATTTAGTAACTAAACTTAAAGAATTTGATTCAATTTTATGAAACATTATTATCTACGTGTATCAAGTCGGTATCTTTGTACTGCATGGGTGAAGGCAAGGCATTTTGTGTTCGAGGTAAATGTGTAGGCACTACAAGTTCTGTTGCCTTGAATTTCTCTTCAGCCAACTCCAATACAGTTTCTCCGAAACCTCGGCATAGCTGTTTGTTTGGTTTATTCATGTTACTAAACGGTATTGGACTAAGATTGAAGCTAAAGGATTATTCAGACAAACTAGTCGGGCAATCCCGAAGAAATGCTTGAGTAAACCCTGTTATAACGTAAATAATCAGCGGAAGCTAAGATATCAAGTAGGTACATTTATGTTATTAAACCACTGGAATATCGTCAGGTCAAACCTCTACTAACATAATATAACAGAAAAGTTTGTTACCTCAAGAAATCGTAGTGATAAGATATACCTACTTAATTTATTTCAATTATACTGTCGAAGTGTCATAAGTAAGATAACGGCTACGGTAATGTAACGGCTTTATTCAAGGCTTATAATAAATAAATATAGTTTAAAAAAACTAAAAAACACGCGCTTAAAGTACTTCTAACTAAATTTATTTTAAATAATTATTTTTCACTTTTTAGTCCTAGCAGCAATACGTGTTGTCTGAATTCAAACGTATTGCTTTGTGGACTTTAAATTTTTTTATTGTTTTTTTTTTTTTATTTATTTAATCCTGGTGATCCTAATCGGGATAATGAGATAAACCTATGAAATTATTATATTGTCGCTGATTCTTGATAAGTGTACAAAGTTTGAATTAAATCTGTCCGTTTAAAGTGGGTCAAAATCGAGTCCAAAGGAGTCGGTTACATACATACATACATACATACATTCAAGTGAAGCTAATAAAAGCGTGTTAAAAAAGCCTGACTAGTTTCCAGCCCAACCGGGGCCCATAAACATGAGCGCAGGCACAAAAAGTAAGTAGGTATGCAAAACGAGCCAAATTAGAGAAAGTCAACTTTTTTAATATTTGTATATCATTATTTAATTTGATTCGAGTTGTACTTCTTTGATTAATTTGACCTTCGAAATACACGAGGAATGGCACTCGTAATAACAAACAATAATTTATAATTGGACATTTAACACGTTCAATTATCTTATTTATATTGATTTGTAATGAAGTTTGCAGTACCTAGTTATTCGTTCTCAGCATTAAAAGCATAACGTTCTTTCTTCTTTCTCATAGATTGTTATAAAATTATGGTAACTACTAAAACTAATAATTTGAAACTGGAAAAGGGAAACGGGGTCCAAATAGCTTCCTTTCCGATTATAATACCTGATATCTTTAAGCTATTGCTTATACAATTCTTGAACTATTTCTTAATAATAAGTAAGTACAAGCCCAATTTGCCTCAAAAATATTGTAGTTGTTTTATTAGTTTGGTTCTATATTCCATGATTTAGGTAGGTAATATATGACCTTTAGAATCAACTTGATCATTGTTATTATATATTACCGTAACATATATCATACACAGAGCCCTAATCCGAACATGTTTTTGTAAAATTACGTACTGATTTTTTTTAATTTTTACAGCAAAAATATTGTTAAAAAAATTCAACGATGTTCGATATTCTTTTTATCCCACTGCCCATAGTAGCCCCAAGGAAGTATCCCTAAGTATCGAAAAAAAATTTACGTTACAATACATAAAAAAATATATTTTTAATCAATGTAACAAGGTTTTAATTTTTCCTGGTAAATGGTACTACATTATCAGAGTTTTTGCTAAAAAACAATAACAATTTATACAAAAGAGCATTATTTTCATTTCATATTTCGAGCTGTGTGAAATTTTGTTTACAATCTTTAACATAGCAATAATCCAATATAATGATTAAAATAATAGACGTTTATCAAAAAACCGTTTTCTACATACGTAACGAATTTCTTGGGTTTGCCCGACTATTTTCAGACTCCATACGAGTCTTTTGCCTTGTGTGTCGCCGATCTTATTAAATACGCGTTAGTAAACCGTTTTTGATAAATAAATGACAACGAATCCGCATCAATAAAGTTATTATTCAATACATTCTTAGCCTGTCTCAGTCTAGAATCTCGAACTATTTATTCTAATCCTAAGGGTGTCGTTCTTCGCATTATTGCATGAAACAGACTAGTTGAATATATTTTAGTATAATAGACCCTAGGGTGTTTGTAAGGGTTATTAAAGCCATGCGGGCTCTCTAAAGTCTACAACATAACGTTTCTTGAGCGCCTTTTCAGGTTCGTAAGATATAAAAACTTCTCGGTTTGATTGGCTTTGATTTACACTAGGTAGTTATGAAATTCATGAGCGAACGACTCGACTAGAGACATATTTCTATGGGTCGAACAACTTTTGATTTTCGGTTAGTAGTTTAAAATAATCTTGTTACATTCTATGAGGCGAGGAGTACTTACTTCTTTTGAAACATAACAATAGGATCCTTTTCGAGATCGGACATGTCGACGGTGGCTCCCTTCTCGAACACATCCTTATGTTTTCTCACCATCAGCCAACCGATGTGAGAGAAGAAGAATCCCCGTTTAGCGTTGTGGGGGTCCGCGTCCGTCTCCGTGAACTTGTGATGAACCCTAGAAACAAATGACGACACAATCATTAGTGACGCTGTTCCATTATGAAAGAGATGGTGCTATACGTTTGTATAGCTCTGTCTCAATTGTGTTTGGAACAATTTAACATTGTACAACATCGTAATAAAGCCACTAAAAAAAAATGTATTGTGTAAAGAAGAATTTAGCTTTCTCATTTTAACTGATCGCTCTTATATCAATGAGGGTTTAGGGTAAAATATGTATGTTGAAAATATTATATGGTATTGAAAGCTCATATTTGAGATTCTTAATTAATTCAGAATACCTTAATTGAAGATTTAATTTAGATTATAATGTTTCACAGTGAGAATTTGAAACTTATCAATTATTCCTTTTCTTGAGTATCTATTTAGAATTATTATCTTAATTTTGCTCTTATATGTATAATACTTACAAGCTTCAAGGTATAATATGTTTTACTCTATAAAATTGGTTTAAAATGAGAGGCAGTTTCACCCCGAAAAAAAAAAAAAAAAAAGGTGTCAGACTAAAATTATTCAACGCAAATAAATAAATATTTAAGAATTAATTCAATTCAGCCTACGGGCTTTCGAAGAAAATAAGACTTAAATATTTGTTGAAGGAATAAACCCTTTAGGTATTTTTTTACAAAATAAACTTAATTATAAATACAATGGACATTTTACGTTGAAGTTTCTTAGTTATTTCAAGGGTTACAAAAGGTAGGAAACAATGAAAAATATAAAAGAAGTTCTGCGCTCCTACACTGCATTATACAATAATTGAAGAAAAACTAAATTGTTTGAATTCGATATTTTACGTAACTAATAAATTTGCATTATGTAATAAAAATGAAATGGTAGGTACCTACGACTTTAAAAAAGTCTCAATGAAACGTGAAAATATTAAGAAAATAAAATGTTTTTTTATTAATTGTATGTTTAGTATTGTATATTTATTCACAATCGAGTGCACTTGTAAGGATCACGTGCGTGATAAACATGTTATTAAACAGTTTAACCGTGCGTTACCTTATGTTGTTGTTAACGTCACTTCTTCTATAAGTACGTTCGTACGTACTTTATACTACATATAGGGTTCTGCTTGCCGCTCCACCTATACATATGTGCCGTATAATGTAAAAATAATATATTTATTAACGAATAAAACAGTGAAATCGTTAAGCTACAAGTTTTTTATAGGCCATTATTTAATTACGTAACATGGGAACCTCTAGTCGAACAAGAACGGGTCTTTATAATAATCTTATTATTTTTAAAATAATTGTGTAATAAAATGAATAAAATCCAAAACCATTTATTTTTTACTTTAAGTTTAATATTTTTTATAATAATAATAATAATCCAGCCTATAAACTTCCCACTGCTGGGCACAGGCCTCTTCCCATATAGAGAAGGCACGAGCATGGATCACCAGTCACCACGCTTGCTCTCTGCGGATTGGCGATTTCAGATCCCAAATTTTGGAATCCAGGTTTCCTCACGATGTTTCCCTTCACCGGTTGTCGGAAGTGTCTTAGAATAATTAAGAAAGTACATATAACTTTGAAAAAGCCACATTAGTACATTATTTTTTTTACTTTAATAACATGTTATTAAATAAAGGTACTTGGAACCTGGTCATTGGAGACTTCAACGCCAAGGTAGGAAAAAGGCAAGACACGGATTGTGATGATGTTCTCGGTCACTTCGGCTTAGGCAATCGCAACGAAAGAGGTGTTCGTCTAACACAATTCGCTTTTGGTCAAAGGCTGAACATAGCTAACAGCTTATTCTTAAAGAAACCGCAACGGCGGTGGACCTGGGTTTCTCCTGACGGTTATACCAAAAACGAAATCGACTTCATATTAACATCAGATAAACGTATAATAAAAAATGTTAGTGTTCTAAATAGATTTAATTACAGTTCCGATCACAGACCAATCCGTGCAAAAGTTAGATTTGATTTTAAACTCCATAGATCTAAGTTATTTATAAATAAATTCAAAATACTTTCTAAAGAGACACTAATTAATAATTTAGAAAAATTTAATCTAGAATTAACTAATTACTTTAAGGAACTAAAGATTGAGGAAAAAAGCGCAGAGGACCAATACAATACAATAGTTACTGGTATAAATAAAAGTTGCGAAAGTATTAAAAACAAAAACAAGCGTCAAAATAAATTAACTGCTCATACCATAAATTTAATTAAAGAAAGAACAAATAAGCAAGTAGGATCATTAGAATATAGACAAATAGACAGAGAAGTTAAAAGATCTATCAGAAGAGACTTGAGAAATATCAACACACATTTAGTCAAAACCGCACTAGAAAAACAGACATCTTTACGAGTTTTAAAAAACGGAATAACACGGGGAAAAGCCTGGATTAATAGTCTTAAAGACAGGAACGGTGTGAAGCATTGCAATAGACAAAAAATCATGGAAATTGCTACCGAATTCTACAAATCTTTATATACTGACAATAACCTACCATATACCAACACAGATTTCAGTCTACCTGACTCCGTTCCTTTAATAAGCAGTTACGAGGTGAACAGAGCACTCGCCACTATGCGCTACAATAAGAGTCCCGGTGAGGATGAAATCACTACTGAAGCATTAAAGATAGGTTCGAAAACATTGCTTCCCCTTCTTACAAACCTGTTTAACACTATTCTGAAATCAGGCAAAGTACCTAGCAAAATGTGTCACTCAAACATAGTACTTCTGCATAAAAAAGGCGATAAAAGCGAAATCGGAAATTACCGTCCGATAAGTTTGACATCGCATATTTATAAAACTTTTATTAAGGTCATACACAACCGTATCGATAGCATACTTGATGAATATCAACCCCCAGAACAAGCCGGATTTCGCCCAAGATACTCAACTACTGACCACCTTCAGACCCTGAACCAGATCATTGAAAAATATTCAGAATTTAATAAAACATTATATATAGCTTTTGTAGATTACACAAAAGCATTCGACAGTGTAATACATTCCGAAATTTTTATGTCACTAGATAAACAAAGAGTAGATAAGCCATACATTGATATTTTAAGAAACATTTACAGTAACAGTTCAGCAAATCTTAAACTTAACACCGCTGGACCGCCATTTCAAATACACAAAGGTGTCAAACAGGGTAACCCGCTCTCCCCTAAATTATTTACAAGCACTCTCGAGGAGGTATTCAAGTCATTGGCTGCCTCATGGAACACCAAGGGCATCGAAGTAGGCACGAGGAGGCTGTCGAACCTCCGTTTTGCTGACGACGTAGTCCTATTTGCTCCCACAGCTCTTGAACTACAACTTATGCTCCAAGAACTGAGCACGGCAAGCTTCAGGGTAGGCCTTTCGATGAATCGGTCTAAGACAAAATTAATGACCAACAGCAAAAAACGTAGGGTTGAGGTAGATGGGCAGGAAATACAATATGTCGATGAGTATATCTACTTGGGCCAGTTAGTATCTTTCGAAAACAGGCAAGAGAAGGAAATCGATCGTCGCATCGAAAATGCCTGGAAAAGCTACTGGTCCATGAAGACGCTAATGAAGGGTGATCTACCGATCTCCCTGAAGCGAAAACTCATCGACATGTGTATCCTGCCTATCCTAACCTACGGTGCTCAGACCTGGTCACTTACCGATTCACAAAGGTTCCGCCTTGGAGTTTGCCAAAGAGCTATGGAACGCAGCATTCTTGGTGCTAAGAGACAAGACCGAATCCGGAACACCACGCTGCGTTCCAGAACTGGGATAAGCGACGTTGGCAGAAAGGCAGCCAGGCTTAAATGGGATTGGGCGGGTCACGTCAGCCGCATGCAAAGTGACCGCTGGGCGAGGGTCTGTACACAATGGGAGCCAACAGATGGACGGCGTCGCCGAGGCCGGCCCAGGAAGAGGTGGCGGGATGACCTAGTCTCATACCGCGAGGGCTGGTTTGAGGCGGCGCGGGATAAGTTTGAATGGAAGGAATTGGGGGAGGCCTTTGCCCAGCAGTGGGACAGCATAGGCTAGGGAAAAAAAAAAAAAAAAAAACATGTTATTTGGATAGTTCTAGTCCGAAATGAATGAATTATTATTTCACGAAAAGACCCCGTTCGCAAGATCAGTCGTTTAGCTATAAAATCGGTCAGAAAGATAAACTGAAAAAACTTTTAATTATTAATATTTATTTAAGAATAAATATTGTACTTTGTAATGAAACCAATAATGTACACTTCACAATAGGCGCACTACGGTGAGGTGATGATGAAATTGTTCAATTGGTTTGTCTGTGAAGTAGTAATTAAGTGAGTCCATTAAAATATTGACAAATACTACAAGCACTACCTACTGTTAGACGGAAGAAATTAGTTTTGTAATAAAAAACAAGACTATCTTTGCTTCATACAGCGTATTATGATAAAGAGTGATCATGCTTTAAATACTGCGTTTGCCCACAGCGGAACACACAATGCAGAAAGTAATTTCCAAAAAAAGGGGATAATTTTTGGAACTGCACGTTTCTTTTCTTAAGTGGTTCACTTCCATGAACAGAGGAAGTATTTTAGATCTGACCACGCATTTTCGTAGCACCATGTATAATTTAAAAGAGGCATTCACAAGCGTCAGCAAAAAAGAGATAACTTTCCTTTTTATTTTATCTTTTCCTTCTACAACCCGATTCGAGGTCAAGTGATTGGAATGCTTCGCTTTGGGTAGCGGGTTTGATCGTACAGAATAGACATTTATTGGAAGTATTGGTATTTAAGATTGAGATAAATTAATTTATGTTTTGTAAACACACGTAAAAGGGCCAAGTCAGGATGGTTTAACGTTGAGACCAAATGTAATGTCACTGACTTTTGAAACCCATTCTATTGAATTCTCTTAGAATTTGTCTTTACTTTTTGTGTATTCGGATATAAACGCTTTTTAGAATACAACAAACATCCTCAAATGCGTTCCAAAAGGATGATGCTCCAACATTTGTTTGTACTATGTTAAGTTGTATAGGATAATCATATAACTATGACAATATAAGAATAAATAAAATATTAACTGACCTATGATCCCGCACCCATTCATAAATGTGGTTTTGGAAGGCCATAGTCTGCATGAATGCCAGGAACAGTCGAAGTGGCCAGCGAGCTTTGTAGGCTCGATGCGCCCACAGTCTGTGAGCACCCGCCGTCACTCCCATCCCGGACATTATCGCGAAACTAACACCTGGAAACGAAAATATATATATTATACCTGTACATCTATCCACCAAATATGTATATATAAGTAGTGTATATGTAAGTGTATATATAGACTGTCATACGTTGATCTTTGCTGACACCAGTCTTATCATGGGATATTGCGTTACCCAGAAAAATGGGTTGTGGAGGTCAGATAGGAAGCCGCTCCATGTAAAATTAGGTATTCAGCTGAATCCGGTAAGACTGGAAGCCGACCCCAAAGAAGTTAGTAAAAGGCTAAGCAGCTGAAGATGATCTATCCACCAAATCTAAAAAATCCTTTTTTTTTATCATTGCATTCCCTTTAAATTTCCTGTTCTAGGCGCTTCTGTTCTATCTACAATATATATGGGTTATACCTAGTTTTTCAAACAAATTAATGTGCAAAAAGTTAGCTGATTGAAATAGGTTGTGTGGTCATTTGTCCGTCACCTTCTTATTCTTAGCAAGTATCTAAACGAAGTAATGTAGTATGCTACATAAGCTGCATTACATTAATGAATAAAGTTTGTGTTACATTTTAATGAGTATTATACCAGAATGAACTCTAGTAGGGTGAAGATACAGGAAAAATGTATTCTCTCAAACAGAAATAAACAAGACTCATTGTTACGCTCAATCACTAGACCAACAGGCCGTCATATTTTATTGACATCGACTTAACAGGATGTTTGATACAAAATTGAAAGTTGTTCTGTCCTTAAGTAATTGATAAAACCTCTTAAAGACTTTTTTTAAATCAATGTTGATCTTATAGTAACTTTCAAGTAGTGCGACAATTAAAATGGAGCGAATATTAATCTTTATCGGGAATTAAACAAAACCAGTCATTAATACGTTGAAAGGACTTAAAATACACAAAGTACTTTAAATATTTTATTTTTAATCAGTAATTTACAATTTGTAAAAAATCTGATAAAAACGTATTTCTCCGGATTGGTATGAGTATTGTTAAGTTTTAATCTATACTAATATAATAAAGCTGAAGAGTTTGTTTGTTTGTTTGTTTGGTTGAACGCGCTAATCTCAGGAACTACTGGTTAGAATTGAAAAAATCTTTTTGTGTTAGATAGTCCATTTATCGAGGAAGGCTTTAGGATATCCTAAATTTATATATATAACATTACGCTGCGACCAATAGGAGCTAAGCAGCAGTGAAAAATGTCACAAAAACGGGGAAAAATATTTATACTTGAAAGCTTTCGTTGCGTGCGCTGCGTAAACGGTTCGAGTTACCCAAAATATATGTATGAAAGAATTGTTCCTCTTTAAATGATCTAAAAAAATGTCTGCGACAGTATATGTCTATCTTTTAAGATTGACTCACTATAACCTTTTTTAAGGTAATCATTTGGTCGAAATTAATGCATTATTGCCAATTATTTGCTAGAGCTTTATCAACATAATATTAACTAAAATTATCATTTACGCAGAAATACTTTTTTTTTAAACTTCTTAATCGCGGTCATAATAACAGAAATTGACGCGGACGAAGTCGCGGGGATCAGCTAGTCAATCATTAAAATCATTAAAAACTGTTGACGAATTGTGAACAAATCGGGTTTCAATACGGACTACATACATTATCGATATGATTGTCCTAGCGCACCCCGTCTCAATTAGGTTCGAACGGGTTGACGAGGCTAGTGAGATTGAGAAAACAAATTCCTTGTTCTAGTTAGGGTACTTTAGACCTTATGTTAAGAATTCTTCGTGTTCACTACTCTTCAACGGCTATTTTCCGTGGTCATCCGCTAACATAAAGAAAAATAATGGAGTTACTCCAAAAAATAAAGCAGTTATTTGCTTAGAAGTGGATACGGTTACTGCTTACCTTAATCCAAATTAGCGAAGCTGAACGATAAAATAGATGTTCGTAATATTTATTACATAACATTTAATCATAATATAAGAGGATTAATAAGAATCAAGTTTTTATAAGACTTTAAGCGAGTATGTTTTTGAGTCTTAACCTTATTTAAAAATGCTAATCTTTTATAACAAACAAAAGATTTGTAGGATGTAGATTTAAAAAATAAAGCTAAAATTTACCCAATTATTACGTAAAGTAACTTTATTTTCTTTGTAGAATAAAATGTTTTAAACGTTTACACAATAGTGATTGCAATGAAACTAGATCAAAGCCAATAATTATTTAATTACAGACATAATTAGCCTTCATGTAAAGTATAGATCAGATAGCACTGTAATTATTACCAGCGTTTCATTTGAAATCCGTTTGTTTGAGTAAAAGTTAGAAAATATTTTTCTTTCGAAACTTCATCGTCAGTTTGACAAAGGTTCTTTTTTAGGAAATAAACCCGAATAGACAATGGATGAAGCGGAAAGTTTTTGTAACCAAAATTTTTCCTTTTACAGTCACAGTTCAAGAAAAAACATTTTTTTTTATGTTATCTAAAAAGAAGGAAGGTCATTATAAATTTTAGAAGGACCGGATAAGAGTCAAGGATATATTATATAAGGTACAATGTCTGTTTGGTTACCTATTTACAAAGTTTGGTTGTTATGAGATAAAAATGGTCGACTTACCAAAAAGTATGGTCCAAAACTTGACTTTTCCGGTGAACATAAGGTAGATACCATATAACGCTGCGACGTGTAGATAAACAAAAGCCAGCACGTTCCTCCACACGACCTGCCATCTGTAATAAGCGAGATTGACATAAATATACCAACTAACGTTTAATTACTTTAATAAGTTATAAAGTGTGACTTGTAAATGTAAAGAAATAATTATTTTACATTATTTCTGATTGCTTCTTCGAATTATCTTAGTTTTATGAACGTCTTTTTATGCTCTTTTGCAGTATATAAGCTTTTTATTTTACAATAATTATTTGCTGTCAGTTAATTTCTTAAGCTTTAACGTTCTCTCTCGTGCCAATTAAAACAAATGTGAAAGTATAATTTTCTTTATAAGAAATGGTTTACTTTTTGTTAAATATTAGTTTAAAAAGCAAAAACAGTGAAGAAGAAAAAACTTCTGTAAAACCTGAAAATTTAACGGTCTGAATTATTGTATGACGAGAGAGGTATGACTTAGATTTTAAATAGACGTATACAAAGAAAGGCCCACAGAGAGACTTTGTTTTTTGTTAGCTGGCTCACGGTTGTCATGCTACTAAAAATCTCCCTGACGTTATAAGAAATTATTATTTTTTGTGAAACTAAAGATCCAGTAGGTATTGGCCTAACACTAATTATAAATGCAAAAGTAACTCTGTATTATGAGGAAATTGTTAAATTTTAATTCCCGCAGTCTAATTGTGTGTGAGTAGTCCCGGAATATTATTATTATTTGATTAAATTTGGTACTAAGAAAGGATATAGGCTACTTTATGCCGCAATTACTAATGCTAATTAGCATATAATATTATTTGTCTTGGAAATGCAAAGTAAAACGCAAAACTATGCCGAAATTATAGTCAAAATATTACTGTGTTTGATAACTTCATACACGCAGTCACAGCTGGTTTATTAAGATCCCAATAATTAAATTATAAATACGATAAATCAAGACAATGAAGTAAAAGATTTTAATTAAAAACTATATAAAACATTATATTTTCTATTAACAATTTCTATGCACAATTTCTTTCTTATAAAAGCTCGTCGATGATACTTCGTAAATATTTCTTACATTTTAGTACTAGGACTGAAAGTTTCATAGAGGTACATTCTAATAAAACATTTTGTTGTTTTAGCATTTTCTTTTTTATAATCGTTTTTATGTAATATTTAGAGTTTGTGTGGAAGATTCTGATAAGGATATTCCGTTGGTGTTAAGGGGTCTGAGTAGGCGACAATTTAAATAATTTGTCTATTAAGTGGGCACTTTGGAAAAGTTTTGAGGACAAATACAACATAACTATACTGTCGACCATAGTAAACCAGGAACAAGGATAAAATAAAATTGCTTAAAGGTTTTTAACTTTTTAGTTAAGTTAACTTTGTATTATAGTGTGACATGATATAATGTGTAGATATTAAATTTTATGACTTGGGATTATTTTGCTAGATATAATCATCGTTATCATAAATATGACGTCCTCCTTTTTGGAAGTCGGTCAAAACGTTTACCTACGCCCGATATGAGTTACCGGTTCCTTGTTTTCTTTCTACGTGATATAATTAGAAAAATGTAATATGAAGCAGCTGTGCGATCCCGAATTTATCTTGTACATACGTGTTAGCTCCTAATCAGGCATGGTTATATGAAAATGTTTATTGGTTTTGGACTTTAACTCAGGGTATTAAAGTTCAAAACATAGTCAACACGTAAAGGACAATCATTTTCTAATTGAATTCGAGAATACTGACTAAGAGTAGCTTTTGTCTTAAGGGTGCGTCGCCTCCCCATTATTTAACCCTACTTCAAGAAGAGCGTTTTCAAATCAAATCTAAATCAAACACATATGAAAGTTGAAATATTTTAAAATTAATAATTTAATTAGTTTTTAAATGAAGAATGAACAATTTAAATGATACATTAAGTGTTGGAAGCTTGACAGCATTTTTGTAAGACTTGACTCTATAATGAAAACCGAAGACAGCATTTGTTATGAAAATATTAACTATTTTGGTTAATTTATAATATTTATGGTTTTAATTGTATTTTAGTATGATGTAGTTATCGCTATTTCATGATCTTCTCACAGTCAGGTTAATGTAATAATTGAATTTATGTTAATGTAGTAGGTATAGTATCGTAATCACAAAAATAAATATTTTTTACCCTCTCATCTTTTTTATACATTTAAAAAGGTTTTTAACATAAAAAATATGTAGGTATAAATTTTAAAATACGCTATATTATAATTTTTAATTAATCGGTTGAATAAAGTTTTATTTCAAGTTATATGATAGGTACTTGTGAATAAACTTTATTAAGTGGTCATTTATATCTAACTTCTTAACTTAAATAATTGACAAATGTAACTATAAATCACTTAATACACACACTAGTGTTCTTTGTACAATAATTAAGAGGGACAGATCAAATAATTAATTGAAAGAAAAAAATCGATTTAAAACATTCAGGTAAAACTTACTCATAATCTCTATTTTTCTTTGGTGGTTCAGCAAACCTTGTGTCTTCATCGTGTAGTTTCTTTGTGAGTACAGTACTGGCCATGAGTAGCGAGGTACTCGATAGCGCGGCCATCGCTCCTCTGAAAACAAATCACTACATGAACAAAACTTCTATTGGTAATTGTCAACTTCTATTGGTAACACGTGTCTGACGCAGAAACACTCAATAAGAGTGATATATAAAATAAAATAATAGTTCTGTGTAAAAAATATTGGGGAGAAAAATGCAAATGTATGAGCGTAAGAAGACATTGACGGAATGGCTCTTCACACTTAATTATGATGCCGTGCAAGGTATTTTAGCGACTCCGGGTTGAACGTCATGCATACAGACACACACACATATACACACACACACACTCCAACACACCCCCATTCATACACACACACACACTCTAGCACACCTCCACACTCATTCACACGCCCACTTACACCCTCACACACACACACACCCTCACACACACATACACACAAAATATACATTAATTTACGTACTCATAAACACACATTTATACAAAACACTAGTTTTCACACAATGCCATAAACAGTTATTACCGATACCGATAATGACTATCCGTGTCAGTATATCTATACTAATCTATACTTAATATTATAAAGCTGAAGAGTTTGTTTGTTTGGTTGAACGCGCTAATCTCAGGAACTACTAAAAAATATATGTATGAAAGAATTGTTCCTCTTTAAATGATCTAAAAAAATGTCACTGGCAGTATATATATGTCTATCTTTTAAGATTGACTCACTATAACCTTTTTTAAGGTAATCATTTGGTCGAAATTAATACTTTATTGCCAATTATATGCTACAGAGTTTTATCAACATAATATTAACTAAAATTATCATTTACGCAGAAATACTTTTTACACGACTGCCCAAAAAGGAGTGTTATGTTTTTTTTTAAACTTCTTAATCGCGGTCATAATAACAGAAATTGACGCGGACGAAATCGCGAGGATCAGCTAGTTTTATCATATTATCTTGCGAACTATCAATTTTCATTAGAGAGAAAACTGTCGCCAGATAGATAATTCGACTAACAGAGCTTATGCTAGCATTATGTGTATCGATAATATGAGTTTCTGTATTAAGAACAGATATCACTTAATTATTTAGTACGATGTATATCATAAACATATACATATTAATAGGTAAATAAAGGAAGTTGGTTTCCTCGAAACACATTAAGTATAAACTTTATTTTCGGTATGACTCGCTTAAGTATCCGTACCCATAACCTCGTTTTGATGGAATTAATGAAACATTCTATTCAATGTCAATCTCAGCTATAAAAATGCATTATCATCACGCTATACAAAGTACACACAAAATTAAAACTTAATAGAAGGATAAATGACATGCCAAAACACCCTGTGAAAGGGGTAAGTAAACATATGTGGCTTAGAGTAAGAAATACAAGATAAGAAAACATAAAGTGCGCGCATTGCTTGTTGTGAATACCGTAATCAAATTTCTAACCATTAAGTTTATAGTTTATGATGATTTTGATATTATTGTGGTTTATTCAGCTTTAAGATAGTTTTAGTAAAACGGCGGACTCTTTTTTAATCAAATTTCACGATGATGCTTGTTTATACTGGTGCTTACAGTTCATACTCTATTTGGCGTGTTCTATAGTTCGGTTATTTTATTTATACTTTAAGGTGTCCAGTTGTCCACATTAAGGGAAATCGGCCCTTTACGTAAATTGTAGAGGTATCTGCAGAGCCCAGGATGTTTGCTAGACTTATGTAGGACAGGGTAATAAGATGACTCATTTCCCTTGTGAAAAGAAGTATCTAAATGCACGAACAAACGACCCAGTTCCTTTAAACGAAACTGGCCTTGGCTTTGGTCGAGAAATCGGCGTATCAACATTAAACATTGTTAGGTCATCATTATCTACGTTTAAATAATATCCACGAATAAATTATATAAACAAATAAATACTCTTCTTTAAGCCAGTTTTTCTAGCATCAGGTATTTTTATATGCAATATTTTGTATTGAAGATCTGACGAAAATTCATAATTATTCCTCTGATAACATTACCTGGCGTTGGAAACACCAGTCCTTAGAAAATAATGCTTCTTGCTTGCCTTAGGATTACATAAAATCTTCTTTATAAAAGCATCTTGTATAATACAATAGATTAAAGATCTTGAGATGCCAAGAATGTGCTCTTAATAATTATTTGTACATACTTCACGCTTCTTGAATAGAGAAAATGATGCACTCTTTAATTATGTCACAAACATAATGTTCTGTCGTCGCATGGGATAAGCTTGTATCCAAAGAAATGACAAAAGCTAGTTTTTACTTCGATGACCAACACACGGGTGGAGCCGTTGGCTAAAGCTATAATAATAATAATAATAAATAATAATCCAGCCTATAAGCGTCCCACTGCTGGGCACAGGCCTCTTCCCATATAGAGAAGGCACGAGCATTGATCACCACGCTTGCTTTCTGCGGATTGGCGATTTCAGATCCCAAATTTTGGAATCCAGGTTTCCTCACGATGTTTTCCTTCACCGTTTGTCAGAACTGTCTTAGAATAATTAAGAAAGTACATATAACTTTGAAAAAGCCACATTGGTACTTGCCTGGGTTCGAACCTGCAGCCTTGTGCATACAATTCCGTTCATTGAACCGCTAGGCCACCACGCCATATAGGCTAAAGCTAGGTTTTTTTATATTTATGACATTAAAAAAAGTGCACGTGGTTCATAATTAAATAATCTTTATTGTTGTAGGTAATTTGTAACCGTCATAACGTTCTCAAGTACACAGTGAATTAATAACTTTGCTCCGAAAACATTAGCCGAGTAACAAAGATTTACTATTGAAGTAAAGGTCGTAAAGGTTAATTATTAAATACAAGAAGAGAAAGAAGATTTAAGGAATTGAATAGAAGATAATAATTATCTTTAAAATAACCTTTGTCGTTAAAATCGAGGTCTCTTGTTAATTAGTCTTGACAGAGATTATTTTGTTTTAGTATCGTTAAAGGGTACCTACAATTGTTTATAATAATATATGTATAATTATACTTTATTGTAATTACTTCAACAATATTTTAAATTAAACTCTCTGAAGTTTGTCATTTTTTTAGAATGAGCGATATTCAAGTACGTACAAGTGAGTTCCTTTCCTTCCTTTTTTGTATTGACAACCTGCACTTTGCCTTCAATTTCAATAACTATTCAAGACACCAACGAAAAATGTGATGCCAGATTAAAAAAAAAACTAGTATTACCTTATATCTCAAGTAAGCTTGTGACACGCTTGTGACAAGGCTTGGCAGAAGAAGCCCGCTGGAGTAGCTTAACAAGGTTTTAAGTGGATTTCATTGCAGGAATACATTTTTGAACTCAATGCTATTATAGTTTGATTAAATGCGCTTCTTTCTTTTTATAACTTCATCCTTAACACGTTCGCTGCGGCTGCTCTAGATTAAGACTTGCTACCAGTGCTGTACAAGTCACATACTTCCCGTATCAAGATTGCCTGATATGCGTTACGACGTCTATTTTCCCGTACGTAGTCCTTACTTCAAACCTCCACAGAAACATGGAAAGTCCACAGCAGGGTTTTTTTGTTGTACCAATCAATAGCTTACATCCTTGTGTATACACAGCTGCCGTCGCACGGGGATCTAAGTAATATCTTAAAAGTTACAGGTATTTTTGGAAATGGTTGATTTTACGGGAAAATAGTTGTCGTGCCGCATACAACAGTCTTATTGCTAGGGAAGGGATGTAATAAGTAAAATATTTTGCTGTTTTAAATTTATTATTGTTTATTCAGGTCGTACAAAATTAACGGAAACTATTTTTAACAAAAATAATAAGTAATTAACTACGCTAATGTCAACTTTTTAACAAAAACAGTAAATTCTTATTTTGTATTATTAACATTTTTAAGTTATTACAGTTCCTATGATGTACAAATCAATTATCAATCGATATTTTTTTTATTAATGGAATTAAACTTAAAATATTTACAATATTATAAAAACTAAGCCGAAGAATTATAAACTAAATGAAACTAAGAACTAAAACAAGGCATCAAAAAATTCATCCACATCGCTGTCGACTGGGAGTGTGCCCAAAAGGCTGGCAGCATTGCCACGTTGTATGGCAATGCTTATTCGCTGACCTAGGTAGAAGCCAGCCTTTGGGTCACGCGAAGTGTCAACCAGGCGTTTGGATAAATCTTTAAAAAATCTGTGTGCACTCGGACCCCACGGACCAAGGGTCTCAACCCCAAACGGCTCGAATAAATAACTTCCAACTAGGTTGGTATATTTCCGCCGCTTGAGGTTCTTAGCAGCCGTAGCAGCAGCGCCAGCGCAGCACGACGTACTAGGAAGATGGGATGGCGCAAGAGTATCGACGCAAGTAGCGTCCCACACTAAAGGCCTACCCACCTTCCACGGGAACAAAGACATGCCGTCCGGTCTCTTGCCGTCGTCGCGTGCCAGGCCATTAGGTTCGAGTACAGCCGGAACGCCGACGGCGACAAGAGCTCGTCGAATAATGTCATTTATATTCGCATGCCGCGCCATGCGGCCCGCGCTACGGCTACATGATAGGCCGTGGTGTCCGAGGCTGTTGACAACTTCGCCACAGTGACAGCGATGCGGGGTACAACTCGACATTTTTAAGTACTTATAAAAGCTAAATTACAAAAAAAAAAACCCTGATTTACGTTTTAAAATTATTTATTTTATTCGATAATTTAATCAACAGAAAAAAAATACTTAAGAAAGTAACAGTACAGGTACCATACCGCGCTATTTATATCGCGTTCTGTATAATCGTATTAACTGTGCACAGCACTACGGCTAACTGTAGCTCCGCGTGCGCTCACGTTCTGTGCGGTACGGGGTTTAGGATACGGCCAAATAGTTCCCGTATCGCACTATTGTAAAATAATTACCTTCCTGTGCGTTACGATAAAATAATTCCCGTACATTTTTATTCGTAAATTTCAATACACTTCAAGCAAGGAATCCGGCAATATAGGTGTCTCTTTTTTACTAGTACGAAAACCTAAAAAAAACACCTCCGCACGGAGCGCAAAACAAGGACAACTAGCTGCCGCACAGAGCGAAATTCAATTACAACCAAATACTTCCCGTAACGCAGTGAATGTGTTAACTGTCTTTAGAAATTGTACCTACAGTTTTTATCCTCGAAGATAAGTTTGTACATTGAAAATACCTTTTGCTTCCGTGAACAGTTTTGGAAAACTTAGAATTCTTTTGAATTGGTTACCCATAGGGGCAACAGTGGCAGTTTTGCAGAATTATAATGATTGAGAGTCTTCTTTTTATTTACTTTATAGAAGACCTTAAAAAAGTTTATTCAGATTAATTATTAGTAACGGAAAACGATTACATCAAAAATTAATAAAAGAATCTGAATGTAACCTTCTCTTCTCAATAGTCAAGTTAAATATTTTTTAATTTACGATTACAGGCCTTTACAAGAACTTATTAGACACGTATGTCGATTCATTTATAAAAAAAAAATGTTGGATACCTACTAGTTTTAGAACTTACCAACTGAGGTCGGATATAGTAGAGCGAGTGTTACAAATTGCGATAATGCATCTTATAAAATATTTAATTAATATCAAATTTTATCTAGCACCAAATAAATGTCTAGTTTAAAATCCCTAAGCCATAAGCCTCCCATTACATTCACTTCCACATCATAATAATATACCTAAGTGATTAAGTATTCATTTCATTTGTTTGATTCTCTCACGTCCCACTTAATTTCAATGTCATAATTTAAAGGCACTATGTATGACGAGATGAACAACGTCAGATGAAACTGATGAAAGTTACGAGAGATTTAAATCTTATCACGTAGGTAGTACCTACTAGGTACAGGCACGAGCATAAAAATGTATACTCATAGCGAAATTTTAAATCAAATTTAACAAAAAGTTTTTATTGAAACTCTCACAGAAAAACATATACATGATGTGTGAACTGCTTTAAATAAATTGCTCATAACGTATTTTCCTAACCAATCGAGAATGGAGGAGGAAATCTTGTATATTGTGTACATAATTTTGCAGCTGACTGTACTCCTCTCACCGAGATTGTTAGTTGCTCATGATATTATTAAAACAAAAGAGAAAATATATTTAAATGAAGAACAGTATAGCCAGTCCTTCGATTTAAACGCTTGCTTACTTTTCTTACTGGCCTTCAGAACTGTAGGCTAAGCAAATGTTCGTTATTCGTGATCAAACCTAGACTGTTTAGTCTTAACTTAGGTAATATATGCTACTATATATGCTATTATTATCTCCTAATGCTCTATCGATTTTGGTACGTTCCAGACTACTGGATTGGATCAATTTATCAAACAAATTGAAAAATGGTTCGCCCATTACAATGGGCGACTTACAAGTCGCAACTTTATATTTTATCAAACTTAAAAAATAGATTACCAATTTTAAAGCGATTATAATTGTTATAAAGTGCCGTTATTGCCCCACTGTAGATCACAGGCCGCCCTTCCACTTTTAATAGCACGATTATTTTGTTTTATGCGTTTTAAGTCTATAATGCATATGAAATGAATTTATTAAATTATGCAAAAATATAATTTCTTGGG
Source organism: Autographa pulchrina (assembly GCA_905475315.1). NCBI lineage: Eukaryota > Metazoa > Arthropoda > Insecta > Lepidoptera > Noctuidae > Autographa > Autographa pulchrina. The sequence goes on from FR997768.1 coordinate 10,154,828, forward strand.
TAACTGTGTGTGTATGTTTTCTTGTTAAACCTACGCTACACTGCTTACCAAAGAAAGAAACACAGATTACCTATGTTTTCTTAATTATTTTTTCTATAAAAACAATATAGCTACTTTACTCAGGACATGAGTTCATCCCTAGGACACCTAGGTGACACGAGGAGACCTAGAACAAGCCTTCCATTGACGATAAACCCTTTGTTTGATTGCCTCGTACCATAGCACCGAGGGTTAAAATACTACTATCTCTGGCATCTATTCCTCCAGTTTCATCCCGCAGTAAAGCCGCTTACACACCACAACAGATATATGTATATATATTCAATTCATTCACATAACTTCTAAGAAGATTGCATTCCAATGTTGTAACAAGTGACACGGGCTCCGATTGGTTTCCCGCACATTAACATGAAAATGCCACCAATTCTAGTCACACAAAATGAACAAATAACAGTACATTGTACAAAAATTATTCTAGTCTTGTACTTTTATACCTAGTGCTTTGTTTCCTAATTAGGAAAATAACCAACATATTTATATTTACTTTAGACGACCTCCGTGGTCGAGTGGCGTACGCACCGGTTTTCAAGGTGCCGCTAGCTCTGAGGTCCCGGGTTCTACATTGTCTCACCACTCAAACTTAAACCTCAACCTCACTTTTCTACATTGTCTCGGGTCTGGGTGTTTGTGGTACAGTCAGCAACAAAAGTCAATGAACAGATACTAATTTACAAAACACCTGAACACTAAAACGGACCAAAAATCACTTACCAAAGTAGAGTACAGAATAAGGCTATCATCTCAATGTTGCAAAAACGCTAAGCATTATTATGCTATAAGTCGCTAAACAACATTATTACAGCAAATGTTACGGCGTGCCGTAAGTCTTTATTTGTTTTTAAAATTACTTTTATGCCAGTGATAATCAAATCTAATCTAAAAAGTTTTTATTATATTATACTTACATTGGTTATAAGCCTAATTTAAATACAAAATATTGTTTATTAATTTCTAAGACAATTGTAGTTATTTGTAAATGATTTTCTTCATGTTTCCTCTTTTCTACCATTACTCAAGAAAAATACAACTACTAAACTCCGTTATCGTCATCACAGCACAATAAGCAGAAGATCACATTAGTAATTATAAAACCATTTAACCAGTGTTACATAAATAATGCATTATTCTGAGCTACAGTTAGCTCGCCATAGCTTAATATCGCGGTACTTATGTATGTTTTAAACATTAACGTATACATGTGCATGTTGTTTGTGGTCCATAAATACCTACTTGAAAAAAAAAATGTTTTTAATTTCAATGTTATTATTATAAATATTAATATTATATAGCTATATATTTTTTTTTATAAAACATTGCCCCACTCTAGGAATAATTCCTGTGTTGTGGGTGCGTTTACAAACACGAATATTCACATACACAAACGCCCAGACCCGAAACAACTATCTGTAGATCATACAAATATTTATATAAATAATATTTGATTGATACTCTGAACTGTTGTGTTTATTCGGAAATGTTTTGATAATATAATGAAAAATGCAGTGCGCTGTGCTTCGCCAGATGAGAGCCTTGAAGCAAACGGTTCTGGGTTTAACGACTAGAAATACAGGAAATTAGCAATGTTCAGCGACTTTTGTATCTTTTGTGATCATATAATTTTGTCGCTAATAATGTTTAGCAATTAATGGTTTAACTGAGTTCAGCTACTTTTGTAGTTATGTTATGACAATTAGTTTTGTAGTTTACCTTAATCAATAATTTATGGTAAATAATAATGATTAGGAAATATTGGAAACAGATTATGTTCAACGATTTCTGTTGCTGACTGTACCTCCGTTGTTTCTGAATTCCATAACACAAGTGCTTTACAGCTACTTACTTTGGGTTCAGAGCAATGTATGTGATGTTGTCCGCATTTATTTATTATTATTTATATTGTTTACGAATATAATCCTAAAATACCTACTGACATAATAATATGTATTTCATTAGTATACTTTAATTTTTTTTTGTAGCAGCAATGTTGGACAAAACTAATAAGTAAATAGTCTTTGTTGACAGTTTTCAATTAGCAACCTTTTATTTTGTTATCTATTCATCGGCGAATCGTGAGAATAAACACGTATCGAGAAGGTTCGTCATCCTATTCTTTCATTTCGTATGTTTCTATTGTAATGTTTAACGTTAATAACTCCTAAACAACATGATTGTGTACAAACATTGATTATGATAAAAAAGGACAATAGATGCCTAAGCAAATTGACATTTTCGTGTGAAGACAAGGACCTACATTCCAACGCGTTGTTTCTTTATACTAAAAGTAATAAATGAAGATGGCTGTTTGTTCTCTAACTGTAAACGTTATTCGAAAGTTATATCATTTAGAAAATGAAGGAAAGGTGACAAGAGTGTACTTTCACAACTGCCATACCTACGGCAAGTGCCATTGAGAGCCGCATTATGAGCGAAGCTGTGCACATATGATGTTTGTTGACTAATTACTCAAGGTATGTTCGTTGCTCATACATCTTTGACCGATGCAAATATGGCCTTTGAAAACAGTATTCCGTGGTTTCACAGAAAGAAGACTTAAAAAGAACAACAAGCTGCAAAACCTACTCTTGCTACATTACCTACCCTTCCTTTTTGGCTTTGCTCTAGTCGTGAATTTGCTCTTATCGAAATTACAGACTCTTTCACATTCATTAAATCTTAAATTTTCATGACCTGTTTATTTATTTATTTATTAAATACTTTTTGCACATAATGTTCAATGGCGGACTTAACGCCTTAGGCGTTCTCTACCAGTCTACCTTTGGGTGGTGAAGAGAAAGCATAGGTAGGTGCCAAGAAATTTAAAGAGACAGTATTACACATATACTTACATACATATATTACAACACACATATAATTATTATTAATATATGTATACATATATATATAACTATATAAATATGTACACTACATATAATACTTATACTTACATATCAAGAAAAATAATTAGAGAACGAAATACTGTTATGATTCTGCTAATTTCCCAAGAATGTGTATGTTTGTATGTTTATATTTTTTTGGTAAATGAAAATATCTATTTTATTAAGTTTTAATCAATATATATTTAAGTTTTATACTGTACCTTACAAGGTGGACTTTTGAGAGGCATAGAAAATAAGTTTTCTTTGTAAATAATAGTTATTAGTGTCGTAAGTGTAGTACGAGGTAAACGGGTTGGTAAGATGCATTCTTGCAATCTTTGGACTCGATATGCTAACTGTGTTCCTATGCACCCCGCATTGACAGCATTTGGAGACACACATACACACACGCACACACACATTATACAATATACAAGCAATAAAATGAAGATTAAAGACACAAATCAATGTTATATCATTTTTTTCTACGAAATTTTATAAGAAAACTGGATTGCTGCATAATATAACAAATCCTTAAGAGCAATAAAAATCATTCTCCTAAATGTTTGTAGTCGTAGTGAGATCAAATCTGTATTTTTTATTGAGGCGTACATAAATATAGTACATGTTTTCTATCATATAGCTACAAACAAAGAGATGTCGAACAGTACCATTAGATAGATCCAGGCTGTAGATGATGATGATAGTATCGTAACTTAGAAAGCCGTGACAATACTAACAATACATATGTAGGCTCTCGACACTGTTTTATATACATTTATTCTGATTTATGATTACCTGCACACAACGTTCAATTACAAACAGATATACGAAACCTACTTTCTTCCAATAGGTCCATTGTACAATAACATTTTATGCCGCGTCAAATAACATTGTGAATTTTGAGTATTGACACGTACTTTTTGTATGCCTCATGTGGATGTCTAGACAAGCCCATGTTTTCTCTAAACACAAAAGATAAAAAGATTTACGATGTATGCGAAAGTAATTTCAAACATGGAGGTGAACATAAAATGAGAACGGTACTTTTTAACATAATTCGAACACCATAATAGTACCGTTGACGGCCACAGAAACCTTAAACATCAAACGTAATAATTGTTCGCAATGCAATGCCACTGACTTTTACTTCCTTTCGAAGAAAAGTAAATAATGGGAACGAAACTCGTTGTGTGCTTGACCTCGACTGACTAGTCAATAAGATTGCGTGGGGATCGTTGGACACTTTCTCCGGATAGCGCGAGTGACGAGATGTGGAACCTGTACCGAGTGACCACGTGGTAGGCTCAAATCACACCGAGATCGTAGCGAAGTAGCGAGCAGTTTCAATGCCAAGTGATTTTAAACTTTATCTTTTAACTATAATACATAGTATGGCTTGAGGTTCAGGCCGCGGCCCGCAGGCAAGCGACCGAGAGTGAATCGTCGCGTGAAGTACCGCTCTCGCAGCCTCTCGCAGCCGCGAAGCTCAAAGATAGCTGTACTTCAATGTACTACGGCTATGAAATTATACCAAGCGTAGAAAAAATTGGGATGCTTGTAAAAGTATGTAGTTTAAATTGAAGCTAAAGTTGTTTTTATTTTTGAGCGTGAATACTAAGTAAATAGTTTTTTACTTATCTTTCTTCAATGATTAAACGTATTGATTTTAAAATGTGTATTTGAGTTCAATTCACGATGTCATTTCAGAAAAGAAACTTCGTTTTAGATTCTGAACTTAGGTACATGCTAATGAACATCTCAGTTGATTTTTGATATTACAGACGTAGTTTGATTGTAATATAAATACAGTTTTACATTTTAAATTGAGGTTCTCAGCATTCATGTTGCGTCTTCAATTATGTAAATCGGCAATTACTCGGTCAGTCAGTTTTTATTGTTTCTTCTTTATTTATCTAAAATACTGTAAATATTTATGTTTGTTCGATATAATTGGATGTAACAGAGTGAAAAGAAGGCTATCACGGTTTATTAGGAAATAATAAAACTACATACAGGGTGTTAAGAAAACCCTGTCCGATCCGAAAGGGTGACATAGGGCCCATAATCAGATGCACAAATAAAATATTAAATTTGGAATATTTATTTAAAGTAACAATTATAATGATTTTTGAAATAACCATTTTTTGCCGCAAAATTCCCTAAATTTGTGATTACAACAAAAATTACAACACCATTTTCGTCGGTATTTTTGGCGGCCTTTTGTTTTGATCATTTGGCAGCACCTGTGACGACGCCGAATTTAGAGAAAAAAAAAATTAGGTTATAATTATTTTTTTCTTTTTTCCATTTTCATTTTACATTTATGGAATCAGATATCAATACTTAACAACACCTTAACGAATCGGACAGGGTTTTCTTAACACCCTGTATTTTTATTAGTTGGTGATAACGCACATTAGTAGATATTCCACGTAATGAAGGGCAGAATTTGCAAATGACGTTATTTGGCGTGAGCGTCAACTAATTGGTGAAATTCCGTCCTGAAACTATCAGGACTAACTAAACTATAATCAATTTGATTGGTGTTCGTAACCGTTCAACAAAGGCTTTATGTTTTGACCTTATGTGTTATATGCGGGAGAATGTTGGATTGTTGATTTTATGTATTGTAGATTTGACCTAGAATTGTAGCGATTTGTCGACAAGTGTTGCACTGAATGTACTCAAGTGTCTTCACAGGAAAGCTCTTTGGTACCCGAGCTATTTGGAACCCGATATTTCTAGAAACGACGCTATTGTAAGAACAATGAAAATAAGAAATAAAGACAGTAGTACGATGATACGTATTAGAAAGAAAAACATTCTATGGCTTTTGATTAAATTATTTAGTGGGAAAAACACTTTTTTCATCATTTACATTTTTGATAAAGAAAATATTGTAACGGAACAAGCAAAGGTTAGGCCTTTCCGAAAATATTAACAAAGAGCACTCAGTTAGGTTTCATTCGATACTTGACATAACCTCCGTAAAATCATAATATCAAAGAACCTTTAATTTTTTTTGTTAACAATTGTTAACAAAAAAAATTAAAGGTTCTTTAGACGTGCTCGAGCACCTCTAAGAATTGAAACGTCCTAGAATTAATAAACAAGATAAATGCTCTAAAATACTGCACTGTGTCTTATAATAATAATAATAATAATAATAATAAATAATAAAATCATTTATTGTCAGGCGACTAAGGCCCATAGATAAATACCTTATAAACTAACATACATATTTTATAAATAAAAACTAAAAACTAATGCACACGAAGTGTCGGCATCGTGTTACGCTGCGTGGTGTCGCGTATCCTTCCTCTGAATTTTCGATAGACGACACCCTTCGGCCAAAACTCTTCCTTGAGGAAGGTCTCGATGTGGTGAGTTGGAACTCGCACCATGAACGACTTGAAGTTTGTGTTGTGGCGCGACTCCAACCTCTCCACCCTCAAGGTCCAGTTGGTCTTGGACCGGACAGTCTTAACCATGTGATTTCATTTCATTTGAAGTACATATATAAATACTATAATATAGATACGAATAATTAATAAAGACACCACTTTGAGAGAAAATGCTATTAAATATAATAAGAAAAGTACAGCGTTTCCAATATTGTTAATGTCTTTTTAAATGCGTAATCTTTTCTTCTCATAAAAAATGCTTAATTAATCATACGCATCATTATGATTTCTCTTTGACGTAATTGGGTTTAACATTAATGTAATAAGCGTTAAGTCACTATAAATATTGCTTTAAAAAGAGTTTTATTAAATAGGATGTTATGCTGTGATGCCTCACTAAGAATTCACAAGGTTTAAAGAAATTTAATACCTTTTGAAGAGACCTTCTTATTTTGTTAACCCATACATAGGCTGAAAACAATTACAAAAGTCTCTGCCTAACCCTTTGCTAAATCAGTCGTGAATATACGTATTACCTATAAATTAGCTCGACTGCGCAATACGATTTATACATACGTGTGTAAGAATTGGTAAAGCATTTGCCGAGTTATTAGGTAACAATTAAACTACAAACGTGCAGTTTTTGCTTCTTCACTACATTTTTACTGAGAATGACGTCGATGGCATTAAGTGACGTTTTATTTTACTAAAGCGGATATTACACTACTCCATCTTAAATACCAAAAAGTAAAAAGAATGGGGAGTTGTGCGGTCTGGACCTTCCGATCGCACTAAATCCGTTTTAATTTCGAATACATCTTTCAAAGTGCTATTGAATAGTGTAATAAGCGCTTAAGAGTATGTATTTGCATATATTATGTCGCGTTTAGGAGTAACTTTGTTTCCGAATACTTTACAATTGGCATGTCCTAGAAACGGCTGCTCGTAAAGTTTATTCAACCAACACAAAGAGGTCGTACCGATGCACTCTTTAGCAATTTTGCTTGCCTTTACAATGCTTAGAAATATCTAGAATATTTTACATTACTCACTGCTTTATGGTTTCATATTTTATGTATTTAAATGTGTATGTTATTTTCTACATATTTAAAGTATGGGATATTGTAGGTTTCATAAACGCTTTTTGAAATATGCACTTGCAATTAATTGGTTTATTACCTATTAACTATCCGATCTTATCCTGATATGACAGATATTCTGTTATCTTACAGGACCTTTACTATGCAACCTTCATAGCTAAAAAATATATTGTAATTGTTTTAGGAACACACAGACGCTTTTGGTTGTCCTGTTACGAATATGAGTAGATGATACGATATTCAGATTTCCAAATAACCAAAGTATCAATTTTTTAGTTACAAAAAACAATATTTAATCATTGATCCTGCTACATGCATTGCTAATCTTTCAACCTTTTTAAGCCGTCCTGTATTTAAAGAACTTTATGTAATGCTCATAAAGTGACATAAAATATAATAATATTATTTTAAAATGTAAAATTCTTCGTGTTAATTAAATATAATAAGAATTAATATAAAAAATAATTGAAGTAAACCCATTTCAAAAAAATTACATATTTAGTACAAAAAGTTGTGTTAAATTCAAGGTCTTGGTCACAGCGTTCTTCCTCATAGTTTCTCATAGTCAGACTAACGTAATTCGTAATAAGCAAATAATTATTCACACATATTCTCTGTTTATTAAACAAACGGGTTTGACTCGAAATCTCTTTTCCAATTAATTAAAAAAGTAACGTGACCACTACCACTTTCTAAAGTAAATATTAGGCCTTTTTATGGGCCTTGTTAAAAGAACTTTTCTTTTATATTTTGGAATTGGAACCTCTTTCAATTTCAGCTTTGTTTTGTTTCTATTCTTTTGTTTCGATATTATAACTGTTTATAGTGGTTTACTGACTTGCCTTAGCAACGCAAACACGCGAGGTCAAAGAGAAAATTCTTTCGGATTCTATGAAAAGCGGTCTAGTCTTTACATATCACACATAGGGTTCAAATATTCATATTTGTATATACAACATGTCCCAAAATTCAACGATAAGCCAACACCGGAGGATAGACCTGCGTAGGACTAATCGGGAAAAAAAAAATATCCCAATTATATTTTAAGTTATATAAAAAAATGAAATTCTTCAGAAATTGAGACCGTTTATGATATTTTTCACTACCATGACCACATTTTTTTTAATATTTGTTTCCTTTTTTTTATAGGCAACCTGAATAGCACTGCTATCTACCAGAATAACTCTCGTTTTATCACAAAAATTAATGAAACTTATTTTATTCCCAAAATTTTTTGAAGACTTTTACTTTTAACCAACTTTAACATATCGTGGTGTAAAAAAAAAAGTATGAACACTAGTATGGCAAGTTTTTTTTTAAATTGACGCAACTAACCAATTTGATTGTTCCAAAAACCCTCGCTGTTTCGGGGGCGGACTACTATAGGACACCAATTAAGGTTATCCCGCAGTCTACCTGGGACGATCTCCCAATGTTTTGTTGGTACGTGCGTCTTCGCTGGTTGCTGGTACACACGTACCCCACGCACCCCTCAATGCGTACTTCGGACGACACACACAGGGTACACCTCCACGTCTCTAACCTCAGGATATGACGTCTTAGAAACAATGAAACACCACTTAAAATCTTCAATCTTGAGAGTTCGGGTTTTCGCCGTAATCTTGTAGTGTTCGTTACCGGAGCTGAGCTGCGACTGATTTGCGACGGAAAGTGACGCTGTTTATATACAGCGAAACTTTACCGCCGCGTGCCTCGCTCAAATTAGATTCTAATTTGACTTTATTTTTGCTTTGCGCGAAACCCTTTTCTCCTTATATTTATTAAATTTGTATCACTTTATATACAAAACATGTTTATATTTATTGTACATATGTCCCTTTATCCATATAATACTATAAAATTATCTTAACTTAACTTATCAATTATTTATAGCCCCAGAAATGCCAAACTTCTCTGTTTATTTTACTAGATTTCACGTTTAGTTCCATAACTCCTGAGCCCGTTGTCCGATTTGCTTAATTCAAACGGATTTGGCATTTCTGGGCGATTTCCTATATGATAGACATATTATACAAACAAATATACCAATATCTAAAAACTTGGTTTTCAAGTTACGTAATTTTTAAAATATTACAATTTTACTTTAATTCTTTCCTTACTTGCTATTGTTTATGGCACATACTTACTATCTTTATTGTAAAAATATAAAAAACATCAACATAATAAATCTAATAATAAAATCAATAAACAAAAAACAAAATATAAAAATAACTCTGAGAATAAGTGAGCGGCATGAGCGCGGTACCCCACCTTCTGAGTTCCGTTCAGTTTGTATCGGCGCTCAGCGCGATACCCTTGTATATTTCTTATTTAATGTACAACTTATGTATGCTTACAACCTACGTTACACCTAATACAAGAATCTATTAACCTTATAATATAAGTTGGTCGCCGACACTCGCGGTACATAAAAATTGTAAAAGGGTACATAAAAATTAATATTATTGATTACGCATTACTGTTGCTAATATTAGAAAAAATCGGAACTGTATTCAAAATAACTGCGTTAATTTAGACTCTCGAAATCTTAAAAAAATAACAAGGCCGTTGTAATTTAATAAAGATTACTCATATCATTAACACAGATGCATTCCAATGCGAGATGTTAAAGCTAGTCTCGATGTTAATAAGAGCAAAACCCAAACCGCGGCCCTAAAACAAATTGTAGCGGTTACACAAAACACTTGCAAACCGCCACAACCATGCCTATGTAACTGGACCGAGATATTTTGATAATTGTTGCTACGGAAAATACACAGCAAGATGATTTTAATAAACTAACTAAAATTTAGTATCGAAAGTGAGGTTGTTTACCCTAGATGCGGATATTATTTTTAGTTTGCGTGATAAATAAATTAATGAAAAAGAACACCAATTAATAAAATAGGATAAGAGTCGAACCTCTAAATCTCTATAGAATATTTTAATTTTGGTGTAAGCAAGTCATGTTACATAATTATTATTACATTCTTCTTTGGAACTTCATATTTAACAAGGTAACGGTAGAACCCAAATAGGTCACAAGAAAGCCAATTATTTTCGAGTTGTGCTTAAACGTTAACTACATTTAACCGAAACTTGACAATCATTATAATGACAACACCAAGTGTGGACGAGTAACGGAAGAGAAATATTTTAACAAAAAGTGGAACGAGCTACAAAGCAGTAGAATACTGAGTAATAAAATAGATTGTCATTTTTATAGGAGTGTCTAATAACTTATGTTCAATTAAGTCACACTTATTAAAACAATTAAATAACAAACTAAGAACGCTTTAGAAAATGTATTTAGTATCTAATTGATTACAAGAAACATTTTGTTGTCAATACTATGGGAGAAAACTACTGTCTAATGATGTTCTTGAAAATACTTCGAAACATAATCGTCTTACACAAAGTTTTCAATTATATCATTACTACTGTTACATAAAAAATAAAATTTGTTGAATAAAAACTTTTTATTGCGTCTTAATTTTATTTAAATTTAATATTTTATATAAAAATTTAAGACGTTTTGCTCTTGTTTTCCTACATTCTGTCAACGCATTAACGGACAGCTAACAGGTGTTATAGAGAGAATTATGTGTTTCCTGAAAAACTAAACAGTTATTTTTAACTAAAATATATCATTACCGTGGAGACCAAATAGTAAAAGTGACGAAGTACCGATTATTGCAAGTGTTAATACCTGCCACTCCTAGCGTCTTGTCATTACTCAGGCACAAGTATCAATATTAAACCTGACACTATTGCTGCTTATGTACGAGGAAAAATAATACTATCTACGTTAAAAACTGAAATGAATGGAAGTAATTTTCTTGTAACGTAAAATCCATTTCATTTGCATTACAACAAAGTTGCTTAATACATAATAGTGGGGGTGAAGTGCAGTCCTAAATTCCAAATAGTGGTAATGATGAAATTTACCTTTATGTTGAAGGTATATTGTTTAACTGGCTGAAATTCATACTGTGAACACAGTAGTCTAACTAAGTAAACGACTGAAGAAAATAGTACAAAACATAGGCCTGTTTTTGGTGTCATGGCGTCCGTTAAAAACAAAGTCTCAATTTAAACTAGTCGTCTAGTCATAGTACACGAACACTTCGTGATGGATGTACTAAGATGCGCCTGCGGTTACAACGCCATTGATTCTTTTTAAATGCAACGCAGCCTTCAGCGTCTTGTCTGTTGGTTCATTGTCACATAAAATTCTATGCCCTATAAATCTTATCTCGCAATGTTGATGCTCTAAATATTATAAAGAAGGTTTTTGAATGAAGTATCCCGTCAATCAGAACTGATTCTCCTTTAAATAACATAATCTGTTGATACTACATACGACAGGGAGTTGCAATAAAACGATCAAAAAAGGTTATTACAGTAGGTTTTAAAAGTTTCCGTGTAAATTACCGTATTTTTTACATGTCTTTAGAATAGCGATAAGCCTACCAATTCCATTTACCAGGAAAATTATTTACCAGGAAACTTATGTAAATATGTAACAGGCAACTAAGGATACAACTTCTGACAAGAAGGCACTTGAGAAGTTTCTTATTTTGTTGTCTTATCTTAGTTGTGCTTCGAGCACCTTAGAATATAGGCTTTGACGGTCTAGGCAGCACTGCACTGTGTACTAAATAATTAATAATACTTAAGTTTCGCTCGGTATTATTAACCTCATATTATAAGGTGCAAACTAATTACTTTAGATTAAATCATTCCTGAACGAGTGTAATTCTAAAGACTGATGAGTTTCCGTGACTGACATTAATTATAATATTATTTATAATTTTGCTTCTGTAACAAGTTAAACATAAGTACCTAATATCTAAGACGCGATGACAGAGTCACTTAGTTTTATGAAACCAATTTTACGATGATTCATTATTCAGGTAATGAAATATGCCAGTATTTCATATACCTAAATAATATAATTAAATGGACATTTTTCGTTAATTAATGTGTTATTGGTTTTTTCTTAGTATTGTACGTCTATGTATTTATTTATTGTTGTAGCTTATTGTTTCTGTGTAATAATTTATTAATATAAAATGTATTAACGGGTACGTTAATAAATTTGGTGGTAACCAGAAGTGGGAGAATATTATAGATACAATTATTTAAATGTTATCTATCTTCAAACGTAAAAATAATGTTATGTAAGAAGCATACCTACATATTTTCATAATGTATCAATTTAAAACAGGAAAGAAAGTTCCACCAAAAAAACTTGTTATATTTAAATATGAATAAATTTGAATAATTAATTCATCTTAATGTAATTAGGCAGTGTTTCAAAAATGTAATAAATTTTGAGAAAGTAACTTGTTTTAAAAAGCTTTTCTTTCCAGTTTTATATATATATATATATATATAAAAACGCAAATATAATATGAAACGAAAAACAAAAACCCTCAACCTTAAAAAAAACGAAAAAAAACTTACCTTTTTCAAAATATGTAGTAGGTAACGATTTGAATCCAGAATAGAACACACACCTTTATAAGATATAGCACTAGAATGTATGGCGATATGTTAGGGCATGAGCACACCGAGCGTCCGTGACACTGCGCACAGGTTGTAGCTTTGAGTGGCGCGTGCGCATCCAGCTCATACTTATAGTTTCAGCGGCGCGGTGTAACACTTTCCCCTCCTATCTTCATCTCTTCACAAATGTAAGAGAGAAATTCTTTAGTTTTTTAATAATATTATATTATAATAATTTAAGACACTGTATTATATTGTATTTGGTGTATCTATACACGTATAATATTCATGAAAAATCTTTTCTAATAATATCTTGTATAGAAAATTGCAGAACGTCTAAAAATAGTTAAGTATTTTAATACTTATCATAACCATGTTCATCATTTATTTATAATTTTATATATTTAAGTATATTTTCGACTGCCTTTGAGATCTCAGCTCATAATCGGCGTAAATATGTATTGTAAAAAGTAATTAAAGAAAATAGGAAGGGAGGTTGTCCTTTACACAGGGTTACTAGTATCTTCGTAGAGGGTGTGTTATGCAACATTGAAAGCTTATAAAAAATCCTAAGGCATATCTTTTATATTTTATTTTGTTTAAAATTCTTCGTACGTTCTACGTCATATTCAACCGTAAAATCACAAAAATCTTTAAAAGTTTTGGAATCAGAGCTTCCTTATATTCTCTCTCACTTAGGCCTTTGACATCTTAAGAAGATTATTTAAGCAGTTTCCCTGCATAAGAGGTTTAGTGGGTTTAGCACTTTCGCAATTTGAGAAAAATGAATTAATTTTAGATTTCTGTCAAATCTGTTTTTATTTCTCATAAACCAAAAAAGGCGCTTAAGAAAAGTTACGTTAAAATCTACTGACTCTAGTTGCTCGGTTCCAAAGTGTCCTTCCTATGGAGAAGAGCCGGCAAGAAACTCAATAGGTTACTCTTTAAAAAAAGGTTAACATCGATGTTAAGATAACACTGATTTTAAAATATGCGACAACAACGTTAACAGCAGAATGTAATTAAAGACATAGGGTAGGTACCAGGTAAAACATTGTAAAACCTACACTTAGCTATCTCACAAGATGAACGAAGATTGCTGAAAGATTAGGGTCATTTGCACAAAAATTACGACCCTTGTAATTCTTAGTTATAGACAGCCGATTCAAAAAGAGAAGAATGTAGGTATTCGATTAATGCAAAATTAAAAAACTGACACTATAAACTACGTCTCCTATTTTGCGTACACAGGCTGAAATTTGTAGCTAGAATATGTGGTGTAAAGGAAATCCGATAGGTCGTTTCAACCCTGTGTATTTAGAATCAAATGTTATTATAGATTCAGTTATAATTATAGATGTACGGGAATCTTTGAGGACCATCTAGACACTTTTTTAACTACTCGTTTTCTTTTCGTCAAAAGTAAACACTTTTGTCTGTAATGAATATTATATAGACTTCAACGCGCGGAACAACTAGTTGTAGAATTAAATTGGACGTAATATACATATTGTATACCTAGCAAAGATTTTGTTTGCACACGTAAAATGAGGCTTAACAAAATTTAATCAGGCGTTACTTTGCGGAAATCCATGACATTAAATGTTATGAAAGATATTTAGTTTTAATTCCGCTACCAAATTGGTAGCGGAATTATATTAAATATATTAAATATCTTTCATAACATTTAATTTAAAATTTAATTTATATGGAAGGTATTATACCCTTATATTTTGTATGAGGCTCAATTTGACGCTGTAAAAACTGGACGAAACTGACTTCTGACTTAAAAATAAATAATGAAGAACACGTCGCGTCGGCCCTGCTTTAAATTAAATGAACGATCCAATCAACTCAATACATAGTGTTCGAAATATATAACGAAAATACCTGTCGAATATTTTCATGTAAAGATTCCAGTATTGTATCATAAAAACCCGCGAAAATGTATATACCCGGAGGGTACAATTTTAGCCCGAGCGCAGGCTTTAACTGCATCACTGGAGTTTCAGTGGGTCTACCACTGTACACGGTGCGATCGGCATATTGAAAAAAATCTAACATGGTATAAAATTCATTGCTATTTTTCAGTTACTGATTCTGGGCTTAGGGTTTTATTTTTACAAAAAACATAATGTTTTCTTGTATAGAATCATTTATTGACAAAATAGATGGCAAGTCTTTTTTTTTATTAACACAAAAAATAACTATTAAGTACTAAGTACAAATTATGTCATTAAGCTTAATAAATTAAGCTTTTGTTTAAACTGGCATTAGTTTAAACAAAAGTTAAAAAAATACTCAATAAGGAAAAATCTGGTAAGGAAGCGCGAGCGTGTTGTCATAAGATTATAAAAAGTAAATTTCTTAAAACTGAGAAGGCTAAAAGATCAACTTTTTGTTTTGTTAATGACTTTTATTTTACGTTATAATTATCTCTTAATGTTTATATATTATAATAGTTACCATTTTTTGCAGTTTCTAAAAATGTCAGTGGAATATAACTTGGGCTTAATAGTTAAATCCAGTCTCTGTTAAAAAAACATTCGTCTAATGAATTTACCTTATCTTTTAAGACGTAAATACAATAAAAATAATAATGAAAAGAAAAAATGTATATTCAGTATCAACAAAATTATTTTTTTAGGACTCTTATTTTTAATTAATTACTTTTTGCTGGAATATAACAGCATAATGAATCACTAATGGTACGAAGAATGGTAGAGAATTATCCCTTGGCCCGTTTTTATTATTATACCTGAGCAAGTTAAATAATGCTTATAATAATGCTGTTTCTAACTTAAATCAGATGCAATTTAATATTATAACTCAAAAATTGGTAAACCGTGTTTCATAATCTTAACGAAAACCTATGATACAGACACACGAGACAATTACGTACTCATAACACATGTACTCACAGGTACCTACATCCTTTGAATAGACACAATTTTCTATAATTGTTATTGTTATAATCACTATTATTATACATAACATTTATATGAAATTTTGTATAAATAACAAGAATTCCTTAACCGTTTCTGCCTTAACACTTAAAGGTATTTAAGACGTTTTAAAAGTCCTGTCGGCACGTGTCGCATTTAAGTTACCTATATCATAATTAGACATAATTTTAGTATCATACAAAGCCTTGTTCAGACTAAAAACGCAGGAAAACGTCATAAAAAAAAACATTTAAAAGTGAAAAAATAGTAAGCATTTAAAATATTCGCGTTTTCTTTTTCTAGACATTGTTATACATTAAAAAAATAACTGATGTTGACCACGGGCTAGTGAATTGTATAGGCAGTCGCTCCACGAAAATACGTTATTTATCTGAATCCGGTGAGCCAGGAAGCTGACCCCAACATAGTTTTGGAAAATGCTTGGCAGACGGCTTGCAAACACAAGTGTATACAGCATAAAGTTAAAACAAGTAAGAACTATAGAGTGTGAGTATAACAGCCCATAGTGCCGAGCGTCAGCACATTATTGGATGTATGTAGTACATTCGTTAACTGATTTAAGTTTTTTCCGTGCGTGAAAATGTCGAGGGTTCCGATATTTATAGAATAAAAATGGGCGCGCTGTTTTGAGTTCACAGTAGTGGTCACGGTTCATACCCTGATATACGCACTTTGTATTTTCTTATCTATCCTCTAAGGTATGCAGATGTATATTAATGAACATTACATACTCGTATTACGTAATATGTTATCGAATCGTAGTTAGGATTTACTAAAAGCCTCTATGACTAAAGGTAGAGGCACCTACCCCAACGATGTACACTCAAAAATTCCTCAAAAATACCTATATCAAGTTTCATAACTATTTATGGAGTAGGCACTTACTCAAAAACCTTTGGCAATGTGATACCTTCATGGCTTTAGTAATTCGATAATTTTCTATAGGCCTACTTGAAGGTTGTCATCATTTAGGTACTAAGTACTAACAATTACTTGTGACAACTATGCAAAATTTATTGTTCTCATTTTAAGTCATGCACTAAAAGTTCTACGTAATAATATGTCGAAAAGATTGTTATTATTTTGATGGTCAGGTAGAAACGACACCCTAAAATAATAATCAAATAATTTTAATGGATGGTAGACTGCGAGTCAAGCAGACTGTTTAAATAAGTTTTCCACCACTTAAAACTAATTAAGTTTGTACATACATAGATATAATCACTCCTCGCTCCCTTGTAGGGGTAGGCAGAGACCAATTCTTTCCACTTGCAACGATCCTTACACACTTGTTTCGATTCGTCCACTTTCATTATTCCCTTCATACATGCTCTTCGGTTTAGGGTACTCTTGACCTGGCCTTTTTTCATTCAAACTCGTCTTGTAAACTTTTTTCGTCAAACGTTTTCCATTGATTCTCTCGACATGGACAAATTTTGAATTTGTTATCTTACTACAATACAAAATGATTCTTTAACACAATCTCAATTTTAAAATACCTATAAAGTTATACGATAAGCCATTAACCTTTTTTCCAGAAGCAAGTAGTTTAAAAATATTGTATTTACAAGTGATTTTTTCCTTATGTAAAACTACTAGTACGGCCTACTAGTCATTGACCTCAAAAAAACAAATAAAGCTCGACGTGTGATGTTTGAAGTTTACAGCGGCATATCGCGGATTGCGGTCTATCGTCAAATCAATAGATACAAGAACAATAAGAAGAAACCCGTTACTTGTATCAAATAAGTATAATAAATATGAGTAGTCACATGTATGGAACTTTCCTCAATAAGATGCTATAAAACCTCATTTCAATCGTTTAATGCTACGTGGCTTGCTGCACAATTTACTGTAAACTCAGTGTACCACACTGAGGGTAGCTACTTGTCTTAAGACGTGCTTAAATGTCTATCTGTCGCTGCTTTATACCTAAAAGTACAAGTGACAGCATGAGACTTGGCGGCAGTTTAAAACTTTTCCGTTTCAGTATTCATAAGTGTCTACAGTCAAGACATTTCTTTCTCGTTCTCTCTTTCCAAAGAAGTTGTGCAATAAAAAAGGCTAGGCAGAAGCTAGCCTTTTCCCTAGCTATGTTGACTTGGCTTTCAGTCTCACCGTATTCAGCTGAATACTATATTTAACATTGAGCCACTGCCTATCTGACCTCAGCTACATGCTACTGGCACTGCACATTTTACTGGGCAATCTGTATAAGTATTATAAACACAAATAATCCAATAATAATAGATTTTCGTTGTTTTTCTTAGAAACATAACCAACATACAACTAAACATACCTAAATATAGGAAGGATAAATATAACATACAAAACGACTAGGCTAAAGAAACCTCGTCAACAGGTAAACTGTAGGGCAAAACAAATTAACATATTTGTAAGGGATTCTTAGAACATACAGATTACAGACACATTACGTTCCTAAGAATCATAAAAAAACAATACTGAAGAATAAAAACTGGTATAAAAGTAAATTGGGCATTTTCATGACTTGTCAATTCGGCAATACATTTGACTACAACATTAAATTCCTTATTAAAAGACATTGATGTTAAAGGCAATGTCATTGACCTTCATAAATTAATTCGAAAATTGCTTATAATATTTCTATTTATAAACTAAATATAAAATAACTCATGCTGTACTAAAATTAAACATAAAATTATATTTATAAATAAAAAGAAACCTGTTATTTTTTTATCAAACAATTGTTTAATGGGGGTGCAAAAACAGTATCCAAAAATTCATAGTCATCGTTGTCAATGACGGGAAACGTGCCCAGAAGGCTGGCAGCATTCCCACTTTGAAAAGCTAAGCTTATTCTTTTTGCCGAAAAAATACCAGCCCTCTGGTCGCAGGTTGAGTCGACTAAACGTTTTTTGAGTTCATTAAAAATAACTCGTGTATTCGGTCCCCACGTCCCGAGCGTTTCAACCCCAAACTGAATTCGAGAATTTCTGTTTACTTATTTAAGTAAAAAAATAATAATCGCGAAATACAGGTGATTCTTTATTCGGATTATATATTGCAAGTTTATATATGTATGTGTGTTCGCAAATTTTAAAGCAATACATTATAGACAAGCGCAATTTTTTTTTTTTTTTTACATTTCCTTTTTATTATACCATACCATATGTTTTTTAAAAAGCTCTGTTTTATTCGGGACACAATATGAGGTTTTTAATCTGCTTGAAATACGTCTCCTCCAAGCAAGTCAAATCTGGTAAAGCGGTAAAAGCCTCCCTGGAGGATAACTGGTGCAGAACTCTACGAAAATAAAACAAATAAATAAGTAGAATTACTATTTATTATATAATCTTTTTATTGCCTACTGCATTTATTTTAACAAACGCCGATGGCTCTTTGTGGTTATATATCGGACTTTTACCAATTTAAAACACCCCGGTCCAGTACTTGCTTTTGTCGGAGCCAGTGAACCAGTAAAGCATACTTGGCGGCGCTCTAGCGGTTGGCTGGGGTCACCCCTACAGGTCATTACGATGTTTCGAGAAATAACTAACAATTCACACACAAATAATGTTTTACGTTACCCATGTAGGTACACAAATTTAAACATGGTACCTAAATCAATATTATTCAATAAGTAAGTAAAATCTTCACTGCATGGTAAATAAGACTCAGGGTACACATTTAGGTACCTACTATTACTCATTCAGTAATAATTTAATTTCAAGTTACATCAAGTTAAATTCAGTAATAGTTTAATAATTTAAGGAACAATAAAAATAATCAGTATTCTATTGTTTTACAAGAAACATCTTGTCCTTGCGTTTTCACGAGTAATTTGTCAGGAACAAATACAGGGACGACAAGTACTGTGTACATTCAGTGACACATATGGACAGTTTGCACACAAACATGTGATATTTATTAGCATCAGCCTTTCATGGCTTTTGTCTGGTCAACAGACAAAAACGAAGACCAGACACTTATTGACACGAGAACAAGGCCGAGTTTAAAAGAAGGATGTTTTCAATGTCTTCAGTATGTCTCATACTCCAACAATATTGGATCCATTTCAAAGACTGAACTCCAGCTAAAAATAGGTGTAGTAAAATTTGCTTGCTTAGCTTGTTTACATTTCTACCTACCCTAAATGAAGATAGTAAACGAAAATTATCTAATCACGTAAATAAGATGTTAATATGATCAGAAATAATGATATTCGTTTATACCAAACATAGCTTTATAGGCAGTAAATACTTAGTTTTAAATGAAAATAGACTTATCTTTGCTCGCAGGTGTCTGTTGCAAAATAGGTTATATCACCTAGGCCATTATTGGAAGCCACCAAATGTGATTTGTTAATTCAATATAAATAACAGCAATAATTACTTACAATCACAATAATATTTTGACGCCTGGTAAGTAGATTTATTTATATTAAGTATAAGTTTTAATTTTAGTATAGTCATAATATTTTGTTGTTTTATATAATTTAATGTACTGTGAAAAAAAGTAACAAAAGTTAACTCATATCCAAAAGTTGGCGCTTTCATAAATATCTCTTGAAGGCTTTTTGGATTTATTCATCAACACGGAGAAATTCTAGCTTGCACTGAACTAAAGGCTAATAACTGTTTGGTTATTAAAACCTTGGGAGACACGGCATTATGTATTTGCAATAAAGCACCGCCTTGATTTCCGACGTCGTACATTTTATTGCCCATATAATATTAGCAGGCGTTGGAAAGTTAATTATAAGTCGTTTGGTGCATGTGTCGTGAAATCTTTTATTGATCGTGTTTATTGAAAAACGTGAATCTGTTGCAATACAATATTGTTCTTTTATAATTGGTTCTAAAATAAATTTCTCTAAGGGATGATTCCCTTAGAGAAATTGTTATTATGCCTATAGGTTAGGTAGGTACCTACCTAATTTTTATAAGTAACTGTTGTGTTTAAAAGTTTGCTAAGTGTATTTTTTGGTGGTGACCCAAATAAATAAATCCAATTAGGAAAAAATTTACGCCTCTTAAGTTTTCTTTTTATTCAGTTTTTGTTTGATATAAAGAAGAATTTCAGGTACCTACCTACTCACAGAATTACATGTCTGTTCCTGAAAAAATAATTTCTAAATACGTGTAAAAAAATAACTACACGTAACTAACCTAACTCAAAATTAGTACTAAGTAGATAAATACTCTACTAACTAAAAGCAAAAATTGAATACATAAAAATGAATGCCCCGCATTGCACAATGTTGAATTCAATTGTTTACTAACCTCCATAGTAACATATGATATGAATTCAATGGCTTTAATTAAAGAGATACGGCTGACAATTTTATGGTACATCACGCATCGGACTTCAGCACCAGACAATGAATAAATGATATCTTACAATGTTGCTATTTCAACACAGCAGTTTATAGGTCGATGGGCTTTATTTTAGAGACAAAAACGTTTTACTTGACATTACAAATGGAAGCTTAGATATAAAAATAAATGTAAAAAACTACTTTAATTTAAAAACTAAACCACTAAAACGGATTTGAATAATTTGTTCAGAAATAAATATAGTTTAAAAAACTAAAAAACACGCTTTTAAAGTACTTCTAACTAAAATAGTGAAAAATAATTCCTAATGTAAGCTGAAATTGGTAATGAACAAAAAACACTAGTAGTATTATTGTGAAAAAGCGTAGGGCGCTCTGTGCCATATTTTTCGTCTACCGAGCAACCCATGCTTTTTACACGACTGCCCAAAAAGGAGTGTTATGTTTTCAGGGTTCATGTATGTATGTATGTATGTTTGTGAGTTTCTTTATTCCACCATAACTTCTAAAAGGCTTGACCGATTTCAATGTTTGTGGTATTATTAGAAGCTTTGAGTTATCCCGAGTGACATAGGCTATGTGGACATTAAGAAATGGTCAAGTGTGAGTCGAAATCGCCTGCAAAGGGTTCCGAACGATATTTTTTTTTCAGTTGTCATGTTTTTTGTTGTTCACTAAAAGGTAATTAAAAATATTTTTTTTTTCACAATAATACTAGTGTTTTTTGTTCATTACCAATTTCAGCTTACATTAGGAATTATTTTTCACTTTTTTAGTTAGAAATACTTTAAAAGCGTGTTTTTTAGTTTTTTAAACTAGGTATATTTATTTTTCACTTTTTAGTCCTAGCAGCAATACGTGTTGTTTGAATTCAAAAGTATTGCTTTGTGGACTTAATTTTTTTTATTGTTTTTTATTTATTTAATCCTGGTGATCCTTATCAGGATAATGAGATAAACCTATGAAATTATTATATTGTCGCTGATTCTTGATAAGTGTACAAAGTTTGAATTAAATCTGTCCGTTTAAAGTTAGGCCAAAATCAAGTCCAAAGGAGTCGGTTACATACATACATACATACATACATACATACATACATACATACATACATACATACATACATACATACATACATACATACATACATACATACATACAAGTGAAGCTAATATAAAAGCGTGTTAAAAAGCAGCAGTCATTACTGAGGGTGATTAGCTAGATTCGACAACAATTTATAAACTTGTTATGAATAATCCCTAAAATATTGAAATTAATATAAAGTTAGTAATTATTGTTTGTTTTATTTAGTTTTAATCTTGCTCCATTTTAAAGTAATCTTGTTAATTTATGTTTAACATTATTCTCTCTGACACTTGCCGAGTTAAGTAAGTAGTTGCGAATTTATTATTAATATATCCTAGACATCTAAAGTGCCCGCCAGGAGAAGCTACAATTTTTGTAAATAAAGAACTTCTACCAAGTTACGTAGCGACAATTTTATCAACAACCAATAATCCCAAATTCAATAATGTCAAAGTGACGTACGTGTTATACGAAACTAATGAGCAATTTCACTTGATCGGGTTATATTTTAGCGACATAAAGCGCTGTCGTCTAAGGTTTTGTGGTACTGGAACGCATCTGATTCATGGAACGTAAACATTTGGGCCAAAATTTTGAAGTAAGTTCACGCCGACGTTGTCTCTTTCGAGTTTCGAATGCGTCTGTTTGTTTGTGGTGTTTTCGCGGATTAGGTTATATTGTTTGTTGTTTTGTTATTTTTTTACTACCTATAATGGATCCAGGACCCAGTACCTACGTCCAAGGAAATTATTTCGCCACGAAAAGAACCTCAAAAGGTATGTGTTTATTTGACTGATTGCGTCAAAAAGAGAGTAATGGTTTTTCGAGTGTATGAATTTTATGAAAAGAATATTCAGAATCGTCTGAAGACAGTAATTAGATGTGTCTGTTAATATAAATATATCCCTGTAAAAATATAGTACAAAACTGTTTTTATTTTATTCTACCCAAAGATAGCAAACCCCTGAATGTGTGTTTACAAAATTTATAGCTTCTCGTGACGGGTCCTCTAGTTACATTTTCACTTCCGCGGAGCGTTGATAATTTAAATTATATTAATGTAGTAAGAAAGTAAATTTTAATGCAAAGCTTTTCTTCGTGTTATTAACATTTTAAAATTAATCCTCGTCAAAAGAGGTCACACGACAAGCTTGGTTCAGAACTCCGCAATCGAATTTCGGAAAAATCTTGGAAGTCTTTTTACATGTTTCAATGGAATTCTATTACACCGCGAGGAATGCAATTTGGAGCGGACTTTGTCAATGTATTTCTGGTACGGCTATTGTAACAACGACTGCCTAACGATAAATAATTAGAAAATCTTATTTTTGTGTATGGTTCTCATTAGATCAGCAGCAACATAGCAGAGGCCCGAGTCCGCTATTTTAAAGTCAGTGGGTGGCAGGTTAGTGAACGTTCCAGCGTACTTTTATTATGCCTAATTTTCGTATTCAGATAATTTTAGTTTACTGACAAATGTATACCTACTTGCCAATGCTGTCAATGAAGTATTGCCACTGAAATGACAATGAACACATTGTAGGCTTATCTGAATACGAAAATAAAAACAATAAAAAGTACACTGGAACGTTCATTAACCTGCCACCCACTGACTTTAGATAGCGGACTCGGGCCCCAGCTTTGACCCATAGTTCAGACAGCAGTTGCATTTACAGGTTGAAGTTAGCTAATATGCTATTAGCTGAGCATAATTTACCAAACTAAATATTAAATATACTATTTATGAAGATCAACAATTATTACTAAAAAGAAAGTCTAATCATGTGTCGACGTCCTTATTATCTTTAAACAAACAAATATTTTAAAAAATGCCTTATATCATCACAGGCATCTAGAAGTTTTAGTGAAATAAATAAAACACTGTTGTGTTTAGATATATATATGTATAACACAACAGATCCCCAAAACATAAAACTCCTTTTTTGGGTAACCCTGAAAAACGGCGAGAAAAGTCTTATGAAGAGCGAGTGAGTCATTAATTTACTGAAAATGGGTTTACATGATTATCCTCGATATCTGACCCGTTTAAATAAGATAATAAAATGATAGAAGTAATTCAATTACTTTAGATATCGATAAAATCGTTATCGTTAAGTAATGATGTTATATTGGGTAATCAATTTAACACAAAAATCTTCAACTGATAAGATAACGCTTAAAATGATAATAATCAAATCCATTTAATATAACTTTTCACTGTTATCGGATATACAGGAAATAAAGGAAATCGATAACCGCATCATGTAAAGTTAAATTGATAAGAATATATCGAGATGAGAGTCTCAATACAGCATCTTACTCAGTGATAGCACATTAGATCGATTGAAATAAAGACTAATTTTTACGGATTTTATTTTGGTATATATTTAGGTTTTAATTCTCGACACTTATGCAGGTTTAATGATTACGGGAAACTCGTCGCCCGCGATACTGCGATAAAATCCGTAAAAAGTAGATTTATTTCAATGTCTAACTTTCGCGTAAAGAAAGCAACATTAACAAACCGTTATATTTAGACACTTATAAAACGTGGATAATTATGTTTAACCACATTTTATTATCGAACGATAAGTTTGAATTTGTAGACTATTCTTTTTGACATATTTCGTGCTAGCGCGCACTATCGACAGGGACGTGCTGTGTGACGCAATGCGTTTTTTTCTCGTGTGGGTCTCTGGGTGATAAAAAAACTGGTCATAGACAAAACTGGTCACAGGTAAAGTGAAGTCCGCATGTCGTCGTCGTAACGGACTGTACAATAAAAGATTTGTAGGAGGTCCACTGTGAATAAACAGCTAACGATTTTTTTTATCGCAATGCGCGCGTTTCTGTATATGTCTTTCTTCATTGATTGCACATTACAGTGCGCGCTTATAGTGCTACACATTCATCCATTTTTGTATTATTTCCATTAAAAAAGTGCTGTATTTACCTTAAAGATTGCGCGTCAATGACTAAACTGAAGTTAACAACATTGGATAATTTACAACTTACCTATAATTTAGTATGGATAGGGGTCTATATATCTATTGTATTGTAATATATAACAGTATTGACCATGAACCTAACAATGTAAATCGTCTAGGTCTTCTACAATCAACTGGAAACAAACATCATAAAATCAATACTAGTCGTTATCCAATTAGTTACATGTAATGGGGACTAGTAGCTTGTATGTAATTAATGGAGAATGACAAAAACATTTGATCTTTGACGGAAATTACAAAGTTGCTTAGTCATTCTACAAAAACTTTTTAATACTGCAACTTTCTTCTATGTATTTTTTAATACATTTCGGTGTCAGACGGTGTCTGATTGCATGAACTTGTGTCGCAGTGTACGCAGCATTCGTTAGGAAATTTTTTGCCAGTTACCTAGGTCACGCTACGCTCATCTAGTTACATAGGTCAGTGCTGGTCTGTGAACAACAATGACATCATCTGATTGTGTAGAAACCTAGCATTACCAATTACCATGCCATATTACGTACACGCTAAATACATTTGTCGACTGTACTGTGTAACGTGATTACTTCACTTACATACCGCACATAGTGTGCTGTATAGCCAGTAATTATACCCACATCTAAGTAGTAAATACACAACGGCACCCACTCAAACCATGTGTAAGGACGTGAAGAAGTCCGAGATTGAGACATTAATTGCGAAACACAGACTCTCTTGAAAAAAAAAAAGAGTGTCGAAGTGTCAAAAGAATCCTACTTTTCAGTCGCGATGAGTTTCGCTGTGTATTGAAAGCTTTATAAGTGAAAAGTTCGTGATGAAATGAGGTTTCGCCAGAAGATGTCAATAGCAAGAGAACCGCAATGCAGCTTTTCATTAAATAAACGTTAGTAAAAAACTAGTTGTTAAATAGAAAATAGTTATAATTTGGCACGATTACTGCCGCTCATGTGTGTATTTATATCAAACTAGCGACCCGCCCCGGCTTTGCACGGGTGCATTGCTGATACTAAATATACTACATAATCATAAAGTGTTGTAGGGCGAAGCGCGGCCTTCGACGCACTATTTGGTATAGGCACGCGCTCTTTAAGGTGTAGACCTTTTGTAGACCTTTTTAAGGTGTACAATACTGTAGTACATTACTTTGATCTATCTCGTAGGATTCAGCCAGCGTTTGCAATGTAAGCGCAAAAAAGTGTGTTTATTTACGACCTTACATAAAAAACTCTAAAATTATCTGTGTTTCTCTACTATACTATGCATGTATTATACATTTAAACCTTCCTCTTGAATCACTCTATCTATTAAAAAAAACCGCATCAAAATCCGTTGCCTAGTTTTAAAGATCTAAGCATACATAGGGACAGACAGCGGGAAGCGACTTTGTTTTATACTATGTAGTGATAGTGATAGTGATAGGGAAAAACAAACATGGATATTAGATATGTAATTTAGGCCGTATATTAGTATATAGTAAACAGTTATGCTTAAGTAAACAGATCAATACACATTAACCGATGTGTTCTTAGGATTGGTGCAAACGGGCCACCGACGACAGCAACCGGTGGCTATCGTGCGATACTTCCACTATTGTAACAATTTTTAGAAAAGCGGGGCAACTAATGGAGTTCGGAAGTTGCCACTATTTAACCCGCTTCAAGACGCCTGCGATTAGTAAGACACCTCTGGCTGGAGGCCTTAATGTCCTCGCCAAAAGTCCGGTGAAGCAGTCAAAGCCTGCGCTCAGGCTAACTGCAAAGATATCTAACAAAAAAAAAAAAAACAGTGTAGTAGTAGTAGTAGAACAGTGTTGGAACTATGGGTCCTCTTGGTCGTTATTAAGTAAGACTAATATGAAAAGACTGGTCGGTGATTTGTATGCTTCGAGCCTTAGGTACATCTAATATTAATTAGATAAATATTGGACCAAGATAATCGAGTCTGACCTATATCGGTATAATATGGTTTCTACCGGGATTGTCCAGCAGAAATTAATAACAAAGATTATGTCCTCCATTCGGAGTAATTGTTTTACAGAATAAGAACAACTGAGACGTCATTGGCATACTACATTGATACATTGTGATAAAAATAGTTGTGTGTGATAAATAATATAAATACGACAAGAAAATTAAGGAAATCAAACCTATCAGCTTACAGTTTATTAAGATTGTTTTATTTATTTTCAGCGCCTTGTCGTGCTGTCCATTGCAGTTAGGTAAATGTCTCTCGTTCTTTTCTCCTTTTCTGAAAATAAATACTTATTTGAGTTAATGCATTATTCTCGTAGATATATTCAGTCAATGTTACCAAAGCCTTATGACACATGGATATGTAGGTACAGTGAGCAAGGTGTAAAGGAAAATGAAAAAGCATCGTGGTTAAGTGGTTTGAAGCCGGTAAACGTGCCTCAAACATAGTGGGATTTTCTGAGTTCTTCCCCACACAAGACTTATGAGTCTTCGATAAGGTAAATTGTTCATTGTTCAAGTCTCTTTTTTCATTATTTATTTTTTTATTTTAGATAAATGAAAGCAGCCAGTAGATATACCATTTAAACAAATAAAAATAACAATTCTCAGTAAATATTTTTCGTTTTTTTTTTTCATTTTTGCGACGATTTTTTTCAGCGCGCGTAAACATCAAACTCCCGCAGATAGAACGTCGATTTGACAGGCCATCAGTCCGTCAAACACGTGCGAGGAAAATTACGCATCGTAGTCGAGTCGAGATAGGCGACGTTCTCGCCGCGAGGCGCGTGGGTCGGAGTCGCGCCCCGCCGCCGCCAGCGTGACGCATCGCGACGCGTAGCGACACAACTGTGACCAGCTCGAGCAATATGTCCCGCTATATAATACGCAACTAAAAATATTAAGAATTTATTTATTTTAATGTTTCCTAAATTCACGAAATTCGTTTAGGAGACGAGTCTCGTTATTGTACATCAGTCTTATTCATTAACAAGATACAAAAAATAAATACTCTAAAATTAGAAAGTGATCGAGTAATTATGAAAAGACCGATCTAAAAAAACATTGTTTAATTTTTTTTGTATATAATATACCAACCAAAACTTGGATAGATAAGACACACCATCACAAACGACAGCAACAAAAATATACGGAGACTTGTCTTCCGAACATCGTCCGTGTTTGTATTGAGACGGAGACGTACGAGTCAGTGTTTAATAGGTAGTGCAGCGTTTGGCGGGCCGACCCCATCCTATCAGTGGTGCTACCAGTCCACCATAGAACGTCGCGCGCGCTGCCTGTATCGTACCACAAATACACCACGTGCCCACCATTAAACTGTGCGTCGATAAACGTGAACTAACCTAGCTTTTCTTCGCGCAAAAACAAGCTCAGCCTTGCTCAATACCACGTCAACGTTTTATTGTAATATCTGTGTTAAATTCGTGTCACCTATTTTTGAGGAACTATTCGAGTGGATGCATTTTTCTCGTACTCACCAGTGAATGTAAATAGTCGCGGAGGCGTCGCTTTTCAGGTAGTGTGTCAAGGACATTGTTGTACTTACATCTAAGTTGTTTGGTAAACCAACTGATTTTTGTTTACATTTATTTATGTGCATATTTAATGATAGTGAAGAGCAGAGATTATTAGCATGTTTATTAGATAATAAATTGTGTAACTAAGATGCTTATGTAAACTGTCAATAGTTACTTTACATTGTATTTGATATTTAGTAAAGTTCTGTGATCGTTTCTCGGACCAAATAGCTTGGTTTAGTTTTTGTGATACCCACACCTGTTCACTGCTGTTGGGCACAGTATCTTGTAAGGCATAGCTCGCTAATCCACATTCACTGACTAGTTTTTCCTCTAAGTTTTGTGGTGTCCACGTATGAGAAGTGTTCTGTTAAAATAAAAACATTGAAGACAATAACATTTCCGTACACATTTGCGGGTATTAAAAAAATATATATAAAGTGTAATTTTAGCGTACAATCGATTTAATATAAATTTTAATCTAAAGATAACAACTTTTAAAATATTACTCATCTAATTATAGTTATACTTAAAGACCAGACCTACCGCAATGTTGTTTGTAAACATGTAAAAATTTAATTTATATTTAGAAGTGTTCGTAGGGCATGAAGGAGATGGGCCACAAGCCGGCAATGTTTAGAACACGCATAAAAGATAGTTATTTGATAGGCAGGTAGGTATAAGCTTTCTCTTTTTATGTTGCAACGCTTGCCCGTCGGTGGGGATATAGTTATAACTTGTTTCTTATAAACTATGATGTTTAACTCAAATGGAATAGATGCCGTTATCGTTTTAGTGTACATTTCAAAATACATAGTTTATTTAATTCAAATAAGATTTAATTTACGCTGTTTGCTATGAATATTATGACATAAAAGTTTTCGCATTCTTTTAACATATCATTTATCACTTTAACCAGTTAAAGATCCTTGAATGAAAAATGATGTCGTGTAGGTACCCAACGCCATATATTCTATCGCAACCGAGTAGTGACAATGAAGAGGTCAACCAACCTTACTTAATTTAAATAACACAAAGTTACAACACTCATGTACATACATTTGACTAGACAATTTATTAAGTTTGATGTATGTGGATTGTGGGTATAATTGAGCTCAATTTCTTTGATAGTTAGGTAGGTACATGTTGTTTTTAATATTTTAATTTCAGTTGGCCTTGACCTTGTTTATTACCGTAATAAGTAAACAAAGCTGTAAATCTCAAGCTGAAATTTATTCAGGGGCGGTTCTATGCGTAGATTGTTTCTAGAATTCCTAAATCTTAATATATATAAATCTCGTGTCACAATGTTTGTCCTCAATGGACTCCTAAACCACTTAACCGATTATAATAAAATTCGCACACCATGTGCAGTTCGATCCAACTTGAGAGATAGGATAGTTTAAATCTCAAATTATAGTCGCAATTTAATTTATTGCTAATTATTTGTCTGTTATTATATACAAAGGCACCGGGAACGGGACCTAGGTATTCACGCGGGTGAAACCGCGGGACACAGCTAGTAGGGTAAATACGCTAAATGTCGGCCCCCTTACGGATTTTCTAACTTTGGAATGCTCTGGCTGCACCAGTTTGCAACAAAGGATAGCTTGTGTTGCGGTTTTAGACAGGTTGATAAATCTATTTTATGTTTTTAGGCATAAATTTGACTTTTCTACTAAAATAAAAAAGGATTAAGGTTTAGATGCGTTGAAGACGAAAAAACCCTTAAGTCGGCCGTTCGCGGCCTATTGTCGGCGGTGTTTTTCCCAAATGTCGGCCGGATATCTAGGGTGTTTAAAATTAAGACAATGAAAAATATAATCAACATGATTTATTTTGGCAGGAGTATACATTTGTATTTGTCTTAGGGTAATTTGTTTAAAAGTTACTATAATTATAACTAAGTTAAACATCGGAATAAATATAACCAGCAAATTCCAAAAAACATTTTTCAATTGTATCCCAAACCATATTTAGCTATCATGAATAATATACATAATTATGACTTCGATACCGTCAACTTCTACATCCAAACTTAACCTATTTAAAATGTTAATAAATTTTTGTATTGGGTACATAACATATATTCAATTTCGAGAAAATAAGTTTGATAAATAAATTAAAAATGCCTACCCACACAATCAATGAAAAAATACAAAAGTAATCAGCCTGTATATTAGCGTTCAAATTCGAGGCTGGCCGACATTACGATCTTTAATATATTTAAAGTCGGCCCCTGTTGTGTGTGCCTCATTTCTCGACATTCAACTAAGATCACCCCGGCCGGTATTTAGCGACTAAACGTAAAATATATTTATTAACCTATTAAGCTTTGCAAATACTCCTATTAAGCAAATGGAATTGGTAGAATTGGAATTTGTAAAACAGACTGCATTTACTTTAAGTCGGCCCCGGCCGAGAATTCGGTTTTAAGCCGAAACTGGTATTCTAATGGCGGCCTCCTATTTTTCATTTAAAATAATACGAAAAACGTTAAAAAAACAATGTCAAAATATAGTAAAAATAACTTTTTAGTGATAACAAAGCTTAAAACAAAAATAAAGAAACGTCTTACCGTTGTAATATCAATCCCCGAAGCGTGGGTATTCTCATCAAGTAAGCTACTTTAACTAAGAACTTGACTCTTCAACGGCGCGATCGCTGCTGACGCTCAGTGTGTGAAGACCGGGTGACGTAATAGGATAGTGACAGTTTGTGCGTATAGAATATGAACTTAGGTTGCAATTCGAGTAGTAAAATTACCACTTCATTACCCTTGGAACGAACGCAAGATAAAAATGTGCAGACGGCCGACGATTGGGGGGGGGCCGACATATGGCGTATTTACCCTATTATATATAATATGAATAATGTAATGTTTGTCTGATTGCGATAAACTCGAAAACTACCTAACGTATTTTCTTTAATGGATAGTGATTCAATAGGAACTTTTCTGTGTATAAATCAATAATGCCTTGTTTACCCGTGCGAATATTAAGCGAAAGAGTTTGTAAGACTGAACGCGCACATCTCTGAATGATACTACCAGTCTGAACGACTGTCGGAGAATGCTAGCAGAATGGATTTGAAAAAAATTGTTTCATTGATATCCCAATTTAAGAAGAAGGTTATAGACTATTTAAAATCAATTCACTTATCTTGGGAGAAAAGCAAGGAGATTGAAACTGCGGGAGACAGTTATTACCATAGAAATACTAAAGACTTCCATTATATTTGTGGTTAGTAAATACATAAAAAAGTTGTTACATAGGTATACTTTGCGTCCATTATTGAGTAGCCATGAACACTGTTTATAACATATTTGACTTTGGACATGTATCATTAACCATTCATTGGTTTCAGGCGAGTTAAGTGTTTTGTTTTCAAAGAATGAATGTTCGTCTGACTGTTTTGAACTCTCGACCAATTTAGTATAACTATACCACAAGAATAGATATCGAAATCTTTTGACTATACAATTGATTTTTGACTTTTCGTGCGCTCAAAATTAGATAATTTTAAGCAATGTTTTGAAAGTTATAGTAAGTATGAAAATCTATAGTTTTTTTTTAATATTTGTGTTGCTTTTTCCAAAGTCAGATATATTAGGTTTTGTACTGTAAGCCTTACATACTTATAATATCCACACAATACTCATACAACGTTATGAAAGTCACGCCTGTTGCTTTGTAATAGAAGATGTCTGTAGTTATACCTGTTCATTCCTCATAATAATGTATCTCTCTATCTCAACATTACATTCTAATCTATTATACAATATCATGTTATACAATGTTTTTGTAACTAGAATTGTTCAATTTTTTATATGAAATCTTTAATAAATAAAATACATAATTGTAGCTCTAGCATTATTTATTAAAATGACGAAACAGTAAATAAAATATATAACAGTCAAAGATGTTAATAAAAACATTAGATAATTTGGTATGTTATGTTGAACTTAACCCTGAATTTTGCTGAGACTTGACCTTATTCTAAATTACGATCAATAATAATACAAATAAACTTGATAAAAATCAACTAATACGAAAAGGAACATCTATATATCTGTGACCCAATTTTGGATCGCAAAGCACATTCAACCCACGTAAATGGCAATATATGACGTCACCTTTCTCAGCCCTTATCTTTAAGTAATATGATTATTAGGTATAATAGAAGCTCTCTCCTCGCCTTGCTCGTTTAACTTCGGCCTTGAACGAACGCAATAATATATGACACAATCTACTATTTCGTCAATGATGTCATTTCAGCAAAGATATTAGACAAAACACGCAAGGAGCGCACTATAATTATTACATCTATACTTATAGCACTCACGTATTCTATACTCCAAAGTGTAGAGTGGAATATAAAATTTTATGTATGTCATAAAATACGGACCGTTTATCTGAGCACTGGATTTTAGTAACGCTATAATTTAATAAAAGTGTAACCATAATTATAAAAGTTTAAATTAACTTATCTTATCGCTTCTTAAACCTACCATATAACTATACAAAGACTAGAAACAGACTTTAAAAGACTGGTTTATATTGTCCATGTCCCATACAATTTGAGCTTACTCCGTAAAAAAAATCATCGAAATCAGTTCAGTGGTTTAGGAGTGACAGAGGAACGAACAGACAGATTAACTAACTATTCGTATTTCGAGAGAAGTATGAATTGCTACTTACTACACTAATTTTACTACATCTAGGGTTAGTTTGTGAACACGAGTGTCCGAGTGTGAGACATTTATTGCGACACGGACACTATCCAGACACAGTGTCAACAATCAAGAAGAATGTCCCACATTTATGTCGCAAAGTGTCATAGTACAAATGAAGTGTAGTGAAGTATAACTTTAAATTAAAATAAGTCCTTGAGTACTGGAACGACGGCCGTGCGTCACCTAGTTTAGTCGCTAGTGTAAATGAATTTGTTTTGACCGTTCTATTCCGTCCTATTTGGATGCGGAGACAATTTGGAGGTCATTGACACACGTTTTTGTTTTTTACTACATGTAGAGCAGTCGCTATGACACTATTTAATGTTAGTTGGTAGATTATTGAATGATTTGTTTATTTGTGAATGGAAAAATTGGTGATCAACACTCTGTTTATGTTATCTAGTAATGTGACGGCATTGACACACTGGTATTGTGAAACTACTGCTGTTCAAAGCTATGGCTGGGTGATTGACATAATTGGTGTAACACCTAAAATGAAGTAAATACGGTCGTTTCATAATCATCAGAAAGGAAAAAATATGATTAGACAGATTTTATTTCGTCATCAAACATCGTTCCAAAAATTAAAATTTTTAATCCAAAAAAAAATCGGTCTCCAATTATTTTTTTTATCATCTAACTGACGGAGTAAATAGATTTCTTCTTTTCATACCCAGTCATTTATCCCGTTATTCAAACATAACGGTATCTAGGGTACAAATCCAGACGATTCCTAATCTATTCTAGTAAAGATTTTGCTAGTTGGTATGCGCTATAATTCAATGAATGGAAAATTATTACGAAGAGTGTCTTCTTATATGTGACAGAAATAGAAAATGTATGTACGCTGTGTGCTTCGATGGTTAAATAAAGATTTTATTAGAGAACTAGCTATTCGCATATTCAGACGCTGAAATGCAAATATTTGTCTAGATACCTAATTATTAGATTTGCAAAACACGCATACAAAAAGTATACATTTTTATATGTTGCAAGAAATTTATAATTTTATCAAAGTAATGACTTAATGACAGATTTGCGGTAACTAATAAATGATTCTCTCAGTAATTAACGAGATGTGTTAGTCACGTGAGATAATGACGTAACCTTGTAAACGTTAATTAAAAGTTAATTTAATGTTGTACCATTTAATCTGTAAATCGATAGCAAGAGTCAATGTTTGGTTAATTACCAGAACTCTAATCTTCATCAGTGTTAGTGCTATAGGTTTGGTATTGACTAATTCCGTAGTGACGTCATTTGGGCACTAAATGGACTCGTAACGTGTCTGCCGTAAAGATCGTGTTACTAATCCGTATTATGGAGTGGTTACATCATGGAAACGTTGTAACGTTGTTGTTCGCGAATAATTTTCAACTGTTTTTTATAAGTTGATTTAATTGAACTATGTTGACAGGTACTAATAGACGCTCGCTGATACTAGTTTCATATTTCGTCAGATATTTTTTCCCTCTCCGTCTTTCGCAATTCTATAAAATTTGAGAATGAAATTAGTAAATTCTGAGTAATAGGAACTTAGATGGAGTCTGCAAAATAAAAAAATAAGCATTATGCCGACACCAAAAGAATGATGAAAAATAAGAAGACGCATGTTGGTAATTTTACATAACGTTTTTGAATAACAAAATAATTAAGTAAAGAGACGCGCGACACTTGTTTCAGTTATTTCAAAGCACAGCCGAACAACTGACAATACAGTTTCATAGACAATAGACTAACGAAGATACGCAGGTAGCTCTCAATTCGCTTCGGTAGACGTTTATGTAATTAAGAAGCAAACGATTACGGGCGCTCTTGTCAAACAATATTTTAGCCCTTTAACCGATTTTAAACATTCTTTCGCTTATAAAAACCGTCATCAGCGAGCAACATGGCGTATATTATATTATTTTAAAGTAATCCCTTGGATCATTACGTTAACATAACGAAGGCTTTAAAAAAATATGCAAAAGAAAGTAACTCGTGTCTGTCTGTTACACTTTAACGGGTAAACCGATGAATCGATTGATGAAACTTTATACTATGAAGGCTACTTATTGTTCAACATCTAACAACCGGTGAAGCCGCTGGCTAAAGCTAGTGTGAAGAAAAAAACGCAGGTATGGCCGCAGAATACGTAATAGTACAAAAATCGTGTTTGAAAAATGACCAAAAAAATGCGGGTTCACTGATCCTATTAAAAATTGATTTTAACTCCTTAGTGACTAGATAACTGTTGCGTTTCAAGGTTTTATTTTTTTGTCGAAATCTAAAATGAATATTGAATAAAAATCTACATTATTATAGGGCTCTATATTATCTTCCAGGTCTAAGCTAAATTTGGCTAGGGTAGGCTCACTAATAAACATTTGGTCGCTAAATATTATGTAAGTTGTATATTAAATAAAGCAAAGTGAAGGAGTGGTATGTTTTTAATTGTTTTTTTTTACTATCACTCGCGAATGAATCATTTATTTTTATTTTCATATTAACTTCCACTACCTCGTAAGCCTCGTTTCGTCATTAATTTAAGAATAGGGTAGCACACGCGATGTTACCTTTATTAAATACAAACGTTTTGTAGATACACGTGTCTTGGTAAATTGTTAAAAAAAATAAAAAGCTACAAGTAATTTTAAATGCATATTTTGTAATTAATTGGCTTTCATATAAATATTTTGTATCCTCGAATAAATTATTGCCATTTATTCCTTCTCGAGTAAAAAGGTTATATAAATAAAATTCTCAGTATGGACTGGATTTTTATTGGTCCATGACTATTTTCCCTGGAAAAAATGTTTTTTGAGTTCATTAAAAATAACTCGTGTATTCGGTCCCCACGTCCCGAGCGTTTCAACCCCAAACTGAATTCGAGAATTTCTGTTTACTTATTTAAGTAAAAAAATAATAATCGCGAAATACAGGTGATTCTTTATTCGGATTATATATTGCAAGTTTATATATGTATGTGTGTTCGCAAATTTTAAAGCAATACATTATAGACAAGCGCAATTTTTTTTTTTTTTTTACATTTCCTTTTTATTATACCATACCATATGTTTTTTAAAAAGCTCTGTTTTATTCGGGACACAATATGAGGTTTTTAATCTGCTTGAAATACGTCTCCTCCAAGCAAGTCAAATCTGGTAAAGCGGTAAAAGCCTCCCTGGAGGATAACTGGTGCAGAACTCTACGAAAATAAAACAAATAAATAAGTAGAATTACTATTTATTATATAATCTTTTTATTGCCTACTGCATTTATTTTAACAAACGCCGATGGCTCTTTGTGGTTATATATCGGACTTTTACCAATTTAAAACACCCCGGTCCAGTACTTGCTTTTGTCGGAGCCAGTGAACCAGTAAAGCATACTTGGCGGCGCTCTAGCGGTTGGCTGGGGTCACCCCTACAGGTCATTACGATGTTTCGAGAAATAACTAACAATTCACACACAAATAATGTTTTACGTTACCCATGTAGGTACACAAATTTAAACATGGTACCTAAATCAATATTATTCAATAAGTAAGTAAAATCTTCACTGCATGGTAAATAAGACTCAGGGTACACATTTAGGTACCTACTATTACTCATTCAGTAATAATTTAATTTCAAGTTACATCAAGTTAAATTCAGTAATAGTTTAATAATTTAAGGAACAATAAAAATAATCAGTATTCTATTGTTTTACAAGAAACATCTTGTCCTTGCGTTTTCACGAGTAATTTGTCAGGAACAAATACAGGGACGACAAGTACTGTGTACATTCAGTGACACATATGGACAGTTTGCACACAAACATGTGATATTTATTAGCATCAGCCTTTCATGGCTTTTGTCTGGTCAACAGACAAAAACGAAGACCAGACACTTATTGACACGAGAACAAGGCCGAGTTTAAAAGAAGGATGTTTTCAATGTCTTCAGTATGTCTCATACTCCAACAATATTGGATCCATTTCAAAGACTGAACTCCAGCTAAAAATAGGTGTAGTAAAATTTGCTTGCTTAGCTTGTTTACATTTCTACCTACCCTAAATGAAGATAGTAAACGAAAATTATCTAATCACGTAAATAAGATGTTAATATGATCAGAAATAATGATATTCGTTTATACCAAACATAGCTTTATAGGCAGTAAATACTTAGTTTTAAATGAAAATAGACTTATCTTTGCTCGCAGGTGTCTGTTGCAAAATAGGTTATATCACCTAGGCCATTATTGGAAGCCACCAAATGTGATTTGTTAATTCAATATAAATAACAGCAATAATTACTTACAATCACAATAATATTTTGACGCCTGGTAAGTAGATTTATTTATATTAAGTATAAGTTTTAATTTTAGTATAGTCATAATATTTTGTTGTTTTATATAATTTAATGTACTGTGAAAAAAAGTAACAAAAGTTAACTCATATCCAAAAGTTGGCGCTTTCATAAATATCTCTTGAAGGCTTTTTGGATTTATTCATCAACACGGAGAAATTCTAGCTTGCACTGAACTAAAGGCTAATAACTGTTTGGTTATTAAAACCTTGGGAGACACGGCATTATGTATTTGCAATAAAGCACCGCCTTGATTTCCGACGTCGTACATTTTATTGCCCATATAATATTAGCAGGCGTTGGAAAGTTAATTATAAGTCGTTTGGTGCATGTGTCGTGAAATCTTTTATTGATCGTGTTTATTGAAAAACGTGAATCTGTTGCAATACAATATTGTTCTTTTATAATTGGTTCTAAAATAAATTTCTCTAAGGGATGATTCCCTTAGAGAAATTGTTATTATGCCTATAGGTTAGGTAGGTACCTACCTAATTTTTATAAGTAACTGTTGTGTTTAAAAGTTTGCTAAGTGTATTTTTTGGTGGTGACCCAAATAAATAAATCCAATTAGGAAAAAATTTACGCCTCTTAAGTTTTCTTTTTATTCAGTTTTTGTTTGATATAAAGAAGAATTTCAGGTACCTACCTACTCACAGAATTACATGTCTGTTCCTGAAAAAATAATTTCTAAATACGTGTAAAAAAATAACTACACGTAACTAACCTAACTCAAAATTAGTACTAAGTAGATAAATACTCTACTAACTAAAAGCAAAAATTGAATACATAAAAATGAATGCCCCGCATTGCACAATGTTGAATTCAATTGTTTACTAACCTCCATAGTAACATATGATATGAATTCAATGGCTTTAATTAAAGAGATACGGCTGACAATTTTATGGTACATCACGCATCGGACTTCAGCACCAGACAATGAATAAATGATATCTTACAATGTTGCTATTTCAACACAGCAGTTTATAGGTCGATGGGCTTTATTTTAGAGACAAAAACGTTTTACTTGACATTACAAATGGAAGCTTAGATATAAAAATAAATGTAAAAAACTACTTTAATTTAAAAACTAAACCACTAAAACGGATTTGAATAATTTGTTCAGAAATAAATATAGTTTAAAAAACTAAAAAACACGCTTTTAAAGTACTTCTAACTAAAATAGTGAAAAATAATTCCTAATGTAAGCTGAAATTGGTAATGAACAAAAAACACTAGTAGTATTATTGTGAAAAAGCGTAGGGCGCTCTGTGCCATATTTTTCGTCTACCGAGCAACCCATGCTTTTTACACGACTGCCCAAAAAGGAGTGTTATGTTTTCAGGGTTCATGTATGTATGTATGTATGTTTGTGAGTTTCTTTATTCCACCATAACTTCTAAAAGGCTTGACCGATTTCAATGTTTGTGGTATTATTAGAAGCTTTGAGTTATCCCGAGTGACATAGGCTATGTGGACATTAAGAAATGGTCAAGTGTGAGTCGAAATCGCCTGCAAAGGGTTCCGAACGATATTTTTTTTTCAGTTGTCATGTTTTTTGTTGTTCACTAAAAGGTAATTAAAAATATTTTTTTTTTCACAATAATACTAGTGTTTTTTGTTCATTACCAATTTCAGCTTACATTAGGAATTATTTTTCACTTTTTTAGTTAGAAATACTTTAAAAGCGTGTTTTTTAGTTTTTTAAACTAGGTATATTTATTTTTCACTTTTTAGTCCTAGCAGCAATACGTGTTGTTTGAATTCAAAAGTATTGCTTTGTGGACTTAATTTTTTTTATTGTTTTTTATTTATTTAATCCTGGTGATCCTTATCAGGATAATGAGATAAACCTATGAAATTATTATATTGTCGCTGATTCTTGATAAGTGTACAAAGTTTGAATTAAATCTGTCCGTTTAAAGTTAGGCCAAAATCAAGTCCAAAGGAGTCGGTTACATACATACATACATACATACATACATACATACATACATACATACATACATACATACATACATACATACATACATACATACATACATACATACAAGTGAAGCTAATATAAAAGCGTGTTAAAAAGCAGCAGTCATTACTGAGGGTGATTAGCTAGATTCGACAACAATTTATAAACTTGTTATGAATAATCCCTAAAATATTGAAATTAATATAAAGTTAGTAATTATTGTTTGTTTTATTTAGTTTTAATCTTGCTCCATTTTAAAGTAATCTTGTTAATTTATGTTTAACATTATTCTCTCTGACACTTGCCGAGTTAAGTAAGTAGTTGCGAATTTATTATTAATATATCCTAGACATCTAAAGTGCCCGCCAGGAGAAGCTACAATTTTTGTAAATAAAGAACTTCTACCAAGTTACGTAGCGACAATTTTATCAACAACCAATAATCCCAAATTCAATAATGTCAAAGTGACGTACGTGTTATACGAAACTAATGAGCAATTTCACTTGATCGGGTTATATTTTAGCGACATAAAGCGCTGTCGTCTAAGGTTTTGTGGTACTGGAACGCATCTGATTCATGGAACGTAAACATTTGGGCCAAAATTTTGAAGTAAGTTCACGCCGACGTTGTCTCTTTCGAGTTTCGAATGCGTCTGTTTGTTTGTGGTGTTTTCGCGGATTAGGTTATATTGTTTGTTGTTTTGTTATTTTTTTACTACCTATAATGGATCCAGGACCCAGTACCTACGTCCAAGGAAATTATTTCGCCACGAAAAGAACCTCAAAAGGTATGTGTTTATTTGACTGATTGCGTCAAAAAGAGAGTAATGGTTTTTCGAGTGTATGAATTTTATGAAAAGAATATTCAGAATCGTCTGAAGACAGTAATTAGATGTGTCTGTTAATATAAATATATCCCTGTAAAAATATAGTACAAAACTGTTTTTATTTTATTCTACCCAAAGATAGCAAACCCCTGAATGTGTGTTTACAAAATTTATAGCTTCTCGTGACGGGTCCTCTAGTTACATTTTCACTTCCGCGGAGCGTTGATAATTTAAATTATATTAATGTAGTAAGAAAGTAAATTTTAATGCAAAGCTTTTCTTCGTGTTATTAACATTTTAAAATTAATCCTCGTCAAAAGAGGTCACACGACAAGCTTGGTTCAGAACTCCGCAATCGAATTTCGGAAAAATCTTGGAAGTCTTTTTACATGTTTCAATGGAATTCTATTACACCGCGAGGAATGCAATTTGGAGCGGACTTTGTCAATGTATTTCTGGTACGGCTATTGTAACAACGACTGCCTAACGATAAATAATTAGAAAATCTTATTTTTGTGTATGGTTCTCATTAGATCAGCAGCAACATAGCAGAGGCCCGAGTCCGCTATTTTAAAGTCAGTGGGTGGCAGGTTAGTGAACGTTCCAGCGTACTTTTATTATGCCTAATTTTCGTATTCAGATAATTTTAGTTTACTGACAAATGTATACCTACTTGCCAATGCTGTCAATGAAGTATTGCCACTGAAATGACAATGAACACATTGTAGGCTTATCTGAATACGAAAATAAAAACAATAAAAAGTACACTGGAACGTTCATTAACCTGCCACCCACTGACTTTAGATAGCGGACTCGGGCCCCAGCTTTGACCCATAGTTCAGACAGCAGTTGCATTTACAGGTTGAAGTTAGCTAATATGCTATTAGCTGAGCATAATTTACCAAACTAAATATTAAATATACTATTTATGAAGATCAACAATTATTACTAAAAAGAAAGTCTAATCATGTGTCGACGTCCTTATTATCTTTAAACAAACAAATATTTAAAAAAATGCCTTATATCATCACAGGCATCTAGAAGTTTTAGTGAAATAAATAAAACACTGTTGTGTTTAGATATATATATGTATAACACAACAGATCCCCAAAACATAAAACTCCTTTTTTGGGTAACCCTGAAAAACGGCGAGAAAAGTCTTATGAAGAGCGAGTGAGTCATTAATTTACTGAAAATGGGTTTACATGATTATCCTCGATATCTGACCCGTTTAAATAAGATAATAAAATGATAGAAGTAATTCAATTACTTTAGATATCGATAAAATCGTTATCGTTAAGTAATGATGTTATATTGGGTAATCAATTTAACACAAAAATCTTCAACTGATAAGATAACGCTTAAAATGATAATAATCAAATCCATTTAATATAACTTTTCACTGTTATCGGATATACAGGAAATAAAGGAAATCGATAACCGCATCATGTAAAGTTAAATTGATAAGAATATATCGAGATGAGAGTCTCAATACAGCATCTTACTCAGTGATAGCACATTAGATCGATTGAAATAAAGACTAATTTTTACGGATTTTATTTTGGTATATATTTAGGTTTTAATTCTCGACACTTATGCAGGTTTAATGATTACGGGAAACTCGTCGCCCGCGATACTGCGATAAAATCCGTAAAAAGTAGATTTATTTCAATGTCTAACTTTCGCGTAAAGAAAGCAACATTAACAAACCGTTATATTTAGACACTTATAAAACGTGGATAATTATGTTTAACCACATTTTATTATCGAACGATAAGTTTGAATTTGTAGACTATTCTTTTTGACATATTTCGTGCTAGCGCGCACTATCGACAGGGACGTGCTGTGTGACGCAATGCGTTTTTTTCTCGTGTGGGTCTCTGGGTGATAAAAAAACTGGTCATAGACAAAACTGGTCACAGGTAAAGTGAAGTCCGCATGTCGTCGTCGTAACGGACTGTACAATAAAAGATTTGTAGGAGGTCCACTGTGAATAAACAGCTAACGATTTTTTTTATCGCAATGCGCGCGTTTCTGTATATGTCTTTCTTCATTGATTGCACATTACAGTGCGCGCTTATAGTGCTACACATTCATCCATTTTTGTATTATTTCCATTAAAAAAGTGCTGTATTTACCTTAAAGATTGCGCGTCAATGACTAAACTGAAGTTAACAACATTGGATAATTTACAACTTACCTATAATTTAGTATGGATAGGGGTCTATATATCTATTGTATTGTAATATATAACAGTATTGACCATGAACCTAACAATGTAAATCGTCTAGGTCTTCTACAATCAACTGGAAACAAACATCATAAAATCAATACTAGTCGTTATCCAATTAGTTACATGTAATGGGGACTAGTAGCTTGTATGTAATTAATGGAGAATGACAAAAACATTTGATCTTTGACGGAAATTACAAAGTTGCTTAGTCATTCTACAAAAACTTTTTAATACTGCAACTTTCTTCTATGTAT
This sequence comes from Autographa pulchrina, assembly GCA_905475315.1. Taxonomy (NCBI): domain Eukaryota; kingdom Metazoa; phylum Arthropoda; class Insecta; order Lepidoptera; family Noctuidae; genus Autographa; species Autographa pulchrina. The sequence goes on from FR997768.1 coordinate 10,197,985, forward strand.
TTTTTAATACATTTCGGTGTCAGACGGTGTCTGATTGCATGAACTTGTGTCGCAGTGTACGCAGCATTCGTTAGGAAATTTTTTGCCAGTTACCTAGGTCACGCTACGCTCATCTAGTTACATAGGTCAGTGCTGGTCTGTGAACAACAATGACATCATCTGATTGTGTAGAAACCTAGCATTACCAATTACCATGCCATATTACGTACACGCTAAATACATTTGTCGACTGTACTGTGTAACGTGATTACTTCACTTACATACCGCACATAGTGTGCTGTATAGCCAGTAATTATACCCACATCTAAGTAGTAAATACACAACGGCACCCACTCAAACCATGTGTAAGGACGTGAAGAAGTCCGAGATTGAGACATTAATTGCGAAACACAGACTCTCTTGAAAAAAAAAAAGAGTGTCGAAGTGTCAAAAGAATCCTACTTTTCAGTCGCGATGAGTTTCGCTGTGTATTGAAAGCTTTATAAGTGAAAAGTTCGTGATGAAATGAGGTTTCGCCAGAAGATGTCAATAGCAAGAGAACCGCAATGCAGCTTTTCATTAAATAAACGTTAGTAAAAAACTAGTTGTTAAATAGAAAATAGTTATAATTTGGCACGATTACTGCCGCTCATGTGTGTATTTATATCAAACTAGCGACCCGCCCCGGCTTTGCACGGGTGCATTGCTGATACTAAATATACTACATAATCATAAAGTGTTGTAGGGCGAAGCGCGGCCTTCGACGCACTATTTGGTATAGGCACGCGCTCTTTAAGGTGTAGACCTTTTGTAGACCTTTTTAAGGTGTACAATACTGTAGTACATTACTTTGATCTATCTCGTAGGATTCAGCCAGCGTTTGCAATGTAAGCGCAAAAAAGTGTGTTTATTTACGACCTTACATAAAAAACTCTAAAATTATCTGTGTTTCTCTACTATACTATGCATGTATTATACATTTAAACCTTCCTCTTGAATCACTCTATCTATTAAAAAAAACCGCATCAAAATCCGTTGCCTAGTTTTAAAGATCTAAGCATACATAGGGACAGACAGCGGGAAGCGACTTTGTTTTATACTATGTAGTGATAGTGATAGTGATAGGGAAAAACAAACATGGATATTAGATATGTAATTTAGGCCGTATATTAGTATATAGTAAACAGTTATGCTTAAGTAAACAGATCAATACACATTAACCGATGTGTTCTTAGGATTGGTGCAAACGGGCCACCGACGACAGCAACCGGTGGCTATCGTGCGATACTTCCACTATTGTAACAATTTTTAGAAAAGCGGGGCAACTAATGGAGTTCGGAAGTTGCCACTATTTAACCCGCTTCAAGACGCCTGCGATTAGTAAGACACCTCTGGCTGGAGGCCTTAATGTCCTCGCCAAAAGTCCGGTGAAGCAGTCAAAGCCTGCGCTCAGGCTAACTGCAAAGATATCTAACAAAAAAAAAAAAAAACAGTGTAGTAGTAGTAGTAGAACAGTGTTGGAACTATGGGTCCTCTTGGTCGTTATTAAGTAAGACTAATATGAAAAGACTGGTCGGTGATTTGTATGCTTCGAGCCTTAGGTACATCTAATATTAATTAGATAAATATTGGACCAAGATAATCGAGTCTGACCTATATCGGTATAATATGGTTTCTACCGGGATTGTCCAGCAGAAATTAATAACAAAGATTATGTCCTCCATTCGGAGTAATTGTTTTACAGAATAAGAACAACTGAGACGTCATTGGCATACTACATTGATACATTGTGATAAAAATAGTTGTGTGTGATAAATAATATAAATACGACAAGAAAATTAAGGAAATCAAACCTATCAGCTTACAGTTTATTAAGATTGTTTTATTTATTTTCAGCGCCTTGTCGTGCTGTCCATTGCAGTTAGGTAAATGTCTCTCGTTCTTTTCTCCTTTTCTGAAAATAAATACTTATTTGAGTTAATGCATTATTCTCGTAGATATATTCAGTCAATGTTACCAAAGCCTTATGACACATGGATATGTAGGTACAGTGAGCAAGGTGTAAAGGAAAATGAAAAAGCATCGTGGTTAAGTGGTTTGAAGCCGGTAAACGTGCCTCAAACATAGTGGGATTTTCTGAGTTCTTCCCCACACAAGACTTATGAGTCTTCGATAAGGTAAATTGTTCATTGTTCAAGTCTCTTTTTTCATTATTTATTTTTTTATTTTAGATAAATGAAAGCAGCCAGTAGATATACCATTTAAACAAATAAAAATAACAATTCTCAGTAAATATTTTTCGTTTTTTTTTTTCATTTTTGCGACGATTTTTTTCAGCGCGCGTAAACATCAAACTCCCGCAGATAGAACGTCGATTTGACAGGCCATCAGTCCGTCAAACACGTGCGAGGAAAATTACGCATCGTAGTCGAGTCGAGATAGGCGACGTTCTCGCCGCGAGGCGCGTGGGTCGGAGTCGCGCCCCGCCGCCGCCAGCGTGACGCATCGCGACGCGTAGCGACACAACTGTGACCAGCTCGAGCAATATGTCCCGCTATATAATACGCAACTAAAAATATTAAGAATTTATTTATTTTAATGTTTCCTAAATTCACGAAATTCGTTTAGGAGACGAGTCTCGTTATTGTACATCAGTCTTATTCATTAACAAGATACAAAAAATAAATACTCTAAAATTAGAAAGTGATCGAGTAATTATGAAAAGACCGATCTAAAAAAACATTGTTTAATTTTTTTTGTATATAATATACCAACCAAAACTTGGATAGATAAGACACACCATCACAAACGACAGCAACAAAAATATACGGAGACTTGTCTTCCGAACATCGTCCGTGTTTGTATTGAGACGGAGACGTACGAGTCAGTGTTTAATAGGTAGTGCAGCGTTTGGCGGGCCGACCCCATCCTATCAGTGGTGCTACCAGTCCACCATAGAACGTCGCGCGCGCTGCCTGTATCGTACCACAAATACACCACGTGCCCACCATTAAACTGTGCGTCGATAAACGTGAACTAACCTAGCTTTTCTTCGCGCAAAAACAAGCTCAGCCTTGCTCAATACCACGTCAACGTTTTATTGTAATATCTGTGTTAAATTCGTGTCACCTATTTTTGAGGAACTATTCGAGTGGATGCATTTTTCTCGTACTCACCAGTGAATGTAAATAGTCGCGGAGGCGTCGCTTTTCAGGTAGTGTGTCAAGGACATTGTTGTACTTACATCTAAGTTGTTTGGTAAACCAACTGATTTTTGTTTACATTTATTTATGTGCATATTTAATGATAGTGAAGAGCAGAGATTATTAGCATGTTTATTAGATAATAAATTGTGTAACTAAGATGCTTATGTAAACTGTCAATAGTTACTTTACATTGTATTTGATATTTAGTAAAGTTCTGTGATCGTTTCTCGGACCAAATAGCTTGGTTTAGTTTTTGTGATACCCACACCTGTTCACTGCTGTTGGGCACAGTATCTTGTAAGGCATAGCTCGCTAATCCACATTCACTGACTAGTTTTTCCTCTAAGTTTTGTGGTGTCCACGTATGAGAAGTGTTCTGTTAAAATAAAAACATTGAAGACAATAACATTTCCGTACACATTTGCGGGTATTAAAAAAATATATATAAAGTGTAATTTTAGCGTACAATCGATTTAATATAAATTTTAATCTAAAGATAACAACTTTTAAAATATTACTCATCTAATTATAGTTATACTTAAAGACCAGACCTACCGCAATGTTGTTTGTAAACATGTAAAAATTTAATTTATATTTAGAAGTGTTCGTAGGGCATGAAGGAGATGGGCCACAAGCCGGCAATGTTTAGAACACGCATAAAAGATAGTTATTTGATAGGCAGGTAGGTATAAGCTTTCTCTTTTTATGTTGCAACGCTTGCCCGTCGGTGGGGATATAGTTATAACTTGTTTCTTATAAACTATGATGTTTAACTCAAATGGAATAGATGCCGTTATCGTTTTAGTGTACATTTCAAAATACATAGTTTATTTAATTCAAATAAGATTTAATTTACGCTGTTTGCTATGAATATTATGACATAAAAGTTTTCGCATTCTTTTAACATATCATTTATCACTTTAACCAGTTAAAGATCCTTGAATGAAAAATGATGTCGTGTAGGTACCCAACGCCATATATTCTATCGCAACCGAGTAGTGACAATGAAGAGGTCAACCAACCTTACTTAATTTAAATAACACAAAGTTACAACACTCATGTACATACATTTGACTAGACAATTTATTAAGTTTGATGTATGTGGATTGTGGGTATAATTGAGCTCAATTTCTTTGATAGTTAGGTAGGTACATGTTGTTTTTAATATTTTAATTTCAGTTGGCCTTGACCTTGTTTATTACCGTAATAAGTAAACAAAGCTGTAAATCTCAAGCTGAAATTTATTCAGGGGCGGTTCTATGCGTAGATTGTTTCTAGAATTCCTAAATCTTAATATATATAAATCTCGTGTCACAATGTTTGTCCTCAATGGACTCCTAAACCACTTAACCGATTATAATAAAATTCGCACACCATGTGCAGTTCGATCCAACTTGAGAGATAGGATAGTTTAAATCTCAAATTATAGTCGCAATTTAATTTATTGCTAATTATTTGTCTGTTATTATATACAAAGGCACCGGGAACGGGACCTAGGTATTCACGCGGGTGAAACCGCGGGACACAGCTAGTAGGGTAAATACGCTAAATGTCGGCCCCCTTACGGATTTTCTAACTTTGGAATGCTCTGGCTGCACCAGTTTGCAACAAAGGATAGCTTGTGTTGCGGTTTTAGACAGGTTGATAAATCTATTTTATGTTTTTAGGCATAAATTTGACTTTTCTACTAAAATAAAAAAGGATTAAGGTTTAGATGCGTTGAAGACGAAAAAACCCTTAAGTCGGCCGTTCGCGGCCTATTGTCGGCGGTGTTTTTCCCAAATGTCGGCCGGATATCTAGGGTGTTTAAAATTAAGACAATGAAAAATATAATCAACATGATTTATTTTGGCAGGAGTATACATTTGTATTTGTCTTAGGGTAATTTGTTTAAAAGTTACTATAATTATAACTAAGTTAAACATCGGAATAAATATAACCAGCAAATTCCAAAAAACATTTTTCAATTGTATCCCAAACCATATTTAGCTATCATGAATAATATACATAATTATGACTTCGATACCGTCAACTTCTACATCCAAACTTAACCTATTTAAAATGTTAATAAATTTTTGTATTGGGTACATAACATATATTCAATTTCGAGAAAATAAGTTTGATAAATAAATTAAAAATGCCTACCCACACAATCAATGAAAAAATACAAAAGTAATCAGCCTGTATATTAGCGTTCAAATTCGAGGCTGGCCGACATTACGATCTTTAATATATTTAAAGTCGGCCCCTGTTGTGTGTGCCTCATTTCTCGACATTCAACTAAGATCACCCCGGCCGGTATTTAGCGACTAAACGTAAAATATATTTATTAACCTATTAAGCTTTGCAAATACTCCTATTAAGCAAATGGAATTGGTAGAATTGGAATTTGTAAAACAGACTGCATTTACTTTAAGTCGGCCCCGGCCGAGAATTCGGTTTTAAGCCGAAACTGGTATTCTAATGGCGGCCTCCTATTTTTCATTTAAAATAATACGAAAAACGTTAAAAAAACAATGTCAAAATATAGTAAAAATAACTTTTTAGTGATAACAAAGCTTAAAACAAAAATAAAGAAACGTCTTACCGTTGTAATATCAATCCCCGAAGCGTGGGTATTCTCATCAAGTAAGCTACTTTAACTAAGAACTTGACTCTTCAACGGCGCGATCGCTGCTGACGCTCAGTGTGTGAAGACCGGGTGACGTAATAGGATAGTGACAGTTTGTGCGTATAGAATATGAACTTAGGTTGCAATTCGAGTAGTAAAATTACCACTTCATTACCCTTGGAACGAACGCAAGATAAAAATGTGCAGACGGCCGACGATTGGGGGGGGGCCGACATATGGCGTATTTACCCTATTATATATAATATGAATAATGTAATGTTTGTCTGATTGCGATAAACTCGAAAACTACCTAACGTATTTTCTTTAATGGATAGTGATTCAATAGGAACTTTTCTGTGTATAAATCAATAATGCCTTGTTTACCCGTGCGAATATTAAGCGAAAGAGTTTGTAAGACTGAACGCGCACATCTCTGAATGATACTACCAGTCTGAACGACTGTCGGAGAATGCTAGCAGAATGGATTTGAAAAAAATTGTTTCATTGATATCCCAATTTAAGAAGAAGGTTATAGACTATTTAAAATCAATTCACTTATCTTGGGAGAAAAGCAAGGAGATTGAAACTGCGGGAGACAGTTATTACCATAGAAATACTAAAGACTTCCATTATATTTGTGGTTAGTAAATACATAAAAAAGTTGTTACATAGGTATACTTTGCGTCCATTATTGAGTAGCCATGAACACTGTTTATAACATATTTGACTTTGGACATGTATCATTAACCATTCATTGGTTTCAGGCGAGTTAAGTGTTTTGTTTTCAAAGAATGAATGTTCGTCTGACTGTTTTGAACTCTCGACCAATTTAGTATAACTATACCACAAGAATAGATATCGAAATCTTTTGACTATACAATTGATTTTTGACTTTTCGTGCGCTCAAAATTAGATAATTTTAAGCAATGTTTTGAAAGTTATAGTAAGTATGAAAATCTATAGTTTTTTTTTAATATTTGTGTTGCTTTTTCCAAAGTCAGATATATTAGGTTTTGTACTGTAAGCCTTACATACTTATAATATCCACACAATACTCATACAACGTTATGAAAGTCACGCCTGTTGCTTTGTAATAGAAGATGTCTGTAGTTATACCTGTTCATTCCTCATAATAATGTATCTCTCTATCTCAACATTACATTCTAATCTATTATACAATATCATGTTATACAATGTTTTTGTAACTAGAATTGTTCAATTTTTTATATGAAATCTTTAATAAATAAAATACATAATTGTAGCTCTAGCATTATTTATTAAAATGACGAAACAGTAAATAAAATATATAACAGTCAAAGATGTTAATAAAAACATTAGATAATTTGGTATGTTATGTTGAACTTAACGCTGAATTTTGCTGAGACTTGACCTTATTCTAAATTACGATCAATAATAATACAAATAAACTTGATAAAAATCAACTAATACGAAAAGGAACATCTATATATCTGTGACCCAATTTTGGATCGCAAAGCACATTCAACCCACGTAAATGGCAATATATGACGTCACCTTTCTCAGCCCTTATCTTTAAGTAATATGATTATTAGGTATAATAGAAGCTCTCTCCTCGCCTTGCTCGTTTAACTTCGGCCTTGAACGAACGCAATAATATATGACACAATCTACTATTTCGTCAATGATGTCATTTCAGCAAAGATATTAGACAAAACACGCAAGGAGCGCACTATAATTATTACATCTATACTTATAGCACTCACGTATTCTATACTCCAAAGTGTAGAGTGGAATATAAAATTTTATGTATGTCATAAAATACGGACCGTTTATCTGAGCACTGGATTTTAGTAACGCTATAATTTAATAAAAGTGTAACCATAATTATAAAAGTTTAAATTAACTTATCTTATCGCTTCTTAAACCTACCATATAACTATACAAAGACTAGAAACAGACTTTAAAAGACTGGTTTATATTGTCCATGTCCCATACAATTTGAGCTTACTCCGTAAAAAAAATCATCGAAATCAGTTCAGTGGTTTAGGAGTGACAGAGGAACGAACAGACAGATTAACTAACTATTCGTATTTCGAGAGAAGTATGAATTGCTACTTACTACACTAATTTTACTACATCTAGGGTTAGTTTGTGAACACGAGTGTCCGAGTGTGAGACATTTATTGCGACACGGACACTATCCAGACACAGTGTCAACAATCAAGAAGAATGTCCCACATTTATGTCGCAAAGTGTCATAGTACAAATGAAGTGTAGTGAAGTATAACTTTAAATTAAAATAAGTCCTTGAGTACTGGAACGACGGCCGTGCGTCACCTAGTTTAGTCGCTAGTGTAAATGAATTTGTTTTGACCGTTCTATTCCGTCCTATTTGGATGCGGAGACAATTTGGAGGTCATTGACACACGTTTTTGTTTTTTACTACATGTAGAGCAGTCGCTATGACACTATTTAATGTTAGTTGGTAGATTATTGAATGATTTGTTTATTTGTGAATGGAAAAATTGGTGATCAACACTCTGTTTATGTTATCTAGTAATGTGACGGCATTGACACACTGGTATTGTGAAACTACTGCTGTTCAAAGCTATGGCTGGGTGATTGACATAATTGGTGTAACACCTAAAATGAAGTAAATACGGTCGTTTCATAATCATCAGAAAGGAAAAAATATGATTAGACAGATTTTATTTCGTCATCAAACATCGTTCCAAAAATTAAAATTTTTAATCCAAAAAAAAATCGGTCTCCAATTATTTTTTTTATCATCTAACTGACGGAGTAAATAGATTTCTTCTTTTCATACCCAGTCATTTATCCCGTTATTCAAACATAACGGTATCTAGGGTACAAATCCAGACGATTCCTAATCTATTCTAGTAAAGATTTTGCTAGTTGGTATGCGCTATAATTCAATGAATGGAAAATTATTACGAAGAGTGTCTTCTTATATGTGACAGAAATAGAAAATGTATGTACGCTGTGTGCTTCGATGGTTAAATAAAGATTTTATTAGAGAACTAGCTATTCGCATATTCAGACGCTGAAATGCAAATATTTGTCTAGATACCTAATTATTAGATTTGCAAAACACGCATACAAAAAGTATACATTTTTATATGTTGCAAGAAATTTATAATTTTATCAAAGTAATGACTTAATGACAGATTTGCGGTAACTAATAAATGATTCTCTCAGTAATTAACGAGATGTGTTAGTCACGTGAGATAATGACGTAACCTTGTAAACGTTAATTAAAAGTTAATTTAATGTTGTACCATTTAATCTGTAAATCGATAGCAAGAGTCAATGTTTGGTTAATTACCAGAACTCTAATCTTCATCAGTGTTAGTGCTATAGGTTTGGTATTGACTAATTCCGTAGTGACGTCATTTGGGCACTAAATGGACTCGTAACGTGTCTGCCGTAAAGATCGTGTTACTAATCCGTATTATGGAGTGGTTACATCATGGAAACGTTGTAACGTTGTTGTTCGCGAATAATTTTCAACTGTTTTTTATAAGTTGATTTAATTGAACTATGTTGACAGGTACTAATAGACGCTCGCTGATACTAGTTTCATATTTCGTCAGATATTTTTTCCCTCTCCGTCTTTCGCAATTCTATAAAATTTGAGAATGAAATTAGTAAATTCTGAGTAATAGGAACTTAGATGGAGTCTGCAAAATAAAAAAATAAGCATTATGCCGACACCAAAAGAATGATGAAAAATAAGAAGACGCATGTTGGTAATTTTACATAACGTTTTTGAATAACAAAATAATTAAGTAAAGAGACGCGCGACACTTGTTTCAGTTATTTCAAAGCACAGCCGAACAACTGACAATACAGTTTCATAGACAATAGACTAACGAAGATACGCAGGTAGCTCTCAATTCGCTTCGGTAGACGTTTATGTAATTAAGAAGCAAACGATTACGGGCGCTCTTGTCAAACAATATTTTAGCCCTTTAACCGATTTTAAACATTCTTTCGCTTATAAAAACCGTCATCAGCGAGCAACATGGCGTATATTATATTATTTTAAAGTAATCCCTTGGATCATTACGTTAACATAACGAAGGCTTTAAAAAAATATGCAAAAGAAAGTAACTCGTGTCTGTCTGTTACACTTTAACGGGTAAACCGATGAATCGATTGATGAAACTTTATACTATGAAGGCTACTTATTGTTCAACATCTAACAACCGGTGAAGCCGCTGGCTAAAGCTAGTGTGAAGAAAAAAACGCAGGTATGGCCGCAGAATACGTAATAGTACAAAAATCGTGTTTGAAAAATGACCAAAAAAATGCGGGTTCACTGATCCTATTAAAAATTGATTTTAACTCCTTAGTGACTAGATAACTGTTGCGTTTCAAGGTTTTATTTTTTTGTCGAAATCTAAAATGAATATTGAATAAAAATCTACATTATTATAGGGCTCTATATTATCTTCCAGGTCTAAGCTAAATTTGGCTAGGGTAGGCTCACTAATAAACATTTGGTCGCTAAATATTATGTAAGTTGTATATTAAATAAAGCAAAGTGAAGGAGTGGTATGTTTTTAATTGTTTTTTTTTACTATCACTCGCGAATGAATCATTTATTTTTATTTTCATATTAACTTCCACTACCTCGTAAGCCTCGTTTCGTCATTAATTTAAGAATAGGGTAGCACACGCGATGTTACCTTTATTAAATACAAACGTTTTGTAGATACACGTGTCTTGGTAAATTGTTAAAAAAAATAAAAAGCTACAAGTAATTTTAAATGCATATTTTGTAATTAATTGGCTTTCATATAAATATTTTGTATCCTCGAATAAATTATTGCCATTTATTCCTTCTCGAGTAAAAAGGTTATATAAATAAAATTCTCAGTATGGACTGGATTTTTATTGGTCCATGACTATTTTCCCTGGAAAAAAGTGGTTATGTAACTAATGTGAATATTATATTTGTCAAATATACTATACCAATAATAGAAGGTTACTAGGTCGGCTATGTTGCATGCTGTAGTAGGTATGATACCGTCATAAAATCACGCTATTAGGTTACATTTACACTATGGCACCCTGTACGACACAACTGCACAATACATTCACTATTCCTTAAATATTTACACTACGAAATTGTCTTATGTCTGCATAATGTCTGTACCAGTGTCGAGCATGTCGCACACGAATTTAAAGTGATCCTATTCTATACATAGGAATAGGTACAAGGTGTTACCTAAAGGTTATATCTATCGAAAAGGGGTGAAGAGTACATCTGGTATACAGTTCATTTACAAAATTTCAGCTAGATATAGATTGACTTTTTGGTGACACCTTTTACAGTGTCGTAATGTACACGTTTCTAGTATCAGCAATGGCTGTTTATATCAATATAGTTACATATTGGTGCATGCGACAAAACAATTTAATTTATTCTATAATAATAATCATTAAAATCACTATGCGGTCGGCTTTTGTCACGTTTTAAATAATGATCTAATTGTGAATAATAAGTTACATAATCATTGTGTTTATTAAATACTACACACAATATTTATTATGTAAATAAAATAATTAAGGAGTTAAATATTTACAAAATTCAATCTTTTAAAGCAGGGATTGCCGACAAAACGTTTCAAGAACACGTCACTGCATAAAACAATTACTAAGCTATAATTGGCAGATTAGATAAGGTTCGCATAACGAACACTACCTATTCATTACAGCCCAAATGAAACATTTTCTTCTCAATAGATGACTTCACTCGTCACACGATTATCGCTGAAACCAACTCTGTAACTCTCAGAACTGTATGTATTTCTGTTTGTCTGTTAATTCTGTTATGCTTTCAAGGCCACATAACCGATTAAAAAAGGGAGAATTGGTTTAACTCCATAAAAGGACGTAGGCTACTATTTACCGCGAACATCAAAATCTAAAGTAAAAAGAACTCTAATAGTCTTATAAATATGTTTTATAACTCCGTCAAATTCAAATTTAATAATATTATAATATGATATTATTCAACATCGATTGATTATTAATTTTTTCCGATAATATGAAACAAGCTATCTGGCCGTGTTGATGATTTAAATATAGAAAACAGCTGTTACGCTTAAACAGCGAAACGTAGCTGACAGTCACACTTGAATGAAACAAACCTTGAGATAACATCACAGAAGCATAAAGTAAACAGAACAAAATTGTAAACGTTAACTCTTCAAAAAGTAAACATTTAAAGCACGCTAAGGACTCGTAATTTATGAGTTTATGTTGTTATGAGCTTTCATGTCCACAGAAATTGTAGACTATGTACACTTTTTTACCAAATTAATGAAATTCTGACAATGTTCCTTGACCTGTCTATTTCTATTTACATGGGTATACCAACACTACGGGCAGTCATATAGTCACATTAACTAATAGCTTTGCTTACAGTACAGCCCCACTAGACAAATTACTTTTCTATAAGTGTTAACGGTGATAGACATCCCTCTAATTTATGGAAATGTTATTTCTCGATAAGTCAAGTGACTCACTTTTGTCACTTCTATACATGTGTTTAAGTGATTAGATCAGCGTATTAGACGTAGTAACTTGTACCTCCAAGGCCAGGTATTTGATTTTGCGAGTATATCTTATCACTAGTAAGCTTAGGATGCTTTCATTGCGGTTGTATTTTAGATGGGTGACTATTTGTAAACATAAGAGCTCCTTCGGAAAGCAGTTGGCCATTGTTCCCGGCTGTCATACGATGATCTTTGGCGTTTAGTCAACATTACACTTCTGTCATTCAGTCTTACTATGAGATACTATTAAAATAGAATATCTTATTCAGCAGAATCTGGTAAGAAACCCGACTCCAACAATGCCAGGGAACAGGTTAAACAGATGATTGACAGAGCATAAATAGCATTTATGTTTCTGACTATTTGTAAACGTAAAGCATACTTAACGGCCATATTAGTCAGGCTGCACGTGTATTGAAAGAGATAACAAACCAGATCTTGATTGGATCGAAACAACGTGCAAACATTCAATGTACAATGCAGGCAGGTTAAAATATTGAACAGCATAATTCTATTATATTTTCGTAATATGTTTAAACTTTTTCAATAAATAATTTATTTTCAATAAATAGTCTGTATGAGTGGGAGAGGTCTCACAGACAGATTAAGGTCAGATCAAGATCAGATCAATGTGGACAGTTCAGGAGCCATTCCACGGTAGCGATAAATCATAGATTATATTGACAGCATCCACATATAACCGCTTTAAACTGATTTCTAGTTCCCCATAAAAAAAAAACCTAGCTGCAAAAATCATGCGGCACTCCAAAAGGGCAGTTATTATTATTATAGTACCTATTGTTTATTCCTTGTTTAGAATGCACACAACAAAGTTGCTCGAAATTAAGAGGAAAATAATTATGTTTGTGGTAGTGATGTAACCGTGGCAGTGTATTGAATGAATCATGACTAATTCGAATAATGTCGTAATACCTGTAGACCACAGTTGAGTGTTATGATTGGTCCATTAATTGCCTAGAATAATTCTAACGTCTAACTTAGTAATTGTGTTGTTGTGAATTAAATAATTAATAGTATTTTTGTCTCTTTTCTTTTATCTTTTTTTTTTTATGTTAGGTACAATATTTTTTGTATCTCATTAGCGAATAGACATTTTTACTACTTACATCTATTTTAATTTAAATAGTAAATTGTTACGTCTCGGGCCTGTACCATAATGATATTACTACCAAATAACTGAAGTAGCAACAACCCGCCGCTTTACCCGCCTTATACCTTCTCGAACCATCTGCGTTCCAAATTCCAAAAAAAAATCCATTTAGTAGTTTTTACGTGAACGAGTAAGAAACCATTCATACTCACATCTTATAGTTGTAAATACCAATTTATTTCACAAATTCCCCATTTTGTTGTTTAATATGTAACAATTCTAGGAGTAAGTAGATGCTTAGCTATCTTATACGACAACCTTTACATGCTAACGACGCAAACCGGGCATATTTACTAGAAAACCTTTTATCAACCGACTTTAAAAAAAGGAGAAGGTTCTCAATTCGGATGTTTGTATGTTTTTTTTTATGTTTGTTCGCGCATTATTGTTATAAAGCATTTATTAATTAAAATTAACTTTAGCGAATGGCGCTTGAATTGTTGTTATAAATACTTTTATCCTTCCAGCGATTCAGGCGATTAAAAACTCATTATGTTCATGTTACATATCTAAACCTTCGATAAAGGAAAATATGACTCATAATAAAAAGAGATGATTATAGCGATATATAATTCGTTATCAAGTTTTCCTTGTATATCTTACTAGCTGTACCCGGCATGCGTTGCAATGCAATTTTTTCTACCTACTACCTACCTACTACCTACCTACTACCAACCTACTACCTACCTACTACCTACCTACTACCTACCTACTACCTACCTACTACCTACCTACTACCTACCTACTACCTACCTACTACCTACCTACTACCTACCTACTACCTACCTACTACCTACCTACTACCTACCTACTACCTACCTACTACCTACCTACTACCTACCTACTACCTACCTACTACCTACCTACTACCTACCTACTACCTACCTACTACCTACCTACTACCTACCTACTACCTACCTACTACCTACCTACTACCTACCTACTACCTACCTACTACCTACCTACTACCTACCTACTACCTACCTACTACCTACCTACTACCTACCTACTACCTACCTACTACCTACCTACTACCTACCTACTACCTACCTACTACCTACCTACTACCTACCTACTACCTACCTACTACCTACCTACTACCTACCTACTACCTACCTACTACCTACCTACTACCTACCTACTACCTACCTACTACCTACCTACTACCTACCTACTACCTACCTACTACCTACCTACTACCTACCTACTACCTACCTACTACCTACCTACTACCTACCTACTACCTACCTACTACCTACCTACTACCTACCTACTACCTACCTACTACCTACCTACTACCTACCTACTACCTACCTACTACCTACCTACTACCTACCTACTACCTACCTACTACCTACCTACTACCTACCTACTACCTACCTACTGCCTACCTACTGCCTACCTACTGCCTACCTACTGCCTACCTACCTACTACCTACCTACTACCTACCTACTACCTACCTACTACCTACCTACTACCTACCTACTACCTACCTACTACCTACCTACCTACTACCTACCTACTACCTACCTACTACCTACCTACTACCTACCTACTACCTACCTACCTACTACCTACCTACTACCTACCTACTACCTACCTACTACCTACCTACCTACTACCTACCTACTACCTACCTACTACCTACCTACTACCTACCTACCTACTACCTACCTACCTACTACCTACCTACCTACTACCTACCTACCTACTACCTACCTACCTACTACCTACCTACCTACTACCTACCTACCTACTACCTACCTACCTACTACCTACCTACCTACTACCTACCTACCTACCTACCTACTACCTACCTACTACCTACCTACCTACTACCTACCTACCTACTACCTACCTACCTACCTACTACCTACCTACCTACTACCTACCTACCTACTACCTAATTGTTTTTTTTTTTTTTAAATGTACAAAAGTATCCTATGTCCGTCTCCTGGCTCTAAGCTACCTCCCCACCAATTTTCAGCCATATCGGTCCAGCCGTTCTTTAGTTATAAATGGTGTAACTAACACGACTTTCTTTTATATATATATAGATGAAGTAAGATATATCAAATAATATTTTAAACTGCTTCTTGGACTGTTTTTTCAATAGCAAGTCGTACGTGGGTATACATAGTAAGGTTCGTCTTAAACAAACACATCTGTACCTGAAGTAAGTCACTGAATAGGGCTGAAACAGTGACGATATGAAGTTGCGAAGTTATGTAGGTAGCAATATCTAATGAATTCTTGACTTTTTTTTTAATTCCTTAAACATACAAATTTAGGGAATATAATACACATATCTTGAAATACATGAAGTAGTATCAATGTGTTTAAAAGTAAAAATATAATAAATAATATAATACGCCTGACATTCCCAAAGGCGTAGACTCAGTTAAATGTCCACTTTTTAGGCCACAGTTCAGAGTAATAAGTATTAATTTGGTATTTAATAAGCTAAAATCCGAGGAAAGAACCTGTCTTCTTTTAACTTGACCTGTTTTGAACCAAACCACATTCCTATTCAGTTAATGACGAGCCTCTAATGAGGGAGTTAGTAATTTGTTGGCTTTTCAATAATTACGATTTCAAAGTTAAATTATTATTTTTACTTATGTACTTAGGTGTATAATATTAAGTAAAAATATTATTCTTAGTGGAAGATTCAGGCTATCAAACCTTTCGCCTTTAATAAGGCGTGTGGCGTCAACTACCCAATTTAAGAGAAAAATTAAGAGAAGGTAGAAGGGAATTTGCCTTGCAGTAGGACACCCTAGGTATAAAAAAAATATGTTTTTTGTAGGTATCAATAAAAATAAGACTTAATGTTTTTAACATAGTCATAAACCTTATAGTTTAAGAATTAATAACAATGGCGCACGTTTATCGTGCATGGAGAAATACAATAGTAATTGTACGTAATTAAAATGCGTGACTTTATGATCCATTCATAGCTCTACGCTCAACAACAAGATTATTACATTTCCTTGACATATTTGACATCAATTTTGCCATTATTTTGAGCACAAAACAAAACCTCTTTCAATAATAATGTATTACACATAAATGTAAAAAGGAATCAACTTTAATGAAATAATAATTACTAATACAAGAACAAACAAATACTAAAATTAAATCTTATATAAATAAATAAAACTAACACGCGTCAAAAAACTCATCGTCATCCTTGTCAATGGCGGGAATCGTGCCCAGAAGGCTGGCAGCATTACTACGTTGAATGGCTATGGCGACTCTCTGTGCAAGGAACAAACCAGCTCTCTGATCACGAGTGGAGTCTACCAAACGTTTTGACAGTTCTTTAAAAAGATTTCGTGCACTCGGACCTCATGACCCGAGCGTTTCAACCCCAAACGGTTCGAAAATATAATTACCCATTAGGTTATTATACTTTCGCCGTTTGAGGGTCTCCGCAGCTCCAGCAGCAGCGCCGGGAGAGTCCGCCGAACTTAGAACGTGGGATGGCGCAAGGGTGTCGACGCACGTTGCGTCCCACACCAAAGGCCGACCCAATTTCCAAGGCAACAATGACATACCGTCAGGTCTCTTACTTTAATGAATATTTTATCAGACCAACTCTGACTGTATAAGTACCCTAACGCCGACAAAAAGATTTTAACGAACCCGTCACTCACATGAAAAGATTGGAAATGCTTTAGATAAATTTGTATATTTTGTACAAACACTAACTCAGGCAGCTTATTCAATCAAAAATATGTTATAAGTATTATAAAACACTTTGGCTGAAAGCTTAAACATAAGGAGCATAACAGCTAGGAGGTCTATAACACTCAATCACCTTTTTAATGGGTTTGGATGTTAGTATCAGAAACACCTGAGAACTAGTTTTAGCATAGTAGAAATTCTTAGTTACATGATAAATAGCATAACTTTTTCACACCTGAAGGTCAGTATCCATGGTAACTGCCTAAACAATAATAGATAGCATACTGTTAAGTAACTGAAAATCACATATCGTTGTCTTTTCTAATGTGAATTGTCCGATATAAAATCAGTTCACGAAGTGGAGTAGACATCAGGTATGGAAAATACAGAATGGTGCTAATGCGCCAATGAATATTGTATGTAAATAAATACCTATTGATCATATCTTTCGAAGAATTGAAAACCCAACAAGCGACTTCCTTATCGCTTTTGGGAACACCTGTGTTTACTTATACAGCGGTAACGACAGAAAAATAGATAATGATATTTGTAACAGAATAATATGCTTTACCAGAATTTATTATTTCTGACTTGTAAAATGTGTAAGTTTGCATGTTTGTCAGTTTGCACAATCAGCCAAAACGACTGAATAGATTTCAACAAAATTTGGCAAACAGACAGCATAACATCCAGCCAGGATTAATACATATTATTATGATACTTTATAGCTGACTTCAAAAGGAGGATGTTTTCAATTATTGGCCTGTTTTTTTTTTTTTATAAAATAATGGGCTTGCACGGGTATAACCACGGGGCGTTGCTATTATTTAATCAATTAAGTTACCTTGTCCCATGAACCTAAGGTACATTACCTGATTAAAAAACCTGTGTGATCCACACATTCTTTTTTTAAGGCTGCGTGGACAAACATACACATGACATAACACAATGAATAAGTGGTGCGTTTGAATATTTGTAAAAACCCCCCGCGTCTGACGCCGTGTTTAAAGTAGTTTAAACGATAAAAGGGCACTAGTATTAGGTTGTAGGTAACTCTAGGCATCCTAGAGCTGCTTTACATGAGAATATATTAAAAGTATTAATCAGTTGGTACAAAGTTCACAAAAAAACTCCTATTCTTTGATCCTATTAATAACATATATGACAAATACACTTTGCATCTTCCTTATCGATAGTGAGAACACCTGTGTTTACTCATACAGCGATATAGTATCAGGAGATAGCGGTTTAAATCTACTGAATTAGTCACTATCGCTAACGTGTGTGCAATGAAATAAATTAGTTTGGTCGCACGCCCCATAGTACATATCAGGCTGTTAAAGCAGTTAAAAGTTGTCAAGGAAGAAAGGATTTAAATACTATAATAAATTATTTTTAGATATTTTATTTTATTGTTTGAACCTATCCTCAGTTATATAAAACTATAAATAACAGAGTAAACATAATAGTCTTATTTATTTATTAAGATCACCTACTTTACGAGTGTACAAACGCGAGAGGCAAGACTAGCGGTGTCACATCAATATTTCAGGTCAGAATTATTGATAAATTAACCTCAGACCGAAGTCCATTTAGGAAAGCAATTTCAGTTGCCTACAGCGCTTAGGGCTGTCTAAAATATCATAAGAATAATACAAGTCTTGCAATCAAAGTTTGGTGTTTTTTTACGTTATTTATTTTAAAGGATTTATTTCTTTCACAGAATGGCACCCGCGCAACAGCACATGGAAATGTGCGCCGAAGAAATGCAGTCCGAACCAAAGATATACAAAACTGATGACGCAAAAGACTATGAGAACAATAACACGGTGTTAAACAGTGCTAGTGACAAAGTGACAAGTGATTTAGACTTCGATATCAAAAGATATGAAGCCATGAAATTTAACGCACAAATTAGATGGCCAGACCTCATAGTTCAAATTTTATTGCATTTAGTTTCCATTTACGGATTGTACCTGATTATTAGCAATCAAGTTAAGTTACTCACCATACTGTTTGGTAAGTTTACTTCTATTTTTTACATTTTTTGTTTTTGATCTTATTTGCTGCAATTAACTTACGTCGTGTTATTACAGCTAGACCTTTACAAAAGAATATTAGGTAAATGCATAGCATATTTGCTAATAATAATCTATTGATCAAAATACTTTATTATTATTTTGGTCGAATTAATTCATATTGGATGGTCTAACTCATCCTTTCAATTTAAAAAAGGTTTCAATAATTTTATATTATTTATTATCTGCATACGTTAACTTTCTGCATCATGTGCTGTTCATGTATCATATGCAAGTATTCACATTAAAGCCTTGTTATGTTAATAACAGCCTGTAATTGTCCCACAGCCAGGCAAAGGCTTCATCTCATACATAAGGGCTGACCTGGCCAAAAGCTTTAACCAACGCTTGCTCATTTAAGAGCTATTTCAAGAGTCCCGCTTAAAATCTAGGGCTTTTCTCATAATGTTTGCCTTGACCGTTTATCGTAGAATAAAAAAAAATAGGAAATAAATAAACCTTTGCTAAACTCACGTTGAGGAAAAAGCCTAGGTCCAACCCGCTACATTGTACAAACGAAATGTTTTATATTGAGCGTATTGCGGATCAGCTTTTGCGTTTACTTATATATTTATACATTTTAGGTTACAAAGATTATAAGTGTATATGTGTTTGTTGCAGTGATAGGCACAATATACACGTCTGGATTCGGCATCACGGCCGGCGTGCACAGGCTGTGGTCGCACCGAGCGTACCGCGCGAAGCTACCTCTGCGGGTACTGCTCGCTTTGCTCTTCACTATTACAGGACAGGTAAGAAAATGCAGCTGTTTTTTTTTGTTGAAGGACAAACTCCCTCTGTACACATAGAAAAAAAAACATAAAAAGTATTGTAACTAAAAAATTCATCCACATCGCTGTTGAATGGGAGTGTGGCCCAAGGCGGGACATGGGCCAACAATGGCAATCCTTATTCTTTGACCTAATTGCTGCAATTTACATTTAAACACGGATCATTTTGCACCTTTGTACTGTTAGCATATATACTTAAACACTACATATTTAAACACGTTTGACTATTGCACGTATTTTTTTTGGTTAGTCATCAAAACTACTTCAATTGTATTGGTCACCATCGGCACTTACGTTAACACATAAATGTTCAGTGGGTACAGTTAGCTTTTTGTCGGGGTGAGAAGCTAATGACTGCAATCCAAGTCGAGGGCACTAGGGATACGTCGT
Source organism: Autographa pulchrina (assembly GCA_905475315.1). Taxonomy (NCBI): domain Eukaryota; kingdom Metazoa; phylum Arthropoda; class Insecta; order Lepidoptera; family Noctuidae; genus Autographa; species Autographa pulchrina. The sequence continues at coordinate 10,218,468 of FR997768.1, forward strand.
CTTTCAGTGACTATAAAACATTGCGGTCTATTCCTCGCCTTTGCTGGAGAAGCGTGATCGCTTACGCATGCTCTGCGCGACTCCGGCAGGGGTAGTGTTATCTAGAAACCAAGGCCAGTCTCGAAAGCTCTTGACATTTCCTTGAGCATTTCCCCAGAGAGACTGTTAAAGGGTATCATTTGACCCTCGATACACACACGGCAGCATGTGATCATATATTGTCCGTCAACCGGGGATGTCACTTTATGGAAATTTTCTCATCCAAATTCATGCTACTTAAGGTTGTTTATCTCCTCTCACCTCTTGAGCTAAGGAGTTAAAATGTTCTAATTTTAATTAATATAAGGCTCGCTCTGTTGGGCTTATTATGTCACAAAAGCGAAACTCTCAAATCAATTAAGAAAATACCTACTTACATCAAAGATGTTTACGTCAAGACAGCACCATTTTTAAATTACATCGAGATTTATATTGAAGCTGACGAATAATGGTGTAGCGGATTAATAAATAATATTGTCTTTAATGTATTATTATGTAACTTGCTAACAATTTTATAGATACTTAAAACTTTCTTCATATTTTATTCTCATTAATCTAATTATTTTTATCGGTAAAATTAACTATCGGGAAACAAAAGATACAATATTGTTTTTATTAAATTTTACCTTTCCTAATGAGCACAAACTAATATAATACCTACAAGTAAAATAACAAAATAATAATGATACTTAATTTGACGGGCCTGTTGGTCTAGTGGTTAGTGACCCTGACTGCTATACCGGAGGTCGTGGGTTCGATTCCAACCCAGGACAAATGTTTGTGTGATGAGCACGATCATTTGTTCTGTGTCTGGGTGTAATCTATAATATGTATGTATTTAGAAATATATAAGGTTGTCTGGAAGATATCGCTATTAGCGATAAGACCGCCATTGTACGCTTTACTGTTGATGTACTTTATTATTATGTAATTTAAATAGTGTACAATAAAGAATATTCTATCTATCTATATAAGTAGGTATGTTTATCAGTTGTCTGGTTACCATAACACAAGCTCTGCTTAGCTTGGGAATTGGGATCAGATAACCGTGTGTGAGTTTTCCCGGAATATTATTATTATTATTTATTACCAGCTGAGAGACCCGTCAATCAAGTCATACAACACCAAGACCTAATTGTAATGAAACAGTTCGGAAAAGCCATTGTAATGTGATTTTTATCAAATAGGTAAATGATGTTTATAATGTTTTTATCGATTGCGTTAACTATCGCGTGTTTACAGGAGCGTGATATGGCAAGCCATCAGCTAGACATAAAGCCGCCTCGATTTCCGAACTACCCATAAATTGATTCCCTTCCAACAACCTATAAGTATCTATTTAGTGGCTTTTTAATCACAAAGGTCACGGTAACCAGAAATCTATTCGCAAATGTTTTAGGTCAAGCAAAATATTTCGCCTTGATTTTTTTATGATTTTGGTCATATTTTATACAGTACAGTTATGATTGACAAAGTATATGCTTAAAGGTATTATATTTATAAATAAACTGTTGTCTTTTTAGTAAAATTTAGAATAATAAATAGTATCTACCTATAACGACATGGTTACTTTCAGTAAGTACCTGTTTATTTTCATTAACGTCAATATACTTAATAGCTTACCTTTTGGAAACCTTTTATCGCTAGGGATATTATAAGCTATTCTAATTAATATTGGATGTTATCTCTTTAATATTCAAATACACTCGAATGTCCTTAAATTCAGTTGTTCTTGCAAACCGGTCGACTCGTAATACTGTAAAATACTAATATTTTTTCAATAAACACAAAGATACACAGTATCAGTTGCCGCGCTAACGAAAAGAATGAAGTTTGTCAGGAGAACAAAGCCAGTGTGACACTAATACTTCGTTTAGTTTCGGATCTGAAAAGCGTTTAGTTGCCAAGCGACGCGAGGAAGCTGCATAGTTAAAAAACGTATATCGAGAACGAGCCACGAAGTATAATGACAAGTTAACTAACAAGCAAAGTTAAATAGGAGCTTAAATACACCTAATTAATACTAAAAGACTGACAAATTCTTAATTAAAGGGAAGTAAATCTAAGTGTTAGAAATGTAACATAAATTCGGAACGCAGATGCATGCATGTAGATAATTTGATGTAGTGGATCATAGCATATAAGAGAAAACACATAAAGTGTTATATATTATGAATTCGATGTATTTAATATAAATGCGTTTTGGGTTGATTTTATTATTTTAACATACTGGTAAATGGAATTTTTTGATGCCTTATTTTAGTTCTTAGTTTTATTTAGTTTATAATTTTTCTTATTTTTTATTTTATTGTTAATATTTTAAGTTTAATTCATAATAAAAAAATCATATTTAATATTATGTTGATATTTTGCAATAATATACCTATCTGTGACACATGCTACCTCCATAATACATCAACATGTTTTAGCTTTCATATATTTTTTATTCTCACTATTAAGTATAATGATTTCTAGTGTTAAAATAAAAGATGACAATATTTAAGTATAATAGATGAACGTAGCTGTCAAATGTATTTTTTTAGTTTTATTAGCATAATGTACTAGGTATGTTCAATATTCAAACACTATAAGATATTATAATTTTCACGGTTATACGTCACGGACCAAGTAACACCAAAGAGGGTTAATAACAGTTTATTGCTTTAATATTTACTATCACTGATACATTATCGATGGTAACTATCAACACTCAGTCATACCTAATTCATATGAAAAATAAGTTAGGTACATAATTGATTCCATGAACAGGAGAGCCATAAATAAATGAACATACTTATGACTTTTCTTTTAAGGGTTCCCTACCTCAAAAGAAAAAACGGAGCCCTTATAGGAACCCTTATAGGTCCGTCCGTCCGTCTGTCAAGACCGTTTTTCTCAGGAACGCGTGGAGGTATCAAACTGAAATTTATATCTAGAACTCAGGTCTACTGTCCTTTGGAGCTGTGAAAAAAAAACTAAAAACAAAAAAAATATAGCAGTCGGGGGACAATTTGGCGGGAACATATCTTTGTCGGTCCCCCGACTGCTATATTTTTTTTTGTTTTTAGTTTTTTTTTTATTTTTGTTTTAAGATTTATTTCTATCCACTTGTTTTTAATTTTTTAGTTCTTTTTAAATGTGGCAGGCGTGTTTTTAATTTTTTTAATTATTCTTTTTTTATTTCATACCTTTTAGTGATATAATGACCAACATTGCGCAAAATATAATATGAAACTAAACCATCTGAAATATTTTAATGATTACTAAGATTTCTGAGCCGATTTAGTTCTTGTAATGAATTTTGGTCATGTGGCTCGTGGGTAAGCTTACGTGGATCTCAAACGCTAATTGCCAAACCTTCTAACTGCCTTACAGGACTAAGTGCGACATAGGCTTGGCCCTTGGCAAACATTTTTGCGCCTAGATCCACAACGGCTCTATCCAGTGTCGTCCCTTGCAGTTTGTGCACTTTCACAGCCCAACATAAAATAAGGGGTAGCATGTACCGCTCTACTTTGCCTTGACCTCGTCACGTGTCAAATTCGAAGTGCTAGGCTCAATTCTGACACCTTGACCGACGGTGTTGCCACGTATCGTTATGTCGTCAAACTCTACGCAGACGGCTTGTGGTAATTCTCCCGGTTCGAGTTGGTGTCGGCGTAATGCCGGCCATACTAATTTTCGACGACCCCATAGCACCATTTACTAAGCCGCAACCTACGTTTCGGTAGTTTCGGAGCCTATTCAATACAAACAAACAATCAAATCTTTCCTCTTTATAATATTAGTGTAGAAAAATATTTTACTCATAATTGGGTGGGAAATTATCCCACGATAATGTGACGTGAGCGTAATAAACAAACTCACTTTTGCGTTTATAACAATTTATTAGTTAGGATAACTATAAAGTTTACAAGTTGCTCCCGCGCAGTTTCACCAGCTGCTCGGTTCCTATTGGCCGTAGCGTGATGTAATATAGCCTATAGCCTTAGCCTCGATAAATGGACTATCCAAAACAAAAATATTTTTTCAATTTGAACCAGTAATTCCTGAGAAAATAACATCGCGTTTGTTGAGTAGGATTATTAATGAAAGAATGGATATGGAATACTACTGTTACATATTTTTGTAACCTGCTTAACAAATTTTAGACGATGATTAAACAAATAATTGAATTTACAGTAAAAAAAAATATCTTGGTTTTCATTCCTGAATCCTGGCTACCTTTTTGCTATTTTCAAATCAAATCACTGGCCTATGTTACCCGCGATAATTCAAGGATTCTAACGTAACCAAACACATTAAAATCTGTTCAGACGTTCAGAAGTTATGGTGGAATAAAGAGACTCACAAACATACATACATACATGAACCCTCAAAACATAACACTCCTTTTTTTGGGCAGTCGTGTAAAAATTAATTGATCTAAGATTGCATGTCTCACTTACTAGACTTTTAGTTACAGTTTAGTTACTGTAACTAGTAATTAAAATAAAAGTATAAATATATTTTCCTACTACTAAACATAGACATTTAGACATAGATAAATTACATAAATAAAGTATGAGAATAATATAATACTAATAAGGCCACTGTCTGAATTGTTGTGCGTAGATCGTAGCTTGTGACTAAATTAAGTCAATTGTACCTATTTGACCTTTCATGCCGTGGCCTTGTTGGGCACTGGCGTTCAACTGAAACTTTTAAAAGGATTAAGCATGTAATGGAATATTCCTAGCCTGTAGTATGCCTGGCTGAATTTCACGATTGACGACCTCCGTGGTTAGTGGACACATTTTTCAAGGTTTCGCTAGCTATGATGTCCCGGGTTTGATCCCCGGACGGGTTAATATTAAATAACGCTTTAGTACACTGTCTCGAGTCTGGGTATTTGTGGTACCTTCGTTGTCTCTGATTCCATAATACACAGTTAATTACGTACTTTGGGTTCATAGCAATTATGTGGTAGGTGATGTTATTCACAATCAGTATACGTTAACGTGTGTACGGGGTATATTATAACAAAATGGCGTGATGTAGGAACTTATGGAATAAATTAACATAAAATATGAAATAATGATCCTAAACTTGAAAAATATGATGCATGGATAGTTTCGGTAAAAAAGAAAAACAAAAGCCTTTTTAGTATAAATTGGCCAATTTAGTTAAAGTACACTGAAAAAAAAATATGATTACTTTAATCAAGATATTGTTAACTGTAATCATACATCATGACTCCATATGAGCCTGTCAAGATCATGATTTCTGTGACTAAGACAAATTTGTTAAATTTCTCTTATTTCTGTCAGTCAAGTACTGTATTGCCTTTATAAAGACTAGTTATTTAGTTTGATTCATAAATTGTCCAGTGCGAACATGAAACATTAGTGCATTATTAAAGTTCGATTGTAAATTCAAGTAATCTCACAGTAGTATTAATTAAGATAATAGTTGCTAGCAACTTATTCATGTTCAATGTAATTATTATACTACTTTAGATCAAAGAATATAATAGTGCATTCAACCATGGCGTTTAGTTGCGTCAAACTAATTCTTTACTAGCTTTATGAATAGATTACTTCATTCAAACAACGCGCTACGTTACGTCTAACTAATTCTTTACTGGCCTGGTAAAGACAACTTAGTCATCTTGATTATATCTTGTTCAGTGCAAACATGATCCCCTACTAAAACAACAAAGTTCTATTATAAAATCAACTCAAGATCCCATGCTATATCAACTAAGATAAAAGTTGACTGAGCAATGGAAATTATTAATTTTAGATTAAGTCTTCTCTAGAACAGATAATATCTTCTACTTCATACAACTAAGATCTAGGTCCATTCGACAAAACTAATTATTGTATCTACTAAGAAAGGTTGTTGAAGTAGTCATGGTAGGTAAATACATTCAAATAAGATCTTTTTTCATCTTACACTTGATTATTCGTCGTATTAACTGAGTGTAGATACCAATTCAAGTAATGTACATAGTTGCGCTAACATGTATCTATGTTAATACTTTTGTAATTCAAGATCATATTATGCATAGGTACTGCATCGTTCTTGAATGAATTACAAAATTATTCACATTTTTTATACCTGACGCATCGAATGCGTTGATAAAACTAATTTGAATAACTTTGTAATAAATTCAAGAAAGATGCAGTACATGTAATTTGATCTGGAATTACAATAGTATTAACATATTATAGATACATGTTGGCGCTACTACGTACAATACTTGAATTGGTATCGACTACGACAATAAGACAATTTATCATGTATACCTACAACTGTCTATCTATGTATTATATAGGAAGCATTTGTAGGTGTAAATAAAATATAGATATGTACATTTAAACGTTTATTTTTATAAAGAACTACGCAATGTAACATATTTTTTACCATTACTAAGAATACTAATGTGACATGGAATAGGAGACACTAAATTTTTGTAATATCTAACAACATTTTCTTTTGCTTCTGTTTCTGCGACTTCGTAGGCAAAAAAATGTTCATCATATACCAAAGTTTGCATTAATGTTCCCATAAAAATCAAATTATTTAAGTCATACAAGTAGACATTTTGCACTTTAAAAAACGTAGGCAATGAATCATTAGAACTTGTATCATAGATTAAGAGTGTATCTTTAACATAACGCGTAGTAGACACAGTGGCCCAAGTAATATGTACTAGTGGCTTATTTTGACATAATTGTAAACTAGATTGTACAAATTGTTTAGAAATATCGCAAGTTATACGAACAGTAGGACCTGTCCTAAGAGTATCAGGCAATTTACCTTTAAGAAACATTTCATTTAGCTGTAGTTGGTGTTTTAATGTTAAAGTCAGTGTAATGTTTTTTCTGTTGCATGAAACATTTGAGGCCATTTTAAAAACCCTATGTTTGGCTTCAAAACGCATAGACCACAAAGAAACAATTGGACCATATTTTTCTAACGCACTGTGATAGTGAACTAAGTTATGAAATTTAGGTTTCAAGGAATCTTTAGTTAATGATAGATATAAAGTGTTAAGCTCCGTCACCGCTTGCTGTAACAATTCCTCAGTTCCTTTAGCAAAAGCTGAAGACAGAGTTATTTCTAAAACAGTTCTTAATTTCTGATACAACTTCCAAATTTCATTGCCTCTAGGCACATATTCCCCTACCAATAAACTAAAATATCGTAAAAGAGTAAGCATTTCTGATGATGATTGGCGTACATTTCCCTGAATCAGATGTTCTATAGAAAAAGTACAAGGTTGATTTCTACAATCAGGGCCATATTCAAAAGCATGAATTTTGTTATTGAGTTCCGTTAATGTAAAAAATTTAAAATGTCTTATACACTGGATTAAAACAAATTGCATTACATACTTAGCAACTCCTTCTAATATGTCATGCATGCTATCGACACCAACTTGATTAAATAAATCAAAATCAGTTACATCAAGCCAAACACATTTTTCTTTAATACCCGTTTCTGAGGGATTTCTAAGGCTTAAGTCGTTTGCATAATTTTGTGAATTCCGCAAAATTTCTTTGTATTCAGCGCATTGAGTTTTCATAACTTGTTTTGAGACTTTACAAACTCTGCAGGAATAATTTGCTGAAAAACTTTCTACAAAACCTGTTACAGAATGGATACCTAGATTGTCTCCCAAAATTAAGCCAAGTTCAAAATGAATGACACCTTTGAAATCGGGCAGATTAAATTCAATGCCATGTTCACTGAGATAGTTGAGCTCGTCAATCACACATCGAAAGATAACTTTGTTCCCAAACAAGATTCTATCAGTTGAATGAAATAAAAGAAGTAGAAAAATGTTTCTGAGCGCAGAGGCACGACAAGGCGGTAAACAGGGAATAGAAGCGTATACTGCGCCTAACTTGTGTTGCCCTGCTCTAGAACCTAATGCGTTTCCGGTCTCATAGTCGTCAAAAAATATGAAAATTGGAATAACCGTTTTTCCTTGTCGTTGACATATTTTACTCCGCCAAAATGTCCCCTGAATAAAGTTTTCAATAGCAATATTTTCACCCGATCTATTTAGAATAATCATGTAGTCTAGAGTTTCAGATAGGATATTTCCGAGGGAAAAAAATGATTTTAATACTTTGCGAAGAGGTATAAAATGCTGCTCACATGTAATAGGTTGTAGGCGGGTGATACCTAATCTTTTAACTTTTTCTAATCTCTCACCTATTACCATTGCTTCCGGTTGAATTAATGTCTTTTTGTTTTTAAAGTATTCTAATCTTTTATGCTCAGTGTTTAGTTGACTTAAGGTATTTGTTAACAGAGGTTCAATTTCATTTATAACTGTGTTAAGGCTATCTTGTGCGATAATATTATTTGATGCTAGATTTTGAAGTTGCATTTTTATGGCTAATGTTAAAGGATTGACCATAAATTGAGTAAATCCACTGACCACAGTTTGAACAACATTTCTTGGCAAAGATTGGTTGGCGTACAAATTTGCTATAAACATTGAAAGTCCGTTCTCAACTATCTCATTACATGTAGAAGGCCCTGAAGGTGTTAAGGCACTAGAACAATAAGGCATCAGTTGCTGCTCGCTAACATAACTTACAGGTGTACAGCTAGTATTCAAATCTACCATGTTAGATGACTGTAATACAACATCGTTAGTAATGTTAGAAAAATGCTCACGCACAATATGCCTTCTAAAAGAATTAAACAATTGAAATTGACGATTACAACCATCTTCAATACACATATATATCCGTAATTCTTCAGGGCTATGCAACAATGCAAAGTGCGACCTAAGAATTTTAATATTTGGTAACTGCAGTCTGCATACAAAACAAGTCAACATCTCAGTAAAATTAGGAAAAAAAAACAATTAGAAACAAATATTTTCAATACTACAACATAACCACTTTGGATAAAGTAAGTATAGAGATCAACTTAGTAATTATATTATTTATGCAGGTACCTATTTTATTGCATAACTATTCAACATTAGATACCTTCTCGGTCTACGACCGAGAAGGTATCTTCTACCTACTAAGATCAAACTTTAAGTTTCTTTTTCAAACAATCAACACTTAAAGATAAAAATGTTACATATTATTATACACTTAAGTACCTTTAAACTTGGTATAACTATTAATATTTTTAAATTTTAAGAATTAAAAAAAGTCTATACAAATATTTCAAGTTGGTAACACACTAACTGATTAATATGATTATGTAGCTATCCATCCTCACATATAAACAAAGGTTCCTAGGAAGAGAACGCTAAAAATTACAATCTGTCAAGAGGGATTCAGCCGTGGTAGAGCCCCTGTCAAATTTAGAGGTCATTTTATATAGACCTCGTTGTAAAAAGTACCACACAGCATAGGAGTCACTCCCATACTCCAGGTTTAACGACCAAATAGCCTTGTAGCATGTGTCTATAGCTTGCAAAATATTGGTCATTTGGTATATGACTGATGCATTTACAATAACAAAAATCGTTTTGATTTCTGCCAGTGACTCACCAACTATCATCACATAAGGCTGGGGTGTGACTCCTTTATCCTTTAGCGTTTTCAGCCGAAGTTCTATTGCCTGACAAATTTCTGCATCTGATCTTACATGCTTAATAAAGGCATCACGTGTTTCTGCTTTAGATGGCTTCCAGCTGCATCCGGCTGCCTGTTTTCCTTTTTTTTTTTTGTTCTGCTTGATTGTAGTTGTGTTTAGAAGATGTGGAATGGCCAGCAAAGCTCCAAGATTTTTTTTTTCTTCTTCAGAAGCTGCAATAGATAAAACGTTTTGAAGAAAGAAATACATACCTACATGCTTAAACATACAAATTTTAAAAATTCAATTGTAAAAGGCGGCCTTATCGCTGAATGCAATTTCTTCCAAGTAACTCAATATTATATAGAGTTATAAACATAACAAATAAAAAGTACCAAAGCAGTAAATTAAAAGAAAATGTTGAAAAGATGACTCTAAAATAGATTAACAGTAGTTTTTATTAAGTTTAAGTTTCTCATGGGAGCCGCGATAAACGAATCTGCAGGCGAAAGCTAGTAAAATTATTATTATGATTATTCTATATTACTATCAGTGGCACTTACATTCACAAAGGCAAATAAGTTCTTGACAAAAACCGTCTTTCGAATTTCGTTTTTGTAATATTTCCATAATCTTTATTCTTGCTAATGGAAAGAAGGCAAACAAATTGTTGGAGTGGTCTTCGTAGATTTCGTGGAAGTCAATTATCAGCTGGAAAATCAAAAAATATTAAATAAATGGTACTAAAGAAAATAAACACTGAAAGATTTGAAATTTCACACACTATGATTTTGTCTAGTGTTAAAAAAAAACTTGGTTAAATGAAATTAAAAACATAAGTACTGCAATATTAATTATCCAAACTAATACATACTCAATACTCTTTATTGCTTCCTCAATGTGTACATTACAGATAGGAGGATGAGGAGGAAGATAGGTACCTACATACATATGCTCATGACTAGCTAGAGACTGTCGGATTCATAAGGAATACAATCTAGATTGATCTAAATTCAGTCCAAAAAATTATACCTATCAAGAGTGAAGTAAAGGTGATGAGCCCATCACCGTTGTATTGATGTGTCCATAAAAAAAATCTCTACTTCAGGAGTTCAGGGACCCCTGGTGTTGCAGTGCAGGAGTACATAGGCCACGATAACTACTTTCCATCAGGTGGGCCGTATGCTTGTTTGCCAGCTTAGTAATATAAAAAAAAACTTACTAGGGTATATCCTTGCGGAGTCCTTAAAGCGGGGTATGTGTTTATGTAAGATTCAACTGTGTGTTGATTGTCCTGATTATGATGTAAGTTACGAATTCGTTGTTTGGCTGTCCCTTTCCATTTTTTCTCTACTAAGTTCCAAGGTTGAGTGGAATTTTTTAACCACAATAAATCTTCTTCCACATTTTTAAATAGAAAATCACTTGTATTATTAATACTGTCAGGCAATGGTCTCGGGGAAGAAGAGGATGGCCCAGAACTTCCTTCTCTGTTCCTTTTTTTAGTGGTCAAAGTCCCTAATTGTTGCAGACGTCGCCTCTTGTTCAATACTTGGTGTACAAGTTTACCACGTGCTTGCAATATCACTCCAGTCGCTGTTGTACATGCAGGGATATAATATGTTGTTGTCCGTTCACCAGGAAAAAGTTCATTGATCCATTTTGTCCACTTGAAATATATTTGTCCAACTATTGGTGAATTTCTGTATTCATTTAAGATTTCTTTAGCAATCACAGATGCTAATAAATTACGAGTAGCATCACCGTCTAAGGCACCACCCTTATAAATTAAGAGTGAACAAGTCTCGAGGGATTGCTTTAGTAAGTTCTCAAGTATCTGAAACAAAAGTTAAAATCATATTGAATATGTGATTAAAAAATACCTTACCTACCTACCAGGAGGTTGATTAGACCACACAGGTTACTTTTAATCTGGGTTTATGCAGGTGAAACAGTGGGGTGCAGCTAGTAAGTCTACATATTTATAATATTTAACTTACACCGCTCTGAGAATTTAAAGTTGACACTGTTTCATTGTTATTTTCGTTTTGCAGTGTTACTGGTGCATTTTCTTTTCCTATTTGTGTCTCAGACTCGCAGTCCTTCAACGGTATCACAACTAGTTGGCAAGAGTCTTTGGGATCACTTTCACATTCATTTTGCAAATCCAGATCAAACTGTACATTTGAAAAGTCGAGGCCCTGAAAACAGCAACACACACAAGATTCCATCACACTATCTAATATTATTAATATTTTTTATATTACGTATAAGTCTCAGAATACTGAAAGTATTAGTAGTAATAGTAGACTCATACGCTATATGATTATACCCTAACCTAACACTTTTGCTGTCATTATTATTGGTAATAGGAGGTAGGTACATTAAAAGCTTACCGATAAAGATGATATATTGTAGGTGCTGTCGCTGCCTGTTGGTAAAAACTCTTTCTTCCAGGTACGCCAACACCTTGTAAATAGAACCCTTGGTCCTGTTTGGGGGATTAGATCCTTCAGGTCTTCGTGTGTAAGGGCTGATAAGGCCTGGACTGTTATCTGCTGTTCTAAAAAAATAAAACAATCTCTTGAAACCTACAACCTACATCAATAACGGATCTGGAACAGTTCCATGAGCGCATGCAACATACACGCTAAGTAGGTATATAAAACCTTAATTTTGTTTTTTTTATGTAACGATGACGAAATTAAACTAAAGTAGGTACACCTGATGGTAAGTGAAAGTAGTGAAACGCCTGGTTTTAACAGTAACAGCGTCAGATGTTTGATCTTGCGACCAGGATTTTAAACGACACTGCACTCTGCGATCGTCACCTTGTTGAGATATAAGATGGTAGCTCAGGTAACATTGCCCTTCAAACCGGAACACAGTAATGTTTGCACACAAACGATTGACGGCAGAATACCTGGCAAAGGTGTGGTAGGTAGGGACTTCCCCAAATGGCGGCCCCCAGCATGATGCCTATTGCCTATTACTAAATGGCTACTGGCTATGTACGTACAGAATGAAATAATGTTTATCTCTGATCAAATAAACCTCTATGTATAAAAAAATATATTATTCACACTCTATTATATTTCATACTCACCTTCAAATACAGGTATAAGGTTGGGAAGTTCCCAGGTTTTCAAAAGTTCTGCCACATCGTCCATGTCCACAAAGCACTGTTTCACTACTTTTTAAAAACAACAACGAAATCTGCGAATTATTTATTATAAGCCCGTATTGTCCCACGCGAATATATTGCAGAAAAAAAAATGGCAATGGCTGCTCCCGCGCGCACGCACATCGCACCCTCCGCAAGCAGGAAGCAAAAGGACACGGAGTACGGACAGGTCAAAACTTGTAAAATATTAGTCGTGGCGCGGGGTGGGAGGGCACGCGGGTGTGTACTGTGTACATAGTCACGCGAACGATCATCGTACTTCGATCAATTTGTATGCCCTATTGAATCTACTAAGAAGAAACTTGTAACAACTAATAGTTTAAATTGATAAAATGATCATTATTTTCATAGAAGCAAAAAATTTATTTTTTTTGATTTAGCTTAGTTTAATGTTTAATATAACGCAATCATTACTGCAACAAATAAGTAAGTTAATTGCTTCAACTTTTAAAAAATCGTTGATGCTATCACAGAATACTGTAGATTTTACTTTTTAGCTTGTTTAATTCAACAATTTAGCTAGTTTCATGTAACGTATTCAATGACTGAAACAACATTGCACTTTGTTATAATAATAAACACTTATAGCTAATGCACACACAGGTTCTTTATAAGTCTAAATAAAATACACTAATTGATTTAACAGGGATTAGGTATAAATTCAAAGATTTTGTAGTAGATTTTATAATGAACGAATATTGAATTAACAATTTACTTATGTTGTCTTTCAAACAAATTCAGCTTGCTATTGCAACAACTGCATCTTGTTTTTAGTAATCATTACTAGCGTCATTCCAAATATTTTGGCGCCAACTAAGAGAAAACACTACTTAGTTGGAGTATATTTTTTTCAGTGTACTGGTAAATCAACTTGATTGACATCGAATTACGAATCAGCGATAAATAATTCAGGTCTGCCCTTTCAAAACCAATTTAGGAAGCTAAATTAACCATTAACGTGGAAGTATGGGTTTAGTTAGAGGAAAGTAACCTAATAAGTTTGGAATAGTTTCCAATAGTAAACTAAACATAGTTATAAATCTAAGTTTTTTTTTCTCAAATCCACAGTTCAATTTTGAGACTATAACTAATGAAAAAACCTGAAACAAAAAATATTACATCAAAAGATTAATCTGCTTAAGAGTTACTTGAATTGACTGAATGACCTGTTCTATTTATTTACGATAATTGGCATTCTGCTAACTGTCATTACGATAATTAATTGGTCATTACGATCATGCTCTTCGAGAGTTCAATGAGATTTTATTGTAGGCTTATCTGAATACGAAAATTAGGCACAATGACAAGTACACTGACCGACCACGGACATGCATTTAAAAGAGCTGAATCGAGGCCCTGTATGTTAACACTGTTTCTATGTCTACACCTGTATTTGATAATTTCACGTCATTTTTCTTGCTAGCCTTCAAAGGTCATTCTGTTGATTACCTAAGTTCAATTTCCTTGAAAAACTGTATAGGGGGTTTTCCTCTGATCCGCGACTTGCATGTTAACATAATATGCTCACAGTTTTCAAAATCAAATTTTTGTTCTTTCTTTTTCTCTTTGCTTTTGTAGGTGAAAACCTTTAATTATTTTTTATTGCTTTTTAAGTATATCGTAGAGCTTAGCATCTTGTATAAAAACAAAAGGATGTTCTAATTTTGACTTCACAGATAAAACGAGGCCTTAATCTCAGAATCTTAGAAAGATAAATACAAAGCACTACCTTTAGCATAAAAGGTTATTAATATTTTCTATCGTTACTGCCCAAGTAAGTAGGTTCATAGTTTTCAGACTAGTTCTACAGAAATTATGAAGCCATATAAATTCTTGATAAACTACCTATATTGTTGTATACATACTAGAACTCGAATAACTATTGGTAGGGCTTTAGGCTTTATAGGTGACTTGTGTAGCACGAGTGTGATGTAGGCACTCAGCAGGCTTGGGCTATAAATAATTATAATTCCAATACAAGTTAACTACAAAATTAATTTAGCTGACACGTGTTAGTTCTTCCCAATGGACACATAATATAATAATAATAATAATATTCCGGGGACAACTCAGACACGGATATCTCATCCCAAGCTAAGCAGAGCTTGTGTTATGGTAACCAGACAACTGATAAACATACTTGTATATTTCTAAATACTATAGATAAATTACACCCAGACACAGAATAAATAATCGTGCTCATTACACAAAGATTTGTCCTGGGTGGGAATCGTACCCACGACCTCCGGTATAGCAGTCAGGGTCACTAACCCCTAGACCAACAGGCCCGTCAAATATTAAAATAATTTGCCGCAAAACGTCATAATTCTATGTCAACCGAACGAAATTCAAAAGTAACGCACTAGGACTACCATGAGTACCAGCATTTATTACACCGTGATCTCGGAAAGATGCTTTTCAAAACTCCCATAAACTTTGTATTTGAATACTGTGCTTAAATGTACTTTACATCACTTCATACGATCTTATTGGTTTTATTATAATATTTGTACTCAGACGTACTTAATTTTAAGACTTCAATTCATTGTCTCGAATGGACACTATTCCCAATAAAATACAAAAGGATTCTACTTCTCAACAAAATTTAGAATAAAACTACCTACACAATTCAGGCTACTTGACTAGTTTTTGAAAACCGTTTAATATAATTTAGTGGTGAATAAGAAAATTACTGTATATTTTATGTATTTCATTAAGAAAAGTTAATTTTAATATACACTGTTTATTTAGGCCGTTAAAACGATTGCGACAATATACCGTTGTCTCTTATACTTAGCCAAGTAAGACCACCACGAAGGACTGTCAGTACAGCTAATTCCCCTTAACCCGTAAATTACTACAAAGCTCAAATTACAGTACCAATTCCTTGATAAACTAAATAAACACAAGTGTGACGTGTTTGCGAATAGAGGATTAAGTATTTTTGTCGGAATGTTTGAAGTTCTGTGGGCGAGTTCAATAAAAGAGATTAAAAAAGGACTATGTAGGTATAAGCATATTAGAAAGGTTCGGCGACGGATTGTCACGTACCAAACGCGGTGGTGTGTTATTACCTTTTTAACCGACTTCAAAAAAAGGAGGTTCTCAGTTTGACCTGTTTGTATGTATGTTTGTATGTATGTATGTATGTTTGTCCGCGATTATCTCGCGTTTTTCTATTTAGTGTAATAGTTGTGTTGTAATTGGTCTGTTGCGTTCTATTCAAAATAAATTAGTGAAAATAAATCATAAGTAAAACAAACTTCGGTACAACAATTTCAGATTGCTAAGAGGCTTTGTACGTTTCTGGAAGAGCAGTATATTATATCAATATATTTTAGATAAAAGGTATTTCTTTTATGTGATACTCTTATCTTTATAGTCATGCTGTATGCGTAATAATGTTGATTAAAGTCTTGGACTAACACGTTAACTGTTTGCTATGTGGAGTCAATTTATTGACGTAGCTCGGATTACACTTTAAATTAATCTTATTGTGTATAACATACAAAAATGACATTTTTAAATTAATCCTTGAGATAAGTATGATCCTGAAGAAGGATAACCATGAAAAAATACTGGCAATTAAATTTTTTAAACATCAACTTTATGAAGTTTAAATAAATTTCATTTTTGACCGACTTGTACTACTGAAAAAAACTTTATGCCTATTGCCTAGTATGAAGTTATAGTGTTATAACTGAACCTTATAATTATGTAAGCATTACAGTTGTTACCCCTAAAACTTGTGTTTATTTACATGTTTGCCAGTATAATTGAAGTGCTAACATATTCTTTCTCTTCCAGCGCGACATATACACATGGGCGCTCGACCACCGAGTGCACCACAAGTACACGGAGACGGTGGCGGACCCGCACGACATCAGGCGCGGGTTCTGGTTCGCACACGTGGGCTGGCTGGTGCTGACGCCGCACCCGGCTGTGGTGGACCGCCGCATCGCACTGCGCCCCTCCTGCGCCGACCTCGTCGCCGACCCCGTAGTCAGGCTGCAGAAGACGTAAGGATTTCCTTATTTATTATTATTATTATTTTCAGTTATTATCGATCTGCACTGTTTCAAAGGCAAAGGTCTCTCTTTCTTTTTTCAATTTCCACCTATTTACTATTTTCATTTCTTTGATACATGGTGCTTGAAGATGATGGCAGACCTAAATGTATGGACAGGATGGATGCAACATGTAAATTTGTAGCAAGTCATTAAGTGTAAGATATAATGACAGCTTATAATGAAATAAAAAATCCTAGTAAATCGAGTAGTTCTATGAATAAATTCAGAATTACATTAATGTGCAGGAACTTTGTTTCCCTGATAAGTTACAAAAATATATATATATATTATATATATATTCCGCTCGAGATAACTAGACAATCCGTATTTGCACTAATACGTAATTTCCAGTGAATAAAGCTACCTGTCACTAACTGTGACTAGTTAACGTTAGTTATTAGGCCATTTAAATGGAATGTGCTGCTATTTCAGATGTTCGTTATCGTATTTGCAACGTCATGTTTGAAATTGAAATTAGCAGACACATATAATTTCCATTGCTGTTCTTATATTGTCATTTTGGGTGTTGGTCTAATCAAAATGATTATATCCTTCAAGTTGCGTTAACTTACATACAGATGAAAATTGGTGGGGATATTAAATAAGTACTCTACTCCAAATAAACTTAAAACAAATCCCACTTCTGCAATAGCAAGTCACATAGAAATCACGTCTGTAAAATGGAGATGGGTGGAGACCGAAAAAATCATCGTTTCTGAGACATCGCGATTTGAATATGAAGTAGTCATAGTAAGGAGGTGCTTATGTAAGTTCGGTGAAAATGGCAATATAATGGTACTCTTGAGCTAGTCTGATGATGGAGTCAGAAGTTGGCCATTAGGACTTAGTAAACTGACGAAACAATCCTATCATGTTTGGGTGTAAATGTCTAATTGTGTACCTGCTACATGAAGTCTTTTTCTTTAAGCATTTTGTTTTATTCCACTATTGCAGCTTTTGGTATAGCCAGTTAATCCTATATGCAGTGTGACGCGAAACATTATTCACAAATCGTAACCATGCAACATCTTGTTTCTTAAAATAAGACATTTTAGTGTTCTGGCAACAATTAGCACTTGTTCAATTGTCCATGGATAATTCAAGTTTACTCGCATTAAAATATTGCAACTGCTGTTTCAAAAACGTAGATATCTATTTTGAAACCTAATAGCAATAAATATTTATGTGTAACGCAAGTTTTGTTAGTATCTTGTTGTTTTATTTATTCTTCGTGGTATCTAAAATTCACTTTAGTTAATTCAGTTTATTTAATGATTTTGACGTTATTTTTAGCTTTTTTATAGGTCTGTGAAAATTCTGTAATAAACTTATTATTTTCAACTATTTAATAACATGCCTGTTTGAGGGTCAATAAGCGAAATATTAAATTCTGAATGAGCTGTAATTCCTACGATTTATTATTACTAGATACTCGGATACCTGGAAATTTGTAATATAAAACCATTAGCATGATACAACAGTATTTTTTTATGCTAAAAGGAAGGTAAAACATTTTTAGCTTAGGTTCAATTCTTGGAACATAAAAGTCAATTAGTAAAATTACTTTACATAGTTTTACAGGCATAAATATTCGTAAGCTTTTATTGTTTTATGTAGTTTTTTATATAGCCTAACGTACCTTACTTTAATTATATTCGTTTTAAATGTGGAACAGTTATAAAAATACATAATATTAGTGTTCCATAAAATAAGTTCTCACTTTATAATTATTTAACGTGGCACTGAAGGCAAACAGTATTTTTTATGAAAAACTCTGAGAACTAAGCACTGAACCAAGGGTACATTACAAGCTAGTACTGTACGTCAGACAGTCTTACGGGAATCAAACGTCAGATATAAATTATCTTCGCTACAGTAATATTCTGGTGAAAATATCGTTCGGTAAACCTATCTTAGTATATAAAATCTCTCAAAGGATGAACTAGAAATAGTCTATCACTGGATAAACAAGTATCAGTCTGACCAATTCCGATTCAATAACTCAAAGGTATCTACTTGAACTTGACACTCATTATAGAAACGTGACACACGGGCTACGCACAGTAAAGTAATGGCTTAGTAAGCGATTCGGCCGCTAAGTTTCGTCCGGTTATGCGGTCGAAACGGGAATTTTATTATTTGATTTATTTTTAAGTGGTGTTTCGGACTGTCCTTTTTTAATGCAAATTTTGTACAGTCAGAATAATAGTTAATAGTCAAATAAAAAATAATCAACTTTAAACACCTAGAAATGTATAAGTTTTAAAAATTTACATATATTGCTTAAAGTTCAACATAAACTTCCAAATAAATTTTATGATTTTCCAAATCCAAAATGGTACCAGAAATATGGTTTTCAGTTTCATTTGTTTTTTGTGTTTGTGCGTGTAATATACCGAATATTGAAAGATCAGTAAGTACATAATATCAATTCTATTTATTATCAATCATTTATCCGTGCCCACAAAATATAATACATAGGTATGGTTTATTTTTGTTTTTTGACGTTACTTTGCCTCTGAAAAAAGATTTGTCCGAAACACCACTCAAAACTTTTAATAAACCACTGGGTTCAAGTTTTTTTGAAATTACTTTAATCGTTTTATTTAAAATATGATCTTCAGGCCGAAGTACCGATCTCAATTTCTTTTTTGTACTCGGGGTGAAAGTCTATTGTCTTGAACCCACGCTGAGTTCAAGACACGATCTTCTCTCCTCTGGAACCGCAATATCCCTTGCACATGCTTTGATTGGCACCCGCGAAGTTCAAAGTACTACATAAGTTATTTTGTGAACTAAGAGACCCAAGCAATGTTTAAGTTTCCCACTGCAAAGAGTTTTGTGTCATAGTTTCAGAATTAATGTCCCACACTCGGACACACTTAATGCACCGTCGGTGACAGTTTATGGTGTACCTTAAGTATCATTACTAGTATAATAACAAAACATCCCATAAAATTATAATGAAAATTATTATAAAAATTCCAACATTTGGATGTTCGGTGTTAACACATTAACTGTCCCGCCAGTAGACACAATAGTTAAACAGTTGGAATGTATCATAATAATATGTGGCTCATTGGACAGGGAAAGGGTTAATCGAAAATATTTCAAGCAAGGCCAATTCTACACTGCAGTTGTACTCAGTTGTAGGTTAGATAACTACAACCACACGACAAACTATAGTCAACTGTTTTTATTGCAAGGATTTTTATCGGTACGACACGCGAGCCCGTTATAAAGTGGACGCTTTAGATTTACACGTGCAGTGTAGGTTTCCGTTGCAGCCGTTATAAAAGAAAATAACGTTTAACAAATAGACTACTTTATATGTCTCCTCGTCAGTAATATTCAATAAGACTTCTTCGAAATATTCCATAATTACTAAATTAGACAGACCCAACAAAAAAATATAAGTTCATGAAAGACGAAAAATCATGTACCTACCCTAAATGTACTTTTGAGATTTAACTTTAACATTTTGTCAGTGTGGTTATTATGTATACCTGTGCTAGCTGAGGACAGACTGACGGTCGGTTTCTAAACTATGGTTCTTTGTAAACTGTGGAACGCTAAAAAGTCGACTATGCGCTACTGCAGTACGTCGGGTTTAATAAATATAATAGGAATAATATTAATATACCTTTGAAATTACTGTTTTTCCGTACTGGCCGTTTGGAATGTAATTTAGTAATGGTTGACTATGAATTCCAACTTCAAATAAATTTTATTTCTACATAGGTAGGTGATTCTATTTAAAATTTATTCATTTGTTTTATTACTAATTAACACCACGGAAAATAGGGAACTTCTACAGTCGACATAAGCTTCTTACCGGTTAGTCTGATTACCTCATTATTTTTTGCCGTATTAAGGATTAGGGCATTTATGGATGACGGGCTCGTGGCTAAGTGTAAGTCGTACGGTTTGATTGATAATATAATTAACATAGATCTTTGGTAGTCGTTAAGTCAATTCTGACAACACGTCTTACTATGGGATACTGTGTTCCCCAGCAAAATGGGTTGTGGAGGTCAGATAGGCAGTCGCTCCATGTAAAATACGGTGTTCAGCTGAATCCGGTAAGACCGGTAGCCGACCCAACATAGTTTGGGAAAAAGGCTAGGCAGATGATTTATGGATCAGGGCAAAAGAACCTGAAATTAGGGGAAACCTTCCTTTACCCAAAAGTAAAACAACAAACAACTTAAAAAAATGCGTTTACATGTTGGTGTCACAATGGTTTAGAATCTACTCACCCTTTCTAGAAATGAGTTAATGGTCTCTGTTAAGTGGTCACACCCATTTTGAAAGATTTCACACGATTTTAAGAAAGTTTTACGTTATGTATATTTGTTTCGCGACTATCATAGTCTATCAACTGTAAATGTACTATTTACATAAAAGTTAAATTTAAACCTATTAGAGGTCAGTTTAATTAGAAGTGCTGACATTACCTGCTGTAATCATCTAGATAGATTGACATCAGTTTGGACAACCTCCGTGGTCAAGTGACGTCCGTACAAACTTTCAAGGTTTCCCAAGCTCACAGGTTCGATCTCCGGTCAATGCAGAAAAACACATTTCTAAATCATTTAAGGTCTGGGTTTTTGTGCTTCCTTCGTTGACTTCATAAAACAAGTACTTTAGCTATAAAATTTATCTTGTATATAAAGTGTCCCTTTTCTCACCTTTGTAATTTTGGTTCTAGATTCTTCATCCCAATGTTCGCGTTACTGAACATAGCTCTGCCTATATGGGTGCCGTGGTACTTCTGGCAGGAGACTCTGGTGAACAGCTTCGTGATCAGTTTCGTGACAAGGTTCACGATCACACTGAACATCGCATTCTGTGTCAATAGCTTCGCGCATCTGTGGGGCAACAAGCCTTACGACAGGTTTGTTTGTTTATTATATTGTTAAGAAACTTATTGTTTAAATGGATATTACCATTAGAATCTCTCATCTATTTATTTATAAACACACTGATTAACTTATTATGTATGTATGAACACTTACCTACATACGTATGAAACATAAATATTGATACATTATGTGAAAATTTTATCTTTATAAGTTCATAACTAACCACAAATTAGAAGAAATATTTTCAAAGATTTACCTATCCATTGTATAAAATCAACAGAAACAGCAATACTCGTTAAATTGATTATAAAGAACATGTCCATATTCCAATATATCTCACCGTATTTTATTACAGTTTCTAGACAATATAGGAAGTATATTGCCTCTTTACGATAGATCGTAAATTTGTATTTATATTTTGTCTTTATTTTCCTCGCGCGAGACTCTATTCGGCACTACACGTAATTAGGTATTAGCATTTATTGTGACAATACATAATACACACCGTACGTGTCTAATACACGTGTATTGTTTCTCTGTGCGCTGCGGCAATGGAAATATTGACGAGGAAAATATCTATCGGTGGATAATTTAATTTTCATAAATATATCCAAAATCGATCTAATCCATCTCTAAATAATGACACGATGGTATCTTCTTCGCATAATAAACGGCAACTTATTTTTTATTCCAACGAGACCCCACAATATTTTATTTAACCACTTTTTCTGAGCGATTAATTTAAATACGCCGATACCTTTTGAACTTACAGCTTTCTTTACGAAATTTTAAATCTCTAAACCAAAGAATTTAAAATAATACATTTTCGTTTGGGTAAAATCTTAAAACCATTTTATTATCTTTGAAAGTAGAAATTTTATTTTTGCATGAACTTTGTAATAGCTATGTAAATGAGTATCCTTGATATTACGTAACATAACATACCATCACGCCTGTATCCCCGAAGGGTTAGGCAGAGGTGTACCAATGTACACCCACAGTTCGCCGGTATGTTTTTTTGTCTCATGTAATAGGTGGCGAGCCTATTGTAACTGTAATTGGGGGCAAGCCTATCAGTGGAATAAATAAGTTTTAATTGTATAACGCTAAGAATATGACTGGGTAAAGAAAAACCAAACACCACACGTTATATTTCAGTAACGCCAGACTTTAGACTTTAAATCAAACAAATAACAAAGCAAATAGGCCACTCAATCACTAACTTTTTTCTGTCGGTCTCCCTAATAAACACTCAGTTGCAACAAAAGCTTGTTTTAAAGTATATTTATATAAACAAAGCTTAATCTTCATTCGGCCTGCTAAAACATATTCTGATAACCTGTCCAATTATAAACGTCATGTGTAAATATCACGTTTGTACAGTTAATCGAAAAATTATTTCATAATCACCAACTACCTAATTAAATAGTAGGTAATTTAAGGATAATTTGTGATGGCTTTATCTATAAATAAAAAAAATATTCGCAGGTTTGTAAAATCAGTCGAGAACAGTCTGGTCAGCCTAGCAGCGCTAGGGGAAGGCTGGCACAACTACCACCACGTGTTTCCCTGGGACTACAGGACTTCAGAACTGGGAAGAATCAACATTTCCACCAACTTCATCGACTTTTTCGCCAAAATTGGATGGGCTTATGACTGTAAGTAGTATAATTTATATACGTGTGTTGCTTTAAACTTTAAATAATTATTCCGTATAATTACCCTACCTAACGTAAGATGTTTTAAGCTGTTACATAGGTACTCTACTTATCTACCCTTGGAAATTTCAATGAGTTAACTATGCTAACTAAAACACTAATAGTTTAGTTAAGTTCAGTTCAGCAAGTGTGTTTAATTCTACAAACAATTCGTAACCAAGGTGGTCACATAATTATTCAGCCATTGACTCAACGTTTAAGTAATTTCATAGAGTGCTAGCCAATCCAATTGAAGGTGTATACATTTAAATATACAGAACCAATATTGACTACAATTATTAAAATTAAATCGACTTGTATTCATATACCTACGCTGTAGTTAGCCAGTTCTGTGCCACTAAGGGGCAAAAAGCTTTTTTTTTTAATTTTTTCTTGACCGTATAATTTAAAATTTTATGACAGTAGTTACTCTCTTACTACTCGAAAAATATTTAACTAGGATTCAAAAGTCTAGTCTTCTGACAACAGCCAGGCAAAATGGGATAAATTACAAACCTAGAGCAAATCGAGATTTTTGGGTATATTAGGTATATTTCTTTTTATTTCGGCGTTATTTTCTGTAAAACGAAACACACTTCGCCGAGCCTCCACAGGTGTGCGCTGGCTTTTGTGTGTATCAAGACCTGCAATAAAGAATGTTATTCCTTTTAAACTTTCTTCCCGATTACATTTTTTTCCATATTTTTTTAGAATGCTCATATAAATAGTCCACTAATCCTGTTGACCAACATCCTCTTATGTTCATTGGAATTTAATCCATTTCTGTTCCAAGCCTGATGCAAGAGTTTTCCAGGAAAACTGCTTTAATTAGGTATTAGTTTTCTGTACATCATGTAGATTAATGTGAAATTTCAGGAAAAGGCCGTTCTATGGAAACTGGTATTAATAGTATTCGTTTTATTTCAGTAAAAGCCGCCACAAACGCGATGGTAACGAGTAGGGCGAGGCGATGTGGAGACGGTACCTTCGACGAGAGAGAGGAGCCCTGCCCGGCTTCAGACCACAAACACGCCGAGTAAAGAACCTTCCAATTTAGACATAGACAGTTAACAAATGATTATTAATTATTATTAAATTGATGTAAAGATGTTTTGTTTGTTAAAGAATTATTCCACTTGTTGATTTATGTTTGTTTATTTTATTGTATCTCAGCTACTAACTACTTACTATTCTTGTGAAGTTTCCTTTTAAAGTTTGAGCGACGAATGAGTCGTTTGCGATTTGCATGCACTGCAGCGGTTTGACACTGCATATCGCACAGTGACAAAAAATACAAGAATTTTATACTCTATTACTCTATGCTCATACTATATCTTATTGTCTTTCGCGGTCAAGCAATATCAGGACTAACTTTCCTCTGTACAATTAGTGAGTAGGTACAAAGTATACTTGTCTCTTTTAGTTGTTAAACTATATGTATTGCAATAAACCAACTTTACATTAATTTTGTGAAAATAAAAGATTATTTATTATAGGAGTATTTTCTTAAGTTGATATATCGTTTCTAAAGTGAAGACTCGTTTACGACCACAAATTATAATTATTTTTTATATACCTCAAAATATATAATTTGATTTTGTCTCAAATTATGATGGAAAGTACAATAAATGAAATAGTAACAGGTCCGTAACCAAATCCATATTTTGATGTATTCAGCATTCTGCCACTATAGTATTATATTACAGCTAAAATTTTCAGGGCTGTTCATCATAATAAACGTATATCTGAAGGGCAACGAAATTAAATTTATATTATAACATCAATTTGAACACTACGAATTAAGGCCCAAAAACAATAAATGCAAGAGATAACCGCACTAAAATTAATTAAAGGCTATCAAAACAAATTAATATTATTTACAGCCTTTCAAACACATTTTTGGGTAGGTCTTATACAAATATATAATAATAATAATTCCAGCCTATAAACGTCCCACTGCTGGGCACAGGCCTCTTCCCATATAGAGAAGGCACGAGCATTGATCACCACGCTTGCTCAATTGCGGTTTGGCGATTTCAGATTCCAATTTTAGAATCCAGGTTTCCTCACGATGTTAATATACAACATTAATTTTTGGATATGTAAACTAAAAATGAAACACGTGAAGTATTAATTCAAATGTTAATTAATATTAACAGGGGTTTTTGAACAATCGGGGAATATACATAAAATACCATACGACGAATTGAAAAACTTGCCTTTTTTAAGTCGTTTAAAAATAAGGTTGTATAAGCTTGTATGCGCTAATGCCGGCTGCACATGTAACCATATACTTGTGCAAGCCTTCCGTATTAGGTATCTCGCAAAAGCATTTGACAGCAATTTATAGTCTTCAAAATTTCAGACGCTTTTTAAATCATCATGGTAATATTGGATTAACTTTTGTTACGTTAGATTATGGAGTTGTGCTAATAAACGCTATCACATGAGATATTTCTAACTGTTTAAAATATATTTAGTACAAGTACTTATACTATATTTAAGGCTTTGTAGTCGATTAAGATGTTTTCAATAATGTAAAGAGTACCTATACTGACAAAAATGCCTTTAATGTTTTTGCCTGTTTATGAATTACAGACATGCTATACCTATAAAAGTCAGCGTTAATTACCAAAGCTTCTAAACCTAAGAGGATTTTCAGTACAAATATACAGACACAATAATTATATTGTTATCCTAACTACTTATTTGATTTGTTAATAAATAATACTTTTTTGTTCATTGTTGTACAGTTAAAAACAAATCGTTAAGAAAACTATTTATAATATACGCTTCGTCTCGTACATTATTATATTTATAATACAGAAAACGCTATAAAAATGTTAGTATTTTAATTTAATACACTTCATTTACGCTTTAAATAGGGTCGGTTATAAAATATAATAAAAAATAATTTTGTTTTAATTTGTTCACGACTGTACCTAACTTTTATGTTATAATACATCAATGTGAAAGTTTGAATGTTTGCGTGTTTATTACCTCTTCACTCGAAAATGAAAAGACGAATTTTGGTGAAAATGGCACACTGATAGACCATAGCCTGGATAAAATATATACAAAAATGTATTATCTATACTAATATTATAAAGCTGAAGAGTTTGTTTGTTTGTTTGGTTGAACGCGCTAATCTCAGGAAGTACTGGTTAGAATTGAAAAAATCTTTTTGTGTTAGATAGTCCATTTATCGAGGAAGGCTTTAGGATATATAACATCACGCTGCGACCAATAGGAGCGAAGCAGCAGTGAAAAATGTCACAAAAACGGGGGAAAATATTCATACTTGAAAGCTTCCGTTGCGTGCGCTGCGTAAACGGTTCGAGTTACCCAAAATATATGTATGAAAGAATTGTTCCTCTTTGAATGATCTAAAAAAATGTCTGCGACAGTATATGTCTATCTTTTAAAATTGACTCACTATAACCTTTTTTAAGGTAATCATTTGGTCGAAATTAATGCATTATTGCCAATTATTTGCTACAGAGTTTTATCAACATAATCTATACTAATATTATAAAGCTGAAGAGTTTGTTTGTTTGTTTGTTTGTTTGGTTGAACGCGCTAATCTCAGGAAATACTGGTTAGAATTGAAAAAATCTTTTTGTGTTAGATAGTCCATTTATCGAGGAAGGCTTTAGGATATATAACATCACGCTGCGACCAATAGGAGCGAAGCAGCAGTGAAAAATGTCACAAAAACGGGGGAAAATATTCATACTTGAAAGCTTCCGTTGCGTGCGCTGCGTAAACGGTTCGAGTTACCCAAAATATATGTATGAAAGAATTGTTCCTCTTTGAATGATCTAAAAAAATGTCTGCGACAGTATATGTCTATCTTTTAAAATTGACTCACTATAACCTTTTTTAAGGTAATCATTTGGTCGAAATTAATGCATTATTGCCAATTATTTGCTACAGAGTTTTATCAACATAATCTATACTAATTATATATAATTATCATTTACGCAGAAATACTTTTTTTTTTAACTTCTTAATCGTGGTCATAATAACAGAAATTGACGCGGACGAAGTCGCGGGGATCAGCTAGTAGAATATAAGATCTACAAAAAAAGATAAAAGTAATTCAAATTGTATTGCAGAAAATTTTCTATTATTCCTGTAGGATGATTCATTCTTTGCTAATCCTAAACACTAGTATTTTTAAATTCAGAAAAATAACCTTAAAATAAACAGGGATGAACTGTGATAACTTTATATTCTCATCCCCATAAATTCAAATAGTTATTTAATATTTTAAATATTATAATTATAATCTATATGTATTTCTATTTTCGTATAAATGTTATGCTTGAAAAGTGTACACCTAAAAGATTTGTATAATAATAATGTTAAATAAAACGGTTTAAGGACCTTATAGTTAAGGTGAGAAGAGGTAAATGCCACAGGTTAAATATAACAATAAAGAAAATATGCGTATTTTTATTTACTTCCTGTTGAAATAACCCTGGTTAAAGTGATACATATTTTTTTATAAAAATTTAAACAGACTTCCTAAGAGTAAAAATTTTTACTCTTTTAACTCCTCACACTTTTCTGATATATCAAGAAGTAGATTTAAATCATGGTCAGTTATTCGCAGTGATACAAACTACCTTACTTACCTTACTATCATGCGAACTGCTATCTTGAAGTTTTAACTAGAGCAAGTTTCTAGAAAGTTAGGACAGTCCCTTGAAATTTAGTGCTTATTGCGATAAGGTTGATAATTATAGATTCGTTTGACGTAGCAAATGAAAAAGGGTGCTGTTTAATTCTTAATTGTTACATGATATCAACTGAATAGTTCCCGCAATAACTGTTCAAAACAGGGGTTTTGAACAGTGAATTATTGAATTAAAACTAATTCAAATTCTCAGAAAACCTGGTTTCCTAAGTAGAGACAGGTTAAAGTTTAAAAGTGATCGTATTCAAAGTACATTCTCTTCAATATACTAAGAATTTCTAAATAACGCTTTCCTGACTTTAACCAAAGCACTAAGAAGAGATTAAATAGCAGCTCAAGCTTTAGTAAATTGGAAAAACGAGAAAGTTCTATACAACCCCTTGTGTTGCAACTCCACTAGTTGAATGGAATGTTCTTTATAAAGTGAAAGGTTATCCAGAAAGCCAAGACTTTTATTTTAGAAGAGACCTACGCATTTTACCAGAGCGTAGGCTTTGACTGCTTCGCCGGACTTTTGGCGAGAACCTTAAGGGCCTCCAGCCAGAGAAATAGAAAAACTAAACTGCGAAAGCAACGTTCAGTAAGGGCATCCTCTTCCGGGGTTCGAACAATGTTAATAAGGCCAAAAAGTACATTTATAACTTAAATATATGATCAAAAAGTTTATTTTTCGGTATATTTTAAATTACCCTGTGCACGGTTTTCGTAGTTTGGCAGGTTTTTTTTTGTAGAGATCTTTGCAGTTAGCATGAGCGCAGGCTTTGACTGCTTCACCGGACTGTGTAGTTTGGCAGTCTCTCCTTGTAAAATACTGGCACTTCAACATAGTTTACGAAAAGGTTTGGCAGAACAAGATTCAATTTGGATAGGTCGTTGCCATAGCTATAAAAACCTTTTCATGAGAATTCTATGCGCCGATGAGCGGTAAAGGGTGGGCGAATCAAGGTGCTGTCCATTGGCTGGCGTTCAATAAGTGCTACTTTGTAGGATGGTTTGAATAAATTAGTTTGGATGTGATACATTATTATAAGTAAGTTTTAGTTCAAGCGTCTGTTAGATATGCCAAATTGATTTCTTTTCCAGTCAATTGAAATGGTATAATAAATTAAAAAGTAGTTATAGTTACTTTAGACTATAGTCATAAATAAAGCAAGGTGTATGTTATGTGATCTCTTCGGTGAACTTTTTTATTTGTATAAGTACCGTAACACCTACATAATGGGAATCAAAGTGACGTCAACTAAAGTACACTGCCATAAACATGGCGAAGGGCACCATGAAATTAAAAGCTGTCCCACAGTTAGGTAAACAAGCTATAAGCTAGGCTACGACACGTTCCTGGGAAGGAACGAGAGGTGGGCACCTTACACCCACCCTCTGGAAGGGGTCCAGTTTAGGACCGAAGCCTGCCGGAGCCGCGCGGAGATTGCGTAAGCGACCCCGTGGCTCTGACTAAGGCTAAGACGGGACCGGGATGTTTTTAGTCGGTGTAAGTCCGACATATGGGTAGGGTTGAAATCATTAGAGTTTCACCCCGAAAAAGAAAAGGGTACGACACGTACTAACTTACTCGTAGGTGTTAAATTACTAATCTTAGGAATTCGTATGTCATATTATAGTACTATCTTGCACAGGTTAATAATCTAGCACTGCGTTGTTATTAATCGCATTAGTTTGTACTGTTAAGGGGCCTGTGAAAAATTCTAGTAACTACCTAATTATATACTTTAATAAATATACGAGGAACCCATGTATTAATTCTCTCTAATCTACACTTAGGTATAGTAAAGTTTTGATATTTAAACAAATTATCGACAGTTGGTATAGTTTTATACTTATGCATTAGTGAAGTTAAACAATCATTATTAACTGAAATATAGGTGGTTTCAATGTAATATATGATTTCCAAAAATTAATCGACGATATAATTATATGCCCATATATAAGGGAAGTTAAAACATCATAATGAAAAATATTTAATAACATTCAATTTAAACATAGGTGGTTTTAATGTTTAATATATCATTTCCAAATCACCGAAGCCGATCGGCGAGATCAAATAATCCCTATTATTTATGTTGCTAATATATGTTGTAGGTAATATTTGATAACATAACATACCATCACGCCTGTATCCCCGAAGGGTTAGGCAGAGGTGTACCAATGTACATCCACAGTTCGCCGGTATGTTTAGGTCCCATGTAATAGGGGGCGAGTCTATTGCCACTAACCGGGCACAAATCCAAACTCCAAACTGCTACTGAGAATTTCATAGAAAACCCAATTACACCTTGGTCGACTTGGGAATCGAACCCAAGACCTCTAGCGTAGCAGTCGCGCTTAGATCCACTAGGCCAACGACGCAGTAATATTTGATACGAAAAAAAAGTTTAACGCCTGATAAATAAATTCAGGCAAATAGCTGTTGATGAAATAAAAACCACATCTAGTTTACATTTCAGATATGCACGGGTACGAAACACTCATTAATTTATACCAAGATGAAAAGCCAAAAAAATCTTTAAAAAAATCATTATCAGACTGATTTTAGGTAGGGTTGCTAATCTAGCCAACCTATCACATTTATTGCCTTGACAGATTAATTAAAACAGTTTTCAATTTCAATGATTTCGGTCCACCGCCAGTTTAACTAATTTAATTAAGTTTAGTGTAGCTCGCATAGTTGAGTCCTTTTTTTGGGTTCCGTACCTCAAAAGGCAAAAAAAGGACACCACGTAGGATCAATTTGTTGTCCTTCTAACTGTCGAAACCCTTTTTCTCAGGAGGAGGAGGACGCGTGGAGGTATCAAACTGAAATTCATATCAAATAAAAAAAAAAATATTAAAAATTCATATCTACTGTCATAAACGGTACAGCCGTTTATGACAAATTTTCGACACTCACTCGTTCTTTTGATTATGTTGGCTTAGAAATTTGATTTTTTCACGGATCTAAGGGACAGTAGATATGAATTTTTAATATTTATTTTTTTATTTGTTATGAATTTCAGTTTGATACCTCCACGCGTGTGCGAGTGAGTGTCGAAAATTTGTCATAAACGGCTGTACCGTTTATGACAAATTTTCGACACTCGCTAAGGAATCTTAACCTATAGGGTACTTCCCGTAAACTCAAAATCTTGAAATTTATTACTAAGCAACATCTTATAGGTTTCTTTCATTTAGCAATAAAGATACCATAACTATTACTTATACACTACAGGTTTGTACGGAAACCTCGATGCGCGAGTGCGACTCACAATTGGCCGGTTTTTTATACTTGTACGTCCATCGCAAACTATGGTAGTAAAATTTAAGACGTTACGTCATGGCAAATATTGTAGCAAGGAGTGATACAATATTTATGATCAAACTACTTGAAGCACAGAAAAAAAAGAGTTTAATTTATCATTACATTTTCACCTGGCATTTTCCCAGCGGCCGTTGCTGCTCTGAGTCAGAGAGTGAATGAGAACCCATCACATTTAAACTTTTTCTCATACTTCCTCCTGTATTTGGTAGCCCCCACTTAAATCCCGTGACATTCACTTTTTTTTAACTAACTCGAATATCAACCACTTGTCCCTTAATTTCATCTTTAATAAGGTAGGTGTATATCATAATTGAAGGTTTTAAGTAAATGCCTTCAGCAGTGTGTTAATTACATTGAGTGACGCATATTTTAATTGAGAATAATATTTCATTCATTAATTAAAACATTTTAATCCTCACTTTAATTGAGTTATAAAATAATTAAAACATTAAAATCGTATTGCAATATTAATTTTCCTTTCAGATGCCTTTAAAAAGTAAAACTCCACAACATTTTATGTAAGAAAACCGCTGTCCTTAAACGTAGTAGAAGAATAAAACTAATCTGTTTGTATATTGTTTTGGTCGACAGTTTTTTAATATGAGCAATTGTAAACAGTATAAAATCTTATAAAATGTTCTTGTATTATGCACTAGGGATACTAAAACATGGTCGCATAAGTTAAGATCGTAACACGAGTTCACTCGAGCGGGAAACTTGCTCCAAGTTCCTGGAACCACAGTTATTAGCAATTAATGTAAAAAACTTCATGAGAAAACCTATTGGAGTATTAGCCCTTTGTTATAAATATTATTGTATAAGGAGGAAAACATTTCAAATGTTGTTTACGAATCAGCAAAGTTTCGGCTCTCTTTGAATATTGACTTGTATTGAGGAAATATAAAAAAAAATACATGTCTAGTTGAATGTTAGGTATGTTGTTCTTTTATTTATTTACCTTGTGCTACCCCTTTTTTAGCTTTTTGAGAGTTCTATTAATTTACAAACAAATAATATTGTATAACTAGCTGTACCCGGCATGCATTGCAATGCAATTTTTTTTACCTAGCACCTGCCTACTACCACTTAGAGTTATGAAAAATAGATAGTAGCCGATTCTCAGACCTACTGAATATGCATATAAAATTTCATAAGAATCGGTCAAGCCGTTTCGGAGGAGTATGGTAACTAACATTGTGACACGAGAATTTTATATATATATAAGATGATTCAAGATTCTGTGAAGTCGGACAAAATAACTTTTAAGCAAAATTAAATTTAAATCTGTTACTTTAAAACTTATGTACTTACTAATAAAATATTTATTTAAATAATGTAGTAGTTCTACCTCCAGTTTGCTTACTTTTTAAAGCAATTTCTTGGAGCTTAGAATTTTTTCACTGTTTCGCTCTATTTCTAGTTTATAGGAATTTATGAGGTTAAGCTCTGAAGAAACTAGTGTGTTTTCTAAAATTTTGTCACACAAGTTTTAATTCCAATAAATACTTCAGTACTTCTTGAATCACCCAGTCCAAAAACTAGTCCGTTCGAAGGGTTCTATATTTTAAACATTTTACGAGTTATGAACCTAATCTTCGCATGCTTAGCTTTATCTCATTTGATGTCATTCGTAATAATTCCGAATCTCAATTACCTCAACAATCTCAAAATATTGAATACTTTTACATTACACGTTCCAGATCCGTTATTGAGGAAGTTTCTTAGAAAAACTTTTATTGCGTCGGAATATACGTGTAAGGAGGTGGCTGATATTATACGTTTTATGATATTTTTCATATTCAAATACTATACCAATAACCACATTGGTTTTCCCGGAAAATTAGAAGTAGTCATGCACGTGCCCAGATCTTTCAGAGGGATTAACTGTTTCACACATAGTGTTATGTATTAAAACAACATATATATACACAGCTAACATACTACTTCCCACGCAGATGTTGCCTTTGGCAATACAAAAGCTTTCTGCAGAAGTGACTGAATAATTTTGACACAAAGCTTAAGCTGTCGTACTCAAACTACCGTGAAATAATAAACGAGAAAGTTCGGATGGACGCGTGTAATACAATCACGTAAAAAATTCTGAAAGAATTTCACTGCAATTTAGCACACATTATCCTTTTAACAAATAGTATACTTATTGTCCCGGAAAATGTTTATTTCCCGTGGGATTATAAAACAAACAATCAAAATTGGTAACATTTACATAAAATATGTAAACAAAGGTGTAACCATGGCGACAATTTCTGTCATGTGCAAATTCATGAATCCCTGAAAGTTTGTTTTATCCTCTCTTTGGCCTTACATTACCAAAACAATTTGATTTGATTAGAGGTCACTATTAAATTATTTAGTAGGTACCTATAGTCCTAGATATAGACAAATTATAAAATGACGTAGGTACGATATCGTTTTGGAAAAACTAGTATTTTTGGTATAAATATTTCAATGATCAAGTACAATAAATTTTCAGTGTATTGTACAACACATTTTCACTTTTTATTTCATCCAAACTAATATTATAAATGCGAAAGTAACTCTGTCTGTCTGTCTGTCTGTCTGTCTTTGCTTCACGCCTAAACTACTGAACCGATTTGTGTGAAATTTGGTACAGACATAGTTTGGAACTTGAGAAAGGACATAGGATAGTTTTTATTACAAAAAATAAAATAAAAAATAAAATTTATTCCGGACATACAGCGCCATCTATTGGTCAAGCGTCGGCATCAATTCAGTACTGAAAATTCATCGGAAAAATGTAAATAAATAGTAAAAAGGTATGAAAATCTAGCGAAACAAGATAATATTGAAGTGTTCATGTGTTTTGTAAATTTTTAAATATATAAAAAGAACATTCTGAAGCCGGTGTCTAGGTAGTTCGTGATGGTGACCCTCTATACCACAGTCTAATTTATATTTATTCGCACAGATGACTGATATGAACGCGAACATCGTCGCGGGTACAGCTAGTGTATTATAAAAATACCATGGTACCTAAATTGAACAAGTAGCTATAGAATAGAAGCTTTAAAGCTCCTTTTATGCAAGTCTATATACCTACTGGCTGCTTATGCCTATGTATGTATGTATGTATGTAATATTTTTCTAATCTTTATGGATTGCAATATTAGTTATAGGTATCCAAGTAACCCGCTACATTGCCTTAGCTACCTCCCTTAAAAATCTTTCAGTTTCAGGATTCTTAACACCTATGTTCTACTAACTGCCGTACTCAAAAACTTTTCTAAGTCCGACTGCAAATTAATTTAAAAACAAGGCTTATTCGTAAAACTCTTTTCATCTGTTTCAAATCAAAGTGCTATTTTGTATTACTATAATCTTGGGCACATCAAGAACATAAACATTGAAAGAACACATATACACATATTATTTTATGTCTTCAGAATCTAAAAGAATTGACTTTATTTAGCTTACTTTTAAAAAATATAATAAATACTCTATTATCTATTAATAAGTGAAAAATAACTGATCTAACTTGTTATTTTCCCACATTTTTTCTCAATTTTCTCGAGTGACACAAGGATTAGAGGAATTAAGGGGCGGCGCTCGGTTTAACTCGGTTAGTTAACTGTTTGGTACCGAGACGAACGCACGTCGAGCCACGCACCCGCGTCTGCCGCGAACTGTGCCCGTCTTACCGATGTTCACGAAGATATAAAGTTAAAACATGAGTTATTGTGATATGATTGAGTGATACTATACTGTGAACTAATTAACAGAGGTCAGTGGATTAAATTAAAATATAATAATAAAAAGTTACATGAATATTCTATAATTTATGTTTTGATTTTAAAGTTCATAATATTCGATTATACAATACATTACCACGCTTTAGTAAATAGACGTATTACTAAAAAAAATAGAATATAAAAACCTATTTATAATAGTCGTTACGAATTAATTTCACGGCTTGGTGTAGGTATTTAAAGCTGTCTAACAACTTATCACATATGCAAATATTAAAATATGCAAGTTAAAACACTAAGAAGGCATTAAATACCGTACTTATATCAAAACATCATCAGTTTTGTCTACTTATAATATTACATTGACACTTATTAAGTAGATAATTACAAGTCTAAACAAATAATGATTACTTTACACAATTAACGAAGAGATGTGTGAAACAGCATTTATTTATAAACTAGGTACCTAATTAATATTTTTTGCCGATACCATCGATTTTAGCGACAAACTTAATATAACATGTGCAGTTTCGTAACTAATTAATATGAATGACATTATGAATTCAAATTAAATATTCACAATTGGAATCTAGAATAAATAATTGCTACTATTCAGCAAGGTACGTTCATTCAAAATAATAGCTTACCTACTTGTAAATACCTATATATTACGCTATTACACTATTCTGTTGTTCCTGAATTTGGGGAGAAAGGACATGTAGGCTTCCTTGGAATTCAGTCCTTGAATTAGGTAAAATTTTTGTATAGTATAAAAAGTGTTTAGATAGAGTCAGTTTAGGTAATTGGAGTAAATTTAATTAATTATAATTATTATCTATTAATTAATTTAAATACTGGTTGTTACAAAAAGCCCACATCTGATATAGAGCCAGTTTACAAAATTTTAGCTCAAAATTAAATAATTTAACATCAAATTTTTCGCATCGATTATTTTACTCCAAAAAAATTCTAGGTCGCTGAAGCGATGTATCTTAACATTTACGTAGTGACGTATACTTAACATTTATATATTGAACATTATATTACGGCGACACGTTTTTTATGATTTTTCTTCTTCTTCTCCCGAGCTTTTTCCCAACTATGTTGGGGTCGGCTACCAGTCATACCGGATTCAGCTGAATACCGTATTTTACATGGAGCGACTGCCTATCTGACCTCCACAACCCATTTTACTGGGAAACACAGTATCCCATAGTAAGACTGGTGGTCAGAATTGACTTAACGACTTTTTTATGATTTTTGTTGTCATATAATAATTGATGCGAAAAATTGGATACTGACGTGCTGATCCATCCCAAACCATGATGGCGTCAGCTTTCAGTCTTACCGGATAAGGTTAATTTCATTATTTTTTAATGTAGAGTCTTACTATTTGATAGTAATCATACATATTGTATTGATTTTACTCTTGTTGAGTCTTGCTGTCGAAATTACAATGGCTTTACTGTCAAACATTACGTATGACAAGCGTATGACAGTCGGGACTTAACGAAATATTGCAGACACGGAAGGGTGTCAGTTTATTGATATGGTCATCCATCCGCGGATCAACCGCGGCAAACACAGCTTAACCTTTAAGATGACTTTGCTTGAACGATGCGATGCTTAAACTTTAAGGTAACTCCGTATGGCTGCTTTTTAGCCACGAGCCGCTTAATATTTATGAACTATTTCTTATGAAAATAATAGTAATAAATGGTTTATTTTATCTCCACAAATTACATAGGTACTAGATTACAGAAGATCAGTTGACAACAAATTGATACAGCCTGTATCTTAGAACTCCAATATCATTAGCATACGCAATAGGGCACAAAATTTGTCAAAATAGTCAGGTAAAATTAAATTTATATTATTTTAATAGCATGCGGATTTATTAATAAACCTCATGAACGAATAAATCATTGACGCGTAGTTTAATATAAATATTATGGCCAAAATCTGTGAATGACTTAATTGCTTTCAGATGTTTAAAGATTTGAAATTCCCGTGTATTTCCTTAACTGTTGTTACAGATACAGACTTATGACGCAATAATTTACGCTTATATTTTGCAAAGAAAGTCGTCTTCTATCTATTTATTAGGTATATACTAACTGTGCCTGCGACTTCGTTCGCGTGGTTGACGAAACTTATCAATGAGTTTTTAACCGCAAAATTAAGTTTGTTTTTTATTGTTTATACTTTTCCGGGATAAAAACTACCCAGTGTGGTGCCCAGGATAATAAAGAATAATTATACCAAGTTTCATCGTAATCGAACCGGTTGTTTTTACGTGATACCTGAACAAACAGACAGACAGACAAAACAATTTTTTTTCACACTTTCGCTTCGGTTTCGGTCTAGTAACACCCCCCGCCATTTATTTTTTCGATATTTTCAATGTACAGAATTGTCACTTCTACAGATTTATTATAAGTATAGATAACAAGCAACCGCGACTGAATATGGATCCATCCAACATAGCTCAACCCACTGGACAGATTGTGCTGAAAGAAATATGTGCCCATTTTAATATGGGAGTTGGGTTAATATAAAAAGCACGTGCCTGAAAGTATGTTTAAGTATAAAAATAACCGTAGTTTACATGTCCGTAAATTATTTTTGGAGAAAGAATTGAAAACAACTAATAAGTATAAGATAAATTTATAATATTTCCACATTTTTTTGCAATGGAATTAAATACGTGATATTTTATATTAATGTAAAAACAATAGCACAAAGACTTCGGGGTAAGGGTACACATATTCGGAAAGAAAAATCGAAATCAGTAAAAAAATACCAAACAAATTCTGGTAAAAATAACAAATGAGCGGACCTCCATTCGAAGAAATAAATGTGATGACATAGAATTCTCACTAGCTTCCCATTTACTCAATATTCAATGGCAGGCCAAACTAGTTGAAGGATTACTCACGTAACAAGGCTAATACATTTCAATGAAAAACGAATGTGCATCATAGCTGTTAATAACACCAGTTTGATAGATTTGGAAATAAAAGTCAGTACATACCTTTTCAAAACGATTTTGATCGCAAAAAGGCAGCTTTTCACACTTCATGCTTGAAAAATTATTTTTTGTTAATTTGTTTTGAAGAATATCTACAACGTGAAGTAAAATTAGATTAACGTAAAAAACAATTTTAATAAAGATTATTATTATTTAAAACTAAAAAAACTTTTTACTTTGTTAAAGTTCTATAAAATGTTGAAGTTAAATGTAAATTAAGCGTGATTCGCTGTCCGACCAGTGTCCTTACTCTTCAACTAATTTTAATTCCAATACAATGCCAATGCAAAATTCAAATTAGTTTAGTGGACACAGAGTTTCAGTTTTCTTGAAAAAACAAATGCTGCCAATGGAGGGAACTAACTGGAATCTAAACATTAAGCCCTCTTACGCACTAGCGGTTGGCCGCCTAGGCGGTTCGTTTGAGCGGCCAGCCGCCTGATGCGGTTGCCATAGCGGTTGACCGCTACGCCAACCCCACGGCGGCCAACCGCTATGAAACCGCGTAAAGCGGTTGGACCGCTTGAAGGCGTGTTTTGTGTAGTAAAGAAATGGACGTCGTCGAAGTAGCTTGTGTTATCTATTTTTACTACCGAAAACAACGAAAGAAAAATAAAAAGAGATACTGGATTCACCCTTTACCAGAAACACGCAACGAATTTGGCCACCCTTTTTACTTTTCTCTATGGGCGGCTCGCCGCGAACTGAACCGCCAGGTGCGTATAAACAAAATGGCGGCCAGCCGCGAAGCGGGCCGCAGCTATCCATTCAACCGCCGCGGTTGAAATTAAGTGGCGGTTAAGTGCGTACAATCACAAGCGGTTGCATACTAAACTGGAAATGCGGCTAACCGCGCGGTTAGCCGCCCCCGCGGTTAACCGCTAGTGTGTAAGGCGCTGGCCAGACAGAAGAGACGTAAGCCCTCTTACGCACTAGCGGTTGGCCGCCTAGGCGGTTCGTTTGAGCGGCCAGCCGCCTGATGCGGTTGCCATAGCGGTTGACCGCTACGCCAACCGCACGGCGGCCAACCGCTATGAAACCGCGTAAAGCGGTTGGACCGCTTGAAGGCGTGTTTTGTCTAGTAAAGAAATGGACGCCGTCGAGGTAGCTTGTGTTATCTATTTTTACTACCGAAAACAACGAAAGAAAAATAAAAAGAGATACTGGATTCACCCTTTACCAGAAACACGCAACGAATTTGGCCACCCTTTTTACTTTTCTCTATGGGCGGCTCGCCGCGAACTGAACCGCCAGGTGCGTATAAACAAAATGGCGGCCAGCCGCGAAGCGGGCCGCAGCTATCCATTCAACCGCCGCGGTTGAAATTTTGTGGCGGTTAAGTGCGTACAATCACAAGCGGTTGCATATTAAACTGGAAATGCGGCTAACCGCGCGGCTAGCCGCCCCCGCGGTTAACCGCTAGTGCGTAAGAGGGCACGCAGACGGGGCGCGGACATTTTTCTTTACCGCGACGCTTTCATACAAAATGTATAGAAGCGTCGCGACGCAAAACATACAGAAGAGACGGGGCGCGGGCGCGACGGTTCTATACATTTTGTATAGAAGCGTATTATGTCCGCGCCCCATCTGCGTCTTACGTCTCTTCTGTCTGGCCAGCGCCTAAGAGGGCTAATAGTATTGTTTGTACTATGTTTTTTGCGTGCCTGGAAAAGAAATAACAATTTCGCATAGGCATTTAAATTGGAATTGAAAACAATTTTCTGTCCAGAACGAGAGTACGAAAGGAGAATTTTATGTCATAATTTTTTCTTAAAAAAATCTACGTTCTGCGTTTAAACTGTACAAATTATTCAAATGCGTTCGTCATAGTGGAAAGGACGCGCAGAAACGGAGTGTCACTTACAAGAGTAGATGCATGGTACTTATCAGTGATTGATTATATCTCACCCAAGCGTTACGAGCTTAGTATGCGTCAGCACAATTTATAAGGGATAGGATCGTGATAGGGAAAGAGATCGATCTGTTATCTGAGGAAGGAAGTCGAGAAGTCTTCTTGATTAGTTTAGTAACCCCTTATGCGTAACCTCATTGAATTGAACTTACTTATAAAATCCTGCCTATATCGCTCGTGCACACGACGCTGCCATGCCACCGGCGCTTGTTTTTATCGTTCACAGTATACAGTAAACAGTTGCTTGCATTGGTAGGTTTAGTAGCTACGTTCGTTGGAGGCCGGTAATGGAATATCAAAATCAAAAACGACGGCAGCACGGCGACGATATCGTATGTAACTTAGCATTACAGTCTCGCCGTGCTAAATCTTGTGTTTGACAGGCTCGAGACGAATTGACTGGAGAGATCTAATAAAATAATTAATAATTTTTATTAAGCGACTTGAATCTCAAATTTGTGTTTTTTGCATGCCTAATTTATGGTAGATTGTATAAGGGTCTCATTATAACATAACATCTGTATCTTGTACCTACTTTCGGTGCAAATAAAGAACTATTCTATTCTATT
The DNA here is from genome assembly GCA_905475315.1 of Autographa pulchrina. Lineage (NCBI taxonomy): Eukaryota > Metazoa > Arthropoda > Insecta > Lepidoptera > Noctuidae > Autographa > Autographa pulchrina. The sequence continues at coordinate 10,259,115 of FR997768.1, forward strand.
CTAATGTATTTTCATTCGCGAAAGACATAGTACATAAAAAGGTGTCCAATAATAAAAAAGGTCTTGAGACATCTCGCTGAAGCTGAATGAAGCTACGTATTTTATTACAAAACACATTTTTCTTTAATTCTTCCTTTATTAGTTAAATTTCAAACAAAATTGGATGTGTTATATGTAATTATTCTCATGGCATTGATTTTAAACATGTGAAAGTAAATACGAACAACAATAACTATTCAATACATATTAATGTATGTATGTATATTCATTGACACATAGCTGTATGTATAACTATATATTATTCCTTTTGTTTTTCATTAATATCCGATTAAAATGTAAAATTATTATTTAGTAAATCAGGCACGAATAGCCGAATAATGTAGGGGTCAAGCGGCTAAATCTTACGTGTCGTGGTGCGGGTTCGATTCCCACTTGAGACAAACATGTTTTTTCCACGACCGGATGTTTCTTGTGTATGTAGTGAATGTAATGTTTTTGGAAAGTCCTCAACACAAGGATTAAATTACCTAGTGCGAAAGTACCTAGTTACAAATCATTCTCCAAGGTGCTGATAAAACTTCGCTGACTGAACAATTAAAGGCCATATTAGGTTACGTGTGAACGGCATGCAATTTTGCAATCAGTACTATTTTTGCTTTGCCTACCAACACATTTTGTTTAAAGGTGAACATTCACGAGCGCTATGTGTGGTGCCACTCCAAACGATTTAAATCAAATAGAGTGACGTCATTTTTTTTTCTTTTCTTTAACCTATAACCTTTCCGATTTCTAGTCCTTCCGTAATAGACTAGACACAGCTTACACGCCGACGAAGTCTCAGGAAGGAATGATCCAAAGTATTCCAAAGTGAATGGTTTCGTAAAATCTCGAGAAGCGTGGCGCTATGTTTTAACGGCACGGAAATGAAATGAAACAAATAGTATCATAAACTAACGAAGGTGCATAATTGTTAACTAATCGAATTCAATAATTAATGGTGTTGCTATGAAAGTTTGCAGCCAGTATTTCAATATTCTGGCTCATTGGAGCGCAATTATTCTTAAACACGTATGTGCCTGTAAATGAAGCTGCTATGAAATTAATTATACGTTGGACAGCAGTAGGACCGCCTGCCAGTGAGAGCGACGATTAACGAAAATTAACCTTACTAGTTAGATAATAAGGGCTAAATCTAAATCAAAGCTACGACTCTGATTATCATGCGTGAATAAAAATCAGAACATTTACAAAGTTACATATTTGAATTATTTCATTTGCCTCAGCGGCTGACATGTTTCTCGCGTGTCATTTTATTTAGTCAACTATAATAATAACATCATTCTCTGCATATATGGATACGCTTGTCTCATTACATTATAAAAATTTTATCGTATATAATTTTATGTAATCTTCTTTCCATTTCAGGACGTTACACATCAGTATTATTCCCATACAAAAACAGTAAAACGCAAACTTTTATGGTATTAATATTTACAAAGATAAATGGAAGTGCAGTACTTCCATTTATACTTTCATTAATTCAATATTATTTACTGGATTGAGTAATCAGCCTCCAGGGCTTACAGCTCTCTCGGCGCTCTCTGTTGTTACAGTTTTATTTACTTACTTAATTATATCTCGGTAGTATTTTTACCTACCTTCGTATGTAGTAACTTTTGCAGGACAGCCGAGTGGTATAACTCACGATGCTAAGTCGAAATTAAGATGAAAGTCGTAATGTGATTTGAAGGTGTGTGACATCCTCCATGTCTTAGGGACACTGTACTGGTATTTTTATAGACACCTGTAGTTTGGACGCAAGGTATGTAATAAGATTCCATATACTTACATGGTAGGTCAACTACACAATGTATCACTGTGTTTACGCGATTTTATCAATTTCAAACAACATTTTTTTATCGTTAGCTTATACAACAGAGGTGGTCCCTAAATTTCGTTAAAGTGGTTTTTTTTTTTTCATTTTTGTGTTAATTATTACAGCACGTTTATAAAGTCCGTGTACATAATATAGGTACCTTGCTATCAAGCAAATTGCAATCAATATCAGCATCGACATCTAATAGATATAATGCGTAACCACAACTTGTTTAAGGAAATTATTGGTATACCTACATCATTAAAGGTATAGCGAAGGTCAGATACTGGAAATTCCATCAACAAAGCATGTACAGGTAACAAATAAACAACAAATAAACACGCGCGTGTATATTAATCAGTTTATTAATCTATTTAAAGTAATTGCAGTTTTTTGTTGCATACAAGTCACCTGTGATTAGTTGATAAAACACACACAGAACAGTCAGTTTACATCGCTCACTTTACAATTAAAACTTCCCTCAAATGAAGGCAAACTTAACTAAATAATTTAATAAATTTGAAGACAAGCTGAAATCTATACTATTTATACTAATCAATATTCTATACATTAACTAACAGTCTGCCTGTCTGTTATGCTTTTACGACTAACCCGCTGAACTGATTTTGATTAAACTAAATTGGGATATGGAAGGTCCCAAGAATTGTCGTAGGCTACTTCTTGCCTTCATAAACGACACCACGCAACATAGTTAATTTGTTTGCGACCTTAAGGAGTTATATAGGCTTAATCATATACGATTAAAAGCAACTCTATGTATTTGCTTAAGGAAAACATTAGCACGCAATTAATAATATATATTATATGCATATATGTAGGTACCTATATACACCTGGTCTGTATTCAACCTCGTTGAATACATGGAAGTACTGGACATTTACCGACGCTAGCCAATTTCTACCAAGACAGGTAAACAAAAACTGATTTCACATTGACACATTTGACACGTGCTAGCAAGCCATACTCAGTGCTGTATTGCATTTCATTTAAAAATTTGGACGCTGTTGGAATCAACAAAAAGGACCAGTGTAAACACAGTCTATGTTTGAATGCTTTTCAGAGAAAATAAATACATTGTAATTTAGTCACTGGAAAAAAATACTCAGTAATTTCACTCACAAAGTTCTACTCCGAAATGACCAATTTTAATAACAGTTTTTATAAAACGTTTTTGTATTTACTTCGGCGAACGACAAATATTCAACAGTTAACCTATTTTTTGTTTTTTTTTTTTGTATTCTTTGAAATTTATTTTTATCTCATTTCGGGTGGGTCAAATTTTATTCTCTCTGTTGGAAACTATTTGCTTTGAAATATTATGCCTCTTGTATGTTAACTACAGCCTGGAGCTTGCTTATGTTATAGTCTAACACCGAAACTCGGACCTCTAAGTTTGGCTAGTCAAACTTCAGGTCTGAGAAGGCTTTAGTCAAAGGGTCTTTGTCTAATTGATGTCTAATCCTAGGAGAGAATAGTCAATACTTTCCACAATGTTTGACCAGTCGCATAAATCAATAAGTAATTTTCTGTATAAACTTCTCGTTTCCATATTTCGCCCTCACCCTGCTTACTAATCCCCGTCGCCATCTCCGAATCGAGTAGCGCTGTGCAAGTTCAGTGCAATATTGCAGAAGTTGACCCTCATTCACAATTTATCGACTAATTATAGTATAGTGAGATTGTCATAAATAACAATGTTTACATTTTATAACTATAAACCTGTTTAAACATGCAATAAGTGCAACAGAAATCTATGTTGGATAAATTTGTTTTAGTTGCCTTAGGACTGATGAATAAAAACAAAAATCTTTTTGCTTTTACTCAGAAGATTGAAATAGGCAACTGAAATTTTGGAAGATGTAATAGTTTTACATTTGCTTTAAAAGCCAAACTGCTTGAGAAATTCAGGCATAGTAAATAGTGCCCTTATAAATCACTTAGTTCCTAACAGTTCCACACTTGGAATGTTGACGATTACTTTAGGATGAGCGCTGTTCTACTAATATAGACGGGCCTGTTGGTCTAGTTGTTAGTGACCCTGACTGCTATACCGGAGTTCGTGGGTTCAATTCCCACCCAGGACAAATGTTTGTGTGATGAGCACGATCATTTGTTCTGGTTGTCTGGGTGTAATTTATCTATAATATGTATTTATTTAGAAATATATAACTATGTTTATCAGTTGTCTGGTTACCATAACACAAGCTCTGCTTAGCTTGGGATCAGATAACCGTGTGTGAGTTGTCCGGGAATATTATTATTATTATACCTAAATGTTTTAATCTCTTAGTAATGGATTAATAGATACTTAAGTAGTTGAATAAAATCCATTATAGAGTAATCTCACAATCGAATCGTTCTCTATACTTCGAGAATATCATTATAATTAAACTTATATATTAAAACTGCGTCTGCACCCTTGATTTAAAAGTATACGTGATTTACATTTATGTTATAAAAACACAATTATTCGCATATAACTATGTTATATCATCTAAAATATTTAAATTTTATTCTCTGGGTAATCAAAATCTCCTTATTTCAATTAATCATATTCATAGTCAGACATTAAAAACTACACATTATTTTACCAAAAATCAATTTGATGTGAAAAGGTTTTTAAAAACTATTATTATAAGCGATTATCCCACAAAGTACAATGCATGATATAAAAAAATTGTTTACTTAGGTAATCACAATCTTGCATATTCAACGTAAATTTTTGTAATGTTTTTACTTTAAATATGATTTATTTGTAAATGTATCGTATAATTTTACGATACATCTGTGTAATTAACGAAACAGGTATACTGTATTTAACAAGGTCTTACAGTGCATGCCTAATTAATACTTATATTAACCTCGTAGACAACTCTTGAGATGGTTTTTCAGAATATTCGTATCTGTTTTATTCCAGCACTGATACAATCCTAATAAGCTACCTTAAAACAATTTAACTTCGGACACAAATAATGGATATAAGTTAATAAGTAATAATACGCTCATCCATGGTAAAGTTTAACGTCTTGTTTGCCCATTATTCGTAGGTACAACGTATAATCCTAAATGTGATACATTATAAGTAAGTTTTTTTGCTAGAATCTGTGACATGTGGTGTTTCCACATGTCACAGATTCTAGCAAAAAAACTAGCTTTTCGGCAGCTGAGAAGGTTATATGTAGTACATGTATGTTAAATCAAAGTCATTTTCAATAGCATGTACTTCCTCAAGTACAATATAAAAGTTGGTCGCCTACTAGTCCCAAACTCGTGAAGCTAGGTACCGTGAACTTTTTCACGTACTTAGGAGTGCATTTGATAGGCTTTCCGTGTCAAGTACGACCTGCACTTGCCACGGGACTCAGAAAGCTTTTCATAAGCGGATCGATAATCGTAAAATTTATTGCACACACCAGCAGTATTTTAAGGGCAACTACACCCCGCACCGTTGGGTCTACAAAAAATAAAACGTCCGCGATTAAACGTGTAGAGAATAAATGTGAAGGAATGTTTACTCTTTTCTCTTTTGTAAGAAATACACTAAACGCTTGTTACCAAAATATTTTTATATATAGGGCTTACTAGATTGCTTTATATGCTCATTTTACAGGTACCGATCACTGAATAAACACTGAAAAGTGGACATACTAAGCTTCAAAGATGTCCCCGTAGAATTTCCGAAAGAGTTAATAAAATACTCATATATCCTAAACTATCAAAAATCGCGGAACATATAATTATGGGGTTTTTCGGGTACCCCTAGGTAAGAGACACGACTATCAGATCCACCCTGTATACCTGAATAAGTGACAAAGAGTTCAGTTTTAACCATCTCTTTGTAAACACCTTTGATATTCCGCGATGTGAACGTACCAACAGGTAAAAAAAAAATTTTTCTTAATGAACATAATTTAAAAATACATAAATTATTCTGGTTTGTCTTTTAAATCTGATAGCCTTGTGATTCTATTATGAAACCAGCAGATAACAGTCTTTTGTTTTTAATAACCTTTATCTCTCTTTATACATCAATTATTATTGTATATTAAATGTTTAGTTTCATATTATACTAATAGATAATATTTTCTATTTATGAAGCGCAACAATAAGCTCTGGAAATAACGTTTTACAAATATATTTAGTTTTCATAATTTTTTACGCCTACTTTTATTAATTGTTTGCTCAATAGCAAACAATAAATAAAAGTAGACGTAAAAAATATACTTTACAAAAACATGAATGTATCAAAAAGGTTTTTAATCGCTTAGCTACTCTTTTCAGTGATTTTATTGTTGTTACTTGATGGATTTTTGCCGACAGTAATTTATTGAATTTGTTTTTTTGCATTTTTTATGTTTTTTTTTTCCCGCACAGTAATATAACTAAGTATAAGAGTTTAGATTATTATTTAAGTATTAACCCTAGGTTTTGTATTTTTTTAAGTTCGATTGTGTAAGTAAAATGATTTTGCGGATGTTTTGCGCAGAGAAAAAACATCTTAAGCAATAAAATGCGAAATTAATAAACTTTGTTGCACCTTCCAGCTCAGCAAGATGACTACACACCTGAATAAACGGTTATATCAATAATTGATTTTGAAGATTCTATTTAATGACCTTGTCAGCGTGAATAAAATGCAAGCAACAACCCACTTCAAAAAATTATTGCTCTTTGACCTCGTGAACAGTAAGACCGACCGACTTGGGCCAAATTCCGCTATTTTAAAGTCAATGGGTGGCAGGTTAATGAACGTTCCAGTGTGTACCTAATTTTCGTATTCAGATGATTTTAGTTGAATGACAAATGTACACCTACTTGCCACTGTTGTCATTGTAGGATTGCCACTGACAGTTTATTGTAAGCTTATCTGAATACGAAAATTAGGCACAATAACAAGTACACTGGAACGTTCATTAACCTGCCACCCACTGACTTTAAAATAGCGGAATCAGGCCGCTGACAGACAGCCGGACCGATACGACAAAACTGAGGGTTCCTTGTTGACTACATAATAATAATTTGAGACTATAACCGTAGGTCGTAGGACAATTTGTTATGTATTGTGAATAATTTAAAATATTATTTTTCGTCCGCGGCGAAGGTGGTGTGATGTCAGTTATGCGGGACGCACGTGGCCAGATATCGCAAAAGATAGACAGGTTTGGAGGACGGAGGGGGAGGCCTTTGCCCAGCAGTGGGATCTGATGAAGGCTACAAAAAAAATAATTAATATACACAGAATGATATTTTACAAATAAACATTATGACAAACTTTTAACGTTTTAAAAGAGCTTAAAAAGGCCTACTTGAAATAAAAACATTTTGATTTAGATTTTTTTGACATTAAAACAAAATAACAGCTCTTTACTTGATGTATATTTATATAATATAACTAGCTGTGTCCCGCGGTTTCACCCGCGTGAATACCTAGGTCCCGTTCCTGGTGCCTTTGTATATAATAACAGACAAATAATTAGCAATAAATTAAAATTGCGACTATAATTTGAGATTTAAACTATCCTATCTCTCAAGTTGGATCGAACTGCACATGGTGTGCGAATTTTATTATAATCGGTTAAGTGGTTTAGGAGTCCATTGAGGACAAACATTGTGACACGAGATTTATATATATTAAGATAGGTAATAATTAAATTTACATAGGAAGTAAATACATAATATACCTATGAAACAATTTTAATTGCATCTCCCCGAGCCTTTTCCCAACTATGTTGGGGTCGGCTACCAGTCTCACCGGATTCAGCTGAATGCCGTATTTTACATGGAGCGACTGCCTATCTGTTCAAAATGCATGATAAAACAAAAAATATTTATAAATTTAAATAATATTTAAAATTACATTTTAAATAATTTATTATGAACTTTGTCTGCCTTTGTAATAATTATGCTAATGTGCAGATAAAATATTAAGTTATATGATGTAAACAACAAAAATTTAATTCATTCTTTCTGCAGATCATGATTTTAATGGCAGTGTGCTTATAAAATAATTTGAGCATCTACAAAAATCCAACATTTATAAAATTCTGCCTTCTTATTTCACATCTAGTCTCTCTTCCCGTATTTTTTTGTAAAGCTTGGTTTTGTTGACCCATTTCTAATAAAAACTAAATGTTCTATTGTATAGTAATCGCTGGCTAATCTCCCATTTTGTAGTAGAAGTATAAAATCATTTGAAGATTTATGAAAATCAGTCACACAGTCAATGCACGGTAATATAACATTACCGTGGTCAATGTAATGGCCGCCCCCGATGATTTTTTTTTGTTTTCTTTTCTTATCGGTGTTTTAAAGTTTTATTTTATTCATTTTCTATAACAAAACTTAAAACCGGTGACAGTTTTTTAAATATTAATGTATTTATACAGGGTATTAAGAAAACCCTGTCCGACCCGAAAGGGTGATATAGGGTCCACAATCACATGCCCAATGCAAATATTGAATTTGGAATATTCGTGATAGTAACAATAACAATGAATTTAAAAAAAAAAACATTTTTTGCCCATTTATTCCCTTAATTTGAGATTAAAGCAAAAATTACAACACCATTTTTGTCGGTATCATTGGCGGTCTTTTTTTTATCATTTTGTCAGCACCTGTGACGACGCCGAGTCTTAATATCATGTTTTGATAAAAAAAAAAATTAGGTTAATTTAAATTATTCCAATTTTTTATCACATTAATGGAATCAGATATCGATACCTAACAATACCTTAACGGATCGGACAGGGTTTTCTTAAAACCCTGTATAGTATCACAGTAGGTAACTATCGAAAACAATTGCTTTCTGATTTCACAAAGAACAAAATATGAATGTAAGAAAATAATAAACAACTTAGTTGTATTCCTAATTTCCTCTCTGAAAAGATTCTGCCGGAAACCCAATTTGGTTTCAGACCAGACAGAGGGACTTGTGAGGCAATATTCGCAGTCCGTCAACTCCAGGAAAAAAGTAGAGAGCAGGGACAGCACTTGTATCTCTGCTTTATTGATCTGGAAAAAGCTTTTGACTGCGTCCCTCGCGAGGCCCTCTGGAAGGTACTGAGAAAGTTGGGGTGTACAGAGAAGTTCATAAGACTCCTGCGACTCCTGCACGATGACATGCAATGCTGTGTAGCGGTTGAAGATGACCAATCAAGCTTCTTTTCCGTCACTTGTGGAGTGAAGCAAGGTTGTGTCTTGGCTCCCACATTGTTTGCATTATATTTCGCAGTTGTAGTCCGGGAAGTATTGACTTCTTCTCCTGAAGGAGTTCGTATTCGTTATCGGACTGACGGCAGACTTTTCAACCTGAATAGACTCAGGGCGACCACAAAGGTGTCCTATGCACATATAGAGGACATTATGTATGCAGATGACCTTTGTTTCGTGGCTGAATCCCCTGAAGTCCTGCAACAGCTAATCACGAATCTACACAAGCAGTGCTGCACATTTGGCTTAAAGATCAGCGTAAAAAAGACAGAAGTGATGTCACTAGATAGTCACGGACGTGAAGAACTGACCATCATGCTTGGTGAGGATGTGTTGAAGCAGGTCGATAAATTTCGATATTTGGGGAGCACTATAACATCAAAGTGCGACCTTGACGCCGAAATTAATAGCAGAATTGGTGCTGCAGCTGCTGCTTTCGGCAAACTCGACAAGAAGGTCTTCAGCTCCCATGACATAAAGCTATCCACAAAGGTCTCTGTGTATATGGCAGTTGTATTGCCTTGCATACTTTACTCAGCGGAAACATGGACGCCGTACCGACGCCACATCAGGCAACTAGACCGCTTCCACCTCAAATGTCTGCGCAAAATATTAAATATCCGTTGGTCTGATCGTGTGCGTAACACAGAAGTGTTGAGGAGAGCCAATGTAGGTGGCATTGAAGCATACCTCATGAGGAGACAGCTGCGTTGGTGCGGACATGTATTGCGCATGCCGGATACTAAAGTGGCCAAGCGCATCCTCTACTCCGAGTTGCAGGAGGGTAAACGAAAATGTGGCGGACAGCTGCTACGATACAAGGATGTGCTGAAGCGCCACATGAAAAGCTGTTCCATAGATCCGTCTCAGTGGGAGAATCTGGCATCCAACCGCAGAGACTGGAGAAGCCGCGTAAAAGCCAAAGTCTATGACTTTGAAGCACGGCGGCTTTCTGAGCTGGATGCCAAACGAGATGAGTTGAAAGCTCGACCACCCGTAGCTATCAACTACAACTTTGTGGCTGGTACCCTGACATGTCCGCAGTGTGCGCGGACTTTTACGCACAAAATTGGGTACTCCAGCCACATGAGAGCACACGCACGCCAATAGAGTCGAAGTGGTCGCCATTACCGAAATCGGTGTGGAAGATTATTATTATTATTATTAATTATGTGATATGTGATGATGGGTCTTTAATTTAGGAAAAATAACTTAAGTATATTATTCAAGTTAAAGTTAAGTAATATACTAAAATATTACTATTGTAACCTTCAAACTGAGGATACATATCATTTTTAACAACCTGCCTTAAAAAATATTTATTAATTTCGATTGTCAATTGTTCAGAGTCGAATGGTACCACTTTAGTTCCATGATAATAATAATTATATTCTTATTATGTATTCTTTTATGAAGAACTAGTACCTACACATAAATAAACATGACTTAAATAATTAGAATGTAAAGTAATTCTAATTACAAAATAAATGTACTTTTCTGCTTCTTGGTAATGAAATGTACGTGTAGAATTGGCACATTTAATTAACTTTACCGGGAACGGGTTTTTAAATATATCTTCCAAGAACCTACGACGAATTGATGGCAGCTATACCTATATGCCGGGGTAATCACATCGCCTATCTATGTATGCCATGGGATCGGACTGCCATAAAACACGACACTTACTGGCGAGGACGCGGTAAAAGCCTGGGGTTTTACAGTCAGTACCACCAGTCTCACCTACATTTATACCTTGTTCTTTATACGTATTCTTTTGTCCCGCCTATGTCCTTTCTTGGGATTAATCCTAAGATTTACCAAGTGAATGGTGGTAAAAAAACGAATCACAAACTTTTTCGGACATTCACCATTAAGAATTGGTAAATCTTAGGTTTTACTGGAAAATCTTAAGATTTACCGTAGTTTGGGCTTTTTCAGTAACATATACATGGTTGGTAGGGAAGTAAATAATAGTCACAATTACGGACCCTGTCGGGCACAGCATAGATTAAGTATTGTTTGTATAGATCTTACGCTGCCCTTTCCGAGGGATCCTTCTACCGATGAATGCTATATAACACACATTTCATAAGACAGTTATTCGATCATTGTAAACTCTTCGCAGCTTCGAAACTCGATTGCCTTAGCAAATAATATGCCGATGATTTTAGGGGTTCAAGCTTACTTCCTACCGAATATAATCAATATTGTTCAGTGGTTTAGTTCTGAAAGTGTAAGAGAGCTATGGATGTTACAACAGAGTAGGTACATGATTCATTGACCGTTGTCTGACTTGACATTAATAATTCACATGAAAAAAAACTGTTTATTTCATTAAAACACATAAGTACAATCATAATTACTTAACTATTAATCTAGCAAAATATTTTAAAGTTAAGGAGTTGCAAAAGATAAATAAATCAATATAGTAGTGGGTTCATCATAATGAAAATTCATTAATTAGTCCACAAATTGGTAATAATAATATGTATGTAACAATGATGTTGTCAATACAGTTTTGTAAGTTAATCATTATTTTCTGACTTATTCGTTATGTAATGCTGTTTAAGAATATTCCTGATTCTTTTATTATTTTTATTTTCCAACTTGGAGACTATGTTTTTAGGCAATTTATTTAATGTTTTTGGCAATATACAATTCCACACTCTCTCACCGTATTCATTAACATATTTAGGTACTCGTAAATTTTCATATATGACGGATTACGTAATGACTCGAGTCTCTTGTTGTTCATATGATTTCCGTACTGCGTTATGATAGCTAAGTCTACCTTGTCAAATATATTTAATACTTTGCTAGCTAATAGCTAAAGAGCTTGTGGTAATTATCTTTATATTTGTATTCATTTTTATTGGAACAATTGTTTTTAGTAACCTTATTTGAAGATTATAAATTTTATACAGATAACTTTTGAATGCTCTTCCGTAAGACAGTCCAAAGTTTATTACAGAATCTGCCAATGACATAATTATAAAGAATTCTTAATGTCCTATATTTTATTTTATGTTTAAGTATACACAATTTGGATAATATAGCTCTAAGCTTATTACATACATGGTCTACATGAGGACCCCAGTTAAACTTATGATCAATTTTTAACCCTAAGTAGATATGTTCTGATACATTTGATGTTCAGTTTGCCGGTGACGGCAGCCATCGCTGAAAACCAGCGCTGTGTTTTCAAATCCCAGCACATGTTGAACGTGATCATTTCGTACAGATGTGACACATATTTCCTCGCTACTTTTTATATAGGTTGTATTATGTAAGTATTTCTTATTATTTTATGCGGATTTATACAGCCAAGCTTTCAATCTAGCTCTGAAATTGACATCTAGTAATTTCGTGCTCTACCTCTAGCCCTCAATTGACCGTGATTTGTTGGTTATCCTGCATTTCTACAGTTAATGCGAACTCAATTTATCGAACTGATTGAAGTCTCGGAAAATGCACTCAATTTTTTTTTGTCTTTCCCGACCATCTGAAATTGACATTTCTTAACCCAAACTATCTCATAACTATAGGCACGTTCATTTAAATTAGTATGACTAACTGACAAAGTTTCAAATTTTCAATGTTTAACGGAATTAACAGACCATTTTATTACTATAAGTTCGTTTTAAGTAAAACTAAAATATAAAAAAGAAAAAGTACCTATTCACAAGCATTACAATGCTAATTACGAAAATGTTTTGAAATTAACGCATTTATAAGATAAGTACATAATTTGTATTTTATTTTGGAAGCCATTTACGTTTAATAAACAACTAACGACTTCTTTTAGAATCGTTATTATTCGAATGTACAATCTATAAAGAACTATGTGTAATCAGACTAATCAGACATCAGTTATGTTACATAACTTAATTTGTATGAATTGTGCTACTAATACTTATTTTATTTAGCTAGACAATAACATATTTTATCAATTACCCATTCAAACCTTTCTTTGCATCTCCTGTGCAGCCGTTTATCAAGCTAAGTTGAGGTTGGCTTCGAATGTCACTGGATACGGCCGAATACCAGTATTTTACATGTTCTGACTGTCTCCTACCTAGAGGTGTTCAAATACTTTTTCCTGGGCAAAATGTATTTTAAGTAGTTATAATCATTTGTAATTTAAAATATTATACAATAATATGATAAAATTGTGATGAAGGTTATTAAGAACAATGTTACCCGAGTCGTTTAATAATAATTGTATAATTATGTAATCATTTAAGTTTACGGTTTGCACAATGACAGATCTTCATAATAAGAGGTAGTTAGGAATAATGAGTACCTTTTTGTGTTTATAGCATATTATGGTAATGGCTTTCTGCTACCCAGTGGCGTTATTTATTTTTCTTAAATTCGTTTTGATGTATTCACACGATAAATTCTACCTCGTACCTTAATAATGGATTACAAGTGGATTAGGCCTACAGGGGATATCACAAAAAATAAACGTGCCACTTACTCTACTTCATGGTGGTGTGGAAGTTAGTGATTTGGCCGAATGCGTGTTGGAGTTGACTTTGCGACGCTCGTACGCTAAAACAATTGATTCTACAAAAAAAGATGAATGCATAATTGTTGGAAATTTTTTCTAGTTTAATTTATTCCTAAGATACTCTAAGAACTCTTTTTGAGCGCCATTTCTCCAATATGGCTTAGCGAGCAGCAAAGATACAAGGTCGCAAAATAAAAATTCGAAAAGAGCACGTCGTAATCTATAAAATCACCAATTTTCAACACTCCCGGAAAACTTTCCAGGTAGAACTACCAAATGACTGGACTATATAGGCAACTGTTATTCGTCTAGGTCTCTACACAAAATGCAATTTAAATACGTTGTAAGTAGTCCTTAAATTCATTTGTTTGACTTATAAAATACTAGCGGCCCGTCCCGGCTTCGCACGGGTATTTAACACATTATTAAAAAGTTAGGATTGAAGGTTTCTGTGTTATTACTACTATTACGCTCTTTATAATATTAGTATAGACATCGCATAGTTAGCCGAGCAGAGTGAGTGACAATCACGCGACTTTTTTCTAATTCTTATATTTTAAACTCGTGATATCTTTCGAAGGGAATGTCCAAAGTGAATAATTCAAAAAGTTACATAAAGGTATTGAAGCAGTCTTGACTATGAAGTAATTTATTTTGATAAGGATCAATACTAAGTAACAAATAAAGAGCCTTTTCTAGCGGCGTCCTTTCAATAATATTTTTTTTTAATAAAATATCTCTTATTGTGACCTACCTGTAATAGTTAGACATATGCTGTCGCGACACTTTTTGTAGATAATTATATGTTCTACAAAAACTTAGAACATTATTTTGTTCTATAACCAATAGTTTTCGCAGCGCACGCGATGTAAGAAAGTTTTTTGGTAATTTTTCACACCTTGGGTTACATTATTGGAGTTTTAGTATGGATCCCTAACTTTTTTGAAAATTTAAAATAGCCTATGTTCACCGGAAATAATGTAGCTTCCCAACAGTGAAAGAATTTTACAAATCGGTCAAGTACTTTCGGAGCCTATTCAATTCAAACAAACAAACAAACAAACAATCAAATCTTTCCTCTTTATAATATTAGTGTAGATAATTAGTAAAAAGTTCTTATTTCCTACATTGCACTTGTCATCAAAAGGATCTAAATAGAGCAACCCGTTTCCTCAAAAAAATCCTCTAGATTTCTATTGCATAGAAATTTATTGCAAAAAGTATTATACCTTGAAAATCGTGGTATAGTTTTACAAACTGTTGATATTTTTGCCAAAAAAATATTATATTGAAACGTGATTTCCTTGGAATATTCCGCACTTTCGAGAGATGTCGCCATAGTAAAAATTTATCACCTCACTAAGATGTTTTGACTGAGCTACATTTTTCATAAACCTGTTTATAAAAGTGTTTGCTAGATGAGGCTGTTTTTCGCTTAGTCTTTTGTAATTAAATAGTAAATTGAATATGCATTAATCAACAGCGGGACAAGGACCAAGGATCAAGGATGGGGGCTTTTGCCCAGCCGTGGGACAAAACAGAATAAATAATAAAATGAAAATATAAAGTGTAGATACTAGGATATTGTGCTACCTATGTTTGTACTATCATCACGACTGCGTTGTTGCTGTCATCATATATACAACAACCGATCTAGGACAGCAACCATTCTAAAGAGGTTAGGTTTGTTTACTTAATCTTAATAATTCATTATGCATTCAACAACTTCAATTTTGAATAACAATTGAAAGTTATTAACTAACAGTTGAATGAAACACGTGAAAGTTAGTTTCGTTACTTGAAACTTCATGTAGGTATATTCATGTCACTTTAACATAAGTACATAGGACATGTAATATGTTATATTAATAAAACCACTATTTAATATGCCTTAATTTAAGTTAATTTAACTTACAAAATAATAATCAAAGTTACAAATTCAAAATTTAAAAAAGCCTCAAAAAGTTAGCGGCTTCAAAAAGGGAGATATAGTTAAAAGAACGACTATACAGCACCTGCAAGGTCACAGCAGTTTGACAGAGTAATTTATTAGAAAAAAAAACATTAATATTACAGTGACTTCATACCTTGAATCATCATGCCAGTCAAGCATTGTTTGAGTTGCAAACTGTAACAAGCTAATCAATATTTATAATTTGTCGTGTTCAATTTATTCCATTTAATTTTTACTAGCTGTTGCCTCGTCTTGCCCTCCTGATCACTTTAAAAAGTAACTTTTTATGATCATATTTTACTTTTTACCAAGTTTCATCCGAATCGGTTTAGCGGTTTATAGGTGAAACCGTGAAAAAGGACAGATTAGATAGAGATACTTTCGCATTTATAAATTTACATAACATAACATACCATCACGCCTGTATCCCCGAAGGGTTAGGCAGAGGTGTGCCAATGTACACCCACAGTTCGCCGGTATGTTTAGGTCCCATGTAATAGGGGGCGAGCCTATTGCCACTAACCGGGCACAAATCCAAACTCCGACCTGCTACTGAGAATTTCATAGAAAAACCCAATAACACCTTGGTCGACTTGGGAATTGAACCCAAGACCTCTAGCGTAGCAGTCGCGCTTAGAACCACTAGGCTAACGAGGCAGTTATAAATTTAGAACACGTAATTATATTTACGATCCTGTACTTTGTACCTTCTTAGTTTAAATATAAAGAAATCAATATTGACATTTAAATTAAATGATTAGGTATTCAATTGTTTTATAATAGTCGTTCCAACGGCGACGGTATCCTAATAAAGTTTTGATGGCTGTTACTGCGTTTATATTCATTATAGGGGTGTAATGTTCACAGCTGTCGAATCCTATCAACGTATGAGTTACGGAGGTCTGTGAATTATACGATATTCTGTTCCTATAGATAAAATTTGTTTATTCAGTAACGTGTCATAAATGTGTAAAAAATAATATGAAATAATGTATCATTGAAATAAGCAACATAAACTGTCAAGACGAATACATCCTGTCTACCCGTAGCTATATCACAAAATAATAAATAAACCACAACAAAATACGTTCATAAATAGATTTATTCATTCAGTTCCCGTAAACGTCAGAATTCGTAATTATAATAAGTATCATGATTTCAAAAAGTTAAACTATTGAATTTTTGTAGGATGTGTTTATGTCGTGTCGGTACAATCTGGTTGCGAACGAATCCGCAAGTATACAGTACCAAATCAGTATTTAACAATGTGAGTTTTAGATTCCGATACGAAAGGATAAAATATACCTACTTCATGCGCTAAATTTTAAAACTAAGTTTCGTAAAAAAACACCTTGTGTTTAATTAAGTGATAACAAATGTCATCAAAGAAAACAACACTTAAGAATAATTAAAGAAAGACTTACACTGCGCAGTAATTAATTATTCTGTACTCAAACTTAAGAATTAATTTACCAATGTGAAAGATTTATTAAACGGCTTTAATTGCTGCATATTATTAGAGTTAATTTTAAGTAAATAACAAACATACTGCATATCAATTTACTATCCTTTCAAAACTTTTAAGTACAAACATTTACCAGCGACTAATTTCTTGTAGTTTGTACGGACGGGTTTCTTGTTTTATAATATAATCGGTAATCTATAACACCCACTTCTTTTACTGAAGGAACATATATTTTTTTAATCGCATAAAGATAGTAACACCGTCGTTCATCGTAAGATAGTATCTTAAAGGTGGGATATAAAAAGTGAAGGTGAAAAGGGCACATCGTCAAAACATCAACCTAGTGGAAGAAAATTCTACCTACAAAACTAGTACAGTTTATCAATTACAGTATTGAATAACTAAAATAGATTTTACTGCATTCATATAAACGTTTCATAAAAATAAAATAAAATAAAGAAAATGTTGCCCAAATGTAGGTTAGAAAAAAATGTCTCAAATTCACCCAAGGCGTCGCGGGTCGTCATTCTAAAAGCCATTACATTTTATCGTCCATAAAATGTATGTTGCTGAAAGACAAGGTTCCCTTCGTATCACGACTTAATGCCACGTATTTCGTGAACACTAAAATTGTACAAACGTGTATGTTACACAAACTGAAATAATTCGCTTTTAGTACGTCAAATTAGCCTTAGTTTAACAATCGGATTACCGATGCCCTTGTATGCCTAATTATGTTTCGAGGGTACAAGTAGTTGGTGACATTTGTTGCAAAATAGGTCAATAATTGGTAATTAGTGTTCATTTGATTTAGCTGACCGATGTCTAGTGTCTCTTCCAAAATATATTGCCACGGATGGCTTGAATCTGTCTGTCCCCACAACTTCTGAAGTTATAAGGTATGGCAGGGTATAAATACGAAAATCTATTTACTCCATAGGTAAAGAATTCAGACACGTATTAAGACGTATTTTTTCCTACACGATATCAATAAAAAGGGTCAAAGATAAAACGCTTTACAGTTCATGAGTCTCCGGCTTGTGACATCACGTCATGGCAAAATATGTAGCACTGACGTCACGCGAAACTTTTACTCACTGTATCTCCGTCGTTGTTTATTTACATATGTGACAAAAGAAAAATACATGTCCAATATCTACTTTAAACTTACATAAAAAATATTTCTTATTACCATTTCATATGTCAACAGTCGGTTACTCTGGTTTTTGTACGGACCTCGTTAGTTTATCTGTGACCTATGCTTTCGATGACGTCATGATTTATTCAATCTTTGTACGTAATTCAGTAATGCAGTATTATAACACGAACAGGCAGCGTATTCAATCAAACTTTGTAGGTTTCAATGCATCTGTGCTAATTGGTGTAAAAAGTCTTCTAGTTAGTCTTAACAGCTTCGTGTGACTGAACTCTCTGCACTCAGGCTCATTTAGATTTCTTCAAACTGGAGCATTGTATAAATATAAAAATGATAAAAGAATCCTTCTTATGTTTCGAACCATTTACCTTTATTGACAAAGTATTTTTCATCAGGTACCTTAGTAATAAATTATGTATGTTATCCTTTTCCATATTTTTTCTGTTAAAAAGTTTGTGTGTTTGTTGGAGCTTATTTATCGATATCAAAAAACTGATAATTACAACAGTAACAGTAAGTTAATGATGATTTATTTTGTGTGTACCGTTTAATGCACAGATTATTCTTATTATTATTACAATTCCCTATTTATTACAATAATTCCGAATAACATTTCAAACAATGGTGGTTTTTATTTTAGGAACGTTATTTAATTTCTCGGTACTACCAGCTAAACAGACAGCTTATTCAGTGAAGTTCAAAACAGTTTATATTTCCTCTTAAATTAAAGGCAGTTTTATTTTCCATTAGGGTGCGTCCACATCTGGCGAACGAGCATTACACGAGCAGCTCGCGAGCTCGCGGCGCGACGCGCGCACGTTTGGTGGACGGCGTTATTGACACTAGTGCGTTCGCGGCATAACATACCCATATTATGGTTAGATATTCTTGAACTGAGCTTCAACGTCTCATCTGTGTGATTTGAAATCTACAACTGTCGATCTGTCAGTTTCACAAAAAGCCGCATATAATGACATAACGTTTCTTAAAGTGCGTCTTTAAACTGTAGATAATAAAGTGACATAGTGCTCTTCGTTTTATAAAATATATTAAAAAATAAAGGTTTTCAAGGTCAAATCTATATTCTCCCGACAATTTTCATGCAACAATGGTACAAATGCAAAAATAATCAAAGAAAACTTAACTCCAATAGTTATAAAACAGGAACAGGTGTTGTAACTTATACTGATATATTTATTGAAAGTTCACAACACATTCGCTACGTATTGCATCTGTTTCCCCACGTAAGCCTTTTAAAGGACCGAAGTTTTTATAACTGTGGAGCCCGTGAATGCAAAAAGGATAAAACAGTGCCGATGCGCTAGCATGACTAATTTCCTTACATTTATCTACTAGACGTGTTCTACGCTGAGGGATTGATCATTATTTGTTTTCCGTTTAGAACACTATCACCTGCCTAGCCTTTTTCCCAACTATGTTGGGGTCGGCTACCAGTCTTACCGGTTTCAGTTGAAAACCGTATTTTACATGGAGCGACATTAGAATACTATAATGTATGGAAATTACGAGTATAAGCCCTTTTTTACCTAGTTTATTAAAATTTGTCCTAAAAGGCCTGTCGATACCCAAGAACGTATTAAATTAATGTATTAACGAAAATTATAGATGCAAGCAAAGGCCATGTACTTAACCTCAATCATATATAAAATGTCAATTAAATAAGAGTTTATTTTAATGTGTTTTGAATTGAAGAATAACTGAAAACTGTCTTATTTTCGGTTACAACTCGAATATTATTCAAAATTAAATCTCTGAAATGTCGCCATGTTGTTATGTTGCCCAAAAGTGTCAGTCTTCATAGTGCGACTATCACAGTTTGATACTTTGAATCTTTTTTAAACATATTATTTTCAAATGTTTTTATTTTTAATTTTGAAGGGAATGATTTTATTGTTTTCGGTTCGTTTCTTCCTCTCTAATGTCTAGTACATAATGTGCGTAAACAGGATATTATGAAAGCTTCCAAATATCTGAAATTTGGTGTTACATAATCTTGTCAGAGAATATCTCTTTGGAGAATATAGGCATCAATCATATGAAAATAAAATTGTCAGACTTGGAGATAACAAGGTCTCTTTTTATACCTTTCTACCGCTTTTATAGTAGCTTCATTCAATTCTGCAGAAATGGGAACGGAAGTTTAACACCCCATTCGTATTCAATGTATTGGATTTCAAAAATTCAACATTGAATGAATCAAAAATAAACTCTCAATAAAATCAGTGAAATACGATTTTTATGGAACTATTATGCTAAAGGAAACTAGGCAACTGCTACAACTTACTCTTTCCCACTACTTCCCCCGCATAGAATTAATATCTATTTACTTTCAATCCTTCGCTGCCTGGTCTGTTTTCCTGAAAGGGTGTTTTTCAAAGATAATACACGTTAATATTTATCTATGATGTGTTAAGAAAACTCTTTCAAATATTATCTGAAATAACGACACTACCATAAAAACTTTCTCACCCAATTCCCCTTTTATCATGTTAATATCCAAAACGCCTAAGGTATACCCTGTCTGACATCGTGTTTGGGCGGTAATGTACTTGATATTTAGAGAGATTATAATGATTAACATGATGTATGTAAATAGCATTTTAAAATACTGAGTTAGTGAGGATATATAAGCAAACAACATAAAAGATCATTTATTATTATTTCAGACGAAATTAGAAAGAATTAAAAACTAAAATATACTAATTAATCAGCAAAATGCGCTTGGTAACAGCTTCGTTTAAATTTCACGTATTTTCATTGACAACATACATGGTGTTACACTGCTTTGTTCCCAGCTGTTTACTCCCGCGGGTTATAACTAACAGGAGAATCACAAAACAACTTCACCTCAATCTAGAAGGATGTACTTAGTTGATAACCTTTGACTACAACTTCAATTCCACGTTTTATGTAGCTTGGGATTCTCGTGGTTTAATTTCCTTTAACAAAGTGGCAATATGTGTCGTTAGTTTGTGACTTCAAAATGACAAATAACACTGCAACTACACTCCTGTGCAAAAAAGACAATTGTGGTTTGAGTTTATTTCGTTATTCGAGTTAGAACATATATTTACTAATCTTAGTCAATAAATTACGTCTATTAAAATCTTAAGATTATTTCATAGTTACTTTTATTGAGACCATTATGCAACTATTTTAAAAGGCAGAAAACTTTATCTATCAATTTAATAGTTTAAGGCATACAAAACGACTTTGTGTTGTGTTTACCTTAAAGAAACTACGTGACTAGGCTAGAGAGAATTCAACTCTTCTTTTAGAACCTTAACTTTAAAAAAGTAGCCGTATGTTGGACGTACTTGTAAGTCTTGCACTTTCATTTACAAGTTTTAAAGTGGAAAGAAAGGAAATGATCTTTTGAAAGAGGTCACTGACTAATTTAAAATCCTGTACTTAATTGAACCAGTGTTGTTAACTATCATTAAGCGAGATGCAACAATGTCATTTAGAAAGAAGGCTAAGTATTTGCAACACGAACACTAAAACAATAAGAAACTGAACCCTTATTTTCGTTTTTCTTTGTAGGTATTTGTTTAATTTATATTCTAAGGAACAAATATTACAATAAATTAATTTAAACTTCATTTTACAAATCATTTCAGAAACGGAGTTCCTCTTCTTCGTGATTGCACATTTAGATTCTAAATATTTATTTAAATGGAAGGTGTTTTCCTAAGGGATTACTTTGCTTAACTCTACCCTCAGTGGTATCTCCCCCCCTCCCCCACCCCTCAGGCCCGCAAATGTCATATGTCTCGAGGATTTGCAATTGTCGCAAAGCATTGCCTATCCGCTGTAATGAAGCCGCTTTGTTACCGTATCCGCCGTATCCGGCGAAACCCGTCGCGGTTAACTAGCCTGCACGTTGTTTGTGCTCAAACTAGGATTCCATTAGAACATGTATTTTAGGACAAGAGATTTTAGACAGCATTATAGACTTCTAAATTAAATTTTAAAATCTCGAAGCAAAAGCTCACGAAAAAATTAATACAAATAAAACGTATTTATGTAAATTATTTCCTATTTAAGTAGCTACTCACAATTTAATATCTATGTTTCTGTTGCTCTTCGGTGTTATTTGAAATAATTTTTGAACTATTTATATAACTTCTCCTCCTTGCGTCGCTCTCCTCATTACTAGGGGCCGTGACCGTCATAGTGTGTTCAGCTTTTCTTTGACGATCTTACGCCACTTATTCCTATCTTTTCAACTAAGCAACGCGGCGACGTACATAGACAGATAGTTCATAGCTTGAATAAACATGTACGAGTATGTTCCCGTGGAATCATTCAGGCTGTTATTTATTATTCACAACTACTTAAGCACTTTAAAACATTTAATTTACATTGCCTTTTTTGCCTTTGTAAAATAAATCAATATCTACCGCCAGTTTTGTCTATACATCGGAAGAAGATAAAATCAAAAACTACCAAACAGATTTTCATAATGGTTTCTCCAATGAATGAAGTGTTCAAAGATAAAGGCTTGTGTATAATTTATTATTGTTTTGACAACAAAATTTTGATCTAGTATTAAATAAAGAATATATTTCAAAGCAAAATAATGACAATTTTTTAATTTTCTCATTATTGTCCATTAATTTGCTAAAAACCTTTCAATTGCATAATAAGACGGTCTTTGAGGCTTGAGTCTAAACAAGTCTATTGTGCAGTTTCTAAAGTTAATGGAAAATAAACCTAACTACACGACATCCTAAACGACTACATTAAATAAGTTGGTACTTGTGTTATAAAGATGATGCTTAATAACTAGTCTTTGTGCAAAACCTAGTATTCTCCTTCCTCAGTCTAGATAATCATGCCTAGGCAATTATGCCCGAGCTGAATGGAACAGATGGAGTACATTTATTTCGCATCAGTAAGTTTAATAGAACTTTGTTGGTCAGAGGCAGGCGCTCCATGCAAAGTAGAGTATTCAGCTGAATCCGGTACACTGAAAGCCGACCCAAACAAAGCTTGGGACACGGCTGGGCAGAAGAAGTTTTTACCAAGAAGTTAAGGCGCAAGCTAGTAAAAAATATTTATTTATTTATAAGGACATGAAAATAAACTAACACGTTATTAAAAATGAAAACTCTTTCATAGTGCTATGTCAAAACTATTTTAATTAGTTGTAGTTCATTCCGCTCGACTGTTTCTTATTATTTTGTTAAAGCCGGCTTTACCTTCAATTAAATAATTCTTATAACAATTTAGATAATTACGAGAGTAACTAGCTATGTATGTACCACACATGCCTTGCACAGTGCCGTACAATGTCTCATCACAAAGGACCAATTACTATATCAAAGGGTGAATGTCAACCTCAGTCAGTTTTTATGTCTCGTTGTGAGTAATGAGTGCTATTGTTAGTCAAGTCAGAAGCGAGCTACATGCCATGGTACGTGAAAACAACGTTTTTAAAGCATTTACTTAAAATTATGTGAATAAAGACTTGATCTCGCTTGTTTTATTCATTTTAGGTTTTATAGCTAATGAATGTTTATCAACTTCTATTTTTTGTTTGCCTTCAGTTTAACGACCCGCGTACCAATGAATTTAATCACTGTATTGTGAGAGTTTAAATCTTAAAGTGTAAATATTTGCTTAAATCCCTTACATGAATCAAACCTGATGGGCACAAATATACAAATGGGTAATTTGGACGGAGATGTAAAGTACGTTTACAAATTAGCTTAGGTCTGATTTCAATAAGAACTTCTACTCGTATTACCAGATAATTTTGTTTTGATTACCTTTTCAATCACGTTTCGAATGGAACCCAGAACTTACGTAATTGGGTTCGTATTGTCGGTGTAATAAAATGTTTATTCGTTTCCAACATCCCTTTGTATTAGTTTTAAATTAGAAACTCGTTTATGGATTTATTTATTTTAATTTATGTGAGGTGGCAATGCACGCTGAAGTGTTGACATAACATTACACAGTACACATTACAACAGTATTGTATGAAAACGCTGTGTGAGCGTTGTGAACTAATAATGACCTGTTTCTGTCAGTGCATAGTAGGTCAATATTAATTGCATAGCATAGGATTATCACAACATATTTTTAGTCTAGCTTATTTAATGGGTCCCGACTGTTACAGTAACATTGCTATCTACACTTCTAGACTTATTGAACTTGTTTTTTACTTTTCAGTTTTTATTTAAAGTGTTTTTTTTGCAGTCGGGTTTTTTTTTTAAATTTATTTATTTTTTATTTAACACTTTTTAGTTAAAATCATAATCCACCTAGCTTACGGCATTCGAGTATATATTTAGTTTGGATAAAGAACAATTTTTCACATAGTATTTTTTTTATACGTAAATGATATACCATTTTGGAATCCTCGTTACAAGCCCTTTAATTTGATACCCATATTGTAGCAAACATATTTTTTTTATTTTTTTTTTACCTCAATCTATGGCACCTCGTGGCCGCCATGTTGGTTTTTGTTTGACGTGACATATCTAAGAACCCTTGGGTAATCGATACGAATCCAACAATACCCTAATTATCAAAATCCATTGGGCCGTTTCGAAGATATGAGGTAATAAAGAATATTACACACATACATACATACAAGATACGCGCGAAAAACATAACCCTTCTTGGCAGTCGGGTAAAAAATATATCTCCTTTTTTTGGACAGTCCTGTAATAAACGATTAGGGAAGCTTTCAAAGAACTATTATTGTGAAAGCTTAAAAAATATCTTCAAAGTAATTAATTTTATGTTTATCTATACTTTGAATGTAATTTAATTTATTACTGAAATTAAACTAAAAATATTTACAATAATAAAAAACTAAGCCTACACAAGAAATAAGAAGAATTATAAACTAAATAAAACTAAGAACTAAAACAAGGCATCAAAAAATTATATAGTATACTTATAATAAATCTTCTATACTTACTTATAATAAATCTGTAGAAGTGAAAATTCTGTACATTGAAAATATAAAAAAAATGATTGGCGGGGGTGTTACTAGACAGACACCGAACCGAAAAATGTGATTAAATTTTCGTTTGTCTGTCTTTCTGTTTGTTCAGGCATCACTCAAAAACTACTGGTTGGATTACGATGAAACTTGGTATAATTATTCTTTAATATCCTGGGCATACAATATGGCTGGTATATACAATTAAAAAGAAACTTATTTGTTATTAATATTTGTTATTATTATTTGTTATTTGTTATGTTGTAGTAAACGTATTATAATTTTGCGGTTCGATCCCTAGACCCGATTACTGTACCAACCGCAAATAATAAGTTTGTCGTAGGTTACGTCACCTTTAGGGTAGAGTTATTTAGGTTTATTTTTATAAGTCGTAGGTATAGATTTTTTTTAAGTATAAGTAGGTAGTATATTTGACGTAGTGACCGTAGGTTATTTTATAATACTGTTAGGTAGGATTAGTCATTCGTATAGATTTTAGTTTTTAGGGATTTTGCTAAGTTATTGTTATTTACATATAAGTGTAGGTAGGCGCTAGGTGTTAGGGCTCTTCTATAAAAATAGTCTTAAGATTTATTTATTTTTAATACGGATATACTTATAACACGATGCCTTCCAGAAAGAGATCATCTCTTTCTGCTACATCGAGACACGCTAGGCGAATGAGACTAGCCAGAGGTATGCTCGATAGATAACGTTCTTAACAAATAGCACTTTACACGAAAAACTCATTGATAAGTTTCGTCATCCACGCGAACGAAGTCGCGGGCACAGCTAGTATAGAAATAAATGAGTCCTATATTATATTTCGATTACCTCGGATTGGTTCAAGGCTAACATTCAAATTATAAACATTAAAATTATCAAACATTTATGTAGCTTCTCAACTGAAAACCAATTTACAAAGGCGTCTTAAGTTATGAATCCCTTTTGATCGGAGAAAGACGATTTACGTTAAAGGAATAGAGATTTATTAAACTCTGTGAAAATGTGGAATCTTTGCTTTAAACAAATACTACTACCTATATTTAGTATTTTATCATTACATCGTTTTATGTTTACTTCGTAAACCAACTTTTTATTTATTTGTTTACGTTTCTTAGGTAAGCTGTAAATTAAAATACGATGGGTTGTGTTTTTTCATTCGCGGTAAGATAAAACAATTACTTAATGGTAGTTATTTCAAAAATGAGTTATTCGGAACGAATGTTTTGTCAATTTTAGTAAATAGCTTTTATAACCATTCAAATAAAAACAAAAGTCTTAACTTAAGTAGCGTCATTTTATTGCACTATACCATTGATATTAATATTTGTATGCTTAGCTCTTCATCCTGGGATAGCTAGAGATTATATTGATATGATTGTAGAATCATAAAAAAATATATATCTTTATAACATTTATGGGCCTAACTTACCTATGGCCTTTATTTGCTATTTCTTGGTTTGTCTGATCGGATTGCGGATTCCAAGACAATCCGGACCGAGCTCGTCGGTGTCGCGGTAGTATTGTAGACAGCTTACTATGCAAAGGATGAGAAAAGTTTATGTATAACTATTAAAGCCGTAAAGTGATTACAGCCATCATTGCTGAAGTAATCTCTTTAGGAACCAAGCTCGTCTTGGTTCCAGAGATTAAGAACTTTAGAGCTGTTCAGATTAGTGTAAATTAAGTTGTATTAACGTTTTGACAGCATTTGTTTTATAGTATCGTGTCTAGACATACTACAGACTAGAATCTAGGTGCTAAGAATTTAATTTCTTATTCTAATTAGTAACATTGGTAGTTACAGGTTAATCTGCATCCGAGCGGGTTCTCTATGAAACTTGATGTTACATAGAGTATTTAGCGGCGTGAAATTATACTAACTGCTCTATACTAACTGCTCTATAGTAGCATAGCGTAGAGTAGTCTCTATGCTAACCACTATTTGCTAATACATTGCTGATAGTTGAACGCGACTCTATGCGTCTTTCATATTTGTACCTACATTAATCTGGGTATTCATTACTTATTTATTTGGTGCTCACCCCTTCGGCTTCGATATAGTGTAAAATATTTCTTACGAAGTAGCTTTATATAAAATTCGGCCGTATTAATTTAGGAATCGTTGGGGAAATAAATAGATTTTACTATTTAGGTTTCAGTAAGTATTTTTTTGTTATTTTATTTACATAAACATACTTATTTAGGAATATCAGGTACATATACAATTTCGTAGTGAAAACTTTAAAAGATTTCTAATAGGTTTTTTAGCTTAGCAGCTTTTTCATATGAGTCGAACAAGTTCAGTTTACGCTTGCACTTTCCCGATTACTTTTTATGTAATCCTGCCGATCTCGATTTTGTCATGTCCACTTTTTTCCTACTTTCCATTATCCTCTATAACAAAAGAAGATAAATTACATATCACATACCAACCAGTTACTTTGATGAAGGTTCTTAGTAACTTTCAGTGCGTAATGATATATTTTTTTAACCAACTACCGAGAAATAAAATTCATATAATATTTATTTAAAACTCTCATGGTTTTTGAACAGATTTGAATGTTTATTGAAACTGTTACCGAAGTATTTAGTAACTTAAAACAAATATGTAGATATAACAAACTATGGAAACATAAATTGGGAACGTCGAGATAAAAATATAAGAGGACGATAATATATAATTATATTAGGTACACGTGCCACTCATCAATTGAGATTATATTTATTTACAATGATAATTATTGAAAAAATGTTAAACATTTAATGTTGTTGGGATTTCCCCAAGATTGCCGTACCTGTCTAACAATGTGGATAATAATTATACAACACAAGAACATGCTCTTTGTGCAAAATTGTTCTAAAAGGTAGGTATCACTTCCACTCTATACTCATGCTCGTATCTCTGCATTATATAATAATATTACTTAAGCCGTATAAGGTGGATATTTAGGTGGATAAAGTGTGCATTAGATTAAAATTTAACTAGAACCATCGCATCGCATAAGCGAACACAATGTAATTATAACATCCATCCTATATCGTGATCTAAATATACTACCGTAGCTTATTTCCAAACCATGTGTTCAAAACTTTCTTAAAGTGTTTATTTTTTATTATTTGAATGCTATTAGAGGGAATTTTACCAATTATGTGTAGATACTTCTTCAAATTAATTCAATTACATAAAAAACAGTTTTTCTTTTTATTTTAATTTTGGATTTGACCACGCACTCTATATTTTCTTACCTACACATACTTATATGAAAATAGTTAAGTCAGTAAATTTAGTGATGATTAACTAATAATTCATCATGCATTTTCTCTTCAATTTTAGAAGTAAACATTGCGATAATAAAAGTATTACAATTACCGGCTCATGATACTGCACTTTACTGCAGAACTCGTTTCAATGCCATACCTAGTTGTTATGCAATTATGCGACTGGTTGATAGTTGCAGCGTAATTTATGTGATGTACTCCTGTATTGCAACAATATAGTGCAAAAATATTGCATTCATAAATAAATATGCTCAGTAGCTGCACAATCACATGTCCGCGAGAAATTAACATAAACATAACATAAAGTTTTTTGATGTTGAACCTGAACCTGCATATTTTCGTGAAAAAACTTCAATATTTTTTCACAATAAGTAAAAAACTTTATTTTATGCTGCCGAATATTAAAAAATCTATGGTTCTTTGATCACGGGTGCCACGCTGCGCTCAAAGGCACATGTGTGCTCCGGAGGGCGGTTTTGATGGACACCACACATCCAGTTATAGCTAATCTCGATCCTCGCGCTTCAGTTCAATACTCCAATTTGTATTTTACCAACTAGGACTGAACGCAGTTTAACAAAAAACAGAAATTCCATACTTGATGAGATCGCAATTTCAACGTGCTAGGGCAAAAAAACATATCGACTTTGGCAATTTTCAAACAAGGTCCTGGATGACTTTTAATACAAACATTTTAATAGTTTTTTAATGTAACTGGTACCTAAGTGACCAATTGTTGTAAAAAAATAAGTTTACAAATTAGATTTTTTTTTATTCATACATATAAGGTGCTATAAAAACATCTGCCACGGCTTTAATGGGAGGTAGTATTGTGTTTATAGATTACAATAGTATAGATAAATTATTGATTATTTATCATATTTTTTTTCATACAAAAAAAATAACGTATAAATTTGAATTGATTTATTAGTATAAAACCATCCCGTGTCCTAAGCTGTTGCCGCTCCGCACCGAATTCTCGTAATTTGTGAACCACGTTACGCAGAATAGAGTCAATGTTAATTTAACAATTTTATTTTCTAAAATTTAATTAACTGTTCCGGGGTACGAAAGTTCTTCACTATTGTAATCTATAAACACAATACTACCTCCCATTAAAGCCGTGGCAGATATTTTTATAGCACCTTATATATTATATATGCATAAAATGTAAATAAAAATTAATTTCTAATAGAGGTAAAGTAGGCAGTCAATTTCAGATAATTTATAGATATATTTATATTTAATGTGTACCTTAGTAGCACTAGCTTTACTACATGATATTTGGTAACATTTTATTTGTCGATGGTAAATACATATAATTTAGCGATAGTAAATAAATGTTATTTGACTACAATAATGTACTAGTATAATATTGGCTTTTTTGTTGGAGCAGTGCCTTTGGAGCTCAGGGACGATTTTTATACAATAAATCACTTTTTCGGCGAAGCATAGCTGAAAAACCCGTCCGTTAAAATAAAACAATGATCATTCTTTAGCCTGTTTATAGTACCTTTTTCACGATAGTTATTTCACAGTATTTTTCTTAAACTTATTCCGAGACGCTTACTTTACACAGTTTATTTTATAATATTCAGCGATCTATAGAAGATCCTTTTATTATGGGTTTTGTTAAACTTCGTAAGTTGGTATTTAGTCTTTTATATTTGTTACAATAAAAGTAAAAGGGTTATGTTAAGCTTTAGGATTTAAGAAAAAGAGCCATTTCACGTGACTTAAAGCTGGCTGTGTAAATAAAAAGAAGGATGATATATTTGTTATTTTCACAGCGTTGTTGTCTTAGTCTGGCTATCTATTAGTATTGAGAAGTTATATTTATTATTTTCCCATTTCCATTTGCTTGTATGTTTTTAAATATAGGTATAGTATACACTAGAAATAGTTCTTTTGGGTAAGTAATAGGACGACAAAAACATTCTTAGTTATTCAGCACCAAATTCCAAACAGTTATGTAAAGTTAAGGTCTGAAATTAATATAAGGTAAGAGATAACGACTGTAAACAATGTTGATGTGGCTACCGTATTTTATAAGAATAATTTAATTTCTACCATAACATCGTGACGTAAGTAGATTTATAAATTTCAGTCACAATTTCGTCGCAGTTTATTTGCAAATTACCAAAAAATAATCTCTTTTGACAGTGTTGTGTTGTGCGAGTGTATTACTCGTAATGCAAGGTAATTTGCAAATAAACTGCGACGAAATTGTGACTGAAATTTATAAATCTACTTAAGTCACGATATTATGCAAGTAGCTGCTTGTTTGTTTACACTTCTCTGTATTTACTGTAAGAGACTGAACGAACCTAGTGACAATAGGAGCATCGCTTCTTTTGTTCGATTTATCTTTTCGATTGACCAAGCGCGCGGTCCATCCCTTTTGTTCGAGGTATAGAAGAAAATGTTATATAAATTGATTAAGACGAATCTAGTATTACGTTTCTATGGATAAAAGAGTGCAAAAAATATGAGACAGGTAACACTTTTGAAATCAAACTTCTCTCTAATTCATATATGAATAAGACTATTACTGGTATTAAACGAGTGCAGAAACGAACCGCACCGCAACGCAAAACATCGAACCTGAAAGTGATTCGGGAACCTTTGTATCGCGTTGCGGTTCCCTGTGGCCCACCGATATGTGCGGCAAATAAATAAAGCAAAACAAATAAAGAATATATTGATGTCTATTTTTACATTAAAATCAGTGTAAAATACCTCAGGCACGAGATCGGCAGCAAAAAATAATTTAAACTGAAGAGAACTGACTGGCTGTTGGGTTAGACGAGTGAGAGACCGTGATTAGTGTAGAAGGCGTTCAACTCCGATAGACCAACAAACTTTTTCGAGTCGGACTAGACGGGAAGGCAGAGACCTTGAGTTATAGTGCGTCTTTGAAGAATTATATGTCCAGCAGTGGGCCGATATGGGATGAGTTGATTAATATAAGTTAATCAAGTCAAATCAAACGAAAAAAAAAACACAAGTAAGCATGAAAAACGTTATTGGCACTAGTTGCGTAATTTGAGTAGTTATATACCTAAATATTAATAATTATAATGAAAACTATCAAAACTCTAACAGAAATGTCAAGCTAGCACCAAACTATGATATATTTACGAGTGAAACAGCTATTAAGTATCATACTTAGTTTATCTAAAGTAGGCTTACGATCCTGACATACAAGATCTGCTATATATTCCCGATGACATACGATTATTGTCCTCGTTCACATTTCCGAAAGACTTGAGTGACAGCGGTCTAACAGCATTGTTACCAAACAATATATATCTATTTGTTTCTCTATTCTCTATTCCAAACGAGTTTCGGACCCCTTATATATAATAGCAATAACCAAACCATACAATCTCATGCATAATAACTACACTTCAACTTTAAAAGAAGAAATTGAGATTTATTTCTTTTTCTGGCCAGTAATATACCTATATTAATAATGTGAAATGCTTTATCTATCCTTTGTTAAGCTCCTAAATAACAAAGAATAGGCGAGCGTAGCGTTCTAGCATCTATTATTTTAGTTGCGCATTAAACAAACGAAACACATAAATGTATGTAATGAAACCCGTTATTGCTGAACTGCAATTATTTACTTTGATAAACTAAAAATATCCTACAGATTTCTAAAAAGCACTCTTTACTTTCAAGAATAACTTAATCCATATAATTTTGAATACTTACAGTCGTACGTATCTTAAGTAAACATAAAAAAACTTAATCAAGACATTAACAAATTGACTGGCTTCGACAAGCAAAAACAACAATTTAATCCTATCGAGAGAGACTGTCATTAAAGAAAAATCCATTTCCATCAGACTGAAGACGCTTCATAAAGGGTGCATTCATGTATAACAAGAAAAGGTAGTTCTTTAGTAAAACTGATAACTTATCGAAGTGGTGTTTAATTATTCACGTAAGGTCACATTCAATAACCAGTGAGACAGCTCGCAAGAATTGTTCGGAATTAAACCCTTTTATCACCAGACGTCAGGCAATTGTCTCGTCTCCTGATTTGTCTGGACTTTGATTTTGTACCGATATTTTTTCTCAGCGAGTAAGGAAATTTCTACTTGAGCGATCTCAGAAAGGGAGGGATAAAATTGATTTTATGTACTAGGTATTAGCAAAATAAAGTTGCTTTCAATTTCTCGTCAGAATGCAAACGACATGGCCGGAATTACTTTGGAGCTATGCCCTGAAAAAAATACTCATGTACAGCGATGTACAGTATCTCATATTAAAGCTTATGGTTTTGTCTTAACAGTAGTATAAGTTTCATGGTCAGGGAACTTGAGAGAGATTTTTTGAATAGCAATGATTTTTAATTCCTAGTTTTATAGACAAAATAATAGGAGGAATACAATAATATCAATAAATAAAATCAGTGAATTCTATTCAATGTATGGAACACACAAATGCAATTGTACCCTTAAACTTACCCATAAACTTACGCGGCAGGTCAACTAGTGGAAAAACGGTCTAAAATCGAAATACCAAGTAAAACATGTTGATGAGTAGGATATATTTTACAGTTGAAATCTAGTTTTTGGTGATCTCGTTCTTCCTAATTAGTTCTATCTATCAGTGAAGACTAGGGAGAACGCCTTATATATTGGTAGTATAGTATATAGTATCTGGTTAGACGTTCCAATCTTCGTCATCTGTCTATGATATTAGGAGCTCGTCCTCTTCTTATGTGTTTTGTATATAATTGGGTATTGTGAATTCCTTGTAGCGAAGTGGTCAAAAATATACAATTGGATAGGCAATAAAACATTAAAATAGATTTTATTTTTTAAGTTCTAATTAGGCAGTGTTTAAAGAAAACTACGCTTAACATTGAACAATATTATTATTATTGGATTTCATACAGAATACATCGAAACGACGCGGCCATAATAATTGTTCTACAATATTATACAATGCAAGACAACCACGAGAAACGCTTCCCCGCGTAGTGTTGATTCCGGTCAACAGTCGGTAGGATTACATTTGGTTATATACAAAATGTATGTGATGATCTTGGTAAATATGAAAATAATTATTACTACTATAGAACAGAAAACTAAAGGAAGTCCAAACGCTAGTCACTGTCATTGACTGACAGAGGAGCGGGTGCGCGCGCAGTTCAAACGTAAAAACACGAAATAAATAAACAAATAAGAAACAAATATATTTTTTGGATTTTTTGTTGCAAGTTCTAGAAAAATGTAATTGTTACATTACATTACATACCATCACGCCTGTATCTCCGAAGGTTTAGGCAGAGGTGTACCAATGTACACCCACAGTTCGCCGGTATGTTTAGGTCCCATGTAATAGGGGGCGAGCCTATTGCCACTAAATGTAATTGTTGCTATTAATTCGACGGGCCTGTTGGTCTAGTGGTTAGTGACCCTGACTGCTATACCGGAGGTCGTGGGTTCGATTCCCACTCAGGACAAATGTTTGTGTGATGAGCACGATCATTTGTTCTGGTTGTCTGGGTGTAATTTATCTATAACTAGCTGATCCCCGCGACTTCGTCCGCGTCAATTTATGTTATTATGACAGCGATTAAGAAGTTTAAAAAAAAAAGTATTTCTGCGTAAATGATAATTTTAGTTATTATTATGTTGATAAAACTCTGTATCAAATAATTGACAATAATGCATTAATTTCGACCAAATGATTACCTTAAAAAAGGTTATAGTGAGTCAATCTTAAAAGATAGACATATACTGTCGCAGACATTTTTTTAGATCATTTAAAGAGGAACAATTCTTTCATACATATATTTTGGGTAACTCGAACGGAAGCTTTCAAGTATGAATATTTTTCCCCGTTTTTGTGACATTTTTCACTGCTGCTTCGCTCCTATTGGTCGCAGCGTAATGTTATATATCCTAAAGCCTTCCTCGATAAATGGACTATCTAACACAAAAAGATTTATTCAATTCTAACCAGTAGTTCCTGAGATTAGCGCGTTCAACCAAACAAACAAACAAACAAACTCTTCAGCTTTATAATATTAGTATAGATATGTATGTATTTAGAAATATATAAGTATGTTTATCAGTTGTCTGGTTACCATAACACAAGCTCTGCTTAGCTTGGGATCAGATGACCGTGTGTGAGTTGTCCCGGAATATTATTATATTATTATTATATTATAATTTTATTATATTTAATAAGTAATTTTCATATATTGATAGTTGCTGTACATTTAATTATTTGAAATTCATTCTCAGGGAAAAATCCGGCCATGTCCTTTCATCCGCACAGCTTATTGTTGTCCTTCTACAGCTGCGCAACTTCTTACGAATTTCTTACCTTGTAGGATTAGCAGACAACTGTAACTGGGACTACTACTGTTAACTTTAGTGGATTTTTTATTCTCTCAAAAGTTTTATGTAAGACTTATTTAACGTCTCTGAGCATGGCAGTAAGACAGGAACATACATCTAAAAGGCAGCAAAGCTTATAGGACTACTGGTGTAACAGATGCCCTTGGGCTGTGGTGTTCACTTAGGTAAACCACTTGTTTGTTATGTCACCATTTCAGAAATTTCTTTATTTCATTGTTAACAATAACAAAAGTTAAATTGATCGAAAACATTTCCGCCAACAAGTTTTCTTTGTTTCGGACATTTGCATGTTTTGTTTGTGGCTAAACTCAAGACCTTTTTTTAGTAATATGTAGTTTTTAGTCTAGAGATTATTATAATTATCTATAGATATCCTAGTCGCAAACAAATACTATCCAAATAAATTGCAGGAATCTGATATTTTTAGGACATGGACATATGTTTAGGACATGTTTAAGGTAGGACATGTTTTAATAACAAGTTTGCAGTTGCAAAATCCTTGGGAATGTTTTGGAAGCCAAAAAGCCTTAAAGTTATTTGGGCTTGTTTCCGTTTTGATTCAAAACTTGTGTGAGGGTTTTTACCCATGCTCAGAAGATAAAATATTTTAAGTCCAACAGCAACTCTGTGAAAAAAGACACTTTAAAAATACATCGATAAAAAAAAATATTTTTGTTAAAGTTCGCTGGTGTAATATCGTTCATCTTTTGCCTTTCCACGAGAAGTTGTTGAACAGTTATTTAATTTTAATTTAGGGATAGAATGAAGTACTTGTACCTAGTTTCAAAGTGTATCTAGTTATCTGGAAAAGGTTAAACGGAAAAAAAAGAGTTAATTGTTTGTAAGACAGAGTTAATTGTGTATTGAAATATCTTACCACTTTATGTAATTGTTAATTTTAATAGATTGCATGTCAAGTCAGAAAAAGGGAGATAGTAAATGGAAGATCTAAAACCTTTACAAACTGCAGCTCCGCCCTAAAAAAGACCACAGCTCGTGGAGTTACTGTTATTTAATTATAATAATAATATTCCGAGACAACTCACACACGGTTATCTGATCCCAAGCTAAGCAGGCCTTGTGTTATGGTAACCAGAAAACTGACAAATATATTTCTAAATAACCACTAGACCAAAATGCCCGTCAATTGATATTTCGATAAAATGTTTCACGTATTTAGTTTTTTATTTAACGTGTTATTGCGTCAAATATTATATAGGTATAGGTTATACTTACTCCATATACCACTACTATACCAATTGTCACCTGCCTGCGATCAAATGTCCCACACCTACAACTACATTCATAAAACACGATTAACATTATTTAAGTGAACATTTGTCAACCAAAATTACCAAAATTAGAACATCCCGATCTCTCAATAATAAATATATATAATGCAAGAATAATACGTGCCCGATTCTCAAATAGATAAAGTCGATATTAATTCAACAAGAATCTTACAAAGCCTGTAAAACGAGACAAGGTATAAACCTTATTTAAAAAGTATAACAGCCAGCACAGCATTGTTAAATATGAAGTTGTTAGCCACGGAACAAGTTCTTATCAATTTATATTACTCTTTTTGGTGGAACTTGAAACATGTCACATGAATTACAAGTGAACCCACTGAAGTGTATTACACCTATTACCATAATGAGCAACGACGACATTTTCTTACACCATTCATTTTCGTTTGCGTTCGTTGTAATGCTAAGCAACCATTTAAAGACAGCACATACATATTTAGTGCATATTTGAGTATCAATCTGCAGAATTGTGAGGAATAAAAAACTGATCAGCATTATTATTCCATAACAATCGAATTCTGTAGATAAACGTAAAAGATGGAGGCAATCCAATTACGGCGAAGTACACACGTAATATTATTCTAATGCAACTCTCCGCAGATACTCTGTTTGTGCCAGATTTAGTACATTTACAATTATAATGATATATCAGTGTTGTTTCGCGCACCCTACTTCAGATAATATACTTACAAAATGTTTACAAACAATCTACTAACGCGGAATTTTATGCGACACTTTCTAACCACTGTCCTTGTAATCAAAATAATTTATTTCGTTGACTCGATATGAAGACAAAATGTAGTATATTATGTTTATTAAGGCAGCTTTTCATATTCACTTATTTTTGATTATTATTTATGGGTTAGTGCCAAATACAAGAAAATAATGTTTAGATTTTGTTTTATACACTTTGTCTTAATATTTACCTACTATTTCTCAACTAGCGAGACAAACATTTGCAATCAATCCACAGGGTAAGGTAACGATATGTTTTCAGATTGTTTTACTTTGCCAGTATCTGTAAATAAGGATACAATTCTGAGTAAACCACTATATACTGATTTGTTATGTTAACCGCTCAGTAAAATAAAACGGACTATATCGTAGTTTAAACGTGATATTCCCGTAGTTTCGATTCCTTTGCGGGTATCTGGGTTAAATTACGTAATAGCCTAGGGTAGAATATTGTTTTAGTATATACTTTTCGATTCCAGTTCGGAAAAGTACTCGGATTTATTCAAATTATTATATGTTTTATTTTAGTCAAATAAATACGTTATGAGCACAAGCCAATAATTTGTAATATAGGTATCACAAAAATAACACAAAAACAGCTTACAAATCGGCTTATTAGCCGAGGTTTGCCGTATTGACGAAAGTGTTAATTTGATTTTTCGCTATTCCTTTCTGAATTGAATGTATAATAAAGGCAAATATAGTGAACATTTTATAAAATTCGACTCACGTAGGTACTGAGCGAGTAGAGCTTACCGGAATTATAATAATGTTATTACAAACAACTAATCTTATTTCAAGTTTCTTTGAAAGTAAGGGGTTTTTATTTTTCACAGATGGATCCAGATCAAGAGGCAACAAGCTATTAAGCTTTGAGGAGCACCCAACAATTACTAACACCTGAGAATACACAACATGAGTGCTACCAGTGATGCAGCCAACTCTTCGGCACCAGTGGACCCCACTGTCATTTTCGGACCACAGAGAGACTCACTTTTCATCGTGCTACCTATTACTATTATATATTCTCTCATATTTATAACCGGATTACTGGGCAACATATTTACATGTTTAGTTATAGTAAGGAACAAAAGTATGCACACAGCAACTAATTACTACTTATTTAGTTTGGCGGTATCAGATCTCCTTTTACTTATAAGTGGAATGCCGCAGGAGATGTATTCCATATGGGTGAAATGGCCATATGTATTTGGGCACAGCTTCTGTGTGATAAGAGGCTTAGCGGCCGAGGCCTCGACGAATGCGAGCGTATTAACAATAACGTTGTTTACTGTGGAGAGATATCTAGCTATCTGTCACCCATTTGTTTCACATAAAATGTCGAAGCTTTCGCGAGCGACGAAGCATGTAATGTTGTTGTGGGTGGTGGCGGTAGGGCTGGCACTGCCGCAGGCCTTACAGTTCGGGATCAGAGAACACAGCGGCGTCACAATGTGTTTACAAACACGAGTTATTATAGAACACTCGTTCGAGTTATCGACGTTCTTTTTCTTTTTCGCGCCAATGGTGCTCATCACGGTGCTGTACTCGTTGATAGGACTGAAACTGAGAGAAACCAATATTAGCAAGGAAGAAAGACAGGCGGACTTTGACAGAAGTGTTATATTCACACACAAAATAAGACGGAAACACAGCCAGGCCACAAGGAGGGTCGTCAAAATGTTAGGTAAGAATATTTAATATTTTTCGATTTTCTGAAATATGACTGGGTACCTTATTTCTGACGTAAGATTTATGACGATATTGTACCTTGTAGCGTTGAGAGAGCAAGTCCCAATACAATATTTGTTTCCATATTTAATCAATTGTAGTGCTTTGTGAGCAATACCTTGGAAATAAAAACTAGTATAGGGGTTAGGTACAAAGGTACTAAAGAAATATTGGTAACATAGCTCAATATATCACATAATATTTTAACATTCTGCGCATAATATAAAGAAAAACATCTTTAACTTTTATTTAAACCAAAGGTATCATATCTAACAAATTAATTTAAATGACTATTAATTAGGCAACCGGTTTTATCATGCATTTATAATTTAAGAATTAAACAGAACTTGTATTATGTTTAATAATTTAGAAATAGGTATAATTAACATTGAATAATTCAAACACCTTTTGCAATCTATCCAAAATAATTTATATTCGTAAAATATTCAAATTTACATTGTTTACTTGCAAAAATAGTGGGTTATGTGATACATCGCGAGAATGTTCCTAGATACAAAACAGTCTGAATAACAATATTTCAGTTTCTATTTCTCAGTATTAACTATGTCGGGTTGGTTTTGGTGCTCATTGTGTAACAGTTGTTGAAGTGTGTTGAGTTTTCAGTAATTTGCATAATATCCCTTACTCCGAACTGAATAATCTGAAATGAATACTCTGAACTTAATGATCATAGTGAAGCATTTTGATAATTTCAGTTGTGTATCACTTTAGCATAACTTAAAATGTAACCTATGTTCTAAAACTGATGACGGGCCTGTTGGTCGAGTGGCTAGTGACCCTGACTGCTATACCGGAGGTCGTGGGTTCGATTCCCGCCCAGGACAAATGTTGTGTGATGAGCATGATCATTTGTTCTGGTGTCTGGGTGTAATTTATCTATAATATGTATGTATTTAGAAATATATAAGTAAGTTTATCAGTTGTCTGGTTACCATAACACAAGCTCTGCTTAGCTTGGGATCAGATAACCGTGAGTGAGTTGTCCCAGGATATTATTATTATTGTCCCAGGATATTAACTAAACTCACATGAACTTACAATTATAAATGTGGAGGGAAGAATTTGACTGCTGTAGAGTCTAGCAAACAATTGTAACAAAATGATTTATTAAAAACGCAGTAAATTTATTTTAGGCTATCGGTAGTTTTTTCTCTACATGCATGTATAATTATTTACTACATACATACATTATTCATTACAGACATTATTAGAAAAAGACAGACGAATAGAGCTGTATTCAGTTCCTGCTAAAATTTGAATTCAAATTGGCCGCATACACTAAAAAATATCCACGCATACACTAAAAAAACCACATTAATGCTAAAACTAGTTCGACACTTCAAAGTTAGTTGCTATTAATAAATGCTGTCCATAGTTTGCGTTCAAGGGAATCAGCGCCAACGAAACTTATTAGAATAGATTCAGAATTGAGTATTATATGTTTACAATGTCTTGTTACAGTTGCTGTCGTCGTAGCATTTTTCGTATGCTGGGCGCCCTTCCACGCGCAACGCCTCGTAGCGATTTACGGAACCACGGAGAACCATTTAGCGCGCTCCCCTATACTCCTGTCGGTGTACTCATTCCTCACGTACTCGTCAGGCATCTTCTACTACGTGTCAACGTGCATCAACCCTATATTTTATCACATCATGTCGAATAAATTTAGAGATGCTTTTAAGGTAACTATTTTATAAACCGAATAATGCAAACGTGGTTATTATACTGCACACATTTGCATATAACCTTTTTGGTGGATTTAACGAGGTAAAAAATGACCTATGCGACCTATATGGATGGTAATCTAGGTTTTAATTATCTACGTGCTAATTTCCATACAAACCCATTGGGTAGTTTTTGCTTGAAAACTATTAACAAAAATAAAACAAACATCATAATATTAGTAAGATTTACTGATGTGGGTACCTAATTAGCAATGGCAAATAATTATGATATTAAATGTGTGAATAAAACTCAGTGTTTCATGTTGTTAGTGGAAACCTTTGCAAACAAAGTTAATCACTCGTATAATATTACTTAGGTACAAAAATATACATCATGACTAAGGTTCAGGATTTATGATATAACTACATTAATTACCTTCGTTGCTTCTGAATTCCATAACACAAGTGCTTTAGCTACTTACTTTTGGTTCAGAGCAATGTATATGATGTTATCCGCATTTATTTATTTATTAACAAACATGAAGGCTACCTCAAATAGAATGGTTCTAAACGGGCCTTTTCCCTTAAACAATGTAAAAGAATGCGGTTGTATTTTGCAAATAACTTTTTGTTCGAGAAAACGTAACTAGCTCACTCGTAGGGGACAAGTATCCTATTCGTTTGAAAACGCTAACGATAGGAATCTGAGAGATTAGCCGTCCATACCCCGTGTCGCTAAGGGGTACATTGTTTGTTGTACGGAGTTTTATTACAACACTTTATTGGATGGCGTACGGAACTTCTTGGAAAAACAGTCTGGCACGGTAATCATTGATTGCTACGATTATATGGAAAAATTATCAGTTAACAGCTAATACTCGTCTTACATTCGTTCCATCTAAATTAACTTGAGTAAAACTTAATGAGTTGGTATATATGCATATACTTACTTATTAAGTTTTACTTAAATATTATACCTATAGGTATGGCATGTTTGTTGTACAAAACTTTTGGGATAGTTTATGCCACTTTCAACTAGTACCTTTATATAAACGTTGAAATCTTTTTTCAAACGTTTTAAGAGTCAATCTCGTGAACAGACAGTCATTCATTTGGTTGAATACTTTACGCAACTAAAATTTAAGTCACTATTAAGTCTAAGAGTCCTTTTTGGTGTAAGTAAGCGACAAAAGTCTGTCTTTCGCTTTTAGTGTTCTTAAATGTCTATTTTAGGACGTCTGAAAGTAAAGTTGTTGTAAGTCAGACAATATTAATACAGTCGAATTACTGTTTCTATTAACAAAGAACAAACTTAACAACTCAATCAAAAACTTATTCAAAAACATAAATTTATTTGATTTTTATTTTATTTATTAGGCTCACCAACAATTGATTACACCCATACAATTACAAAAAATACATAGGTATAAGTATGCTATGCTCTAGTGTAACAATCCCTTACAGGTAAGCACATCATGCTCAAAAGGTGTGATTAAACTTATACATTTTTTTTTATTTCTAAACTAACACAGGAGTACGAGTAGAATACAAACTACGTATGTTTTTTAACTTATAGCTAAGTAAAATAAATAATAAATGAAGTACAAACAAAATAAATTTACGCTCTCATTAATTTTTTTAAGAAAGTTTATTGATATAAATGTACTTAGAAAATACGCTTGTACAAATATTAATAATATGAAAAATAGAACTAAAATAAAATCAGCCATTTAAGCGCAGTTCTAAATACAAAACGGAATCGTATCAATGAACTTTCATGTAAAATGTACGGAAGCATGGTCCGGTGAAAAATGCTTTTCTGACGTACGGAGGTCTTGCAATGCCACACAGATATAAAGGACTTCGTCGTTTCTATGTTATTGCAAGTTTCGCACAGTCTCTGTCTTAAATCACTTCTATATGACTTCTACCTTATAGATGTCTGTCTACTATCGTAAATCATTCGAGAACAGAGCTGGTTTACACACGCACACGCACGAGCACAGGTACACTATACATTGTATACTGTACCTGTGCTCTCAGTCAATATATCAATTAAACAATTGAATATCGATTTCTTTTTGTAAACTGAGAGACTACGAAGCAGAACGCTATCTATCAGTTTACAAAAGAGAGTTTTTGTTGCCATTTCTTTTCATAACAGTTAATTTTATTATTATTGACCTTCCAAAGAATTTTTAAATACTTAATAATTGTATTTTTATCTACTTTCATATATTTTGTCCATAATTATGTTTTAATGATTTTTCAACTTTGTTTTAATTTTTGATTAGTGTAATTGTTTCGTACCAACCAAAAAGGAACTAATTACATGGGTCATACCGTTATTTTCAAATACATTGATAAATAAATTTTAATCTTTCTCAAACCTTTTTAACTAGTGAACTAAAAAATGTGCGAAAACTTCATCAAGATTAAAGTGAGCAGACGCTCTGTTCCAGAACACAATGATGCAGTGGTGCTGCCGCGCCAACGAGAGGACTGCAGCCAAGCGCTGCTCCTATACCGCGATGGCCTTCGCACGGAACCCCACGTCCAGCGGTACTGATAACTCAGGTTCCTTTGCATTAATAATACTGGTGTTGGGTTTGAATAACGTTTAAGTTTTGGAAGTCTATTTAAGTAACATTGCTCGGAGCAACCTCGGCAAATAATCTTTCTGCCAAAAAATTTTGTTAGTTTATAAGAGGTTACGTACCTACATGTGTTTTCAATGCCTTCCATATGTTTATAAATATGTTATAAAGACTTGGAAGATATTAAGAATGGAGTTTTTAACCATCGATTTTGAACAGCCTAATTTTCGATTCGTGATTCGTTAATCATGTGATTTAGTATAATTTGTTTACTTTTATCAAAATGAAATATATTAATAAATCAACGTAAAAGATCTGAATTGGTTCTTAGCTTATGCACTAGATCGACAGACATAACTGTCTGTCGATCTAGTTTGTATTAACATACGAACTCGATCCATCGGTTCCGTAAACTTGTAAATTACTTTTAATTTCTTGCGCAATATTAGCTTATGAACATTTTAAATTGTGCTGCTTGATATTATATAGGTACAAAGACTTTCAAGAAGTTTAGCTTTAATTTAAAATAGTTCAATATTCGTGTGCACAGTCATGTGCTACCTAGCCTTTTCCGTATTTACCATAGCAAGCAGTGAGAACGTTAACTCACGAAAAAATATCTGGTTACAGGTAATTCATCAAAGAATTCGCTGCGAAATGACACGAGCGCGCAGTACAAGACCAGAGGGTTTGACCGATGTAAGGAGAGAAACGTGCCGACGGTCCACGTGTGTCACAATGGCAAGGCGATCGTCACACCGCCAGTCCACGACTACAAGACGTGCAAGCGCGCCTTCCAAACTATCACTGAGGAGACTAGAAATATTAGAAACACATACTTGAATGCCTCAATGAATCTAGCTCATGATATGCGAAGACCGTGCTCGCCCGAGTGCTGCAACTACCCATCAACACCTACAGAGACCATTACAGTCACACCCGAAGTATTCGTCAATAATAATATTTCAGAAGAAAACAGAGATTATTCAGCAGATGAACCCGAAAAGTATCTAAAAGAAATAAAATTAAGAATTAAACAGCGCGAAAAAGAGTATGGATAAATAGTTCATGAATGATAAAGTAAACATTTAGAAAAGTATTTCTTAAAAGTGTATATCAGTCACAAGTCCATTATTTTAGGAGGTTTTCAGTAAATTAAAAAAGTCTTTTTATATAGAGCTAGACATACTTAAGAACTTCAATTGCAGTAACAAGGGACTAAGCTGTAACAAATATGTAAAGTTACGTTGCCAAAGCTCTTGCCTAGAGTAGGTACGTAAAATTCTATTGATCTATCAGATTCTATGAAACCAAATAAAGAACCTAGGAAGATTAATGTTTCATACTGGGGATGTTATGGAAGTAAAATCGGATCTACATACTGGCTGGCAACGGATTTAGGAATAATCTTTCACTGGTTTCTGTGACTATTACGAACATGAAATGTTTTTGAATTATTTGAGAGTTTCAAATAGATATAGGAATCATAAATGTTTTGTAAATTCCTAAGTACAAATATATTTATAAAAACGAGTTACTAATTCAGCTAAACTCCGAAATTATTTGAAATATTTGATCGGTTTAAGGTAGATTTTTATTTCGGTCCGTAAGTTTCAATTATCCACTTAACATCCCCGGTCCTTTGAACGTTTGTAGATTTCTTGGCATATACAACCATTCGGTAGACTGCAAGATGTTTTTGACAGTGACAAAGAGAACAAAATAATACTATGTAGTAAAAACGTATGTAAAAAAAAACTATGTTCAAAGTTTGTCCCCAGTAAGTATAAGTTAATGTTTAATAAAAATTGGTAAGTGATAAATTTTATTATCTACCAAAACGATATGTTGAGGTTTATATTTTTTGCAATCCAAAAGTGTTAACTTTATATGATTGTTACCGGTTTTTTTGTGTGCATATTGTACATTCATTTTGTATTACAGATTTATTATTCTAAAATGTAAATATTGATATAATTTTATTCATACAATAGAAACCCTATGCGTATGCTTTTAGTAACATGGCTGAGAGAAATGTTGTAAATATGGA
Organism: Autographa pulchrina; assembly: GCA_905475315.1. NCBI lineage: Eukaryota > Metazoa > Arthropoda > Insecta > Lepidoptera > Noctuidae > Autographa > Autographa pulchrina. The sequence continues at coordinate 10,304,070 of FR997768.1, forward strand.
AATTATAAAAATAACCGAAATGTTATATAAAAAACCTCTTTTTGTAGTTTTAGGTAATGAGAGTACCAAAATACATGTAAACTCGTTAATACTTAACGAGATAATGACATTATCTCGATATATATTTTTTCAATCCAAACAATTATATATTTTTGATGTATTTCGCTTCTACCTACACTCTTACTATAACAAATTAACAACTTGTAATATAACAGGGAATACTGATTAGACTTAAGAATTAAATAAATTAAAGAAATGGTATTCGAGACTGAAAATTTAGTACCGAGTTTTTAAAAGTCTTTTTGTGTCGTAAAAAAGGCTAAGAAGGTTATTTATGTGTATAAAAATTACTAAAGTATATTTATGATTACTTGTATGTAGAATTTTCTCATGTTTATTGAGACTAATATTGACAGATAGAAAAAAAACCATTGTCTTCTTCTATCAGACCAATCTGATATAGACATATTTCATTACTGATCCTCATATAGATAAGTATTTCTTATAATCCTGGAAACTAATATAACCCAGGATCCAATGTGTTTTCGTACAATTCGCTAAATTAACTGTTTGTGATTCCACAACGATGAAAGAACAAAAATAAAATTGATATTGTAAATTTACTTAGACTAGCACAATTTTTATTCAATTAAAAGATGTATACCTGTGTTAATTAAAAAGTCTTGCACTCAAACTTAAACAAATCTCCACTAATTAATTTCTATCGAATTTAGTTGTAAGATGTAGGTATATATTGCAAATTGGGTTTATTATTCATTCTTAGTAAGATTTACATTGAGACTGTGGGGTCATGAAGGACTTTGCTTTCATGAAATCAAATTACTATTTAAAGCTTTTGGAAAAGATATTCAATAGAAATTGTTTTGTGTTTTATGCATGCAAGTTTACCTATTAAGGCTTTCCTGTAAATCTACAGTAAGTAACAATGATTTGTACTGTACCAACATTATAAAACTATATTATGTTTTTGTGTAAAACAGATAACATCGAAGATTATTTACGAATATAACTTTTTGTATATACTTATTAATTGAAAAGTAAACAAAGCTTATTCATTGCCGAAACCACAAAATATTTTGCGATTTCGGAAAAAAATTGGCAAGCACTTAGGTAATTATAATAATAGAGGTTACGGCTGTTTAGTCCAAAAGGTATCGAGCGCCTATTTTAAGACTGAGATCTGAAAAATTAACTAACATCTTCACACCAAAACAAATTAAATTATTGAGGTGCTACCACGACTATGAAATATTGAATATTTGAAAAAAAAGTACTACGTCGTAGCAAAATTTAAATTTATTAATTAAAATTGTTTTATTTTATCTTAATAATTTCTATCCAATAAAACAAAATACTGAAAAAAATAAATAAAACAAAATGTTTTTAACAACTTAAATCCTATAATTCTTTATTTCATTTTGTGTGAATGAGTCCTGATGTGCGACCTGTCGGACAATTGTTGATAGATATAAGCATAAAGGGCATTATTACTTTAAAAAGGCAAATGCCAAAATAACTAAAACCATTAAACGCATAAATAAATTAGAAGAGAACACAAAACCAAACAAACTGAACTTGAAGACTTTTTTGTAAGTAGCGCTTCATCGCCTTAACACTACGCCTAAAAAAGTGGGAGGGACAGAATGAGACGTAATATAAATTAAATTAAGTTGTAATTAAGTATTCAGCCATTTTTCGTCCTCTTCTGCCTAGTCTTTCAGTCCTGGATTTAGCCAAATTAGTCTAACCCAACTTACTTTATTGGTTAACGCCGTACCCCATAGAGACTGGCTGTGTTCGACCATATACGCTCTTCTATTATTTGTTTTATTATTTTCGTACCATACAATTGGGTGAATAGGGATGCCAAAGATTGAATAGCAATATTCAAAAAGAGATCTATAACTTTTCTCGTGTCTTATTTTACCAAGAGCTTTCTTATATTTAATTTATCTTTCTTTTCTCCCCCTATTTTAAACGTGGAAACCCTGTACCATGTATCTATTCAGCTCGACGACCTTATTCATCCTATTTAACGGTAATGTTTAATTAGTAACTATATAAGCAAGTTTTTCTTCAACACTGTGTAATTATTATACAATTTAAAGACACATCTAAATTGTTTGAAATTGTATTATGTACGATGAAAGTTTGTTTAGAATCTTTTTTATGATCAAAATACCGACTTATTGAAAAAACCGAAGTTTAAATAATTTATTCAATTTCTTTCATATTTGAAAACGAAGAGGTTTTTTTTCCGCATTTGCCTGTAGATAGATGAACCATTTTCAATGGATTTGAATATGAAATTGGCGTTTTGTGGAACTGGTCACTTTGATCTCAAATATCTGGCGTTTGGATACGTAAGTTTCAAGTTTATTTTAAATGTTGCTTCTGTTTTTGAGTTCTTGTTATTTAATTGTTCTTGCGTCATTTGACATTGGTTTTGACATCGGTCTGTTCATAAATACTTTAACGAAATTATAGATTCTCGCTCCAACACTTTCTTTAACAAAGGAATTAATAAACTACCTATAGATAGATAACAATTGCACATACCTACTTAGATAATATACATCAAATATGTATAATATTATATATTTTTTGGTTCTTCATATAGAACTCCAAGTTCATTTGTGAGGAGCCTAAAACATAGACTAGGTTTTTTAAGCCTAATCAAATAATTAGCCAAACGCTTAACGTGACTCAGTTAAAGTCCCATTTGAGTTTGGTTCATAAAAACAAAACAGTTATATAATAGTAATAGAGTTAAGAATAAGGATAGAACAGTTAAGAATTAACAATCCATGTTCAGAGACAAGTAGTCTAGGATATATAATTAAGTTCTAAAATCCAGTTTTATATTCTTCTAAATATTTTTTTTATTTTAAATATTGACTATATGCATTTAGTAGATCAAAGAATGTATTATATGTGATGACTTTAAACAATAAAAATATTTGTTCGTTGTTGATACTGTTTTTTAATACCTTATTCAGCAGTGCAGTTTACTTTGAGGTACTTAATCTGATATATCTTTAAGAGTCTGCTTAAATATGATAAAGTTGCTTTTGCCAATTTAATTTGTTTACATTTACTTATGAGCCTCTCAAATATTATATCTGTGACACTAATGTAGGACACTCACAAGAATGTACACACTGCGACACTTTCTATGGTTGTCGCATGTCAATATGTTAATAATAAATGTCCGACACTTGACATTCGGAATCTCGTGCTCACTCATGTACACGTGTAGTGTCGCATTACCTATAATATACTTAGCTAACATTGCCGCATTAATAATGCCATTCAATTTTGAATCTTATATAACATAATTAGTGAGTAGAATTATTGATGAATCTAAATAGTAGGGTTTGCTAATTTGAGTGCAATTTACACACGAATAATATATTAATAGTGCGAATTTGCCGTGGCTTTGTGGTTGCCGTTTGCCGGTTAGCCGCAGCCGTTTATCTGGCAGTAAACTTTTGTAAAAACCAGCGGAACGAGAAAATTGTAAAAGATAAGGAGACTCAATACTAAAAGGAGTAAAAAAAAAAAGAATTCGAAGGTTTATATCAGGTAGGTACACCTTATATTAAATTAATAAGCAAGAAATTGGCGAGTCGAGTGTTTGCTATATGAGCTACTAAGTAAGTATTCATTCATATTGACGGGCCTGTTGGTCTAGTGGTTAGTGACCCTGACTGCTATACCGGAGGTCGTGGGTTCGATTCCCACCCAGGACAAATGTTTGTGTGATGAGCACGATCATTTGTTCTGGTTGTCTGGGTGTAATTTATCTATAATATGTATGTATTTAGAAATATATAAGTATGTTTATCAGTTGTCTGGTTACCATAACACAAGCTCTGCTTAGCTTGGGATCAGATAACCGTGTGTGAGTTTTCCCGGAATATTATTATTATTATTATATTCTGTTCATGAGAATATACATCTTAAGTTTTGATTGAATAGTTTTTGTTTGTAAAACAATAACAAAATGACCTTGTATGGATGTCGAAGATATTGCTATTATGTTTCAGATATAGAGGTAAATCTTACAAAAACAGTGCCTTGAATAAATATTACCCGTGCCTAATTTAGCTTGCGATTTGTACTTTAAATCGTAGTAATATAGCTTATTTGATTCTTTTGACCAATAGTTTAAATAGCAACTAAATATAACACCTACACTATAAATTATTTAATTAATTATTTATTTATTTACTTTTAGTACAGTTGTAAGTGTTTGTTCTTGTATTAGATTTAAGTATTGAATTGTAAATAAAAGTAATTTTACATATATAAATTATTTTGTGTTTGAGTTTGCCTTTATTTGCAAATCAATAAGTGTTTGCGTAAATCTTTCAACAAGGGTACCTATTTGATAACTTTGACCTACAGACGGACACACGGATTAATATGGTTTTTAGGTCGTTTACACTATTTACCTATGGGACAAAACAAGTAAGAGTAGTGTGTAACAATATTTTTAGATTAATTTATATTGTTGTCCCGTTTCTGTTGTGTAGCAGTCGACTTGCTTATTTCATGACATTCGATTTTCCACATTTAATACTTTCTTCATATTCTATCAAAACATAAAGAAATAAGCATTGTTATATGTTGAGAGTTATTGTCCTGATTTCAATTCCACCAAGTAATAAAGTCTCTATTCGAGCAGTAATAAAGTTTAAAAATAAAGTAAAAAAAAACGAATATCGCATAGACCCCAAAAATGTGCAGGACGTTGGTAGATTTCCTATCATAAATTTTAATCATATCCTTGCGGTCATCCTCGGGCTATCTAAGCCTTGTCCGTATAAAAAAGTATAATAATTTCAGTGGGTTACGCAAAAGTTATCCTTAAAAATAAATAAATCATCGGAGTCAAGCTATTACTTGGTGGTTTATTATCCCGGCGACATTTTTATTTCATTGCAGGGATCACGGTCACCAGGCAACTCTATCCATGACCGCATTCGCATTTATAAATACAATGATATGGTTAAGATTACAATAGCAGTCTTACTTAATAGCGAAATCTTCGAGACAGTCCGCATCGACAGGGAAAACAAATTTCTGCTTCAAAAACTGTAGTAAATATGAACCATTACAAGTATTATTTAATATTATACATACTAATTATGAGTAGGCATTGCGATTTTACGACTCAAGGCTATGTAAACTTTAATCCCACGGCCCGACGCGAGGAGCATTGTTGTGTGAGGAACTGCCATATTCAATTTATACATCCTGGTTGTCGACTGTCAAGCGGAGATGAACATGGTACCTTCTCTACAACAGTCGTCAATCTAACAAGTTTTATCAAACTCTTCACTGCTGGCACCTAAAAGGTACATATTTTTGTAATATGTCATATCTATCCAACAATCATAGTGTAACCTCTTTCCCTTTGACAATTACCATGAGGCTATGCATTTACTCTATAAATCTGCCACGTGCATACACTATCTATACGAAGTTTGCTGAACTATCCTACCTAAACAATAATTCACTGACTGCGAAGCATTATAATAGTTTTTAAACATGCATTGAATAAGATGCAACATTTAGAAAAATCCATATGAAATTAGTAAAAAATGATGGGAACTCGTTAGTAAAGATTATTAGAGTTCATTTCTACGATTAAAAAGTTTAAATACCTATCTTTACAATGTAGGTACCTAAAATAAAACCATGTTATGTTTAAATAAATATTAAAATTGTCTTTATTTTTCAATTGTCATACTTTGTTTGCAGTAACCACTTTATGTATTTATTTATTCAAGAACCGTGTACTTTGACCTCAAAACCAAAGCCCACAAAAGTAGTACACTAGAGTGCAATGTACCCAGATATAAAAAATTGTAACATACAACAAATTTGAGATACTACGATTTAAAATAGATTGCTACAAATAGGCGAGAAAAAAATTCTAAAATATAAAAAGGGTTCCGTGCTCAATAAATCTCAAAATTTATTTGAGTTTAAGCACCTAATAGAAAATTTACGCTGATACCTACAGTATTTATAAGAAAACTTTTTGCAAACCTTAGGTACCTTTTTCCAGCATATGTGCTACGCCATCGTTTACCAAGCGGGGGATCGCGACTCTTGAGGGTCGAATTTGTTTTAAGGGGTCCGCAGTCAGTTGAAAAATAATAAATACAAACTAAATATTAAGAGGAAAAATATAAATATAAAATAAGAAAAAAAATATATATAATATTTATTATTATAGTGACGGTGAAATAAATGAGTGACTTTTTCGTGGGTCGCAACATAAAAATGGTTGAGAAACGATGTGCTACACGTTCTTTATTCGCTTTAGGTAATAGAATAGCAATGTAATATACTAGAATTGCATAATAAAATGCATCCCGAAGCGTCGCATTACGCTGAATATTGCTGAATGCCGTTTTTGCAAAGTCCGCTCAGCAATGTGGAATTTTTCACAGTAAATTCGTTTTCGATCACGAAATATTAGAACCTCGAACGAACAAGCTGAAATTTATATTTGAAGTGAAAATAACAGTTAAAATTAAATATTTAAATTAAACTGTGGGTATAGTAGATAATTACCAGCGTCACACTGATAGGTCAAGTAAATGTATAATGATTTAAGCAGCCGTTGTGCCTTGTCACTGTGTTGTGTTCATCGATTACGGCTACTTGTCGGTACAGTGAGTTTTTTTTTTATTTAAATGTGACTTTAGTAAATGAGTGACAAAAATAATATTATGACTACATAGTTCGGATTTACTTAGATAAAATATATAGACGATAGGTAAGGTTATGGGGGTATAGTAATGTAAAGAGTTTAATCAAATAAAAGAGGTTTTAAACAGTCTTAACGATGTGTGGCTTACAGGATAGACGTTAGATATTCATTTGTATACCTATTACCAGTCAAATAAAAAAAAACAAGTTACAAAAATTCTCAAAGAGCTGAATATTGGCGATAGTCTCAGGTATTGTAAATAAAATATAAAGCAAGTCTGCAAAAGAACTTTCAGGGTTCAAATCAGCTATTAATTGGTATAAATACATGCCGATTCAAATGTATTACTTATTTGCCAACAATAAATAAATATTACCAGAGGCCTAAACTTACATTCAGCTTCCTGATAATTACTGCAAACATCCCACAATACTTCTGAAATTTTAACAAACTAATAACTGATTACATAAAAGCTATTAACTTTGTTTCTATCAATTAACATTCACATATAATTACGTAGAACTTTCTCAATTTGTAGTTACAGATATAGCAATATTATTATGTTTTAAAAATTTGTAGGAAGTAAGGTTTCAATGGGAAAACGTATACCAGTTAACAAAGTAATTATAAAAGACATTGATCATTATAATTGAAATGTAATGAGTTTATTCATTGTGACGGGTTTGTACTGTACTGTACTTGTACCTGCTGCGTAGGTACTACAAAATACAGGGATCGTATTTCAGTAATACCTACTTCATTCTTTAATATGTAAGCACGATAATACTAAAACAAAAGTACTATTTCATCAAAATTAAAGCCATAGTAAGCTGGATATAATATACTTTTTAGACAAATATTTTGAGTTAGGTATATTATTGCATTAAATCGACGTTAACTAGAAATAGCGGCTTAGTATTTATAACTTCTACAAACGTTATTATGTTTTTTTTTCATACCGTTATAGGTATTTATAATTAGTGTATACTTAGTATTTGACAGGCCTGCTGGTCTAGTGGTTAGTGACCCTGACTGCTATAACGGAGGTCGTGGCTTCGATTCTCACTCAGTAATTTTATGAGTAATTTATCTATAATATGTATGTATTCAGAAATATACATGTATGTTTATCAGTTGTCTGGTCATCATAACACAAGCTCTGCTTAGCTTGGGATCAGATAACCGTGTGTGAGTTGTTCCGGAATCACACACTGCACAAACTATACAGGGTGTTAGGAAGAACTCTGTCCGATCCGTTAAGGTGTTAGGTATAAAAAAAAAATGAAAAAAATAATAACCTAAAAAAATATTCTTAAAAGGCAAGATAGAGAGTCGGCGTCGTCAGAGGTGTTGGCCTTATGATCATACAAAAGGCCTACAATAATTCCAACGAAAATGGTGTTGTAACTTTTGTTTAAACAGCAAATTTAGGGAATTTCGCGGCAAAAAATGGTTATTTCAAACGGTTATTTTGTATAAGTACTGCACCAACAAGATAATTTCCACCGTTTGATAAAACTTTGAATGCAAGATTTATTCCGTATTAAAAATACCTGATTATTCATAAGTTTATATATGTACACAATTTAATTATTTACTAGTACCTGCTTTCAAATTAATGTGTGGTTCATTGACCTCACAGTGAAACATTACAATGTGATATACCCTAACAAAATCATTTAATGTTCTAGAATGTTTCAATTAATTAACCGAAAATTTTGTTTAAAATTAAAGACGTAATATTCTTAGCTCACATTTAATTATGTGGCTGGTACCTTTTTGTGGCTTGTTTATAACAATACGTTAGTAAAACTCAAAAAAAAAATGTTCTTTTTTTAATAAATCGTCCCTAATAATCTTAATTTTAATTGTTCTTTTAAAATCCACTACTTATATGATTGAATGAAATCTGTGCTGAGTTTAGTAATGCGAGTTCTTGAAAACCACTCGTATGAACTGATTATTGATTATTCTAATTAATGTATTTGTGATAGAAAATCATTTATTAGCATACAATGGATTTTAACCTTTTCAACAATGGCATTACATTGACGACCAAAAAGGGTTGTCAATGTAAAAAAAAATAATTAAAGAGAGCTCTTTAAAAAAAATACTATCCTATCTATCTTCAAAATATATAATATATATAAAATATATAGGTATTTTAGCTTATTTTCTAGGTCACATCATCACAAAAATGGCATAAACGGCTATTACTCGCAAAACAGGTTCTATTGTACTATATAATAACACTACGTAATGCTGAACCACAAATGTTTCACTGCCGGGCAGGCCTCTTGTCATGTCGAAAAAAATAATAATTTTCCCCGTATTTTATCATTATTACAAAAAAAAATATGTACTATGATATAAATAAATTACCATAATACACTTGCTACCCTTTGACCTCGCCGCTCCTGTTGCAATACTTACAATAACACGATGCATACAAAATGCCAACATAAAAATAGAACGATTTATTTCCATTTATTTCATATTCGTATATTTTTGCATCAGATATCGGATTCAGCTCTCACAAGGATATAAAGTCCATTTCTATGTCCCTATATAACAAATCTACATGTAAGTATCTAAGTCCTGATAAAAATATGTCTTTCCCATTTTATAATATTATGCACATTGCCCATAGGCATATTTCCGTGAAAAATCAGACTTCTGTGTTAATACATTGGACTAACATAGACAGGTGGTATTAAAATACCTTCAACTGACTCGATGATACTTGAAAATCGTTGAGTAACTACATGACTTGTCATTCAAATTCTGTTTGAATTTATTGTAGACTTCATTTTATGTGACAACCTACATACGTTATTGTGCAGTGATTTAATTTTAGACGGCCTCTGTGGTAGAGTGCCGTACACACGTGTTTTAAAGGTGTCGTTTGTTTAGCGGTCCCGAGTTTGATCCCCGGACGAATCAATGTAAAAAACTATTTTTCAACATTGTCGAACAATACTATTCACACATCTGAACTGATACTAGTCCTGTGTGGGTGATTAGGTGAAATTCTTTGTCTCTGATTTCATAACAAAAGTTCTTTGGGTTCAGAGGAATGTGTTTCATGTTTTTTATATTTATTTATTTATTATATATTTTAGTTCCGCAGCAAAGATGACGGATGGAACTGACGCCGGCCCGGCGCCGGAGCAGGCCCTCAGCAGGAGTCGGGAGGCGAATTGGCCAGCTGTACTCTTCTTCATCCACATTCACCTCCTGTCCCTCTACGGAACATGGCTGCTATTCAACGACGTCAAACTAATGACGATCTTATTCTGTAAGTCACAAGTTCTAAAATACATCTTTGATCTATATTGACACATTTCATATAAGTACGTTATTTTACCCCTAGCTGATGTCCGTTTGTTTTTTGCTCGGCATTCCCCAAGTCCGAATTGAACTACATCTTGCTTAATAAGGGAGAGCCCTTTCGGGTTTCACCACATTGTGATACAAAAGTAAGGGTCTTTGGTTGCGTTTGATATACGAACTGTTTCTTACGGAAAAAAAGGAATGATCTAAGAATATTAAAGGCATTAAGCCAAGATATAGATTTTACTTTGCTCTAAACCAATCTTTGTCATCATAAATATAACATTATAAATATTTATCGATTGAAAATATTTTTTATGTTAAAAGACAAATCGCAGCATCCTATTTATTTTACGTTAAAAAAACCACACTGCGCACTTGTTGACGCTGGTGTAATATCCCGTATGGGGTTGGCTAAAACCCCGCGAGCGTCGAAGTGTCATCGCCACATACGGGCCAAGCGTTATAGAAAAAAATCTGTCCACTAAACATGTCACATCCATGAAAAATAAATACAAAAATCCGCTGCTAGATAGTTGCAATAAACTCATTACAGTATAAAGATTGCATGCAGACAATAGAGGTGGCACGTGAATATGAACAGTCATCGAAATTAATCACATAGGAAGGTACTTGGTATGCATCGATATGATTAACTCGCTGCTAAGTATATGGACGTCCTGTTTAGACAGAAGTTACTGAAACTGGAAATATATGCATCTCAGAAAGCCAAAGGACGATGAATTCTGGTGAAGAGCATTGTTTATTGACTTATGAGAACTGAGCCTCGAACTGAATACTACATATGTTTGTTACGGTTCCACAATGTAATATATTGAAGTTAAATAGTAGATAGTACCTGTAGTAACAACCGTGGACCCTTTTTGTCTCGGCAAAAGTAGGAGAGACGAGAAAGAACACACTCACAGTAATTTATCGTGTAACTAGCTCAAACCTGTAGTTTACCAAATGCTTAGTGTATATTCTTTATGTAATCAGAAGTGGCATATTTCAACTCAAGTATGAATTAACTAACCTTTAACCAAATATGTAGATACACATATACCTACCTAAGCAAATGCGTTTCAGGTATTTAAAACTTATTACACCTTGTTGGTTTACTAAAAGTTCTAATATTTCAAATTTCGGTTGTGTTTTTATTTCATACTTATGTTACAAAGTAAAACAAATAAGCATTATAAAAAACTTGGTTAATGCAATACTAATATTATTGTATACGCAAATTGAAATGATATTTATTGTTTTATGGATGCTGGATTTGTAACAGTGCGGTATAGAAATGATTCCGAGCAATCATGTTAGAGTACCTTACTATTATCTCAATTTATGGCGTCTGTTATTATTAGGCGTGTCTGCGGCGCCTTTATTACAGAGAAACGGCATAATTATCAACCAAGACAATAATGCTTAGCAATTACTCAATAGCGTAATTAGTATGCTAACACATCATTTAGTACCTATTTAGTACCGTGATAGCACTGAAAAAAGTTATTCTACATGTTTATCTGCAAAATTACTCAAAAGTTAAATAATATTATTTAATCAGGATAAAATGATTTTTTATACTCTTTAGCCTAGCCTTTTACCCAAGTATGTAAGATTCCGGTGAGACTGGCAGATGCTTCCAGTCCCACTACAATTAAAACAGTTAAATAACACGAATGCTTTTAAACTGTTTTAATTGAAAAACAAGTAAAAAAAGTGCACGTTTAAGAACATAGTATACAAATAAACTTGACTAAAGCCTTTTTGAAATGTTGATCTGAAACGTTTGACGTCATATCTTATATCAAGCGCTGTGATTGGTTGTTAGCAGGGATGTTATGGATATATAATTTCGGATCCGGATATGGATATGGATATTGGTAAAATATAATATCGGTTTCGGTTACGGTTATGGATATTAAATTATTTCGGATTATCCGATAGTTTCGGTTACGGATATTATTTTTTTAAGGAACTGTAAGTACGAATAGCTGTGCACCTCGCGCTGTGACGTCATTAGGTAGCGGGAGAGGTGTCGCATTCCAGCGGAGTGCACAGTTAATTCGTACGAGTGTAGTATTTAGTTAGACTCCGCCCTATCCGAAACTATCCAAAACTTTTATTTCGGATTCGGTTACGGTTACGAATATTTTTTTATTTCGGATCTCCGATAGTTTCGGTTACGGATATGGATATCCATAACAACACTGGTTGTTAGTCTTTGAGTCAACCAATCACAGTCGTGATTAGTTAATTAGACAACAGATTAAATTGATCAGCCTTTCAGAAACTGGGGTAAAGTTATTTATTTGAACTGAAACTTAGTTATTTATTTGAAGTATGTTTGTTTTGCAGTTTTCGTGCTTGTATCGGTAGCAATTCTCGGTATGACAACGGGTGCCCACCGCCTGTGGGCCCACCGGTCGTACAAAGCTAGCACGGGACTGCGCGTCACACTTATGCTTTTCCAAACATTGGCTGGAGTCGTAAGTACTAACTTAATCAATAATACCTTATGATCTTTTTAAATTAAAACTATTATTCTTGGAATATGAGGATGCGCCTCCATTAAAAAAACGAAGTGTATAATTATTTCTGTTTCTTGAACCTTCTTTTAGTCTTATATTACTCGTCACCGTTAAACAAGAAGTCTCACACCATATAGATATAGAGCCTACCCAGTAACCCCATCATAAAAAATTACTTTCGCATACAAAAACCAGATTATTCAGTTTACGCCACCTCAATTATATAATTAGATATTAAGATAATGAAATTAAAAAAGACCAGTAGATTATCAGAACCTATTTAGAATAACTCTTTTTCCAGGGCTCTATTTACGACTGGGTCCAGTACCACAGGCTCCATCACGCACACTTTGCCACAGAAGATGATCCCTATGACTACAACAAAGGTTTCGTGTACTCACACCTGTTAACACGTCTGAGGAAACTCAGCCCGCAACAAGAAAAACTCAAGAATGCCATTGACATGTCAGATCTCGAAAATGACTCCGTTGTTATGTTCCAGAAGAAGTAAGTGAAAGAACACTTCTTTTACGTAAATTATCTACTTTATAAACAATCGTACTATGCTACACAGTATTGTGACGTTAAAATGTATAATTTCATTGTAGCACGTTACGTACCTTAATTAAAGACGGCTACAAGAAAGTTTTTCTTCATAAATGAAAAATAGACATTTATATGACGGAAATAATTAATAACTTTTAACTAATATTAACTATAGGGATAGGTTTAATCCGTGAACATTACAATTATTTGTATGTTTATCTATTTCTATGTTGGATATAGCCACGTTGATTCTTCGAATATATATAATATATATAAAGCATTGTATTTGTAAATCAGTTCATCTCAAAGGGAAGCAATAAATTAGTTTCAAAGAAAAAATCATACGTTAGAATTAACCAAGGAGACTCATTCAGATTTTATTTTGCTTGATTGTTAACGGATCTAATAAAATCATTCCCATAATAAAACCATGTTCCTGCTTCCAAAAATAATACACAGTATTTATAAATTAATTACCTACATTTCTGATTTTTTTACGGCTCCTTTAGTAGAATAGAGAATTTTCTGTTAACCTATTATATGTATATCAATGTGCCCATATCTTATATATAAAATTCTCGTGTCACAATGTTAGTTACAATACTCCTCCGAAACGGCTTGACCGATTTTTATGAAATTTTATGTGCATATTTAGTAGGTCTGAGAAACGGCTACTATCTATTTTTCATACCCCTAAGTGGTAGTAGGTAGGTAGTAGGTAGGTAGTAGGCAGGTGCTAGGTAGAAAAAATTGCATTGCAACGCATGCCGGGTACAGCTAGTTTAATCATAAAATGGAGTTAATTGCATTAAAAACATGTATTAATTCGGAGAGCGCAGAGCTGCTTCGCTACGTTGAATGTAAGAGGAGACAAAAATTAAGAAAGGTATGCTGAGATGGTTTGGCTATGTCGAGAGAATGAATAAAGAACGATTGACGAAAAAAGTGTATAAGGCGAGTGTGAATGAAAAAAATGAAATGAAAAAAAAAGGCCAGGTCAAGAGTACCATAAACCGAACAGCATGTATGAAGGGAATAATGAAAGTGGACAAAGCGAAACAAGTGTGTAAGGATCGTAGCAAGTGGAAAGAAGTGGTCTCTGCCTACCCCTACAAGGGAAAGAGGTGTGATTATATGTATGTGTTAATTGGAGATGTGCCACAACTTTCTACAAATTAGAGAGTGCCATACTGTGTACAGAATAACCCTTGCGAGGTACGATTGTTTACAGAAACGATGTATACTTAATTCAGAGAACCAAGGCATCGATAAGGCGTTCTGTCGGCCAAAGATTCGTTCTTTGTAGCGTTTTTCGGCGGTATATGAATCATCATCGGTGGTAACATTCAAGGGTAATACGTGCACAAAAAGTTTGTAGTTAAATGTTCTGGTTATTTCAGGTTATACTGGGTGCTGTACATAGTGTTGTTCCTCCTACTGCCTCTGAACGCCCCTCTCGAGTACTGGGATGACACCGTCCTCAGTTCTGTTTTCGTCATCGGCTTTCTACGTTATTTGATCGTTCTCCACGCGTCCTGGCTGATCGACAGCGCTATCTGCGTATGGGGCCTCAAGCCTGGTGAAAAGTAAGTGCAACCTAATTGGCATCTAGACACTTTATTACTACTTTGTAATTCAAAACTGCAAGTGCAAGCCATTTGAAAATGTGTGAATTTTACGTTCAATACGTATCTTTGTGAAATGCATGTTCTTTTCTAAGAGTTCTGCTGCAGTAAGTCTGAGCGTAGGCTTTGACGGTTTTTTACATTAGTTAACATTTCTATGATAAGTTTAGAAAAGTGTTAGTAAGGAAAAGCTCTTTCCTTGCCTGTGTGATAAAGACCGTTCACAAAACATCGCATTTCTTCCTTTAATCAAGATTTCGCTTTGTGTTTCGATTTACAAAGAAACTGCGTTGGTTATAGTTATTAAAGTTATTCTCTCCTCCTATCCAGGTCTCCTCCGGACACGAACGCAGTATTCATCATAGCGAAGTCATTCTGGTTACATTACCATTACCTGATCCCGTATGACTACAAATCAGGAGAATACGGAACTTACGGTAAGTTTGTTTGTTGAAACTTTTTTATAATGTAACCTTAGTTTAAAATAACAGTTTTGAGGGAGGGCGAGCGATAAGAGTGTATAGAAACCGATTATTTTTTTAAAGACCTCCTTAGTGCCCTAAAATATATAACTTCCAAGTTATATTTACTTTTAAGGTTTCGATGTTAGTTCATTCGTAAGGCAAAATATATTAAGCTTTTCTGGTCTCAGTAGCATTACAACAATTCTCTTTTTACTTGTAATATCTTCTACTCCTCTATCTATATCTACATCTTAATATCTTTTTTACCTATTAGGTATAAAACAAAAGACAACGCCGTGTCTGTCTGTCTGATCGCGATTAAATCATCTCAGCTCATAATAAATTTTCATAAGGTTGAACGACCAATAGAAGGGGTGATTCAAGACGAATGTTTATATATTTTCATTAATGTTTTGCATCGGTTGAACAAAATTATGCCAAGATGTCACAAAAATAAAAGCGACTAGGAGCTTTAATTTAACACGCTGCCTTTAACCTATGAGATGTTGAAAAAAAACTAAAGAAATATTAAATATAAAGTGGTAATTGGAGAGATCTGCTATATAGACGGATACGATTAATCCTTATCAAATTAAATACGTTAATTACCTTATTTCTTGGATGATTGAATATTATATTAATTTCCGTTTAGACAGAATTTTGATAAATGTTTTAGAAAGTAAGAATATCATAGCCCATACATGAATTACCAATGGCAATAAAAACAAAAATAAAAGATGCGATTGAAATAACATTTTCCATAATAAATAACAATGGTTTCAAGGCGGGCCGGGAAGCTAGTATTATTCCAAGAATACAAAAGACGTTAAGTGCAGTGCTACAGACAGACGCCTACGTTAATATTGTATGTAAAGCGCCCTGTTAACGTACAAACTTGCTTGACAAATTTGTTGTTGAAACTTCAAGTTTTCATCAAACATAGCTTAAACGTTCAAACAAAGTTAACTTTCTAGTAGATTCGGGTTTCTCCTTTCATGCAGTGACGTCGCCGTGCCGAGCGCTTACAATGAGTAATTGTAAAAAAAAAAAAAAAAAATTGTAAAAAACTTGTTTGTCAAACTCACTTCAATCCAGATTTTCATCAAACTTCATCAAACACGACAAACACGTAGATTGTTTGACAAACGCCTCAAACACAGCCGTACACTATCAATTAATTGTCAAACACGTAAAATTTGACAAACAATTTGAGCGTTTACGGGGCACTTAAGATTTTCAGCTTTAAAAAAGTTCTATTTCTGTTTTCTTTTTTTGAAGTATTTTATGGTACCTAATCATTTTATACTCACAATGCCCACAAAACTGTTTTCAGTCTTTTGTTTTTTTTTTGTGGATACGAAGAGTCGCGCAATACAACTAAATTGCGAAAGGACAAACTAAGTATGTGTTATATTATTATAAACAGATTCTGGCTGCTCAACCGCCTTCATCCGAGTCTGGGCAGCACTAGGGTTGGCCACCAACCTTCGCACAGCAGAAACAGCCACAGTCCAGAAGGCGCTCGCTGCTGCAGCAAAAACCAAGAAGGACCTCAGGAGTTGCATAGACGCCGCCGTCTCCACCCAGAAGCTGCCAGAAGAACATTATCTTAAACGAGGATAGTGATAAGTTTTAGTTTTAAATCTTATTGTATTGTATTCAAATAAAACTATTTTTAGTATTTAATCATTTTTATTCACTCGCGAAATAATCCCACCTATAAAATAGTAATTAACATTACTAATTCATAAATACTTAAATAAATCCATTAATTGCAGTTTCTGCTGAATAACGCCATCTGTGAGTTGCTTTTGTAACTATATAATAATGACTCAAAGCAGATGTCGCTAGTAGCGTCGTTAATGAGTAATAACAGTTAACAATCGACGATAACACACAGCTATAAACAATTTTAACTCTTTTCGGTTTTTCCAGCAATATTCTCCCAGACCTGAAACAAACCACACCGACTTTTAAAATACATACACAGTTGTTAAAAAAAATATCTAACCTATTTCAAGACAAAGGTTTTCGAGGCCGTTCCAAATTCGTTTAAAACTTATTTAATTACTTCCCAACATTAAAAATAGGGATTAGTCCTTCTACCTATATCCTGTTGACTGGCTACGCAGAACTAGAAAGTAACAAATCTCAGGATTTCTAGAAAGGTACAATTTATGATTATCAAAACAAATACATCGAATGGCATCATTTTCTGGGTAACAGATAAAGATAAAATATAGTCAATATTATACATTTAACCATTATTGCAAAATATACAGGACTGTCTCTGCATCATTTATATTCAATGTCAGTGAGAAGGAAAATACGCCTAATAGAGAAATCCATTTAAATCCATAAGATATTTTAAGGGAATCTTGTTTACAGCCCTGACCTGACTGATATGATTGTTTATAATGCAAATTACAATGCAAGTCTTCGAATACTTCCAAAACATGTCGATAACCTTGTGTTACCTCGCTTAAATAAAAAAAAAAGCTATGACTTCATATAGCAGATGGTCATAGCGACTCACCTTACTGCCCTTATAATTAACTACACTGGCATTGACATAAAGGTTAAGATCGAAACACAATGGCAGTCAAAGGTTGGAGAACGAAAAATGTTAATGTGTATGTTTAAACTTTTATTTCAATGTATGCACTTATTTAAATTGTAGATGCGATTAGCATATTTATTAAGATAAGATACTTTATCGCTTTAAAGTGTCGTGTTTTTAGTACTAACCCTAGTTACTTAGTATATACAAGGCACCTACTGAAAGTACTATGTATTACTTTAGTTTAGTTCCTTTTATAAAACCATCACAGAATGTTCAAAGGCATGACTTTATAAATATAGGTAGATTTTACTATCAGGGGTAGTTGTCTAGACTTACCTAAACACAGGGAGGTAATAAATCCAAGAACGAGTAGGATAAGAGCAGAGCGTACGTCGGTGGCTCTGGCGGAGGCGAAGCCGGGCGGCGGCGCGCACTGTGGCATGTCGGGGACCAGCGCCGCCTCGAGGCGAGCGAGGGCGCCGCCGCTTCGTAGCTGCAGGAGTCTGTACACCATAAGATTAAACATTATACACCCACGGTATGATTGTAAACATCGCTAGAGTTTATACGAATAGGTACTGGGAACAGCGAGGATAATAAAACTACCCCGTTGGTCACCATCCATCCAACATGAAGGGGTTGTTACCTCAAAAAGGCCAACCAATAAAGGCTTTCGGGACTAATTCATGGAAAAAACTGTAAAGAGATCTGAATAGGCCCGGTGGCATTGACCAGTACCTACTGCCGTTTTCTCTGAGATCATTTGGACTGTAGAGTCCCCTCTCTGAGCTGCTCCCATGATCTCAGATCTGCCTACATAAGGTGTTTCATCTGGGTTTTCTTCGCATTAGGACCGACTTACCTCCTCGGCGGCTTCTTCGAATTTCCAGTGTGTCACCTACACCTACATGTAGATACACTTTATTTCAATAGAACTGAGATATAATGTAAACAAAGAAATACCCGCCTCAGTAAATATTTTTCTTTTAGTCGGGTATACCGAAATGGTTCAGGTACTTTGTACTGTATTATTTTTTTTAGTTAAAAGCAGGTGTTTGCAAGCAATTGAAAAAGATTTTGCGGTTGAGGTGATTCAATAAGGTGGCTTGTGAAAAATACTACACCCAAGTACCTATTGCTTCCATCAGATATAACAGTGACAGACCATGTATGAATATAATAATAACATGTTACTCTAAATTTTAATAATAAAACTTTCGCAAGGTTTTTACATTTCATATCCAATATTAAAATATCTCACAACGATTCTCCTTTAACTAAGATCCTCAAAAAAAATGGAATCTTTTTAGTTAAGTACTTTAAATAAAATTAAAGGCATTACGTCAAAAAAAAAAAAGCAAGTTGCGTAAATATAAATTACGGTCGGTAGACCATAAACGCATTTATAAACAATATCAACTTTATATACAGGTTAACACGGTAGATGATTCTCAAGTCTTTAACATAACCCTACATTTATTCTTTTGTTTTTACATCAGTTGAATATCGTTTTGCATGAAGTATTTGGTTAGTAGATTAAGGTACTTACGACAATAGTGTAGGTCTAGCGTAAGGCGAGTGTCGGGGTAGAGGAAAGGCCAGATGCGCACGAGTGGAGTACACAGGAAGCTCCCTTACTGCGCAGCGACCCCGAGCTTGGCTTAGAGACCTATGCAATTAAACAAGCTATCAATCCTGCAAATAAAGTAGCAGCAAAGATACATTTTAACTAGGATTTGTTAGGTATATTTATATACGGATATATTTATTGCGTCGCTTCCTTTTTCTAAGGCCATTATTGAGTTCCGTCATCACACCAGATTTTGTAATTTTAGCTTATAGCATTGAATAAATCTATTAGGCAATATCTAATCTAGTATTCGATTACAGGCCAAGTCACTGAGACTTGTGAAACAAAATTATAACTAAGTACAATGCTTGTATACATGAAATGTCTCTCCCTCACCTAAGCGTGGAGCGCGCTACCCTCTGTCCTGCAAAAAAGGCATAGTCCTGTCTCGCAGCTCGTGCTAATCCCTCTTCAGCTGACGTCACCAAGTTGTCAGCATCAGAATATCCTCGGATGTAAAATGCATTTAATTGCACGTCTTTTGTTGACTGTAACAGAAAGTAAAATTATTTAAGATTGAGGAAATGATAAAGTTATTTCAACGGAATAGGAAAATAAAACAAAAAGGTTACTTTGATGGATACATTTTTGTACTCGTATCGAACGGATTATAATTGTTATGTTAGTAAAATCTAATTAGTACACAAATTTATTCAAAAAAAAAATAACAAATATATTTTTCATGATCATATAATGGTTCCAGTATTAAATCACACAGCGTGATGGTTAGGTAGTTTCGAAAATGCGGAACCAACATTTAAACAGAAAACAGAAACAAATAAAAAAAGGTTATTGCTGGCACCTTACCTAATTAAAACTAATATTATTTTTTTCGCGCTGACTGGCGACGGCAGCGGCCGTCTCGCTTGATGATTTTCTACCAGAACTTTACTCGTCATATCGAACCGATTAACGAAAATCTAACTTTAAGTATAATAATGATGTATTTAGGAGAGAGTTTAAATAATCTTAATCCTTCACAAGACCTAGAAGTTAGACAGCATACTTAATTTAGCGTTCTCCATGAAATAAGCCCATAATACCCAGTAAAGTGTGTACGCAAAGTAAAAAAGATAAATATAAACCTAAATTAAGAAAATAAATAGTAAAATAAATTAAGTAATAAATACATGTATATTATTTCTTTGAGATAATTAGGACCTTTTGTCTCGGAGTCATTTGACAGGAAATAACGAAATGGGAGTGATGTGTAATCCTTCAATATTTTGACAGCTCTCTGGGGCCCGAGTCTGCTATTTACATCTGCTTGAATCGTCTGAGTGGGTGGGGTTAGTGGGACCATTTTACGATAATTGGCATTCTACTAACTGTCAAAACGTCACAATTGGCCATTGGAACGATTGAGCCGCGAGTTGAGTGAATATGACCGATGGCCGGTACAATTTCGTATTCCGCTATTTTTTGACAGCAGTTGCATCATATCTATGGCTAAACATTTTTTATTTTTCATAGACAATGTGTCAATTTCAACGAAAACTTTCCTTTTTTAAAACATAATTATCCTTATTTACAAGTTTTTAATAGAAATTACATATTGTATGGGCTTTTACAATTAATTAGTATTCAAAAAACAATTAATACAATTTTTTGCAACATAAGAAACGATTATTAATAATTAGTGCCAATCGGTGTTGCCTATTAATAATTACAAAATGTTTGATACTTTTATTTTTAATTTAAATTGACAACACCGCGTCCCACTCATGCCACTCATGCACTGATTGTTGTTGGCTTAACTGAATACGAAAATTAGGCACATATTGGGTTGACACTATCATCCCACTATGATCATAGTAACACGGAGTGTAAATAGCAGACTCGGGCCCCTGATAGGATCCTGTAGTTGATGCGCAAAGAAATAATTATTTCGGGCAGAGAAGTTCTAAGAAAATATTGTACGCGAAGAAAGCCTTCGTATAATATTTATAATCTTCTAAGTACAGACATTCTGAAATTAAATTACAATTATTGTATAACGTTTGACGCATATTCATGATTTGTTTTAACAAATCACTTCGCACTCCGTATAATACCGCAGAATATAAAATGTGCTCTGTACCAGTAAATTTGAGTTTTTTTTTTAATTTTGACGTCACACTGTACATACATACATAAACACGTGCACTTAATGTCTTTTTTGTAGCATACTTTTAACTTGAAATTATATTTTTTTAATGTGATTTAAAGATAAAATAATGAAGTATTTAAAACTATTTTTGAAAAGCTGTTAACTCGTGGTTTTGTTTAAATATACATATTATTGACTGACGTTAATTTTATTTATTCGACAGTGTTCTATGGATAATCAATATTTGAGATTAATTCTGATCAGTCTCCTGAGAGTTCATAACATGAATTCATAATAGGTTTCTGAAAACGACTAGGTATGTAGGTAGGTACTGTACTTTAGACTACCTGAGTCCTTGAGACATGTATGCGAGTTAATCTTAAATGATTATTAATTTAAATGAAGATTATTTTATTTTTAACAGCGGAGATCAGATACATTATTATACTCTGTGTTCCACGTGCGGCTCTGTTCGTGAAGTGTTTGCTTCATTTCCAAATTCAAAACTTTATACTCATTACTTTATGTCACAATAATAGCAACGAGTGTTGATCACTACGCTTGCTCACTGAGGATTGGCGATTTGAGCTTCCATTTTTTTAAATCCATATTTCCTTACGATGTTTTTCTTCATCATTTGTCAGTTGTTAGAATAATTAAGAAAGTGTCTAACTTTGATTTATTTATTTATTTATTTATTTATGTACACACAATGGACAAACAATAATTAATATATACAGATAAAAAGGTACAAAGGTACTGCTTATTTCATATGAAATTTCTTCCAGCAGACCTACGACAGGAAATATTAAAAAAGAGACATAGACACAGTGTACGAGAAGAAAGATAAAATAAACTAATATGAAAAAGAATTAACATAAAAATAACAAAATATAAACAAAACTACTAAAATATATAAAACACAAATGGGTTGATATGAAAGTCACATAGGTACTTGCCGAGTTTTGAACTCAGCATACAAATCCGTTTAATGAATCACTAGATCAACACGAGATCAATATACCCGCATCAAAGGTTAATGTTGTTAACGCTACTGTACATTTTAATTCATTTTTGACCATCCCAGATGAAAAACAGCTAAGTTTGCGTAGCTGTTGTTAAATGAAATTAATGATTGGCATGTGCATGATTTATTATATGTTAGGTATTGACTGTCTAAATACAATCAAACCGATTCCTTTCCGTGTCCCAAAGAGCGGGCAAATGTGTCAGCATTTATGACAATATACAAGTCGAACTAGCGTGCACATTCCACAACTTGTGACTGACTTAACATAGTCCGATAGCCCTACAAAAAGTGATTTTCTCTTGAATGAGGTAGGATAATCATTACCATGAGGTACATTTGATCAGCTCCATTCCTTATGTATCCGATCTTGAAGTTGGGTGAGTGGAGCACAGCTGCGATGGTGTCAACGCTGGCCACTCGCACCGACAGCACCGACGTGATGAAGGCGGCGTACGCGTTGTATGTCACCACCGCGAAGAATAAGCAGACGATCAGCACCACGCTGGAGGCGGGGGTCGAAGGTGTCCATGCACCACCTACAGAAAACAAGCCAATATAGAAACTATGACGACGAAGAAATTCTAAAAAGCTTCTTATTTTTAAATATTCCTCCCCTTCTTCTTAGCGTGTCGATCAATGGCATAAATGTTTCCAGACTAGTATTCGGCGACGCACACAGCATTTTCCGAGGGTTTCCCCTTACCTAGTATTACCAAGTATTGTATAGAATACCGGATTGCACAGAAGCCGGGTTCAAAGTGAATTACAAATTAGGACGTGACAACTCCCGAACTTGTACCCTGAGACAACAAGCTCGTTTTTGCTGTGTTAATTCGGTATACTAAAGGTTCCGTTGTAATGTTTACACATACTGCAGTACTTACAGACGTTAATAAGTAAATTATTCAGGCCCCTTAAATCAGCTTAAGTAAGTCAACTCTCAGAAGTCTGAGAGTTAGCTTACTTAAATCTATACTAAGGAATCCCTTAGGTAACCATTAACGTCGCAGCATCAGTGTAAAATAATAATAAAATAATCACTCAGGTAAGATACCTGACAACCACAAAATATGTAATTTATTTCTAAGGTATACTTACAGATTACTAATTACGTTCTTTACAATAAAAAGACAAAACATAGACATAATTGTTTTTTTAATAAATTGATCCATGACTGGAAGACTATAATTTATTCAAACGACAAAACTAATTGCTGTAAATGAGTGGATATATTAAATAATATCTATTTTCACAAATTAGGCATCTGTAAATATTTTATTTTATATAGTTTTTCTTTTCAGGTAGTCCCTACGTACCGTAATAAGCATTGAGTCTCTTATCGGGTTTTCAACCTTGTATCTAAAATTTCTGTAAACACCCTGAATTAAATGTTATTATTCACTAAAAATTAATTTAGAATAAGCATTAAAACTTCCAATAAAAATACTTAGCCATTCGTTAAAGGTTAAATGAAGTACCCTAGGTATGTACCCAGTAAAATGGTTTCTGGAGGTCAGACAGGAGGCATTTGTTTCATATGTAGTACGGTATGTAACTGAATCAGGTAAGACTGAAAACCGACCAGAACATAGGTAGAGAAAAAGCTAAGTAGAAGAAAATTGATAATATAGGTGCATTCGTCATTAATCTGATTAAAAGAACACTTAAGTGACCAGACAAAAAAATCTTATTACGAATATACAAAAAAAAACAGTCAAAGGCTCAATTTCTGAACAACAACAATGGTTGTAATGAAAGACAAAACAAATCATAAACATAATTAGTATGCATCACGTTATGATTCTGCCAATCGACCACTTCAGGCCACATATTTAAATTAACAACTTTTTGTATAGTTAATATAAATAACGGCTGGTGAACGATAGCAGCGCAATCTCGCCTAGTTTGTGCTACGAGATAGAAGCTTTCCAGTGAAGTTCATTAACAAACTACGAAATATAAAAGATAGGTAAGTGAAATTAATTGTGAAAATATTTCTTGTTCACTTACTCTTTGTTTAACTGACTGCAAAAGCAGGTTCTCAATTCGAAAGTAATTTTTTTTTGTTATTTTTTTTGGTGGTGATCTGTTCTGCTTTTTGACTTAGATTTTAAGAATTATTTGTTATCGATAGAGTACACCTCGGAGGTAATCCCATATAGGTTTTTTACCTTTATATGTACTTAATCAATTATTTTTATTTGTGAAAAAAGATCTTTTTGGTCTCCGTTTGCTTTAATCATTGCTTTTATGGATTTAAAAATAAATAAGGAAATAGATTGATAACATACATAAAGAAAATATACTTATGATTATAATAAAGAAACTTACTGAATAGTGCACGGATACCTAATTAATATATCATTTAAAGAGTTAAGGAAAATATTATATTGAAAATTAAATCAGACCTTGTTGGCATAGAATCCCAGTCGACCAAATCAGTGCCTCGGTGTAGCCCATGCGTCGATCCTCAGCGCGAACAGTCGTGGTCATTCTGCTGATGACCACGATAACAATGGCGGCAAGCAGAGCCACGGCCATGACACATACCACGAGACGGGCACTGAACGGAGCCAGGAATATATCCCGGACTGTCGACGTCTCTTGTTGACGGATGTAAATGTTGCACCTAGAACATGCTCATATTATAATAGACTTTATTATTTAACCCTTGAAGCAAAAAGAGGGGTATTCTAAGTTTGACGTGTCGTT
Source organism: Autographa pulchrina (assembly GCA_905475315.1). Classification (NCBI taxonomy): domain Eukaryota; kingdom Metazoa; phylum Arthropoda; class Insecta; order Lepidoptera; family Noctuidae; genus Autographa; species Autographa pulchrina. The sequence continues at coordinate 10,329,347 of FR997768.1, forward strand.
CGGTCTATCTGTGTTTCATGGTAGCTCCTTAACGAATGAACCGATTATGATGGACTGGTTTTTTTGTTAAAAAGAAGGCTGCTGATTTATTGAGATAGTCCTTTGATATAATTTATGAAGACCTGTTCAGCAGTTTGATGTTATCAGTAATTTTCGAAAGTTAAGTTTTTCGATTTAGTCCAGTTTTACTTACATTGTTTCTGCTATAGGAAAAATAAATTCCATGTCTTGTCGGCGAGTGGCGTGAACTGTCACAGGCTCTAACGCCAAATCTACAGAGTCATCCATCAGCGCTCCTAGTAAGCCGGTCCAAGTGCCCTCATATGTTCGGAAACCCAGCTTACTGTAGTAACGGATCACGGAACTGATAACAAACACATTTACTAGGTTTAGAAAGGTATAAGGCCTTTATTATATTTATCAGTCAGGTTTAGTAAAGTCGGACGAAAAACTTTGCAATTCACACTATTCAATCTGGCGACATGGCTCAAACTACAAAGTCGCAATTTTGTTTGATTAATTTCAGTATGTTAAGGGTGTAATATAAATAGGAGATGATAGGAGGGGCTCGTGGCTAAGTGTAAGCCGTACGGTTTGACCGATAATACAGGTTAAGCCGCGCTCGCCGCGGTTGGTCCGTGGATGGGTGACCAGTTATAACATACCGAGGCCCCTCCGTGTTTCGCAAAGCACGTTAAGCAGTAGGTCTCCCGGCTATCATACATAGATCTTTGGCAGTCGTTAAGTCAATTCTGACAACCAGTCTTACTATGGGATACTGTGTTTCCCAGTAAAATGGGTTGTGGAGGTCAGATAAGCAGTCGCTCCATGTAAAATACGGTATTTAGCTGAATCCGGTAAGACTGGTAGCTGACCCCAACGTAGTTGGGAAAAAGGCTCAGGAGATGATGATATTATGGGTGTAATATAAATAGCGTGTTCGAGAAAAAGAAAACTGCTTAAATATCCTTACCATGTTCTACTTGATAGATTTAAAAACTTACGTGTTATTTAGTCGCACTGTCAGGAAATGTAGTATATCGTCTAACATTGGTTCAGCGGATGGACCGTCGTCGTCTAGCGATGGGTTTCCATTCTCTGTGGCATTGCATCTTCCCACAACCAACTGCTCTCCCAAAAAGTTGCGGGCTTCGACCGGGAAAGGAGCCTCCACTGCCGACATCGAATGAAGTCTATTCCAGTTACCTAGGTTGTTGAAATTTAAAATCTTACTAATATTTATAACAAAACACATTGAAGAACAGAAATACGTCAACGAAAAAATATACAAGTATAATTTTTTTTTACATGTTCGCAAAGGCAAGCGTACGTCACAGGTACACATTGTATATCTATGCTTTAAGGCTCAGATATAAAATTTTACACTTATCTTACCCAAATAATAAGCATATAGCGTAGAATTAGTCCGTACTTTAAAATACTGAATGACACTGACTACTCTATCAGCGAGATTATGTCCAATTTGATTCCATTTTTTGAACTGGGTTAATGAAATTCTGCTGACATTTATCATATTAAACTTTCTCGAATAATTAAAATCAATGACTCCTGATTGAAATAATGGTAAAACGCTTCCATTCTTTTTGTAACTTTCACTCTTCTTCAAGTTTTTAAATCTTTCTGATGTACGATAGTAGTTTCGTTCGTATTCACTTTTACGGTCTCTATTCACATTACGGAAGTAACTAAAGTGGTACTCCTGAAATTGACGGCGGTTCATTGAATCTTTGTTGGCTTTATAAATAAAGTTTGTATCACAAACTCCAAGGGTATCTCTTTCAGATAAATATTTACTATACGTATAACCAACTACAATATTTTGATCGAACCGAACTGAAGTAGCGTTTAATATTTCATTGACAGATCTAAAATCTTGAGCAGATCTCGCGGTTAAAAGCCAGTCGTAAGATGATGTATCCATTTTTAACTCGTGTAGCTAGAAATTAAATAGATTTTTAACTTTAGAACAACACACAAACATATAAATGGTACGAAAAATATGTAAACGTAGATTAATTCACCTTTTTTATAAGTTTTGTAACGTTTTCTGTTGCGTTACGTCTAAAGCGGGGTAGCAAAATGATGATTCCTAGATTGGCTTGTATTCTAACGTTCTCCAGTGAGTCTAAAGAGGAAGCCACCCCGTTGATACTAAGACATTTCATAAGTCGAACGATGGACCACTGGCAACCTACAACGAAAGCATATTGCAATTATTGCAAATATAGATTTTTATGTCGCACAATTTTTCATATATCTTGTACAATAGAGCAAACTAATAAGACTCGTTGAATTATACAACGAGACAATTCTTGCAGAATAGTGGTTGATTTTATTTCAATTTTTAAAACTATAGCAGACTTTATCTGTAAATCACCGTATACCTACCTAGCGAATTTTTTACGACCTTTAGGAACCCCAAGACATTGCGAGGCTTTTGTAAAGAATTGATTAATCACAATGACTTAAAACGTGGAAAAATTCAGACGACTGTCCAAAAAAGGAGGAAAATGTTTTCAGAGTTCATTCATGGATGTGAGTTTCTTGAAAAGTTATAAATACATGAACAGATTTGGATGTATAGGTAGGATATTGTTATAATTTATAATAACCGAGATACGTATACGTTGTTTTGTTATCTGCTTGTTTCTTACCTAAAATATCAAAAACAAAAGGACGTAGCGAAAGCCTACGTTTAGCTGTGAAATAAAAAAAGGTGTAAAGACGTATTTGATTGCTCATAAGCAGATTATTATATTACATTGATTAATTGTTATAAGTAATTAGTAGTATGCCTAATAAGTGATTACTAAAAAGACATACTGTGTACTAAGTATTATAAATAAAAACAGGGATTTGATCAGATCCCTGTTTTCATCATTTGCCTGTGACGTATAAATACGCCTATGGTATGTATGCCACCGCCTATGGTATACGCTTATGGTAGGTTGGACTACGCGGTTTGAAACTTTGAACCTTTAGCGCGCCATCATAGAAATAACTTAATTTTTACATATATTTGCTTAATATTACACGTGTAGCTTTTGTAGATATATAAGAGGATGTTTAAAATCAGTTCACTACATCTCTAAGTGCCGAGGTAGGTTTTACACACTTGAGTTTATGTTCATTTTTTTATCAATTTAACACGTAACGCGAAACACTTAAACTATTGCTTACGAGTATACTCTGTAACATATTATGTCTTGCGTAAATCATAAAGTATTATATTTAATGTTTTTTTCCTGGCTAACTAATTAAACAAAAATCGATTGAAACTTATCGTTATTATGATATTATCTATTGTTTAACACAAGATTACTATTCATGTCAACATATTTCTTTGTATATTTAATATATTAACACTAGCACTGGTATGTATGTCGAGTTGCGTAACGCTTTGCATACATGCATCCGTCATAAGTGCGATCGAATTGATGCAGATAGATTCAATGATTCATAATAGCGATTTACGAATAGTTGATTATTATCAATGTCCTGAGTGAAAGTACGTGACAAGGTTTACTCTGGTCAGATGTTGAACAGTACCTCAGACACGTAGGGTAAACAGACGTGATCGCCGGTCACCACGCTCACATACATTTTCTGCATTGCACAGATGTCAGTACGCCTGAATCGCACGTGAATCGATTGTGCTTGGATTTTTTTTAATGTTGTGAATTGTTAAGTATTTTATGCAAGCCGGTGCTATATTGGTATGTAACTTTTTATTTTTATTTTTATGTTTGTCAGAAAGGTTTAATTGATGGAATCATTACATTTATTTCAGAAATTTAACTTAAAATATTTACAATAATATAAAAACTAAGCCACAAGAACTAAGAAAAATTATAAAATAATAATAATATTCTGGGACAACTCACACACGGTTATCTGATCCCAAGCTAAGCAGAGCTTGTGTTATGGTAACCAGACAACTGATAAACATACTTATATATTTCTAAATACATACATATCTATACTAATATTATAAAGCTGAAGAGTTTGTTTGTTTGTTTGTTTGTTTGGTTGAACGCGCTAATCTCAGGAACTACTGGTTAGAATTGAAAAAATCTTTTTGTGTTAGATAGTCCATTTATCGAGGAAGGCTTTAGGATATATAACATTACGCTGCGACCAATAGGAGCTAAGCAGCAGTGAAAAATGTCACAAAAACGGGGAAAAATATTCATACTTGAAAGCTTCCGTTGCGTGCGCTGCGTAAACGGTTCGAGCTACCCAAAATATATGTATGAAAGAATTGTTCCTCTTTAAATGATCTAAAAAAATGTCTGCGACAGTATATGTCTATCTTTTACGATTGACTCACTATAACCTTTTTTAAGGTAATCATTTAGTCGAAATTAATGCATTATTGCCAATTTTTTGCTACAGAGTTTTATCAACATAATATTAACTAAAATTATCATTTACGCAGAAATATTTTTTTTTTAATCTTCTTAATCGCGGTCATAATAACAGAAATTGACGCGGACGAAGTCGCGGGGATCAGCTAGTTATAGATAAATTACACCCAGACACAGAACAAATGATCGTGCTCATCACACAAACATTTGTCCTGGGTGGGAATCGAACCCACGACCTCCGGTATAGCAGTCAGGGTTACTAACCACTAGACCAACAGGCCGTCTAAATAATAAAACAAAGAACTAAAATAAGGCGTCAAAAAATTCATCCACATCGCTGTCAACTGGGAGTTTTAAACTCTTAGTAACTTCAATTGAATATAATTTTATGCACATAATAATATTGGCGTATGTTAAATTATAATTTAAATTTTGAATTAACAGTTCAGTTATTTTTATGACTTACGTAGGTACTAAGATATAATTGTTATTATTTTCGGTTCGTTTGTTTTATACATATTTCCTTAATCAAACGTAATCATTGTATTTAATAATATGTATTCCTCTCTTATTAACTTCCAAAATTATTTGCAGTCAAAAACCTAGATCATGTTTAACTATATCAGTTATAAACCTAGGTAGCATACAAGGATACCGAATAGAAAACCGTAGCTAGGCAAAATAAGTATTGCAATATCTAATATTAAATCAATTATGAACTCGTTGTTAATTGAACAGTCACAACTTCTCTGGCAAAAACATTAAAATTTGCAAATCGATAAAAATGTTTATTTAAATAATTATCTACAATTCTCTAAATTAAAAAGATAAAGAACGTAATGTCAGTCAGTAATGTCAATGTTGAATAAATATGTTTTTGCAAATCAGTGATATTATTGCACCTCCATTTCTAGATGCACCTTGTGTTTAGGTTTTCAGGTACAACTAGATACTAACTAAACATTATGAGATATTTTTTATACTCTTAGTAACCTTTATTTCATTTAAATGTTAGATGTAATTTTAAAGCAATTACTCAACTCTTTTTTATTTTGAGCTTCATGAAAAACTTCTCGCTTTTATTTTGCTTCAACCAATTTGCCTTGTGTAAAGATAGATATTTATGCTGGTGACTGTACAGTGTACATGTGTCACGAGACACAAACGACTCGAATTCCCTATGGCCTGAGTCCAGACTCTAGAAGTAAAGGTTTTTTTTAAAAGATGAAGTTACTATATTAATTTACTATTGCAAATCTTGTTTCTATGGCTTACTAATTACAGAAATATAGTAGGTGCCTACCATTATAAAAATGTCGAATACATTATTCATATACCTTTACGATATCGCAATAACAGAAAAAGTACATACTGCAAATATTTGTTAAAAACTCGACAGTTTCAAGCCTCGTACGTGCCATCACGAGTGTGTGTAATGTTCTGTTCTTATTCAACACTGACGTCTTAAAACTATGCTGCTTATTAATTTATTGCTATCAACACACACATCAATAATACGGCATATTACTAATAATTATAATTAATCAATCTTCAATTCACATTCAAGGAATGAATCAACGTAAATAATCTGCTGTTTTGAATAAGTTATAATAATTCCTTTATTTCAGGCAACTAGGGGCCATAGAAATACAATACATAAAATAATAAAACAAAACAATACCTATAAACTAATACATATAATTATTACGTAAAACTAATGAAGGTCTATTTAAAGTTATAAGATGCTAAATAGACTTTTAGCTACCTTCTTTTAAAATAAACTAACATGTTAGGCTTAACACAAGCAGAAAAAAAAACAATAGTGGGACAGTTTAAATATTCAATTCAGTACCTCATACATCTAAAACTGTTCAGGCATTTAGAAGTTCGGGTAGAATAAACCAACTCACATACTCTGAAAACATTTCTCTCTTTTTGGGCAGTCGCGTGTTTCACATGTTTTAAGTTTTATTAAGTAATAATTAATAATAATAAAAAATAATTAAGTAATAATCTACAAAAGACTTGCAAGGTCTTGAGGTTCTAAAGCTCTTAAGGAGTTTGCGCTAGGTAGTGTTTATTTTACCATTAGCAACTGGTATAACAACTTTGATCTTCAGTCAGCCACTTTAGTTTTGTAATACTAACCACTATAATCATACCTTATAGTTAAAACTAATATTAGAGTTAGTTTAATTAAACATTATTATTCTCGTCTAAGTAATAAAACGCACTTCCGTAATTATTCTAAGACAACACTAGCAATCGGTAAAGAGAAACAAAGTGATGAAACCTGGATTTCAAAATGTGTAGTTCTTTATCTATACGAAAAGTGACACGTGCCCAACAGTGGAACATTTATATGCCCAATGCCCATTCTCGTCTTCTTCTGATCTATAGGTACTATTGATTTACATTCAGTAAACAAAACACTTTTATAATCGCGAATGTTTGTGAGAATTAATACTTGGTATTTTATCGCAAAAAAATACTGAACGATTTTTTTAATAATATTTTAAATAGATGAAATTGCCAACGCATACGTTACTTATTAACCCGATAGCAAACAGCACCGCGGCTGTATAGTTAAATAAGAATACACTCGATACATGGGCAAAACCACGAGGCCCAGCCAGTTAATATCAATCAAAGCATAAAGTTAAATATAAATTATACTAATAAGGTTTCAAGGACGTTCTTCGCTGAGCAAAGCAATTTTTTATATTAATATAAAGCATAACAATTCGAGCGTTTCGGGTATAATTTATAATTCACACGAGCTGGCACGAAATGTCTTTATTTGTGAATTATTTTAGTATTGTATATCTAAATGATAATAAAAAGTAATATACAAAAATCCTTGCCAATTTTTCTGTAGGTTCTAATATTAACATGGCCATTAATAGTAAGCAGTTATGATTAGGCTATGCCTTTTCAAAAGGAGACTCACAAAATGCAAAACCCTCAAAATGTTGCAAAACTCTCAAAAACGTTTCGAAATAAAATATTGCAGACATGTAATTAGACAAAATTGCTAATATGTACCAATATGAAGTTGAAAGTTAAAAAACGGGTTTATGATTGTACATATTGGTAGGTATAGGTACAAGTCTTAGTAATCACAAAAGTAATTAATCCAGTACTTACTAAACTGTGTTATACTGATATACGAAAGTCAATTTATATTTAATTAATAGAGTAATATACAAATAAGCCATAATATCAAAATGGGAGGTCAAGAAAGGTTTATATCGAAATAAAATACAAGTTTCGCTAGTTATTTTTATGGAGGGAGGGATAACTTATTGTGTGACAAACGCTTATAGCAGCATGTTATTGCCACATCTCATATGCTGTTAATTTGTTATGCAATCGACATCGACCAAAAAAAAGGTTTCCAGTAACTTGTGTTGACACTCAATTAACATAAAAGGATTTAAGCTACTTTAGATATAAGTTAAAAATATATTTTTTCAGTCGACATTAAAAAATCGTTGGTCACGGTCATCACAGATTGGGATAAAAATAGTGTTGAACCGTGCGTTTCATTAAAATCGGTCAAGTGCGCGCGATCTACGAGTTGTGTAGCCGTGTAGGGTTCCGTATTGGCCCTTTACATACTATAACAGCTTCTGCTCAATTTCCGGTTTTAGCTATTGATTAGACAGTCGACCGGACGGTCTGTCCGGCGACCGGATAGGAGCCTACTAAGCTTCGGTCGCTGGTTACTCGTAGCCGGTTAACCTTTGCACTAGACAAGAATATCAACAAACTGGCGTCCAACAATATCCTTTCACACGTTACAAATTCTGTTTCGACATAGCAGTCGCCTAGACCTTTACCAATAAATTCCGATTTAATTTATTGTGCTAGATATAAAAGGATAAAATATAAAGAACCCGCCGCATGTGAAATACCCAGCTGGCCGGATTTTGTTGGGTCATCCGACTGGTCAATGTCACGTTCACGACTTGCGACCGATAGAGTTTGTGTGCACACCTTAGTATCCTATTACTGATACTGACAGATACGAAATTAGGCCGTGTTACTGCACTATGCTAAAGAGGCGACTATCGGCCGTCGGATCTTTTTTTTTGCAGTTTGAAATTGTCAAAAATATATTAACTGACCGTAGAAATGATTTTATGTCTCATTTACTAAAAAAGGCGCTTTAGCAACGTTAAGCTTTTAAATATACATATTTGAATATAATCGGGACGGGATGTAATGGGTCATTTAAAAAACAAAATTAGCTTACCCTTTTTGACTGCGGAACCCTAATAAGAAACAGTTACATAAAATTCTTAAAGTTTTTACCGTACATGTAAAATACTCTTTCATATATTTTATTTCCCCTTGTACCCTCCATTTTTGTTTAAACTTGACTTTCAAAAGTGAGTTTCAATCATTGCGCAAAACGAGCGAGCCGGGCGCCGCCGCCGCCGTAGCTGCGACAGGTTACACTTAACTGCGAATGTCTGGGCTCACCCTACTGACCTTAATATGATGACATTCATAAGACTGTTCAGACAAGTTTCATTATCGACCCGGTATGTTTTATAGCATTACATTAACAATTGAAGCCTGAAGCTTTTGCTAACCTTGATTCATCATTTTTTATTAAATGTTTTTTACTGAATTGATTGTGATTATCACGCATCGACACACATCCCTACTATCTTTATGGTTATTTTAAATGCATTGTTTTTTAACTGCTAAGATTTCGTCTTCGCGGTTCAATATCATATAGGCAGGGTCAATACCGGACATCGTGAGTAATTACACTGCCAAAAAATATTTATTGTGTATAGGTAAAGGCCATCCTATGACTCAATATTCGAACAAAACACAATTAGCCGCAGTAGATTTTCTAAGGTAGTGCAAGAGCCAACGCGGATGCATTGTCGAAACTTTTTAATGCGGAAATGGTAACAAAATTAATTATAATTTCAAGACTAATAATTATATAGGTATATAATATTAATATACATTATGTCTAATTCTTTAATCCATGGTGTAGGCGCAATATTACAATGCGTATGTTCGTAAACTGTTGTTTTGTAAGCGAAGGAAGATCAATTAAAAGTTAAAACAAAGCCTTTATAGACTTTATGTGAACCATAATCGTAGGTATGTATGTAAATAGCACGAGACTGTACCTTGTTCGAGATCTGGTGTGTAGACGACAACTTGTTGCCATCCGCGCCACACAGCGTACTCCAAGACAAAGACCAATGGCGCCAACGCTGTTTCGGGACAAAAGGCAATCCCTCGCGAAGATTGTGTGATCAAGAGTACACTTAACAGATGAAAAATCTTCATAATGAAATCTCTGAAAACGATAGTTTTAGTAAAACATAGCTCAGAGAATAAAATATCAATCTAAGACTGTATTTTGCTTAGTAACCATCTATGGCATCCAGAGGTGATTCAAGTCCAATAAATTATTATATTCTACCTAATCAAAATAGTACATCGGGGGTAATACGTAATACAGTTCGAAACTACAGGGTTACCTCACGATTCACGCAGAAGACAATAATCAAATTATGTAGTTCGAGCAATGACATAAATGCTGATTTGACAGTTATTAATATATTAAATTAACTGCAGAGAGGCCTATGCCCAGCAGTAGTTGATTGATTATGAATTAATTACGCAACCGTATTTCCATCACATACCAATTTGTTTGCATGTATAGGTGTCATGTCAGTTGAAAATGTTTGAGCAATGTAAGGTCATAGCTGTGACCCTATATTGCAAAACTTTTTTGTTGATAGAAGATACTACATTATACAGTACGAACCTGCAAAAATGAGATGCAATGTATTATAAGAGGTACTAACGCTTCACACTACATTAAAATGAGTATTTGTTGTGTTTGCTAATAGAAAATCTTCGAAGTTCTTTTCAGGGTTCTGTAGTTGATAAGGAATCCTCAGATATGTTTCGAAACATCTGTCGTTGATTAGCTCACAGATTCAGTGCTAGACAGCTGTTGTTTGGCAAGAAAGGCGTAGAGATGTTTGTTCTGGTCTATCCTAGGGTAGAGTGTCGTTAGATTGGTCTTAATGGTAGGTATGTGATACATGGGGATCCCCCCAAGCGCTTACGTCCACGTCGTGATTCCCGGAAACGCCGTCCTCTGACACTTCGGTAACGCAGAAGCAGAGGGCGCGCGGCTAAAGTGCGCTTGAACCAGTTGGTGAGCAAATTGTGATATTATCATACAATGCGATCTTTGAAAGGTAAAAAAGGTCCTTCTCAGGACCAGGGGGAGGGTCCCACCTCCCAGCCCCTTGAGCGGTTTGCTCAGGGACTGGCAAGGGGGGACACTCGCCCGGAGGAGGTTTGTGGTGATGTGTCCGATTCTTCGGACGGGGCGGATATGCGCAGCATATCAAGTGAGTGTCGAGGTGGTCTGGCGTCCAAATTCTGGCGTCAGACGAAGAAGAGAAAGGCGGAGGTGGAGCCGAAAGTGTCGGCGTCCAGTGCGGACGAGACTGAGGCGTCACCTGCCAGAAGGCTGAGAGCTCGGCCGCTGACGACTGGATCAGTTAAGATTGTGAAAGTGGGTCGGCGAGTTGCGGAGGCAGCTAGGGCGGCAAAGTCCTTATCGGCATCGAGTGAGGACGAAGTCGTGGCTTCCGTACCCAGTCCTAGGAGGAGCTTGAGAGGACGTGAAAAGGAGTGTGGGGCCTCGTCCTCCTCGGTATCAAAGCCGGACATCGACATGATTTCTGGCGACGACTTTAGTCGAAATGTCCATGAGGCTGTGACCTCCATGAGATCGGTAGCCAAAGCGCCTGGGCTGAAAGGGACAAGCCAGAAGGCCCTGAAACAGGCGGCCGCCGTTATTGAAGAGAATATGGAGGCGCTCTTCCAGCGATCGGCATCGGAAGAGGCATGTCGATTAAAACGAGATAACGAACGCCTCAAGACGCAAATGTCGAGTCTCCGCGAGGAACTCGACGAAATAAAGACGGAGTTGGCTGCCTTGAAGCACAGTTCTCACCAGGAAGATGAGGTCAGACCGCAGGCTAACAGAGACTCGGAGCTGATGGCGGCCTTCAGAAACGAGGTTGCTAAAATCCTAGCCCGGGTCTCGTTTTTAGAAGGTAAGATTCTGCGACCCCCTCTGGTTTCAGACAACCAGCCTCAAGTGGCTGCGCAAAATCACCCGGCTCAGGTGCCTAAACAGTGCGCGACTTATGCGGCGAAGGCTCGCAAGAACTGCTCCACGTCCAGGAAGGTGCAATCTGCAGCGGCTTCCACGATGGAAGAACCGCAGCCGTCAGTTGCCCCTCTGGTGAAAAAGGCTAGTGCGCCAAGGAAGTTGCAGAAACTTACTCTGCCTCCAGGCCCCAGCCAGACCAAACCTAATATGGGAAAATGGGAAACAGTGGGTGCGAGTAAGAAAGTGAAGAAGGCGCTAGCTAAGGCCCGCAAGAAGGCTGAAAAAGAAAAGGCCAAGGAGAAGGCGCGGCTAAAAACGCCAAACTCGACTGCGGTAGTTCTGACGCTGCAGCCGGAAGCCGTAAAGAGAGGGATGACCTACTCTGAGGTCATGACCAAGGCCAAGCAGGGCATCAGCCTGCAGGAGCTGGGCATTGCGGGGCTCCGACCGAAAATTACGGTTACGGGCGCTCGCATGCTACAGATACCCGGGGCTACCAGCGGGGATAAAGCTGATGCCCTGGCTGAGAAACTGAGGGCGACATTGCAGTCGGAGGACGTCCGCATCTCTAGACCTTCCAAGTGTGCCGAAGTAAGGATCACTGAGCTGGATGACTCCGCAACCAGAGAGGAAGTAATCGCCGCAGTTTCTCAGAAGGGCGGTTGTTCTCCCGGCGAAGTTCGCACGGGAGAGATAAGAAAGGACCGCACCGGACTAGGGACAGTTGTTGTTTCCTGTCCAGTTGCAGCTGTCAAGAAGCTCCTGGAGGCCCAGGGGCAGGACCGACGACTCAAGGTTGGATGGTCTTCGGCACAGGTTAAACTTATGCAGGCGAGGCAGATGCGTTGCTTCCGTTGTCAATTAAGTGGGCACGTGGGAGTAGCATGTTCGTCAAAAGTGGATTGCTCGCAGCGGTGCTTCCGCTGTGGCCAACCTGGCCACAAGATGCAGGAATGCTCGGCCTCGCCTCATTGCCCTCTATGTGAGGCACACGGCAAACCAGACGAACATATCGTTGGTACTCGGTCCTGTGGGGCTAACAAAGGGCTCCCGAAAAAGCGGCCGCTTGTACCGATTACGAACAAGGAAGGAGCAATGGATACCGACGCCCATTAATGGCTCTTCGGATACTCCAAGCTAACATCAACCACTCCGCCAGAGCGCAGGACCTGCTTTTGCAGAGTATGGCGGAGTGGTCGATCAGTGTCGTAATCGTGTCCGAACCGTACTACGTCCCACCTCGGTCTAACTGGGTAGGGGATGAGGATGGTTTGGTCGCCATAATATCGTCTGCGGCTTCTGGATACCCGACCCTCGAAGATACCTCAAGGGCGAGAGGTTTTGCCACCGCACGTATCGGAGAGCTAGTTGTTGTTGGTGTTTATTATTCACCGAATCGGCACCTAGCCGAATTCGAAGAATTTTTGGACCGACTCGGTTTATTCGTGGTCCAACACCGGTCCTGCCCTATCATAGTCGCCGGAGACTTCAACGCAAAATCCACTTCGTGGGGCTCCCCGGCGACAAATGCTCGAGGAAGACTGGTTGAAGAGTGGGCACTAGCACTAGGCTTGGTACTTTTAAACCGAGGCGCAGTCAACACGTGTGTCCGGTACAATGGCGGCTCTATTGTTGATCTCTCGTTCGCTAGTCCAAGCGTCGCAAGACAGACGACAGATTGGACGGTAGTTGAGGGGGTGGAAACACTGTCGGATCACCTTTACATCCGATTCAGCGTCTCCACACAATCCTCTGTTGGGCGAACGGACGGAGGCGCAATTACGGACGAGGTTCAGGGTCCCCGTTGGGCCATAAAAAAGCTGAACAGAGAGCTCCTCGAGGAGGCAGCCATTATCCTGACTTGGGAGTCACAGACGATTGAAGAACCGATCAACATAGATAGGGAGGCTGTTCAGTTTCGGCATGCCCTAACCACGCTTTGCGATGCGGCGATGCCTCGCGTACGCAACAACGAGCCAAGGACGCGTCAGGTGTACTGGTGGTCGCAAGACATCGCTCGCTTACGACATGAGTGTGTAAATGAGCGCCGCCAGTACGCTAGGTTTCGTCGGAGGCGACGTCGCCCCGAAAATGCAGATGCCCAGGAGACCGAGCTGTACAGCCGATACACATCGGCGAAGCAAACCCTGCAGCTAGCCGTCAAAGCCGCTAAGGAAAAAGCTCGCCGCGAGTTGCTGGCTGAGTTGGACAGGGATCCGTGGGGCCGGCCCTACCGGCTAGTTAGAGGCAAACTCCGATCCTGGGCCCCTCCATTGACTCAAATTCTCCGTCCGCAGCTCCTGCGAGACGTAGTAGCCGCTTTGTTCCCCGAAAGCGATCCCAACTTTGCCCCACCATCAATGACAAGACGATCCCGCGACCACCAAGTTTCTGTCGACGCCGCTCCAGAGGTGACGGAAGAGGAACTTCAGGCGGCTACTGACCGGCTCAGGGTCAGAAATACGGCTCCAGGGCCAGACGGCGTCCCTGGGAAGGCTCTCGTCCTGGCTCTCAAGTCGATGGGACCACGCCTCTTGAGACTCCTTAGTGTGTGCGTGCAGCGGGGCCGTTTTCCGGCGATCTGGAAGTCCGGAAAATTGGTCTTGCTAAGGAAGGAAGGGCGCCCCGCCGAATCGCCATCAGCATACCGCCCGATCGTGTTGCTGGACGAGGTGGGCAAGATCTTTGAAAAAATCATTGCAGACCGCCTCGTCTACCATCTAACACAAGTAGGGCCGGACTTGGCGGAAAGTCAGTATGGTTTTCGGCGACAGCGCTCTACGATCGACGCCATCTCTCATCTAAGGACACTGACGCGGGAGGCCACGGCTTGCGGCGAAGTGGTGTTGGCGGTGTCCCTCGACATCGCCAATGCCTTCAACAGCATCCCAACGAGCTGTATTTTAGAGGCACTCGTGCACCACCGGGTTCCGACCTATTTGCGACGGCTCTTAACGTCATATCTGTCGGACAGAGTAGTCGTATTTCCGAACCAGGAGGGCTTGGGACGCCACGAAGTTGGACGCGGTGTTCCGCAGGGCTCGGTTCTGGGCCCGGTCCTGTGGAACATCGGATACAACTGGGTCCTACGCGGTGAGTTTCTGCGAGGTGTCTCGTGCATTTGTTATGCCGATGATACGCTTGTCACCTCACGGGCCGAGAACTTTAGGTGTGCTTCCGTCCTGGCCACTGCTGGGGTGGCGCAGGTGGTTGCGCGCATTCGGAGGTTGGGGCTGGAGGTGGCGCTACACAAGTCCGAAGCCATATGTTTTTATGGTCCCCGGAACGCGCCACCTGCTAACTCTCACATCGTCGTTGGCGGTGTTCAAATCAGCATCAGACCAACACTCAAGTATCTGGGTTTGGTTCTTGATAGCCGGTGGGACTTCGGTCCCCACCTTCGGCAGTTGACGCCAAAGTTGATACGGACAGCCGGGGCATTGTCCCAACTGCTGCCAAACCTCGGAGGTCCTAACGCCTTGTGCAGAAGGCTCTATACCGGTATCGTCCGGTCCATGGCCCTCTATGGCGCCCCAATTTGGGGAGGTAACCTGACGGCCCGCAAAGCTGCGTTGCTGCAGAAACCACAACGAGCGCTGGCTGTCAGAGTCATCAGGGGGTATCGTACGATCTCCGGTGAGGCTGCCACCTTGCTCGCACAGTCACTGCCCTGGAAGTATGAAGCCCAAATCCTAGCGCAGCTGCATACTTGGCGCAGGCAGGCAACCCAGGACAGCGTACTCTCGCTGAGCGAGAAAAGGGAGGAGCTGCGAGCAGCAGCCCACGCGACCTGGCTTGAACGTCTCGGCGAGCCCACTGCTGGGCATAACACCATTGCCGCCATCCGACCTGTCTTTTGGGACTGGCTGGAACGGCGTCACGGAGACCTCACTTTCCGGCTGACGCAGGTGCTTACCGGACACGGCTGTTTCGGGACGTACCTGTGTCGAATCGGACGTGAGCAGTCGAAGGCGTGCCACCATTGCACGGCCCCAGAGGACAGCGCTGCACATACCTTGCAGGCCTGCCCAGCGTGGCATAGTGAAAGACGCGACTTGGTCGCAGAGATTGGAGGGCAGGACCCCTCACTACCGGCTGTGATATCAGCCATGGTCCGGAGTGAGAGCGCCTGGCGGGCGATGGTCACTTTCAGTGAACTCGTGGTGGCAGCAAAGGAAGCCGCCGAGCGACAGAGGGAGGCAAGCGCTGTGCTCCCTTCGCGCCGCAGGCGCACAGGGCGCTTCATGACCTGAGACCACCCTGAGGTAAGGCCTGCGGGTGATGGGGAGGGCACCTCGTCACCCGATCAGCTGACAGGCCCCGGAGGATACGGACGCGATGTTCCACGCGTTCGTTTTCAGAAGGAATGAGGGGTGGGCACTTTACACCCACCCCTCTAGAAGGAGTCCTTAAAGGACCGTCGCCTGCCGGAGCTGCGCTGAGAATGCTTAGCGATCCCGCGGCTCCAGCAAAGGCGAGAAGGGGACCGGGGTGTTTTTGGTCGGTGCAAGTCCGACATATCCCCACGTCGTGCCCTCGACGTGGGTCGAACTCATTAGATTTTCACCCCGCAAAAAAAAAAAAAAAAAAAAAAAAAAAAAAAAAAAAAAAAAAAAAAAAGGTATGTGATACATAACGAAGTTAAAAGAAAAACTACTTACTTATCACAGCAATGTTAACTAATACTCGCCTGAAAGTTGCCAGCGTAACTAAGTAGTTTTTTTCATTTCTAAAGTCCGGTAGAGCAGCCAATTCTTGCACACAAGCTAAATGCGGTAGACCCCTTGCAAAAAAATCTCGCGGAGCTTAAAACTCTGCGATGACCCGACATGCACTTGACCGGTTTTTATTAAGTATCATTATTTTGTCATATTCTTCGGACGTACTTACAATATCATATTAATTTTACGAGGTAAGCCAGCGAGCCAGGCTTGTATACAAATCACAATTAAACCTTAACATAATCAATCTACTATTATTATCAAGTTAAGGAAACAGATACCTACCACAAAGTTATTTATTATTTAGTGTAAGAGAATGATTGATAGGCATGACATAGGTAGGTATTATTTAAAACGTTTCATTTAATATTGAATTTATTGTTGTTTACCCAGTAATTAATAAGAACCTTCTAACATTGGGTGGCCACTGTTGAAAACTAAGTAGTTTTCTTTTAGTTCTTAAGCACTGATTCAGAAAGACTCAAATGTTATAAAAATCACCATATTGATGTTTCTCTAAAAATCATTTTTTTTGTACCATAAAAGTTGCTTTATACTATTTAAATTTCAGTAAAAAGTACAGTCAAGGCCATAAGTGCAGTAGCGTATACCTCAACTTTCGCATTCACAACGCAAGCACGGGAATTTTTAGTCTTTAAATTTAAACGCAAACAATAACAGTTTTATTACGAAAGTAGCTAAGATAAATAAACATTAGGTACATACTTAGTAGATGCTCGCGAAAAGCATTGACACAGCGAATACAAAAGAAAAGGAGTTGAGGTGTTACTGCACTTAGCCTTGACTGTAGTTAGTATTTATAATTCAAAAAGCTTGTAAAAACATGGTACTAGTACTACCTACCTAACTACTAACCAAATGTTTGTTGAGGTAGGTCTGCGATCAAATTATCTGGTAAAGGCTCTCGTTATAAATTATTTGACTATTTTAATATACTGCTTGTTGAATTCTGGTTACTAATATTATACCTGTTTATGATTTTACGTCCAAATTGCGTAATAACTATCTTCTTATGTCTGGTCTATCGACTATCACGGTATTCACGGTCTGCTACAGCTGAACATCTCTCAATTTGCATCATAAACCCTTCCACTTCGCATTAAGATAAGGTAACTTAAATGATGTAACTTTGATTAATATCAACAAATTGAGTATATTATTCTGTATAACGCAGCCCTGAGCTGCTATCGAAAATCGTGAAAAATACGGCCTTTACCTCTACACCTTTGTCAATTCAATTTCAAAGTCGTTGGTGGAATAATAAAACTGCCAATAAACTTTAAAGAATCACATGTAAATAAAGACGAATGAGAATACTTTATACATATGAACCATTTAAACTATATTTCTAATGGAAATGAGATAAGTACCGTCTACCGAAACAAACAATAAGATTAACTTAACGATGAGTTATTTTCGATGATGTTTTTATAAATAAAAAAGTATCCAATAACATCTGCTTCTTTCTATCTACGAATGTGAAACATAACATAACATACATACCATCACGCCTGTATCCCCGAAGGGTTAGGCAGAGGTGTACCAATGTACACACACAGTTCGCCGGTATGTTTAGGTCCCATGTAATAGGGGGCGAACCTATTGCCACTAACCGGGCGCAAATCCAAACTTCGACCTGCTACTGAGAATTTCATAAACCCAATAACACCTTGGTCGACTTGGGAATCGAACCCAAGACCTCTAGCGTAGCAGTCGCGCTTAGCAGCATTAGGCCAACGAGGCAGTCACTACGAATGTGACAAATACATAACGAGATATTTTTAAGAAAGTTTGTAGAGAAAGGTGTGGAGGTAACTCGTAACCAACAACGGTGTCATAATATTCGCAATTTTACCCATTGAGTGGTACACAAGATAGCCACTAGATACTTACTAGTGCATTCTCTTTTACATAAGGATTAATGATAGACTTCTCAAGGCCTACAAAAAACGTAGCCCCTTAAACTTTACTTTATGCGTGACTTGCTAGGTTAAGCTTTCTAAACTCGATAACTAAAAGTTGCCTAACAGTTATAAGGTATAATAAATCATCACAAGTATTTGGGTAATTCTCATCACAGAAATTCGCATCGTTACCTTCAAGGCCAATTTAATGTTTTGCTTATTAAAACTATTTTTGTAAAAATCTTATAGTGCATTGAATATACTTGTCTTATAGTGTCGTGGAGGCCTAGCGGTTTGTATGCACAAGGTTGCAGGTTCGAACCCATTCAACTCCAATGTGGCTTTTCAAAGTTACATGTATTTTCTTAAGTGTCAGTCGTTCGCGATGCGCGGTCGAGTACCGTGTGCGCTGCTACGTCTGAATATTATATTCGGGAATCGCGCGGCTTATAGCCGCTGCCCGGTTTCCGCTATGAGTACTCAAACGCTCATAGCCAATGAAGTTCTGGCATTTATTAAACATGCCATTGACTACATAGACGAGGTCAGCATCTTGCAGATCTGCAAGTCATCTTTTAAGGAGGATGAGATTTGCAGTGCCAAGTTGCTGCTGTTCACGACGCTTGCCAAACTCAGCCAGATGCCGTCTCTTCGAAGGGACGGCACAGAGAAGAGCCTCCAAGACATCGTTACGTTGCTGAAGGAGACCGACCGGACGACGTGCCTGAATTCGTGGCGAAGGATCTGCACAAGCTGCCCCCCGTCACGTTCGACCACGTAGATGTCACCAGGCTGCTGAAGGATATAACACTCCTGAAGCAAAGCCAAGTCGAGATGCAGCATCAGATGGAGGTGTCCAACAATACCATTAGTGATCTACGGGCAGAAGTAGTGTTATTGCGCAATGCAATTTCTGCAAGTAAGTAGGTCACCTAGCAACACGAAGGTGAACACGCGTCGCGGGGCACAAAACGCCTCCATCTGCAGTTTCGAGTCGGCGGGCTCGAATGCGTCACCAGCTGCCGAGAATGCACACGTTGTAACGTGTGCCGCGGCCGTCCCTGCCTCGACACCGGTGGAGACGACGACGTGTGTAGGTTCGACGACCCCCAAACGAGCCTACGCAGCAATTGCAGCCGCCGCTAAAAAGCCTGTTGAGCCACAAAACTCGCAGGTTAAACTAGCGGACAAAGCAAAAGGGGGTGAACGGAGCCTGTCAAAACCAAAACAGGTTCTGAAAAGGCAGGGCCCAGAGAAGGACACGGGTGACAGCGATGGTTTCATCAAGGTGGAGAAGAGGAAGAAGAAGAAGCCTCCTTGTCGGAACCAGTGCGGTACTGCGTTGGCAGGACCCAACATATTGCTGCGTCCAGCCGTACCGACAACGCTGCTGTACGTGTCCAGACTGCATCACTCCACGAAGGTTGAGGAGGTCGTGGAATACATGCGCGTGAAGACCAACTGCACTTTGAGGGTTGAGCTGTTGGAGCCGCGTCACAAAACGAACTTCAAGTCGTTCGTGGTGCGAGTTCCGACACATTACCTCGAGAAGTTCCTCATATAAGAGTTTTAGCCGAAAGGGGTTATGTACCGCCGGTTTCGTGGCCAGCTACGTGACACCAGTCAGCGAAACACGACGCCGATACTTCGTGTACATTAGTATTAGTTCATTATGTTATATATTTATAGTATTTTTAAGTTGTATTAGTATAGTATTGTATATATTTATATTGGCCTTGATGCCTAAAATAAATGGATTATTATTATTATATTATTATTATGTATTCTATGACACTATTAAAAAACGGTGCAGGAAAACATCGTAAGGAACCCTGGATTCCAAAAATTTTAATCTAAAATCGCCAATCCGTAATCAGCAAGCGTGTTGATCACTGCTTGCTCAATGTCTACATGGGAAGAAGTCTGTGCCCAGCACAGGACGGTTATCGGCCGCTATAAGTTTATTAAATGAACAGTTCAGTTAAACAAAAAAAAAATGCTACAAAAGTGACTATGAGTACCTACCTATAGTGTCGATGAGAATTACCCATTTATTGCAATGATCGCACTGGACGAGACATTCTGGTACAGGTATTTTGTAAACATTAGGTACAAGCTGCCACAAAGACAATCAATTTATGTAAAAGGTCAAAATAATTGAATACTTATTTGTTTTAGAACTCGTATCGTAAGGATTCATACACATTTGTTGCTTTAGCTATATTTCTTTGTCGACATGCGAGCAGTGACCATCTCAGAGTCAGCTGCTTGACATTAATTGAGCGACGAAAAGTGAACGTGAGAACCGCCATCGATGTATAAGCGAAATTCAAATTAGATATACAGTGACCATTTCACGGCCAAGCGTCCTAATTCTCCAATTTATCATAACGAATAGAGCTTAGAGTCCTAAAGAAGTTTTGAGCTGTATAAAATGAAATAAGTAGTTTTACCAGAAGAGAAGTATGTTTTGCCGTCGTCCACTTTGCTCACGAGCTGTGACTTAACAATCCGCTCGGCTAAGACGAAGCACCCTTTGAGGAGTGGCAAAAAAATGGAGAACGACATCCGGTATCATGCTTGACTGCTTAAGCACACACATAGCACACGTCATTTCGATGCTCGATTTTTATCATTAAGTGTTAAGCGCTAACATTTCGTACGGCTCATTCATGTTAAAGTCTGATGAAGCTTTCAAAGCCTGCGCTCAGCCTAACTGCAAAAATCTCTACCGAAAAAAAAAAACGCATTCATGTTCGCACCACAGCCCTGCACTGTGCAATGTGCGCGCCACAACATTCAACAGCTCAATTATTATATTGTGTACGTGGCCTTACATTGTTACATGTCGGTACAACATGTATGCGTATCTATGTTACATAACATGCAGTACCTAGGTAATGTTGCTTACAATGCCAAAAATATAAGTTACATCATTTAAAATCTCTCTTCTATACTCCTAACTACCTGCCCAAAGATTTGGAAGATAGGTTACCTACTTCACTTAAGGCTTAATTTACATCGAGCAGTGTTTTTTTTTATTAATACAGACGTAAACTTTGTAACCTTTAATTTATTTTTTCTTATTGTTAGTTGTAGACAATTAATTCAATATGATTTCTCTAGTAACGACACCACATTTTTACATTAGATATGTTTTGTTTTTACAGTGAAGTACAATGGCTCCCGTCAGTGTTACTGAGACGGAGTTTTTAGAACAGCCTCTGCACACAAACGACTTCATAGAATACAAGCTCACTCATCCAACTAAAGAGAAAGATCAAGATATTAAGAGCAACGACAAAGGGTACACACTTAGCAGTTATGATCAAATGCTAAATAAACATGATCCAAAATTCCTGGCACCTGTGCGGGAATGGGAGAGAAGAATGGGGTTCTTGACACCGATCAGATGGGTCAACTTGATTTTTATCACACTCTTCCACATCGTGGCTGTTGTTTGGTTCTTCCACTATTTGTTCCTCAGCAAAAACCCGTTTAGATGGGAGACAGTTTTATTCGGTAAGTGTATTTAATTTGCTTATCATTTTTGTCAGAATATGTTCAGTGGCTTTCTTAATGTCTTTGTAGATAGCTCGCCAAATGTTTTCATATTTTTTTATATATATAACGCCTAACATGTTATCTACTTCGAAAAAAAAAGAGACACTTAATTACTATTATATATAAAATTCTTACCGAATAAACTAGAAAACTAGTTAATATTAAGAAAGCGAAAGCCCACATAAAAGCTCCGTAGTTAATTAACAATTTATCCATGTGAATTATAATAAAAAAACAGAATTTAAAACCTCAGGTTGCACGTTGCTACGACGATTCCCGATTCGATAACGTTGCTATCACGAGTCCTAAAGCTGGCTACGGCATATTTAGAACAGATAAATTAAGATTAATTATTGAACATTAATATTATCGTATTTTACTGTATGCCTCATGACCATTCCAGCATTTGTGATGGGGATAATGGCTGGTTTTGGCGTGACGGGAGGAGCCCACAGATACTGGTGCCATCGCTCCTACAAAGCTAAACTGCCTCTACAGTGGCTCCTCGTTCTATGCTATTCAGTGGCCGGTCAGGTATGTACTATGCTGCATATGTATTTTATACAGATAAAATATATACTCTTTTCAATATACTTAGAAAGAAAAAACAAAGATTTTGAATCAGAACCAGTAAATCAATATTATGTAAATAGACCAAAAAAGAGATGGATGGATTGGATTGTGTGAAAGATGATAATTATGAGAAAGAAAGGAATAGGAAAAAAACTGAGATGACGAGTTGTAGAGATGAATGGAAACTGAATACGCATTGCGCCGACCCCAAGTAATTGGGAACAGGGCAGGGAGATGGGATGAGATAGGACAAATTTTAATGTAGGTATAGTTCTCGTAGATACATTTTGCACAAGGGCATAATTATGCATATTCAAAATTACATCGGGCAGGTACTTACACTAAATCTATAGGTAAAATAAACAGCAACAATCAGAATTGAAACTAAGTACTTCTTCTTAGCGTGTCGATCAATGGCTATTTAGGTACTAAGTACTAATAACCAATCTACCATTAAAGTAAATAATAAAAAAAGCAATCTATTTATCTGCATGCCTAGTAAAATAAATACAGTTTTATTTAATAATATTAAAATTGTGAAGCAAAATATACATTTTTTTTTAATTGGGCAATAACAACTATCCAATATATCTATCTAATATGTGAAGGCTCTCAGGTTTTGTGAAGGTTCTATTTAAGTTTCTACTCACTTTTTGGAATGCATTTCAGATGACGATGATTTATTTGATCAAGGCTCTAGTGCTAGATATGTATTTAGGGAAAAAAGGACCACTATTAAATAAGCCCACAACCTTAAGAATACTCAGATGTTAAAGCACTTTTTACAAACAAATGACAATGATGATCATCACAATATAAAATCACATACGAAAACCCGTTACAGAATAATCATTATTGAGATGTAAAAACCTGCTTGTTTAATTTTTTTCAAAATACTATAGTGCAGAATAATTGCTTATTTTAAAAAGCTTAATGTTTATTACGATATAGGTACCTAAGTAGATATTTTTTTTGTAAACAGAACACCATATTCGAGTGGGTTCGAGACCACCGGGTGCACCACAAGTACTCTGAAACGTCGGCAGACCCCCACGACGCGAACCGAGGGTTCTTCTTCTCACACGTCGGCTGGCTCATGATGAAGAAACACCCTGACGTGCTGAAGAAGGGCGACATGCTCGACATGAGCGATATCACCAATGATCCTCTTATTCAGTTTCATACCAAGTGAGTAAACTTAGTATCCTGCCGCTGAGAGAATGCCTTCCGGACACATGTCAGATGGTCTTAACTAGTAAAGAAATGTAAGGGAAATAAGTATCTCTCATATTATTCATCGTAACCTGGCATAATGATACAGCTTTGAATAATATTATTCGTTTTAGGAAGGTACACACTGGAACGTTCATTGACCTGCCACCCACTGACTTTAAAATAGCGGAACTGAGCCCCTGTCAGGAATACATTCTCTCAGCAGCCATATGATACCTAATTGTGTACCTAACACCTGTTTGTCCCTTGTTTTTTAGGTTCGTGATGTCTCGTATCTTTTTTACTTTATGTTAGTCTAGTGGTTAGGAAATAGGGACTGTGACTGCTGAACCGGTCGTGGGTTCGTTTCCCACCCAGGACAATCTTTGTATGATGAACATAACGATTTGCATTATCTGGATGTAATTAATCCATAATTATAGTATAAGTAGGTACGTTTATCAATTATCTGGTTGCCATTGTACAGACTCCACCTAGTTTGGGATCAGAAGGCGGAGTGAGTTCTCTCATAGTATAAAATTTAACCCATTGCTAAAATCAAAAAGGAAGAGAGCTAAATATACCTAAGGACGAAAACCAAAATCTTGGTGAACACGTGCAAACACTAAGTTACAAGTTAAGCAATTAATTTGCCCATAATAGTCTTAATCAGTTAGTTACCAACTTACCAAAAACTTTTGATCTATTGTTTACATTTTAAACCATGCGTGCGTTAGTACATATCGCGTGCAGAATACTTATTAAATATTGTACGTAACACAATAGATAACTACGTAAAAACATTAAATACGATAATTTAAACCTTTTTTAATAAACTTTAATTATCATAATTGATTTAAATAAGTTAGGTATTTGGGCAATAACACCAGTACCTAGCAACACTGCGTTAGCAATTTATATGTTAAGCACAAGTTTTTTTTTTTTTAAACTGCTGTACCTAACGCTTCCATGGTAATAAAGTTCGATTATGTGCTTTAACTTCATATTATAATCTTTTGACTTGGGTACTACCTAGTCAATTTTAAATCCAACTTTATGCAAGGTGGATTTTTTACTATGGGCATGCCTTTTGGACATCTGGCTACCATGCCTTAACACTCCAAAATAGCAAGTACTCAAAGGAAACATTTATCTATTTTAAAAGGAAGCAATACACTAACCTTCCTATTACTTTACTCCGTGCAAAACACGTACTTACCTACTAATATTTTCCAAAATAAACTTGCCGCAAACGGGTCTCAATCAGCCAGAAAGTCGTATTTCCTAAACTCTGTACCTATATTCAGTTTTGTTCATTTTATAATAATGTTTTAAAATCTTTCAGATATTTCATACTATTCAAGATAGCATTCTGCTTGGTGCTGCCGTCGCTAGTGCCTGCTCTGTGCTGGAACGAGTGTTGGGAGGTGTCCATCATGTCGCAGGTGTTACTGCGGTACTTGTTGGGCCTCAACTGCACCTGGTCCGTCAACAGCTTCGCACATCTATGGGGCAACAAGCCTTACGATAAGTACGTTACATTATTTTGATATAAAATAGCGCACTCTAAATAATTATTTCTTCTGCATATGTGCATTGAATATGTACAACTCGCAAATTGACATTTGATGTTAAAGATGTGCTAAAATAAATTATTCTAAGTCAATAACTTAATTAATTTAATTAAGTCTTGCCGAAAGAACTCGTTAAACATTTAAACACTTAATTAAATCAAAATTTTGCAATAGCTACCAAAGGTTAATTATTATTAAATTACTAGCTGAGCCCGCGACTTCGTTCGCGTGGATGAAGAAACTTATCAATGAGATTTTCATAGAAGAGCCCTAACACCTAGCGCCTACACCTACACTTTTATATGTATATACCAATAAACAACCAAAATCCCTAAAAAATAAAATCTATACGAATGACTTATCCTACCTAAGAGTATTATAAAATAAACATACCATAAATTAAAAACTATACCAGCGACTTATAAAAATAAACCTAAGTAACTCTACCCTAAAGGTGACGTAATCTACGACAAACTTATTATTTGCGGTTGGTACAGTAATCGGGTATAGGGATCGCAACGCAGTTTGTTTTTTTTTGTACTTTTCTGGGATAAAAACTACCCAGTGTGGTGCCCAGGATAATAAAGAATAATTATACCAAGTTTCATCGTAATCGAACCGGTAGTTTTTGCGTGATGCCTGAACAAACAAACAGACAGAGAGACAAACAAAAATTTAATCACATTTTTGGGTTCGGTGTCGGTCTAGTAATAGCCCCCGCCATTTATTTTTTTATTAACAGTATTAGGTGCGTACAGAACTATCTAATCTCTATAACACTTTACGTATAATTTCAGGAACATCATGCCGGCTGAAAATTGGGCAGTTTCTCTAGTTGCAATAGGAGAAGGCTGGCACAACTACCACCACACATTCCCATGGGACTACAAAGCGGCAGAACTAGGAATTCCAATGAACCTCACCACGACACTGTTAAATTTTTTCGCGAGCATTGGATGGGCCTACGACTTGAAGCAGGCGTCACCATCACTCGTCAGGGCGGTAGCAAAGACCCGCGGAGAACCACAGGAAGAACTCGATTAATACTTTGTGTTAAATATTAAATTGTAGGCCATTTGATTGGGGATTCATATGTCATTGGACTACTGTAACACACTGGACGAAATCGTCAAGATTCGAAGTCAATAAAAGTATGATAGGTCTTTAACTTACATGCAAACAACTTAAGAGTTTTATTGTACTTAGGCCCCATCAGTCTAACTTATCCAGTGTTATGCTATGATGGAGAGCAACATAAACAAGCTACCCTCTTTTACTATGAGAACAGAAAAACTCATTCTTAATAGACAAATTTCATATTGCACCTATGCAATACCATAGTGATAATATTATATATTGTTATTTGGGTTTTCGTTTGTTTTAAAAGGTAGGTAGATAAATGTAAGTGGGCACCAAACTAGTAGGTATATGATTATCCTCGATTTTCAAAATATGTACGGTACTTATAGTTCGCTACGTTCACCACGCGAAAATTAATGCGATACAAGAGTGGGGCACTTTTTTTTCCTAAGACCCCATATTTGTCAGGATTGTGTCGGTGTTGCAATAAAATGTCCTGCACTCAGACGCTTGTATTCTTATACGTACACTAAGTGGATGGTGTTACTTCAGTGTATATGTAGCATTAGTCTATGTTACCTTACATTTTTATACCTAGTACCTACGTATAAGCGCTAAATTTTGGCAATCGTGATCTTAGATTATATTTATGGTGTACCGAATTTTACATATTAATTATTAAATATAAGTAGATAAGTATAAGCTAAGTTTTTCAATTATATACCTAACATGTAAATAGTTGAAATAAATAAAATAAAAAAACCTATTACACGTGTTTATTTTATA
This sequence comes from Autographa pulchrina, assembly GCA_905475315.1. NCBI lineage: Eukaryota > Metazoa > Arthropoda > Insecta > Lepidoptera > Noctuidae > Autographa > Autographa pulchrina. The sequence goes on from FR997768.1 coordinate 10,356,347, forward strand.
TATGCTAGTAGACACAGCAGACTCGATTATCGGGATCAAATAATTTACATAAAGACAAAAGCAGCACCATCACTACAAACCTAAATAACGTAATGTAATTATAACAAGAAAATAAAATTAAATCACTCTGGCTTCACATTCATCCCATAATTAATTAATTTATATTATGACCTTAATTTACCCATTGAGGTGAAGTGTAGATTTTACATAAAACTATGCTACATCAGCTACATGGCAATACTTAGTTGTTGTCTACCTAAGCCTTACAGTTGAATACTTTAAGACCCAAGCAATATTTAAAATATAATACAACACAATAGTAGGTAGTAACTATACATTTTATGCTTCATTGCTTTAACATACTGTTAAGCAAGATAAATTGTAGCTGACCAATATAACTGTACTTCAATCTTAATCTAAGCATATGCAGTAAAATTTCAATAGTTGCACATTAAATAAAACAAGAGACAGATACAGGTTTTAAAATATTTGATTAAACTGGGAAATTGACATTAAGCGTTCATACGCAATATGCGGTTTGCGGCTAGCCGCATCGCAGTGCGCATAGAAATGAATATTACGTACATAATTGTGCTTGCGGTCAGCCGGACGGCTAGCCGCATTGCGGGTAACCGCATAGTGCGTATGAATGCTAATGCTTCTGTTATCATTATCTCACAAAAAACTAGCCATTCATTGCTTTCAAGCTAAACTTCTATAGGCCCTAATACTTCATCATCATCACATACATTCCTTATCATATTGCAAAGCATTTGTTATAATACAAGTGTCTACCAAATTTTTTAAATACTCATATTTCTGCTTGTGACTTGATTATAATTTAAATGTATTTGATTAAATGCAAAATCTAAATTACCTTACTTTAAAACTTTGGAAAAATGTTGATAATTTAATGACATACCTTCATAATAATTTATATACCTTCACAAAATTTTGAACATAGAAATACACTTCATTCAAAACAACCTAGTAAATAAATAGTAATACATATTCTGCTCTATTTTCTTAACTATGTTATGTATCATATTTCTTTGAGTAACATCTAAAGTACCAACAATAATAATTGGTGCTTCAGTCTTCAATTAAGGAGAAAAGATCTATCTTAGGCTTTACAGGATTACCTATGGATACAACTTCTAATTTATTATCCATACTCATTTTGGCCTCCTTCACGGACCTGCCATTATTGTCTTCCTTGGGTGGCTTTCTCTTTAAGCTGAGAACTTTGTTTGTGTATATACCATCACTGCCATTGTGATCACTGAATGAAACCTTTCTTTTCTTACTCTTTGTGATAGTTAAGTCTAGGTCTGAAGAATCTTCATCATCAAAATCATAAACTGGCACAGACCTACCACTCCTAGTGGATCTCATTGGTTGTACTCTAGTTGTCTCCTCAACTATCTGTATTGGTGGCGGCCACACAGCAAAGTTTGCCGACTGCCTGGCCTGGCGATAGTTGTTTAAAGACATGAGTTTTATGTATATAGCTAGGGTTCGGGCTTTTTCTGCTGGTGTTATTGTGGTGGGTAATAAACTCCATGGCAAACGTCTGTCTCTTACATTTAAATATCTTCTTTTCATAGGCTTTTTGGGTAGGTTGCTGGTGGGTTGCTTCTCTACCTGTAATTTAATACAACACTAAAATGTTTTAAACTATAAAGGACATATATAAAATAATACAAAGGATTGCGTGTTTATAATTTTATCCATCACTTACTTTGTCCCGAGCAATTTCTTCTTCTTTTTCAGTTGATTTCGAATTCTTTAATGCTTTCAGCAAATCACTAATCTCTTCTTTTGTGAGATTTTCTTCATCCAAACCGAATTCTATGAGAAAAAGCTTTCTTTCAATGAATATTATTAAATCAAGGCCCATAAAACATTTCATAAACAAACAGAGGGTGGGATCAAAAACAAAATCAATAAAAACAAGGAAAATCTCATTAAAGTTAATCAGTTAATAAATGGAATTAAGTAACTCAAGTGTACATAGATACTTCGAATAATATTTATTTATGTATATACAATCAAATGTCAGACAAGTACATTAATAAGCTTCTATTACCGATCAATTCTTTCTTCATCAGACTCATTTCAGAATCACAAATTTCATCGGACGATTGTGCGCTCTCCATTTTTATTTAAGTTTTTAATTTATTTTGCAACTAATCTACATTGTTGAATCAACAGGGCGGTTATCAGTACACAGGACAGTTGTAAGTACTTTATCTCCAAACATTCAAAGTTTATAAACACAACAAATCTAACCACAAGAATCTTCCTATCTTCCTATTTATTGATATTTAGACATTTAAACACTAGAGTAGCAACAGACAGTTGTACAGTTAAGTAATTTACTTACTAAGTTACTAAATAGTTTGTAACAATTTTCCCTGATTGTAATATTATGATTGTACATTCAAGATCCATAATTAACTAAATTTTTAAAGTAATATTCACCTTATTGCTCTCGAAAAGTCATATTAATTATTATCTTCTACCGCAACCTATAAGCTGGCGCAGTAGACCCTGCTTTTTTTGTGGTTTTAAGCACAGAGAGTACATTTTTAGTTTTAAGACCTATTTAATGAGGGCTAAAGCGTGTGAATTCGCCGCTAGAGGCGCTAGTGTAGCGTGAGGTCTCCAAAATGTCACTTGTCACTTTAATGGGTGGGCTGCGCGGTTTTATTTATTTCATTTAAGTTTAATTTTGAGGTATCACAAAATATTTAATTTAAAACATCCTTATAATGGCAAATACGAGTTACGGGTCAATGAATGTCAATGCTTTAAAAGTGGAACTAAGAAAAAGCGGTGCAAAGTTAAGCGGACTGAAAGAACAGCTAATTCAGAGGTTTGTTTACTGTTTACAAACAAAATATTTTGTCGAAATTAAGCTTCTTTACCGAGTTTACAGCTATGTTTTTCATTTTTTACAGACTTTAGATCTTTAGATCGGGACCTCACTCGCCAGTGGCGCCAACTGGTGAGCACAAAAACGGTAGCCCTCATTGGCGGCGCGGCGCGGCGGCCTGACTGAATCAGTGTTACCAAACTTATCTGTTAACCCCTAAATGGAGGGGGGCAAAGTGTAAAAATAATGTTATTGAGGTTATTTTTAGGAGCTACCAAGTACCAATAAAACCTGCATATTTCATCGAATCGGTTGGAATAGAACAGCATCTTAAAAATTTGTTCTTTTTCAGTTTTGAACTATTAATGGAAATAACACTGTTTAATGTTATGATTTACGAAAGTCATGGGCACTACATAAAACGAAGTTTACATGACTATCTATTAGGGATTTTATTTTAAAGGGTATAGGGAAAAGAGTGCCCTCTTACGTGATAAAATTGCAAACTCATTTGACAGTGCGCCATCTACAAATTGGCCCGAAACTAATCACATACCCACACACAGACAGTTAAGCGTACGTTTGTTTGTGTGTGTTTATGCATGTTATCATTTCTAATAGAACGTTTTGTCCTATCATAATACAAAAATTTCAGAGTAAGTTCACAATGGTAAGGGGGAGGAACATAAGGCTCAACTCCACGCACTTACTTTTGGTAATTACAATGAAATACAACAATACGGATCGGGAATTACAAAATGCGTATATGCAGAATCACGCAGAGTGCAACAAACCGCCATATTGTGATTGTATTTTCAGTTCAAGAACTGTCACTAGTCCTGAGTAGAACCTGGCACCAGGTCTTTTTAAATAAAGTTAGTATTTGTATATTATCAAGTTGTATTTCATTTATGTGTCTATTTCAATTTATAAGAAGATTTAAATATTTTTCTCAAACTAATTTCCAATTAATTTTACATCAATAACTTTATTTTAACAATGAAAAAATTTACCGTGATATAGCGCCATCTGTTGATAATTTAATGTACCCGCGATGGTAAATAGTACTCGGGCCAACTTCTAGATGGCGACTCTTCGTTTACGTCGCTGTCAAAACGTACGGAGTGTCCTCCCCCTGGCTGTAGCATAGAGAAAAGTAATTAAGTAGTCAACTGTAGTGAGTTCCAATTACTTTTCTCTATGGTAGTGAGTGTTGCAATAGGTTGCAAATAGTTGCAATGCATGTTGATTGGGCTACTTTATAATTTTTATTGTTATCAACAAAGTTCTCATTTAAATCCTGTAATTACTAGATAAAGAAGAAATGTTAAGTGAATCAAAATATTTTTAAATGCTGTAAAGCAAGCTTGTACAGTGTCAAACAAAATGGAAGAGGAGATAAGATGTTTTGTTTGTAAAGAATTTTACAGAGAACCAGTATTACTACCTTGCGGTCATGCCCTTTGTAGGGTTTGTGCAGTTAATTTGCAGACCCATGTACACGAAAGTGATAATTCGGTAGCCTCTAATGATTACCAAGAAGCGGACAAAGCTTCAGTATCTAGCGAAACTGACAGCGGAGTAGTATGTGGATCAAGGCCTAACAGTTACGCAGGAACTCCGGCTGCACCCGCTTATTCTAATGCAGCATTTACAATATCATGTCCGTTGTGCAGTAAAGTTATTTATTTGGATGATAATGGAGCAGAAGGTCTACCACCCTTTCGCGTTATGCGAACTATCGTTGAAAGGTTTGGTGGTGTCACGGGTGCACCTCCAGCTGAAGAGGCATGTCAGATGTGTGAGGGGGAGCGTCGAGCTGCGGTGGTGCGGTGCGAGCAGTGCTCGGTGCGGTACTGCGCGGGCTGCCGCGATGCCTGGCACCCGACCCGCGGGCCGCTGGCGCAGCACGAGCTGCGGGCGCTGGGCACGACGTGCGCCGACCATGGCTCGCCCCCAGTACTCTACTGCAACACTTGTCTCGTACCCATATGTCAGCGATGCCTTGCTGAACGACACTCAACTCATGAAACACAGGCATTGTCCATTGCAGCAAGAACTCATAAGGTTAAACCAATACTAAATTATTAAAAAAAAATAAGTGTTTTCTAGTAATTAGATATAAGTCTTTAATAAGGAGTAGGTGCAACAACTATAATTTTTTGCTACACACTTGTTTCTATAGTAGAATCTTGAATTTTTTACACTTTTTGTACAGGATTGGTACAATTGATGATATTTCCCTTTTCATAAAATATTCTATCCTTGGGCAGTAGGTACCAATTCCAAACAATAAAAAAATAAATAAGACACCAAAATAGAAATCTCAATTTTTTATTAAATTGAGTACCTTAAATTCCAAGTAAACATTATTTTGGTCAAAAGAAACTTATTTTTTTATTTAGACATGTGTCCTAAATAGTTATTAAATAAATACAGATGCACTGTCCAATTGGAGTAAAATTTAAATACTATTTAAGGCTAAAAAGCAAAAAAAAGTTGTAGACAGTTCTCTGTCAGCATCTACATTTAACTTCATGCATTATGTTTTCTATATTTATTATTAAGAATATTACAAATAATGTAACATGTAATCATTTTATTATTACAGACTGAACTATCACAATCATTGCAACATCTATCAGAGCAAGCCAAAGCCATGACAGAATACATACAGTTAGTCAAGGGAACTGGAGATAAAATTAATGTAAGTAAGATATCTTATATTTATTGCATTTTACATTAATTATGTAACTGTAATTATATGAAAACTGATTAATAATAATACATGTCAGTCTCTCTAGAGTTCAATTAATAGACAAATGAAAAAATACTGAGTACTCAGCTACATCTGGTAGGTCTGAAACCCTAATAATATAACATTTTGATAAATAAGACAAACAATACATAGCTATTTTAATTGCATTTCTTTTTCATCTAATTGTGGATATTCCCTAAAACCTAGATTAAGTAATACAGACCTAGATTAGAGAGAAGAAAAGGTAAGCACCATATTTGAAAATATATTGTTTCATATAAAAATAACTAGGAAATGCTATAAGGTGTATAATTTTCACAGGAGTCATGTGAAGAATTGGAGAAGCAAATAGATCATGCTTGTACAGAAGTAACTCGTGCCATAGAGAGACGACGTGACGAGCTGATCCGTGCGGCTCGCAATACCCGCTCACAGGCCATTACTAACATGCGCTCGCTGACGTCACACGCCGCTCAGAAGCTGAGAGAAGCAACTGCGCTATTACACTTCTCTATTGAAGCTCTTAAAGAATCGGACCATGCTGCATTTCTGCAGGTATGAACTTTTTTGTTACAATGCAGATTTTGGGTGTAGGTCATAATGGCTAACTAAGCTAGTCTATTTATTTACTGAAGGTGGATCTTGCCAAGACTGTCAAGGGTTTATTTCCAACTTTACCTTTACTTTGTGAAACATTACATTACATAGTTAGCTACAAGATTATTGTATTTATCTGTTCTTTAAGAGATAAAGTTATATTAGATCAACCTAATTCTAATGCCATTTGCTGATACCAATGTATCGGCGCTCTGTTACAATAAACACTGTCGCACTGATAAACCGCGTGTTATCATCTACTCTGTTACGACGTTACGTTATAATAACATCAATAAAGTTGATGGATCTGGCATAAATAACTAAATATTAGTTTTGTTGAGATAAGACCCGGTTATTTTGAGCGACAAGTAGGTCAGTCACTATTAGTATAGCAATTTTTCATTTCTAAAATATGAGATGCTTTCTAAAAGCTTACAATTAGTTTGCTTTCGACAATATAATAATAATGTAAAAGTAAAAATTCAGAAAGTATTTCCGAAATCATTACCTTACATTAATTTTATCACAAGCCAGATGTAGCATATTATGATCGATTCAACCAAAAATACTACCAAAATAAGCATTAAATTACTTTTAATTATTCTTCTGTTGTATTTAAAAAGGCATACATTGTCCACTAACTAATAGAACTCAATTGTCCGCGTTAATTAGCGTGTGACATTTATGTTTCACGGAAAACAATGTAGGTACGAGATACACAATCATTGTGCGATTGTATTACTCACATAGGGATAGGCTGTGATATAATTACTCATAGTATTTGGCCGCAACAGGTGGCTCGATCGTTTATCTATCAATAGTGAGCTATCTTAGAAATGTAAACAAATCAAGGACCGATGTCCGTGTGATATAACCAGCGAAGCGCGCTATTTATATTTTAGTACTGAAATAAAACTATACGCATATACTGAATGAACATTTATTGTTAATTTTATTGATATTTGATTATTATTACTTGTAATGAAATAACATAGTTATGTACTTGATACGAAAATATCGGTAGTCTAGTCTCATCTGATATTATGTTTTACTGATAACCTGCTAAGTATTTTTATTCGGAAACACATTACACATAATTCGACTGGCCTGTTGGTCTAGTGGTTAGTGATCCTGACTGCTATACCGGAGGTTGTGGGTTCGATTCCCATCCTGGACAAATCTTTATGCGATGAGCACGATCATTTGTTCTGAGTCTGGGTGTAATTTGTCTATAATATGTAAGTATTTAGAAATATATAAGTATGTTTATCAGTTGTCTGGTTACCATAACGCAAGCTCTGCTTAGCTTGGGATCAGATAACCGTGTGTGAGTTGTCCGGAAATATTATTATTATTAGTATTGCGACTAAGTAAATAATAATACCAATACCACAGTCGAATATTTTAGGATACTCTAAATCTTGCACATTGGATACAAATAACAATTTACTAAACACCTACTGATTGTAAACATACAATTATAAATATAATCATTACATCATTGTATTCATTGTGCTTGTCACTCCGATACTATTGTTATGCAACGTGTGTATTATGCCAGGTGGGCAGCATTCTATCGGCGCGTGCGCAGGACACCGCGTCCAATCTGTGTTCATCACTGGACTCGCCGCCCGCTGCGCCCGCGCTTACCCTTGACATCGAGCCGGTCTTGCGTACCGTCAAAAGTATGAACTTCGTGGAATGTATTCGTAAGTACAAAATAATAATTGTCAGCTTATACTATTATTATAATCGCCGTATGTCGTGGTGGCCTGGCGAGTAGCGGTTCAATGATTGAATTCGTAGTCGCATGGTTGCAGGCTCGATTCCAGACTAGTATTAGTGTGACTTTAAGAAATGTCGTGCGAGTTGCGGTACATTGCGGGGCCGCGCGGCTATGGTGTCATAAGAGATGGATCGTAGACGGCAATGTACCGCAACTCGCACGCTATTTCTTGCACCGTCTAAATAAGCTCTTAAAGTTCAATTCAATTCTTTATTTGCGTTCCATATGTTATACAGTTGGCATCTTATAAAGTTAAAACAATATATTCGAAACAATATGGATTCTTGTTGTGTGTGTGCATGTGTGTGTGAGGGTGTGTATGTATGTGTGTGAGGGAGGGTGTGTGTGCGAGGGTGTGTTAAATGTACCTTGTAAATTTTTCTTAGAAAACACTAACAAACGGTGATGGTGAATATTGTGAGAAAATATGATTCCTAAATGGAATCTGAAGCATGAGCGAGCGTGCTTATCACCGCTCGCTCATTCTATATGGGAAGAGGCCTTTGCGTTGGGCAAAGGCCATCGGGACATTTTCATACATGTAGTTCAAGTTCGCACACCCACGAACCTATCTTTTATAGAAAATGGATGTATAACTAAAAACTTTTTTCTATAATTTAATGCTATCTTTGGAAATGCAGCAGCGGAACAACAAATGACTACTCCAGGTAATGTTTAGAACATAAGATATAAATAATATATGAAAGACAATTAAAAAGAGCTATTACAAAATTAACGAAAATAAGTTAATCGAAAAAGTGAAATTAGAATCATATCGTCATGTTTTCGCTATCGTAGTATGTATTAACACAAATTTGATGATGTATAATATCCGTGCTTCTGGCCTAATTATAGCAAAGTCCTTGCTGTTGTCGGTTTTGTTTTTACACCGGCAATATTAATATATCCGGCATTACAAATTTGATTTAGATTAATCGTTTTTAAACCGCAATTCGTCAATATGCTAACTTCTGAGTCACGATATCCTATTACGTAAGATAAACACACAACAGCTGTTTAGTCATTTTTAATAACATCTAAGTATCTTAGAACGGGGTTATAAGTAAATCAAGAGGCTAATTCGAATGAAAACATCGAACATGCTTTTTAATTGCGTTTATTTAACCATGAATTGTCATCCAAACTATCGATAGATCTATGCAAAGTTTCAGTTTAATCGGAAGCCGTGAAGTTGATCTAATTTACGTTCCAAGACTTTTTTACATACTTAGTTCATTTGAGCTTTTCTTGCCAATTGATATTGCCATATTAATGTTCTTACGATATAACCCAGTGGTTTGCACACAGCCAGCCCTATTTAACTGTATGTTTGTTTGTTTTGTATTGTAACTGAGTCCTAATAAGCATGGTGTTGTAGCGCCCGGCGCCCCGGAGATGGCGGTAGAAGCGTGTGCTGCGCGCGGCTGCTCGTGCACATTGGCGTGGCGCGCGCCGCCGCAGCCGCGAGCCGTGCGTGGATACGTGCTTGAGCTCGACGACGGTCTGGGAGGACCATTCCGGGTTAGAACCTTACTTATTACTATGGCCGGCTCAAGGCGCCTTTGTTACTTTAAATTGTAATGTAATCTATTTCACTAAACTTTCAGTTATACCTTTTGTGATGACAGAGTAAATGTATTTATGCTTTGAGAAACGCTGTATAAGCAGTTCACTTTCGTTTGAGTATACGACGGTTACCAGCCTTTCATGTTTGGAACAATACCTTCTTAAATACTTATGAAATGTATGTTAATAAGTTACTTAATTATTTTCAGGAAGTCTATTGTGGACGGGAAACAGTTTGCACCATCGACGGGTTACATTACGCTTCGTTGTACAGCGCCCGGGTGAAAGCATTTAATGGTGCCGGAGAGGGACCCTACAGCGAAGTTATTGGATTACAAACTTCTCCAGGTAAAAATCAATAAAATATAAACTTTTAAAACAATATAATATTCTAGGTTTTCGCGATACAACTTGTTTTTTGTTTATGGATTTTCTAAAAGCGTGCGTGTAAATTTTATTTACCTAAAGTGCAATAAATTAATGTGCCTGTTTTTATCTGTTAAAATCAACTTAAAACTATCGACAAAGGTTATAGTTTTTCATTTGAGTGTACGTACAGTTGTAAGTTGGGGGTTTTGAAGTAAGTTGTTGTTGTAGTGGCGTGGTTCACCTGGGACGCGCGATGCGCGGCGGCGGAGGGCGGCGTGGCGCTGAGCGCGGACGGGCTGGGCGCGGCGGCCACGGGCTGGCCCGCGCGCGTGGCGCTGGCCGACCAGGCCCTGGCGCGCGGCCGACACTACTGGAGACTGCGTGTCGACCGCTACGACGGAGACGCTGACCCTGCATTTGGTGTTGCGCGCGCAGATGTTGCTAGGGATAAGATGCTTGGTTAGTTATTTTATACTATGTCAATATTATATAGTTTTTTTTTTAAGATATTACTCATTTAACGCGCTACTGAGAGCAGGCTTTGACTGCTTCACCGGTCCTTTATAAGTGAGAGATTACACTAGTTTTGGACTTTAAAGGGAGCTCTTGATCAGCTTTCCTCGCGTTCCGTCATTTCTGTGACGGGGCTGTGAATTTAGATAAAGCCCCAGTGAACCGTCGTGAACCGTCATGTACCGTCTGCTCGATAAGGTGCGCCAGATATATCAATTTGCCTCTCAGGGAACTCTCTTCTTGGCCACCTGATGAGGATATCAGACTGTAATAATCATATTCCCTTAAAGTATATGTATAGTTTGCCTTGGAGTGTATCATGTTACCATGCTAGTGGGTAGTGGGTAGTGATGTGAGGTGTCGTGTGGTGACGTGTGTGTGTGCGTGCAGGCAGCGACGCGCTGGGCTGGGCCATGTACATCGACGGGTCGCGGTCGTGGTTCGTGCACGGCGGCGCGCACGGCGGGCGCGCGGCGGGCGGCATCGCGCGCGGCTGCACGGTGGGCGTGCTGCTCGACCTCACGCGCGGCACGCTCAGCTTCACCGTCGACGACCAGCCACAGGTACACCTATATCATTTTTATCATTATTGTTAGTAATCATTTGATTTTAATTTAATACCCATATTATGATAATTTTTAAAACATTTTAATGCCTTAAAACTATACTGCGTGTCGTTTAGATAGATAATAACGATTCCTCATACATAAAAATTACACATCATCATCATCTGCCTATTTTCCCAACTATGTTGGGCTCGGTTACCAGTCTTACCGGATTCAGCTAAATACCGTATTTTACATGTAGCGACTGCGTATCTGACCTCCACAACCCACATAATATAAAAATCAGGCACGTACATAAATACGTAGTCAGGTGACGTTTCTACACGACGAAGTTAACGCTGCTGCATAATAAACACTATATGTATTGATGTGAAAATTATTTGCAGGGCGACATAGCGTTCACGGGTCTCCGCGGCGCGTTCTACCCGGCCGTGTCGCTGAACCGCGGCGTGGCGGTCACGCTGCAACCGGGCGTCACGCCGCCGCCAGAGCTGCTCGTATCACAGCTCTCACTCGAATGAGCTCATTGCTCGAACACCCGTCTTACCCTCACAAAACTACGACAATAGGGATGGTGACAAAGAAATTTGGAATGCGGCAAGTAGGTATGGAAAATATTGGATTCGTAATTTTGTTTTTACTTATTTACGTTACGTTATCATAAACTTACGACTATACAGTGATTTAAAATTTCACAAACCGTTACATTTTGTACCGTATTACGAAGTAGAGAGGCCCTTTGATTCGCTGTATCTAAAGTACATAGTTTTTCGTTTCGTCGTCAAAGCAAAAATGCGTCTCAAATTTTTTTTTGTATTTAACTTGCCGTTTTTGCTTTTCAAAGCATCCTTATTTTGTCATGGACGAGTAACCCCTACCTTTACCGAGTTTGTGCAGCTGATCGGCGATTGCAGTCTCTTTATGCGCACAACTATGAATTCCTCCTAAACGTTGTTGGGAGCATAGCAACGTCTTTATTTATTTCCAAATGTTCATACTTATATGGTGATCACTAGTATGATAAACACATGTATTTATTTGTTTTATAGTACGAGCATATAGTTTTTTCGACGTAAATATGGATTTTATAAATCAAGGGACGGTATTAAAATTGTCCCGGCGACATCATTCAATCGCCTTACAATACGCAATAGAATAACGAATTTACATTATTGTTGTTGAATACATATTTTTTAAGATGTAAGCTGCGTTTAAAATCTAATCTTATAATATTAACGTTATTTAGATAGGTACCTATAGAATTGAATTGTGTGACATATTGCGTAATAAAAAATAAGTTGGTTGTTCTTAATGAAATACAATACATGAATATTTGACAATTAATTATCCTAGAACTGAGACAATTATACATCAACAAAGATTTACCTACTTGTGTTCTTTATATAAATTTGCCTAAGTCATGTGCCTGATTTCAACTTAATATTATAATCACAGTAAGAACTTGTACTTATTCGTTATTTTTATTTGATCTCTTTAATCTAATTATTAATTTGAATTAACATGACTTTGTTTAAAATGCTAAAGGAGTAAACCCACTTACATTGAGCTGTGCGACGCGACGCTTGCCTATACACATAATAATTACTGATATTTACGAAATAATCTGTTTTTATTCGTTTTGTAATAAGTTAACATAATCTACCAAAATAAAAAATAGGCAGTCAAAGGTGTGGTACTTTCTGGCCGCGCCACAGACGCATTTTGAATCGGGGTTTATTAGAATAAATGTACACAATAATGTTCATTATTGTACTAAATAAAATAAAAAAAGTACTTGAAAGATTCCCGAGATATTTAACAAAATCGGTGGCGCGGCCAGAAAGCATGCTTTCTAGCCGCGCCACCGCGTACACTGTAATAAATAGGCTATTTATATACGAACTTAATGGTAAACAATTTTTACAAATAAATACTTAAAGTTATGAGCATTGGATAAGCGATTTTCAATATTCGATATGACATAATGACTTTTTGCAGTTTTTCCCATTACCAAAAGAATGAACAATAATCGTACAATTGTTTACCATTAAGTTCGTATATAAATAGCCTATTTATTACAGTGTACGCGGTGGCGCGGCTAGGAAGCATGCTTTCTGGCCGCGCCACCGATTATGTTAAATATCTCGGGAATCTTTCAAGTACTTTTTTATTTTATTTAGTACAATAATGAATATATTGTGTACATTTATTCTAATTAATCCCGATTCAAAATGCGACTGTGGCGCGGCCAGAAAGTACCACACAGTCAAAGGACAGGAAACCCCACCGCGTCCGTCGCGTCGCACAACGTAAATGCGTTTTCACCTCAAGAGCCATGACATTGCCCTTAATATATTCGCTAATTTGTAAGTTTACACTGTTGTGTTCTACTTTATATTTTAATAAGAATTCTTTTAATGTGTCTAGGGACCTGATGTGTAACTAAAATATTCCATTTCCCACCAGTATCGTCCGCCATTTTTACATCTCGTTTACTTTTTAAGGTAGGTAATTATGTTTTTTTATATAAAATTTTGAAGAGAGTACCTACGCATTACTTGAACAATAGCGCAAGTTACAATATAGAATTTATATTTTTTCATCGTCAACCACGTTAATGTAAGAGTAATATTTATAATTATACCTATATTATACCTAATTTTAATAAAGTGTTTTCACTATGTAATTCTAGCTTAGATAGTAAGGTAAAATTAGAAATAAATTACTTACCTTAATGTCCAAGCTGGTGTGTGAAAATCCTATACATATCTTAGTAAAGAACAATATCCTGTTAACAATTTATTTAAGTTCATCATTTTGTTATTAATTTATTATTGTAAGTACTAAGTAACTACAATAGTTACAATTGAAACTTAATAAATTCATAGAATTTAGAACAATTAACCTATTCGATGAGGCGGTCACTATTCTGCTTTTAATTATTCTGGGCCGCAGATGCGGAATGTATGTCTTATTAAATGTGTGGGTGTCACGAGATGGACGACCGCGCCTACATATTAGACGGCCGATGCTCACGAGCGTGAGCCGAAGCAGCGCTGTTTGAGGCAGCGACAGGATTGCATGTTGTGCACCGACGTGCTAGTAGCACTAGCCGCCGCAGCGAATAGGTTAACGCAGCAAATGGCATCCATAATAACCTAATCTGTGTAGCTATGTACTTAATTATGACTGATTTTCATTAAAAACCTTATAATATATTTGGAGGTGTATCAATGTATGTACATTTTAATTTTTACAAATGTACTCAAGTCAATAAATGATTATTATGGTCATGTAATTGTTTTATTGCAATATTGTATATTGTATTACCACTTGGGAACCCTTATTTTTTATTCATCTCCCGAGCCTTTTTCCCAACTATCTTGGGAAAAAGGCTCGGGACAGCCGTCCGGGCCCGCTCGACACGGATAATGCACGGTGTAATATAAATTGATTCATACAAAATATATGTAACAGATCAAAACCGTGCCCCGTCCGGGCCCCGCCCCGGGCACGGCACGCTCTAATGAGAATCATCCCTTAAACGTGCTTTCCGAAACACGGAGGGGTCTCGGTATGTTATAAATGATCACCCATCCACGGACCAACCGCGGCGAGCGCGGCTTAACCTGTATTATCGGTCTTACCGTACGGCTTACACTTAGCCACGAGCCCCTCCTATTTTTTATTGAGTGATAATATTGATCAGCATGTAACTAGTGGACGCACACTGGCCACTTAGCTTTTACATTTTCGCTGCATAGCTGCACAGCATGACAGCTCTGGTGGGTAGGAACCATTAATGATATAGGTACATACTTGACTTTGCCACGGTCCCCAGCGCGTTTATTTATTTATATGGAGCACTCAACAGATTGAGTGAAAAAAAAATTAGTGGGTCTGGCTTACAACGCACTAAGCAGCTAGCCGTGAACCGGTCAAGTGCTGTATAGCTGTGGCGAAGGCCGTGTTTCCACGCACCCATGCCTTCACGAATGACAGTGGTATATACAGGGTATTTTAACCCCTGTCCGATCCGTTAAGGTGTTGTTAGGTATCGATATCTGATAAAAAAAATGGAAAAAAAATTATACCTAATTTTTTTTTTTCTCAAATGTTTAGAGATTCGGCGTTGTCACAGATGCTACCTTATTACCAAACAAAAGGCCCCCAAAAATACCGACGAAATTAGTGTTGTAGTTTTTGTTTTATTCTCAAATTTAGGGAATTTCGGGGCAAAAAATGGTTATTTCAAAATCCATTATTATTGTTTCTATCATGAACTTTCCAAAGATATTTCATTTGGGCATGTGATTGTGAAACCTCTACCACCCTTTCGGGTCGGACAGGGGTTTCTTAACACCCTGTATAGGTAACACCACGCCAATTAATTACTAGTTTGCTCGAGTCTCGATGGTTTACGTGTTCGATCCCCGCAAAGTACAAATATCTTTGACCCATAAATGCTTGTTCTAAGACCGTCCCTATCACAAGCTAAATAGTTATTTTTGAAGGCACATGGAGAGTCCCATACTCCAGTTTTTTGTTAGCCAAGCTTGCGTCGTCAACATGGTGGCATAGCGAGGCGAATTGCGAGGCCAGCTCTTAAAGTCTACCGGATACCGGATGCATCAAAGAAGCATTGGTTACACAGAACTGGCTCTTCAGCTTAACGCGTCATTATAGATACTAGATGGTCCTGGGTCTGTTGTTCAAGTCTAGGCAAGCCTTAGATAATTTGTAATTGAACGCAGCTTAAAGGTACTTAAGAGGAAAGGCGGACCGGAGACTTTTAAAATTTAGGTATTTGAAAAAACTATCGCTGTCGCACGGCCCTTCGGCCTAAATATTCAAGTGCGACACGGACAACTGCAGATCCGACCTTAAAAAGTTGTATAATTCGAGGCTCGGCTCTCGTCTTGTTTTCTTCTCCAATATTGGACGAATTTAAAAGATATTTCGTATACTGAATAAGAAGATTATAACCTATGCTTTACCTTTTTTATGAAAAGTTGCATGAGAAAAGAATAATCTGTGCCTCTATTTTTCTTTTTTTAATTATAGTTGTCAAATTAGATAAAAACGCTTCTGAAAACTGCGGTCAAAATAGGCACTTTTTAGAGGCTCATGTGCAAAACGTCTCTTTCGCAAAATGTCGACCAGGGGACATTTTGCGAAAGAGACGTTTTGCGCATGAGCCTTTTTAGAAGGTCCTAGTTCCTTTGAATATAACTTATCTTAAAAAAGGAAAAAATAGAAATAGTTCATATTAATATTATTGCAAAAAAATCATAGCCCTAAGTTCAGAAACCAGTGAGAAAACAGACACGAGCGTTTGTATGGAGAAAAGTCCACCCACCTTTCCTCTTAACAAAATATAATCTATACTAATATTATAAAGCAGAAGAGTTTGTTTGTTTGGTTGAACGCGCTAATCTCAGGAAGTACTGGTTAGAATTGAAAAAATCTTTTTGTGTTAGATAGTCCATTTATCGAGGAAGGCTTTAGGATATATAACATCACGCTGCGACCAATAGGAGCGAAGCAGCAGTGAAAAATGTCACCAAAACGGGGGAAAATATTCATACTTGAAAGCTTCCGTTGCGTGCGCTGCGTAAACGGTTCGAGTTACCCAAAATATATGTATGAAAGAATTGTTCCTCTTTGAATGATCTAAAAAAATGTCTGCGACAGTATATGTCTATCTTTTAAAATTGACTCACTATAACCTTTTTTAAGGTAATCATTTGGTCGAAATTAATGCATTATTGCCAATTATTTGCTACAGAGTTTTATCAACATAATCTATACTAATTATATATAATTATCATTTACGCAGAAATACTTTTTTTTTTAACTTCTTAATCGTGGTCATAATAACAGAAATTGACGCGGACGAAGTCGCGGGGATCAGCTAGTAAAAGATATAAATGGCGTGAAGAGTTTATTTTTGGCCCTTTTTCAACAACAATATATTTCTGAAGTAGTTAAAACAAGATAAATAATTCAATAACAGAATAATTATGCCACTGTCAATATTGATAGTCTAGTATACTTTCGACATCTTTGTATAAAAGCATGATTTATTGAAACTATAACTTTATAAAATCTTATCTGATATGCTTCTAGTTTGAGTTTCAAAAATTCCGATGTAGCTAAGATCATTTTATATTTATTTATACTAATAGAATTTTCGTTTTTAAGCAGATATTGGTTCATGGTATTATCATCATGTTTTGTAAACGCAGCACAGAGTGATTGCTTAATCTATCAAAGCTCGTCGCACAATGAAACTGAAAATAAAGAAATCTAACTAGTGTGCATGAGCAGAACAATTGGTTTGGAGCGTTTTTACATTACACGTGATAATGTAACTTTGTCAAGTATTGCAGTGTGTTTTCATACATCAATACAGAAAACCATGAATCAATATCACTTATATTTACTCTTTCTTTATGAATAATATTGCCCCTTTATTTTATTAACCTGCTTATTACTCGTTATATTTAATGGTCAGTTACATTTACACATACTTCAAGATTCGGAAGACTAAACAATTAAATATATGTATAGTTAGAAGGTACACACTTTTATCTTAATCCAGTTTTGCTGGAGCAGCAACACAGATATCTATTCATTCTCTCTGTATATCCAATTATTCAGTATATTTTTATAACTATAAATGTATTCTGTGTTGCTGGGTGTACCATGAAACCAAACATCAATCTATATCACAGATATATTTTGTCAAAATCATTTTTCCTGACTAACACTTGTATGCAATTTCCACCAACCCTAATTGAATTTCACTTCCATGATCCAAAACAACCCTTATTCTAAACACAATCAGCAAATTAATCTTTCCAAACAATTTTAACTTGGTTATGAGTAACAATCTTATTTGCATGAACATTTTCTTACTTCAGGTATTACAGGCTAATAAAATAAATTATACTTGACAGTTTGTTGTAAAATATGAAACATATTCAGTTATTCATTTTACTTTCTCATAATAAATCAGTCAAAATCATTATTCACAACTCAACATCAAAATAAGGAGTCCATATAAATTGACAGTAGGACATGACATGTACATAATATTTATTTTTGTAATTTAAAACGAAAGAATAATATATTGAAAAAAGTAGTATTTGACAAAAAGTTATAATGTAATCTATACTTTTAACGGTCTGAAAACCAAATTAACTCTTCACTTGACATCCCGAATGTTTTATATCCCCAGAGAGCAGATGGTAGTTGTTATTAAAACAAAGCTCTCTAAAACAAATAAATCCCCAGTATGAGCAATGTGCCATATCTGCAAGCCGCAACAGAATGGTACATTCCTTTACTTTGTTTAACGTCACAGTTTAATGCAAGTATTAGGATTTTTTACATTAATTACACAAGGTGAAAATATTATTTCCACCAAATAAGGACTGGAGAGTAGATAATATAGCTATAAAAACATTTTACCCAACTTGAGAAGTGTTATTATTTAGGTGACAATCATTATTTTTTAAATGTTTTTCAATTTATGTTAAATGAAAAACATAAACTTTTATATATGGGTATTTGAATATTTTATTGCCATCTCACCCTCCAGTTCCTTAATTAATCAAGCTGCAAATTAACTAAATACTGTGACAAGAGCCGCTTAACAATTAAAAAACAAATAATATTGATAATGGAAACCTGCAAAGCTAGGGCAAAACGATACTTCATCCAGACTAAAATAAAACTGTAATTTGATGTTTTGATTTTACTCAAATTTTGAGATCAGTTATGTTCTGTCTAATGGATTTGTATCGTATTGACCTGTCTTTGTCAAATACGGCTTGATGACCAATATTGTTTCAAGCGGTCAGAAACAACATTATTAGCACTGAAATGTTTCTTCTTTCAACAATAAGTGTTGTTTGAGCTAGTCTAACTACCCACCCACCTAACGGAATTTTAAGATTTTTATAGAAAAAAAAACCAGTGCTAGCTCAAACTTACAAAGAGTGGGTAGGTATCCATGATAGCAGCAGAAAGTCTACCAGAATTTATGTAAGATGATGACAAATCTAGGTAGACTCTCACAGATGATGCTGAAATAAATATTTTTTATATTTTAACAATGTAGGAATTCGCTCACAATATCCAATATGGACAAAGTATGCAAGATACCTTTTAGTTTAAGTCCTGATGTGTGGTTTATTTACACTTTAAAAAAGTAACCCATTTCAGGTCAAAGTCTTACTCACAATAAACTATTTACACTCACATTTTGTTACAATAAATTCATTACACTTTTTTACAAATAAGTTTTTTGTTTTTAAAGATTTAAACTATGTAGTTCCTTTCACCAGTCAGCAAGTCCAGTTAGTTGCGGTGTGCGCTGCAAGCATGTGCGCAAACGGTGCGACGGCGGCACGGCGTTACTTATCGGCCGAGTCGTCGTCGTCCGGGCGCGACACGTACAGCGCCGGGTCGATCACCTTCGGGATCGGCTTGATCTCCGTACCCAGTTCCTGCTCGATGCGGTGCAGAGCGAAACGGTCCTCGTACGTAATTAGGTTGATGGCAATACCCAAGTGTCCGAAACGTCCTGAGCGACCAATGCGATGCAAGTAGGTTTCCGCCATGCGCGGGAAATCAAAATTAATGACAACGTTCACAGCTTGCACGTCTATACCTCTAGTAAAGAGATCAGAGCACACAAGGTTGCGGCATAGTCCAGCACGGAAATCGTGGAATACGCGATTACGATGTGCCTGCGCCATACGCGCGTGAATGTAATAACAGCAGTAACCTAGCTCGGTTATTTTCTTTGCAAGCAGCTCCACACGTTGAGTTGAATTACAAAATATTATAGACTGGTTTATTTGCAACTGTAACAAAAAGGGATCATTAGAATCTCATGTATTTAAATGAAGTTTTTGTAACATTGATCTATTTACTTACCTTTGAAAAAAGTGTATTTAAACAATGCACTTTCTGTCTTTCTTGAACAAATGCATAGTACTGTGTAACTCCTTTCAATGTCAGTTCTTCCATGAGATTAATCTCATACGGCTCTCTTAAATGTTTTTCCATGAATTGTTTAACACTCAGTGGGAAAGTGGCAGAGAACAGCAAGATCTGGCGTTCTTTGGGTAATCTGTAAAAAAAAATAAACATTCATCAAGATATGTTAATCTGAACTACATATTATATTGATATAAGGCACAGTGCAATTATTTACTCACCGTGAAATAACCATATCTAGCATTCCTTTGAAGTCTTGAGAAAGAAGTTTGTCTGCCTCATCAAGAACCAGCATCCTGCACTGGTCCATCTTGGCAACTTGTTTATCCATGAGATCAATCATACGACCTGGCGTAGCAATTATTACTTGAACTGAAACAAATTATAACTACATAGTAAGGCACAACCATTTATGAAATTACAAATTTTCAAAAAAATTATAAATGTGAAGTTCTTTACCATTTTGATAAATACGCATAATATCATCCCGGAGATTAGTACCTCCTGTAGTAACCATTACACGAATATCTGTGTGCTTTGCCAGTTCAATGCAAATTTGTGATGTCTGGAGCGCTAACTCCCTAGTTGGTACCACAATTAAAGCTTGGATAGCATCTTTTTTGGGATCGACCTAAATGTAGAAAATTCAAAAGGTTTTTAAATAGCTCACTAATTATGCCTGAAATGTTTAATGGCTGATAATAACATCAGTTAAAACGGATTTTGTCACTTATATAGAAGTGAAGGGGAATCCAAAAAATCATCATGAAAAACAACAAAACAATATTTTACTTAGTATTACATACTAATTCAAAAGTATTTTTGGTCAAACCTGTTCTAAAACTGGAATACAATAAGCCCCAGTTTTGCCAGTACCATTTTTAGCTCTTGCAAGGACATCTTTACCACTAAGTGCAATAGGAATAGCAGCCTCTTGTATGGGGGAAGGCTTTTCCCATCCCTTCTCAAAAATGCCCATCAGCAGCTCTCGTTTTAGGCAAAACTCTTCAAACTCATTTCCTCTTGTGTCTGTTACATCCTATAATTGAAAGATACAATAGTCATCAACACAAAATCAATTTTAAAAGCGATAATAGCAAAGGTCTTTGATATACATATACATTTTATTTATTGCATCTGAAAGTATGTCCTGGACCTTAGAGGTTTATTATTATTATATAGCAAGTGACAAGGTAATGTTAATTGTATGATAAAAATAGCTGACCCGGTAGCCTTCGTACTGCCTCCGATAAATAAAGCCTAAACTTTTGTATTTGTTTTTTTATTAAATTTCGAGCATTTTCATATTCATTCACCTTTTAAACCTTTTCTGGACTTCCACAAATAATTCAACATCAAAATTAGCCAAATCGGTTCTCGAGTTTTAGCGAGACTAACGAACAGCAATTCATTTTTATATTATATCGTCGGCTTATTGCAAGAACTCATTAACTGCAAAAAATCACTTAATACGTTTTTATCTATAATGGACTCCTTTAAGACATTCTACAAAATGCAAAAACTCACTAATTTCTATCCAGTCAATTTTAGGCGTTACGGCCTTGCCATAACTGCTACTTTGGAAGTCAGGCATTTACAAAGAATTACAATGCTGCACTAGTCTTTTTTATAAATACATAAATATTTAAACAACATACATATTATACAGAACTCATTTTCACCATATAATTAACTTTATCTAAACAAGTGTAGCATAAATAGCTTAGAATTAACATAACATACCATCACGCCTGTATCCCCGAAGGGTTAGGCAGAGGTGTACCAATGTACACCCACAGTTCGACGGTATGTTTAGGTCCCATGTAATAGGGGGCGAGCCTATTGCCACTAACCGGGCACAAATCCAAACTCCGACCTGCTACTGAGAATTTCATAGAAGAACCCAATAACACCTTGGTCGACTTGGGAAACCTAAGACCTCTAGCGTAGCAGTCGCGCTTAGCACCACTAGGCCAACGAGGCAGCTTAGAATTAGGTTCGATAAAGTTAATTATTTGCAATTTTGAAGAATTTAATTTGTTTTAATGACTAGCACTGTTTTGTTTATTATATTACTTGGCAAGTTTTTACACACCACACACCTTTTCAATGCAATGAATCGACACCTTTGGACTGCAATGTGTCAAGTATATAATTTTCTATTAAAACTTGCCAAGTTACATCATTAAAAAGTACTGAAAATAATAAATGTTATCAGGAAACTGCTAAAAAAACCGGTGTGCGTTTCTCTGACTATTATAATTTTAGGTATTTCTATGTAACGTGATACTTATTCAAAATGTACCTTAAAAACTGCTGGAAATCAAGTGTGCATTCCTATAACTATTTATGATTTGAGGTATTTTTATGGAACTTGGTACTTATTCAGATCTCACTTCTTTTATAGGCGAAGCATTCCCATAGTATCGAACTTGGCAGCCTTTCACATTTATGTTTTTGATGGGATTTCATTTATTTTTGTTAGGTGTAGGTTCTTTATTATTTTTTTATCACTTTTGCTTTAGGAAATGTCTCATTCCACTTAGTTGTAAAATTAGAAATTATTTAGACTATGCGAGAAAAAATAGTCTTTTCATTTTTGTTTGACTGATTTAGCGCACCTAGTGTACCTAGTGACCTGCTTTGCACTTCGTAAATCGTGGGTTCGGTTCCCGCAACAGACACACACAGAGTGGTGAACAATTTTATTGTTCTTGTCTTTAAGACAAACATGTATTGTCTTAAATTGGTATGTATCTAAATTTAAATAAGTCTTATCTCATTTCCACTCCATACCTACTTATAGTAGAACAAAATTACACATTCGTTGTTTTCGAAACTGACTCACACTTGGCCGTTTTCAGATTTTTACTTTATTTCGACCTAAAGACAAACCTTCGAGCCAAATTTCAGGTCGGTACGACCATTGGAAGATAGCCCCATTTAGTTCATCATGACTTCATAGTAGAACAAAGTTACACCTTCGCTATTTTTAAAACTAACTCACACTTGGCCGTTTTCAGATTTTTCCCTTTACTTTGACCTTAAGACCTATCTCCATGCCAAATTTCAAGTCAGTACGACCATTGGAAGTGGTCTAGGTTTTTGATGAGTCAGTGAGTCAGTGAGTCAGTGAGTGTATAGTAAAAATAGCGATTTTCTGACGTCAATATCTCAAGAACTGCTATAGGTAGAATAATGAAATTTTGTATTCTAGACAATTAAGGGGATGTCAACAGACACTCGAAATTTCATATGCGTAGATAAAATATGTTTTGAGTTATAGGGTGGTCGAAATTGGCCCGAAATGGTTCGTGTAATATAACCCACGGCCGGTGTGTCGCCTTTTTTTGCTCGAACTTGGCGGACACACTGCCGTGTGTCTAGATGCTAATTGAAAACATTCAATTTTTCATCACCATAATTATATTTAGGATAATATGGGCAAATCAACATACCACTAACTAATTCGAACTAAAATACCGTTTATATCAGAATATAATAGTTAATATGTCACATAATGACTTCTTGCAATAAGCCGACAATATAGATTCTGTTGAATTGTAATTGGAAATTATGCTGATCAACAAAAAGATTTATAAAAATTGTGTTTTCTTCTTCATGAGAAGCTATACAATAAACTCCAAACTATGGTATGTAATAAGGAAATCATAGTTAGAAAAAAAAAAAATCATTTTACTATTTTATTGACAAGTGTTTTTAAAAACTTTATATTTTATTATATAATATTTAATACAATATTGATAATTACTACTTATTTCTTTTTATTTATACTTAATTGATTGACCATTTAGATAACAGATAACAGGTTTACCATTAAGTACTTCTACTAATACAGTATTGTAATGTACACTTGTAAAATATCACAATTCCAGCCATTACCAATTGCAGTTTTTTTAACAAATTAAATATTTACATCCTGTTTCACTAAAAACCTTTTTTTCATATTTTGCTCATAATGGCAAGGGTTGTCCTACTATATATTTGTAGGCAAATATTTAATTTGGAAATTCTATTTTTTTTGCAATTTAGCTGAGTATCAACAGACCTGCCACATTCGCTAAACTTAAAAGAATATATAGTGTTTAATCAGTACTACATTCGATTTTAATCTCCTTGAGTTGTGCTTTTTTCACAAAAGAATGTTGCAAATAGCACTTTTATCAAATTAGTTGAGAAAATGTTCATTGACATTTTGTAATTAATTTAATAGCATATGAGTAAATCCAAATAGTTTCCATATGTGCAAAAAACTAAAATAATGAACTGTAGCTGTTGAGTTTGAAATACAAATAAACAATGGTAAAAAACTGAAATCTAAAAAACTACACCTAATTTTCAGTTAAATTCATTACTTCCAGGTATAAATAGTAAGTAACGATTTTTGTTAATTTAATGAGAACAGACATATTTTAATATTTGTCAGTATGTTCAATTGAAACTTTTCTGAAATAATCAATATTGTTTACTTCAAAATGATATAAACATAAACAATACAAGATAATGAACTATATTTAACCTAATAAATAAATGTTATCTTTAAAAGTAACAGACTTTTAAAATGTAGCTATAGCAATAGGAAACATTTCGAAATTTAAGAATTAAGAATTAACAAGGTAAGAAAGAAAGAGGGTAAACAGGAAAACTTACACTAGTCTTTATTCTCCTGTCTTTCGGGGGTATTTTTAATTTTGATTTCCAACCAATGTCATCGATACTTTTATCGACATCTCTGTAAAAATATATTATGTTAATAAAAAAAAAACAACTTGCATAACTTGAATTGAAAATATGCAACACAAAGAGATATACAAACCCCTTATTCTGACTGCTCATACTGTTTCCAACGTGATTACTTGAACTAATTCTATTTTCGGTCATCATTTTGCCAAATAATCCCACTAGGGACACGACTAAAATTAGAAACTTAGAATCACAATTCTTTGTCCAAGTCTGACACTAAACAAATTTTACGATAAGTCACTTTTCGACACATAAGCTATTTAGAAGTTTATCACGTTCACCAACTTAGTCCGGGGATATCTGAAACAATAAATAGACAATCTTCAATTATCGGCTCAGTTTAGACGCTTATGCGAGATATACAGTAAACGAGATTACGAGACGCGTCAACAAGCACAAAAATAAGTAGGTACAAATAAATATAAAACTGTTAATTCTGACTTACACAGTCATACCAACAACAACTAATACAAGTTTAACAAAGTAAATGTAATATAATTCTGATTTCAAGAGAACTAAACTGCAAATCAAATATGATTACTGAGATTATACGGGATAAAACTAAGTCGTAGTAGTTTCTTCAAATTTTAATATGGCCGCCAAGAAATATAACGATGACAAGTTGTTAATAACTTAATAATTAGCAAAGTTACTTAACAATTGGAAAATTTAATTTCTACACGGTCGAAGTTAAAATAAAATGCATTAATATCATAAATAAACATTACCTTGATAAAATTCTACAAAAGACGACGACACTCGATACTCGACGACGACATCACAATGTAACCAAAACTGTGTTGCCAACTTACAATACACATTCACAGTATAAACACTAACAATAAACAACAAGACGTAACGATATTTATTACGCAGCATGAATGTGGTCTTAAAACATTGCTGACGAATATTCCATCTGAAATTAATGGCAGCTTTTACATTCTTTTAAAAATACGTGGCAGATTGAAAAAAAGTGCTTTAATAGTCTCATTTCACATCTCAAGATCAGATCTACAATATTTTATCAAGATCTAAATGCATCTTTAAAACCATTTATATACAAAGTATTTTGTATAGCAATATCAATAGCTTAATACATATCAGAATAGTATTTGAGAAATCACATCATTGATGTAGCAAATAGCATTTAAATTCAGTCGGCAATTAGCCATACTATTTGTCTCTATCCCCATACTTTTCCTTACGAAATTAGGTAAAATGTACTAATCTAAGGTCTTGCCTTTTACCGACTGATAAACTTGTACAGAGCATAATCCAGCACTTGAGCCTCGTGTTAGTCAATGGTGACCGAAAGTCGATTAATGTTCTAGTGCTCGGCATTTTTGCAAGTGTTAAAAATAGGACCTATTTAATTTCTGTGATTGAATTTATTTATCTATAATATTGATCGTACGATAGTGACATTTCCCAATAAAATATTTATTTAGTAACAATATTATTGTTACTAATTTATAGGTTGGTTATTCAACTATTGGAAACTGGCAACCGAAATCGTTAATTTGTCTGTCAAGTCAACTGGTGTTGCAGTCTGTTGCAGTACTTGCAGTTCAGTTAATTCAGTTCCTGGTAGTTTAGTGTCAGACGTCAGTCACAGCATAGACAAAGAGTAAAGTAATATAGAAGGAAGTCACAGAAGACCATAAAAGGCTATGGACTGGCCATACCTATACTTCTGTGTTTGAAAAAACAAGAACGCGCGCATATAAAATGACCGCCTTTAAAAGGTTGTTTTTGTTAGAGCTTCATGGACAGACATCGAAGTAGACATTTAACTAATGTACAATTGCGGTACAAGGCACTGAGAGTTATGGAAGCTTAATTAGGACATAATTATAATTAGGAGTCGTGACATAACTTTAATGTAAGATGAAAATTTAAAACATGTGAAGTTTCATAACTGCTTAATAAAAACACATTATTTTGTAATTTAATTAAACTGCCTCGTTGGCCTAGTGGTGCTAAGCGCAACTGCTACGCTAGAGGTCTTGGGTTCGATTCCCAAGTCGACCAAGGTGTTATTGGGTTTTTCTATGAAATTCTCAGTAGCATGTCGGAGTTTGGATTTGTGCCCGGTTAGTGGCAATAGGCTCGCCCCCTATTACATGGGACCTAAATATACCGGCGAACTGTGGGTGTACATAGGTACACCTCTGCCTAACCCTTCGGGGATACAGGCGTGATGGTATGTTTATGTATGTTTGTTTTATTATTTTGTACTGGTTGGAATCAAATCAAATGTTTATTTCGTAAAATATGGGTACAGACAGATGGAATAAAATGTATAAAAATCTTAGTTAGTCGTAATAAAATCAATTCAACGATGTGAAATACGAGTGTATTAATAGATGTTTTACAAATAAAAACTCTTTTGTCTTTTTATCAGTTTAGACTCAGACTTAGGCTGTCTGTGGAATAGGCTCCTCTGGTTTCGATACTCGTTGCTCAAGAAACGACGTGATTGAGAGTTTTATTAGTCAATATAAAAGTACTCTGTGGTTTTAGTTGAGTGGTTGAGAGTGTTTTTAGCTTCAAACTATTGTTTTGTAGTTTAATACAAAGAGTAAAGTAATATAGGGGGAAAAGAGTGCCCTCTTACGTGATAAAATTGCAAACTCATTTGACAGTGCGCCATCTACAAATTGGCCCCAAACTAATCACATACCCACACACACACACAGTTAAGCGTACGTTTGTGTGTGTTTATGCATGTTATGTTATCATTTCTAATAGAACGTTTCGTCCTATCATAATACAACAATTTCAGAGTAAGTTCACAATAGTAAGGGGGAGGAACATAAGGCTCAACTCCAAGCACTTACTTTTGGTAATTACACTGAAATACAACAATACGGATCGGGAATTACAAAATGCGTATACGCAGAATGCAACAAACCGCCATATTGTGAATTTGTGATTGATAATTTTCAGTTCAAGAACTGTCACTATATATACATCCTGAGTAGAATCTGGCACCAGGTCTTTTTAAATAAAGTTAGTATTTGTATTTTATTAAGTTGTATTTCATTTATGTGTGTATTTCAATTTATAAGAAAATTTTAATATTTTTCTCAAACTTATTTCCAATTAATTTTACATCAATAATTTTATAAACAATGAAAAAAATTGACAGTGAAATAGCGCCATCTGTAATAATTTAATGTACCCGGTAGATAGTAAATAGTACTGGGGCCAACTTTTAGATGGCGACTCTTCGTTTACTTCGCTGTCAAAATGTACTGAGTGTCACCCCCCTGGTTTAATAATACAAATATTACTACTGTTTTATCTGTGAATACAAATACGTACTAGAGATGTTACGCATGTGATAAATAGTGATAATACGATAATACTTACTAAAAAAATAATAGTTACAGTGACAAGAATATTAGACTCAATTAGACTGTAGCTATGGGCTACCTTTTTAGAAATTACTATACCTTTGCACTGCAGCAATAAATAAGCTACAGCGCAGCACAAGGCTAAAGAAATAAATAATTAAAGCTTAAGAAAAGAATATTACTCTAGCTGGACAAATTGAAATCAACTCACTACAGAGAACCTTTAGTTAACCTAACCTAGTGCTTTGTTTTTATGTTACATTACTGTATACAGAGCGTTGTTTGCACACATCACAAAATAAAACTAGGATATTAAGTACAATTTTATACAATATTGGCTGTATTTCGTTTGTGATTTCCTCGTGAACTATTCAGAGCCATGTAAGTATTCTGAAAACCAAGCTGTTTTTGATAAACATCAAACAACAAACATTATATTATTATTTATCACATAACATAATATACTAAATCAAAAGTTTATCTTTGCTTATAATACATATAGGTTGTGCTGCATGATTTTGTGAAGCTGCATAAAATTATTTCACAATGTTATTATTTTCAGGACGGAATATTGGAAGTCACAAGCTAGAAAATATTGCGAATTTTGCAAATGTTGGTTCGCTGATAATAAAGTGGTATGGTATCTTACTTCGTATAATTCAAAAACTTATTCCTAATATTCCAACTGCATAGTAAAGGTCACCATGTTCGCTACCACTGTTTAATATGCTGCAGATTTATCCCTGCCTAGGACAAATATTTGTTTGATACAGAAATACATGTCTGTTATTTGTTCTTTATGCAAGATAATTGAAAGTTTATACTTCTTTCAATACAGGAATTTAATACCCTAGAAAGGAAACTGAATATTCACAAAAAAAAAACTATTTACATTTGAGTTAATAATAATAATACTATTTGAGTTGTAAGTTTATGTTTACTACTGTAAACATAAACTTTTGCTACTATGTTTAGTTGCTTACTTTCAAAGAAAATTATATTTTAGTATATTTTTTTTTAAATTGGTACTAGCTAGAATATTAAGACTATTGTACTATGTTTACATAGTTGCCTTAAAGTTACACATATATCTCACATATCATTTTGCCTTCTTCTATGCAAAAAAGGGCCACTCATACAAAAATGTTCCTGCTTTTACTGTCATCATTTATTCCCATTTTTTATATTAGAATGAGGAAGATGTAAATAAAAAAAAACCGCATTTTTATTGGCTTATCGAAAAATGTAGGTGAATAAAAAAATAACTGCGAAAAAATTATGTCGATATCTCAAATAGTTATTTTTTTATTAATTTTTCAATTTCGTAACTCCCGATAAATTTTTGAGCCGGCCGAGAATCTGTCGTGACGTCACATCACCCTACCGCAGGCGACGGGCGCTCGGACTGGCCGGTAGTTATTTTAAAATTATGATACCTCCTGAGATGTTGATTGAAATCAAGTAATGTCGAAGACAATTTTGTTCACAATTAAATACTTGTGATTAATATCACATTTATTTGTATAAGGATTAATATTATTTTGATAAAACGTCTTCGCAAATAATTTATTAATTTAGAACTTTTATTTCCATAAAAATACGGTTATAGTAAGTAAATCTTGAAAGATAGCCATATGTCGTCCCTGACTTTTTTTTAGAACTTTTAAAGAGGAACAATTTCGTCATGCATGATTTTTGCCTAACTTTAACTGTTTACGCTGCGCACGCAACGGAAGGTCACAAATAGGGATATTTTTCCGTTTTTGTTACATTTTCCGTTGATGCTTCGCCCTATTGGGTGCAGCGTAGTGTTATAAAGTCTGAATCAGTAGTTCCTAAGATTAGCAAGTTTAATCAAACATACTCTTCAGCTTTATAATATCAGTATAGATAGGTAGATTTCTCATGTTGAACATTTTGCTCATGTTCGAGAACATGAAAAGCAGCGGAATGCTAAATATTCAGTAGTATATGTGCCCCAATGTTTTACAAAATCCCCTTTTAAAATAAATAAAATTTAAACTTCCTATTGCATTATCTAGCTGTGACTGAAAGTTCTGTCAAAATCGGTCCAGCCGTTTCAGAGATTACCCGGAACAGGCAGACAGCCAAACAAAAAAAATAAAACATGTTTTTTTACGTAAGTATGTACCGTATTTGTAGTTAGTGTAATGCTGTTAATATGAAATTACAAACACACTTCAGGTTAAGATATCTATGATAATATAAGAAAGAGGCAAGATTTATTGATTGCTTCTTTGTTTGCATTGAATAGGCTCCGAAATTATTATACCGATTTAAAAAAATATTTCATCGTTGATTAGCTACACTATCGTTGAGTGAAGTAGCCTATATTATATTAAAATAAAAATAGGGATCCTTACTAAAACTCCAATAATGCAACCCGAGGTGCAAATAAATACCTTAATTTTTTTTACATCGCGCGCGCTCTTTTACAGAACACATCATTATCTACAAAAAATGTCGCGACAGCATATGTCTAACTATTATACTTATAAGTGTTCTTTCATTTAAAAAAAATTGCAGTGACGTCGCTGGAAATGGCGTACCTTGTGTTTGACCTTGGTATTAATCCTTATCAAAATAATTTGCTTTATATTTAAGACTGCTTTAATACCATTAAATAACTTGAATTTTTCAATTCGGACATTACATTCGAAAGATAACACGAGTTCAAAAGTGTAAGTATTAGAAAAAAGTCCCTTGGTTAATGGTGCCCGCTCTCTCCGCTCGGCTAACTATACGATGTAGACGTCACTGGAATACGGGAAGGGAGTAAACGTTAAGAAATAATAAAATATAAAATGTAATAGAAAGATACATAAACAATAATAATCCAATTTTCTTTATAATGAAATTTAATGTACCTACTCTTTTTTCGTACCCCATTCAAAAAGGTATTTGTGTGTGTGTGTGTGTGTTAAAATTAATATATTTTAAAATGTTTGTTAAATACTCGTGCGAAGCCGGGACGGGCCGCTATAGATAGAAATAAAGTTTTAGCATTATTTTTGACATTGAAACGATCTTTGCAACAATGACGACTTGTTCTTCCTTTTCATTAATTTACAACACGTACACATACGTACACGAGCACATACTTTTTTTTTGTCATTTCGGGCACAAATCGGTTTTCAGTTTCTAATATAAATTAATTTTAAACACAAGCTTCAAATTTAGCTAAGCTCACAGTAATAGTGTAGACTTATGAAACAAGCCCAAACGCGATGCGATTACGTCATTTAGTTAGAGAGTTCCTCTGGCCACCTTCTGGCGCCATCATCAGATCAGCTTGAAAGTACTATCAAATTATATTGTCATCCAAACTTAACAGATATACAAAATTTCAGCTCAATCGGTTAAAGATATCTGTTTCAAAATTAAGTTGCAAGATTCCACTCGTAGCTGTAGGTACAAACGTATACATTGAATGTTAAATATAAGCTTGTAAAGATATATTTTTTGGCGTGCTAACTGTTGTTTTAGTACAAAGAAGACTATTCAGTAACTATACGCTAGTCTTTTTTCCATATTTAGCAAAATCTAGAAAAATATGCGAGTAACTTAAAAATACTGCACGAGATCGTATGTACGGGAGCGGAGGACGGGCGTTGTGACGTCACGCGTTGATCGGGCGAACCAAAACTAAATTTAAGAATGCCCGACTTTAAAAATTCGTAAAAAATAGAGTTTTTGAGATATCGCTAAAATTTTTTCACCATTGTTTTTCTAATTTTTAGTTTGATTTTTCTAGATGATAAAAAAAACATGCTCATCTTCCTCATTAAAGATTAAGTAAATAGTATATACATATAGACTTATTATATATATTAATAGTATATGTATAAACTATAAAATGTTTGTATGCCATGTTATGGAAGAATATATTGGAATTTCCTGCTGTAAGACCTTTTTGTACCATACTCTAGTAAATAAATAATTTTGATTTGATTTGATAAGCTAAACTTAACCAATAACCAACATTAAAAAATGCTTCTATAACTAAGTTCTTCAAAATCTACTTTAAAATTTTCAGATGTAGTAAACATAAACTTTGAAGATTTTTGTAGTTAATAGAACTGAGATTAGCTATAATTGATCATAATCATGTGCACCTGTAAAATATGCCATAAATAGAATCATACACTTTTTTTAATTAGAACTAATTATCAAATCTTATTTATTTCAGTCTATTTCATTCCACGAAAATGGTAAGCGACACAAAGAAAATGTTCAGAAACACATATCCCAGCTCAGTAAGAAAAGTGCAAAAGAGTTCAAGCAAAAAGAGAAGATTGATGATGATATTAAAAAAATGGAAGCCGCTGCTATGGCTGCCTACTTGAAAGATGTGAAAAACAATGCTGACATAACTTCACAGGTATGCTATAACATATTTTCAATTTAAACAATCCAAGCTTTGAAACTGCTAATGCAAAATGAGGCAAACCTAAGAACATCAGTGCTCAAAGGTGCACTATAGAATACATTCTAATTCTACTTAGAGGCATATGTGGCCTAAGATCTTACGGTTTTTTCTATGCTACTTCAGCACTATAAACGGGGATTTGGATACATAGATGTCTGTTACTGCAAGCACATACTCAATTACATGGATATACATAGGATTTGAAGGCCCAGTTAGTCTACTATATTTTGGGTATCTACTATAGCTAAGTTACCCTTAGATGAGGCCAACATTGTACCTATTTGCAAATGAATTAGTTTATTCAATCTTCTGCCTAGATTATGAGCTATTGGCCAGTAATCGATATAAATGGACTTCTCGACATGCCGACCGCTCTCGTTCGTCTCGTCCGCTTGATTTTTGTTTTGTCGATCCCTCGAAGACGAAATGCTTCAAACAATTCTTGACTTTGTGAACATAGAACATTAAAATCCTTATTACACTTCCAATCCCACTCCACTGACTTCTATTCCTACTCCTTTACCGTTCACGCAGTAAGACTTTGGAACTCGCTTCCGCCTAACATCCGTGATTCCAAATCTCTTTTCATTTTTAAGAAACGCATTAATGAATATTATCTCTCCTCATAATTGAGTTATATCTTAATATATATAAATCTCGTGTCACAATGTTTGTCCTCAATGGACTCCTAAACCACTTAACCGATTATAATAAAATTCGCACACCATGTGCAGTTCGATCCAACTTGTGAGATAGGATAGTTTAAATCTCAAATTATAGTCGCAATTTTAAGAAATTGACGCGGACGAAGTCGCGGGAATCAGCTAGTATGTATATATATATATAAAAAATTTATATATTTTAGTTATACTTATTGTTTGTGTATTTGTATGTATTTATATGTATGTTTTATAATTTGTAGTTTTATAAATTGAGTCGCACACTCTGACTGCCAATATTAACGACTTCTCCTTTCGCGGGTCTGCTGGCAGAAATTTCTATAGAAATAAGCAGCACCTTTGTACATCAGTTTTAAATATGTAATATTATTTGTTAATGTGTTGTGTGTACATAAATGATTAAATCTATACTTATAATAAATCTGTAGAAGTGAAAATTCTGTACATTAAAAATATCAAAAAAATAAATGGCGGGGGGTGTTACTAGACCGACAACGAACCCAAAAGTGTGAAAAAAAAAAATTTGTCTGTCTGTTTGTTCAGGTATCACGCAAAAACTACCGGTTCGATTACGATGAAACTTGGTATAATTATTCTTTATTATCCTGGGCACCACACTGGGTAGTTTTTTTCCCGGAAAAATATAAACAATAAAAAACAAACTTAATTTTGCGGTTAAAAACTCATTGATAAGTTTCGTCATCCACGCGAACGAAGTCGCAGGCACAGCTAGTAAATAAATAAATAAATAGAAGTCTATTGTTAATAACAATTAACAGCAAGTAGTTAACTTTTGTTTATTTCTCTCGTTTTTCAGAGTATAAATGAAATGATAAGTCAGAGTGGCGGTAGTGGTGATACGACTATCGTAGTGGCTACCACACCTGCGAAAAAGGCTGTCTGGAATGAAGTGAAAAGCGAAGATGGCAGCTCTTATTACTGGAACACTGTAACAAATGGTATGTTTTTTTACTGTTCATCATACTTTGCTGCAAATACATAATTACCAGGCCTCCGTCACTCCATGTACTTGCGCGCTATAATTACCTACCGCTCGGCCGAGCGGTCTCGGGCCGTTTGCGGACCAAATTCAGTGAGGTTTTCGCAAGCGAAGCGCACGCACGTTGTTAATTTTAATAGTTCCATTTGTTCGTACGCTTACCTACGATGCCGTCTGGTGCCTTATGTGCTGTAGATGGGTGCAAATCAAGTAAAAGAAGGGATAAGATTTTTTTATTTTACCTACACGCTGATGCACGGTCAGAACCAATTTATAAATAAAAATATTTTAGAAACGATACAATTTTAAGCTGCCACATATAAGTCAGAACATATTCACAGTTCTCAAAAACATGACACAAAAAGTTATGTAAATTTAATTTTATCGAAGCGGCAGCCCTGCGATTGCTGTGGGATCGCGCGGTGCAAAGCAATCACAACTGTACGCTTCGGCATTTAGGCACATTTTAGCATGCAGCGGTTGCTAACGCGACGGAGTAGGCTCTTATAGCAGTAGGTATTGGAAATTTTCTACTGAGTGAAGTATCTGTTACGTAGTAACTATTTAGTAATCTGTGTAATTACTACGTGTGAACACTTTGTCTGCCTTTTTTTTTTGTGGTTATTAACTCGTAATCATATCGGTCATTTTTCATTTTAATCCTAATAGAAGGAGCAACATCAGCCAAAATGATGTTAAAACAATTTACTTTTACAGATACCACTTGGGATACTCCAGATGAGTACGTATCAATAGCAGATCAGGAAAAGAGTAAACTAAAAGAAGAATCACAAGACAAGAAAAAACAGAAAATAAAGTGAGTAAATAATAAAATATTTATAAACCAATAACTGTCCCACTAAAAAGTCAATTTTACGGAGAAGGAACAATCTTTTCATTAGAATAAAACTACTTTGTTTTATATTTCTTGTAATGGTGTTTAATAACACATGGGATCAATTAAAGAAAAATATATTGCTAGAGTTAACAATAATTTGTGTAAATTATTATTTATAGTGTCATGTTTGATGCAGAATTTGATAAATATTTACTGATTTTCCAGAAAACAGCAACAAAAACAAGCTCAAGAGGAAGTGAATAAAGAAGTCAATGCTCATTTAGCAAGAGAGAAAATGAGAGAGCTAGCAGTGCCTAAAGATCCACCGCCGCCTAGAAAACTGACGAACTACGGGCCGCCACCGCGTGCTACCAAACCATACGGCTCATGGACTCCAGTTGTTACTGAGTGAGTAGTTTAAAAGCTTAATGCTTTCTCTTATCATTCTATATCAGAAATTACAACAAAGAACATGGCCTATAAGAAACAACACTAATGTTAAATTCACTAGTGAACCCCACCTAGTTGGGGATATCTTGAAAAATAAAATCATAGTATTTAATTTCTCCCCAGACCCTATTGCGTTGAGTGAGCAAAATGCAAATAACTAGGATAAAGTATTTCGTTGTTTCCTCGAATGTAAGTCATCAGGAGACAAAATAATTTTAGTAATTGTTTTATTTACAGGCCTACAGAAAACGTGGACCTTCAGTTACCAGCACCTGGGAAGGAGTTACCGCCGCCACCAGTAGTAATGGAACCAGAAGTCATTCAATTCAAAGAGAAGCGCGTACAGTCGCTCGGCGATGAGCCCGTCGAGTTCAAAAAACGGAAATTCAATAACACCAAAAGAAACATGCGTCAGAAGGTAGATGATTAATGATGGTTGTTAATAAAACATGTAAATAAAATCAGATATTTTTTATTTTGTTGCAACCTTACGCTATTGTTATTAACAAAAACCTTTAGTTCATTTCAGTTTGGACTTACGACTGTCCTCTAATTTTATAGAAATGAGCAAGATACCGATGGCCGAATCAGGGCCATTCTAACATTTAAACTTGATATTTGAATTTGAACTTAATAACCTAGGTATTCAACTATTCATAGACAGATAGTTTATCAAGATATAGTATGTCATATTCCTAGTCAAAAAATATACTTATCTGCGGATGGGTTAAATGGTTATAAACTAAAATGACTAGCGACGTATTTAAGATTATTTACTAAAACCTTCCTCTTGAGTCACTGTCCATTGGTGAAAATCATATAAAAATCCGGTCTATAGGTTTTGAGTTTACCTATCGTGTTGAGACGGACATTTTTTGTTTTACAATAATAATAATTCCTTGGGACAACTCACACACAGCCATCTGATCTCAAACTAGGCAGAGCCTGTGCTAGGACAACCACACTACTGATAATACTATACATCATATTTTTTTCTAAATACACAACATAAGATCATGCTCATCACAAAAATATTTGTCCTAAATGGGAATCGAACTCACGACCTACGTTTTAGCAGTCAGAGTCACTATTATAACCACTAGACATACAGTCACGGTGAAAATATGTATAAAAATATAATTTTAGATAGATTTACTTAATATAAAATATAGTGTCGCGAATCTACTATAGATACTTACCTACAATCGGGAATCACAAATCTAATCCTTAGGTAGGTACTCTATAGCTTATAGTACAACTACATTCCTACCAGGTACCTCTCTTGACTCCTGCCGATTACCATCTAAGTATTAGAATCGTTATAGTGGTCGGTAGCTATAGCTACATACTACTACCATTGCAATGGTCTTGACAAGCTTCATGTTTAGGACTAGGAGTGTCGAGTGCGCCGTGATATGTATAATAATCATAGATTATAAGATGCTTGTCAAAGTGTCTTCGGAAGTACCTACCTATGTAGTTGTAATACTTGGATATATATAGTAGAAACAATTACACAATGTAGATTATTAGATTATTTATTATTATTAGATAAACAAATCGGGTCAATATTAGGTACTTATGTTCCTACCTAACTACCTAGATTATCGCAACTACTACCTTTGCAGGAATAACTTATATCTACCATCAATAGCAATTAAGTATGTATAGGTACTTATAGGTATTCGAAGGTAACCTATGCGACATTTTAAAGAAAGTTTTCTCCAACATATTGTTCAAGCAGCATTTTAATTTTCGATATTTTTCTGGCGTAAGTATCAAACCGGACACCTTATAGATTCAATTAAAATTTGTGGAAGGGATACAAAAAAAAAGTTAAGGAGATTAAATTCATACTTTTTGTTATTATTCACCTTTGCAGTTTGTAAGTATTCGCTTTATGATAGAAGGGTTCCCCCCATTAAACAACTTTATAATTCGTTGTTTTGTGCGTATACATAAGTAGGTTCCTTCTCATTTAAGTACCTAGCTACCCATGTATTTTTTTTTTTATGTTGAGTTTTTTGGTAAAGTGTCTTGAGCAAAATTTTATAAGTTGACAAACTGTGTGACAAAATGGCCTTCAGCCAGAAAAATAGAATAACTAAATATAGGTAAGTATAAAGATACCTATAGTTGCTCTGTCTAACTTCAAATCTAGGTGGAAACCAAGATACTACCTAAACGTGTAGGTATTTTGTATTTATTAATGTAAATTTAATGTAAATTGTTCCTTGACGATGACAGATGTTCTTGCTCTTCATTAATTATACAAATGCAGGAGGTATAAAGTATCTGCCTACTAATATTCATAATCTATGTAGGTACTCGTAGGTACACCCAAGTATGTAGGTAGCGTAGGTATCTTTAAACTAAAGCTGATAGGTACCTGTCTCCAGGCTATAGGTCACACCAATCTATATATACATATAATAAATCTGTAGAAAAGTCATTTTTGTACATTGAAGAAATTTAAAAAAAAAATAGCCAGCGTGTTAAAGGATAACTAACAGAACCCATTTCCATCATTTTTGAAATTTTTGTCTGTTTGTGTACACATCACGTAAAATCTACGAATTCAATGCAGACAATGTTTATATACAAAAATTATACGCAACTTGAGGTATAACTTAGTTTTTGTTTCATCGAAATCGGTTTACTCTATCAAAAGATATGATTAATTTAGTGAGTTCAAGAAGTAAAATATTACAACACGCAATTCAGTAAGTATACTTAGTACTTGCAACGACATCTAAATTACAACTCTCTTTTGCCGGGGGTCAGATTTTATGTTACAGTATCAAACATAAATTACTTAATCGAATGGTGTAAAAATTTTAGAGGTTGTTTTCAAGAAATCGTAGATGGTTGTTAGCTATGTTGAAACATGCTATTGAATCTAGCTGATAAGGGGTGGAGCTTTAAATTTCCAAAATCATTTTCTCAACTGCACACACAAATTGGCATTATTGACAGATAAACAAGAGGGTAACCATGGCAGACTGAGGTAGCCATAGCAATCTTCAATTTGATTAGTACCTATATTTTAGTGAACTAGCTATCGAAGTAAACAGCTTGGCGGTTGAACGATTGGAAATGAGTGATCTTGCTGCAAGTTCAAATCCGGTTGTTAATGTTTGTATTTTTTTTTCATGCGTCCATTTTCTTATATAAGTTTGAATTTTTTGATACCCAAGTTCAAATTTCAGTAGAGCTAACTTTTTTGTGTTTTACTAACGTATCTTTATTAAGTAAAAAAATTTTTGTAACATTTTGTTGTATTTTTAGTCGCAATAAACGACATCTTTGAGTCGTGAATTTTTTCTCAACCGATATATAAACTTACAATTATTTAGTGTTTGTATTTACTAATCTCCGTAGGTAAGTTTGTTCCTCATTGCTGATCATGGAGGAACAAACGTGCATGGCATATACCGTAAAGTGATTCAGGCGTAAATGTCCTGGCCATTTGCTTGGAAATTTACGCATTCGCTTCTGACTTGAAAACGTAAGCTTCCCCATAGATCACTTTATAGTTGGTTAATCTTGGCTTTAATCCACTTTTTAACTATTTTTCCAACATAATGAGTAATGTTTTCTATTGGTCATCTATATATCTATACATATAATAAATCTGTAGAAAAGTCATTTTTGTACATTGAAGAAATTGAAAAAAAAATAGCCAGCGTGTTAAAGGATAACTAACAAAACCCATTTCCACAATTTTTGAAATTTTTGTCTGTTTATATGTTTGTTTGTGCGCACATCACGTAAAATCTACGAATTCAATGCAGACAATGTTTATATTTGTGGCCTATCGGACGCTGGACAGTTGTGGAAAAATATAAAGACGCGTTTGCCGAAGATTTTTTGAGACAGCAAAATAGAAATAGTCAAACTTCTAACCAAGTACGTGAAAGCTGCCATAATAGGTCTTTGCTGGCTATACAAGATATAGATTACAAGTATAGGAGGAAACCCCCTCAGTCAATACGGCTTGCCAACACCGACAGTTGGTGGGGAACGAATTAATAGGGAGTATGTATCTGAAATAAATTACAACCCCGAGGAGTTAGCAGAAATATTGCGAAATGGCTGTTCAAAGGAGATTGACACGGAACAGGTCCCTTTTGTGGTATCATGAGCCTGATTGGAATAATAACTTAAAAATATTATTTATTTTTTTGTGTACAGGGTAGTTTTTATACAATTTCTTTTACCCTGGGAATAAAGTTAAAGTTAATTAATAATTAAACATTACGTCGACATCCGTTTGATTCAATGTAGTCTGTGGTTTGATTGTTATACAAAAAAAAGTTGCCAGGTATCAAAGAATTAAATAACTAATGACGTTTTTTAATCAATTGAGTAATCGATATCAATTTAAAACGATAAATGAAACAATAAAAAGAAACATTATTTTTATTTAATTTATAGTTTTGATTTGTTTTATTTATTTTGGTACTTATACATAGACTGCTGTTAACTAATTATACATTTTTTATCATATATAAACGTAAATTCTACACCATCTATGAGTCTTTTTACTGTGCTGCTATTTTAATTACATAAAGTATACATATTCTCATCTCCATAATGATGTACAGGATAGGTTAGGTAGGTAGTATGCTTACTTAACCATAGAGTAAGGAGGAAATGTCAATGTCAATTTCTAATTATAACCTAGATTTTTACAACAGAAAAACGATGATATCTCTTGAACCAGGATGAATAAATGAAAAATGGTTTCTGATTATGAAAATACTATGTTTTTACTATTATGTAAAATAAAAATCTTCAGGGCACAACGATTTTCCACTGGGACCCAGCTTGCCTTACAAATCGGGCAATCTCCTTTGGGTTAGGAGAAATACTGTTTTTAGATGCACCTGGTGGAACAGGTAAAACTTTCCTCACTAAAGTTATCTTGGCTCAAATAAGGAGCCAAAACAAAATTGCCCTTGCCGTCGCCTCCTCAGGAATAGCTGCCACTTTATTACCAGGAGGAAAACTGCACATACAACATTTAAAACACCAATCGACTTGGAGCGCACAGAAAACCCTGTTTGCAACGTGTCTCGCAATAGTGATAAAGCAATATTTTACGCGCTTGCGTCCTGATCGTTTGGGACGAGTGTACGATGGCAAATCGTAAAGCTGTGGAAGCTGTAGATAGAACGTTGCGAGATATAAGACAAAATGACCGACCGATGGGAGGCTTAACTTGGTGCTATTCTGTGAAGACTTCAGGCAGACACTCCCTATAATACCCAGAGGAACGAGGGCCGATGAAATAGGTGCCTGTTTAAAGAGCTCTATTTTATGGCGTGGTATCATATTAACTAATTTGAGCTTTAATATGCGAGCATATTTGGGAGGTGACGCAAACGCGCAGGTCTTCTCAAATTTACTACTTCAAATTGGTAACGGCACATACCCGACTCAAGAAGGTGGTAAAGTAACTTTAGTCGAGAGCCTGTGTTCTTCTGTTACCTTACAGCAGGAACTCATTTCCTCTGTATACGGAGATCTATCAGAGATCTCGAACCATGACGCTGCTTGGCTATGCCAACGAGCTATTTTGGCACCTCGCAACGACCAAGCAGCAGCAATCATTTCTCAAATATTGGTACATGTAACAAGAGTTACTTTCGCATTTATAATATTAGTTTGGATTAACACGGTTTTGGAAGAAGGAGATGCCACCCATTATCCAGTAGAGTTTTTAGACTCTCTAAATACACCAGGTCTTCCAGCACACAAAATTTATTTAAAAGTCGGAGTACCAATCATTCTACTCAGAAATTTAAGTCCGCCAAAACTATACAATGGCACTCGGCTGAGAGTAACAAATCTCCAACGAAATGTCATCGAAGCCGAAATCTTAACAGATTGCGGCTCCGGTGATGTTGTTTTCATTCCCAGGATACCCATGATTATCCCCAATAATTTTCCGTTTACTTTCAAACGTGTGCAATTTCCTGTTACGCTATGACTATTAATAAAGCCCAAGGCCAGACGTTATCCGTTGCGGGTGTAGACCTTACTTTTGATTGTTTTTCACACGGCCAACTCTATGTTTCTCTATCACGTGTTAGCACCCCAAACAACCTTTTTGTATATGCTCCGGGTAATTCCACCGCTAACATAGTATATAGAGAAGCATTAACGTAATCAACTGTACCAAAGTCAGGATCATTATTCGCAAATTCTTTATTGTCCAAAAAAATACTATACCACCTTCTTGAGTGAAGTATTTATGTATATAGCCTACTCTTATCTACACGACGTTGTTTTGTTTTCGACAACCACGCAAACGAAGTCGCGGGCACAGCTAGTCTGAAAATAAAATACCTTCCTATTATTGCAATAAATGCAAATCTTAGTTTCTAATTAAAATTATTTAGATATCTATCTAAATAAAATGTATCTAGTTACCTACAACTGAGCAACGCGTACCTACGTATAAAGTCGTGGGCAAAAGCTGTACGATATACCTACCTAATGAATAATATAAGTAAATATATTAGTAAGTAGTTACAAAAAGATAAATAAATATAAGACACGAACCGACAATAGTGTTTGTATAAACATTTTTTCCAGCTATTAATCAGGCGTCGAATTTTCTACGCGTCTATTGTCACACTATGATCCGGGACCGATATGGAAATGAAGTACTATTAACTGTTAATGCGACATTGTGTATAAGATTTTTTTACATCCTATTTGCCGCATGTTGAGGACGGTCGGAGGATCATTAGTTTTTCCAATCACGGACGGGACGCCGGACCTCGGGCTCCGTATATAAGATGGACGGCAGCGGGAGACGCCATGACATCCACACTCGCAT
The DNA here is from genome assembly GCA_905475315.1 of Autographa pulchrina. Classification (NCBI taxonomy): domain Eukaryota; kingdom Metazoa; phylum Arthropoda; class Insecta; order Lepidoptera; family Noctuidae; genus Autographa; species Autographa pulchrina. Next base: position 10,398,783 of record FR997768.1, read on the forward strand.
TCATCGACATCAGTCCCGTCTAGTGATCTACTAGATCTTCTTCAGTGAACTGTTAAAGACGCTGTTCAACATGTTCAAATTGGTAAGTTTATTTACATTTATAAAAATATTTAATGTTTAAATTACTACATTGAACTTTGTAAAAAAAAACAATTATTATAAAGTGCCTGTGTTGATATTTTGATAAATTAGGTAAACGTAAAAATCTGCCACTGTGATTTATCCCATTGATTTATAATTATTATTTGCACGTAAAATATCATACTTCTCCCTACTTCTAATTCTTGGCTCAGCTGACTCAGCTATGATAGCGCAATCTTATTAAATTAGGCATACCATTGGCATTTTACGAGCGTTATCCGATGGTTGCGCAGGAGAAAAGCCAAAGCTCGTAAAGCGCAAAACAGTCAGAAAACACAGTGAAACACGCGTGAAGTTGATACGTTTATATCTTACATCTCTTGTTTGTTTTCTAGATGATGTTGATCTTCGCCGCGGCGATGCTGCTGAGCCCTGCCGTGGCTAAGCCCCAGGTGCTGTTGGACTACGGGTACTACCCGGCCGCGTACTACAGCAGTCCTCTGGCCTACACCTATTCCTACCCTTACGCGTACGCCTACAGCTACCCGTTAGCATACTACTAGGAATAGCATATTATGGTCTACCACACTAGTGTAACGGCTCACGAAATTGAACAATGCTTTGTTATAAATAAAGGCAATGCCAATATCGTATAGTTCCCACTTATGTGCTATCGACTGTACTTTTCACTACTCTTAGGCCGCCAAATTATGTTCACAATGATATTGTATAATTGGTTTTTACGGTAGATACATATGTAGTAGCTGTACCTACCTACCTAAATTAAGAACAGTAAAGGTGTAATCAATATTTAAAGGCAATATTAGTCAACCAAACATTATAACAATGTGTGATATATTATTTACATATGTGTGACTCGAATATTTAAATAAATCTATGTATATTAAATAAGCTTGTATGTTTTATTGAGTTTCTATGAATTCGGTAGAGTACCAATGTAGTCATAGGTACATACTCTACACTTAACTTGCACCTTCTCCAAATGAAATTTTCATAAAAGTCAATACAATCCGTTAATGTAAGGCCTGCTAGAACATTTTTTTATTTAAAAGCGATAATTTAATAAAACGCTGCTTATTGTAAATAAATGATGCATATTTTATGCTTGAATGGTCCCGCTAATATAAATGCAAAAGTGTGAATGAATCTGATCTACATAACAATTAAATATCTATAGGATGAATAGCAGCACGTACAATACAAAGTAGGTTCGTATTATTATTTAAATAACTACTAGGTACTACATCAGCTATCAATGTTTTAGAATTCTGAAGATATTTTAAAATTAAGGTTTGTCTGTGTTTTTTTACAAGCCTTGTCTGTTCTACTGCAGAGCAAAAGCCTCTCCACCTCTCTCTGTCTGTTGTGTATCAGATTTTGTATAAAGAGTGAAGGTTAAGCTGCAATTATTGCCTCTGCACAAGATATATCTAGCACCTAATAAGATAGATAGCAACTAAATAAGAAAATTCGCATCATAATCGGGCCATTCGTTAAGCAGCCCGACGGACAGACACATCTAAATTACAAAACCCCTCTTTTTACGTCGGAGTTTAAAAACATGTTTTAACATAGCTGTAATAATTATTTACTATCAAACACTAATTACCATATTGTGCTTATAGTATTTTAAGCAGCCTTCTCGTGCATTTGGTACCCTCTAATTCATAGATCGATTCTTATTAACTTACTTGTCATATTTCATTAAATATGGCTAAAAATGACGTGACTGCCATTGCAGTCGCGTCATTTATAGTCACCGTAACCACACATATTACATGCAGCGGATTATTGATTGAGATGACATAGTCAATGACACAATAATCGTAGCAGGTATTCACAAGGCCACACTTATATCAGTGCGCGGTCTCATTTGTATGCCAGCACGGATACACCATACATTGACATCACAATGCTAACTAATCCGTCTTTGGGAACTTTATCGTTATCTTGTGTTGTCAATTGTCATCGAACAAGGAAAATGCACAATCGATAATTATAACAATTCGATAATCGATACCAATAAATCGATTATCGAAATAATTGTTATGGTTTATGAAATCTGAAATCAAAATAATCATTACCTACATATGATATGAATTGTAAAGTTTCGAAACTATAGGTAGGTTTAAAATTTATACTCAGACAGAAGGCTAGTTCATATGTAACTTGACTACGTAAAAAAGGGGTCTAAGGAGGCGAAACACGAAAATAATTCAAATAGGAACATAGAAATTAATAGTACAAGAATGGTCAAGATAGTCACAAGCATTTCCCTGAAATTTTGTCTGTCTGCCTACATTAGTAGACACATAATTAAAAAAATATAAGTTAGTAAATACATACATAATTATCTATATGTACTTAAATCTAATACAAGAACAAACAAAGACTAAAATTAAATCTTATATAGATAAATAAAACTAACACGCGTCAAAATACTCATCGTCATCCCTGTCAATGGCGGGAAACGTGCCCAGAAGGCTGGCAGCATTGCCACGTTGAATGGCTATGCCGATTCTCTGTGCAAGGAACAAACCAGCTCTCTGATCACGAGTAGAGTCTACCAAACGTTTTGACAGTTCTTTAAAAAGATTTCGTGCACTCGGACCCCATGACCCGAGCGTTTCAACCCCAAACGGCTCGAATTATCTATATAGGTATTTGAAATATAAGGGCTTTCGAGACAGATAACAACGTTTGCAGTGGTCTGCTGTCTAATTTCAGCTTTATGCACTTATATTTTTAGACATTGCACTATGTAAGTACAACAAACGTAATATTATATTTTAATAGTTAAATTTAGAAATAAAAATACTGGTTAGATTATGTATATTATGTAATTAGGGATTTTATTACTTTTTATGTCGATAACTTAATTACGCTAGATAGTTACTATTGCATAACGTTGCAGTTGCTTTGCCAGGAAGTCAAATAATGATGTCAATAATATTTCCTAATACAAAACATTTGTGTACAACTACAAATATTTTCAATAGGCTACTTGACTCTTATCATTTTTTATACAATGAATTTGTTTTTCCTAATAGTGAACAAACAGAAACAACAGTAAAATACGTATAGAAAACATAATATAAAGCACCAATAGGAAAAAATATAAGACCAAAAGGGCTAAATGTGTTTTATCTGTAAACGAAAATTACTTACTACTACCTACTAGGTACTTAATGAAAAAAACTTTTTACCTAATTAATCGATTAGTGTCAACTAGCCTATTCTAATAAAGTTAACAGTTTTCATAGAACAGTTCTATCCCTCAAGTTTCTGGAATAAGCAGTAGGATTCTAACTATATTTAGTATTTACAGTTTGTAGACACAATATGTTTGATTTAATTTATCTAGTTTAATTTAATGAAGTAAATATTGGCTCTCTTATAACATTATCCACATTAAGTATGTTATTAAGTAGATATACTTGTACAAACAACTAAAATAGCTGTATATTATTAAAAGGCCTTAGAAACAACTAAAATATATTTTACAAATATGATATATTACAATTAAGATACGTAGATTTTAATATTAATTGAATTTAGTAATAATATTGAATGGCCTACCACAGTTTTAGTAGACTTAAAGTAAATAAATAAATAAAGCAACACTTTAATAATTGTGAATATCTGCACGAATTTATTAATTTTAAATAAATGTACCTAAGCTCCTTTCTACGTTATTAGGGCAGTTTTTAACTAATTTTGTTTATTATGACTCAGGTGCTTAGAAACTTGAAAATTCACTTCTTTGTTCAATTCTGTCATAGAGTATTTAGCTTTTGTAATGAATCGAAAATTATCACGACCATGCTAATAAATATTCGTCAAACGTCGTATTCTTCACGAAGTTGTGAAATGACAAAATTGCTTAGCTCGGCAAAAAGGGCGTTTCGCTTCTGTAAATTATTATGCTCGCTAAAACTCTCTCGTTTAGTTGGTAAATTAGTCACTAGAATGCTCATTAGAAGTGAAAGCTCAAGTCTTTCAGAACCTCAAGATGTTGTAAGGCCGAATAAAATGGTCATTAAGTTAATTAGGTACTTTATTCATGTAGAGAATAATATATCTCATTATTTCTATTTACATCATAATCTGACTACTGATCAAGGAACTAGTCAAATATTGTTCGACGTGTGATATATAGTAGTTCATCTTCTGTGGTTTTTACTACATTTGTATACAACCTTATGTTTTATATATTACAACAGAATAACAAATAGAACTAAAGTTGAAACATCTGCCGAATATTTTTAAATCGGTATCATGGAAACTTACAAAGTTACATGATAGTTTTGCTGCCTTATTGTTTGCGAAAAAACATGATCTAGGTACTGTATCTACATGTGGATAAAATACAATATAGTACTGGTATAATCATTCCAATCTGTTCAGTTATATGGTTAATTTAAGTAAAATAGTCTTTTTCACGCTAAGTAATCATTCAGAGGAGTGCAATCAATAAATAATATTTACAATAAAGTTGCACTTTTTCTCTCTTATAAACAACTTGCAAAGTAAAATGTAGAGCTGCGTTATTTGTATAATTACGGAGAATTTATTCACGCTGTATTTGAGAGATTTTTATGAACTTATTTTGCTGTACCCTATTTGTTTGAGATACCTAATTGTTTAACTATTACGATAAAATAGGTACCTAAAACACACACTACATACATCAAAAAACCAATCAAGTATTATAGATTTCTACTAGCGGTAAAAACATGTATCTACAAGAACATGAATTAAAAAGAGATTATTTCTACTAGGATTAAATTAAACGTATAGTGTAATAGGAAATTGATACGCTTCGATGACTACCTATATACCTGCTAAAAACGTACATTTTCTATAGCTACTTCTAAACATTATACATTCTTAGATACACGATAAGTAATGATTCTTCTATGTATAGGCAAGAAAGTTGAGTTAGCTAGAAATCTCAGTTTAAATATTTTTCACTTATAGTACTCAAAACCGTTCATCACTATCTATTGTTTTCCAACTTATAAGCAAACACAATCACTTTCTCAAGTTTTTTCATTGAACACTTTCTCACTGAAGTACTTTATAGTTTATTTGAGTCTCTAGAGTTTAGTCACGGGTTTTGAAAGGTTGATGTAGAAGTATGTAGTAGTGGTTAGGCGACTTCTAGGTCGGAGTCGGAGTCGTCGGTGTAGGGGCGCGGCGTGGGCGGCGCGGGCAGCGCGTGCGGCGCGAGCGGCGAGTGCGGCGAGTGCGCCGGCGACAGCGGCGACCGCGCCAGCAGCGGCGCGCGCCCGCACGCTCGCTCCTCCTGGAGCTTGCGGAGCCGCTCCTGCTCCTCACGTTTCTGTTTGCGCCATTTTGCACGACGATTTTTAAACCAGACCTGCAGGACAAAATTAGATTTATGTTAAATACTTGTAAACTCTACTTTTGGACACACAATATTTAGTGACTTCAGGCATTCAACGCCACCTATATCAATTTAATAGTTTTAATGTTTTTTCAGCAACAGCCAAGTACATTTTATGAATCTACAATATATCATTTAGTAGGTATGTACTCTTATATCTATGGTCAACTGAGTTATTAAAATATCAAATAATTACCTAGTTATATAAATGTATAAATAGGTAATTTTAGGCTATCTGCCCACATAATATACATTTCCTTTAAAATATCTACTACCTACTAAACAGATAACATTGTCCTTATAAGAAATTAACTTCTTTGTAACCAAACAACAAACATCATATTCATAGTTCAGAAATTTCCTATTAAATCATTCAGTAGCTCATAATACTAGCCGTAGCGAACCCTTGTAAACGATCGATCGATTGTTAATGCGCCGTATTATCTACGGACAATTGAAACGACCCAATTTTGTAGCAAACATTGACCAAGCTACTGAACTGCATAATACGAAAAAAACCTCAAATGTAGTGTAGTTGTGTATCATTGATATTTCCCGGTAGGCCGGGGGCTGAGGCGCTTCCACTCGACTGGGCAGTCACAAGTGTGAGATGTTCCCAGACTGCGGGTGGTCGCTCGCCAGCCATTGTAGCGCCTCGCCGTCACAACACCGGACCGGCCAGCCTTATCCAATCCCTGTCCAAATCTGACAACACATATTCATATTGTATTTCCACTTTCAATATAAGATCTATTGAATGCTTGCGATTAACCGTGCGTACCGTAACCTTTTATTAAGTAACTATTAAAAGCTTGTCAGATAACTGAAATGAAAATGAATGAGGAAATATTGTATCTCTCTTTTTTTCCAAATATTGTGATAAAAATATGTTTATCAAAAGCAAGTAAAATAGGAAAGGATTAATTCAAAATAAGCACACTTGGTCATGCATAAAGTAATCACATAATAATTCCCCAAAAGATCATAAAAGTTGATCCGGCACCGGATAATATTCCACACAAAAGTCAAAATTATCATTTAGAATGCGGCACCCTATGCGTATTCTGAGTAGACCTTTAAAATTAATTCGTTAACGATAGCACCATTGTCGGAGTTAATTGCATTACAAGAGTCAGTCGCCGGCCGACAAAGGTCCTATTAACTTTCAATGAAAGAGTGACGGGGTTTTCGCGTTCGGCGTCCGCCCGCGCCCCTCATTGGGCGCTACTTGAGCGGCAAATATGGCCGCTGCCATCGCCAGACTCTGTGGCTCTGCTCCTTACACCCGCCGCGCCGTGCCCAGTGTTCGCACCCGACTCTTTTGTCATTCCTCACCCACAATAAGATTAGCCCGATGCTCTTTTATGTACTACTGATTGTTGTGTTGTTTGCCTTAACTCGTTTGCTGTTTTCATTGCAACCGAAGAGTTCATTTTCTGTAATAAAAACACCCCTGGTTTCTGCGTATCGATAAGTGCGTTAGATACTTATCCGTACTTATTATGTTTCCTGGTTATACAAACAAACATTTAAATGGAGAGTAAGGAAGTTTTGGTCAATGCAATGTTTATATTTTTTTACACTTTTTTAAATCATCTACCTTTTTAATTAAAATCGTTATTACCGCTTTATTAATAAACACTGTATCTGCCAAGGCTCATTGTCCTCAAACTTAAAGACAAATTTGATTTTTATTTTTCATATCCAATTAATATTTCTATACAAGGCTACCGAGATCGCGGCTCTATTTCATTGTTGTTTATTTTCTATAATGACGATACAAGGACCACCCATGTCTATTAAACTCTCTAAGGATGTCTGTATTAAAATATGCTAATATGGATCACATCGGTCTAAAATTATACACAAAAATAATAGCAGCCTGTATAGGCTTCATTAACAGGAAAAAAGTAGATTGAACCTTTCTTGCTGATACAATATATGAATTCTTGGAAATAATTATATTTTCTAGTCTAGTCTACTTTGAGTCTATTTATAGGTTTAAGTTAATAATAAGGTTTAAGTTAATATCCCTAAATATCCGTACTGTTAGATCTGATGGATCTGAACAAAAGTACGGAAAATAAAAAAAAAACTTTTGTTTTTTTTCTGTAGATAAAATTAAAACAAGCTAAGTTCTACATAAATAACACAAATTCAAACATAAAGGTGCAATACAGCTGTACACATCATATTTTATACCACAGATCACCGACGCGTCAATAATATGCTAATATCAAACATTCTACACCTACTATTGAGTTTTAAGTTTTACATATTTAAATACAGTGAGTATAGAAGTTATATTGTTTGAGTTCGGAGCTAGATTAAAATAGATTAACTTCATTAAGCGACGTTGAAACTGCGGAGCTTATAGGCATAGCTTATATCGGGAAGTTTCATATTCCCCATTGTTTTAATGCCATTGAGAGCGTGGAGAATTCCCAAATTCTATTGTATGTTACCGCTGCAGCGTTCTCGCATCATGCATGCATAATTTCCGTGCGGTAATGTTCATTTTGTTGAAGACAAACACGGTATTGAAGAGCTACAGCTATGAGGATATGGCGGATAATGTAAGTTATGGTACTTATATACATTTCTTGTTTAAATCTATTTTTTTGTCTCTTTGCATGCGTCTTTTAGCTGCTACGCTAATAGTCCAGTCATTGGCTCAAAAAGGGGGTTACCTGTAAAGTATTCGGGGATTGTTGAAAATTGGTGATTTTATGGATTACGACGTGTTCTTTTCGAATTTTCACCTTTTGTCAATCGAGGAATAAGAAGACTAAAACGAAGCCCATAGTTCCATCGTGGATGACCTGAAAGAAATTTCTATTTCTGACTAAGTAAAGGAAAATACGCTAAATTTTGTACTAGTGCATTACAAGTGGATTAGGCCTACAGGGGATACCACAAATATTAGGGTCAGCGCAGACCAAGAGCAGAGCAGAGCAGAGCATTTACTGAGATTATTGAAAAAAATATCTTATGATTATTATCATACTTCGCAAAATTGAATACACGCCCAAATTTAAAGCTCGACCATGCTCGAGCATGCCGACTGCGTGTTCGAGTATGCATTCTACATGCGCGAGCGCGAGCGTCAGTCGGAAAACCGTTCGGACGTATGACCACAGATTACTAAATATAGTTAATGACTATCAACCTACGGAATGGAACCTACGAACATGGACGAAGAAAAGTTGATCAGTTTGGTGCAGCGTTTTGAATGTTTGTACAATATATCGAGTTCAATATACAGCGATCGGATGTTAAAAGCCAAAGCTTGGGAAAGAATCTCCCAAGAAATTGGAAAGCCAAGTAAGTTTAAACTGATATGTTTAGTTAGAGTAATAATTAAAAAAAAATAAAAAACACGCCTGCCATGTCAAAAAACGCCACGGCTTTAATGGGAGGTAGTATTGTGTTTATAGATTTTTTCTTCTTCCGCCAAAAGCACAATTATAATCATATCCCAGTCCACCATCGTTGACGAACTTTCGCGACAAACTGGCATGTTTACTGTAGAGTGGTAACCCAGAACGGTTTACTCGCGCATTGTCGAGCATGCCGCCTGCATGCTCGAGCAGTAAAAATTTTGGTCGACCATGCGCGAGCATTTTGCAGTTCGGCCTGCGCTGACCCTTAAACGTGCCGCTTACTCTACCTCATGGTGGTGTGGAAATTAGTGATTTGGCCGAATGAGTGTTGAAGTTGACTTTGCGACGCTCGTACACTAAAACTATTGATACTACAAAAAAAGATGCATGCATAATTGTAGGAATTTTTCTCTAGTTTAATTTATTACAGAACTATTGTTATCGTCAAATGAGCCTGGAAGGAGTTATTGACAAAAAACTGTTTTTGAGCGCCATTTTTCGAAAATTCGAAAAGAGCTCGTCGTAATTCATAAAATCACCAACTTTCAACACTCCCGGAAAACTTTCCAGGTAGAACTACCAAATGACTGGACTATAATGCGGCGAAAACATAAATATACAATGCAATTGGGTTTAATTTTATATAAGTAACTAGTTTATAATGAATTACGAATACCGCATTTTATTTCTATATTAAAGTTGCTAACATAATGACGATTACGCGACAGCGGTATCTGTCGCGTGAGAAGACAAGCAGATGAGTGGAGGCAGCGTGGGGCGGGGCGCCCGCGGCAGTGTGCACCACGCCTTGACGCCTCGCCTGCCCAGCGCACCCCAAGCACTACTTAACAGCCCACTACAAGTGCCCAACAAAACACTAACATCTCTTCATTAATATTGACAATTCAGAGTCATTAAAATTTTCAAAGGATTTGTCGACAACACTGTAATTAAAACGTTATCTAAGTTTCAATATTTTTAAGTATCTTAAAAGAGTATTTCGTAAACACCAACTACAATAGTAACATTCCTGATTTAAAACTCAAATCTGAAGTTAGTCAAAACTCAAAAAGCTTACACATTATGCGCTTTTTGAGTTTTTTATAGATAAAATAGCGGCTATTTTCTCTATAAAAATAACTAAGAGGCTTAATCATGTTAACACAGTGGCTACATAAAATAAATTGTAATAAAACATGTCGGATTATTATGCTGATGAAACGATTAATTTTATGAATTATAAATAATAGGATCGTGGGAAATATTTTCATTACGGGAAACATTAATTTTATTCCAGAGTTTTATGGGCTCATACAGTATTTATTTTAATAACATAGGTACGTGTACCTAAAGTTCTTTCATAGAGAACCTTATACAAAACGGATTATTCCAATAAGTTCACCTTAGTGATGTCATCCAGGTGAATAACTTTACTATGTAAAAACTAATCCCACCAAAAACATTCAATGTAAAAAAAAGCCAAGTCTCTCTATGCAATTCTTCCATCGTAAAAAGTTTTGAGATCGCATAGGAGCCAAGTCCTGTTCAACTTAATTTGTAATAATAAATCAATATTTTGTGACTATATCAATAGTTTTGTTCACATTAGATACAATAACAGTGACTTGGCCATGAGCACAAGTTAAAGGTCGTTTGCTCCTTGTAATTACGTGCAAATACCGTTGAATTTATATATTATATGTAGGTATTATGGACACGATTTTGTAACTGATTGGAATTTGAGATCACTATGGACTAAACATGCGCCATAGTGCATGTGCAGTTCACTGATCTTGGATGATACCGACTGTCGGTTAAGGTGTCCTGATATTATTTATTATTTACTTGCAACTCCTCCAAATATGCTGTTTTATATTTGTATCTTATTGTGCTCATGGCCAAGTCACTATTATTGTAATGTAAACAAAACTATTGATATAGTCACAAAATATTGATTTATTATTACAAATTAAGTTGAACAGGACTTGGCTCCTATGCGATCTCAAAACTTTTTACGATGGAAGAATTGCATAGAGAGACTTGGCTTTTTTTTACATTGAATGTTTTTGGTGGGATCTCATTTATTTTTTGTAGGTCTCTTTCTTTTCTTTTTATAAATAAACAAAATTGCTATAAAAAATATTTGCTTTTTGTACATAAACAAAGAACAAAGTTAACAATGCAGTCAAAATTCATATACCATGTTCTTGTAAAACCGCAAATATAAATTTGTTTCATATTATTTACTAAGGTATATAATTTATTACCGTTTTTATAATTTTCCCTTTACATGTAGCTAAAAACCTATCTTGGTGCCAAATTTGAAGGTTCTAAGTTTGCTAGAAGTACCTTAGATTTTTGATGATCGGTCAGTGAGTGAGTCAGTGAGTGACAAAATGGTGTAACTTTGATCGCTCATAACTCGTAAACTATTGGTTCAAATGTCATGTAATTTTGAGGCTGAGCTTGTTTTAATACTTACTCTAGGTCATCGAAAATCTAAACCCCTAGCTTTGTCCGTATCGATGATACAGGGGGGGTGAAATAGCCGCGAAACGCTTCGAGAAAAGAATGGTACGGCCGTGCCCGTTTTGCTCGAGACTTGGCTGGGGCACTGCCGTGCCCCCAGATAAATTTTTCAATCTTTAGTTAGCTTTGAAAAAAGAACCTATTGGGCACCCCAAACCTACAGAGAGTGTGTTTTTTTTCTATAAACCATCTCCAAGAGGTACGGTTACGTAATCGCTGTATTCATCGTGATGGATTTGCTACGCCACATCCTTCAGTTTGTAGTCCCTGCGTAACATTGACCTGGCATGATTGTGTAGCTCAAAACCTTACTCGCTCACGGTATCACTTTTCTACCAAACTTCCCATTTTTTACCAAAGATACCTGTGGGTTGTCCACGGTCATCTCTTTATATATTCAGTGTTATGAGCCGCCACTAAGATTTGTTAGATGATAGATCCATAATATGAATGCATATAGTAGGTATGTACAAGGCTACGGATAATGCCGTTCGTGTAGCTGAGCACTGGCGCGGATAAAAATAATTATTGCCATTGATCGCCACCCTAAGAAGATATATGTATTAGTCAAAATCTAGGATTGTTGTTATAAGCAAGGAAAAATTTGTTAGTATCACAGCTAAGAGACTAGATAAAAGAATCACCATACCATACCATGGAAGTTTTGTTGAGGCAGTGCTTCGCTCTGCGCCGTGGCATATCGGTAGCTAAAAGAAATCCTAAGGGCCATCGTACACGTCCCGGTTTTCGGTGATAACCGGCTACCGGATGCCCAATATGACTCTATGAAAGTATTGACGGACAAAAGCACCAATTTCGAATTACGTGATACAGTCCGCTGGAGCATCATCTTTTGTGGCTATTCGGACGGTAATGATCGAGGCTGAGCTAGCAAGCCGGGACGTGTACAAGGGCCTTACGGCGTGTGAACCACGCGGATGGGCTCCTGCGCGGTGGCAGCGCGGCGGCCGGCTCGGCGCAGCGGCGGCGAACCGAACCCAAACTTATTGTAATAATGTTGTTAGAACAAACACCGCGCTCCCTCCGCCTTGTTTGAGATTACAATTACGGTTTTAGCGAACTGATTTATTAATGGACCGCCTGATCCGCCACTGATACTTTAATGTCGAATTAATTTGCAAATCTACACTAGGTAAGTACATGCTTTTGTTTCAGATAGTGAATTTATTAAGAACTTGTAAATGGTATTTTAAAGACTTATTTTATATTATTAATTTGTATTTACCATCAGCGCAGTGTCTAATAAGTTTTCAAAAGTCAAGAGGTACCTACCTAATTGATCTCATCACATGATAACTGATTTAATAAAACTTCTTCATTATTATTATTAGGTTACTATATATTTTTTTGTAAATATTTTAAGTTTAATTTCATCAATAAATATAATTATTTGTTACTATAGATAAGTATCTACTTAAAACTTTTTGCGGACTCTTTTGGTCATCTATAAAGTGGGTACGAACATAAGGAAGCAGTAAAATTGTTAGTTCAGTTTTTGGAATTTTTTTTGATGCGGACATCATCACATACATTGAACCCAAAGTATTTGTTATGGAATTCAGAAGCAACGAAGGTACCACAAAAACCCAGACCCGAGGCAATGTAGAAAATTTTTGGTTTCTACATTGACCCGTCCGGGGATCGAACCCGGGACCTCAGAGCTAGCGACACCTTGAAACCGGTGCGTACGCCACTCGACCACGGAGGTCGTCGGTATTGATCAGTGGTATTATCATAGGCCAGGCTACTTAAAATAAATAGCAATAATAAATGATAGCAATCCGAAGCCATAACTACAATTTAATACTGCTTGATAATCTATCGTCATGCCCTCGTATCAATCGTATGCAACATAACAATAATAAACATTAAACAAGTAATGAAAGAAGTTGTTATTTTAATCCTAAGCATCGTTAAAACCCTCGCACCTGTCGTATTCCATTTCCCCATTAGCAACGAAATGCATTAGTCAATATTAAAGACGCCATCCGCGACTATAATTCCACAAAGGGCACTTCAAATCACACCCATCTCTTTTCGGTTGATGTCAAAACATTTCTCCTCTGTACGGCCGGAGGCTGAAAAAGTATCCCCTCGTGTCTGTCACTTCGTATCAATTACCGCACGCAAACACCCATGGCACTCGTCTGTGCCATAAAGTCGTAACTGCGAACTGCGCGCCACTCAAACCGAAATTCAATTGTCAAAAGATTGCTCTAATAGTACCACAATACCTTCGCAAAGCGAAAAAGTATTTCATTCTGACTGTTGCCGTACAAAATCACACTTAAAGCTACATGAGTAAATGTCAAATTCGTTGCGGCACACTTGCCGTAAGGGCTGTAAGGGAGTCCCAGAGGGTCGTTCTGCAAACAACGCGCTCCCCTAAACGTTATACTTTGAAAACAATAATTTGTATTGCGTATCGAACGCGTCTATAAATAATAGAGTGATACTTTACTCGGCGATGTGACCACGCTCTCGTTATATTCACTCGTTCTAAATAATCATTTATTAATTATTTAATCGCTTAATTTTTATATTAGGGAATGTTTCCCATGTACATAAACTCGCGAAATATAGAAGTTATTCTTATTTAATCATTATATTATTATGTTGTTATTTAATCATTGATAGAAATGTAAGCACCTATCATTATATTATTATAGCTGCAATATGTTGTACCTAGTGCTACGAATGTTACGATTTACTAACAGGCACTCTTTGCTTTAATACAGAGATGCTTACTTTTAATTATACATTGTACATTACATTTATTAGCGCTCTTTACTTAATCTACCAGGGTCCCTCAAATGGTCAATTAACTTTACGGACATAACTAGTTAAATTACATAACAATTTATTACAAAAGAAAATCATTATGTATAAGATAATACCTACATAAAAGAATAGAATGACTGTGTTATCAACGTTTCGTTTCACAATGAAAGAAAGACAACAAGCGTGAAATGAAACAGGGCGAGCTCTTTGATCACTTGATGCCGGATCGCTGCTCAGCTCATAAAGGCGTTATTGCTTTCAGGCGACACGGAAGCACAGGACAAAATGGCGCCGCTTTATTACTTAGTAACACATTGCTAGCGTATCTGTTTTATTGTAGCTATCTGAGAGATAAGTCCTGCCGGGGGAGGCTGCAGGATGACAAGAAAGCGTGGCCGGGCTGCTGGGCGGAGCGACACGCCCACATTTTCTTGTTCATCGCTGTGTGCAGAGACGTTCTTCTATTTGTGTCTCCTGCTCGCGTACGACAATCTCTTCACCGATATTATTAGAAATGCTATAATCTTTTACTTTCATACAATCAATGATAAAGTAAATATAAAATGAATAGGTACTGTTTTAAAATAAACTTACTCAAAAAAGATGTTGTTTTCCTTAAAAATAAACTTTACTATTCGCTCTCATTTACTACTTGGATTCAATACCTTTTTTTTATACATTAAAAAAAATACACCTATCTATTTGAAACAGATTATATTACAATTTTATAGGTTTAATTTTTATTTTCACACAAACCTAATGCTTTTTCTAAATAAAATATATTTACAGAGAGACATAAAATCTCTTCTTTTTTGGAGGTTGGTTAAAAAGTATCCTCCAAAGTGAGTCTAAACAAAAATATAGACTGACGGAAAAAAATATATGTTACAAGTTGGTATTTTACCTATGTTTTTTATACATAATTCCATATGCATAAAGCAAAAACTGATGTAATATCGAAATGCATAACAAGAAATAAAGTAAACAGACATTTCAATTTTATTTATATCTATCGACATGGATACGAAAGTTTCAAACAAATGTAATATTTTGCTGTAATTGGATCTTGTTTCCGTGAACTTTCAGCTTTGATGATAGGCAATTATTTTATTCTGATCAGAATACATTTAAGTGGCGTCGGGTTTGGTAGAGCTGGTAAAGTAGCGTTATGTTACCTATTTTAGAATATTTACTGGTCTTTATACATCAAGTGGTTTATAATTTTTGAAACATTAAATTTTGTATTTAATAACTTTAATCAAATCTAATCGAAATGTCTAAAAAGCAATTTGGCTATCAACTAAGGAAGAAGATATGGATTCATTTGGAGGTGGACACTATTTATTATATTATTAAATACTCATACACATGCCATATTTGTTTCAGGACTACTTAGGTAGCGACGGAATCTATCAAAGGTTTATACCTAAAATGATCTTTCTTCTTGAAAAGCTTCTTGAAAATCCTTTTTTTTAGGTAAGATAAGTAAATACCAGAAAAACACCAAAAGAAGATTTATTGAGCCGCATGACGTCTAAGCATTAACTTCTTACAACATATCTTTCGCTCTGCCGAATTGGCCGGATTGCTACATCTATCATTCTGCAACTAATGGTGATTGTAACAATTTTGATAGAATTCGCAATGACAAATCGCTTGATTAGACACCAAACGACTATAATTAATATTTCGACATTTTATAAAAGTGATATGTATTCCGGTTTTCATAAATCAACAACGGAATACCTGAAAGGAACAATTGCAGAATTTGCACTTAAAGGTGTTCTACAGAGTCTTGCATCAGATTTACTCAATTCATTAAAATGTAGAGTCCAAAAAGAAGTCCTTTCTCGAGATTCAAGTTTGCTTCATGACAGGTTTTAGTTTCATATTCCTTCGCATTTGTAATATTTTCATGGATAAATAACCTCATTAGTTTTTTGACCTCATCTCATTTTACCTTACAGAAAAACAAACTGCAAAAGATTTTTGTTAGTATTTACTACTATTTACCTATCTAAATCTGCGCTAAAATCATTCTTAGTTACTTATATCCGTTAAGACTGAATACCATCCTAAATAAATTAATGGAAAATACACACTCATAACACAATAACATAACGCACACAACATGGAGATATAAGAGGAGACGTATTATCTTATTGAAACAAGAACACATTGCATTATTATGCTTTAATTATGAATATCGTTAGAAAACATAAATTGTGGAGTTATAAGTAAGCGAATATAAGCCATTCAGTTAATCAGACAGCGGTGGCATAAGATCAACATTGTAGCGTGCCCGCCGGCGCAGGCTGCGCTCTCGCGGAGACAACTAGATTACACCTCACTTAATTATTAATTTGTGTAAAGAGTTGAACGTCTACACAATAGAAAATTGAAAACCGACCCCAGTTGTCTCTCAGTTTACTTAGCCTTTGTTCTTTGTTAAATATTGACGGAATGAGGTTTCTTATTTTACGAAACTTGTTGTAGAGATTGTAAGATAGATTTATGCTTGGTTAAGGCTATGTAAGTGGGCGGTCTTCATTCTAGTTGCTACTCCGACTCACTTCCCATACTTATATTCTATCCTATATGACCTGTAGATAGTTACATACTATTTATGGCAACAAATTAATTGTCATAGGTTTTTATTTGTAGGGTCAGTAGGTACGGTATGGTGTTGATAACATAAAATTATTTAGTAATTTATATAAATATCATATCATATTACTGGTAGTGATTATACCTACTATGTTATTACTTATTTAAATTATTGGTTAATGAACAATTGATACATAAATGCATACTTATGCATATTTTAACTTTAAAACAGCACAATTAAATGATAAATTATAGTAGCTAGTAGCCCTGACCCTGTATCTTGTCACGATTCTTTGTTACAACAAGTAAAGATACTTTGACATGATATTTAGAGTCTGATTTAGAGCTTACACTGCTGTCTACGGTGATAAAAGTAAAAAAAAAACTCTTTGAAGGAGTGTAATCTCCTAGACTGGTTATCAAAAGCGACAAACGTGAAAAAGTTCAGTGATTATGACTATTCAACAAACTTATATCTCAATTCTAATTATTTAATCATCTATTTGAGCTTACTTATAAAACTATTTCTGTTTCCATATTTATGCAAAACAACTCGCTGCATCGCTAAATTATTTTACACTTTATACTAAAATAATTAAAAAATGAAATCGAATTCAAAAACAAAGCCGGAGCGGTGAGCGGCCGCTCATATTGGGCAAGTGTTGTGATGCCTAAACAAAAGCGCTTTAATAATGCAATTTCCAATTGCCGCTGCGCAAATAACAGGGGCAACAACGAAACTGAGTGTATTGCCTCAAAAACACACAACTTTTGTTGTATCTACAATATACCTCCTCACTGCGCTACCGCCGTTAAATTATAAAGCAAAGCTCTTTTCAAGACAATATAACATTAAAACTTTTAAAACTGTTTCTATCTAATTTTGCTCCCCCAACATTTCATATTGAACGTCGAATTAATATATTATTTATTTGACTCATCTTGTATCTATAATATAAGTTTACACGTTTTAGTTGCGGGTTATTACAGAGTGCAGAAAATTAAGTAAATTTTAAGTAGATACTAACAGTTTTGTTGTAAATGAATGCTCTGCGCAAATATGGGTGCAGATTTCTAGCTACTTTTCTTTCCTCTTATTTTGTTTCGATAATACATTAATAAGTTCAATATTACCCTATTTTTTACGGATTACAATGAAATTTCTGTATAGTACGGAACCATCACCCGCAGATCATGTATTCAGAAAGAGGTTCTGCTTGATATTACACCTTAAAATATTTGTTTTGCTGCACAAAGGCCTTTACTTTGCATTACTTGGTGTGTAACAATTAAAATTTGTTCAATATTTGTAAGTCATACGAGATAGTTTATAAAACTGAGCTGTTATGCAACAACATATGCGAAAACCCCACAAACAATATCTTAGAGATAATAAGTTCAATGATCAATTTCAGTTATAAATTATAGCGATAGTCATAATCGAGACTTACTGATTTAATGAAATGAAATTAGCATATGTATAATGAGAAAAAAAAATGTTGGATTACATGACTATAATATGTTATGTATTACATATGGTGATAGAACGCTTATATGGTATTTTCTAAATTATTTTTTCTTGAGTTGCTAATATAGATAACCTAACAGAACTTTGTATATTAGTATGCTATGTATTTTATTATATTAATACCTACTTTGAGTAATACGTTGCATCTCATCCTATTTTTAAATACTTAAATGACAAAAAATATTATAATCTGGTTAACAGTAACAACCGCTCGGAAACATTTTTGTACCCTTTTCTCTGTATTGTTCAGTTAAAACAAATAGCTATTCACCACATCTAAGGCCTCGATAAAAGTTGGTGTAAGGCAACAATTTATTCCAAACAAGTAAAACCGGTCGATGATAAACGAAAACAACGGTTTCGCTACTGACTGACTGAAGAAGACTGGTTGATTACTCAAGTTGTTACGCAAATCGGAAAAACTCCATTATCCGGGAAAAAGCCGTAAAAGTGACCCTCATTAGTTTTATTGTTGTGCTTTTATGGTTCCCTCCACTCCGGGCCGGGGCAGCATAAATAAATCAAATTTAATTAACTCAGATTAATTTTCGCGGCGCCCGTCTCACGCGCGCCGAGCGTCCCTTTTTATTTGCCCGAAGGCAAAATTCTACTCGGTTGAAAATTCTACCCGCCCGCGGTGATTTACTATGGATTCCTTAATAAAAAGTTTACACTAAAGCAAATTTCACATGTAGACCGTTGCTCTCAACCAGACAAGCCATAAAAGTCATTTAAATTACTTATATTTATTACGTACATTGATCTTTTAACTTGTCTGCATATCGGGCTTCAGTTTGCCAATTTAACTAGAAAATTAATGAGCACTCGACACAATGTTAAAAATTTGCGAGCGATAATTGAAGTTTAAAGAACAATTACATTTAGAATGGGTGACAGATTGTGCCGTATTAACTTATACTCGTAGATACAGCAGACTTTATAATGATGACATGTAGCTAAGGAATAAGAAACCTCCGAAGTGTGAATTATTGCATTAATTATTAAGTATGAATTAATTAAAAGACTCTTGTCCGTTCTTGCTTGAATCAAGTTCCCACTTTAAGAGACTACTACTACTTTCAGGCAAGTTGATCTAAGATCTTTTTTATCGGTAGAGATCTAACGCCACCTGAGGGCAATTTTTTACTACTTCACCGGACTTTCAATCTTTTGTCTAGAAGAACAGCACTTCTTTTAAATATATTTATTTAGTAACTTAGTTGCCCAAAGTTAAGCGTACTTGGGAGTTGGGGAAACTAAATAGATAAATAATTTTGAACCGTGTGTAAAACTGTGGTCTCATCACTACGCACTACACACTAGTACATTGATAATTAACAAAAAAATACATAACCAGACGAATTTTCTAAAATCTTGGAAAGTACAGAATATGCTTTCGATTTGCGCAGTTCGTCCGGATAAGATGAGTGGTCGTGTAAACAGTGGCGCGGCGAGCTGGCCGTCTGGGTGGCACGCTGTCAAGTGGTCGGCACACACTCGCCAACACCGGTAGCCCCAAACATATCCCGACTTACTTTACACATCCCAAATTCTATTGAGAGCACTCACTCTCTTCTCTGATAGCCACGCGTTTCTATGCTCCAACTAATCTAACGCTTTAGCCAGACCACACTTGAGCGCAGTTGTATCGTTGAACCTTTGATTTTAATTCGACATGTTAAAACCGCTTAAGTCAATATACAATGTTATCATTGGTACCTTTACACATAATTAAGCTATGACTTTCTAATTAAACTTTATGTACCTACATACCGTATTTTCTTTTCTAATTATAAATTACCTAGTACCCAAAATTAGGTAGTTAAAATCGAACATAAGTAAATTAGTTTTGGAAAGCAAATAGATTCGCCTTTCGCGCAGAACATCCGACCACCCACATAGGTAGCTCAAGTAAAATATGTCGCGTCAGCATTATTGACATGTTGGCCCTTCGCTACTACTAAACGTTACGCCCCGTTAATCTTGACATACCATAGGCGCCGAACAACATGTTTTTTTTTAAGTTGTGAACTTAGGATTAAGATAAAATGGTTTTTTTACTTTTAGGTGCCTTCTTGGTGTTGCGCAACTTACGTTCTTAGGCGCATTGCTGCATAACCTTTTGCTTTATTTAAAACATGCATAAATTCAAGGTAAGCAAATAAGGATTTTAATAATACCCTAGGGATTTTAAGTAAGTAGTACAAAACTCAAAGTCTTTTAGTTAGCTGTACCTACTTCTCTTTTGAGGATCAGAAATTTGATTATGAGTCGAAGAATCGGCGTGCCCGACACCTTAAAGAATCAACTTTGTACGATTCCTAGTTAACGCTTAATTACAACATCAAGGCGAGAAAATTTGGTAGACAGGCGATTAGAATAAAAACAATTTTACTTAATTGAAGGAAGTTCATATTTAATTAAATAAAATTGGTTCCATAATAATTGAAACCAAAAAGTTTCGCACAATTGCCCACCGTAAAAACATTTTCCTTTGAAACATTTTAATATGGAAGCCATATACAACAAAGGACAGAAAAAAACTGTTTTCTGTTGGCATTACGAACTAAGCAGATTTCATATTTAACTTTGTTTGTAACAACAAAGCGAAAAATATTACCAATTTCATATTAAATATAATGTTACTAATTTAATGATATCCAAACAACGAGTAGCAAATACAATTAGTACTTGATCATCTGATTTAAATGTGAAAGCTTTATGCTAAAGTACATCTTTCTGTATTTCACAACTTAACCACAAGTAAATTGGGCAAATAAGATAATAAATGTGGGGCAAGCATCATTATGCACATATAGTATGCACAAGGTTGCAGGTTCGAACCCAGGCAAGTACCAATGTGGCTTTTTCAAAGTTATAATATAACTTAGAAAGAACTTAGAAAGTACATATTATGTACTTTCTTAATTATTGTAAGACACTTCTGACAAACGGTGAAGGAAAACATCGTGAGAAAACCTGCATTCCAAAATTTGGGATCTGAAATCGCCAATCCGCAGAGAGCAAGTGTGGTGATCAATGCTCGTGCCTTCTCTATATGAGAAGAGGCCTGTGCCCAGCAGTGGGACGTTTATAGGCTAGATTATTATATTATTATACGCATCATTAAAATGCATGTACTGCTTTACTCATAAAAAACCTGGCTAGAGATTTTTCCTATAAACAGCATTACTTGGCGTTCGCTGTAAAGACTATTGATGATTCATAAAATAATTAATACAATACAAGATAATATTATCGTCAATTAAATCACAAAAAAAAATTCAACAAAAACGAGGGTTTCGTTTTTGTTGAAATCATTAAATTAAAACATAAGCAGGATATAAAGATGTTGTAGTTGTTAATTACCTACCCTTTAAATCAATATAATATTCGGTCCTTTCATTTTGTAGTTAGGGCTACATACAACATGACAATTTACAGCATAATTCCTACTTTGCGCTTGATTTTTGAGTATTGAGTACTTTGCGCTGCGGTGTAACCGGACACTGAATAGCCACCATGAGTTACCGAGGTACACATTATTTCTTTTAAACAAGAAAATTACTGTTTTAAAAGAACCATCGCGTGTTCCAAAGTTTTTCAATAGACAATATAAACACCAAATATATAAATTTTGAAATAGAGTGATAAAAATACTAGACAAGGGTTAATTCAGCATTGGCTGTTTCAACTTTCAACGCTAGACTTGGATACCTTAAAAGTAAGGTACGTTTCTAAATATCTATTCAGAGAAGTATATATATATTATATATACTAATATATAGTCCTCTTCACCGTATCCGGTGACAGCGACCCGGACTAGTTTTAATGTCTTAAATGTGCTCTCTGGTGGCTTGCAAAGCCAAACTTGGTTTTAAATATTCGGTCGCACTGGACGCAGAACGGCTGACCGGATGTATTATAGGTGTATGTGTATGAGGGCTTTGGCCGAGATTTGCGAGTGCGACGCTTTTCGTCAAGATCTTCCAGACGACGCGGCGACGCTCTTCAAAGTTTTCGACCGCTGTTTGTATGTTGGAACGTCCAAACGGTCCAAGATTGCAATAATATGAGTTTAAATACTTAGTTGTTAAGGTAGGTTTCTTGCTTAAGGAAGATATTCATGCGAAAGTATGACTATTTAGTTCGTCGGTTAGATAATAAAAAGTATTCAAGATGAAAACTACTAAATCGAATCAGAGTTCCGGAATGGGAGCTAATGACGTCATTTTTATGCAAAAAAAGTACAAACTCGTGACGCCATTAGACATTTCAAATCAATCTTTGTAAGTTTTTGATAAAGTATGTAAGAAAAGCAAAATACGGTAGCTAATTAAGTAGATTAAGTGATGGACGTTATGAAACATTATATCCCACCAAAAACATTCAATGTAAAAAAAAGCCAAGTCTCTCTATGCAATTCCTCCATCGTAAAAAGTTTTGAGATCGCATAGGAGCCAAGTCCTGTTCAACTTAATAAATAATAATAATATAAATATTTTTTTTACATTGAATGTTTTTGGTGGGATCTCATTTATTTTTTGTAGGTCTCTTTCTTTTCTTTTTCAGATAAAACACTAATAATATAAAGCTAATATGGCTACTAACTACGTATTATTCGTCGAATATCGTTAATATTTTTTTTAGATTCACAGTGGTTATTTCATAGATAGATGGCGCGCTATCAAATGAAATTATTCGAATTATTTTAAAGTTCTACTAATACTACGCTATATTGTAATGAAACCATATCGCGATTTAGACCAGGTAATCAGATACAACGCCATCTATCCAGCAAGCATAGAGTATTTATCGCACTGCATTGATGTGTGTGTATGAAAGATTTTAGCTTTATTCATTTCATTTTAACCTCGCTTTGTTAATTAATATGTATATTCAATACATTATTATTACAATTTATAAATAATATAAATCGATTTGTTTTACTTTTTGTACATAAACAAAGAACAAAGTTAATTATGCAGTCAAATTTCATACACCATGTTCCCGTAAAACCGCAAATATAATTATTTTTCCTATTATTTACTAAGGTATATAATTTATTACCATTTTTATAATTTTCCCTTTACATGTAGCTAAAAACCTATCTTCGTGCCAAATTTGAAGGTTCTAAGTTTGCTAGAAGTACCTTAGATTTTTGATGATCGGTCAGTGAGTGAGTCAGTGAGTGACAAAATGGTGTAACTTTGATCGCTCATAACTCGTAAACTATTGGTTCAAATATCATGTAAATTTGAGGTTGAGCTTGTTGCAATACTTACTCTAGGTCATCGAAAACCTAAACCCCTAGCTTTGAGTATCGATGACACAGGGGGGGTGAAATAGCCGCGAAACGCTTCGAGAAAAGGATGGTACGGCCGTGCCCGTTTTGCTCGAGACTTGGCTGGGGCACTGCCGTGCCCCCAGATTTGGAAGTCTTCTATATTTTTTTTTATAATTTTCCAAATTAGTTTTGACAAAGAATTAGCTGCGACTGGAACCAAACAGGCCTTTAAGTTAAAAAGTAAAGTAGGGTAAAAGTTTAGTTTAAGGAGGCCTTCGTCGTGTGATTTACCGATCAATAGATCAATAAATTCTTATGTGTCAGTCCAAGTAGCGGTATTGCTAAATAAAATGTATCAGTAGAATTAGCAGACGACAAGCCAGTGGTCAGTGCTTAGTGACTTCACATCACGAATCATTAAGCTAACAATAAAAACAATCATACCTCAACTCTTTCTTCCTTCAGGTCAACCCTCAAGGCCAGTTGTTCTCTGAGCACGACGTCAGGATAGTGCGTCTTGTCGAAGGTGCTCTCGAGCTGCTCGAGTTGCTCCTCGGTGAAGATGGTGCGGTGGCGGCGCTTGCGCTTTGGCGGCGGGCCCGCGAGCCCGGCCAGCGCCGCGGCCGCGTACCCGCCGTACAGCCCCGCGTACCCGCCCGCGCCCGACACCGCGCTGCCCACGCCGCTTACGCCTGCACAAAGACACAATTTTACTCACGTTTTCAATGCTGTTAGTCTATCGAATACAAATTCTAAAATAATTCTTGTAAAAAAAGTGATCGAATGATCTGATCTGAATTTTACCGATTTAGCAGAATTTACTAGGTAAATAAAATTTTAAAATTTTTTTTTTGTGTTTTTTTTTATTTTTTGTATGCGCCTCCATAGCCATGTGACTTTCGCAGGACATGAGATTCTTAAAGAGCACATTACTTATGTAGTGCAGTAGCGTTTACTACCTATACAATATTTTAAATGTTAGAAAATAAAGCGTATTTAATTTATACAATCCATAATTTTACATAACCCATAATGTACCAGTACCAGTTACCTTTCTACATAAGAATTTAATATGTAGAAAGTTCGAGCATGATTTTGTAACATGGTAGAAACAATATTGTTTACTTTGATATAAATCTAACATGAAAGTTATCACAGAGGTTTTAACATGCAATTTTATTTTAAATCTGAACTCAAAAGTAGAACACGTCTCCACGTATCAGGGTTAATACGCGTTCGAGGAGGCGGTGCGTGAAGATCTGAGCTTAGAGCCCCATGAGCTCCCTCGGGCCGCACTCCATAAGCGAACCGTTCAAAATATTAACGCCCCGAATAAAAATTGAATATTTTTGTATACTGCCGGAAACGCGAGAGGCATTACACTGTATTATTTCTTAAAGGAATATAAAAGCTTTTAAGGCCGGCGGCACGTTGCTAAGGCGCTATCGGCGGCTTTCCACACGCGCCACCTCGGTACCTCGGAGCGCCCGCCTAAGCTCTATCGATTTTGAATACAATAAGAACCTTAGTTGTATGAAAAATGTAACTTTAAGGTAAAGAATATTTACGATCGGTAGTAATCAGTTTAAACATAACAAGATATTATGATTTGTTTAATGCCATACATTGGTGCCATCATAGGTATCTGAAATTTTTACTAAGTATTTCTAATCAAACCCACTAGAAAAAATAGGTCAAGTTCAAGTCGAACTCGTATGCCGAGGGTTCTGTACAAATGATACAAGCTTATATAATACCTATTACATCAATAGTAAGTAACCATAAAATAAAAGACATTGAACTGGAAAATTGTGTATGTGCACAACGGGACTAGGTCGTAAACAGCAGGGGATTGGTGTGGGCTGAGGTTGAGTTGATTGCATAATTAAAATATCAGATTCTAGATACTAAACATTATAATGCTACTGCTACTTATTTTGTCTTATACACGACGAAATAACAAAATCACTGGATTATGTTTTTTACAGATCTCTGACATAATCCTTATCCTAAAGTTTCGGGTTATTTTGTACTGTCCTGTATTTCACTATCGCAATAAAGAAAATGTTATGCAATAAAACATTTAATTATCCTATTGTGCACTGATATTAATTTTGCAAATTATTCCACCTGACATAATACGAACTTCATACTTCGACCCCTAATTGTAAATTAATTTGAATTGCCCTTCAGTAAACCCTCTTTGAGGGAGCTATAATTGTAGTGTCAAAGTACCTACTTAATAGTATTAATAAACAGGAGTTTAGGGTGAGATACGTCATGCGTGGACGTTAAACGATTCTCTATAGCTGTTACATTTCGTATGGAAGGTAATCTTTAAGCAGCTAGAAGATCCTTGTAAATTTGGCTGTTAATTAAACATGGCTGAATACATATGATACTTACCATACTTATACCATATTTCTCACAAATAAGATTTTTTTATTCCTTTACTTAATATTTCCTCTTTATGTTTTAGACGGTGAAAACTGTGGGTTGGGGAATATATTAAATATGAAGGAGCCACAGTAAAATAAAAATGCTACCCTAACCTCCGGTAGTTTGGACCTTGTTCTCGGTGACAATTAATAAATAATTTCAAATATAGTTTGTTTGTTGTACAATAGTCAAAGTTTGTTTGTTTCACAAATGAAGAAAATCATATTACTCTATATTAGTTGTCCCAACCCTAACACACAATTGATCTAGATACAAACGAAGCAAAGTGATGTTTATACCAGCGATATTTAATTATTACTGATAGATCTTTCAAAATAAGTTTACCACCCAGCAAATGTTAACTTCACCAGTGTTGCCGTCTTTATTATACAATATATCATCATTAAAGTACGAACGTTTACAGTCTATTCTTCTATCTCTTTAACCCGTCAGGACTCAGTGCTCTATTGATTTGAAATTGTCCAACTCTATATACCTACTTCTATTTAATTCTAAACGTCAACTTATCAGATATCGCTACACAGATAAAACTTTTAT
This sequence comes from Autographa pulchrina, assembly GCA_905475315.1. Taxonomy (NCBI): domain Eukaryota; kingdom Metazoa; phylum Arthropoda; class Insecta; order Lepidoptera; family Noctuidae; genus Autographa; species Autographa pulchrina. The sequence continues at coordinate 10,425,428 of FR997768.1, forward strand.
TCAATAATATTTAGTCTAAACATCCGAAATTACTTGCGCACTCAATAAAAGAAAATAAGAGTTTGTTTTTGTTATGGCAACGATTCACCAAAGCCAGGGGATATTTTGAAATTTTAAAATGTTCGCTTGAATGGGAGGAAAAAAGATTTTAATTGAGATAAGCCGTCTTCACCCCTCGGTGCGGTCGGGATGCGAGGGACCGCCCGCGGCTCACTGTGCCCACACCGCGTCTTGCACTTAACCGCTAAACTAACTATACTTACGTGGTGAAGTTTCATGACCTCCTTCTTAATATTAAAATCAGGTTTGCATGTTTTTGTAATCGTACTAATTGTAAAACTATTTTGAAGAATAAGGTGTCTTTTATTAGTTAAAATGAAACGAAGTACTAATAATTAATAAATAAGTATTTCAGCCCTCAGAGACATTTATAACAAAAAAGTAATTCTGATTACCAAACAAAAAGCCGCACTCTATTTAATGATTATTAAATAGAGAACATGTGGATGGCCACATGCCCAGTTACATGACATTTACAATATAAGCGTGGTGAACAAAGTAATCTATTACAGTTACATGTAACAAATGTACTGTATTTGGTCATGTGACATCGAAAATATTTAAAACTCGCAGCTCGCCTCGGCTTCTACCGGTATCCGATATTTATTGACTTTTTCGTACTACAATATGCATGTATTACATTATGAACCTTCCTCTTGAATAACTCTATCTATTGCTGAAAATTTCATTAGAATCTGTTGAGTAGTTTTAAAGATATAAGCGAACAGACAGCGGAAGCGACTTTATTTTATACTATGTAAAGCTAAGTTTCCAAAAACGCTCTATTTCAACTAAAAATATATGAAGTTATATTTTATATGTATGAGTATACAGCGAATACAAAGTACAGGTGACATAAATTATTAATTAAATGGAACTAAGACATAAGCGTTTAATTAGTTAATATCAATATTCATTACCAGCTCAAATTATTTTTTTGTTGTTTCTTGCAGTTTAATGAACGTTGTGTACTCATAGCTATATCAGTAATTACTCTAAATAAGCGTTTTACTCTATAATATTTCTCTATAGCCTACTATGAATGTATACAACAATCAATAAAAAAAACGGCCTCATATAGAAACAAGTGTCAGATCGGGAGGTAAAGTTGTCTTGTATTTCACATTATCTTGCATGAAAAAAAAACACATTAGATAAAGACAATATGATGGCAACTAAAAGCCTAGAAAATATACTCAAAAATTACTAGAAAAGCCGTAAAATTATTATTCCTGTATTATTTTACTATAACTAAGTAGTTAATAACTGATTTACAAAAGGCAGCCTTATTGCTAATAACGATTTCTTCCAGGAGACTATCTTGGAATGAAAATTTTTTTTTTCAATAAGAGAATATTTGTAGAGATTTCCTTTTCATTTCGTTATACTGCCTAATTTTTAACATTTACAATATCATTTATTTGTATACCAAGTAATTATTTACCTGGCAAGGGGTGGGGCGCATTTGACTCTTATAAATATTATGCAACTTATGCAAGCGAATCCCAAAAAAAAAAATGGGTTTCTTACCATCGCTATATTTTAAACGGCCTATCCGACCAAACCCAACATACGCTGCCCTACCCTATAATATATTATACAAAAGACGCAGCTTCATTTAAGGATTTGGATAGCATGAGAAAGAAGATGGAGACAGATTTTTTTTAAGGATTGGAGTCTTTGAGACTTTTGATAATAGGGTATATGCATGATTTTTTTTTATACGTTTCTACTAGTTATTACATTACCAAACATACAAATATTACGTCCAAAATATAAACCATTACGCAAAAATTAAATATTAAAATCACTATCAATTTTGGACGATTCAAACGCGGCCATTTTGCCGCGCTTGTTCGTGACGTCACGACACACGAATTCGCTGTCAACAGCAAAGTGTTTGGTTCGCAAAATTACACAAAAATACAGAAAGTGAGTGAATATCGTCTTAATTACCATGGAAAAACAAAAAAAACATATTATAAATATTGTGTCGTTCCTATGTCCTCTATGTTCCTATGTCCCTATGTCCTCCTATAAAGTGGAGGGTATTCGATGCAAAATTAAAACATCTGAGAATATACTCCCGTTGTCAACGCTCAACTCGTCACCGCGACCGGCAAACGTTGCAGCGAATGAGTCACTGCAGTCAACAGATAACGGTACATTAGTCGATCAGCTGGGCGACTCCATGCAAGTACAATACAAACAATCGTTTGCGAACGTTACAAAACTAAATCGGCACATAGAAAATGTGGATAATAATAATGAGTGGATTGTAGTACGAAATAGAAAACAAAGAATGAAGGAACGTTTTACGGGTAAAATGGGTAATAGTGTTATTGATGCTGGCGAAAAATTCAAACCGGCGGACCGAAAAGTTCCTATTTTTATTACGAACGTGCACAAAGATACTGCAGATTTCGACATAGAGAATTATATCTTTAGAAAATTGGCAATCAGCGTTAAGTTGGAGAAAATTAACTTAAGAAAACAAACGGATTATAACGCGTACAAGTTTTTTGTATCGCAATCAGACGTGCATATGTTTTTGAACTCTGAAATGTGGCCAAAAGGGATTATTTTCAGACGTTTCGTGCATTTCCGACCTAGAATTACGAATGTAACTGCAAACGGCGGTGAGGACGGTCAGATTACATCTAATTAATGGATAGTAACATACACAGATTTGCAACCTTTAACTGTAAGAACATAAAACGTTCCGTGGATAATGTACGAGATATGTGTAAAAGTGTAGACATAATAGCCCTACAAGAAACATGGCTATTCTCACACGAGTTGACATACTTAAATTCAATAAGTGATGAATTTAACTGTACGGGAACAACAGCGATGGATATTTCGACTGGTATGCTACAAGGAAGGCCTTATGGTGGCGTAGCTTTACTGTGGAGGCGCAGTTTGTATCCCAACGTCACAGTGATTCAGTGTGACAACCCGCGTATTAGTGCAATTAAAATAGTGTTGCAAGATAAGAGTTTTTTAGTGTTTAGTGTATATATGCCTAATGATAAGGCAGTGAATATAGTGGATTTCACGGACATTCTCAGCTCGGTGAGTGCAATTATAGATATGTACAGTACAGAATGTGTTTACATATTGGGAGATTTTAATGCTCACCCAACAAAACGATTTTACAGTGAACTGTTAGGTTTTTGTAATGAACAAGACTGGACTTGTATTGACACTGAACTATTGAGTGTATCATCTAGCACCTATACATTTACTTGTCCAGTTTATGGTTCAAGAACTTGGCTTGACCACTGTGTGGTCACCAAAGCGGCGGCACAAACTGTTAGTAGGATATATGTTCGATATGATGTGCTGTGGTCTGATCACTTCCCTTTGATAATAGAGTGTAAGCTAGATGTAGTTGTACCGAAAAGATGTGTCTCTAGTTTACCTATAAAAACTAAAGTAATGTGGGGGGATCGAGACGCAGCACAAATTGAATTATATCATAATGAATGTAACGAACGATTAAAACTCATAGATTTTCCCAATGAGTTCCAAGATTGTTGTGATAGTATGTGTACAGATCTTAATCATAGACATATTATTGATCGATTGTATAAACAAATAGTTAGTGCTTTGTGTGAGTCATCAATTGTCGGACAAGAGGCTAGTAAGCACACTCGAAAAAAAAAAGTTGTTGGATGGAATAAATATGTAGCCGAAGCGCACAGACATGCCAGAAGTCACTTTGATATGTGGACGTGGTACGGTAGGCCTTCGAATGGCTATTATTATGACCAAATGTGTAATACGAGGAGAATTTTCAAATCACGCTTAAAATGGTGCCAAGATAGACAAGACCAGATAAAAATGGATATTTTGGCATCAAATCACTTGAAAAAAGATTTTCGTGCATTTTGGAAAAACACCAACAATATCAACCACAAACCTGGCCTGCCTGTGTGCATCGAAGGTGTGAGTGATGTTCAGGCGATAGCGGAAGTTTTTAAATCTAAATTTGAAATAAGGTCACCGTTAGGTCCCTCGCAGATGGTGATCAATATTAGGCCTAAAAGTGCACTGGGAACTAGAATCGTTGCTAAAGACATCAAACAAATCATACAATCAATGTCAAGAGGAAAGTCTCCAGGTCACGATGGGCTTAGTATTGAGCATCTTAGGTTTGCGGGTCCTCACTTACCGCGTGTGCTTGCTTTATTCTATAACGTATGTATGAGTCATGCGTATCTACCCCATGACATGTTAAAAACAATAGTTGTGCCAGTAGTTAAGAACAAGACCGGTGACTTAACGGACAAAAATAATTACAGGCCTATTTCCCTGGCCACGGTCGTCTCAAAGGTGCTGGACAGCGTGCTTAATGTACAATTAAATAAGCATATAAAACTGCATGACAATCAGTTCGGATTTAGACCAGGCCTGTCTACAGAAAGTGCTATATTGGGACTTAAGCACGCTGTGAAGTACTACACAGACCGCAGAACAGCTGTTTACGCATGCTTCCTTGACCTGTCGAGTGCTTTTGATCTGGTTTCCTACGATATTCTCTGGAAAAAACTTAATGACACCCAGTTACCATCAGAAATAATTAATATTATTAAATATTGGTATGGGAACCAGATCAACTGCGTTAGATGGGCAGGGTCGTATTCTAGTCCTTATGGACTGGAGTGTGGAGTCAGACAAGGGGGACTAAGTTCTCCTACACTGTTCAATCTATACATTGATCAACTGATTGTGGAGCTGAGCAGCACCAGAGTCGGATGCTTTATAGATGGAATATGCGTAAACAACCTAAGTTATGCTGATGACATGGTGCTGCTCAGTGCCTCAATATGTGGTCTAAGGAAACTAGTTAGCACTTGTGAGGCCTTTGCCAAAGCACACGGTCTCGTGTATAATGTTAAAAAGAGTGTCGTTATGGTGTTTATGGGTAGTGGAAAAACCTTACAAACTATACCTCCAGTCACACTAAGGGGTGTGTGCTTAACAAGGGTACACCAATTCAAGTACCTTGGGCATGTATTGACATCTACCATGGCAGATGATGACGACATTGAACGGGAGCGAAGGGCGCTGTCGGTGAGGGCTAATATGATTGTCCGCAGGTTCGCGAGGGCCTCTAAGGATGTAAAAATTACACTCTTTAGAGCCTACTGCACTTCATTTTACACCTGTAGCCTGTGGGTACATTTTACCCAAAAATCGTACAGCGCCCTTCGCGTCCAGTATAATAATGCGTTCAGGATGTTGATGGGGCTGCCTCGCTACTGTAGCGCATCAGGGATGTTCGCTGAAATGAGAGTGGATTGTTTCTATACCATACTGAGAAAAAGATGTGCATCCCTGGTGCGCCGGGTGCGGGCCAGCTCCAATAGCATCCTGGGTATGATTGCAGATAGGCTGGATAGCCATGTATTGAATCGTTGCTCCAGAATTTCATCGGGAATTATAAAGCAATGATTCAGTTATAAATATTGTTATTATATACCTATAAACTGTGCTTTACTAACATAGATTTAAGTAAACATTGTTACTAACCCATTGAGTCTTGTTACTTTAAATAAAGATTTATTATTATTATTATTATGTGCCCAAATGACATCAACACTGCACCTGACAAAGTATATTTCCTTATACCGAGAAATGAAAAAGTTAGGAAAAAGTGTGAAAAGTTTGTGTTGTTTATACTGTTGTGAAGACCATTTCTATTTTAGTAAGGTAATTAAAAAGTTTTAAAACACGTAAACCAATCATTCTCACGTTTACCTACTTATTTGTTTTGTTTACAAACCTCTACAAAAACATAACCTACTTAGTTACGAAAAGTTGTAAAGATATTCTTATAAATTCTTATTTGATATTGTAAATTTATCCTTATGTATGTACGTTTTTATTAATAAAAACGTACGAAGGTAAATAAAATAAGTATGTGGCCATCATAAACACGTTGATTTTCGGAAGATTATCCGACTGCGCTTTACCGAAACCGGTTCCAGTCTTTCTCTAAGTCCTTCTTCACAATTCATTAATACTTTGAACACAAAAAACGATTACCTTAATATAAAAAATAGTAACACAAAACACTAACAAACATATCTCAGTACAGAAACCATACAAATAGCTTGTTGACTACAGACGTCTGGTGTATGCTGACGTCACGTTTTCTTACACCAATAGTGTTGCGTTTCGGAAAATTGCCCGGGAATTTTGAAACAGCCACTTTTTGATGATTAAACACTATTAAAATAAAATAAATTTTAAAAATAATTGTATAGTGTGTTTTCAGTAGCAATAAAGACAACAACAAAAAATATTTTGTCCATATTCAAGTCACGTGCATATTCCCTAATTAATATATGTAGTTAGTAAACATGTGAAGATCTCACCTCACCTCAGGCTACCCGTGATATCCCTCAATCCCGGAAAATTTGCAGTGCAGTTATTTTATAAAACGCGGTCTTATTTTTGGTTAAAAGATTTATTCTAACTTTCAAACTAAAAGGTGCATGTTTATGTTTAAATTAAGGGACAGTAATTATGTAACGCGAACATGTATAACATATTTAAATAACTTTAGGGGCTTGACCACGGACAGTTCGCGTAATTTCCTGTCACTTAATATTAATTTTATTACACGACTGCCCAAAAAGGAGTGTTATGTTTTCAGGGTTCATGTATGTATGTATGTAGGTATGTATGTATGTATGTATGTATGTATGTTTGTGAGTTTCTTTATTCCACCATAACTTCTAAAAGGCTTGACCGATTTCAATGTTTGTGGTATCATTAGAAGCTTTGAGTTATCCCGAGTGACATAGGCTATGGACATTAAAAAATGGTCAAGTGTGAGTCGAAATCGCCTGCAAAGGGTTCCGAACGAAATTTTTTTTTGTGTTGTGTCATGCTTTTTTGTTGTTCACTAAAAGGTATTAAATAAAAAAAATATAATTAAAAATTAAAAAACACGCCTGCCATGTAAAAAAAATTAAAAACAAGTCAAATATTTGCAGTCGTGGGACCTGTAATGAATTGTTCCAAGTAACCGACCCCGACTGCAAATATTTGACTTGTTTTTAATTTTTTTTACATGGCAGGCGTGTTTTTTAATTTTTAATTATATTTTATAAAAAAAGTATTTACCAATATTTCTACATTCCTGTTATTTAATATTTATGCGTGATTTTACAGATCACCTTATAGAAAACATAATATTTAATGCCTACGATAGGGATTCCAGGGGCCCGAGTCTGCTATTTACACTCCGTGTCAGTGTGCTCATAGTTGGCTCATAGTGGGACAATACGGGCGCGTCCGGCGGCGCTTGGGCCGGCTCGGGCGCGCTCGGGCAGGCTCGGGCCGGAGTAGAATGCCAACTATGAGCACACTGACACGGAGTGTAAATAGCAGACTCGGGCCCCAGGTAGGGTCTCGGGTACGAATAATTGGGGTCTGATTGTGGACTAGTATGAATGTAGGCATATCGATAGACGTTTAAATACCCTACTCCGCGCTCGGATTACAAAACAAAACATTTGATAATGCATTAAAACAATACTTCCAACATAAATATCTAGATGTGGTTTCGAGTCTAGTCGTATACTACGACCAGGACATTTGTTTTATTTACTATAATGTTCAATTAGCCAGTTGCTAGTTTCTTAAAAAGAACATCTATGACATTTTATTTTTAAAGCAATTATTTTATGGATTTTTAAATGACCCGCACAAAAGTTGAACTAGGAGTGCTGCAAATAACATTTAATCTACACTTAGTAATATAAACGCGAGAGTTACTCTTTATTAATAATATTTTTTACTAATTTCAATATTTCCTAATTGACTACTCTGAGAAGGAATGTCAAAACATACTAAGGATCTTTCTTCTCTTTAAATGTCCAGACAATTGTTAGGTTTTTTTTTTTTTTATTATGTAGTCTTAATTGTAAAGTATATGTTATCTATATTATTCAGATGCAAGTACAAACGACTCTATAATACACATATGCGTACAAGATATAATTGTATATTTAAATTTTAAATATTAATTTAACAAGTTTAATTTCTGCCTCACATGCTCTTTATGTAAGCTAGGATGCAGGAAAATAGTTTCTACTTTCCTTAACAGCAAGTTTCAGACAAAAGAAAAAAAAGACAAAAGACAAAAGAATTAAAAGGGCTTAGCAAAACAGGAGTTCAACAACTGTGTTAGGCCAATTTACTAAGCAAAAAAGCAAAAAAATTTTTTTTTAAGAGTGAGTAAATAATAACTGAATTTAATTAATTTGTGAATTTATATCTTACAATAACAAATAATTAAAATGTTGCCCATACAAGAAACGAAACTATTCGACTTTGTTGCTTTAAATTCTGAGAAAGTACTTTTGTTAAGTGTTTACTTTGCTAATGTCTACCCTCAGCTTCCTGGATTCGCCACTTAATAAAGTCTTAAAGATATGTTTATGTTCGTAATCTTTTAGGCTACCAGTATCGTCTTAATTCTTGATCATATTCGTTTTTTCAGTGAAGTTCAATTAGTCTTTATTTTTAGCACAACTTTTAAGAGTAGTACTTAATTTTTAGTACAGAGCTGCCTATATGTTACAAATATATTATTATGTGTACCTACCTATAGCAGATTCTGATCTTGTGTAAGCAGTGTTCATTCATCTTAGCATAAACCTTATTGGCGCAACGCGTTTGCTAAATAAACCATAAGCCTATTGTTACGACCCCTATTGATAAATGTTCAGTAAATTATGATGCCCGTTACTAATTCTATAAAATTACAGTTTAACGAATATCAGATGTGAAGTTATCAGTAAAAGACAAAATTTCAGTTTTGTGAAAGTTTTTTAAATACACAACTAAAACAAAATACCTGATGAGTCAGATAGTTTTATGTTGTTTAAAAATAATCTGTACTTAGTTTTAGTTGAGAAGAAATCTCAACATCTTGAGAAGAAACTATAGATCAGAAAATAAAATTCCCCTCTAAATTGTGGTTGTAAACTTTCTAACAATATGTGTTACAGGTACTTTAAAAATAATTATGTGTAAATAAAGTACCAACCAGCAATTTCATTATAGAACAAAATATTTAGAGTATTTAGTAAGATATTTTGAGTTGCTCAACTCGTTACTCATTGTAGCATGAAAGTTTCCTCCGTAGCAGTTTCGTAGCACAAATCGACAGTACAGCGTAGCACGCATATGATGATAACAGACATACAATATGTTTCACTTTGTATGATTTATTAAGTCCATAGTAGTGTGCCGATCATGGTAATTATTAGATAAATTGGTCTGTAATTTATTTCTTTTAATTAAAGATGTCACCATTTTCTATCTTGTATACAATCTTCTATCTTGTATACAATCTGACTATCGTTGATAGTGTTGATACCCAGTTTGATAACACATCAGGTGTGTCATTCACGAGATCAATAGTAATTGCTTGTTGAAGTACTTAAATCAGTGACAAAAGTTGTACCTACCTATTATATTCCAGTGTTTTGCTGATAACAATCAGGGATAAAAAATATATTGGTAGTGATGATAAAAGTGAGCGGTGTTTACCTAAACTGTTGGCAAACGTACCAAAGAGGTCATGTGCTCTATGGAACGGCGAGTGCGCCAGGTGCTGCAGCTGCAGTGGCGGCAGCGGCGGGTGCGGGCGCGGCGCCAGGATGCTGTCGATGGTGAAGAGCGGCGCGGGCGGGCGCTCGGGCAGCGCGCCGCCCAGCAGCAGCGCCGTGCTCAGCAGCGCCGGCGCCTCGCGCGCCCAGCCGCCGCCCGCGCCCCCCATGCCGCCCTCCTGCGTGGCCACGCTGCCGCCCTCACCTGCACGAGCTCGGGACACTTGCACCACACCACATCATACTCTACTGTCTAAAGTCGCGCCGAACATCTGGACCACACTCACTGTTAACTATTCAGCCACTTTTTAACGTATGCACTTATTAATTTATAATTACTCGTAATTAGCGATTATTTAACGACAGCTCGACATCGAAACCGTAGCGTAATATTTTTGGTAGGACGATGGGATAACACTCGGCGTGATGCGATTGCGAGCAAATCGTTTTAGTGAGTAGTAGGGTCGCGGCGCGAGTGTCGTGCGGCGGCGTGTGTGGGGTGAGCAGGGCGTGCGCCCAGGGGCGGGGCCAGCCAAGCCACGCCCCGCTCACACTTTAATGGATGTGACAATACGACGCTCCCGAACAGTTGATATAATAGTAATCTGTGTATCCCTCCCTATAAGTTGTAATCTGTTATAATGAAACGCGTCCGTATGTAGAGCTACGAGCGCGCGACTCTCTCTCGCCTGTACTACGTTTAAATACGCATGTCGCTGCAAATTTGTCAATAATCTGCCTACTTAGCTTTGATATTACGTAAGTATATTCAGTACTTTTGAATTTATTTGTACTCATCAAAGTACTACGCAGTTCATAATTATAATAATATAGCTGCTTTAATTTAACCTTACCTTATTTATTGGTTTTACAAATCTTTATTAATCAGTTGTTGTTTAAAAAATCATGCAAAACTTCAATTAAACACATTATTACACTTTGATTAAATTGCAAACGACAAAGCCTGACATTATTAAGATTCATTGTTTATTTTTTGAATTTACACATGTTGGCATTGGAGTCTTTTGATCTATCAATTATTAATTTATTTGGTTATAAGTAATCAATTGATAATAACTGTCAGTATTATAATCAGTTTAAGGTTTTATTTTTTCTGCAAAAATATGTCTATTTAGTGATTCTACTGGTAGATATCCTTATTAGTTGGGTACATCTGTAAGTAAAGGTACCTATTGCACAGATAATACCTCCACACTGTCACGTGATCGCGACACAGCCTTTTTGCGAGAATTGTGAAGACGAAGGATTAACAAACTTGTACCTAACAGCGAACAAATTGAATGACTTGTTTTGTCAAAAGTTGCGCCCGCGGCGATTCACGACGTGTTCGCCTTTTTGCAGCTTATGAGAATCGTATAACAATACCTAATACTCACACACTAACACACTGCTCGTATTATACGGATAAAGGGTAAAAAAGGTTTTGTCATTTACCGAGAGAATCGAAGTGGATGTTATTAAATGATATATAAAAAAGGCTAAAGTAAATAAATACTTATTCGCGATGATAAAGAGATCTTTGTCATGAAAACCTTTATTATACGATATAAGTTTATCGTAATTAGATAATTTTATTTGTATTGTTCGATGTTTTGTTTATTTAGAGGAGACCAATATTTTCTTTATGTAATAACACGTTCTCATGATGTTTCTATTGACTGTTATAATTAGTTATATACATATAGGGTGCTTAACTTAGCTGATAGTAAAGGCTTGGCAATGGTTAGTAATTTACTAGAGTCACAGAGTCTAGACATCAGTTGCGTAGTGTTATCTCGTAATGACGGTCCCCATTAGCAAAGTAGGCATGACCTTGTGCATTAATAATGTCCGGCGATGCGTGTCGCGCGCCGCTGTCCGAGCGGGGAGGCGGCCGCGGCGGTCGCGGCGCACGGCAAACATTGACAAAGCTGGGAGCGAAACCCGAGCCCGCTCTGTTTGCCTGTAATTGATGTAATTAGTCGTGTCGCCCAGCTGCTCCCGACGAAACCTCCGATCCAATGTTTGAACAGTTAATATGATACTTTTACGAACCGGAAACATCTTTACGGTGTTCTATTCCGGCAAATATTGGTCACTCGACGATGCGTGACAGTAAGTCAAGATTACTTGTAAAAATCGAGTTTTTTTTTTCTACTAGGTCAGTGCAAACAATTTGAAATTCGTTTACAAAACGACATCAGTAAACAGAGTCTTACTACCTTAGTTCCTAAAATCATATGCGTTGTTATTCTATCGAAAAACGTGTAAACTGGTTTAATGCGTTGTAGGCTGTCGAGGCTGGCTTGAATCTACAAGATTTCTATATTTTTCCGATATAATTTTTTTCTACTGATCAAATTGATGAGAAGCGGATGTTCCTCTATCTGACTTCCATATTGAAATTTATTGTACCTACCTAAATACTTTCAATATTTCACAACTTTAAAATCTATATTTTCATCTGTGGCACCGATCTCAAAATAATAAAAAGTATCTAATCATTAAATATAAATACCCATATAAATTAAAAAAAGAGTTCATAATGAATATTTATGTATTTAACTACAATTGAACGGTCAATATCAGTTAAAAAAATAAGAAAACCCTTTTGATGCACCCTCCTCACAATTATAATGTAAGTAGTGTCCGACCGAAATTTCGGTTTCGGTTTCGGTTTCGGCCAGTTTCGGCCAAAAAATCAAGTTTCGGCCCGAGTTTCGGTTTCGGCCAAAAACGGCCGAACCCTTCGGCCGCGCCGAAACTTACAACATCGTACCTTCGGGTTGCGCTCGGCTAACGTCGGGCGCGCTCGGCACGGCTGGCAATATGGCGTCGTATAATAATTAGTTATAAAAAGTATACGTATAGATTTGTTACTATATTATACTTGTTGATTTGTTATCATAACCTATGTTATGCACCTTACATAATAAAAAAAAAGGTTCGCTAAAATGATTCCCAAAGGTGATCAATTTGATTATTTTGATTATCTAATTATATTTGAACTAGCGGCCCGTCCCGGCTTCGCACGGGTATTTAACACATTATTAAAAAGTTAGGATTGAAGGTTTGTGTGTTATTACAACTATTACGCTCTTTATAATATTAGTATAGACACTCCCGTACCTCAGCAGTGATGCTTAAATCGCATAGTTAGCCGAGCAGAGTGAGCGACAATCACGCGACTTTTTTCTAATTCTTATATTTTAAACTCGTGATATCTTTCGAAGGGAATGTCCAAAGTGAATAATTCAAAAAGTTACATAAAGGTATTGAAGCAGTCTTGACTATGAAGTAATTTATTTTGATAAGGTTTAATACCAAGTAACAAATAAAGAGCCTTTTCCAGCGACGTCCTTTCAATAATATTTTTTTTTATAAAATGTCTCTTATTGTGACCTAACTGTAATAGTTAGACATATGCTGTCGCGACACTTTTTGTAGATAATTATATGTTCTACAAAGACGTAGTACATTATTTTGTCCTATAATCAATAGTTTTCGCAGCGCACGCGATGCAAGAAAGTTTTTTGGTATTTTTTTTACACCTTGGTTTACATTATTGAGGTTTTAGTATGGATCCCTAACTTTTTTGAAAATTTTATATAGCCTATGTTCACCGGAGATAGTGTAGCTTTCCAACAGTGAAAGAATTTTTCAAATCGGTCAAGTAGTTTCGGAGCCTATTCATTTCAAACAAACAAACAAACAAACAATCAAATCTTTCCTCTTTATAATATTAGTGTAGATTAGCCATTCGAGGCTAACTGATTGTGATATTTGTGAGTATAATTAAAATGTAAGTAACTGAAAATAAATAAACATAATATATGAGCATCATATTTTAATAATAAATTTGTTTTATTTTATACCACCATTAAAAAATCGCTAACTTTGTGTTACAAATAATGTATTTTTTTCACTTTATAGGGTAGTTAAATTTTCAAAACCTATGTAACTGTGCTGAAATTTCATTGTGATAAATCTTTGAAAGTAGAAACCTGTAATTATAGGTCGGCGAGATATTAATTTTAGAAAAAAACGGGCTTACCAACATTTTTTCGACTTTTTAAGGAATTTTTTTTTTATAAAAGGTTCGGTTTCGGTTTCGGTTTCGGCCGAAACTACAATGAAACCGAACCTTCGGTTTCGGTTTCGGTTTCGGCAAAATAACATGTTTCGGTCGGTCACTAAATGTAAGTAAAACAATAAGTCAAAATACGTGAGCAACTCTACCGAGCGGTTCCATCTGCTCGCTGATCCACAATGAATATCGATTTCAGTGTTATATCCGAAACATGTCGTGACAATGTGGCGTCGGGCATCGGGATGCAAATGTAAATACACGGCTTCATATCGGATTGGTAATATGCTTGCTATAAATGTCGCCGATTTGTTTCGCTGCGACGGTAAGCAGCTGCCAATCCCTTTGATGCGAGCCAATGGAAAATTAACTCTATATAATACGACGATTATCCGCGTATGACTTAATACAGGGCACACACAAAGGGCACAAGCATTAAAATAGCTAACAATGAACGGGATTATCCGGGGCTAACCTCCTGATTGCCAACAATGTGTTGTTCAAACCACGCTCGCTCTGCCCGTAAACATTATATAGCTGTACACATGCGATGACATTACAATGCAATGAAAGCTTGTGTACATGTTCGCGATACACATTCGTCTGGTTTGTGACGGGTTTTTTTTCAATTCAAAATATTGTTATTCCATTCAAAGTTTTGCAAATTAGTCAGGAGAACAGGGTTTGGAGAGATGATATTGCTGGGCTCTGCAGTCTGCGGTATCTTTCCCATGTTTTATTTCGTCACCTGTTATTGGAGGTAACACATGTCAAACATAATTTGATCATGGTTTTAATTTCAATAAAATTCGGAGCGTAGATACCTTTAATCTCTTTCCTAAAACCCGTCTCTCCTATAAACACAATTAGATAGGCATAGGTACTAAACATTCTGTCTGAATATAAGTAGACACAAAGAAATCTAATCCTAAGAATATAATGTTACAGTGATAATAGTGTTAGCAAAGCACGTCGGTAACAAGATTGAGTGATGTAGGGCTAGGCTTCTTAGCGCCTAATTCCCTTAAGCACGGCGCCCTGGATGCGCTAAGAGCATTAGCTTTGTGTCTCACTGGAACTGGGGCTCCGGTGTACAATTACTTTATACTTAATACCCATATGCTGGTACGAAGAAAATTAATTACAGGTAAATGAAAAGTAAAGAAAAAAACAATAAGAATAAAAAAATTACGCGGAGCTTGTCAATATTAAAGAGTACTTTGTTAGCATGTCTCCATTTTACATGTCACCACGTCAGTATAATTATAGACATAATTCACTAAATTAAAAATTCGTCAACAGAACATTTCTATCTCTATGCTCAAATATCTAGAAACTAGTTAAGTACCTAATAAAGCCAGCAGTTTATAGCAAGTCATTTTTAGGATTCTAAATCCAAGCAAAAACAGTAATACATGGCACTCTCACTGAATGGAAACTAATTGTTTGTAAAAAAACTTCGATGTCACCACACTATGTAAATTCAATTAGGTTATGTAAATCGAGTACAGTTGTTTTATTTTCAGTTCTAACTGCATCCAATATGTGATTGTAAATGTAATTGTAATTTTATTTTGCAAACAACTCTAAGTATATTATAATTTATAAGTGGTTCGAATAAACGAACCAAAATGGGCAGATACAAGCTGTGTAGCTGCATTACACAAGGCGTGGAATATATTATTAAAACCCAACCAAGCTTGACTGTGGTTTTTGTTTGTGCAGTAATGTGGAATATTCAGGAAACCATACGTCTCTTGGGATAGGGGTCAGTTAACCTTGGCAGACTTCCTTGATAAGTAGGCCACTTTTATCTTATAGTAATATCGAAGCTTAGACGAAAACAGATTCGTATTACCAACTTACGCAAAGGAACATATTAAAAGGATCAATCAATGAATTAAAACATATTTTATATTTGAGTCCTACGTAATTTTTACTATTTTTTAAATAAATAATCGGTATCACCTCTTGGTAAAAGAGACTGGATTAAAAAAATGTGAAATCGTTAACCCGCATCGAGCAACAGCTATGCCGAGAAGAAGCCTTTGTTCTGTCTCTACTCTTACTGAAATAAATATTTTTATTTGCTGTGAAAAACTGCAAAGCAATCTGAGATTTATAAGAAATATAAATGGATGTTTAGTACCTACCTACTAAGTCTGTACCTACTTGTACGAACAATATAATACAAGCTACACTTTATTTAATCCAAACTAATATTATAAATGCGAAAGTAACTCTGTCTGTCTGTCTGTCTTTCTGTCTGTCTGTCTGTCTGTCTGTCTTTGCTTCACGCCTAAACTACTGAACCGATTTGTGTGAAATTTGGTACAGACATAGTTTGGAAATTGAGAAAGGACATAGGATAGTTTTTATTACAAAAAATAAAATAAAAAATAAAATTTATTCCGGACATACAGCGCCATCTATTGGTCAAGGCATCAATTCAGTACTGAAAATTCATCGTAAAAAATGTAAATAAATAGTAAAAAGTTATGAAAATATAATATAATACAACTTTTAGTACAAAGAAAATGCTCTAACGGAGTATAGATGACTCTATTAGTACTATAGATATGTCGAGTTGGTGATCGCGCAATGGTGTCGATCGTTACACGAGTTCGGTTCATGTTATTGTTTTAATTCATCGGAAAAAAGTAAATCTTCCACATTTCATTTTTGAAGAGATCCCGCGAGATCGGGAACTATGTGGGTAAAACCAAAAATCTGCCGGAAGTCACTATTCCACGCGAACGAAGTCGCGGGCAAAAGCTAGTTATCTATAATTACACAAAGGTATTAATAAAAAGTATGTAATTTTTCATATTTTCGTGTAATAATAAATAATAAAATAAAATGTTATCTACGATTAGCGAAAGTTCTGCATAAGGCCAGAAGGCCACGGCAACCTTGCTACCGGCGTTCTTTTGAAAGCGAACCTTTAGAAAAGAGTTCAATAGACCGCGACGATCATGAACTTATACATACCGAGTAAACATAGCTCATTTTTTAAGAGAAAATCTATTTCTAATAATTTACCTAAGTATATGATAAATAAATAACATTACAATTTGTTTGTAATGCAATCATGTCTGAAAGATTGGCAGTTGTTTGGGTGTATTGTACCTACTGTATGCACTTATTCTACTCCACCTAGATTCGTTTAAAATCACTATATTGTAAAAACGGACTAATAATACTAATCGTATATAGAGTAGGTACCTCCTATTTTCCACACTGGTATCTACTTATACCTAAGATTTGTCCCAACCCTACCAACACCATATACTGTTCACGTTGCCACGTACCTACTGAAATGGCACGTAGTTAACTGTTAGGAAATGTAAAAATGCCTATACCAGCTACAATATGTAAAGGAGATTGCCCGATTTGTTAGGCAAGCTGGGTCCCAGTGGAAAATCGTTGTGCCCTGAAGATTTTTATTTTACATAATAGTAAAAACATAGTATTTTCATAATCAGAAACCATTTTTCATTTATTCATCCTGGTTCAAGAGATATCATCGATTTTCTGTTGTAAAAATCTAGGTTATAATTAGAAATTGACATTGACATTTCCTCCTTACTCTATGGTTAAGTAAGCATACTACCTACCTAACCTATCCTGTACATCATTATGGAGATGAGAATATGTATACTTTATGTAATTAAAATAGCAGCACAGTAAAAAGACTTGTAGATGGTGTAGAATTGACGTTTAAATATGATAAAAAATGTATAATTAGTTAACAGCAGTCTATTTATAAGTACCAAAATAAATAAAACAAATAAAAACTATAATATAAATAAAAATAATGTTTCTTTATATTGTTTCATTTATCGTTTTAAATTGATATCGATTACTCAATTGATTAAAAGACGTCATTAGTTATTTAATTCTTTGATACCTGGCAACTTTTTTTTGTATAACAATCAAACCACAGACTACATTGAATCAAACGGATGTCGACGTAATGTTTAATTATTAATTAACTTTAACTTTATTCCCAGGGTGAAAGAAATTGTATAAAAACTACCCTGTACACAAAAAAATAAATAATATTTTTAAGTTATTATTCCAATCAGGCTCATGATACCACAAAAGGGACCTGTTCCGTGTCAATCTCCTTTAAATACATTATTTAAATATGTTATTTTTTTTTTCAGCTTTTATTATTTAATTTAATGCAGAGACACCGCTGTTCCCAACTACCTTGCTAGGAACGTGCAATAATTATGTTACACATAAACCTTTAAATACTTTTAAAATTGATTTTATGTTTTATCTTTTTACAAAAGTGTATACTTACTAATATGTTATCCAATTACCATCATTTCACGTTTAGAAATAAAATAAAGTTAGATATACAATGCTAAAGGAACAATAGGTAATAGTTAATATAACTTTATATTGTACCTAAATAAGTAAATTGTGCAAACTTATTAACACTGAATGTTACAGCAGTCTTAATTGAAACAGGCCACCGTCTCTTGCACACCTGCGGTTCTTGCAGTAACTTATTGCAATATATTTGTCTCGACTGAAAACCTATTGAAAAATACAAGAATAAGCTCATCTTTACTATAGGAAATATACAAATGTTATAATCTCTAATTCCCACATAAAACTTGTGCATGGCCCACATAACATTCATACATATTTTTCTATAATAATTCGAGTGTTTACAAAGACCGTGATGAACTCATAAGCGTGTATAATCAAACTGAATACTCAAACAGATCTGCATTATGTTGTAAAGATTCCGGACATGGACCAACAAGGGTGAGGATTAACAGTGCTAAGTCATTCGGAAGAATTGTTTAACGCTATCCAAATAGCGGCGTTTGGAACACGAAAAGACCCACTAAGCAGATAATTTCCGATAGAGTCGAGCTCATGGACCGTCACTCAACTGTTACGTTGAATGAAGAGATCTCCGTGGCGAGGTTAACAATGCTACCATTGATGTCGAGGCCTATTCAAATGGATCCAGCTATCTACGCACTCAGTCGACCGACATGCGGCACTTACTTGAGAATTTCTTCGATATGAACGCTTCTTCGTAATCGTATACCTGAAACGTATGCATGGTAATCCGAAATCAAAAACTTCTATTTTCCACGTCTAATATGGCATTCGCAGGCTTGCTGGCTGAAATTATCAAGAAATAAGCAGTACGTACTTTGCATATTGCTGAGTTATGTAATACTATTTTGTGTTCAGACTGAAAGGATATGAATTATTGAATAAATAAACTTGTACCTAGTTGATTTAACGTTTATAAAAAAAAAATAACTTATACCATATTAATATAGACGACTAATTGCATATAAATAGTGATTATCATAGATGCACCCTACAGGGCATTTCCCATACAAATGCATTTCGTTGTTTTCTTCGTGAAAATGTTTCATGTTTTTGTTTTATTTTATTTTATACGCTGAGTCTGTAACTCAAACCTAAATAGTAAACAGGTGCAAATTGCCATCTCACGTAGTATTAAAAGCATACGTCATAGCGCTGTTCTTGCATTGGTAGATAAATATATTTAATGAAGGATTTTTTTTTTACTTTAAAATAAATAGGTAAATCTACTTACATAGAGTTACGCATTTAATTAAATCAAGTATTATAAATAAGAAGTTGCTTTACTACTCGCCCCATTGTTTCATGGTCATAACACACAAGCAACAAACAAAATGTAATGACATGACGTCACTGGGGTGCGTTCCGTAATTAATGAACACCTTGTATCTATCTGCATACAAGGGCGCCGACAGAGGGTGACGTAGCAGATAATCGCTAAGTAATCTGTGCCTAAGGGAGGCCTTTGCCCAGCAGTGCGAGATGAGGGCCCTCAACACAATCACATGTTACACAAACTTAAATAAATCAAATTGTCACCTGAATTTAAGATGATCAAAAACATATGTCTAATTAGTTAAAATGCAATGAAAATTGAACTAACGAGAACTTAATATTGTATGTAATCTTGTTTCCGAATGTTATTATCAGCCTCAATAAGCATCTTTAGTTATGTGTATTAAAAGAAAACTATTGTAGAGCAAACGCTTTATTTCAATAGTTATTAATAGCTTGGCTTTGTCCTACAGTTGTCTGTTAGCTTTCTAATAAAACAGCCAAGGAACGCTGTATGAGTTTTTTGCATGTGCAAGCGATGTCATCAATTAATTAATCATTTTGTATTATTAAGGATGATTGTCCCATTGCAGAGCTAAGGGTTCCTCCTTCCATTTCGTACGGTCATCAATATCGAAATCAATAATAATTCCTGTTTATTATCATTCTTGTTTGTTTGGACACAGTAGGTAACAACCTAGGGATTTTACTACACCCATTGTGATCAAGTGTGATCGTTCTTAGCTAAATATAACCTCAACAAAATTACACATACATCTATATTTGCTTGGTCATTCCAATACTTGGATTAATTTTCCTACATACGTAAGGTAACGTACGGTTTTATTGCCTAACTGTAATGTCATCATAATATGCCATTTTTCTTTTCGTTTTATTTTTACCGTACTCGTTTCTAATTTGGTCCGACGCGCGACGGTTTGGCTATTTTTGCCGCCCGGTGAAGTACTACAGAACATACACTTATTTATCAATTTATTGAAATAGACTAACTAGTTATGTGATAAAATTATTTCCTTTAAAAAAGTACCTATGATGTTGGAATAATCTAGATTAGTACATACTTTGGCTCTCTTTTCTGTAGGTACTCTGTCTGGATACGTTACGCAAGAGGAAAATATTGTCAAAAATATTAATTTAAGAATTGGCATACGAGTATGTTATCACTATGCAAATAAAAATAGTTTGAACGGAAATAACAAATTGTTTTGCCTAAAAACATCCGTCACAATACCTAGTCACTGGTTTATTTTAATTTGTCCATGAACTAGTACAGACGCTTGCGGAATAATTTCTCCACCGCTATAGACGGTGCACTACAAGTAACCGATATAAATAGGCAATCAATGTATCAGAGGTCAGTTACAACCGGACTTCCTCTCAGGACCTACCTACAGAGGAAGTACAACAATTACTGAAGGAGTACCACATCACTTCAAACATGAAGGTGCTTCTAGTATTCGGCGTGGTGTGCCTGGCCGCCTTGTGCGCTAGCCACGAAGCCAAGGACGACGACCTCGCGGTTGCCGCGTCCGGCCACCACCACGAGCACGGCGGCGGACACGAGCACCATGCCCACCATCACCACGACCACGGCGGCAAGGGACACAAGGGCCACAAAGGACATCACCACCACCACAAGGGGGACCACGGTCACC
Source organism: Autographa pulchrina (assembly GCA_905475315.1). Taxonomy (NCBI): domain Eukaryota; kingdom Metazoa; phylum Arthropoda; class Insecta; order Lepidoptera; family Noctuidae; genus Autographa; species Autographa pulchrina. Next base: position 10,446,529 of record FR997768.1, read on the forward strand.
ACGGCAAGCACCACCACGAAGGACATCACCACGAACACGGCGGCGGCCACAAGAAGCACTGGGACGAGCACGACCACCACGGTGAACACCACGAACACGGCCACCACCACAAGGGCGAGAAACATGGACACAAGGAGCATCACGATAAGGGTGAACACGTCGACGGCTACCACAAGAAATACCACAAGGATCACTTCCACAAGGACCACCACTTCCACGACGGCCACCATGACGAAGGCAAGCACCATAAGCACGGGCATCACCACAAGCATCATGAAGATCACGGCGGCCACCACAAGAAGGGTGGTCACCATCACTCCGGGCACCACGAGGGCCACCATGGCAAGCACGGCCACCATGACAAACACCACTACGACGAGGACCACCACGGACACAAGGGACACCACGGACACGAGGGACACCACCACCACCACCATGACCATGGCAAGAAGGGAGGCCACGAAGACCACAAACACTGGGGCTTCCACCACGGCAAGCATTAATACTTTAATATACACTTATTGTTATGAAACACTGTTAAAAATGGAATTTGTTATTGTTGTTTATATTTTTATACAAAGTAAATATTTTTGATCAAATATTTTTCGTATTGGATTACTCGTTCCATCAGTGGCGGATTAAGACATTTGCCGCCAGTAGGCTATTCAAATTTTGCGCCCCTTCTGACCTCTACATTTCGATACCCTACACGGAAAAAGACGGTGGAAGAAAATATTTTAGAATTGAAAGACTAAAAAATGACTCTTTGTTTAACAAAAAATTATATCTTATGAAAAATTAAAAACTGATTACAGTCATTCTAAACCTGTCCAGGGGCCCGATGCCGCTATTTTAAGTCAGTGAGTGGCGGGTTTAAAAAACGTTCCAGTGTACTATATACTGTATTGTGCCTAATTTTCGTATTCAGATAATTTTAGTTCAATGACAAATGTACAACTGCTTGCTATATATCTAAGGGATATTTTTACAACCCTCGACTTAGTGTAGGTTACACAAGAAGTAATTTGATCACAGAGTACTTTTTTATATTTGAATTTGGTTTCTGAGCTAAGAAAAGTTCAATAATGTATTGCTTATGAATGAACACAGATTTCAGAATAATTTACATTCGGTAGATGTTGTTAAATATTAGATTGCACCACTTAACTTAACCTGTCAATGACAGGTTAAGTGGTGCAATCTAATAACATTTAGGTATTTATTAATTTTTTATTTCTGTAAGACAAACAACATTTTTTTGGGACAAATATGCCGCCCCCCAAAATCCGCCGCCCTAGGCTCAAGCCTACTCAGCCTGCTGGTAAATCCGCCACTGCGTTCCATCCCTCAATCAGTTAGGTGGTAATATCAGAAAGTGCTAGCCCGACATGTTTTTATTCAACTACTCGTAGGTAGATACATATATGCATCACTTTATGTGTAATTTAATTTAAAGACTCGAGTTCAATTTTATAATGTAGGTAGGTAATTTACAAATGCGGCAATGAAATTACATAGCATTATAGTAGCATACCATCTTAAAAGTGCAGTAGATACATTAGATCCTATAGGCAATGGTGTATAATGTAGGTACCCACTCTGTGCAGTAGATTATTAACAGATCAGTGTCTATTTAAATTGGCTGCCTAGATACCTATCTATTTATAATGTTTACAAGACTGTTCAATATTTAATGTTGCGTTATTTCGGATATAGCCGCCATACGTACCTACCTACCTACATATTTATTAGTTTCCACAAACATAAGATGTCTATCTACGCTATGTTCTAGAGTCTAGACGCACTGATGTATTTCGAAGAAACAATTCATGCATCTACCAATTCATGGATGCTAGTTATGTTACCTAAATATAAAATCATGATTTCATTATTTGTCTGGCGCGGTTCGTTCGTGATGTATAGTCGCCAACGTTTTGGGTAAATCAGGCATACGTGCCCCAGTCGATAACGTGCCCCACTCGCAAAACTGACAGATGCATTTTGAATTTGGCGCTAATTTGATTCGTACGGGTCACTGACCCGTACGAATCAACCGGCGAACGACCCGGGGTCAGTGATACAAGTATGGCGGCGATGTAAACCACTCAGTGCTATTTTTTATTCGTTTTAAGTTAGAAAAAGTGATCACAAGGTATGTATGATAGTCTGAATTTATTTTGTATCTTTTATAACATTAAGTAAAAGTGTTTGCTTCATATTTTTTCTCGTTTATAAAGTTTTATTCTAAAGCTAACCTCTTTGAACTATTGTATGCCTAGAATTGCGTTTCGTTTTTGGTAAACTTTTTTGTCGAAATCAAGTGGGGCGCATTACCCCGAATATTGGCTAATGCGCCCCGATTTGTTTCGGGTAATGTGCCCCATGTGTGTATTCTTATTATATTTTTATTTTTAAGTATTTCTGATCATTTATTATATTTCAGGAAATAGGAAAGGAAAAAGCTACAGATCCAAGAAAATAGACAGAAGAAAATATGAAAAAAAGCGATAGAAGATGTCATAAGCAAGAAAATGGGAGTTAATGAGTCTAGTCGGACATAATAATATGAAATACCATCACGAACCTTACGAATTAGGATATAGTCTACTAGAATGTCTGAAGTCTTACTTCGATACGAAGAAGAAAAGTGAAAGGAAATAAGAAAATAAAGGGAAAGGAAAAGGAAAAAAGACGAGAAAATGAGAAGCTTTATTGGGGCACATATGACTGATGTATCCGTGAAATGTGCCCCACCCTAGACTTTAAGAAATCGTTGATCTCAGCTGTTTTAATTATTGTTAAGAAGATTTTTTTAATTTTTATTATGCATATTGAGTCAGAGGTTAAGACTAATTACTTTAATAAACATGTTTTAAATGATACCGTTTGTTATTTCAATTCTTCGAATGGTGGGGCACGATTGCCAGGTTTCCTATACTTACATTTACTGAAAAATTGTATTTACCTACGTAAAAACTGAAAAGCTGTAATCTCTACTTTAAAACCTACTACTGTTATAATGAGGCAAAATCTGTGTGTTTGTTAGTTTTATTTTTAGGATAAAGTACCTACTTCACCGATAGAAAGCCACATTATTCTAACTACATATCCAAAGGCCATGGTAACGCGGTTTTTTATTTTTAGATTACATATATTTACAAACATATGTTTACATATGTTTTATATTCTTGACGGGCCTGTTGGTCTAGTGGTTAGTGACCCTGACTGCTATACCGGAGGTCGTGGGTTCGATTCCCACCCAGGACAAATGTTTGTGTGATGAGCACGATCATTTGTTCTGGTTGTCTGGGTGTTATTTATCTACAATATGTATGTATTTAGAAATATATAAGTATGTTTATCAGTTGTCTGGTTACCATAACACAAGCTCTGCTTAGCTTGGGATCAGATAACCGTGTGTGCGTTGTCCCGGAATATTATTATTATTATATTATTATATGTACAGTACCTATAACCTACCTCTACAGGTTCTGTTATGATTTGTAACTTTTACATCAAAAATATTATTATAAGTAATTAGTTTTGAGTGTTATGTTAATCTGCCAATGGGTGACAAATTGACAATCCATTAACAGACCCAGGGGCCAGGACCCTCCTCCGCGCGTTGGTGCTGGCTTGAGTAGAGCATTGATCCTTTATTCTTACAACCAGCAAGGGTTACCGGTTTACCATGTTACTATGCTTATGCTACCTTAATGAACTGTAGACGCAATACGAGAACTCGCTCCATATTAAATATCATATCATGATTATGATATGATATTTAATAATTCAAATAATTGATCATTAAACTGATTAGTGCAGACGTTAAGGCCACTGACACCCCGGGCTAGTATATATGTATAGCATAATAATAACATCCCCACTTGATAAAGGCCGCGGCGTCAGAAAGTTGTACACCACTTTATTTAGGTTCCGTACCTCGAGAAGAAAAAAATTGCTAATGTCATGATTAGGACAATAAAGTTAAGGATTCTAACGAAATTCCCACCTTTACATTTGGTTTAAATTTCTTTGGTTTAAATTTCTTTAAACATTTGGAAGTTATGGTGAAATAAACAGACTCACCTACATACCTACTAACATACCCAAATGACCCCTTAAAACTTTACTCAATTTGTTGAAACTTGAACCGTCGTCGTGTAAAAATAGCACAACTTTTCCTGCTGAAACTGTGTCAACAAAAATAATTTATTGTTCACTTAAAGCAAAAACTTGAACTATCAAGTTTTAATAAACCCTTTTAATTAACAAACTTCTAAATGTTTCATGGAGGGGGACAAAAATAGAACATTGTCCGAACCCTAAAAACCTGGGTGTTACGCTAGACAGGTCACTAACATATAAGCCACAGTGCTTCAAGACTAAACAAAAGGTCGGGGCCCGTAATAATCTGCTGCGTCGCCTTATTTCTACCAGTTGGGGAGCGGCTCCTGACGTAGGTATTCCGCACGACTGGTATGTCGTTATGTTTTTCCGCAGGCGAGTTTGCATGCCCTGAGTGGCATCGATTAGCTCATGCAAGGCAAGTCGACGTAGCCCTCAACGAGACCTGTCGAATAATATCGGGCTGTTTAAAAACCAACCCCGCTCAACAAGCTCTATACGCTGGTTGGTATCGCTCCACCTGTCGTAAGAAGGGATGTCGCATGCGCAGTGGAGAAGCATGTTCAGGAGACTGACGCCCGACACCCTCTCTACAAACACACAACAGACCCGGGTAGACTTAAAAACCGAAAGAGTTTTCTCCGGAATACAGACAAAGGAAATCATCAAATTATCATTACATGCAAATCATCAAAATTGCTAACATTTAAGTATATTTCCCAGTTGTTAGAAGTAAACAGGTGCGAAATTACTTCCTAATTGGTGCAAGAAACGATTTGGCAGCACCTATTTAGACTAATTACCTATATGACAAACGTTACTGGTATGTTTAGTTAGGTATCTAACTTAGTTACAATATAGGTACCCAGTCATCAATCGACCTAAATTTAGCGAATTATTCATTATGGTGCTAAATAATGCTGCTGCTTATGTTTATCTGACTGCGATTAAAAAACTAACAACCTTGTATTCTTTAAATACAAGTAGGTAAGTAATATGCCATATTAACCATTATAGATAGCCTTATAAAATACAAAAACCATACAGATACAATACCCTAATAGTTAGGTTATTTTATCTACCTCGTCAATAATGGAAACCTTGTTAATCTTTCACAAAGATTAGTTACAAATTTAGAAGGGTCGTACTCAAATTCGTAATTAATTACACTCAATCAAGTAAAAAGAAGAAGTTTCGACTATCTCCATATAGTGGACTAGGTAGGAGATGCTATTGCTACTGCTTACTAAAGCATCCATTCAAGTAGGTAGGTCCCCACCAAACTTTTTATACTTTGATCTTTTGTTTACAGAAATAATTAACAAGGGTATTTTTTTTTCGTAGGCCCGTCGACATGTCGCAATAAAAGGCGTAACGCGGTCTGAGTACGCCGCTGGCGTCCTTGCCTATTGGTTTCACCGACTGCAACCCGCAAAATTTAATGATATAAAATGCTGTCACAGGCAGTTCACAGACAGTTCAGAGCAAGTATTCAAATCTATAACAATTAGAGAAGTGTAACAATAAACATGAGGTCGCTAGTCGCCCTTGCCGTGCTAGGATGTGTAGTAGTAGCTTGTTCTGGTCGGGGAGTAGAGCAAGGCGACCTGGTCGCCGCTGCCAGCCATCACGGCCATCACCACGAGGAGGGCGGAGGCAAAGAGCATCACGCACATCATCATCACGAACACGGTGAAAAAGGTTCCAAAGGCCATAAAGGACACCACCATCACCACAAAGGCGAGCATGGTCACCACGGAAAGCACCATCACGAAGGACATCACCACGAACACGGTGGCCATCACAAAAAGCACTGGGATGAGCATGACCACCACGGCAAGCACCACGAGCACGGACACCACCACAAGGGCGGCAAGCACCATCACAAGAAACATCACGATAAGGGCGAAGAGGTAGAAGGCTACCACAAGAAATACCACAAGGACGAGTATCACAAGGACCACCACTTTTACGATGACCATCACAAAGAAGGCAAGCACCACAAACATGGTCATCACCACGGACATCACGAGAAAAAGGGAGGACACCACAAGAAGGGCGGACACCACCACTCCGGCCACCACGAGGCACATCATGGTAAACACGGACACCACGACAAGCATCATTACGATGAGGACCACAAGGGTCACAAGGGACACCATGGACACGAAAAACACCACCACCACCACCATGACCATGGCAAGAAAGGCGGTCACGAGGACCATAAGCACTGGGGATTCCACCATGGCAAGCACTGATATTATTACCTTTAAGATGTTATTGTTTACTTTGTTATTTTATGCATTACCGAACTGTAAATAAACGAAAGCGAATTTAAAAGGTTGTCTCACTCTCACTTTCTAAGCTACCTTTATTTTTATCAACCTCATCCATCTGATAAACACCTAATAAAAGTTAAGAACACAAGTAAATTAATCAGCGATAGGCATTGTGTACCTACTATTGTTATATTAGCAGTCGCTCTAACGGAACTAATTCAGTTTAACCATAACACGATGTCGTCACAACCGCCGCCGCAGCGCCGAAGCAGAATCATTCATCCAGAAATCAGCAGCAACTATTGCCAAATGCCAATCTGTCGACATCAGATGAAAGTGATCTTATCTATAAATTCAAAGAGCGGAAAATACATTAACACTGCGGTCGTAGCTTTAGTGACGGCTACGTCTTGAGGTGAACCAGACAAAGTGAGTGGAATATATTTTTTTTGCATAATTAAAGCTTATCTATAACTAATTAAACATATGTAAAAACTAAGTTTCAAACATGAAAAATTTAATCTCAATCGGATTTTATGAAGTGGTTTTAATTTAGTTTTCAACATTGGACTCAAATAAACAGTACTTCAAGTAAAATAAAAGCTTGTAAAAAATACATTGGGTACTGTTTTTTTTTTTCAGATATGCGGTTACTGCCAATATTAGAAATATTGGCGTGCGTGGTGATATTCACGCACGCTCGGATTGTTGCGGAAAACAAAGGAGAAAAGGAAAATGCTCCAAAAGTTGCATCAGAAATGACTGTGACTTCGGGCGTGGACCTCTCCGCGGCAGGAAGTGAGCCCTCGGATCAGGCGATAGCGGGTACCGAGCATAAGAAGGCTAAAGAAAGCCATCATGAAGAAGGCGGCGGTCACGAGAAACACGCCCATCACCACGAGGAGCATGGCGACAAAGGTGAAAAGGGATACAAGTCACATCATCACCACGATAAAGGCGATCACGGACACCACGCGAAGCACCACCACGAAGGTCATCATGACGAACACGGAGGACACAAGAAGAAACACCATGACGAGCACGATCACCACGGCGAACATCACGAAGCCGCGCATGGACACAAGGGAGGAAAATTTGGACACAAAAAAGGACATAAGAAGGGTTCTAAAACCACCGGTTTTCACCATAAATCACATAAAGACGAATATCATAAGGAACATAAGTTCTATGACGACTTCCACAAGGGCGGCCACCATCACAAACACGGCGACTTCCACGGACATCACGATAAGAAGGGAGGTCACCACAAGAAAGGCGGTAAACATGAGAAGGGTCATCATGAGAAGCATCATGGCAAGAAGGGACATCATGACAAAGGACACTACGACGAAGATCACAAAGGCCACAAAGGCCACCACGGTCACGAGGAACATTTTGCACACCACCACGACCACGGCAAGAAGGGAGGACACGCAAGTGGTAAAGAGCATGGATACAGCCATGGAAAAAAATCGTAAAAAAGCTATAACTTATCTTCTTAACTACATTGTTATTGTGTTTAATTGTTATGTTTTGAAACAAGTCATTGTACATAAAAAATTAAGTAAGACACTTATGTATTAATTTAAAATAAAAACTATTTTCAATGCCTAGACTTATTTTATTTTTCTCATGTTACAGCTGAGCCTGTCTCCTGCCTTTGCTATATTCTATGTCCTATGTCTCATTGTCGTATACAAGACTTGCTGCGACAATGGCGAGAAGTCTTAGATATAGGGCATTGTTATACTACCTCAAATAACAAATAAGAGGGTTGTCTCAGATTATCTATTTTGAAATAGTGTAATTATTTATTCGAAATTTATATTGCAGTTAATCAGTTTAGAAATAATCTAAAAACCAATTGGTTCCATGCAAAAAAGTCATCTTAACAACATGCATAAGTATTGATTGAAGCAATCAGAGCAAGAAGTTACACAATAATTTTATTTTAGAATTTATTCAGTATAGTTGCATAAGGTTTACAACAAAGCCATCAGTGGAGCAAGATGGTCAAACTCAATCTTCTCGGTAATGTTCTTAGTCTTAATGTTTTCATCTTGAGTGGCAATAAAGATAAGGTTTCCATCATCTCTCCATCCATATTTCTTCACCCAGTGTTTCAAAGCAACATCTACAAAAAAGATACATACAGGGTATAAATAGGTCCATGAACCATCAATGGAATGTTACAATTGCAATTATTTAATATATCTTCTAGTTTTCATGGGCAGCTAAACTAGCGGATTTTATTTGTTTACTTTTTTGAACTATGTCAATCATCCTTTTTTTATACTTAATATTATGTACAATATTTAACTATAAAAGGATTCTAATGTGAATACTAACCATCAATGCCTCCTAGTAGATTAGCAAGGTTGTTCTTATCTATAGTCTGGAAAGTGATACCAACAACATGGCACACAAATTTCCTGATGGAGTCATGGAACCCACTGATCCTGTTACAGAGCTCAGGCATCTGGTGAACTCGGTTCCAGAACTGGGCAAAGTCACACTGCTCTAATATGTCTGCCAGGTACTTGATTTGAGATATTGTCTCATTTTCCACCTAGAATAAATAACATGATTTCTTACAATACAATCACTTTTACACAAAATAAATTAAACATAACAGGCAAGAAAATAGCATCTTGTAGCTTTGTTGGTTTACAACAATATGTAATGCAAACATTAATTAATTAATTAATAGTAACATACATCTGTATGCTAAAATGAAAATGTACTAGGGAACTTTAGTTTTATATATTATGTAAAAAGAGTAAATATTTACCACAGATTCAAGGAGCAGGCATTTGCACAGAGTGAAATCAGTGTGAGGGAAGTTAGTCAAAGCCTTCAAAAGAATCTGGCATGTGATGTCGGCGTTAAACTTCTCTGGGTTGAACTGGTACAGTTTGAGTACCGCCAAATTTGCTTCCAAATCATACGTATTCTCTCGTGACTGCATTTCTACATACCTCTCCAAAGTTTGAAGATTGGCGGGATTGTATCTAAAATGTATAGCATAGTCACATAAAATAACACTTATTGAATACAACGTACGATACTTCATAGTCAGGACTAAAATGTACCATCAATGTACATGAACATAACCTGTCACATAACGAACATTAAAGCCTCATCTTACCTTTCAATACTTTTTAATATTGTTGCAACTGTTTGCTTCATAGTCTCGGCCATTTTTAAGTCTTTATTAGTATATTCAACACAGAAAATAAAAATAATGTTTTACGAGCGTGGCATCAGAAATTGCAACACGTTTGACAGTGACACTTGACAAGTTGACGCTACTTGACGCTACTTCTTGACTGACAGCATCATTCGTATAGAGTCTAAGTATAGAGTCTAAGGTATAAAGCATATCACAGAGCAAAGTAGCATATTACGGATTATATTATAAAATCCCCATACTACCATCGTTTATTAGTTTTGTCATGCATTCTGCTACTGTGTTTAGTAAAGATTATCAAAATCGATTTAAAAAGATTAAAAAAAAATAAAAAATACAGCCGAATTGAGAACCTCCTCCTTTTTTTGAAGTCGCTTGAAAAGTAAAGAAATTTGGACTCTGTGGTCCCGTCAGTCTGCATATTTGACAAATTGACAGTTATTTATTTGACGTTGACACCATTAATAATTTGGTTGGTGGATGGTTGATGGAGGTAACTTGCGTTGTCGCTTTTGAACAAACTATAACGCGATGTTTTTACATAATTTCTAAACCACCGGTTCTACTTATTTAGTGCTAATTAATAAGACATAAATAGCTGACATAAACTGAATACATTGGAAGAAGTTTGAAGTTAAGTCAGAACTTTAAATCAAAGTTAAAAACAAACTATAAAATGGATCAAATGCTACCGAGCCCGTACAACATACCTGGGATAGGTACTCCTTTGCATCAGCCTGAAGAGGACCAGCAGATTTTGCCAAATGCTATGCAACAGCAGCATCAACACCAACAACAACAACAACAGCAACATTCCCTTGCCGCGATGGGTTCCTCACCTCTCGTGGGATTTGGCTCATCATTAATGGGAACTCCTCAAAGATCAGTCCATACTTACGCACCGGCCGCCAGTTATGCTACTCCTCAACAGATGATGCAGCCACAGACCCCAGTAATTATATTCTTATTGTATTTATTTTAGCTTGCAGTTAGTATGTATATGTTGTTCTCAGTAAGGTACACACACAGTTAAACTTTATAAACTGCTGCTCTTGTAAGCTACATAATGAATACTATGGTAACTTATATTATGTATTATGGTGTAGCTATGAATATTATTTTATTACATTACATTATTTCTACTTCTCATTTACACTTGTTTTCTTCTTTTTTAAGCAAAATCTTATGTCACCAATGATAACAAGTGGCAGCTTAGCTGGCCAGCAGATGCTTAGTCAAGCCAGTCCAGCACCGATGACCCCCATGACTCCACATTCCGCAGACCCTGGTATCTTACCACAGTTACAGTAAGTGTTCCTTGGCCCTATATTAGAGTACATTAGCAGCATGTTTGTTACTATGTAACATGTTATTTTTATTAGATGACTAGCTGTGCCTGCGACTTCGTTCACATGGATGACAAAATTTATCAATGAGTTTTTAACCGCAAAATTAAGTTTGTTTTTTATTGTTTATACTTTTCCGGGATAAAAATACCCAGTGTGGTGCCCAGGATAATAAAGAATAATTAAACCCAGTTTCATCATAATCGAACCGGTAGTTTTTGCGTGATACCTGAACAAACAGACAGACAAAATTGTTTTTTTTTACACTTTTGGGTTCGGTGTCGGTCTAGTAACGCCCCGCCATTTATTTTTTTGATATTTTCAATGTACACATTTTTACTTCTACAGCTTTATTATAAGTATATAGATTAGATGTTATTTTGTTTGTAAATTTTAATATATATTTTTTTTTTCAGAAATATTGTATCAACTGTAAATCTAAATTGTAAATTAGACCTAAAAAAAATTGCTTTACATGCAAGAAATGCAGAATACAACCCAAAGAGATTTGCTGCTGTTATTATGAGAATAAGAGAACCCAGGACTACAGCTCTGATATTTTCATCAGGCAAGATGGTATGCACGGGTGCCAAGAGTGAAGAAGATTCCCGACTAGCAGCCAGGAAATATGCAAGAATCATTCAAAAACTTGGTTTTACAGTAAGTTGTTTTTTTTGTTTAATTCTCTAGAAATGCCTTCTTTGCTTTCTGTTTTCTATTCTTATAAATAGTCATATTAATATTCACTTTTTAATGCTTATGTGGTTGTTATTGTCCTAGGCTAGATGCCTTGCAACATCACTAGTCTTCCAATACTTGATTTTCAAGAGACTCCAACCTTTTCCTTAACCATGTTAAAATACCAATTTCCTGTTTAAAATTCAACATTGAGATTTGTAATAAACAATCATATTTTACTTTTCAGGCAAAATTTTTAGACTTTAAAATCCAGAACATGGTTGGAAGTTGTGATGTCAAGTTTCCAATTCGACTTGAGGGCTTAGTACTGACGCATGGCCAGTTCAGTTCCTATGAACCTGAACTATTCCCTGGACTGATTTATAGAATGGTAAAACCAAGAATAGTATTATTGATCTTTGTCTCCGGAAAAGTGGTCTTAACCGGAGCAAAAGTACGAGAAGAAATATATGAGGCCTTTGATAATATTTATCCTATATTAAAGAGCTTTAAAAAGCAGTAAAGTTTATGTTGTCTTATTTAAGTAATAAATTTTGTTCATATTTTATAAATTTTATATAGTATATTTTAATTTGTTTTCATTTGAAACTCCTGGGTCAAAATGGCTCACTTAAGCCTGATTTAGACGATGCGAGAAATGTCGTGCGAGTTGCGGTACATTGAGGGGCCGCGCGGCTATGGTGTCATAGGAGATGGATCGTAGACGGCAATGTACATCAACTCGCACGACATTTCTCGCATCGTCTAAATCAGGCCTTATGCTAAGTACTCTTCCGCAAACGAAATGTTTTCTTTTAGGCACATTTAGACTACAATATAATTAAATAGCTTATATATGTACCATAATCTCACTGTTTGGAGAGAGTACAATAAAACAAATTAGGGTATAATAAAACTGCTAAGCTAGCGTAATTCAATACGCTATTATAAATTATTATGATGAGCATAATCGGAAATTAGCTTTACTTGTTATATAAGCAAGCAAAAAGTTTTGATAAAACTCAATTTTACCCTATATAATAACATAGCAATTGAAACAGGCCTTTATCGCGGCTCTCCATAAAAAGTACTCAGTATTTTCGACCGTTCCATAAAAGTCGATACATAATGCAGCAGGGATCGTGACAAAAACGCTTATAAACAGCAGAGCTCTCAAATCCTCCGACATTTTGCTTTCCACACTAAATGGACACAGTCAGTCATTTTAAAATATATGTTTCAAAAATCTAGAAGTCAAAACAATTAAAAGTTTTGTAAAAATTTATAAAAAAAAACTTCAGTAAACTGTCATTGCATTGTCAAACACAAAACTGTCAATAGGACAGCTGTTGTGATGCTGTTACAAAAAAGCTAGAAATATTACAACGAACTTGAACAAACAACTGCAAAACAAATTTGATCGAGGGACGAGGCTTACATACAACTAATTAATCATAGTATCTATAAATGGGCAAATAAAATAATACTAAATTAATTTGTAATGAATGAGCAATAGCATAATAGTGAACAAGTGGAACCTATTCAACCTATAAAATATAATAGTGTAGTTCATGTTGTAATTATTCATGAATTTATTTTAAAACAGAGAATTTTAAACCACAAAATGAGGTCCGATATAGAAAAAGAAGCTGGGACTTGGCTTCTAAAACGCTATGGACAGTTTTTCAAAACCCAATATCAAGATCTTACTGGTCCGTTGAAGGGCGACTATTGGGAAGAAAATAGGACTTTTTTACCAATACAAGTAGCGATGTCTTCTCATGAACGTATTCAAATAACAGATCTAGTATCGTCTGATAATACTCTAATGACGAAAGTGTTGAGTGTGCTGACTTCTCTATGTGCCGAAGTTGTGGCTTTAAAAAAAGAAGCATTTCAAAGGTATGATAAAACTTATCTAGTTGTCCCCCGAAACTTATTTGAGTCTTTCATTTTCTTGGGATTTTCGTGATTTGTGGAATAGTGTGTGGAACTCTAATTCCTTTCCTAAAGTACAGTAGCCTATGTCTTATAAGTCATATGCTCTAACATCTTTTTCAACTGAACTGGTATTTATTAGTGTGATTATTAAACAAAATTTAATATTCATTGTTTCTGATTAACCTTAGGTACACATGGCATTAAAAAATTACTTTAGTTGTAGGTCCAGTAAATACTTTTCATCTTGTAATCATACTTATCACTAGCAATTTAATTTAAATAAAATAACAACTTTACCAGATGATTATTTTGCAGGCATTTCATATTTTTATCAGTGTATGAAGATTATAATAATAATGACATTGGTAAACAAATGGAGTCAATATGTGCACTGAGTGCATTTGTAGCCCGTTGTGATGATGTCCTGCGGAATCTCTGCAGCCAAGTGTTTGCTGTATTTACAAAAACTGCCATCAATATTAGTAAGTGTAACTTAACAAAACCTCACATGCAGTATACTAAATTTATTTCTAATTTATGTTTATTTTTTCAGATGGTATCCAACTTCACTTCATAATAAACCACATTGGAGAATTATTCACCATTATTGTCTTGTCTGAAGTTTTAATATCTAATACTTCCTTAATCAGTAATTGGAACAAATATTGCAAGTCCATGAAATCCTTTAACAATGCTCCAGAAAATCTAGATTTAACAAGGGAAAAGTTCAATGCTATGATGGGAGCTCTAAACAATATTGCAAATAAAATAATGAATGATGACATTGTGCAAAAAAGTCTCAATAATTTGACAGTACTGAGAGGAAGTCTAGTAGATAAAAATTGCTCATTAGTAGCTTCAGAATTTAGCCAATATTTGAAACAAGCAATAGCAAACTTGGACAAGTTGGTACAAGAGCAGCCTAATGTTAACAACATGTACAAATGCATCAAAGTGAATGCTCTCTATGTACTCTCATCACACTTGTTTGGCCACAGTGATAAGAAAATTTTTAGATCTTTGCTTGATTTGAATACAAAGGTAGGATGTTAATATTTATAGTAAGGTACCTTTGAACCTCTTTTTTATAATTACCTTTGAACCCTACTAAACACCCTAATAAATTATGATATAATCCCTGATAGCTTATTTTGCTTTCAAATTTCTTGATAGCTTAAGTTGTGCATTTATGAACTCCCTTTTTAAATAACTTTATGAGATGCCGAAAGCGAAAGAAAATATCTAATTATTGTTTTTGTTTTAGGCACACAGCATTCATGTAATTGGAACAACAATTTGGTTTCCGGAACAATTCCTTCAACGACATGTGGCTTCACAGTGCGCAAAACATGATAAAATGTCACAAACTATGATTAAAGCACGTCAAACCTATATCAGCACGAAAAAAAGTAATTTAGTAAAGGATATTACGAATCTACACGTCATGTGTACACAGTGGGTACTAAATGTTGAGGAAATATTTTCCTCAGACAATCACAAACTTAGTGCAGCAGAAATGAGTATGCATGCTAAAACTCTTTTGGATGGCCTTGATATTGCCTCTAGAACAAATCATTCAGTGCTGACACTAATAAATTTGCATCTTGCACTGGGTATACCACTCCCCAAAAGCATGTTGATAACATTGTTTGAGATTATGTACATGTTAAAGACATTAGGAAACGCAATATCCCGCAACCGAAATCAAATTATTATCTCCATTAACATGATTCTACAGCATCTAATATTTCAATCGACGTCATCCATACTAGAAGTTAAAAAATCTTTGATGACGGACAAAAACTATGCGAATAAAAGACTCGACGAACTGACTTGCCTAGTTATTGCTGAAAGAGCTCTAAAAGGAGCACCAACCGTCAAAAGAAACATAGCTGCTAATGTGGCCTTAAGTTTTGTGCCGGATTCTACTTACTTAGAAGACAGCTATGTCAGACTGGGAAAATTACTTGAAAGAATACAATATTTATCTAACTTCATGGATACCATGGAAAATTTGAGCAATTGCTCATGGTTATTGTGGCACCAAAATATGATTCCAATATACTTTGAACAGAACTTCAGCATGCAACTTAATGCATTAAAACTAAAATATTTTTTGATGGTTTTAGAAGATTGCATTGTATTGTTACATAAAACCGATAAGCAATACGGAATAATAAGGATTCAGCAATTCCTGAACAATATGAAATCGATGATAGAGAAAGAAGTTATACAAAGTACCAGCCAGAACATAGAAACTAACTTGAGGCTACATATTCATTCTCATTTGCAGCTAGATGTGATTAATCCATTCACATTTGAAATGACTAAGAAACTACTGCTAGTCGTTGATAACTTCAGGATCCAGTGTCTTTACATGTCCGTAGTACCATCTGTCGAACATTACTTGTCTACAATGTACTACAATCTAACAACAGTAGTTTTGTCAGATTGGAAGACTTATGGTGAAATGCGACAAATGGCAAAATTTAAATTTAATCTACATACTGTACAAGATAATTTACCCACCCAAACTTTAGAACAAGGATTGGATGTATTAGAAATCATGCGAAACATTCATATATTCGTATCTAAATACCTATACAACTTAAACAACCAAATTTTCATAGAGAAAAGCAGTAATAACAAACATTTGAATTCCATTAACATTAGGCATATTGCCAACTCCATAAGAACTCATGGTACTGGAATCATGAATACAACGGTAAATTTCACTTACCAATTCTTGAAGAAAAAGTTCTTTATATTTTCGCAATTCATGTTCGATGAACACATAAAATCAAGATTGATTAAAGATCTGCGAAACTTTAAAGAAGCTGCTTCCACCAATGGAGGTATGTATCCTTATAAAAATGCAGAAAAGTTCAACAAAGGAATAAGAGTGTTAGGATGCAATGAAGACGGACAAAGCTATTTAGACCTGTTTCGCGACCTTATCAGTCAAATAGGCAATGCTATGGGATACGTTCGGATGATAAGGTCAGGAGGGCGCCATTGTTGTTCTGATGCGACAATGTTTTTACCAAATATTGATAATGTCGCATCTTTCAAAGAAATGTGTGAGGAGAGTATTCTTGGACCAAGAACTATTCAATCTGCAGAAAACTTGGATCATAATATCAATGATTTAATATCAAATTTCATTCAAGGCACGGAATATTTTAATCTTCTCGTTGATGTTTTTGCACCTGTTTTTCGCAATCCTAAAAACGTTCATCTCAAAAACTTCTACATCATCATTCCACCATTGGCTTTGAATTTTGTGGAGCACATGATATTGTCTAAAGACAAAATGTCAAAGAAAAATAAGATCGGCGCAGCATTTACCGACGACGGTTTCGCAATGGGAGTTGCCTATATTTTAAAATTACTGGATCAGGTATGCTTTATTTAACATCTTACTTAATTTCCTATGTATTTTTGTCCATATAATTATACTA
Source organism: Autographa pulchrina (assembly GCA_905475315.1). NCBI lineage: Eukaryota > Metazoa > Arthropoda > Insecta > Lepidoptera > Noctuidae > Autographa > Autographa pulchrina. Next base: position 10,463,552 of record FR997768.1, read on the forward strand.
GCTGTTGCCGTTGCGCGAGCCCTCGTAGTAGCCGAATAAATAAGGAGCAAATTAATTGTTTATAAAATTCCTTGACCTACCACCAAAAAACTATGAAATTAGAGACAAATACCGATTTGGATGAAATCTTACGAGGAGGGCAATGACGGGGCGCAGCTAATTTATATTGATTTCTTCAAGTGTACAATATCCTGGAAAGTCAGTGGCCCCAATAACGCCTCAGAGCTTACAATAATGCATATTATCTTAAAAATTTACACATTGGTACTAGCCTGAGATTTAAAACTGTAATCTTATGCATATAAATCTGGTCATCAAACTGCAGAACCACCATAACAATAATAACTATATTTGTATATAAAATCAATCAATTATTTTGAATATTATTTCAGGATACTAATTTTGAAGCACTTCATTGGTTTGATTCCATTTGGAAGCACATCAGTGATGAAAGAAAACAACTTCAAGAGCAGCAAGATAAAGGCTCTGTGCAACTACAACAAGCTTTGGCACTTACAGAAAAAAAGATAAAGACATTGGAGGAAGAATACAAGCTATTATATTATAGTCTCACAAGTGCAAGAATATTTTTTAAATAATTAATATTAAGTTTAACATTTTATCTTTTCCATAAATATATATAAGCTAGTAATCCCAAGCATATAAATATACCTAAAAATTATTAAAATTATTTATCATAAAAGACTAATAAAATATATTTTCTATTAAAATGATATTTTATTTAAATAGAATCATTTGTACTAGCTATAATTTGGTGCATTTGTAGAAGTGCTCCATATTCAAGGTGATTTTCCAAGTATTTAGCATATTTCATGATAGATCCCCCTGCACTTTCTCCTTGGAGATAAGAAACAAGTCTCTTCATGGCTTGATAAGCCTCCATACTTGATGTGGACTGGCAAGCTTTGTGTGGTAACACTTCAGTGGCCTGCATACTCTCATTCAATGGCCCACAGTACATACATGGTAGTTTCTTGTCACACAAAATATATTTATCTAATAAACTTGGGCATTGATCTATATTCAGTGGTACATTATAAATTTTACACCATCGAGATATACTGTGATCACTCTCACTATCATTGTTGACATTAAAAAACAGACTACCATCTACAGGAGGGAATGATAGGTTCTGGATGTACTTGGCTGGTATGTTGTAGAATGCCATCCCCACCATATGTAAATAATCCAAAAATGATGAATTGTCTTTTCCATAAGTTAAAGTTCTGCTTATTTGTAATCTTCTATAATGATATTTGAAACATTCAACAACCTTTTCCAACATGTTTGTAATGTATTCCAGATTATTGGCACTTACTATTCTAATATTTTCAAAATGTAGATTTCTTATAAAGTGGTCTGGTATATTTAATACTAATGTAACACATTTTCCTTTAGAAATTAATTCATCTTCCCATTTGGTTAGGTAACTAAGAAGTACGGAATAATTTATTTGTGAATCAGCACAATAGTAGTAGTTTACTGGTAAGCTTCTGACATGTGCTTCAGTTTCCATTAACTCTGTCCCAACAACTGCCACTTCTCGTTTATCACTTCCTAAAATGTTAACTGTAAATAATAATGATACATAGCTGTCTGCATGTTGTCCATTCAAATAACTAGTGTAATCAAGGTTGTAGGATAAAGCACAAACTCCACCCAGGTAAACATCTGTAGAATCTAAACTTTTGAGGAATCTTTTCCATTCTTCTTTAGCTTTTTCACTGCAAACATTGTCAGAATTATATTTAGATATATTGTGCCTAGTGAGAAAGCTGCACAACCAGTTGTCAATACAAGTAAACTCTTGACTTAAACCTTTAAGGATATCTTTTGCTTTGCTACGTAGGCTGTCTTCAGTGACCGTGTTTCCACTTTTGAATTGTTGATCAAACCACTCCAGGAGGTTTTGTTCAAGATTAAGACTATAAATTTCTTTAAGTAATTTGTATTTCTGGCCATATTTCTTTATGATAGAGTCTTTCTGTTTGTATATGTTTGCAATAGTTTGGGGATTAACACCATACTCTCTAGCTACATCAGATTTACATTGACCGTTATCTAGGGCATGTATTATTTGTAATTTAGATGAAGCGTCGATTTTCGTGAGCTTTTTCTTAGGGAAATCTGTTATAAATTCTGACTGATCTTCAACCACATTTTTATTACCAGAACTCCAAATTGACATGCTTTAATAGGTAACTTCTCACTGATAACTAATTCGAATTAAACAATAACACTTAATAATTCTTCCAATTTGTTGTGTTTAGGTATCAAGTACGGGTAGGTTTAGATAACATTATTTTGATAAAAGTATCAGGCTATCAGCTCGAGATCAGCTCAGAACTGCTGTCTGAGCCTGTCTGCAAATGTCAGGTCAGTGTCACTTAGTGATGCGACTCGATTCCACTTTTACTCGAGTGACTCGAGTGATACCTAAAATAATCGTATTCGAGTGAAGAAATAGGCGACTCGAGTTGACTCGGACTCGAGTAAACTCGAGTCACTCGCTTATCACTCGCCTAGACAAACAGGTTTGTACATGCTCGCGTTGCCGCGAGTTGCGAGTTGCCGTTATTTTATTGTTTTTGATCTGATTACTAGTGTTAAAAATGTCGGTTTTGCTGTTAAACGTAGTTGTGTCTGCTTTTAACTTCAAATTAATTGTCACAGGTGACTCGATGAACGTTAGTGGTCGAGTCAATCGGGCACCACTCGAGTGACTCGATGACTCGAGTGGTGTTCGAGTCACATTATAAAATGACTCGATTGAATCGAGTGGCATAACTAGTGTCACTGTCAAATTTTTATAGCCATATAACCTTCATATAACTGAGTTTGAAACTAATTGAAACTAAAAAGTGAGCCTATCGGGGTATGAATCGTAAGCACTAGTATGAACTAGTTTTGTCGTAAATATTGTATCAAGACGGAACGCGCCGTTTCAATAAAACTTTGTCAAACCCTAATATTTTCCTAACAATATCGAAACCATCGATATTTTCGCATATAAGTCTGTTGATACGCGAAAAATAACTTAAATCAGTAAACGAATGTACTAGATACAGCCATAAAGTGCTTTCATTCAATACAAAGGGACTGATATGGGGAAATTGCGATACAAGCGGTTTAATGCATAATAATATAATAGTCATTCTTTCTTGAGTTGCCATATAATAGCAATATTAATTTAACTTTTATTCTCAGACACAGAAAAAGGAAATCTTAGGCTACCCCAACACTAGCATCCTTCAAACTTCTCCTCATGAATGCTCCTACTTATTACTTTTCTCTCTCTATGCTCTTGCTAGCCCCCTTTTATAGAGAATAGCATTCTCTAATTACTAACTAATCGAAAACATAAAAAAACCATGCCACAACATTGTACAACAAGCCTCTTTAGTCTAGTGGTCGCAGGAGCGACTGCCGTGCATGAGATCTCGGGGTCAAATCCCGGGTTGGGACATCTTGGAAGGCACAATTAGATATCGGGTATTTCTGTTGAGAAATACTCAAAACAACTCGGAATCAAAAAGTTAAGCTGTGTTTAAACTTGCGTGTGTAGAAAACACGTAAAAGCCGTTGGGTTTGTCGGTCTGCCGTCCATCTAACTATTCTCAGTGTGTCTTTTATAACCTTCCTAAGATGACCCACTGACCCTTCCCAGGGTTAATAATGAGGGATTTTGCGCTCTAAAAGGGTACTGACGGCTGACCGGTGTTACCGGTCGTAATGAAACATGATACAGTTCCCGGCACGTAAGTTGGCAAGAGTCGTTAGATGTACCAGTTATAGTGTATTATCTATGGTTAGATGCGCAGAAATCGTTTTTTAGATCTATTTGGTCATTTGGTGGTCAAGCGGGACGCGGGGTATACGGTAGCGCCGATCCGAGCGCCTTAGCCGACCGAGTCGATTAGAGATTGGTGAATTAGGTCGAGTATGCGCGTCTACTCCCACTACGTCAAAATCTTCCAACTTACGTTACGTGCCGGGTACTGCACAAAGCGAGCATTTATTTATGCAGTCAGTATTAGAAAACAAGTATATTCGTGTTCCTTTCCACGTACTGACTGCATGAATCTGATGAATCCTTGCTTGCGTGCTTTTCGCCAAGGATATATAATCATACTATTGACATCAAAAGGGAAAGTGAAATAAAACAAATTAGTGTCGGTGTATTTCTAACATATAATTTAAACACTACTACTGTATGTAGTATTCCAAAAATGTTACAGTGTAAATAGTTAACTTACATTAAAAAAATCACTAAAAAGTAGTTGATAAGGATAACTAAGTTAATTATCCATAAAATTATTCACATAAGCAACCTACTACATAATATTGAAATAAAACTATTCTGAACAGATCTTAAGGTTTGCGGTTTTTATTAAAGTTTCGGTTCTATATCGCATGTAGTTTACAAGCAACCATGACTCCAGCAAAGGAATCTAAACGTTGGGTATATAATCTAAAAGTCAACCGATAATATCTGTTCAAAATTGTGTTTTTCTAACATTCATATATACCGAGGAAACCACGTTACTAAACTAAACAATAACCATGTCACAAAGATTATCGCATCTTTTCTAATAAACAGCTATACAGCTACATCAAACACATACAACATAAATGTTTATCACAATGTTCAATATAAGACTATACCAATTATCAATGTTGATGTTACCAGTTCAAATAACAGCATAGGCTATGCATCTAGAATTACCGAAACAGGAAAACATGGTGACAGTAATCAATTATACACAATTATCCAAGATTATTCTTAATTTTAAGTAAGTAAACCTTTTAGTTATACAGTCTATGAAACACTTATTTATTATACATCGAGAGGGAAAACACTCACTACTTGTTTACTTAATTTGATAAGCAAATGTTTTGAATTTTTTACTTAAACATGGTTTACATGAAAATATGTAGACATGTATCTAGGTTTTAGTAAATACTAATAATAAGGTTGTATATTGCTTGTTCATATATTTATGTAATATCAAAATCTGAATCATTTATGGATAGATAGTCTTTACCTGTAATAATAAGATTAGTACATATTATGGTTGCAAGATTCTGAATAAGTTCAAATACAATGTATGATTAACTATGAGTCGTCTGAGTTAAACTGTGCATCATCAACGTCGACATGATATTGTGTGAGCGGTTCGTCAAGCTGCGATGGCGACGTGACGGTAGCGGTGGCTGTTACGGTAGCGGTGACTGTAGCAGTAACAGTAGCGGTGACTGTAGCAGTAACAGTAGCGGTGACTGTGGCGGAGGCGGCATCTTTAGCGGCGGCGGGCGCCTTCGGGTAGTCATTAAAGATGTGGATGTGGGTAACGCGACGTCAGTCCGCCTCGTGTTCATGTAACTGAGCAAGCAAAGCGGCTCGCCGAGACTCCAGCTCTGCATCACTCCATGCAGTTGATCCACTTGATCTGTAATTATACATGCCTGTAACATGGGGAAACAGCCCGTAACGGGAAAGACTTTATTAAGCTCTACATAAAAGTAATGATACTTGTTGATTGTTATGTTACATATAAGGTCATTATACATTTAAGGTCATAAGAGCAGTAGCACCTAAACTTTCGTACTCGCAGTCTTGCATACATTGGAATTGGAACAATAAAATCGACATTTTTTGGTCATTCAAACGAAATTGCTAACGGTAGCCGTGAGGTCTACCGTTAGCAATTTTTTTTTTAAATTGATTTTTTTAAAAATCTGGAGGTGAAATTTTGTTAAAAATTTCACCTCCAGAGGCGCTAGTCGTACGAGATATCCGAAATATCAAATTCCATGGTTGTTGGGCGCAATAACGGAAGCCCTCAGCCTCACTTAAGTAAAATATAAATGTAAATACCTTTAACGACTATCATTTCCTGAAAGCGTATACGTATCTACGTACCGTTCCTTCTTTTCCTTTTTGTCCTTCTTCTTCTTAGGTTTGTGCGCATGTTCGTGCGCCTCTTCCTCGGGACTCGAGGGCGCGCTTCGCTTCGACTTTTTGCTCTTGTGCCGCAATTGCTCGTCATCGGTTATACCACCCTCTTCCGGCGTCGGCGATTTCTAATTGAATGAAGTACCATTTTATTATGAGGCTTGCTTACTTGCTTGTATAATAATTAAAAAACATATTTTACCGTCAAAATAACAAAAGTCTTATGTACAAATGAAGAATAACTTGACCAGTGAGATTGTGATTTGTGCCACAATATAACATAACAGACAATAAGCACTTACTGGAACCGGCGAGTGCTTGCGATGCTTCTTTTTCGACTTCTTATGTTTCCTGCCCTCGTCAGACGTCCAAGTGCCATGGCTCGGCACCGGGGACGGCGATCGGGCCGTTTGAATAGGAGATGGCGACCGCGATCTCGACTAAAACAAAACGTATTGTGTAAGTGTGGTACCGATATACCCACGAACGCTATTTACAGTTCATGACAATATTAAATGTATCAGTTTCATCACTAACCAGGGATGCGGAGTGGGAACGTTTCTTTTTCTTCGACCGCTTTGCCTTCCTCGACTTCGGATGATGGTAATGCATACAACTTTCTTCTTGTTCATGTTGGAAGTCCTGCAAAACAACACATTACACACTATTAGTAGTATATAAAGACAATATTAAGAGTAGAGCCAAATTATTATAAGTTTGATACCTTATATATTCTAACTCTGTCCTCTTCGTAGGGCACAGCGGCGAACTCCGGCGCACTAAGATCGAGCTTTTCTTTAACCTCATTCCACGAAAGCTGGTGGTCAATGTTCGCATCAGTCAGGGCCCATTTAAATGCACTCTCTATCTTCCTTTGAGCTTTCGATTCCTCTTTCATCTTCTCTTTATTCCTAGCTTCAGCCTAAATGAAAAATATAAATTAAAAAAAAGTTAAGGAAAAGACATAGTAGTTAATCTGGGGGCACGGCAGTGCCCCAGCCAAGTCTCGAGCAAGACGAACACGGCCGTACCATCCTTTTCTCGAAGCGTTTCGCGGCTATTTCACCCCCCCTGTATCATCGATACGGACAAAGCTAGGGGTTTAGGTTTTCGATGACCTAGAGTAAGTATTACAACAAGCTCAGCCTCAAAATTACATGTTATTTGAACCAATAGTTTACGAGTTATGAGCGATCAAAGTTACACCATTTTGTCACTCACTGACTCACTCACTGACCGATCATCAAAAATCTAAAGTACTTCTAGCAAACTTAGAACCTTCAAATTTGGCACGAAGATAGGTTTTTAGCTACATGTAAAGGGAAAATTATAAAAATGGTATAAATTATATACCTTAGTAAATAATAGGAAAAATAATTATAATTTGCGGTTTTACGAGAATGGCCATGGCCATGGCCAAGTCACTGATATTGTAATGTAAACAAAACTATTGATGTAGTCACAAAATATTGATTTATTGTTACAAATTAAGTTGAACAGGACTTGGCTCCTATGCGATCTCAAAACTTTTTACGATGGAAGAATTGCATAGAGAGACTTGGCTTTTTTTACATTGAATGTTTTTGGTGGGATAACAAATACATTACACAAGAAATGTTTGACTTACCTTTTCTAGCAGTGAGTTATAAGTTAGCTTAACATTGCCGGCGTCCAAAGATGCTGACTTGCTATCTTCGCAGACAACAGTAGCGAACTCTTCAAACGTAGTATTAGGCTTTACATCGAAACTCTTCTCTTTCAATATCTCTTTTATAACCTTCTTTTCGTCATGGAATCGTGCTTTAAGATTCTCAACATAAAATTTAAATAAATCGAGTGGTGTCGATCCGCTTTGTCCTGTAAAAGTCAGATATGTGATGCTTAGTTACTACATATGAGTGCGCGTAAATATAAAAGGTATATGAAAGTGAAACTTACCAAGCATAGCAGAGAAACGCATATCAGCCGATATAACAGGGTACAGTTCTACCCACAGCGACATCGAGGTTAGTTTACCTTCTTCATGCAATGTGTCAAGTAACACCTGAAATCATATAAATTCTTTAACACATCATTTAAGAGTAATGTCGGAAGTGATTGAGTCGTGAAGTACAATTTCTTAAATTTTAACAACTAGTCTTTACTTACCAAGAAATTATCTCTATTTTTCCTTTGCTGTCTCTTGTTGCGTTTTTTAACTTGTTCACGCTCTTGTAGGTATTCGGCTTCTAAGTTCCTAATATGTTGTTCAAACACTAAAATGTGAAACATGAGTGTAAATAGGGGTCTCAAGATTGAGGAATAACATCACACATTACTAGAATATTACTCAACATTAAATACTTGTATGTCTATAATTTATTATTTAAGAATAGGTGAGTATTTGGGGAATAAGGATGGTAGTTACATAATATTTGTGAAAAATGTATCTTCTGAAAACATAATAATTACAGAAATAAGGACAGTATTTAATAAAAAATCTTTTGGATACAGTTTTATTATAGTTGAAGGAGTAAATTTGCTTACCAATAAGAGCATCTTCTTTATCCATGCCTAGCAAACTGACATCATTTTTGAAAGCAGAGTTCTCTAACAATAACACCTGTGCCTCGCTCCATGTACTACTGTATGTTATTTCGCTCATATTTTCTAAGACCTGTAATGCCACATTGAATGTTATAAATTTATAATCTATATAATATCGTGAAATATATGATCTTCAAGACACATTTAGTAGGATGTGTCCAAACATATCCTGCTAAATGTGTAAACCAGCAGTTCCAAAACTGCTGATTTAATTTAATCATTTCTGGAAGTAAGATGCAAAATTTACATCAACACCCCACAAAACACGAACCTAGAGTCTAGGTAAGGGGCAGCAATGATACCAGCTTTGACGAGGCCCGAGGGGGGATCGCAAATCGTTAAAATCACAAACCCTTATATTATATTGACAGGCCTGTTGGTCTAGTGGTTAGTGACCCTGACTGCTTTACCGGAGGTCGTGGGTCCGATTCCCGCCCAGGACAAATGTGTGATGAGCATGATCATTTGTTCTGGTTGTCTGGGTGTAATTTATCTATAATATGTATGTATTTAGAAATATATAAGTAAGTTTATCAGTTGTCTGGTTACCATAATACAAGCTCTGCTTAGCTTGGGATCAGATAACCGTGTGTGAGTTGTCTCAGGATATTATTATATAAGGCTGCGTCCAGATCTGGCGAACGCGCAACAAATGAGCATTACACGAACAGCTGTATCACACCCTTATATTTTTAAATGGCGCGAAATATAGCAGGCAACCATAGCGCGCCACATATATACGCGATACATAATCCGACCACTACTTCTGGTTGTTGATGGCACTTCTTTGTTAAATTTTAAGTAAATAAATATTTTAGCTTAAAGCAGTATGTTAGGTAGCGTACGACTGCGCTTTCCTGCATACTGCCGATACGAATATTGCCGATGCAATCTTTTTGGAACGTAGACCTGTGAGGTAAAATATACATAATTAATATCATACCTGAGCCAACATTTTCATGTTGCGTTTTTTCAACGTCTTCGCCTCTTCTTTCTCTCTCTTTGTTATTGTGAATATGCAATCTTCAAATATATCCCTTCGATCGGATTCAGGGACACAACGCCAGATCTATAATAAAATGAGCTTGCATGAGTAAGTTAATGAAACAGAGAACTTTAGTCGACAATGGTTGTAAATAATTGCTGTTTTCCTAACACTTTTCATAGCTCTCTCAAATCTCTTAGAATTTTAATTATACTAACCTCAAGGTTACTAAACATTTCTTCACATTTGTAGTACTTTGTCAGAGAAGTAACGCGATCGCAACCTAACAAGAACTCCTCTAAGTTTTCTCTATTCTTCTTCGTTTTTAATCTGAAAGAAATAAAACATACTATATTTTTACACAGTGTTTGCTTACTCTCCTCTATTTACAGTATCCTGTTAGATCAGCTTACAGGTAATAAGCAATATCCTTGTACCTTCATGACTAATGTTACTTCTAACATGTTTTGTAATTTGTATGTTCATAATTAGTTAAATAAACAAATCTGTATCATTTTAATGTTATTCTCCATGTCAATATTTTGAAAGATTTGAAAAGTATTATTAGATTAAGCAAAGAACTAAATCAAGCTATATATTTTAATGCATCACCTTTGCTCTTCTCGTTCATCTTTCAACTTTTGTGTTTTATAAGCATTAAATGCTTGCTTCTTTTCATTTAATTTCTTAAATGTTGCATATCTGGGATCTTTTGATATTATTTTTACACACTGTTCCCAGGTAGCATTTGATGGCACATTCTGAAAAAAAAGCAGCACATCGATTTTCGTACATAATTACACATTTTTTTGTAAGGAGAGCCCAACATATTCTGGAAAAAGGCTAGACAGATGATGATGAGAATGAGATGATGAATCAAACATTTATCTCCTGTCTTACCCTATCTTTAAGGAGTTCTTTAAAAGCCTCAATAGCCTCCTTCTTGTCTTTATATTGTAGCTCTGGCTGTAGTTCTGTGTTATCAGTATTATTGCCTTGCATAGGTGTTGACATTTCTTCAGGTTTACCTGTAACAAAATAAATACTATAAAAGATGTATCTTACCTAAAGGAATCACAGAACACCTAAATCATGTCATAATGGCAACTGTCTGTTCATAACTAGGGAATAGAAATGAGAAATAAATATTAGAACTAACAAACACTGAATATTTAGAGTAATATAAATCACAACTTACTTTCTTCAGGAATTGGTATTGAATTGGTGAGATTAGTATCAATTGATGCAAGGGTTTTGGCCATTGCCTCATCTAAGGCAGAGCTCCCAGTTTGATTGGATGGTGAGGCTGGTAATGGGACATCTCCAGGAGTGACATCAGCACTAAGAGCAGCCCTGAAACAAAAAAAACAAATCTTAAAAGAGCCCATTATAATTAAGATTCAAAATGAATTGGGAAGTTGCTTTTTAAGTTTTTATTATAGGCAGTATTTTGGCTTATGTTTTTTGGTTGTAATTAGCAAATAAGTTACTGGGCGGCTTCTTCAGCAGCTATTTTATCCTTGATTTCTTGGAGGTCTTGAGGTATTATCCAACTTGACTCCTTTGTTTCAATATTGTGATAATACACACGCCCAGCATCTGTAGTGTATTCCTTCCAAACACAGGCTGACAGTAATTTCTGGTGAAAACAACACATAAATGTTAAAATTTTGTTACAGACATAATGCATAAATATGTGTATATCATTATTCTTTACTTGAAATATCAAAATTATTAAATACATACTTCTGCAGGAGTTTTCAGATCATCAGGTTTCTCCCAAAGACTTTGTTTTGTGACAGAATTGTAGTAATATGTTCTTCCATCAGGAGCTTTATGTTCAGACCAGGGACTACTCTGGTTGGCCATGGGCGCCACATCGGGAGCAGGAGCATTCATATCCTGCAGATGATGAACACTCTTAAAAATCATTAGAAGATACTTACACAATGTGTTAGCAAAACTGCTTCAAAAAAATAATTGTTTGTACATATCATCATCAATCATATTATAAATTACCAATATTTCTAGAAATAGGGTTTGTAGCTACTATAGACTTTTCAAAGGGCAGAAAATAAACATAACTCAGTATTACTTGGCATACAAGAAGTTGGTAGTTAATATTAAAAGCCATAATTAAAGAATAATATTATAATGAAACATACTAAGAAAATATAGTTATCTTACAGGTTTAAATGCAGGAAACCCAGGAGGTGGCATAGAAAATGGTGGGATCATTGGGGGGAATCCCATGGGTGGTGGCATGCCTGCCATGTTTGGAGGCATTCCAGGCACCGGTGGCATGCCTACTGCTGGAGGCATCGGTGGTGGCATTCCGCCAAGCATAGATGGAGGCATCAACGACCCAGAACCGATCAGACCAGGGGAACTGGTCCCGGCGTTAGGCGGTTCCTGTAAAATAAACACTAATTATACAAACAAAATAAATACACTAAGTGTCTTCACTTAAACCATTTCGTCACATAATCAGAGAGTAAAATTAAATTAATTCTTGGAATAACCTAAAAACTCACCATTTTTCAAATTTGTTAGTGTTATGATGATTATCATTCAAAGTCTTAATCTTTAGGTACTGATATGCACTAGTATCTAAAGCATTTAAGACGTATTAATATCACAAAACACCAAACGGCAATTTTTTTATTTACATTTGACAAGATTCACACTACAGAACAATGGCATCAATCAATGGTTTGACCACAGAGTACAGTCAGTACAGGAATACTTTATTTATACAGAAGGATTGATCGCAGAACTTTAAAACGATTTTCAGGGTTCTTTGCTAAAAATCTACTAAATGTCTTTTGTACATGTTTTTTCTTTATTTTATTTTGTGTTTTTACCTTTGTACAATAAAGGAATAAATAAAATATAAAGGATTGACTAATGTCGTGTACAAACCGGCCAAACGAATGCCAACGTATGGGTTTCGATAGCATAAATTGGCGGTTGCGAACAAAAGCTTAAAGCGATAATTGCTTTTTAAAATACAAAGCGAAAATACCAATTTTGAATCGATTGACGTCTATTATTAACGAGAAGTACTATACAATTATATTAATATAGTTCATATAGCTCTGTTATCTGTATCTGTACCTATTGAATAAAATAAAATAAACACTCATTGGACCCGTGCCGGCGATCACGCGTAGCGTGAAATTGGTAGAGATACTGGAAATCGCCAATGTATAAAGAGATCACAGGTTTACTGATTTGGATCAGCGCGAACCGCACAGCCCAACGGGCGTCGGGCGTGCGGTACGGTCGGTACGGTAGCCAACACTGTATAGCGCGTGCCGCGTATGGCACCGAAGTGTACGCGGCTTAGCGATTTTAACAAACCTTTTGTGGCAACATTATTCCTTAAGTTCTGAAGTATCAGCTCATCAGCTGATTGTGATTTTTTTGACTTTGACACTGACAGTGTTATGAAGATTATCGTTATTTTTGTTAAAGTTTCGGACACCGAAAAGTGAATAATTTACTAAAGTTACCTTTTAAAGATTGTAACAATTATGCGATTGCAATAATGATTTCACTTGTGGCTAAAATAATCAATGTATTCGCAACCACTCTTCAAAATGTGCTGCTACTAGCATCATTTACAGGAAAATTAATAGTTTTAGCAGTAACGTGGATCTCAACTATAATATATAGTGCTCTAAGCAGCATAGTCGTATTCTTTCAAATAGTTTACGATGATAATGTTTCAATATTTACTGAAGAAATACCAGCATCAGCCCATGGAATAATTGATTCGGCTGTCAATCAATTTTTTCACGTTCAGGATGGAGTTGTTGATGTTTCGAATAATATTTATACGAAATGCGGTGCGGCTCTGTCAGGAGTGGATTGGTTAATACGAACAATGTTTGTGATGTTTAGTGAGTTGCTGACATTGTTAATAAATACTGTGATACTTATTGGAGACACCTCTTGGTTTATTGTTACATTCATACCTGTGCATCTTCCTCCAATTCTGAAAGCATTTTTTAAGTATTTGGGACAAATAATAGTGAATTTAATTGTAGATGCCTATATGACATTATTGAAGTTTACAAATTATTTAACAGAAGTGCCATTTCAATCATTTATGGGTATCACAAGTGCTATAATAATTGTGCGTTTATCTATGCATTTTAAAGAAACAATATTTCATCAAATGACTATGTTGTATTGGTCACTCATAAGAAATTTTTTATACTTGTATTATGTTGTTTATAATTATTTTACCAACTCTGATGTTGGTATGATAACAGAAATAGCTAATGGACGAGATGTAGGAATGAGAGAAATGAGTTTTAATTCAGAAGATGTAGATGAAGCTGCAAGTGCAGCTGAAGCATTGTGTGTGATATGTCAAGAACGGCAAAAATGTGTATTAACCCTACCTTGTCGCCATGTCTGCCTGTGTACAGATTGCTGCAGGCGTTTGTATGGATACCAGCGCACTTGCCCAATATGCCGGACATTTATTTACCATGCAGTAACAGTGTATTTGTGACATTCAAACAATATTTTGATACTATAAGCATTCCCATTATTAATGGCATTTTGAATCTCATTTTAAAATTTAATTTCAACCTTTCGCATGCTAAGCTACTGATTATAAATGAATCAATATTGTCAAGTATTGTGGAATGTCATTTGCATTCAATCTTGTAACTTATATTATGCAATGTGCAATAAACTCTAACAGATTGTTATTCACACTACTATGCTATTGATTAAATAAAACATATTTTTGTACATTTTTATATTTATTAATGTATTTTGCTTTAGTAGTATCACAATAATTATCCACTACTTAATAAAATTCTATGAATATGTAAACCTAGATGGATTAAATAAATTATCAACATTTACATTATAAAAGAGAAGACATAGTAATTTAAAAAGATTTTTAAAACTTACAGATTCTAAATAGAGAAAATAAGATTGGTAATTTCAAGTCAAAGATTTTGCAAGATCAGTGGAAAAATCTAAGTTATATAAATTATTAATATTAAAAAGCCTACCAATATCATACTTATTACAGACTAGATTCGCTTTATTCAACTATCATTACAAAATATAATAAATAGATGTACTTCTAAGATATTTTGTGTACTTAAGATCTACAGAAATCATCGAGTAATAAATATGGTACACATGTTTATTTGTTAAAACATGTGTTTATTTCTATAAATACTAAGGCTTAATTATACTTACTAGAATCCTATTAACATCTAATACACTATTGGAATTAAGTTATTAAAATACAAATGAATGATCCTGGTATCAGTTTCTTCTTTATTTATATAACATAATGAATAGAAAACTCATACTATAACTGCCTCATGTTTGAATTTAAAGCATAACTATCAGATTCTCTTGCTTCTACATTGTGGAGTATACTTCTCCTTTGATGTGTATTAAGGTTTAAGTCTTTAAATGATATTTGATAATCTTTAAATGCATTTAACATAAATACTGCTATTATTACAATAAGAAAACCACACATGCAGCCTATTATGTCTGGTATATTCATATGATCCCATTCTTTGAAGAGAATGCCTGATGCAATAATGACTAGTATTGTAAACATGACATAGTATACAGGAGTTACAATACTTGTATTGAAAATGTCCAAGGACTTGTTCAAATAGTTCATTTGAACCATAATACATCCTATAGCAGTAATAAACAACACCCAAAACATATAATGGAAAAAGTTGTTGACTTCTCCAGACATACTTTCTCTTACACCTAGAGCAACACCTTTACAGAACACAACTGTCAGACTCCCTATTGATGAACATAATAACAAATATATAGTTATGTTAGTGTTTCCAAACCGAGGAACAAAAACAAATTTGATTATTAAACTCATAACACATATTGATCCTACATAAGTAATAAATAAATGGTCAAACAGTTTATCAACTAACTCATTAAATGAGTTTATTTCTTCTGATTTTGGTGAATGTATGACAAATACTATAGATCCAATAATACACAGCAAGCATGCAATCTGAAATTTGAAAAAAAACGTTATATGAATTACCACAGTAAATATGCAATATGAAGTCTGAAATCATACTTACTTTTCCAATGAAGTTCAGTTTCTCATTAAGAAATTTTGAAGAAAGGAGGGCTGCAACTAGTACACTAAGGGCCCCAAGTGGAGTCACCAAAGCAGCAGGAGCAAATGCATATGCAAGAAGATTAGCTGCTTCACCAATACCCACTACAAATAATTATCAATTAGAAAAGTCTCTCTTAAACAAAAAACTCTGAAGTCAAGTTACATACTTGTCAACAAACCAAGCCACCACAACCATTGTTTTAAGTATGAAAAACCACCAGCAGAGGCTCTAACATTTCCAGATGCTTGAAGTTTCTTTAAAGCACCTTTCTTTATTATAAAACTTGAACCAATAAACACACTGGATGCTATAGCTAGACATAGTCCTATTGTAAAGTTTGTATTATTATACTGCTGATCATGTAAAGAGGCTTTCATTTTAGCTGATTTTAACACTTAAAAATACAAGTATTTTAATTAGACAATTATCTACATACTAACAAATCTGTAATCTTATTAACGAGAAGTGAATAAACATATTATTGATTGAACAATATGTATCATGCGGTTTTGTCACACAGGAAAAAATAAAATCCAGGAAAAGAGCAGAATTCCTATTAGACAAAACAATGTAAAGTGATGAAATTGTATGTCTACGTTAATTAATATAACTTAGATTTTATGACTGAGCGATTGCTGAAATAAGTTGTAGTTCTTCATTCTTAGCAATCAAGTTACCCAATGAGACATATCAATGTAAACGTTATAATTAGATTTTTAAATTTGCAGATATGTAAACACAAAATTCGCAATCAAACTTCAATAAAATGATTGATTTTATAATTTATTGACAATGACAGAACAGCCAGTGCACAGGACCACAGAGTTTAAAAAAGCTAGCGCAGATTCACAGAACACTAACAAAAATTAAGCCCAACATTTTATAAAATCCCCAAAAAAGCCCTGACAGATTCTCATGTTAAACTTCCCAAAGTAACTCATAAGATTTAAAGAAAAGATTTAAGAGACCTCTGCAATACATTAATGCCCGTATGTACTTGTATAAAACATTAAATTAAATATAAAAAAATAAAACATTTTTTAATTTAATTATGATTGAGCGTCAGCTTAACTTTTAGTGGTCCGTACAAGCATAGAGAAAAGTAAATAAGCCGTACAAGTTTATAGCATAGAGAAAAGTAAATAATAGTCTGTTGATGACACGTCACGGCTTTAGGTTTGTTCGACGTTTGACAACAGCTGGCTGTCACACACAAGTTTTTATTAGTTTCAAGTTTCAAGTCGAGTGATTTCGAGTGTTATTAGAACATTGATGTTACTATAGCTAATCAATGATTAGTAAATCATATTCCAAAACAAATTCATATACTTTACCGCAAATTCTATAGAATGCGATGCTCCCTCGTCGGAGAAATATCGGAGGTGTGACTGAGAGATCTTCGGAAAACGATTTAGATTCTTACAGTAAATTGGATAAAAAAGGGGTTCAAGCTACTAATAACAATAGTAGTGCATTTAATCCCTTTTCGAAATTACAAGTGAAGCAGGTGCAGTCCAACCAATTTGTTGACACCGATATAACATTTGATATCCTCCAAGAGTTTGTGTTTGAGCCAGTAATGGCCGCTAGAGACAGGACAAATGAATTTATATCAGCTGTGCGGAGCCTTCAGGGCAGGACCTTGGCAAGGCCTGTTGTCAGAGATGAACGAAAAGCACAAATACTTGCAACTTATTCTCAGTTTATGAGTATGGCAAAAGTTATAAGCAAGAATATAACAAGCACCTATACAAAACTTGAAAAATTGGCCATGTGTAAGTATTAATAATTATAAGCTGTCATTTTGTTCATTAACCCAAGTAAAAAATTTGTTTGAAAAAAATAATATAGTAGGTTGTTTTTTTCCCAATTATTATTAACCTACACATTTATTGCAATACCTGATTGATCTTTAGTAATATTACTTCCATTTAAGTAATTTTTATTTGTTTTGACCTTATCATGTTGTTGATTATAGTCTTAGTGTGTCTTATTTTATGTTTCATTAGTGGCAAAAAAGAAGTCATTATTTGATGACCGACCAACTGAGATTCAAGAGCTGACTTATATCATCAAAGGAGATTTGAGTTCCTTAAACCAGCAGATTGCCAGACTTGGGGAGATGCCTCGAGGACGAAAGAGTATGCACAGTCACTCATCTAGTGTGGTCCTGGCTTTGCAATCACGCTTAGCTTCCATGAGCAATCAATTTAAACAGGTAAATATTTTGTATGTTACAACCACAATACCAAATAGATGATAACTACATTAAAGTAAATAACACTATTCCATAGAAACTTGAGATATCATTGATGATATCATCAGTATTCAAGATATAATTATTTGTTTTTTTTCTATTTGATAATTACAAATATTATAATAATCTGAATATTTGTTTTTTATATTTAGTCTGTCTAATAAGTTCCCTATATTCAAATATTGGTCAAAGACATAATATATTTATTTATTAACTCAATGCCTAATCCACTCTAAACCTACAAAAAGACTCTATTATTGATTAATGTTTTTATTTAACCTTAGGTGCTTGAGGTAAGATCGGAAAATTTAAAACATCAAAACAACAGACGTGAACAATTCTCCAGGGTAGCACCCTTGGTGAAAGAGGTGCCTTCTCTCCTGCAGCAAGATGATGTTAGCATTGACCTTGGGGATATGCAAAGCATGCAAACACAACAGCTAGCTTTGAGAGATGACTCAGATACTTATGTGCAACAACGAGCTGAAACTATGCACAACATTGAGAGCACTATAGTTGAGTTAGGAGGTATCTTCCAACAGCTCGCACATATGGTGAAAGAGCAGGATGAAGCTATTGGCAGAATTGATGCCAATATTCAAGAAGCAGAAATGAATGTTGAAGCTGGTCACAGAGAAATCATGAAATACTTCCAAAGTGTCACTGGCAACAGAGCCCTTATGTTTAAAGTTTTTGGAGTTTTGATATTCTTTTTTATATTCTTTGTTGTTGTCATGGCCTGAGGTTTCAGTTGGATTATTCCACTTATTTCATATTCCAATAAAGTAAATAATTAAATGAGAAAATAATTTACAATTTGGTAAATAAAAATAATACCTACATGATTAGTTCACAACCATAACATTTATCAAGTATAAAAAATTAACTTACACATGTAAAAATTATTTGGTTCTAAAGTATTTATTTTGTTAATAAGTATGTGATAATGATCCCTTCAAAGCATATATTTTAATGGGATGCTTGCTATGTTGTAAAATAAGACTAACTGAGTTCAATACAAAGGGCCTTATGAAAATGTTCAGTTTTCAGATTGCCTATCAAATGCTCTAGCTTCACCGTTTTCACCAGTTGCTTATATTTTATCTGTGAATAGGACAAACTAAAACCTGACCACTTGTAAATAGAAGTCACTGTACTGTCTCAATCTTCCAATAGAAGAAATCAACATGAAGTGTTATATAATAAAAAATATGTATGTCATAATTTATGCCACATGATTAAATACAACATTTATGTTATATATACTATGTACCTAAAGCAGATAAGAAATCTTTATACACAATATTGCTAATAACTGTTATTGGTGCACTGACATGGGCAATTTTGATTTCATTTGATGGGTTTCCATTGATTATAATTGCCATTCACCCTCGACTACTATGGTTAATCTCAATAGGTTCTGTTTAACAATCATACACTATAAAAACAGGTGATCCTGGTAAGTTGTTCAATGAGGTCATGTCTCGACAAAATACTTGTTTTTTTTTTTATAAATGCTAATAATGAAGCAGTTATTGTTGCTCATGTAAGTGCACCCTAAGATGTAGATAGACAATACGGCCGACTATACACGGACTGCTTGTTTTAAGCTGCGACTGCATGTTAAACTATAGAAAGCTATGTTCACATATTCACTGGACGCACTCGCGGCGTAAATGAAGCACTCAAGCAGTGTATGTAGGCGGCCTAAGTATTCATGTTATATATCTATAGGTTATTTATGCCTACCTACTGCCCGTTAAAAAAAACATGAATATATCGGCAGTATAATAATAATCGATCCCTTCCTGTTATGTGCCTGTGTACTAATTATTTAATTAGTAAAAAGGTTCAACACATCTTTTGTTTTAGACTTGGACAGTTATATAACTTTGCATTATGTTTTTTTATGTTTCTTTAATGTTATGGGCAACATTTTAACTGACATATTATGATACATACCCTCATCTTAATAGAGAAATAAAAATATCCTTAGACACAATGTAAAATTTTATGCAAATGGGATTTGTAAAATATTATAAATAAATTAGTTTTAATCATGTTTATAGTTCTTTGATTATTAGAAACAGGCATGTTTCCCATTAATTCCCATACAGTACAGCAGATTGCTGTTCGTACAGCAATCTGCTGTACTGTCACCGTCTCCCGCAAGCCTATGGCGCGCCTCGAGGTTGATCTTAATTTTGTTTAGAATAAGGCTATTGCACACGGCTTTTTAAGCGACTTCAAGAGAGGGGTATATTGAATATAGGGGAGATTTCAATTCGACGGTGTTTTTATGTGTTACCTATGCGAATTCCTCAGCAATAATTATTATTGTAGATCGATTTTAGAAATGATTTTGTCGTCAAAATGGTACCTTCAAGTTGGTCCCATATAAATCTCATTAAAGTCTGTTTTATATTCGTAATTCGTATGTAATGAATTTAGTGTCTTTCCTATAACTGGGTAAAGTTATATAAATATGCTCTAGGCTTTTCAGATTTGTGCCGCTTCGCATCAATCCGACTCAATATACATCTTGCTATTGTCTTTTTGGATTGCCTCGTTCGCGAGTCAGTAACATGTTTTGAACATTTCGTTATATGGACCCATTCACCGACCGACCCTGCTCGGTCACGCAATAAGCTAGGTACCTACTAATTACTACAAATATATGTTTTTTTTTATTGGAGTACACGATCTCCAGGAGGGAGGATGTCAGGATGGGAGCAGCTGCTGCACATAGAAATCTCTCGGCAAGAATATAAATATAAAAACCAAATGAGAATCTATTCTTTATTAAAAAATATTAATTACTAAACTTAGACAACACAATTTTATTGAATAGAGTAAGCTAGTAAAGCTATAAAAAATTGTATTCGTGATGATTTTGTATCATTGATTGCAAGAACTGCATTGATTACGGCGGATAGTGAGCAGATTTAAAAATATTTATCATTGTATTTACTTATAAATTGCAAAAAAAAATTGTTATTTGTAACATACATTGCTTAATCACATTTTAAGGTCACTTATACATAAATATTATTTTAGATACATAATCTATAGATGATAATATTATACAGGCACAATAAGTTTATGAACCGCAGCTCATACACTCATCTCTATTCTGTAAGGAGCAGGTAATAGCAGCCATATTAGCATCTTCAGTCTCAGTTTTACCATTCATAGGTTTGCCCTTAACCTTTGATTTATCCACAGTAAACTGTATGGCATTGGCTGCAGGTTTTGTCCTTAAATAATACATACCAGTTTTCAAGCCCATTTTCCATGCATAAAAATGAATAGACGTCAGTTTACCATAATTTGGTTCAGCAACATGGATATTGAATGATTGACTTTGATCAATAAATGCGCCTCTATCAGCAGCCATTTGTATTGTTGTTTTTACAGAAATCTCCCAAACAGTTTTATACAAGTCCCTTATATCCTTTGGGATGGATTCAATGTTTTGAATAGATCCATTATTATGGATGATGAGATTCTTCATATCTTCATCCCACAAATCGGCGTCAGTTAAATCACGTAAAAGATGATGATTAACTACTTGGAACTCTCCTGATAAAACACGTCTTTGATAAATGTTTGACGTAAATGGCTCAAATGACTCGTTGTTGCCCAATATTTGTGCAGTCGACGCAGTTGGCATTGGAGCTAACAAAAGTGAATTCCTAAGACCATGCTTTGCAATTTTTTCTTTAAGAGTTGTCCAGTCCCACAAATCTGTAGGGACTTTATTCCACATGTCGTACTGAAGGATACCTTGGCTTGCTGGGCTGCCTGCATAGGTTTCATAAGCTCCATATTTCTCAGCCAACTCACAACTAGCTTCCAGAGCACCATAATAAATTGTCTCAAATATCTGCTGATTTAATTTAATTGCTGCTTCACTTTCATAAGGTAATCTCATTAATACAAAAGCATCTGCCAATCCTTGCACTCCAATTCCAATAGGTCTGTGCCTCATGTTTGAATTTCTTGCCTCTGGCACAGGATAATAATTAACTTCAATTATTTTATTTAAATTTTGAGTTATTATTTTAGAAACTTCCTTCAATTTAACAAAATTGTATGTTTTGTCCTCATTGACAAACATGTTCAATGCAATAGAGGCCAGATTACATACAGCAATTTCATCTGCTGAAGTGTATTCAACAATTTCAGTGCAAAGGTTACTGCATTTAATAGTGCCTAGATTTTTTTGGTTACTTTTTCGGTTACACGAATCTTTATAAAGCATGTATGGAGTTCCTGTTTCTACCTGTGCTTCTATAATAGCTTTCCATAAAACTTGAGCTCTCACTTGTTTCACAAAACGCCCTTCCTTTTCATATTTTTCATACAGAGTATCAAATTCTTCACCCCAACAATCAGCTAAGCCAGGACATTCATGAGGGCACATGATACTCCAGTCTTGATTGCTCTCTACCCTTCTCATGAACAAATCCGGAATCCATAAAGCATAAAACAATTCCCTTGCACGTACTTCCTCCTTCCCTGTGTTTTTCTTTAAATCTAAGAATTCAAATATGTCTGCATGCCATGGTTCCAAGTAAATTGCGAAAGCACCGGGACGCTTATTGCCACCTTGATCTACATAACGTGCTGTATTATTATAAACCCTCAACATGGGCACAAGCCCATTAGAGACTCCATTTGTGCCAGCTATGTAAGTTCCCTTGGATCTAATACAATGAACATGGAGTCCAATTCCACCCGCCGATTTAGAAATCAAGGCACATTGTTTTAATGTGTCATAAATACCTTCAATGCTATCATCTTTCATTGCTATAAGGAAACAAGAAGATAATTGTGGGCGAGGTGTGGCTGCTGAGAACAGAGTTGGACTTGCGTGAGTAAAATATTTTTCAGACAGCAAATTATACGTGTTTATAGCACTCTCTATGTCTTCACCATGTATACCGATGGAAACTCGCATGAGCATGTGCTGTGGCCTCTCTGCTACCTAAAAACATATGTAGTTAGAGGTTAGGTATGCATAAATATTTGGTAAAAGAAAAATATTTTTATGCACAACTTCAATTTCAAATTACCTTGTTGTTAATTTTCAGCAAATAAGACCTTTCTAAAGTCTTAAATCCAAAATAGTTGTATTTGAAATCTCGGTCGTAAACAATGGCAGAGTCCAACTTTTCTTTATTTTGTAGAATTATGTTATAATGAAAATCAGATATCATTGGTGTTCTTTTCTTGGTATGAGGATTAACAATGTTGTATAAATCCGTCATTACGTCTGAAAAGCATAGCATTACTTAAATACGATACACATATATTTTTCTTTACGTTTTCTACCTACATAATTATGGATGAAATACCGAAAAAGAAGAAAGTGCAGAGTTTATTCAACTTAGTAGTATTGAAATAGTAAAATCTCGGTTATCGAAACATCCGATAAGCCGAACTCTTTCGTCACGGCTCTTATTGCCGATTTACAATATTGAGACATGTTACGACCAGTCTATTCACGCCTCCGACTGCATACTGCGTATTTATTTTGGTACATATTTATTGTACTTTATTATCGTTTAGGTTGTAACTTTTATAATGATTTTATAAAAGTTATGAACTATTCTGAACTAAACGATAATAAAGTACAGTGTAGCGTGGCGTGCGGAACGACTGGCCGCCAATCTACCTTGTGTACACATTGTTATTACTTATAGAAGTATGTGTCAGCGTTCCCTACACTATATAATTATTTTAGTATTACAAGAAAAAAATATAATACCAGAAAAGTGTTTTTTGGTTTCCTTATGTAAGTTGGATATGACCAACCGAGCAGCAAGTATAGCATAATCTGGGTGGTCAGTAGTCATAGTAGCAGCCGTTTCAGCTGCTAAATTGTCAAGTTCTACTGTTGTTACTCCAGAATATATACCACTTATTACTTTCAAAGTTATAGATACCTGTGGAGAAATATTATTTGCCATGTAAAGTTACCCTTCATTAATAAATATAAATAAATAATAATAAGCCCCATCCCACATACAAGGACACTGTGTTTGTCCCCATGTAAGCTTTTCACAGAACCAGTTATTCTCATTGTTGAGGATAACCCATGAAGAGAAACATTAATAAAACAGTCCATCAAAATGTTGTTACATTAGATATCAAATTCTCCAGAGAATGACTTACCGGATCAACAAAATCCATATTTAATCCATAGCATAATTTCTTAATTCTTGAGGTGATTTTGTCAATATGGACTTCTTCCATTCTTCCGCCTGCAACAATTAACTTATCTATTGAATACCTACTTGGAGATAAGCATTTTGTTTTACATAGATGTTTATATGCAACTCCGCCTAAGGTCTTTTAGTTATTGCATTACAAGGATTATATTGCAGCCAAATTGCTTCACTAAAAGTTCATTAATTCATTTAAACAATAGGAATGATAGTATTTCCTCACTCTGTCTTGACTCTGGTAATATCAAACAGATTACAAAACATGCTCTACCTTCATGTTTTCAATCAAACAAAGTCAACCCAGAAAATATTCTGCGTAGCGCCGCTTCCAAATATTATTACTTGTTACATATTTCGAAAGTATGTCGTAAATCAGTTGTAGGAAGCGATGATATGAGTTTAAACTAAACTTATAGCAGGAGACGCATTCACCTATGTCATTAAGTTCGATTCCCACCCAGGACAAATGTTTGTGTGATGAGCACGATCATTTGTTCTGGTTGTCTGGAGTAACAAGTAAATTTATGGCAGGTTACAACCTAAATCCATTATAGTTATGTAAAATGTATACAAATAATGATACTATCTAGCACTTGGTCTCGGGGGTATAAATGATATCATAATTATGTTAATAATACTTTACCTCTTTTAAGCACGAAAAGTTTATTCAACTTGCCGACCATGATGATTTACAAGATATTCACGATAACACGATATCTAAATCAAAAAATTACACAGGTTTTCGCGAATTAACAATATGAATTAATAATAATTGCTATTTCTTCCAAACATTAAATATTTAAGTAGCTTGATATTAATATTTTCTTCTAGAAGTTCTTCTTTGTCCCCAAACGAATATTGAATGACGTTAATTATGGCGGGAAAGAAACCAGAACGGTCTGCACGTCTGCACACAGAACATATATAGGCAGGTGAGCAGGTCTGCAACTCTGCAGTTAGTTCAGAAAACTTTATGGTGCGCCGTGCGGCCGCTGAGAAAATGCGTTCTTGCGAAGTTTAATTCTTGTCTATGCATTAATAATAGAGGTGAATATCAGAACTATGTCACAATGTGGCAACAGTATTTTATTCGACTGATTTCCTCATAAATACATACAATAACTACCGCAGTCAATTAAAAATACATATTCAGAGCCGCCTCGAGTCTTCGAAAGATCTAACTGCCAATGCTTTCTTCTCCAACCAGCAGCGACAAACATTAGTCCCATTTATTATTTCAAGAATTACATCTGTATACATAACAGATAATACTAAAAATAATACATTTAATTCTATCATCATCTCCCGAGCCTTTTCCCAACTATGTTGGGGTCGGCTACCAGTCTTACCGGATTCAGCTGAATACTAATACCGTTTAAGTGTGCACACTGCACACTTAAACGGGACGTGGCTTGTGGACGCGAAACCAATGTTGCCAACTTAGTGCTTTCGGCACTAGATCTAGTGCATTTCTTGATGTTTTAGCGCTCAAAATTCCATAACAGTGCCTAGTGCCTTAACTAGCGCATTTTTAAAATTCTGAACATTATCACGCACGTTGGTACAATTATGATATTCCGAAGGAAGTTCTTGAAAAAGTCGGTTCGAAAGAGATATATAAGTCTAAATTCCAAGAAAACGCAAATTTCGTATTCACTATCGTCTGTGTCCAACGAACATGACGTCATCATGTGACGGTGTATTTGAAGGCAACTGTAAACCATTTTGACAGTCGTTTTTGTATCGATAATATCAATATTGCGATTCCGTAAGCCTAACTGCTTTCATTTGACATTTAAAATCCTGACTACTAGACACATAACTGCATTCGCGAAAGCAACCACTCAAGGGTAAACATTAAAGTATTGAATAAAAGACACTGAAGCAATTTTTTTGCTGAAGTGACTAAAAGATTCATATTTCGTTGATTTTTATTGTTTTTCGTATTTGTCTAAAAGATTAGAACGTTTAATATTAAAAAAAAATTGTTTGAGAAATGCATATATATCTTTTGCCATTTTTTCATCATTCTCTTTCACACGAAAAAATACTAAAATAAAATAAATAATAATAAAGTAATTTAAAAATTATATGGAAACAATAATCATTTTAAATATTAAACTCAAAACTCTTTATTAAATCCTTTTAAATCCTACTAACTACTTAAATCACTTTACACATGGCGATGACGGCTCTTTGCAAAATAAAGATTATAAACGTCAGCCTTTTTCTTGTGTGTTTGTTTACTAAAATTCTCAAGAAAACATACTGTTTTACTAATATAAGATGTAATTCGATTAAATGAAATAGTAAATTTTATTTTACGAAGTTTCAAGAAAATGTGTTAGTCAGACTACTCTAGAGCCACGGCTGGGCTTTGGACTTCAATCAATATAAAACCTTAAAACGCAGCAGCAGAGTGAAAAGACGATGGCGATTATTTTAATAATGTTGAAGGTAAGCCTGCTTCAAAATTTGTCCAAATTCTTGTTTTGCATACTTGATGAACCTCTAGAGTAGTCTAGAGTATACCTACATACCTATATTTAATTTCATATGCATTTAGGTACATTAAATGATTCTTGTGGGTGCAAATAAAATGTATTCCTCTTGCTTATTTTATGTGAATAAAAGTAGTATTTTCCCCAGTCCTACCGCTTTATTGATTCTTTATTAAATTTTGTTAAAGGTATATGTAATAAAATAACATTTTTTGTTACATTTTACAGAGATCTACGTATGTACCACCACTTCATCAGGATTTACATGCCAGCCCACCCCTGCTTATTCTGGCGATGCAGTACATAATTGTATAATCCTTAACATTTGTCATAGTGTTATGTGCAATACTAATGCAATGAATTGTCTCTAAAAATGTACCTTACCTATAGGTTTGAAAAGATTAAAACAATAAATAATTATTATATACCTATTCATTTATTTCATTCACATAGTTACAATATTATCTTAGGGCAAAATGAAAAATTAATTATTTTATGAACAATATACACAACAAACATCCATTTCAGTTAGGTTTGTTGAGTTTTGTTGACTAACACATTTTCTTGAAACTTCGTTAAATAAAATTTACCATTTCATTTAATCGAATTACATCTTATATTAGTAAAACAGTATGTTTTCTTGAGAATTTTAGTAAACAAACACACAAGAAAAAGGCTGACGTTTATAATCTTTATTTTGCAAAGAGCCGTCATCGCCATGTGTAAAGTGATTTAAGTAGTTAGTAGGATTTAAAAGGATTTAATAAAGAGTTTTGAGTTTAATATTTAAAATGATTATTGTTTCCATATAATTTTTAAATTACTTTATTATTATTTATTTTATTTTAGTATTTTTTCGTGTGAAAGAGAATGATGAAAAAATGGCAAAAGATATATATGCATTTCTCAAACAATTTTTTTTAATATTAAACGTTCTAATCTTTTAGACAAATACGAAAAACAATAAAAATCAACGAAATAATAATATAAATCTTGTCACTTCAGCAAAAAAATTGCTTCAGTGTCTTTTATTCAATACTTTAATGTTTACCCTTGAGTGGTTGCTTTCGCGAATGCAGTTATGTGAACTTATGTGTCTAGTAGTCAGGATTTTAAATGTCAAATGAAAGCAGTTAGGCTTACGGAATCGCAATATATTATCGATACAAAAACGACTGTCAAAATGGTTTACAGTTGAGCAGTTGCCTTCAAATACACCGTCACATGATGACGTCACGTTCGTTGGACACAGACGATAGTGAATTTCATACGAAATTTGCGTTTTGACAGTTCTTTTACGAAAGTCTATAACATTTTCACTCTCGCGAGAGTTAGTGAATACCCCTGCTGAGTTAGCGACACCTTGAAAATCAATGTGTACGCCATTCACGGCCATTCGGGCTTCGGCATGCATTCGGCTTCCCTACTTAATTACATTTCTCTATGCATTCGGCCACGGAAGTCGTCAAAGGAAATCGTGTTTTTGCTTGTTTCAATTTCAAATTTCAATTAGTATTATAGAAAAAATTACATAATTTGAAACTTCATAAAAATATTGAAGTGGCATGTCATTGGCTGCACAGAGAAAAGTAATAGGTAGGAGTAGGTAGGATAACTAGCAGTCAATTAAAGAAGACTTCGATTCAAGTCAAGTTTAAATTAGGGTAATAAATACATACAATAACATTTTATTTTATAATTATATTCAAGCTTTTATTGTGTAAAAAAAGTAAATAAATTTAACTTATTCTATAGCTTCTTAATATCGGATATATAATGTCTAGAGCTTCGTTAATTTCACCTCTTGTTTTGCCACCTGAAAAAAAGCAAGTTTCTTAGTTTTTTACAGCTCAGGCAAGGATTACCGTTTTCTTGAGAATAGAGAAATTGGCTATCTCTCTTTAGCAGACTGACTGCATTTATTTGTAATTCATATGAATTACACGAAATACTTTAATATTTTAAGTAATTGATATGAAGTTCAATCCAGGCACCAAATAGATTATCTACTCCTTGTCGAACAAGGAAAACACAAATCCCACTTTCAATAGACATCACTTAAATATTTTTACAAATTACCTGTAAAGACAATCTTCCCATTAACAAATATTAATAACACCACTCTAGGTCGCACCATTCTGTACACTAGACCTGGGAATAATTCTGGTTCATATGACGCAAATTGGCCATGAGCCTGTTGAAGAGCCTCTAGTCTTATTGGAAATCTTAAATCAGCAGTGGCTATAAAGTTTTGTATTTTAAAATCCAAAAACTTTGCCTGAAATAAATAAGAGCAAATAATAATGATTGAAAGAAAAAATAGAGACAATGTCTCCTAAATAAATACCATGGATATTACTTTCTGGTATTTTTGAAACTTACAGGGTATCCCAGTTTATGAATTATTCTGGCAAATTTTCTAGCTGCTATATAAGAATCATGTTCATTTCTAAGTCCTGTGCAGAGTACTTTTCCAGATCTGTAAATATGAAGGTTTCTTAAGTAATATACAATTATAATATAAATATACAATTACATATATTATCATCATCAGATTTTTATCTTAAAATTTTGTCATAGTGGCCTGGTCGCTCATGGAACAATTTTTATGCAGGCTGCAGTTTTGAACCTAAACTGTTTTCACTATGATCTCTTCATAATAATATGTACTAAAAATATTATTATAAAACACTACAACAATCAACCAAGGAAAACATTATAAGGAAATCTGATTTATATTTTATAAGAGATTATAAGATTCCAAAATTGAATTTGACATTAACAAACCCACAAATGGATAAACTTAGAGAATACATAATGCTAGGTCCTTTTCAACAGAGAAAGAAGCTTTTGTCTATTTGTGAGCAATTTACTGCCAGTATTATGTTATTGTATTACAACATACTTACTGTATAAACTTACCGAAATACCAGTGCTGTGGCTCTTGGATCAATTATTTTCATGACCACACCATGAAATCTTGCAGGGTTGTATTCAGAAAAACGAGTTCTACAGTAAATGTCCAATAATTTCAATTCACAACCCAGATGTACAGTTGATACACAATTTCTAAAAAGCACAAAGTAAACATGGTATTGAAATTATTGTAGGTATTTTTGCTTTAATGTTTTTTTTTTTTAATATAATAAGACTTTGTAAATTATTTCCTTTAAACCTTTTTAAGTTATTTTTTGTTTTATTTCATCCTACTATAATATTGTTAAAAAAGCCTGTATTCACAAGAAAATAAATGCCAATCAACTAACATGCAGCTGATCATGGTTACAAATGTACATGTTATAGAAACCACACACTAAATAACAACTATGTATGTTATGTAATTTGATGTGTTTAAAGAAATGTTTTTAAGGGCTAAATAGTAACTTACTGAACTTTTATGCTGTTCTTAGCTTGATTTGTTCCACTAACCATTGGGGTAATAGCAGTCATGGCACTGTGGGGATTTACAGCCTGTGGTGTAAATGTACTGTGAGTAGGTGTGAGTGCTACTTCCCCAGAAACATAAGATTGGGAGCTTGGGAGTGCTGGAGTGGCTTGTAGAGACTTATTGGACCCTGACTGAGCTGGTGTTTGATGCATGTTTGAGTTATTTCCATTACTGTTCCCCATCTGTAAACGGTAAATTTTCAAGTAAATTACATGATAACAACACAATTTTATAACTACAGTGTTCTCAATAAAATTTTACAGCATACCCCATGGCACATATTATATGTAGAATTTATATTTTAACATTTTACACTGGAGTGCATTATTCTTCATTTAAATAAAATACAAGTCTGCATACCTCTTGATTTGAATTAGAGCCCCAATCTGGTGTAGGTACTGATGGAGTCATTAGTTTCTCAGTACTTTCTGAATATGCTTGTTCATTCATTTTGAGTAAATATAAAAGTTCTATTCTGTGATGATGTTACAAGAACATCAATAAAGTCAACTCCAAAACCAGTATATCAATTTACTTTTACAACTAGCGTTCTTGAAAATATCTGTGCAAAGGCAATATTAACTTTATTTAAACAAGTTTCAATGTTCGAAACTCTGCTACAACTTCAAGGTCCCATAAAAATTAGAGAACAGAAGAGAAGAGCTGTGCGAGCAAAGTTAACAGTGTGATAATCTGTTTTATATAGTAAGTAGTATAAGAGATTTAGCC
Organism: Autographa pulchrina; assembly: GCA_905475315.1. Lineage (NCBI taxonomy): Eukaryota > Metazoa > Arthropoda > Insecta > Lepidoptera > Noctuidae > Autographa > Autographa pulchrina. The sequence continues at coordinate 10,494,417 of FR997768.1, forward strand.
ACAGGATGCAGACCTCTGTACTAATTAAAAAAAATCTTCTGTTCCGTCAGTAAGTTTTGCTCTAGTATATTATAATTATTGTACTCTGTGCTATTATATGTGCCTATCTATGTAAAGTACTTTTTTTTCAAAGAAATTTTAGTTATTTGCTACAAGGTACAGACATCGTCGACGACACTGACTGACAGTTAGTTGACGTCTGACGACGTTGACGTGACAACTTACTGACAAGTGACAATGACAACCACTATATTACTTTCTTTACTCTTTGGTGACAACCACAGACGTACTAGAGATGCTACGGATATGCATGTGACAACTAACAATCATCCACAGCATCTAACACTTAGAGTATAGATAAGAAACTAAAGAGTGAGCCTATCAGTGTAAGAACCGTGAGCACTAGTATGATCTAGTTTTATCGTAAATTTTGTATCAAGACGGAGCGCGCCGTTTTAATAAAACTATCTAAAACCTTAATATTATCCTAACAATGTCGAAACCATCGATATTTTCGCATATAAGCCATAGCCAATAGCCATACTTCAACTGCTGTCAAAAAATAGCGGAATACGAAATTGTACCGGCCATCGGTCATATTCACTCAACTCGCGGCTCAATCGTTCCAATGGCCAATTGCGACGTTTTGACAGTTAGTAGAATGCCAATTATCGTAAAATGGTCCCACTAACCCCACCCACTCAGACGATTCAAGCAAATGTAAATAGCAGACTCGGGCCCCAGACCGGCCCAACGAACGCCCAACGATGGATATTTATCCCCAGGGGCCCGAGTCTGCTATTTGAGCTGATTTGATGCTGATTGAGCCGAGAGTTGAGTGAATATGACCGATGGCCGGTACAATTTCGTATTCCGCTATTTTTTGACAGCAGTTGCATAGAGTAGGATGTAATATGTTACTTTGCTTTTGACTCTCATATCTATGGCTAAACATTTTTATTTTTCATAGACAATGTGTCAATTTCAACGAAAACTTTCCTTTTTTAAAACATAATTATCCTTATTTACAAGTTTTTAATAGAAATTACATATTGTATGGGCTTTTACAATTAATTAGTATTCAAAAAACAATTAATACAATTTTTTGCAACATAAGAAACGATTATTAATAATTAGTGCCAATCGGTGTTGCCTATTAATAATTACAAAATGTTTGATACTTTTATTTTTAATTTAAATTGACAACACCGCGTCCCACTCATGCCACTCATTGTTGTTGGCCTAACTGAATACGAGAATTAGGGATGATAGTGTCAACCCAATATGTGCCTAATTTTCGTATTCAGTTAAGCCAACAACAATCAGTGGCATACTGGCATGAGTGGGATGCGGTGTTGTCAATTTAAATTAAAAATAAAAGTATCAAACATTTTGTAATTATTAATAGGCAACACCGATTGGCACTAATTATTAATAATCGTTTCTTATGTTGCAAAAAATTGTATTAATTGTTTTTTGAATACTAATTAATTGTAAAAGCCCATACAATATGTAATTTCTATTAAAAACTTGTAAATAAGGATAATTATGTTTTAAAAAAGGAAAGTTTTCGTTGAAATTGACACATTGTCTATGAAAAATAAAAAAAATGTTTAGCCATAGATATGATGCAACTGCTGTCAAAAAATAGCGGAATACGAAATTGTACCGGCCATCGGTCATATTGAATATTCACTCAACTCGCGGCTCAATCGTTCCAATGGCCAATTGTGACGTTTTGACAGTTAGTAGAATGCCAATTATCGTAAAATGGTCCCACTAACCCCACCCACTCAGACGATTCAAGCAAATGTAAATAGCAGACTCGGGCCCCAGGGGCCCGAGTCTGCTATTTACACTCCGTGTTACTATGATCATAGTGGGATGATAGTGTCAACCCAATATGTGCCTAATTTTCGTATTCAGTTATGCCAACAACAATCAGTGGCATACTGGCATGAGTGGGATGCGGTGTTGTCAATTTAAATTAAAAATAAAAGTATCAAACATTTTGTAATTATTAATAGGCAACACCGATTGGCACTAATTATTAATAATCGTTTCTTATGTTGCAAAAAATTGTATTAATTGTTTTTTTAATACTAATTAATTGTAAAAGCCCATACAATATGTAATTTCTATTAAAAACTTGTAAATAAGGATAATTATGTTTTAAAAAAGGAAAGTTTTCGTTGAAATTGACACATTGTCTATGAAAAATAAAAAATGTTTAGCCATAGATATGATGCAACTGCTGTCAAAAAATAGCGGAATACGAAATTGTACCGGCCATCGGTCATATTCACTCAACTCGCGGCTCAATCGTTCCAATGGCCAATTGTGACGTTTTGACAGTTAGTAGAATGCCAATTATCGTAAAATGGTCCCACTAACCCCACCCACTCAGACGATTCAAGCAAATGTAAATAGCAGACTCGGGCCCCAGACCGGCCCAACGAACGCCCAACGATGGATATTTATCGTTCGCTAGCGTTGGCTTCCGCACGCTCGTTGGAGTTCGTTAATACATCCAAATACATTCAGAGCTCGAACGAACGTTCGTTGGCACTTGATTCCGGTTCTTTTCTCTTTCATTCGCAATTTAATCATGGACGACGACGACATCATTTTAATTTTTAATTGCTATCTTTATATACCGCAATTAAGAATGTTAGCAATTTCTAGCCAGCAGTCACTTCTCTTCGCTTTCAATTTATATTCATTATAATATAATAATATAATATTCCGGGACATCTCACACACGGTTATCTGATCCCAAGCTAAGCAGAGCTTGTGTTATGGTAACCAGACAACTGATAAACTTACTTATATATTTCTAAATACAAACATATAATAGATAAATTACACCCAGACCAGAACAAATGATCGTGCTCATCACACAAACATTTGTCAGATTCCAACACATTATTTGTTGGATCCCAAAGACACGGCTTCTCTTTATACAAATCTATTAATAAAAACATATCGTCGTTACTCCATTCTTTGTTCTCCACTCTTTCTCCATGATCTAAATGGCGGGAAATATCCAAGTAATTATCAAATTGGACGTCTACACGCTACGCTCTCTTGCTTCAACTGAGCGTTCGTTCGTTGGCCTTCGGCGACCGTCCAAACAGAGTTCGTTCAAATAGCTCGATTTCTTTGATGTTACCGCCACGCTTCGGATCGCCGGCACACGCCAACGAGCGATCGTTGGCATTCGCTAAGCCGTCCAGATTGCAGCAACGAAGGTCAACGAAACCCGTTCGTTGGCGTTCGTTTGGCCGGTCTGCAGGCCTATTCACTAACTTCATAGACAATAGTTGCTTTCGCTCAATCGAAGGCGACCGAGATTCGTTGCCGCGGGTAGTTGTCAAAATTTTGGTATTCACTAACTCGTTTTCTCTGTATCTATTTCCGGTTGCTTTCCTTCGGCTTCGACTGGTTCGACTTCGAGTTCGACTTCGAGTTAAAATGTGTTTCAAGGTACCAAAGTTTCGTTTATCCTGCCCTTTGAGAAGATCCTCGGCAAGACTCGAGGGTTGTAACCATTTCACCCGCATGCCACGGCCGGGCTTTGGACTTCAATCAATATAAAACCTTAAAATGCAGCAGCAGAGTGAAAAGACGATGGCGATTATTTTAATAATGTTGAAGGTAAGCCTGCTTCAAAATTTGTCCAAATTCTTGTTTTGCATAGGTACTTGTTGAACCTCTAGAGTATACCTACATACATACCTATATTTAATTTCATATGCATTTACATTAAATGATTCTTGTGGGTGCAAATAAAATGTATTCCTCTTGCTTATTTTATGTGAATAAAAGTAGTATTTTCCCCAGTCCTACCGCTTTATTGATTCTTTATTAAATTTTGTTAAAGGTATATGTAATAAAATAACATTTTTTATTACATTTTACAGAGATCTACGTATGTACCACCACTTCATCAGGATCTACATGCCAGCCCACCCCTGCTTATTCTGGCGATGCAGTACATAATTGTAAAATCCTTAACATTTGTCATAGTGTTATGTGCAATACTAATGCAATGAATTGTCTCTAAAAATGTACCTTACCTATAGGTTTGAAAAGATTAAAACAATAAATTATTATATACCTATTCATTTATTTCATTCACATAGTTACAATTGGACGTAGTTATGCAAAATGGATCCAACCACATAAAAATACTTTTGAGAAAATAAGGGTTTTAGTAAAACTTAAATAACAAAATAACAAGATCATAGTTTTTTTAGAAATTAATCGTAATTATAGGGTATCTTTATGTACTTCCTGTATAATGTTATTTCAATGAGTTTCATGTAAAAATAGTGCTTTTTTTTTTTTAAAAACTCGCTGGATCTATTTTACAAAATTAGAAATGTGGGATGGATCTTTTTGTTTTAATATGAGGCAGTGAGTGAAACGCTTCTAAGAATACTAAAGGTATTTGTTTAAAGGTAGGAAATATAAAAAAAAGTTTGAAATGGTCACTAACAATATCATTAGAACTTGAAACGGGACATTTACCATGTTTATTAATTTCTGATCGCCATGATAACGGCGAATGATCTCGGATCAGCGCCGTGATCATGTCGCTTGCAACAGTGCCGCTATCAGTGGCGTAACTACAGGGTGGCAGGCCTGCCAAATGTCACGGGCCCCCGACCTAAGAGGGCCCCGGCCCAAGAGGCCGCGAGCGCAGTTCTTTTTAAGTTAATACCTGAGTATTTTATTCAGTGGCGTAGCGTGACTTGGTGGGGCCGCATTCAAATTTGTTTAGGGGCCCTTATGAAGGGTAAATAATTCTTACAGGAGAAAGAAGACATTGCATATTTATTGAATCATTTATAGCTGATGATGACTTTAGTTTTTCTAAAGCTTCTGCCTCTATGGACAATAGTCACAGGTCTGTCAGGCGTTCATGTCCCATTAAAGTTAAAAATTATAAATACCTACATATTTATCAGTTTTATTTTATTCTTATTTACATTTTATAAAATTTGGTTTACGCACGTCGGGGGCCCCCGTGGCCCATCGGCCCTTATAATTGTTACTGCAGATACGGCGGTAGACTCTTTGCGGAAAGAGAACCGTCGTGGCGTAAAACGGAACTAACATTATGATTTGATGTATGATGAAATTATTCCGTAAATGAATCATGAATGTATTACGACCAAACATAATTTTATAAACATCCAGATTTTACAGCCTCACAATCATCGCAACAGTGTCTATAACTTAATAAATACGGAATTAAACACAGCAGCGCCCTCAATCCTATGACGGTTCTCTTTCCGCACATACTCTAGCTACGCCCCTGATTTTATTTTCCATGAAAACGTGCTACTTAAAATCAGTTAAAGTGAGTCAACTAAGACCATGATACAATTTCAAAATTGTTTTTCTCGTATTTGATTTAAATAAATTAAGTAGGCACTTTGAAAGTTAAGTTGATTGTGAAAGTTAGATATTAAAATGTCTAGTTCCAGAAAATTGTTTAAGTGGGAGCGGGAAACGAAAGAGAAAGATTCAAAACGTAAGGAGGTTTTGTAAAACAACAAAAGAAATATATTTTCCTCAAATTATACGGAACTACGATCAGCATATGGGTAGAGTCGACTTGCTTGACTCATTCCTGGGATAGTACAAAATAAAGATGAGGACAAAGAAGTGGTATCTGGACTGTTTTACCATTTCCTCGATATAGTCCAAACATTTTTCTCTATTACTATTAGTTTTTTTTCACTTTACCTATACTTCCCGTGTTTTTGACCAAAAATATGATCTGGTATGATTAAAAAAAATAACTGTAAGTAATATACTACCGCTGGGGAAGAAAGGTTCTCGAGTGGCGACCACGAACCGGAAGACGCAGCGTTGGCAGGCCTCCCACCAGGTGGACCGACGATATCGTCAAAGTTGCGGGCACCCGGTGGATGCAATTGGCGAGTTGTCGTTCATTGTGGCGTTCTAGGGGGGAGGCCTTTGTTCAGCAGTGGACGTCTTCCGGCTGATGATGAAGTAGGTACATCGTAGAAAAATTACTAATAGGGCCCCATAAAAAAAATTGCCACGGGGCCCCAGATAGAATAGTAACATCACTAAAACTAACTCATAAAAATTACGTGGTTATTTTTTGCATTTTTAAATTTTACCATTATACTAATTTGCAAAATAGATTCAAATGGCATGGTTCCTGTTTTATAATAATAAATCGAGTTAACATACAGATCCAAAGTATTTTGGATCTTTTAAAACCAGATATATAGGTTACCACGACACATGGATCTATTTTAACTCTGCGAAAATGCTTAATATGATGTTGGTATCTTTGATGTCTGTGTTTTTCACTAGAAAAGAGGCACTTTGCGGCTTGGATATTTTTTGCATATGATAAAGTTGATGTGTAGATGACATTTACGACAAAAACTCAAAAAAACGGGTTTTGTGGGTTGGATCCATTTTGCATAACTACGTCAAATTATCTTAGGGCAAAATGAAAAATTAATTATTTTATGAACAATATACACAACAAACATCCATTTCAGTTAGGTTTGTTGAGTTTTGTTGACTAACACATTTTCTTGAAACTTCGTAAAATAAAATTTACCATTTCATTTAATCGAATTACATCTTATATTAGTAAAACAGTATGTTTTCTTGAGAATTTTAGTAAACAAACACAAGAAAAAGGCTGACGTTTATAATCTTTATTTTGCTAAGAGCCGTCATCGCCATGTGTAAAGTGATTTAAGTAGTAAGTAGGATTTAATAAAGAGTTTTGAGTTTAATATTTAAAATGATTATTGTTTCCATATAATTTTTAAATTACTTTATTATTATTTATTTTATTTTAGTATTTTTTCGTGTGAAAGAGAATGATGAAAAAAATGGCAAAAGATATATATGCATTTCACAAACAATTTTTTTTTAATATTAAACGTTCTAATTTTTTAGACAAATACGAAAAACAATAAAAATCAACGAAATATGAATCTTTTAGTCACTTCAGCAAAAAAATTGCTTCAGTGTCTTTTATTCAATACTTTAATGTTTACCCTTGAGTGGTTGCTTTCGCGAATGCAGTTATGTGTCTAGTAGTCAGGATTTTAAATGTCAAATGAAAGCAGTTAGGCTTACGGAATCGCAATATTGATATTATCGATACAAAAACGACTGTCAAAATGGTTTACAGTTGCCTTCAAATACACCGTCACATGATGACGTCATGTTCGTTGGACACAGACGATAGTGAATACGAAATTTGCGTTTTGACAGTTCTTTTACGAAAGTCTATAACATTTTCACTCTCGCGAGAGTTAGTGAATAGGCCTGCTGTACGCAGCTAAGACGTTGACTTGACTGTCGTTGACACTGTTGACAGCATCACAGCACTACTGTAGATCGTAGACAAAGACTAGACTAACCATAGAGCAAAGTAATAAGTAGTATAATAGCTACGGGTAGGTATGGGTTGTTACGTGGTTTTCGCGAAACGTAACGTAACTAGTTACTTCGAACGCGTAACCTGTTTTGGTAACAGGTGATTTTTGTAACTAGTGATTTTTCATATTCTATTCGGTGATTCGACATGGTGATTTTATCAAAGTATTACAGTTATTAGCGAAACGAAAATACAAAACGGTTAAATTACGTTACGTAAGCTTTAAGTTTTTTGAACGGATAAGTGTTTGTAACTGACGTAATCTAAACAAATAAACTTCCCTTCATACTTTAATCAGGCTTAGGACTGACTGCATCGAATAATTTATTACAATGAAAGTTATGCAGGCGTATTTAGAAGTTCATTATTTTGATTGTATATACAATGATTTAAAATATTTACAATTGGATAATTGTTTTTGCACTTTTTAGTTTTTTTTTCTCTATTTACACAATTTACAGTTTTAATATTTTAACACTATTTAGTTTTTTTTTCTCTATTTACACAATTTACAGTTTTAATATTTTAACACTATTTAGTTTTTTTTTTTCTATTTACACTATTTACACTATACAAAAATATTACAAAAACATGCATGGAAGTCCCTTTCGCAATAAATAATTACTTATTAAAGCAATATTTACGAACGAACTAAACAAATTTTACTTGTCAAAGTAAACATAAACAAATACCAATTTCATAGTGTTCGTACGCCGCCCGTCGAAGGTTTATAATAATGATCAATCTAAACTAATCTCTAAAGCCTAAGTAATACGTATGAAAATTAAACGCATCACAATCAGAACTATTTATTGTTAGTAAGTTGGCGACTTGGCACGTGCATGTTCGGATTAGGTCGGATTTCATCGTGTCATCACTCGTGATTTCGGGAACTCTCGGCTCGCTTTGCCGATCAGTAACAGTAACTAGTAGGATCACATATTACGCGCGAAGAAGTGACATGCGCTGGCAACATAGTTTTGTTTCGTTTCTCATTCGATCACTGCATTGTAATAATGTAACTAGTTACAAAAATCACGTGATTATCTGTGACTCGAAACTAGTTAACCGGTTACATAACCTGTAGCCAGTTATTGTAACTAGTGACGTTAAATAACGCCCATACCTAGCTACGGGTAATAGACTAATTACTTAGATAATGTACACAAAAATCAAATCAAATTCATTTATTAGACCAAAAAGTAAGTAACGTACGGTGCGTTAACAGCAACATCAAAAATACCTATGTCGCAACTGTATCAGCAAGCGGTATCAGCGAGTGTACTACATACAGCTTAAGCTCGGCGGCTCGGTACATGGGCCTTAAGCGAAACGCACTCTATAGTTTTTCTGGTTTTTCCTTTCTTTCTTTCTCTGTTAACTCCACAGCGAGTAGCGACCGACAGACAATGCGTAGCACGCACAGACGTACTAGAGATGCTACGCATGTAGCACGCGTAGCATCTCTAGTACGTCTGTGGACAGAGACCGGACCGTCAAGTCAATGGACCGGACAGACAGGTAAAGTGTCAAGCTGTGTGTTGATGTGTGTTATATTGCCCAGTATTTTCTAAAATTACTAAATCAACAGCAAATAATACATCAATAAACAACATACAATACACTAAACCAAATAAAATAATTTTTTTTTAAAGGCGAACCCAGCGCTTAGCGTACCTTGGAAAAAGGCTAGACAGAATAGTGTTCTGAGATCTTTCTGTCTGTGATTCTGTGTGTTTGTATTCTGCGATCTTGTTGTGATTGTCGACTATAACTCTTGTATAATATCATACGTTTTGAAAATGAATATGCAACAAAGGGAAGAAAAACAACTTGAAACGACTATTCAAGCAATATTGAACAGAGTAAATGATTTAAAAACGGCCATCCAAGCATTAATTAATAAGCTTGAAACGGAATACGAAACAATTAACTGGCCTACTTTTCTGGATAACTATGCTATTTTATCAGGACATGTAAGTATCTTAACTAATTTGTGTGGTGGATTTGTACAGTATAGCAATTATAATACTGGCTTTAAAAATATTTTTGTATACCTTCTTTCATTCCAAACCTACATATTGTTAACAGTATACTTGAACAGTATGTATTCTAATATGTATACATACAGTCATGTGAAATAAAAAAAACAGGATAAACCTGTCTTGAAATTTGTCACTTTAATAAATAATTTGCCTCGCAATATAGCATATTATAATACATTGCTAATAATTATGGCTGCTGTCTCAGAAAAAAGTTCAGCAGTCTTATTTTTTTTTAACTTATGTGATTTTGTGTTTTGTATACAGTTGACTGGATTAAGTAAAATATTGCAAGCTGAACTGGCTGCATCACTGCGGTCTCGAATTGTGTTGCCATTACAACTTAGTTGTGAGCGTGATGAAGCATTGGCACGGTTAACGGAAGGTCGTGTCCCAGCGTGTACTCATGACCTGGTTCCAGACTTGCTACGTACCAAGCCTGAACCACAAGCGGAACAGAGGCTTCAACAGTTTAATCATAAAGCCAGCACCCTAAGTTATGATACAGCACAGGTACTTTAGTTTTTTTGTTATATTATTACATTAATCACAAGGCTACATAGGTATTAATTGCTTGAAATTTTACAGAAACAAGTAGCTCAATTCACTAAAGTTGTGAGCCATGTATGGGAAATAATATCTAAAGGAAGAGAAGATTGGGATGGCGAATCTATGCGATCAGCCGGTAAGTACACACATTTTAAGTACTGTATACCTATGACATTAACTAAAAGTGCAAACTGAGGCTAATAAGTCATGAAGTAATGGTGATGGAAGAGCTATCTTATTTCTAAATTACATGTCTGGGCCATCAATCCAACCTCCAAGGATTATTTTGTTATTTCTCTGTGTGCACACTACAAACAAGCTGTTGCATTATTTACAGAGAAATTGACAAAAAGGTTCTGGGTACATCCATTGATCAGGGTGCCGGCACCGCCTGAAGCACAAATTGTTTCAACAAGGGTGCTATTTGTAGCTATTTTCTTTAACAAATTTTCTATCAACATTTTCATGTACTTAAGAATGTTTTTACTCAATACTTAATTATTTGCATAGTAACACTATCTTTACATAAGGGATAATAATAAAATTTTATTTGTATCAATTAGGCATGCAACCTACTCATAGCATTGCTGATACACATGCATTGGTGACTGCCGTGGGTACCGGCAAGGGATTGCGGCCCGGCATTCCGTCGATAGTACCGCAAGGTGTGGCGCCCGGGATGGGGCCTTCGCGAGGTCCTACACCACAACTTGGACAAGCTGCTCCTTCATTACCTAAGGCACCCTCAGCTATTAAAACTAACATTAAAGCTGCTAATCAGATTCATCCTTATCAACGTTAAGTAACGTTATTTATGTAAAATAAAACCAAGTTAATATTTTATTAGTTTTTTTTATTGAAACAAATATCCACGAAATAATACTAATGATATTTATTAATTCGAAAATGTAACTATGCAGTATTTTATCCATTTGCTGTTATAACAACTTTTGAATAGTTGACAGGTAATTAGTAAAGTAAAATTATCAAGCATAGTTACCCAGATAACATAAAAGCTTTTATAATTAAACATATTAAGCGATGTTGTACTTATCGCCAGAAAACAATATTTTCTGTATATAACCAGACTATATTAGCATTATTAGAAATGAGTCTTGCAAATACAATACTTTAAGTGCTAATACAAGCAAATCATTAATAGGTACGATAGTGAAGAAGGCCACTTCCAGCGTGAAATCAGTAAAATTAATTTAATGTATTTACCTGAAACAAAAAAATACGAAATAAGCGATCAAGTGATTAAAATATGTTCAAAATGTAGATTCTTTTTTTGTTAATAATTCATCTTATATAAGAAGATGTAAACTCACAATGTCGTCAATCTTAAGAATAGCGCGTACTGTCTCGGTGGAGAGTCCGAGCGCGGAGGCGGTGACGTGCAGCGGCTGCAGCACGTGCTCCTGGCGCATGTCGGTGACGCGGCCGCGGCGCACGTTCACGCCGGCGTTGGAGCCCGCCCCGCTCTCCGCGCCGCGGGCGTGCGCCGCGCGCAGCTCCGTCACCGTCTCGATCGGGTTCAGACCTACGATGAATTTATTGAGTCTATACAATCAATTATAGTCATATGTTGTTTAGAGTTAATTACAAACTTCTTTCGGCCAAACATTATATTTCATTGATATAAAATAACAGTTTTGTAAAAACGATGTTGGTACCTAATTAAATTAAAAACAGATTATCCAGGTCTAGTCTGAATGACACTTGTTGAGAGTATATCTATAAAGGCAACATTGGCAGTCTGTAATAACTAGTGTGAGCAGCGTACCAGCGTTTTCGGCGAGCGTAGAGGGCACGACCTCCAGAGCGTCGGCGTAGGCCCTTAGGCAGTAGTGGTCGGCGCCGGGCGCGGCCAGCGAGGCGCGGGCGAGCGCGGCGGCGGCGGCGGCCTCGGGCGCGCCCCCGCCCGCCAGCAGCGCGGGCCGGCGCGCCACGCAGCGCACCACGCACAGCGCGTCGTGCAGCGAGCGCGCCGCCTCCGCCACCACGGCGCCGCTCGACCCGCGCACCAGCACCGACACCGTGCGCCCGCCGCCTGAGCACCCGCTCATCTGTAACCACACCACACGATATACTTACAACACCTCACTCAAACCTATATTTAGAGATTGTTAACAATTCGCTTGACAATTTTGCTCCAACTGCTGCAACATTCTCACCTTGATATACTTTCCAGAGGGTTCGCTGACCTCTTCGACCAAGTCAACATTAACAAGGTTTTCTGCTGTGAAATGGTCCAATGAAGCAATTGGTCTGCATCCAAGAGTTTTGCATACAAACTCAATATCTTCACGTTCAATGTCCTTAATAACCATAGTCTTGATTTTGTCCAAGAAGTGGATTGCCAGGTCACTTAGTGCATCCCTGTAATAAGTACAATACTTTCGTCAGAATCAACTAAGACAACAATTAACGTCGTATCTGCATTTCTTGTATACATATAGACATAGTACCTGCTATTTATACCTAGGCATATGGCATTGTCCTGTCCTAGTTTATTTATTGGTTTTATTTTTTTTTCTCTAGAAAAGTATTCATCAGTTTTGTCCCAAATATACTACTATATCCTAATTTGATAAAAAATTACCATTGCATGCCTCTTAAAACATAGTAACGAAAAAAAAACACCCCCTTAAAACTTGTAGCTTACCTTAGAATAGATTTTTGTACTAATAGTACATTGCAACCAGCTTTCTTTATTTGCTTGACAATATTTAAGATGTATTGGCGCTCTTCCTTCAGGACGCGGTCCATAGCGGCGTAATCTGACACAATCACGTTGTGGTCCATCTGCAACGGGTTTTATTGTACACGAGGTTATTTAAAAAAATAATTGTTTCATAAAGATTTGACAATAAAAGAGACACAATAAGTATTATCAAATACGGGTAAATAAATAAATGTGGTTAATGCTAGTTTTCACCTGGCAATGAGAAATTTGTTATAACTAAAACCAAACACAACCAAGAAAAAACTTTTAACTCCTCTCCTAATCTCCTCTCATCCGTGCCACTAGCAACTTGGATGCATTATGTATTACTAACAGCCTGCCAGCCAATACAACTGCTCGTTTTCAGTGTTCTTTATGTTAATTCGTGGCAAGACAAAAGAGCTAATCCATATCTAACCATACTTACTATTAAATAAGAGCTTGGAATTTTTTATAAAATAACTTACGTCTGTTTTAGGCGGTGAGATACAGAACTGAATAAGTCCAACTTTAGCTTTTTCAATCCTGTGTGGGCCATTGACATTGGAAGCGCGATGAGGAATAACAAGTCCTTGGATGAGCTCTGTGTCTTCAACAGTTCCTCCAATGCGCTCAATTACTTTAACGTCACGAAGATCGACACGAGCGCCAACGCCACCAACAATTGGTTCCATGACTAAAATGGAAAAAAAGATTTACATTTAACAGGTCTTTCACGATGTGTCTTGCATTTATATTATACAAAGAACATTCTGAAATATAAAAATCTATTCCAGGAATGATACGATTTGTTAATTAAATATTACATTAAATACTAACCTGCACGGATAGCTTGAACAGCAATAGGAGCAAGGATTGTGGAATGCTGTGACACTACTTTGGAGTTCAGAGATGTTGCTGCCGCTTTAAGCAAGGCATCTTCATTTGACAGATCCACCGGAGTTGACATACCTTCCACAACCTAGAGATAAAAAATACACAATAATAATTATTAGTTAATAAAGCCAAGGAATCATTGAACCAATAAGAATATAATTATCATGTCTTTATATCCTTTTTTCCATTTATTCTATGTCAATGTCAGGTAAATCTAAATATATATATACCTGTAAAGCCATTTGCAAAGCCTTTTGGAATCCATCAGAAATCACAGTAGGGTGGATTCCTTTCTGCAGAAGTTTCTCAGCAGCGTCAAGTAAGGCACCGGCAATTACGACAACTGAAGTGGTGCCATCACCGGCCTCAATATCTTGTGCACGAGACAGTTCCACTAACTGAAAATAATAATAATATTAAACATTGTATCCTAACAAAAGACATTATGAATTGCAATTTTTTAATTATAACTTGTTTTACAAATATTATTATCCATAAAGCATATTACCATTTTAGCAGCTGGGTGAATGACACTCATTTGCTTCAGAATTGTAGCACCATCATTAGTGATTGTTACCTCACCATTACTAGCTTGGATCTGAAAATATTATGTATGATAGATAAAAGGCTCTTTAGTCAACTGAGCCCGCTCTTACTCATCCCGCGGGATGAGTTGACCTAATGCATATTTTGAATTGGTCAACCGATCCCGCTTCATAATTTTATAATTTGTACATACACCGAGAAAAGTGTTAGACATTAATATCACCAAGATATTTCTTGAAGCAGTTTAAGAGCTACGACTCGTTAATTAACTTTTTGGGAAGTTCTTCGGGGACATATTAAAAAATAATAACTTTTATTCTATGAACCTTTTGTAAATATTTTTTTTGCCTTAGGACTATTAGAAATGCCCTTGCAAATTTTGATTACTAAAATTATTACGTTCCTAGCAATAGTGCACTATACAATATTCTTATTCTAATATCTTATAATCTATTTTGGGAGAACCTAGAACTTTAATCTTCTATAATATAAATATGAATCGCTGAATGTGTTGCTAAGCGCAAATCTCGAGAGCAACCCTGGCTGGAGGCGTATTAGTAATGTCTCGCCAACTTAGTCCGGTAAAGCAGTAAAAGCCTCCATGAGGCTAACTGCGGCAGTTCTCCACAATAAAAAAAAAAAAAATTTCATGATAATAATTTAAAAAGACTGACTTTTAGATTATTTAGTTTTAAAAGACCCATCCAATCTCTAGTGTACATCAATGGTTGCTGATGTTTAGCAAAGGCCTAGCGATTCATTTCTTTCTTATGCACCTGTACGAGCAAGAAAGCTTTATATGGGCAGTAAGCTTTAATTTTTTTTTGTCTCTCTTCATTTAACACTTTCCGCACGCCTGTACATAAAATTGAAAATATGCAATAAAATTTTGCCTAAATTCAATGCGGGATCAGTTGACCAAAGAAAAATAATAAAATAAATAATTTGGTCAAATGAGCATGCGGGAACTGTTTATAGCGGGATGAGTTGACCAAAGAGCCAGATAAAAAATTGGTCAAGACTGTTATTTGATAACTTTGTGGTATATGGATTACACCCACTTAACTAAATTTTTCTGGTTTTTTTTTCCCAAATGTTGTGGTTTTTATGTTTCACAAACATGCCACATGCCATCAATTATATTGCACTACTATTATTCTACATATGTATATTATTATGCACATTTAACATGGATTGTATTCTGTAAAATAGCTTATGCTGCTTCCAGAACATAAATCTTGGGTCATTTTATGAACTTTCATGTTACTCTACATTTTAATTTTACAATTATATTAAAAAAATTACCATTTTATCCATACCACGAGGTCCCAAGCTTGTGCGAATGGCATCAGATACAGCTGAAATAAATTTCAATTAATGGTCAAACAACTAAATTAATTTAAAACCCTTATTTTTATACATTTGCCGATGTAGTGTATGACTAAATCTTATTGTTCTAGAAAAATTAGTTTGACTGGCTATAAATTTTCCTGACTAGCCACTGAAAAGAAACCAACTAGCTGGCTAACCTGATCACTTTTATGGGGTATTCAGCAGTTTCCATATCACTTTACAGCTAATTCACCATACAATCATTTTCATTTAACATATCATTTGAATATTTTGTTTCAGTCACACTATTGTATACAATTAATACTATCCTACTGGCGTTTTTGTTCATAAACATAATTATGTAAACCCATCCATATATTCCTTCTCATCCCATCTGTCCATAAACATGTAGTTTATTAAAATATATTATTTATTATAAATTATCAACTTTTTTCCCAAAATATTATAAATAATAATAATAAATGCGGACAACATCACATACATTGCTCTGAAACCAAAGTAAGTAGCTGAAGCACTTATGTTATGGAATTCAGAAACAACGAAGGTACCACTATATTATTCTTCTATATTACTCTATTTATTGTGGGATACCCAAAACGCAAAAATGTAGGTCTTATAGTACTGATTAACTTGTTCTACACAAAGAACTTAACATGAAGGTATTTATGAATCATATACATAAATTTTAACTTTCCAGGTTTCCTTTTTCATTGCCTTTTAGTTACCTGTATTTTTAAAGAATTTCTACAAAAACTTACTATATATAGTATGTTATTTATATTATTAAATAAAATATTAACTAAGGATAAACCATAGATTCTTAGAGGATATCACGAGATTTATTTTCGGTTTCAGACTGATAATAATTGGTAATTAAATGAAATTATGTGAGAATAATCATTTTAATAGGGTAAAGTTTCCTGCAATATATTATTAAATGAGGCTTATGTTATAATTAGCGAAAAATCATAAGTTTTAATCACAGATGTTTTTACCTTTAGCGGCATTTATATTACTGAGCCTTATATCAGTCGGCTTGCTTTTATCTTTGTATACGGCTGAATTAACTTTAGCAGAATCACCACCAGCTTTAGGAGCCATTATTACAGATTTATTTGTTCACTTTAGTACAACGAAATTAAAGATGAAAAGAGATTAAAGTTTCACAATCTGAAATAGTTTTTGTTTTCAACTTCGCACAAATGACAGCTCAGGATGACAGACAGTATTGACAGATCTGAATCTGACCAAAGAGTATGTAAACCTTAGATGTAAACACTGACACTTGACCACAGACAGAACATAAATACCATTTATTCTGTATTCTTTACTGCTGCCTTTATATTTGCTATAGCGGTGGTCAACGAAACGTACTATCGCTTTATTAAAACTACAATGCATGATTAATATAGTGAACTTCGTCTTCTTTTCGTGTCATTGACCAAACTCAAACTTTCGCTGACCAAGAAGTAAGTTGCTACTTGGATGGCCCGATCGCTGCTCTCCATCACGTCCTGAAGAGTGCAGGACGAGCAGGATAAGAGATGAGCCATGTCTTGCGTTGGGGCACCGCATTCACATGCGATGTGTGTCTGATTGATGATTGGGAACTCATGTGACCCTACCTATAATCCTATTATCTATGTATATCTATCATATATCACGTATCAAAAAACGCATCAAACGCTGCTTTAACCCTCCGTATGCCTGGTGGCAATAAGAGCAGAGCGGCACGTCCAGACTGTCCAGAGCTGTACAGGAAAGCCAATAAAAAAACTATTAAACATTTAGGATTAAACAAAGTAATAAAATTTATTGTAATAAAATATTATAACTTAAACATAACGGTTATATAGTTAAAAGCATATTATAAGGAAAGATAACATTATTTAAAGATTACGCCTCAACAATACATCACAACTTTCAATAAATAATTCTGCCATTTTGATTTCCTGATAATTTTGAGTATTATTTGTGGTCTTTTTGTCAATTTGAACGAGTATTTTCTGAAGTACTATTTTGGTGGTGGCTAGAGAGGGATACGCCGGTATTGAAGTATCTAACACCTGTAACAATAATGAACATGTTAATGCGACTTTCTCTACAACCTTGTTTATGCTCTATTCGTCTGAATAGGTAGGTACTATGCTACTTAATGCTACTATGTAAATATTTACCGTGCTCTGAAGACGTTTGTATAGCTGAGGTGGCATGGTAACAATCCATTCTGGCTGATTACTTGAATGTTCCAAACTTCTTTTAAATCTCTGTGTAGTGATAGCCAAAATTGAAGGCAGGACAACTTCAGGCTCTTTCAGCAAACCTATTATATTTTCAGCAAGAATATCATATCCAAGATGATACAAAGATATTACCTGTAGACAAAACAAAATATTTAAAATTCTATATTGTCATTAATGACTTGCTTTGCTCAATCACAAGATTTTAGTTTAAATTTTTTTCTAGTCTGGAAAATTGCCGCTTTCGCCGATTGTTTGGGCCCGTCAAACCCTAGACTCTGTGTGGAAAGAGTATTGTCGTGGTGTTAAATGAAACTAACGTAATGAGTACCTACTTTAAAATATTTATATTTTGACGGGTCTGTACAGTTGGTCTAGTGGTTAGTGACCCTGACTGCTATACCGTAGGTCGTGGGTTCGATTCCCGCCCAGGACAAATGTTGTCTGATGAGCATGATCATTTGTTCTGGTGTCTGGGTGTAATTTATCTATAATATGTATGTATTTAGAAATATATAATATAAGTATGTTTATCAGTTGTCTGGTTACCATAACACAAGCTCTGCTTAGCTTGGGATCAGATAACCGTGTGTGAGTTGTCCCTGGATATTATATTATTATTTCCACAAAATATTTAAAAGGACAAAATCTAAAAATGTTACTTTCAAAAATAATTACCTGCTGCCGTGTAATAAAATCATCGTCAACATTCCACAGCTCTGCCAGATGCTCGATTCTCTGAATCCAGGCAATGCACTCTTCACTGTTGTATGTAGGGTATGGTCCGTCACATTCAGTCGTGGTTATTGTTTCGACGGCATGTCTGATAAGTTTAGTTATAAATTTCATTCTTGGGTTCCTTAACTTATCAGATGCTTTCATATTGATTTGCCTATTGTGAGTGCTGCCAGTTAACGCCTCCAATACATACTGGTAATCTATATCGTACAATGATTCCAGGGGTTTCGACAATTTTATATTGAAATGACATATGTAATATACTGTGCAAGATATTTGATAATTTAAATTCAATATATCATTATTAATATTATTAGTGTTCTGTGCTACTTCCACTAAAGAAGGTAAACTTTCACCCCAAATTTTCTCAAATTGAATTTCTTGTTTTTCTTGGTTTAGGGGTATTTGAGAGCTGTTCAAAAATTCCTCTAAATAATTTGATATAGTCTGAAGAAAAGCTGTCATGCTGATACTGTCGAAACCAACATCTTGAAGACACAATGGGTCTTTTGGCAATCTACCGACTTTATTCACTAAACGACAGGCCACCTCAAAAATGTGTTTTATATACGTAGACCATATTATGGAGAACAAACCAAACTTTATATGCATATTTGATAAACATTTCAGACAAAGAAGGACTGTGTTAAGATAGTCATAATTTTGCATAGATTTCTGCCATGCCATCGAATATTCCCAGCACATGTTTGATATAATGTAATCAGCCGATGTACTTAACGGAAATTGCTGTCGCAAAAGAGAGAACCACTTGAAAAACTTAGGGTTCTCATCAACATGTATGCGGTTATTTTCAATATAAAGATAATCGCAATCGTTATCATCGTTACTATTAGGTAACTCTAAACCTAAGCTGGAATACTTCTCCATCAGTTCATTAGCGACGATCGCTTCAGGCAAAACTCCCATGCCACATAACCATTTTGCTATTAACTCTGTGACAGATCCTTTGCCTCTTGTGTATATGTTCTTCAGATTGATATCGAATTCGGACACTTGTAGTTTCGGTAGAGATTTTCCTTTAAACGGATCTCTAAACATTAGAATTATACTAAGAATAGAAATATCTTCCAGCTTGCCAATTAATATGCCCCATTTAGCATTTTCCTTTGTAACTGATTCCCATATTTCTTCATCTTTTTCTTGAGTTTTCATTTCAAATATTTTGCTTACTGCTTTACAAGCCATTGCAACTGTCATACTTCTTAATGGGCAAGGCATTTCCACTAGTATATCGCGAATGCCTTGCCACCAAGTTGACATCTCGTTATAGGCGATATCTTTGGCATCTTCAGAAGCATTACAGATATAATACACCACTTCAATAAATTGTTCAATCAGTTCAAGGCTTATTTCTTCTAATCGCATATTCATTATATGCATTATTAGGAGTTTGACTATTTGCATAGGATCTATTTTACATTCTTTGATAAATTTACTTAACAAGTAACTGTCTGTAATTTTAAACATAGCTTTAAATGTGAAACCAGCTATGTTATTAATTTTTTCAGTTGAGGTATCAAATAATATCGACATGTAATTAGAATTCTTATCTAACTTAAAGCATGAAACAAATTCCTTGTATTTGCTGGTATTGTTATCGGCAAATGTAACTCTGACTTGGTGTTCTTTGTAATTATTTTCTTGTGCTAAAGTCAACAATCGTTCTAAAATACAATTGTCATCTTCTAAAAGTTCAAAACTTAGAGCATCATTGTTTTCATTTAGAGAATCTGTTGTAGTTTCGCTAGTCTCATCATGCAGATAAGTGTGTATTTTAGTTGTTAAGTCTTGCATATCATCTGTGTCATCACCATTTATATGTCTGTAAAACAAAGTAGCTAGACCAAGAGTTGTAAAGTAACTCTTCAGCTCGAGTTCTTCATGACTAACGTCATTTTTGAAAGCATCCCAAAACAAGTTCACACAGGTCATCAAATCTTTTGGTGATATGTCATACTTCCTGAGCAACATATCTATGCAATGCTTTTTCGCATCCAATGTTTTTAATTCCGACACTTTTTGTATCAAATCGTCAACGCAATATCCAGATTCCGTAAATGACTTTTTTAGGTCCTCACGTAGTTCTTTTAACATGAACAGGTCTTTGGATCTTAAGGAATGTTCACCATCCAAGGCAAAGAAAAATGGTATATTGAACTTCTTTATTTTGCCATCTGGATCTATCAGAACACATTGCAATTCGGGTAAATTCAGTTTTTTATGAGAATATTTTTTCTCAGCACCTACAAGGCCACAGGTATTGTATAGAAGTTTCCCGTTTTTTGTGGCGGTGAAAGTTGCTACTCGGTTCCCTCTTTGCATTAATCTTATATCTATAAGGCCTTTTTTTGGACTATAAATAATCAAAAATAAAGCTCTTCGTAAATCTTTGACCATCGATAGTTGTGGCTTTTTATCATTTACGTCGAATATCTAAAAAATAACAAATTTAATGAAACTAGAGTCGGAAGTATTAAGATGATTGAGTTTAAAAAATCTATTGAATACATACTTGAACAAAAGCACATTGAGCATCTCTGTAGCCTTTAAAAAGTCTTATTAGATGACCACGCGTAACATCTAGGACTGCCACTCGTCCAAAGCTGTCGGCGACAGCAGCAAGCCGTCGGTCTGGGGAGATGGCCACCACATTGCCTTGACGTTGACCGTCATATAAGCCGTTTCGTTTTGATAGAACCTCGGAACGAATTAATGGTTCATTCCCGACAGCTGTGTTTTCAGTAGAGCTACCTCCAAGCCAGCCCCTTTCAAATGTAAAGTTAAATGATTAATAATGTACACCTATCTTTTGCAATATATCTCATTGTTAATATAACTTACGGAAGAGCAGACTTGATTTTATTTGCTACCACTCTCGCAACATCTTGTAGGGGTGGAATTGTTCCACCTTCTAGAGCATAGTGAAATCCAATATAAGGCTGAGCACCTGCAGCAAGGATCAATGTGTTGACTGGTGGGACAGATCGATACCTGTAAATCAAATATTGTGTATAGAGATGTGATTTTTCGAGTTTTTTTTATACTACAAATTCTCTTCTGTAATTCACTCATATTGTAAATAATCATACTAAACACATACTAAACAAAGACACATAAACTTTCAATAGCTGTTAATGTTAAGTAGCTACGAGTTTTATTGTCAGCAGAAATTTAACTATACCTTATGTCTAACAAACTCAAGACCTCGTTTACGCCAAAGATCGCAGAATATTCATTAGACGAAAAAACAACAGCAAATAAACAATCATTTTCATCATTTATAAGGCTTCCATATTAGAAAAGGAAAAAACTGAACCTTTATTCACTAATGATTACTCATGTTTGTCTGCCATAGGCAATTGTTAAAGTGCGAGGAATGAGTCAGACCCTGTGCTGAGGCTTGCTGTCGGAGAAGTCTAAAGAAGGAAGCAATTTTTAACTACAACTACTATTAGTAATAGTTATTTACCAAACGTCATATCCGCCATACGTAGATGCAGCTAAAAGATGATCATACGTATTTTTGAGATCTAGTCCTACAACTGCAGCATCATTCATTACTTCCTGGTCAGAGAACACCCACTTTCGTATACTTAAACTGCGGCTGTCCACTATGTAGTCATCTTTAATACCAGCGTGCACTACAACATGATCCACAATATTATTGCTTTCTTAGGTTTACGCGAATGTGATACTGAAATAAAACTACTTTTTACGGATTATATCACGGTTTATTTTCGATTTTAGATCCCTACGTTTCAACGCCTTTGCAGGGTAGATTTAAGGTATCATGGTCACAGGCAGATTGCCCGTCGAATACCTAAAATAAGGTCCTTATATATATTTATATTATATTATTAATAATAAGTATTCCATAAAAAATAGTTTTATTTCAACAATATTATTGAGTATTCATAGTAAATATAGACACAAGAAGCACTATTTAAGAATTACCTGAAAAAGACAAGTAATTGAAAATAATGAGATGTGTAAACATTCATTTAAATTCATTAGCATTTAAAGTAAACCAACAACACCATAAAATGTTATTTCTGACAGGTATCATGTAGATAGTAGTATTAACCTGATAGCACATTTTTCAACATTGTATGAGACACATTTTCTGATGGCCTTGGGCTTGTACATATACATACTAGGAGCAAGGGACATTGTAGGTAGAAAAAATAAAAACTTACCTTTGGCGAGATGTGCTTTGGCATTTCTTAGTGTTTGATATAAGCTTGAAGCAGAGATAATACATTCAGAACCTTGAAACAGTACATGTATATCATCAGGTAAAGTGCCATATGTTCCAGTATGGCATGATATCTTTAGTACAGGCTTCTCATCAAATTTTTCAAGTAGCATCAAGTGTCCAGTATTTGTATAGAATCCAACACTGCCATTTTGAAACCCAACAACAATACAAAACCAGTCAGGTCCATTCTAAAACAGATTAATAGAACACTATTACTTTAAAATTTTTAAAATCATATTGTTAATTCCAAGCATTGATTCCAAGTTGGAAGCAATAAAGTACCTACTTATTAGTATACATATTGCATATAATTGATTGATGTTTATTTATTTAAACTGAATTTATATTAGACTAGCTGTGCCTTGTGGTCTTCCACAAGCTTTCCTTACCCCTGGACTAATAGCCATTTAAAGTGTCTTATGTGTTGATCCAGGTTATTAACTAAATGTTTTAAATTTCATCCAAATCCATCTTGAATAAGTAGTATTTTGGTAAGTAAACTTGAAAAGTGCAAGTCTGTCTAGCACACTGAGGGAGCCATACAATTTTTGCTGATCATCATGGAAGTTCACAAAGAAAAACAAAGTTCATAGTGTAGTTGAAAAATTGTACTGCTGTAAAGCAGTGTATGACACTATCTTTTCAATGACGAATATATGTGTTCAAAAAGTTTCATTGACTAAGTAGACAATATCTATAGTTTTACTACCTTTGATTTCAAAAAATAATTAACAACAATCCAATGTTAGATGCACTGTTATTTATATGTTTATTAAGTAGTGTACCTGGGACGACTGTTGCGATGGGCAAATAGGTAATGCTAGAACAGCTGTTATGTCAGAAGGTAATGTTCCACTCCATGAGACCAGAAAAGTATTGCTATTTGTTTGGCTGATCCACTGATTAGTAAGTAAACAAAGACGATTATGATATCCAACGGCTAATAAACTGCTGCAGGAAGATATGGATATAGCGCATTGTGGCAACCAATTACAGTCTGAAATTATAAATTTAATAACTTTAAGTTATGGGAAATTATTGGAAAATGAGCGACAAGGTCGATAACATACCTTCTTTTTCCTTTATAAACAATGCTCTGCCCAACGTAGCTATATCGCCACAGTCAGCTATTTGTTCCACTTGACACGACATATTTAAAGAAACAACACAGCTGTGCACTTAACTATAATAGGTAATTCATATTGAATAATTATAAAATTAATTCAAAACAACACCTTTGTGATAAAGATCAAATTTTACTTTGTTTGATTGATTTTTATTTAATCTGTCCCACAGACTGAATACACATCACAGAATACTTAAACAATTTTTATGAACTAAAGAAAGTTAGAATTTTGGGCAATAGACGCGACTTCAAGCCACACCCTAATTTTAAATAGCGGTTTAATATCTTTGTGTGCGGGCGTGGGGTATCTCAGCAGCAGCAAAATGAAGCCTGACAACGCGCGGAATTTTATAATGTTTCTTTAGTCGTACTAGTTATGTATGTTTTATTTACACTTCCGACGGAAGACAACCCTCCACAACACAATATTATAAAGTTCGCTGAGTTCCGCTTCGAACAAAAAATTGTAAAAAACATACTTTAGAGGTGTGTTTTACCCTATTAGAAACAGTAAAAAATGCTGGGCCACACTCGTGGATAGTGAAAATGGATATGGCTTTCCAATATATTTTCTAAAAACTGGTGCAGTAGACCCGGATAAGAATTTTACATTGTCTATGATCTATTAGTCTAGTGTTACCAGACCAGAGTTTCCCCTAAATTAAAGTAAAAAATTAGGAGGAAGTTGTTTAAAAAGGAGGAGTTGCAGACATTTTTTTTTTCAAATCCAATTTAATGAAAAAACTTTAGGGATAAACTAATGTACGGATCCGTTTCAATCTTGTTGGTTCATTCCAGCCGGTCGTTATGACTGACGTTTACATTAGTCAGATAATCTTTCATAGAAGCGCATGTTTTCATTTGTTATTGTAGTGGTCTCTTGATATGTTTCGTATCTAGTGTGTTTAGTATTTGTGACACGAGGACGAGAGCGTATGAACAACTTGAGCATCAAAGCAATTTTACGAGAGTATTTACAAAATCTTGAGGGAAAATATATGTTCAGATTGGCAACACTGTACGTACAGATTTTGCGAAGATTGTGAAGTATCTGTCTATGTTCTACAGTTCTACTACTTTATTATTATTATTATTTAATTTTATCAATGAATCTTTGAAAAAACAAGTCATGACTATGACTAAATCCTTCTGATAGCCGTGTTATGTAGGTTTAATTTATTGCTGATCCATATGTATCAATAAGGTGTAAGGAATTTAGTGATAATATGGTTTACATCTCACTGTTTGGTTCAGTGTAGGTAAATATTGTTTTGAGTTCTTTACTCTTTTGATATACCTAATCATTCATTGATCATAGATGATAATTGATAACAATTTATAGGTAAATTGATTAGTAATAGTGTACAAGTATGAAGAAATTATTATTATATAGGAGATTTTCTTATTTTTTTTCATTGCATTGAGATAAAGTTTCTTCATCAATTGATATATTTTAGTGATTTATATTTCGAAACCGGCATTTGGTAATTCGTGAAAATGTTAACAAAATAATATTTACTTTTTTAGATTGCATGCCTATGGCTTTTACTTTTGAAATGTAATGGGGTGCTTACATAGCAAGAAGGAAACTTCAGACTTACATCCAAATGTGTTTCGTGTTGTAAACATTGACGAAAATGGTGCAGACCTATGTTCCGGGCAGCTCGAGATTACCGAATCAGATATTATTCTCTACAGAGAAGGAAGAGACTCAACGGTCTGGCCGTTGCACTCATTACGAAGATATGGCTTTGAGGGAGACATATTTAGCTTTGAATCAGGTAATTATTACTATGAATATAAATTAAATACATATTTAATTGGTGTGTATTTTAACAAGAGATTGGTTTTTATGTTATGCAGTTAGTGTTATCATGACTTACACTGGTATTCAAGAACGCTACATACATAAGTATGGCAGCAATACTATGCTAAGTAAGGCATTTCTCACTGCGTTCGTCATGGCAGGCCATTCATTTCATAAACAATACTTAATGGACTCTTTGCTGTGCAGACCCATAGCATTAAATGAGGCGCTGTGATGTGATGTTATAGTGTTTTTATGAGACCTTATGAGCTCAGATAAGAACGCAACAATTATGCACTGGTGCTGATCAATGCCTTTCCCTTATGTTATTTGGGTTTTAAATACAGGTGTCTCAATGGGAGCATGTATTTATATACTATATATATGGACTATATATTATATATATGGATTTAAATACTTGATAATTCAGGATGCATCACTATAAAATACTGAATTTCTGGATAAAATAAAATAATGGTTTTGAACAATGACAATCAATAATTGCTTGCAATTATTGCCTTACATTAACATTGGGATTTGGTTGTCAAAAAAATGTTAATTAATTTAGTTTTGTATTGAAATAAGAATATATATTAATAATAGGATTTAAATCTACTATGTATATAGTAGTATAATAGTATGGTACTAGCTATCAATAGTCAACTCATATTTCTATAATCTCAAAATAAGATTGTTTTTTTAAAGAAAATCAGCAATGCATAGTGCAGAACTTGATTTGATTTGAACAGAAATTGATTTTTTTATGTCTATAAATGAGATTTTATAGCCTATATAGTGGGTGTATAGTATCAAAATGTAATAATTGAACATTTTACAACAGAAAAGTTATTTTAGAAATTTGCTTCATAACTATCTTAATTTTTATCATTCATGAGAAAAAAAAATGATTGATGATTTTGTGAGAGACAGACCATAACTATGATGATTTCTTTTTGAAAATATAAATTACATAATATGTATGTATAAGTTTTATAACAAAACTAGCGACCTGTCCCGGCTTCGCAAGGTATCCGGAGTTTCTCGGATTTTCTGCTCTCTAAGATGTACAATGTATATATTATACATATAATCCTTTCTCTTGAATCAATCTATCTATTTCTAAAAACTGCATTAAAATCTGTTGAGTAGTTTAAAAGTTCTGAGCAAACAGACATCGGAAGCGACTATTAAATTCGTTTCCATGGCAACATCGGAATTAACATACTATCAGAATTTAACTTTGATAGGCGAAACTAACATGGTATAAAAACTAAAAAAAAAAAAACATCACAATCGGTATACTCGTTTAGGAGCTACGATGTTACGACGCGATAAACTGACATACAGACAAGCCCTCTTTTTACGTCGCCGCGTCGGGGGTAAATGAATGAATCTATGATTATTTGCAGCTCTAGTAAAATATAGAAAACCTATAAAATATAACACTCAGCCGGCATGGCTCTGCTCTGGGTACCGTTTTTCACGGCCAATTGTATAATGTCAACTATATAATATTCTATTTACCAAGTTATTATTTCATATAAAAAATACGTAACGTAACCATTGTTGGTGTTTTCAGGGAGAAGATGTGAGACTGGAGAAGGCATATATGCATTTAGATGTCGAAGAGCTTCCCTATTATTTCGGACGCTACAGCAACAAATTCAGTTACGGAATGTGATCCATGATTCAGTACCATATCCAGTATCTAGGTTAACACCATCTCCACAGGGAAGACAAACGTTACAAGCCAGTGTAGTTCATCGCTCTTCCATAGATAATGGCCTACCAGACAATGTACGGCCTGTTGTCAACAACAACCTTCCGAATATGATAGCTAATGTAACAGGTTCCCGCAATATAACACAATCTCCAAGATCCCCCTCGAGTGCAGATATATTAGAGGTAATGCCACTGTATCCCAGATCTCAAGCAAGTTCCAATCAAGTCACTAACGTTTATCAGCTAAGAGAATTTAAGCGTGAAACAAATAACAATCAAGGTGATGCTTTGACCGAAAATCGCGTTCCCGATAGCCGACACGTATATTCAAATGATTTAAACAAAGATTTGGCAATTTTGCGTAATACTTTGCGCCAAGAGACCGCTTTAAATACAATGAGAGACATCGAAGATGAGACGCGATTCCTCGAATGCAGATATATGAATGAAAATGTTGCTAATAACAAACAGATGAACAATACTTTGTCGCCGACATTGAGTAATTCCAGTGAACACTACGCACAGTTGAGTTTAGAGCAGCAACAACTACAACAGGAACAACAGCAGCAACAACTACAACTGCAGCAGGCGTCACAACAGCAGCAACAACCAGACGCTGCTCGACTGTACATGAATATTGTGCCTAGTGACGTCAACACGCAGGCAGTTAGTAGAAATGATACAGTACCAACCACACCTTTAACACCCAAACAAGTGGAGTATTGCAACTTATCTATGGGCAATAAACCAGAAGTTAATACGTATGCGAATTTATCGTTAGGGGAACTGGGCGAAAATGTTAAAAATGCAAAACAGATATTAAGTTTCTCTGCCCCATCTGAGCACAACCAGAAATTCTCAGAATCGGATACTTTTACTTCCATGTCTCCTGTTGAAGAATTAGAGGTGAACTATGCAATACTAGACATAGATTCTAGTAAGGAAACTGTTAAAATGACCAGAGAATTAACATCTCCTGAGAGTCAATCTTACAACGGCTCGAAGAACGATAGTGTTGCTTCATGTTCATCCCAGCCGCGAGGTCGGCTTATTTCGCAGTGCAGTGTGGAGAAAGTTACCCTGTCCAACATTTCTGGTGTGGCGCCGTCCGCGGCCATTGGGTATACAACCATCGACTTTGATAAGACGGTAGCACTAACATCGGTTGCTGCTGGAACTGATATAGATATGGATGGAGTTCGTAAAACTAGACATAATTCATGCAATATTGTATGTGGCAGCCCTGCCAGTAATGAAAAAAACAAAATGAATTGCTAACTAAATATTGTGCAAAAGTCGTCACTGATTTGTAAATTATAAAAATATATGGGGTTATTTGCTAAACAAGTTCATGTTTTACAAATAACCCTAACTATAGATAAGGTATCAATATTATGGTATAGGTAGATATCAAAATTGTAATTTGGAACCTAGTTCCTATTTAACTTAATGCTGTTTGTCATAAAGAAAATATCAAACACAGTAATTAATGTGATTGGAAGACTTAGAATATCGGCCAAATTAGTATTTAGGATAATGTGATCCACTTTTCCTAAATCCGACTACCTAGGTTTCTCTTATGTCTTCAAAGTAAAAATAAGACGTTTGTATAAATGTTTTTCCGCTAAGTTTAGGACTTCGACAATCACGCGACTGATTTGAAATGGTTAAACCCTTTTAGATAATTTCTTGTGGAAGCTATAAATGTATAATACCTACATTCTATTTAACATTTCAATTATTTATATTGACAATAATATTTCGAAAGAGGCCGAAATAAATAATAACTCAGTAATGGCAAAGAATATGGTATTTAAAATTTGTCAACCAGCGTTATTTAATATTGAGCTTTTTACAATTATAACAAATCTTATTTAATTATTTTAAGATACTAGCAGAGTATATCAGCCGACCACATTTATAATGATTATTGTTCCTACTATAAAAAAACCTGTATTGCTTGATGTTGCCAAAGGAATGATTTACCAAATGTATAATTAAATTAGGAATAAAGTATCAAAATAACAAAATCATGAACAATTTAGACGAATTGTAAAGTAATAACATAGCAAGCAAATAGTGCAATTTACATATTATTATGTCTCATGTTAGTGAATAAGTAAGGGATCAATTTACAGCGAAGACTTAACAGAGGATATCAAAGTTTTTGGGCTTGTTGGATGTGATGAAATAGGAAGGAAAAGAATTTACTTTGTAAACCAGTTTACAAATTTCGTTAGGCTCATGTTAGGCTCATCTTTTTTTACATTATATGTTTCGTTAAATCTATTTAAATCTGCGCAAATATACCTTATTCATGCTTATTTAGGTGTTATAAAATAACTATATATAATATGCAACGAATATAATCCGTTCCATATACCAAGGTCTAACAAGAAAACAAAGCATGAATAAGTTTAGATACATATTTTTTACGTGTTTTTTTCTTTCCGTGTCTTACCGCGTTGGCAAAATTAGGTACTTGATACATAACAAAACGAATGTAAAAGTGATCGATTGCCTTTCAATAACTAATTTCATTTAAAACTGAACTCGAACGACCGTAAACTCGGTTGCCAAAGACAAACTTTTTTATTTAGATTAATGTTTTTGTACTCAAGATGTAAATGAGCTATTATTGTAAGTAAATTATCATAAACTATTATAATATTTATATGTACATAAACAATGATTTTAAGAAACCCCTAATAAATACTCACACATATTTCAGAGAAAGCAGATGATATTCAAACGCTGAACCGATAATCAATCAGCAACTTTCAAACCAAATAAACAACATCAAAGTCAGTCCATCCATTTCTGGGCTATGTTGCCACGGATAGATACGTACAGAGCTTTTTATCTAGGGAAAAATACCCGATTTTATTTATACGATAAATCAAATGACAATTTCAAGTTTTGTTAAATAAATAAATAAAGACTACAGATTTTAGCGAAAAGTAAAGAACTGTAAAAAGATAAGCTCTTTTCAAGAAATTGTCTGGGGTTTCATATTTGCGTATTATTTCGTAATACATACATTTTGATATAGTATTATAAACTAAGTATATCAAAATTTATGTATTGATCTCTCTAAACTCTTGTTAAAGAGTTAAACATTATGGTTCTGTTTTTATTGCACACGTTTCAATGAGTTTATATTTACATCGGTTCTTTTTTTATTTTTTTATTTATACTAATAAAAATGTACCTATGTATTCGTGTTGGACAGAATCAGGATAATTATAAAATATACTAATTTTAATGGTATACCTAAATAGAATTATTCGACATTTAGTTAAAAATCTTAGAATTAATTTACAGTAGGTAGGTAAAATTTACATAGTCTGACCAAATATAGACAGAAACCAAATACTTATGGCAGCATTGATAATATCTTTTACGCTTCTGCCGTCGTACTTCCATGACTGAGTGAAAATGTTTCTGGTGACATAGAAACACCTCATTAGTGTGCCATGTATACATATATGATGCATAATGTATGTTTATAATTATTTTAATTAGCATTTTCCTATTGTTTATGAGGCTTTATATTAAGGTATTTTACTAGGTTAGGTAGTACCTATGTTACAAAATAAAATGAGATTTACAAAGTTTTATATTTATCTATAGGAAAAAAATAAACATATATTTTACAGTACTACTTTAACGCCATTTTATATGTTATGGCTTATCCATGCAGAGTAGGTGCTTTAGACATTTAAATGAAATTATATATTAGTGCGTAAAAAGTATGTTATCATTTATAGGGTTCGCACTTAGGATGCAATAAAATGTAGTTATTATTACAGAATTGAATTGTGTGTTCAACCAAATAAGAAAATGCCAATGTAATTATAATAAAAAAAAATGTGCTGTTTTATATAGGCTGGTCTAAGCAGTGGCGTCAATAGAAATATAGACTATCCTTATTCCCTGTATTTGAAATAGTATCACAAAAAAAATAAATCATTAAAAGAGCTTGTACTTACAAACTCTTTTAAAAATCTTCTAAAAATAAAAAGCTATAATTTTAAAAGTCTTCTCTGAAAAATTAATTAAAAAAATTACGTTACTATTTAGACCAATCTGTATATAAAAAAAGTATATTTTTAAGATTATTGCATTAGTTTTAGTAGGTATTGTCCATGTGTAGAAAAATATTTAAGATAAAAGTAGTTTATGTTAATAAGTAAGTACAATATAACATCCACAAAATAATGATGCATACGCTTCATTGTCGCGACGCTGTTTTAGATACTTACTTGTCGTTTGAAATGGTCTGTTTAGGATAACGCCATTTTGTTTTGACGCAGCGTTGAGCGTTGAACAACGCAAATTGTATCGTCAAGTAGCGCTGCGTCATTGCAATTCTGCAAAGCCCATGCGCAAATGCATCGACGACGCAGTGCGTCGTGTATAAAACTAATTATAATTATTAAAAAAGCAAAACGCGTCTTACAAAAACAGAGTAACATTTTATAAGACGCTTTTTGCCTATGATTTTATATTACCATACGTTCGTTTACCGCCTTTCCTACCGAAACATCCAAAGAAGAATTTCAAATCTTTTGACTATATTGTGTCAAGGCTAAGCTAAGGCTTTCTTTCACTTCTCCAAGCGTCCTCGCTCTGCGCTACATCTTGCCCATACTCTTTCGTCTGAGGTCTACCGCAGCCTCCTCGCGCTTCAATTTTGTTGAAATTTAAAAAAATATCAAGAGTCGCACGAGTCAATATTTTTTAAAAATTTTAAATTTTTCTTCGTTTGCCTACGACATACCTTTGGTCAATTATTTTAATAACGTTGACGAATGAATATGATATTTTGCAGTGTTTGTTAAAATTCTTTACCTAAAATTGTTTTGCAGCTATTGACGATGGTAGGTAGGTTACATATAATGTATTTACCTAGTAACTGCAGATTGGTATTTTTTATTGCAGAGTAAAACATTACTGATTAAACTTTCGTTTTATTTAATCTTCCAAACACCCTATCTAGGAAAAACGTTCTATACAGCTCAGTAGAAGCCGATTTTAATAAACTACTCGTATATATAATTGTAAACTAAGTTTTAAAAATAATCTTAGTGGTATTTTATTGTTACTGTTTATAGATTTCTATAACCATTAGGGCGCGTTCCCACTATGTCATAACGATTAATTTATCGTTGGACGACTGTCGTCTCTAGCTGTTCCCATTGGATCGCGACGACATTTTATCGTTTCACGGCAGTCGCTCTGTCGTTTACACATCATTAGCAACCAATCAACCAATCTACAGTCGCAGTCGCCGTGGCTACGATAGAGTTGCCGTCACGATTTAGTCGTAACGATTTTTTATCGTTTTACGACTGTCGTGCTAGCCTTTCCCACTGTCATGACAATCTGTCGTCACTGCAAAAAATGTCGTAGACGACAGTAAGTCGTGTCATTCTATATGTGAAGACCTCCATTTAAACATATATGCCACGACACTTAAAACTACATCATTATCTGTCGTCACGACTAAATTGGAACGCGCCCTTATTATGAAAGATATAACTGACCAAATTGACCTTATTTTTCCGTGTCATGTTATTTAAAGCAGGATTTGCTAATTAAGATCCGCTGTGCCCTAGCAAGGCTAGCTGTCCACTTTTTCGTTGACTTTTATTGGACTTGCAAGGTACTTTGGCAAGGTACCTTCTAAAAGTATTGTATTTTATATACCTACAGCGTTTAAACGAACTATGAGATTTTCCTTACACCACATACTCTAGGCATCAACTGATAAATGGTGAATTGATTTTTATTCGGTTTGAATATACAGGGTGTCCGGTAAATAGTCCGACAAACTGTGGTGGCTGATATCTTAGGTCAGGTCCTATCAAATGAACACAACATATGTTCCCCGAAAAGTTACAGGTTTCGAGTTACAATCGATTTTCGGAAATTTTAGAATTTTCTACCTTGCATTAGACTTTTCCATTTTTCTTGCTGATAAATAGGTTTCGTAATACTTTTTGTACATCAAATTAATCTTAAATAGTTACTCTACGCTTTAGTAAGTCTCATATTTATCTAAAAGAAGAATTTATTGACAAAAAAGCCATTCGCTTAACAATTTTCACTTTTCGTTTTTCTTACTGCTCAACTTTGAACTGTAGTGGTGAAAAATAAATGTATGTAGGAATTTTGTACAACAATCTTAAAAACTTGCTTGAATATTGGTGATTTTGGGAAGGTACAATACTTGCGTATTTTCCTTACAAAATTTAGCAAAACGAGCTGCTGAAGTACAAATGGGCTTATTTTTTGAAATATTGCTAATGTAAATCTGAGGAAAAATGAGACGTAACTTAACGCGGATCGTCATTGTACAATGAAATTAGGTATTTTCTTCTCACCATTAACTCTCTATGCCAGATTAAAACATGTTTTAGTGTAAAGTTACCTTTTCCTTCAGTACTTTCTTACCAGATGAATCGATTTTACAACACTTTATTTTTCATGCAACAACAATGAAATAGCTGGTTTTGGACGCCCAATCCATCTGCCCTCATTAGAGGAGGCTCTTACTTCAGGCCCATAATGCACTTAGCACCCATTTTCCCAAACCATATTGTATCGTTCAACTTGCCTAGAATGTATTTACGAAGAGTGGGTCTTCTAAGAAACCGGTCAAGTTGGAGATGGACATGCTAACGAAGGGTTCCGTAACTTTGCAAAAAATTTAACAGAGCATTTTTTTTTCATTTCCATATTTTCCAAATTGAAATTGGCCACAATTATTTTGTGTACCTAGTTAGTCTCTTGAAGAAAATACCTTATTTCACTGAAAAATTACGATCCGCGCTAAGTTACGTCTCATTTTTCCTCAAATTTACATTAGTAATATTTCAAAAAATAAGCTCATTTGTACTTCAGCAGCTTTGCTAAATTTTGTATGGAAAATACGCAAGTATTGTACCTTCCCAAAATCACCAATATTCAAGCAAGTTTTTAAGATTGTTGTACAAAATTCCTACATACATTTATTTTTCACCACTACTGTTCAAAGTTGAGCAGTAAGAAAAACAAAAAGTGAAA
This sequence comes from Autographa pulchrina, assembly GCA_905475315.1. Classification (NCBI taxonomy): domain Eukaryota; kingdom Metazoa; phylum Arthropoda; class Insecta; order Lepidoptera; family Noctuidae; genus Autographa; species Autographa pulchrina. Next base: position 10,528,944 of record FR997768.1, read on the forward strand.
ATTGTTAAGCGATTGGCTTTTTTGTCAATATTTTCTTCTTTTAGATAAATATGAGACTTATTAAAGCGTAGAGTAACTATTTAAGATTAATTTGATGTACAAAAAGTATTAGGAAAGCTATTAATCAGCAAGAAAAATGGAAAAGTCTGATGCAAGGTAGAAAATTCTAAAATTTCCGAAAATCGATTGTAACTCGAAACCTGTAACTTTTCGGGGAACATATTATATGTTGTGTTCATTTGATAGGACCTGACCTAAGGTATCAGCCACCACAGTTTGTCGGACTATTTACCGGACACCCTGTATATAAATATATAAACTGTTACTCTTGTACCCAAACAATCTAATTTTAATATAATCCATAGGCTTCACACGCACCGCCCTCCGACGCGCGACGTTGCAGCTTTGTTACCTATAGCCGACAGGTGGAGGTGTTTAATTTATTTGGCTGTTTGAATTTGATGTCGTCCGCGGAAAGTAGGTATAGGTACGTCCTTTTAAAGAAATACCATAGGTCGTATAAACCTTGTATCTATCATATCATGTGCAATTAAGAGAACAAGAGCATTTGGTGATTTGGCTTACATATGTATATTTTTTTAAATTTAATTTCGTACTTGTTGACCGAAGTAACTGTGCTAATTTGCTTCAGGATCCTAAATTCAGGATAGTATAATAGGCACATTATGAAGGTATGCGGTTACTCATAGAAATGTAAAAAAATGTAAATGTGGTATCTTGGCGAGTTACTTTTTTTATAATTGATTACATAGAGCATTGTGGCACAAAGATTTCTCTTGTGTACGGACGAGTAAACGATACAAGAAAGTGGTCTCTACTAGACGTGGCTAATTAATGTCCGAACAGCTTTACATTTTCTACTACCTATTGTTTTGTGTTTATATTGGCGTGGATTCTTGTGTAAATACGAAAGTGGAAATGGTTGAAGAGCTAAGAGAAACTGTGGTACAAAATCTTCTATTCGTTACCAGTGAGTTAAATTCAACATAATATCATAACTACGTAGGAATATCCGTATAGGAAAATTCTTTATTAGTTTTAAACTTCTCGGGTGACCCATGGTCATCACGTCATCATCTAATGAAGGGATCCTAGAGAAAAGTAGGAAACTCTTTAATTTTTGAAGGTAGTGTTTTGTTTGATGTCTTTTTTGAAGTCGGTCTGCTAAAAAGTTTTTTTTTTTATTATAAAGTTATGTTTTTTTTTAAAATCAATTTATGTTTGCAGGTTTCTTAAAACTGGTTAGAATCGACAAAATTTATGTACCAGAGCTAGTAGAAGTTACTTCAAGTGATGTAATATTGGATTGCCAATTCACCGTGGTTGATGATAATTTTACGTTGCAATGGATTTTCAATAATGGTATTACACCTGTGTATGAGTGGAGTCCTAACTCTGAGCCAATTATTGGCGGAATATTAGAAGGGCGTCTAGATGTAACGTACCGAGTTTCGCGTAAGATTCATATATAGTTTTTCTTACTATTTTTGTTTCTGTTAGTTCTTCGGAGTCCTAATACCAACATACGTTTACCAGGCAATTTAAATGAAGAACGCCGTGCGTTGCGAATCACTAACTTGACAACTGACCTTAGTGGAGAATATACGTGCATAGTATCAAACCGTGGGGCTGAGGCACGTAAAACGAAAGATATGCTGATCTACAGTAAGTTTTTAATTGTATTTAAAGGAACCTTCGTAGCTTCTGATTACTTACCAATTCGTAGGTACACTAGGTTCCTAGAGTCGGCTGTACACCAGTGGTTAGTCTGTTCGTAGCAGTATGGTCGAGATAATTGACTGCACATGAAACCTGCCACGAAAACCATAAAATTGTTTTTTCATTTACAAAAATATTGTACGAGACCTTCTCAGACCTATATACTATATTCATACTATATTCTATCTACTTATAATCTTATCTATCATACTATATTCTATTACCTTGGAACTATATCACCCAGGTGAACAAAGTGAAATATACCAGACCTACCTATGCAGTTTTAAAGATCATAATGATATTTAACATTGGAGTAGTTACCTACCTTATTTTGAATTCTAACATTATTTAATTACTTTATCAGGCGTCGAACGTGACTTTCAGTTAAAAACGGACTGGCATCTCAACTCTAGTGTTATCGATATCTCTTGTATAGCACGGGGTCTATACCCGCGACCTGATTTAACCATTGAATACAACAAGTAAGACTTTCTAAAACTTATTTCACTTACCTACCTATTTGTCCAAACTTTAAGATTCATACTGGCATAAATATTTATAGCGGATTGGTGTCGGGGCAACTGCAGCGCGTATGGCGCAATGATGATGGCCTTTTCGACGTGATTGGTTTTGCTCAAGCTGAGACAAACTCATATAGCAACAAAGCTGTAATAGCTTGTCGGTTATGTCTGCCTCAAGCAGACTATACAGCAATAAAGAAGAAAATTCTATACAATGGTTTGTATTCTTTGTAGATACCTAATTATTGTAATTGCACAAGTACCTAGATGCGATTAATTTCTAATTTTCTTTGCAGGAGGAAGTCGTTACTGTAGTAGAAGTTGGAAGTTGGCTCTAATGTGTATGTTATTGTCGTTTTATTTTATTAATTAGAAGAACATTCAGTCGAAAATGAAATTCGTAGAACAAAAACCGCTGTTGTAAGAGGTTAGTAATAAAAAAAAAAATGTAGTAACAATAATTAAATATTTTTTATTTAAATTGTAATTTGAAATTATATAGTAGACGGTCTTACATGATAAAGCTTAGGTAGTAACATTAACACTTAGGTAAATAGATATAGTCATAGTAGGTATTAATTACAAAATTAGTATCACAATAGCAGGGTATTATAACGTCGCTCTTAGATGCGACACGATGGCTGCAAGCATCAGCACCCATGAACAGTGAAGCTGAACTCCGTCATCACCTGTAATATTAAATGTATAAAATAGATTATATTATATTTACGTAGGTAGATATATTTGAAGGTCATACGTAGGTACTTGGAATAGAGAAAATACAGGCTGGTACATAATGTAAAGATGCTAAAACTATGTTTTTGGAAAAACTTGGTTTTTATCTACATAAACAATGTAGGTAATTAACTTTGTGGAGTCAGGTAAAAATATGCATTCGATTTCAAACGTTATTGTAGAGGTAGGTAGGTAATGAAGCCTAACTATGGAGTCTTAGCATTGTGGCTGTATGATGTATGCTAACAATGTATTTGAATAAATGAGATCAAATTATAGAAAACTTTAAAAATTGACTATAGCTACCATGCTGTAGGAAAAGATTTTTTTTTCCATTTTTGTGCTTTGCCCAAGTCAGTTAGGCGTAAGCGTAACGGTTTTATCGCCCTTGTGTTGTTGTAATGTTAGTTATAATACTCACATATTTTGTACACTTACTAATACACAATAATGCTCATCTCATGGCACACAATAAACACACTGTTAATACGAGACTAGCTGTTATAAATAAGTATTGAATAAAAAATAGGGAATATTGGTATGAAATGAATAAAATATTTCTGAAAAAATGTCCATTGAGAACTTTAATTAGGTAGGTATTAACAATAAACAAGAATTAAAGTGAATGTAGGCTCCTAAGTTGGAATTATTTTTTTCACTAGCTGCAATTTCATCCAATACTCCTACATTATAACATGGTTAGGAAGTTACTGCAAAGGTGCATGGACGTGGCCAGGAACTTAAGGAAAAATATACATAATATAATATCAGATATTTACATAAACAGAATAATTGAATACGTTTGTTTTTCAGTTTGCAAAGAATAGAATATAAATAAACATTATTAAAGTGTAGTTAAATGATCAAAAAACATTTATAGAAAGTAAAGATTTGATAATAAATATATGTGTTGTTAGATACAATAACAAATTGTTGGAAATAATAGATACTTGTACAAAAGTGTAGAATGCTGTTTGGTATGTATTGTTCCTAGTTTGTCTGTGACTTACTGGAGTTTTGCAAAGACTCTGGCGTAGCTTCTGGCTCGCTTGCTTCCTCGGGCACCTCGGGCGTGAGCGGCAAGGCGTCTGGCGTCGACCATCACCAACAACCAACGTTAGTACACAGAGAACACACAGTGGCACACACTAGATCTACCGCATACTACTCATTTATTAGCAGACAACAAATCGCTCTTACTTACAACGGTCGAACTACCTATCAAGTTGACTGTTAAATAATTAGGTAAATTGATTTTTATTAGAAAAATATCTCCCAGTCTGCTTTTAAAATGTAGTTAGGTACAGTCACGAGCAAAAACATGTACACACTCTTTTATTCATCCAATTTTTTATTCATTTTCTTTTCGATTCTAGATTAATATTGTGAAACGAGTTATGAAGAAATGATAAAACAGTTCCTCAATCATGTACATATTTTTCTTTTTGATTTTTAACACAAAAATCTCGTCAAAATTGTTTAACAATTTCGTTATGTGTGTACATAATTATTTTCTCGTGACTGTATGACACTGAATCTATGACTATATTAATGAAATTTTTCACCTACAGTGTTTTATTACATTAGAGTATGTTACAAAACACTGAAAAGATAGGTATGTTTATTTTTAAATATTGTAGGTTTGAAAACAAAAGAGAAATTCTAATATAAAATATATTATTAGTTGGCGGTCGCGTGCCAATTCACCTACTTCAAAATACTGTTATACAATCATGCTTCCTATTATAAATAATAGTGTGTTGTTTAACTACTTAGAACTCCAATTGCAAATGTTAAGTCTTTTAAAGCTAAAAAAAAATTGGAAGTGCCATTCGCAGCTCAAGAAAATCCAATAACAGAATGTGAAGACGTTCAAAAGCCAACATCTGTGTGACATTAAGCGCATTGATGCATTTAATTTTGTACTTTCACAACCATCTGAACAATGTATCCAACCTCAGATTATGAAAACGGTTTGTTTCTATGATCTGAGGTAACAACCATGCATGTTCAGGTTTTTGAAGAAAAGTCTAAAAACACATACAGGCGGTGATTCTGTATTCAAAACATCAACTAAAACTTGAAAACTGCTGTTTTTAACGAAACTGAAATTTGGACTGCAATAGAAGACTTAACTTGGAAATGTCGACGGCTTATAAATTACTGTTTATTTGGACAAGTTTCTATACTTACTTCTTAATTTTATTGCTAAATTTGACAGGTCTGATATGCGACTTTCCTTTTCTCATTACTTAGGTCTACAATGCTTTAGTTTATACTTAACAGAATTAGCGCCATTACATGTTTTTGGTTCCTAAGTATTACGATGGGTGGGTTTCATACCTGCAGGTGTGTACGTCTCGACAGCTACATACGGCGTATGTTTGAAGTCGGCGTAGAACAGTTCGCAGCGTATTTCACTGACTTCGGAGTTACTCGCTAGCACAGTTGTGTTGGTATATATTTTATAAAACCCATCTTCATTACTGTCTTCAACAGTTTTCGATATGTTCAGTTTGGTGCTGGAAATAGGATTGATTTTCATATTGGTTATCTAATATGCTATTTTGCAATAGGAATTAAATTCTGGTTCCAATTATACGGAACTTAAAAAAGAGGTGGATCACTATGTGTATTTATAAAAACGAAATATTGTGGCAAAGATGTGAAAAAATATTTAAGTATGGGTTGGTCAAATTGCTTTCACTTTGTAATTTGTTTATATGGGATTTAATATGGGTGCGTTGACCGTACTAGGCAAACATAGAAATAGTTTCTTGATGAATACTTTTAAGCTTTTGCGCTTCAAAATAATTTTATTTTCGTTTGTTTAATTATTACGTACCCTTGAATACTAATAGCCATATCTGGCAATGGCGCGACATGTTCTGCTGAGCATTCTATCAACAATTGATCTTCATAATTTTTATCAGTATCATCCTCATCTTCAGTCAAAGTGTAATTTAATTCTGGTCCCGTACCCATTGCTGAAAATAGAGAAACTTACATTAATCTATGTTTTATTTTTATTTATTGAAGAAGTGTCTACTTAGTAGTTTTGTACCAGGCAGAGAGAGGCATTAACCCTGCATTGAATACAGAGTTGATGCTTCTGCCTGCCTTTTTACGTTCTATGAGCCTACGGTTTAGTATTTATTTCGTGTATAACTAGTTCGGAATTTCTTACATTCCATAATTAGGTTGTATAGTAACTATGTTAGTAGGTAGGTAGTTATTAAAACGTATGTAGGTGATGGGCATGAAAATAAAGTTAATTCAAGGTACCATTGATAATTAATCAGTGAAAGATACCACAGTGACGAAACCTGGATTCCAAACTGGAATCTGAAATTGCCATTCCACTGTTGATCAATGCTCATTCCTTCTCAATATGGAAAGAGGCCTTTGTCCAGAAATGAGACATATTCATACTTACTGAAAACAATTAATGTGGCATTTCTGCGTATTTCCTCGATGTTATTGACCTCACACTCGTAGGTTCCAGAATCGACTGGGTTAACATCCAATAATACTATCGTGTCGTTATTCTTGATTTCTGAAAGATAATACATAAAATCGTTATTCGGTTTCCAATATTATTTATGTGTATGCATAGGCAATATAAAATAATGTGACTTTATGTATTTAATATAAATGAAGAAGGTGCTTATTGACAAAATATAATGCTTTACGTATTCGTTTAAAATGTATAAAATATAGGCTTAGAAAAAAGAAGAATAGGTTCACATTTGTTGAAACGATAAAGATTAATTAACATGCACATGTTATGTAGAATCTTGTTAAGGAATTATAAGAATGTGGTGGTTGGCAACCTATTTTGCTAGCATTAATGCGGTGGATGGACTCGGCGTCATGTCCAGCAATGCGCTGGTATATTTGCTTCCTGTCGTCGCTGCCGGGCGAGTCCGGCGTCCACCACCACTTGACGTACAGGTCTGCTTCTATTTCCCCCTCCCCCAGCTCATATTGACATATTAACTCGGCAGCATTCCCGACTTGTACTTCTTTAGGCACCACGAATTCTTTTATTGAAAACTGTAGGCTGCCTGTAATTTAATTTATATTGATAAAAATCACGGTTCACATGCATAATAAAATAGTTTAATAAATAACACCTAATTGTTTCCTCTGTGCCTTAATTTTTATTGTTCCGTTCCGCAAAAGGAAACAACTGAACCCTTATAAGATTACTTTGTTGACAGTCCGTCTGTTTAGCAAGACTTTATCTAGGGGACGCGTGGAGATATCGAGTTGAAATTAATATCATATACTCAGGTTTAAAGTGCTTTGAAGTTATTAAATAAGTCAAACAACAAAGTTAAAAACTATTAAGTAAATTTTGACACGCTCAAGGGAATCAAAATAAATTTTGTACAAAACCATCTGGACTAGTCTAACTCGTACTAATCCGGAATTTACCTAAATAGGAAACGCACGAAACTTACCGGGTGGAGAGAAGTAGCTATACTATAGAAACACACTACAACTATACTAACATTATACTATAGGTTTACAAAGCGTGTTTAACGCTACGATGCTATTAATTTATAGTGCTAATGTTACGCTAGCTGCTAGCTGCATTAGATGTTTCTTCTACTTACACTTAATCTTAAAGATGAATATCTGTTATATGTTAAAACATGAATATGCACATACGTTATACGTACATACAAGGTGCTAAAAAACAATAATGAACTATCGTGTTTTGCCGTACCTACCGTTGAAAATTATCGGTTTTTGTAGAATAACAATAATGCAAAGGCATCTATTTCCAAAGTCCTAGACTTTTTATTACACAAGTACCTAACTGTTAATACATCGTTTAGGCACAATAGGTACCTACGCCAGCCGAGTGTGACGGTTAGAAATGGCATTCCATTAAAAATTGTTTCATCAAGGTCGATTTTTAGTCAGAGATCCGTATTTCTTCTAAAACTACCTTAAAACGACATTGGTCAGTTGGGAACTAACGTACCTACATATATAACTATTACTAAAACTATATTTAAGAATTACAATAGTAAACGCTCAGTCATCATTTTAAGTAGCATAAATAAATGTTTATTATTTACGAATTGCTCCTTTAATGTTTTGGCTAGAGTTCAGAGCGTCTAGTGTAGGTAGCCTAATGGTCATCTTGTTGTTGAGCTACGGAATTGAAATTGACGGGCAATAGCAAGATTACTACCATTATCATCCCGGCTACCTGCGGATCTACTAGGGTGGGCAGTAAATCTGCATTGGTTAAGATTTATGATGCAATTATGACAAAGACCTAGGGATATTTATGGTAGTTATGGCAAAAGTCACACCCATTCTTAACTGAAACATCCAACCCACGCACACATTAATTTTTTTCGTATAAATAGATGTTTTACTTTTATGACATACCTTTGAAAATTCAAATAAATGTGAACGCAACACCCGTGCCGAATTGAGTTCATATTTAGTGCAACGGTATAAGCGCGAACTACGCACTTCCGTATGTAACACCTCAATAGGGTTGATCCTTTATTAAGTTTATACAATCTTTGAGTTCTCAACAGTTTCGTTATGAATCTATAAATAATTTGTTTTAGGAAATTAGGTCATATCCCAATGAATAAGCGGCTATCTTGGCTAACCTTGAGGCGGTCCGGGAATGTTAAAAATACCACCGCGATCAGAGCGCACGCGGTGTGTTCGCCGTTATTTGAACTATTGCATATCATACCTACCTACTACTAGATCAACAATCAACAGGAAGCTCATTAGCTATTGCAATCACTGTCACCACTTAGGTATCCTTAGAGGCTTCGTGCCCCTGCCCTTCTACTTCATTCATAATTCCTACCTACAGAAACAAATAACATATAAATCCTTTTAGAATAGACATCACCCAAACGATAAACGCGTATAGGTAACTACTGCTTACAAAACCTAATTGCATACAAAAGTTTGTCTTCCTGTGGTGTTATGATTGAATGAGTCATGTGAAATAGAACAGGGAATCAAACATCCTATTGTACGCATTGGGGGGTTACGTATCTTTACTTATAGAAGTGTTAGGTACGTACTTCAGTGTAGTTTACGAAAATCTAGTATATACAAAAATAAGCTTTAGTATTTGTGAATATATTGAGAAGCAATTTGTTATTTACAACTTCTTACTTAAATTATTATTTCAATTCTTTTCTTTTGCAACATCACTCATAAGATTTAAGGTTTAGAAATCTTTGTGGAAACTTGTCAATGTCATCATAAGAACCTAGTGCTCCGAATGACACCTACGCAAGAAATGTTAAATACAAAAAAATGTTAAAAGCACTGGCACAAGAAAAATATTCTGGTAATTATAACATAAGATCACTGTCTGACTTTGTTTAGATGTAATTCACGCAAAGGATTTTATAAGACGCGAATGCTTCAGGAGCGGAGTAAGATCGAGGCACAGAAGACATGTTGCGGGGTATAACGCACCTGCCGCAAGGCACAGGAGCAAGCAAGCCGCGCGCAGGGGCGCTGCGCTCGAGGCGGACATCGCGACTGACTGCGGCCGCCGCGGGCCCGACCCGCCCGCCCTTCGAACCATCCATTGGCCTTGAGTCAGCGCGAGGTGACCACTAAATTGTTACCAATAATACGCGTGCCTCGATGAGAAGGAGCATCGCGCAGGACCTCACTCAACGCATTGTTGTCTTGTCACCGCTTCATCAAATAACAATCGTGATTTCTCATTAACGACTTGGTATAAATATTTGACGTTGTTTTTTACCTAGGAGTAGTTACCTAGTAGATAATATTTAAGAATCTGTTTAGCATCACATGTTCTGTTAGTCTTCAAAAGCTTCATGACCCACTTTATCAAAAAGGCAGACCAAGAAACCCAAATACGATTCCAAATTGTGAATATTCGCGCGTCATCTAATAAACAAAGCGGATCCCAGGATCTTAAGGTCCATTCCGTTACCTAATATAGATTGAACTTTAAAGTTACGTACGTATTTGAAACTAACTTTACATAATAATATGTTGATAGATCTACGTACCTGTTTAATTTGGGTGCGGACGTGGTTGGTAATTTTATGAGTCTATTTGTGTATTTTAAGATCAAGTCAACAAATCAGATCTGTTGTTGAATGGATTTGATTTGTCGACTAGAATTGAATGTCCTGTGCGTGAACTAAGTATGGCGTTACGTGTAGTAAGTATGTACGCGGATGAACGTAGGTACATCCGCGTACTTATATACTTTTTTATAAAGACTAATAAAATTAATATATTTTTTTTTGTATTACTTCTGTCATACGTAAAGAAAAACATAACAATTAATATAACCCTCAATTTATTATGATAAGTATAGGCACATAGAGTATTTTATCAAGTTGTAGATATTTCTTAAATTTAAATAAAACCAAATATCATTAAGCAAAAATATATACATATTTATTCTAAGACTCTTCTGACAAACGGTGAAGGAAAACATCGTGAGGAAACCTGGATTCCAAAATTTGGGATCTGAAATCGCCAATCCGCAGAGAGCAAGCGTGGTGATCAATGGTCGTGCCTTCTCTATATGGGAAGAGGCCTGTTCCCAGCAGTGGGACGTTTATAGGCTGGATTATTATTATTATTATATACATATTTCCAATACTGATTTATAATTATAACATTTACGACATAACTTATAATAATATTTAAATAATGCGTCCTTAGTGACGAGTGCATATGAAAGCGCTTGTAGAGTGTCATACACTCGGCTTCTCGTTTCGTAAGGGTGCGTCCAGATCTGGCGAATGCGCACCGAACGAGCATTACACGAACAGATCGCGAGCAGCGCGCGTACGCACTAGTGTCAATACGGCGTCCGCCAGACATGCGCGCGCCGCTCGCGAGCTAACGTGTGGAGTGGTGTTTAGAGGTTAAAGTGCGAGAGCAGTCGTTCATTGAAGGTGATGTGTTTGAAGAGCGAGGGGTGTGAGTTGGCGCGCGGCGGCGGGCGCGAGGCGAGCGCGATGGCCACGGTGTCGCGCAGGCGCGCGCGGGGCACGTCGCCGCGCAGCCACACCAGCCGCCACAGCTGCTCCTCCGACATGTCGGGGCACTTCGCCACCACGCTGTGCAGGTCCAGCGACAACATCTCGATGTCCTGGCACCGCAGCACCTACCAACACGCGCTTGTTACTATTACGCCCAAAACCTGCACTATTTACTAATATACAAAGTTTTATAAACTGCGCTACACACTTGCATATCTAATTCTTCATAAGTAGGTCTATAAAATAAAATTAAATAAATATCTTGAAATGAATAAGTAATAAAAAGTTGTCGTGATCTCACAAGTTTAGGACTAATGAGTGTGTAAAATAAAATAATAATAATAATAATAATATTCCGGGACAACTCACACACGGTCATCTGATCCCAAGCTAAGCAGAGCTTGTGTTATGGTAACCAGACAACTGATAAACATACTTATATATTTCTAAATACATACATATTATAGATAAATTACACCCAGACAACCAGAACAAATGATCGTGCTCATCACACAAACATTTGTCCTGGGTGGGAATCGAACCCACGACCTCCGGTATAGCAGTCAGGGTCACTAACCACTAGACCAACAGGCCCGTCAAAATAGCTCACCTCTGCCAACATACTGATGACTTCATAAGGATAGTCCACGTTGACACCCTCAGCCGCGATCTTCCTAAAGAATGACCTTATTTGATTCGCCTCTTTCACTATTTTCGTAGCAGCTTGCTGAGCTTCTTCAACATTTTTAAAAGTAACCTTTTTCGATAACATAGCCGTTATATACTTTTTGTATACGAGGTTTTGTGCTTCATTAATGACGTATTCAAAGTTTTTATCTCTTAAATGATTGTAGTCTTGGAAGTAGTCGTCGAGTGTGATGCATATAGTATCCACTGGTATAGTCGAGGGCAGCCACTTCGCTGTAAATAAGTCGTCGAAGTGAACCTCCAGGTCGAGGAACGCCTCCTCAAGAAGAAATTGCGCTGCCTCATCTCTCAAGCTCTAAAGGGAAAATAAATAGTTGAATGGTATGAATATCTTAATGGAGTTCAATAAGAAGGAGGTCCTTACCCAGCGGAAGGATAATACCACTAAAATAATAAATGAATATGTTTTACTGAGTGATAAAAGGTACGTTGCCCTTGTTTACTATTGAAACTTGCTGCAGCATGCAGTTTTAATCGCGTACTTACTTCCCGTTCCCGTAGGATTATCGGGATATTAATTATTAGATAATCCAAGTAGTACCTAAACTATATGTATACACAATTTAATCTAAATACATTCAGAAGTTTTTTTAATCAAAGAGTAACAGTACAATCAACATATTATGCAAGTAGGAATTGAAGTAAATCAATATAATAAATAGTTCTTTAGATATGCAAGAGATGAGCTTGTACCATTAAAATATTTTTTGTTACATTTACAACACAATTATATGCCGACCTGGAAGGAAGTGAAAAGCAACGTCCAACTTAAACGATTTAGTTGTAATAACCTTGACACTATCGAACAACGGACAATTTCCCAACAACTGCTAGCATTTAGTATATAAAATCATTGTAACCGATGGATCAATATCATTCATTGTACAACAGCAACAACAAGTCTTATTAACTATGAGAAGAACCCTTCTTGTGGCACTTGGTCTTCTGGCCATTGCTGCTCTCAGCTCCGCCAGGGAAATCCGGGAGAAGAGAGACGCTGACCTCGAAACCGCGGCCTCGCATGGCCATCACTGGGACAAGGGTGGCGGACATGAACACCACGGCCACCACCACCATGACCACGGCGGCAAACACCATAAAGGACACAAGGGCCACCATGAACACCATCATGGAAAACATGGCCACCACCACCACGAAGGGCACAAGGGCCACCATGGCGAGCATGGCGGACACAAGAAACACCATCACCACGATGATGGATACCATCACCATCACCACCACGGCGAGAAGGGCGAGCACGGACACGGCCACGAGGAGCACGGACACTGGCACAAGGGCCACGACACCAAGGGACACCACGGCGTCGACAAACACGACGAGTTCAAGAAGGACAAGCACTTCCACGACCACCACGGCGAGAAGGGCTTCCACGAACACCACGGCGGCCACCACCACGAGGGTGGACACAAGAAGGGCGGACACTTCCACAAGGGCCACAAGCACGGCGGCCACCACGAACATCACCACGGCAAGAAGGGTCACCACGAGAAGGGAGGCCACCACCATGAGCACAAGGGCCACCACGGCGAGGGCGGACACCACGAACACCACCACCATCACCATGACCACGACAAGAAGGGAGGCCACGAGGACCACAAGCACTGGGGTCATAAGAAGGGTCACTGAGCTGCTGTTATGTTATGTACCTGAATTGTTATTTGTTGACATGTTTTTAAAGAGAAGTTTTGTTTTGTTCTTAAACCAAAGAATTATATTTCGTACTACATAACTATTTATTTATTTACGCAATTAACATTTAAAAATTTGAAACTGCATATTATAAGTATGGAGGTACCATTTACTACCTCTACTACATACTGACCCGCTTCCTCTGAAAATTAATGCTCAATGCTCTCTACAAAGTTTTTTGTGCCTCACTCGTCACATCAGCCGCCATAAATGTCATGGCATTTAGTACATTCATGTACAGACACCAACCTCATGAAAACTGTCAGTTATGCAAAACACTTGAACACAATCAAATACAATAATTTGTAGTTGCAACTAGAAGACCAAGTGACCTAAAAACTAGAACACTGCTAAAGACTCGCTAAGGGTGTTACCACACCAATCGATCGATGGTCGATCGATGCCATCGATCGATGGTAGAATGGATTAGTCGACGTCGATCGATAGTTTCTACCACACCAATCGATCGATAGCCGATAGATGCCATCGATCGATGGTAGAATGGATTGGTCGACGTCGATCGATAGTTTCTACTAGAACAATCGATCGATTGTCGATCGACGATCGATCGATGGTAGAATGAATAAGTCGACGTCAATCGAGCTGCTTGAGCTCCCCGTGTCCCCCGCGCCCCGCGTGCAACCTACGTGGCCTGCTTGTGTTTATGCGTTCAGTTGTGTGAAGCATAGAGAAAAGTAATAAGTAGGGTATGGACCTCTCGTGGCTAAAATGTGTCGCCCTAGCTGGTGGTGAACCTGGTAGTTGATTTCCTAAACTACCGTATACGTTTGCACACACATATATAACTTCATATTCTTTGTATGTATCGAATAAAACCATATAACAGAATGTAAGCGATCTTTGGCTTTAAAAAATGGTCGCATCCAGAGTGTTCTGCGTTTGCGTCTCCGTAATAATAGTAAGAGCAACATCGTACTGGCCAACAACAACGCGTCCTCTTGTGAATACATTTCGAAAGAAACTGATGGAATATAGCCGGGGTTAATCGATCTACGTCGACCGATGCCATCGACCGGCAATCGATCGATTGGTTAGTCGACCGGTATCCGTCGATCGATTAAAGCTACCACACCAATCGATCAAGGTCGACCGATGTCGATCGATGGCATCGACCGGCAATCGATCGATTGGTTAGTCGACCGGTATCCGTCGATCGATTAAAGCTACCACACCAATCGATCAACGTCGACCGATGTCGATCGATGGCATCGATCGACTATCGATCGATTGGTGTGGTAACACCCTAAAAGGTGACAGTTTGAAAATAAAATTTTATTCATTGACTTTTGTTGTTTCGTGTACATAAGAGCGCATAAAGTTATTAACTAGATTAATATGTAAACTAACCTGGAAAGTATTAAGCATCTTATCGAACTTGGCCTCAGCGGGCGGGTCGTGGCGGCCGGGCGGCCAGTGTCGCGCCTGCGTCTGCTGCGCCAGCCGCACCATCTGCTCGCTGTTGTTCACGATCGTGATCATGTGGTGCGTGAAGTACGCCACGCGGGAACGGTCCGCGAAGTGAGAGTTCTAATGGAAATAAGTTACTATGTTGTGGTAACATGATACCTTGCACTATGCTGTTAATAAATTTATATGGTACCTAATTCACAGTATGGAGTTACAATTAAATTCTTTTCTGATCACATCTATTATTTAAATTTGACATAATTACTATAAATTGAATTCTTACATCTACATAAAGAAGTTAGTATAAATAATTGATAAAATAATCCGTAAAAAGTAGTTTTATTTAAGAAACAAATATTATAAATACTCAATTAAAATCAACGTACCTTAAATTGTATAACACCATCTCTGTACATGTTTCCATATCGTGTTACTTGGTCTATACTGAGAACCAGTGCTTTGAATGTTATGTCTTTGCTGATAGTTTCAGTAACCTGAGAATTAATAGTTATGGTTAAAAATACATAATTGAATAATACGATATACATGATTAACTAATATTCTAAATAACGTTATAACAGGTATGTCAGTGTTCAACATAATTAAAGAGAACCCATCTGAGGATACATTATTCAAATAAGGGCACACCGAATTATTTCGTTGCTTAAATTTTAGTCGCTACAATAAGCATATTGGTCAGCTCAGACGGCGCGGCGGCCTGCGATGTAACACCTTTCATCTTAACTAATTGTACTGAACAAATATTTATACGTGAGGACCTATAATTGGGTTTTTTGTTTCTAGTAATGTTCTTTTTTTATTGCTTACAGCAGTTACAGCTGATGGTTGCCCATATGAAAGAAATAAATGAATGTATAAGTAACAACGTCTAACCTGTAAGTTCTGGTCGATCATCTGGAATATGATGACGGGCGCGTGCGTGTGGTAGGCGTTGGAGTGCGGCTCCACGTCAGGCGCGCGCTGGCCCGCCCACTCCGCGCGCTCCGACTCCAGCGTCTTCTCCATCCACTCCATGTAGTTGGACTCCATTTTCTATTCATAAAATTAGTTTTTAGTTTCAACATTTTTTTTTATAACTACCTGATACTTTCGACTTCAAAGACAGGGATTATCATTGTATATTTATAGTCAGCATAAGTTTTCAATTAATTAAAATCATTATTTAAAAACAAGTTATCAATATTGAATAAATATGTTTTTTCAACTATATAAAAACTTCACAATATAAATTATTACTCTTTTAGATATTAAATATAATTTACCTGTAAATATTCATCTTGTAGTTTTTGCATGGTTTCTTTACTAAGTAAAGGTGGTAAGGTAGACACATCAATACTCAATTCTGTGCTGCCCATTAATTCGTGTTTGGGATAGGTGTTTAAAATCCACGATAATAATGTAACATATTCATTTCCTTCTATTCCAGTATTAACTACATCTTGAAGCTGTAACATTAACAAAAATAATACTTGTAATTTTGTATCAGTGTACTACACAAAATAATTTCCTTTCTCATGACATGAAACTTACACTTGTAGATAAACATATGTGGTACATGTTGACATATTTGTTAACAATATCGTAGTGTGGCGGGAAGCAAGGGACACATAGTGTTTTGACAACTCTAAGATCTTCTAAAATCAGCTGTCTGGTCAGTTCGAGGTAGCGAACCAGCCATAGTTTGTTGTCCTCACGTTCGTCGACACGAGTGCCCTCTATACGCTGGGCGACGGCACATTCCAGGACTTCAAAAGCTTTCGCTCTCCAGTTTTTAGGTCGGCCAGGAGGCATAAACCCTGTTTGGCTTTGTTGCTGTAAAATAAACAGCATAGGCAATTAAATACAAATTTTCGCGGAAATAAAAAAGTTTACGTATGCTTAGCTAAAACACACAGCTTAGTCAGTATAGTCTTGTAATATTTAGTAAATACAGTACGTGTATATTATATAGTATGGAACGAAATTAAAACGTTATTTTTTACAAAGTTATTAGAAAGTAGTAATTACCTGTAGAGCCATCTGATCTCGTTTTTCTTCCCTCTCAATTATCCTTAATGCCGTGACTATGACAGTCGGTTCTTTACGAACAGTGTTCAACGTTCTAGCTAGAATGAGTTTAATCTGTTTTTCAAGTAAGTTCGAAACCATCTCAACATCTTCAAAATAAGCCTTTAGCATAATTTTATCATGTGACGACTGATTAGGCAACCTGTGCAGCTCATATAACAGGTCATCTCTAGAATTCTCCAAGTCATTTAAACACTGGAAATAAAAAAGTGATTCCGATTACTGGGCATTATGTAGTTTTGTTAATACACTAGAGAGTCAGTATCACAATTACTTACTTGATGTGCATGCAGCAGTTTGCCTTCTCCTATCCACTGCTTCGTTTTCGCCACACTTTCAGGCACTGTAAATATATGTTTAAGACTGTCCATAGCAGTAACATACTGTGAGTGCCGAGAGTCTTCTTCTCTCACAGCTTGAAGAGATGCCACAAGAGGGGGTACACTTCTTAATAGGTCTTCCAATTCATCCATTCTGAATGAATAAAAATAAATATCATCTGTTTGGTGGTGTTGGCAAACTAAACCTTATGTGTATGCATTAAAGTTGTTATCCTATAGTTCTTTTTGGCACATAAATGCCAAATGCAGTAGAGTAATAATCCGATAAACCTATAGAGGTATTCTATATCTAGTTACCTATAATTGTTTTCAATGTAAAGATAACAGCTTACTGACATTAAACAGAACAGAATAAAAACAAGGTATCTAAATTAAACATAATTACAAAACATGAATAAGATATAGTATTTTTTGTATGTTATTTACTATTTATAATTACACCATTTTAGCACTAGAAAATATATTAATATTTAAAATGTTTTAAAACCTACTTCTATAATATAGATTGGTGTATTACATTCAACTGTTACGGCAACATGGAAAAAAAATGTTCCAAGTGGTACTTTTCTCTGATTTGTCAGACATAAATTAAGAAAGCTTTGTTAACACTCATCTACATCTACATCTACACTAATCTACACTATAATAATAATATAATAATATAATAATAATATAATAATAATATATAATAATATAATCTATACTAATATTATAAAGCTGAAGAGTTTGTTTGTTTGTTTGTTTGGTTGAACGCGCTAATCTCAGGAACTACTGGTTAGAATTGAAAAAATCTTTTTGTGTTAGATAGTCCATTTATCGAGGAAGGCTTTAGGATATATAACATTACGCTGCGACCAATAGGAGCTAAGCAGAAGTGAAAAATGTCACAAAAACGGGGAAAAATATTCATACTTGAAAGCTTCCGTTGCGTGCGCTGCGTAAACGGTTCGAGCTACCTAAAATATATGTATGAAAGAATTGTTCCTCTTTAAATGATCTAAAAAAATGTCTGCGACAGTATATGTCTATCTTTTAAGATTGACTCACTATAACCTTTTTTAAGGTAGTCATTTGGTCGAAATTAATGCATTATTGCCAATTATTTGCTACAGAGTTTTATCAACATAATATTAACTAAAATTATCATTTACGCAGAAATACTTTTTTTTTTAACTTCTTAATCGCGGTCATAATAACAGAAATTGACGCGGACGAAGTCGCGGGGATCAGCTAGTAATATATATATATATAATATATATTATATATCTACACTAATATTATAAAGAGGAAAACTTTGTTTGTTTGTAATGAATAGGCTCAAAAACTACTGGACCGATTTTAAAAATTCTTTCACCATTCGAAAGCTACATTATCCACGAGTAACATAGGCTAAATTTTATTTTGAAAAAATCCAAAATAAATCCAATGGTCCACGCGGGCGGAGCCGCGGGCGACCGCTAGTAATATATAATATAATAATAATAATAATATAATAATAATATTATAAAGAGGAAAACTTTGTTTGTTTGTAATGAATAGGCTCAAAAACTACTGGACCGATTTTAAAAATTCTTTCACCATTCGAAAGCTACATTATGCACGAGTAACATAGGCTAAATTTTATTTTGGAAAAAAATAGGGTTCCGTAAGATATTTGGGTTTTTCGGACACAAGTTGTAAAAATCAACCAGAAAAGTTTCGTCGATGTTAGTGTCGGTGTCTGTGAATTCCTGGGAATCATTTTGCTGACCGTATCTTTCCTGGGTAGGCTTTTTGCAGCGGTAACCGACATCCACGCGGGCGGAGCCGCGGGCGACCGCTAGTAATAAATATAATAAGAAGCCTACTATCTCATAAATTTCTTCTTTCATACACCTGCTGTAAATGATTCCAATAAGATATAAGCAATGTTATTGTAAACCTCTATCAAAATTTTGTGTCATATTTTTCCATGTGTTCACTGATTTAAAGTGTTAAAAAAATGAATTATCTTAAAAAAGGTAATAAATTATGTTTAATTATAATTTATTGCAATCAGTTAACACTAGTAGAGTTAATCTAGATCTGAATTATACATACTTGAGGCTGACTTGCTGAACATCTTCCAAACATTCCTGGAGCTGTTTTAGGCCAACACTGACACCATCCAGTTTGCCCTGAACTGCTGACTTCAGCTGGGCCTCAATGGAAGCTTTTTTATGTGTTATTCTTTTCTTATAATGTTCCACCTTTAATGAGCACAGTAATGGTGTAATGCAAGTGATAGAGTGAAACAATCAGTTAAGGAACTAGTAAATTTTAATAAAAGAGACCCCAATAAACAAGCTAAGGTTGAATCAGTCACAGATTAGACTTAAACATAGGTTTATACAAACTAATAGAACACAATCTGAACATTTTGGTGACAACTGAGATTAAGGGAGATATTATTTAATTACGATGGTAGGGTGACGCCTCCAAGACGAGATAACAATAGCAGCAATATTTCGTAGCCTATCTTGAGAATGCGTTTACACTTTGATGGATTATTTGTACAAAAATATGAGCCTATTACCTTTTCTAGCTGCCCTGGTCTCTGCATCATGTTCATTACCATCTTCTCGGCTGCAGCTTTCGCCTCTTCTTCTATTTCGTCCATCGTACTCATTTTACCTTCTATTTAATAAATGAGGTAAATAAGGCTGCGAAATGTTTGTAACTAATTTAATAGACTTAGATAACAAATACCTAATCGACAAAGTTCACTCTTGCACTTGTTGACAAATATGAAGATTATGTATAAAAAAAAATTATCCACTGAAAATATAAATAAATTATAGGTAAATTGTCAGACTTCATCATGAATCCATGATAACATTAATCACAGTTAAAACAGTTATAATAACATTAATGACAGAGACAGCTGCTGTTGACAGCTGACCTTAGAGGAAAAATAATATATAGAGTGTGCGTATGGCTCAAAGGGCTCAATGTACCAAGCGTTGGCTGAGTTTTTGAGACCAAACTACTGCATAGTGTGTAGGTGTATTATCACAAAAAGTTTTGGATCGTGGACAACAACTACAACAAGCGGTCCTACCATAAAGCTAAATCTGTCTAAGGCCAACACTTACCAGCATAGAGAAAAGTAAATAAGTTTACCAGTCACGTCACTGTCATGCAATGCAGGCCAGCTGAGGCCACCTGTCAGATGTAAACTGAATGACGAATGTTGACTGGTATATACTGTTGTCCACACTTTTTAAACTTAGTTAACAATGTATTTTTATTATAAACTTTGTTGAGATTTTATTGAATAGATCTATTAATTTGATTTTGAAGCATATAAACTATCATACAGAATGTTTGAAATAGTAATACTACTTATATTGTCGGCGGCAGCTTTTTTCGTCACCGACGAATTAATACCGAATCTTACAGATCTATTTGTAAAGGCCGGTTTATTTGGAGTAGATTTATGCAAAACAAACAAGAAAAAAATGTAAGTACATAATCATAATCATAATCATAATCATTTATTGTGAAACATAGGTAAAATTTACAAAGATGTTACATTATATTACATGTCCACTATGTTCTACCATATACATGGTGTACAAATTTAATAACATTATGAAAAAATACAAATGAAGAATTTACAGTAATACAAATTAAAATACTGAAAATTACAATGAAATGTCAATAAATAATTAAGTAAAGAAGAAATTAGTTGTCAATAATGAATTTGAATTAATAGATTAAAATACAGAAATTATAAGTGTCAATATATAATTAAGGAAGTCATGTTACATTACAGTGTCATTTATATTTAAATCATTCATAAATTCTTCAACTGAATAATACGCCTGTTGTACTAAAAATAATTGTAATTTAAATTTAAATGTAGCAGTTTCTTTCAAACGTAGACATTTCGGTAGTTTGTTATAGATCTTTGGCGCCATTGCAAAGATACTTTTATGAAGTAGGGCTGTTTTAGCGGGCACTAAATGTAATTTACCAGATCTTCGACTACTACCTACTTCTGAGAATTTTGACCAATTTCGCTTTACAAACATAGCTGTTTCAAATATATACATAGAAGGCATTGTTAATAGATTCAGCTTTTTAAAGTACGGTTTACAAGAGTCGGTGCTACGTAGATTGCATATAGCTCGAATGCAGCGCTTTTGTGCTTTAAATACTGATTCCCTACCAGTTGCGTTTCCCCAGAATATAATACCGTATCTTAACGTAGATGCTACTAGTCCATGGTATGCTGTGAGGGTTGTTTTTTGATTGACAGTTTTATTTAACATATATAGCATATACGCATATTGGTTAAGTTTACTGCATACTTTATCAATCTGAGTAGTCCACTTCAAAGTATTTTCTACGTGTAGTCCAAGAAATTTAGTCACATCACTTTCGACAATTTTTTTATCTTTGTATTTTATGTCTAAATCTGGTTTTTTATTTGCTTTCTGTCCAAAATTCATTATGGTAGTTTTATTCAAATTTATTTTCAAATTTTGTTTTTCCAACCAAGTAATAAGAGATGTCAAGCTTGTATTAATTTCTGATTCAATGATATCATATTTGTCATTATTAAATACAACCGTACTGTCATCAGCGAACATAGTCATGGGAAAATTCGTAGCTGACGGGAAGTCATTAATATAAATGATAAACAGTAGAGGGCCCAGTGTACTCCCCTGTGGTACCCCGTAAGTTACATTTCTCATACTAGATTTATAGGGAATCAGAGTTTTTGACCGTGGACAAACTTTGTTAATTGTTGTTATTTGTCGACGATTGGTTAAGTACGATTCAAGCAAATCAGATACATTTCCTCTGACACCATAGGCGTTAAGTTTGCTTATGAGGATTTTATGGTCTACGTAGTCAAACGCCTTCGTCATGTCCATGTAAAGGGCTTGAACTGGTAAGCCCTTATCTATTCTAGTAATTATCAGTTTAAGAAAGTCATATATAGCTACATCAATGCATTTATTTTTCCTAAATCCCTTTTGTTCATCCGCAAACATCAAATATTTTTCAAAGAACATATTTAAGTTATTATATATAACCTTTTCAAAGACCTTTGAGAAAACTGGCACTAATGCTATAGGCCTATAACATGCCACATTTTCCTTGTCATCTTTTTTGAAAAGGGGTTTTATCACTGAAACTTTAAGTTTGTCAGGGAAAATACCTTCCGTGATACATTGATTTATCAAATGGCTTAGTACAGGAGCAATTAATATAGATACATTTTTTATTATTTTAGTATTGATTTCATCATATCCCGTGCTAGCAGTATTTTTTAATTTAATAATGATTTGATGTATGTCTTGTGGGATAGTGGGTTGCATGAACATTGTATCTGGTTTATTACCAAGAGTAGACTTGTTATACCTTGAAACGTTAATGGGTTGAACCTGATCTGCATAAAAATTATTGAAAGCTTGTGCAATTTCATTTGGATTTGTCAGTATTTGGTCATTAATTTTTATTCGAGTAATGCTTTCGTTAGGATAATTGTTTTTACATTTATTTATTAATTTCCATGTAGCTTTTGATTTATTTTGGGCATTATTTATATAATTAATATTTTGAGTTTTTTGTGTGAGCTGAATTATTTTCTTAAGCCTTTGTGAAAGCGTCTTGAAGTTATTTTTGTTTTGCTGAGTTGGACATAATCTATATTCCCATAGTAGTTTTCTTTTCCTTTTGCTACAAACCCTAATACCACGACTTATCCATTTAGGTTTTACTTTCGAAGTTATTTTATATTTTAGATTTGGAAAACATAGTTTGTAGAAAAGTAAAAATATGTCGTGGAATTTATTGAAGGCTATGTTTGGATCGATTTCCTCATATACTTCTGCAAAGCTAAGACTCTTAAGGCAGTCAATGAATTTGTTTATATTTTCTTTAGAATAATCTCTTCTAGTTGAGAACCAATAATTAAGTCTGCAAGTCTTTTTAACGGGACAGTGTAGTACTTATCTGTGCAGTGTGATCCGATATTGCTAATTCATGTATTTCACTTTTACATCCCCTTATATTATGTAATATGTTATCTATACACGACCCACTACTTAAACGAGTTGGCGTGGTTATTTGACATTTCATATTAAAACCTTTGAGACAATGCTGAAATTGTTGCGAGTATGAAGTTTTCCTAAGTATGTCGATATTAAAATCTCCACAGATTATACATTTTTTCTTGCTTTTAAGTGCAAACACATTAAGAATATTATCTAAACTCTTAAGAAATGTATCAAATTTATCCTTGACATTCTTACTTTGTGGAATTCTGTAGATACATAGTATACATATGTACATTTTTCCAGCGTTGTTAGGAAGGATCATGTTACAGACATCTAAATCAATATCATCGTGCGCTGTTCGTATTTGATAACTTATATTGTATTCGTAACTGGGGTACTAATCATCATGCGCTGTTGTCGTTAGTCTATCTATTTAACTTTTAATTCCTATTTTCAGACCAGAAGCAATAGGCGTTGTATCGGGATGTGTCTTCTTGGTTACAAGTTTTATCTTCATACCAATTGTGTTTGGTAATGGTTTGATGGATAGACATAATTTTCCTCATAATGAGGTAAGTTATAGATATTATACATATATCTATATACTTAATAAAACACAACAACATATATCTATATACTTGATCTATGATCAGAACAGTGGTTCTATGAATAAATGTATGTACAGCTTATCACAATAGATCACAATACATAGCAAAATAAAGGGGAGTTTCATAAGAATTAAAAAGTTTACATACCCAACTGGTAGTTAATTTAATTATAATATGTATATAGTGTTTCTTAATTATTTTTATATTATTTAATAAATGGTAAGTATAACAGTAACTGGTACTTATACTACAGATGTTTTTATTTTTAGTTTGCAGAACTGTTGGCTGGCTTGCTGTCCATCTGTTGCATGCTTCTACTCGGCTTCGCTGATGATGTACTGGACTTAAGATGGAGATACAAGTTGTTACTACCAACAATAGCATCACTGCCACTACTTGTAGTTTACTATGTTAATTTTAACTCAACAACATTTGTTGTTCCTATACCCTTGAGACAGTGGCTGGGAATATCCATTAACATAGGTATATAATTATTTAATATTAGAATGTTAGAATATTTTAGATGTATGTAATTTGCCATCAAATATAAAATGATATTCTTATTTGCAGGATTCCTTTACTATGTTTATATGGGAATGTTAGCTGTATTCTGCACAAATGCAATTAACATATTAGCAGGAATAAATGGACTTGAAGTGGGCCAGGCTGTTGTTATAGCAATATCAATCATAATCTTTGATGTAATTGAATTGAGAGGGGACCAATATAAAGCACACACCTTCTCATTACATATTATGATACCCTACTTAGCAACTACATTAGCTTTGCTAAAGCATAATTGGTAAGAATTGAAGTTATTGTAAATTATTTTTAGTCAAAATATGGTTGACCTCTTGTTAGTGTTAGTGCAAAATACTTTATGTCTGCATGTTACCAATGACGTGCAGTTGACTTTAATCTGAAGTTGCTGTTTATTAATACATATTTTTTTTTGCAGATAATATTCATTATATGATGCAGCTACTCTTATCTTATTAATATTACCTTGACCGAGCATAACATACATTTAAATGAAGTTTTAACCCATTTCATGTTACACTTGCCTTAGTTAATTATGTGTATTTAATATTTTCAGGTACCCATCAAAGGTGTTTGTTGGGGACACATTTTGCTATGTGTCTGGAATGACATTTGCTGTGGTAGCTATATTAAGTCATTTTAGCAAAACAGTTTTGCTGTTTTTCCTTCCTCAAATCATAAACTTTTTGTACTCTGTGCCTCAACTATTTCATATTATTCCCTGTCCAAGACATCGGTTACCAAAATATAGTGAAGAGACTGATTTACTACATGCAAGCAGAACAATCATAGTGAAAAAAGATATGACTTTATTAACAAAACTTATTCTTCAACTGCTAACAATTTTCCACATAACTGATAAAATTGAAGATGAAGAATGCATCACTATCAATAATATGACTTTAATCAACCTATTTTTAATTAAGATGGGCCCAATGTCCGAAGTACAATTAACCATGAAGCTTATGGTTTTTCAAGTTTTTTGCACTTGTTTAGCTTTTGTTGTAAGGTATCCACTGGCTGCATACTTTTATGATTATGATAGTCAATTAGTTTAAGTTCACGGTTATTGTGAATATATGGCATTATGTGAACATAAAATTTTAATATTAATATATTTTATAGATTAGCCAAAGATGATGTGATGAAAATAGATTGGCATTTCATAGTTCTTGTTTTCATTTATTCCGTGTATGATCGCAATAAATATAATTTCATTTATGTGTATAGGCTGTTACTATTTTTATATGAAACTGTTGTAGGTATATAAATAAAAAATAAACATAAATCATTAACTATTTTTCAATCTGTTATTTTTGTTTGAAAATATATGTATATATCGTTCTGTAAATCCTAATAACATATGGTATCTGCGAGTGAAAATCCCATCAAAATCTGTCCAGCCGTTTCAGAGATTAGTAACTACTATCAGGAACAAGTAAACAGACATTTTTTTATGGTAGTGCCATATATTTTGTACTTTCATAAGCATTTAGTGAAAAGCTGTTAATTTGGTATTGCAAACAGACACTACAATTTTGTTTATATATAGTTTGTGTTATTAACGATTAACACGCAAGACACACAAACTTAATTAGCCATTTGCCCTATCGACTATCGGTACCGATAAATGCCAATGTGGCGATGTGAACGATATGATCCAAAAGAGTATAAAATAAACGATAACAAATAACTAAGAGTTTGCTTTGTTGATAGATATAGCTACCTACCTAAGGTAGCTATATCTTTATTATTACCCTAAGTCGAGTTTGTTACAGAAGTTCATGAAAATCAGTCTACCCTGGAATGGTTTTTATATCTTAGTGGGTTTTTCCCTACCCGGTTTCCGGCATTGGCTATATTTATTGCGTATATTATAGCCTGATTGACATAACTTTCTAGAACAAATTAATAATGAGTCCGGAAACAGTAAATGGTTCCGATTGTCGGTGTTTTGTATCGGTTTCGTGTTAACACGTTATTCTACCGTACTCTATATTCCTGATAGTCTGTTATTTAATAGAAATAATATAGACAATCAATAAATAATAAAATAAAGTAGGTATAGTAGGCATTTATTGATGTACTATCTCTCAAACCATAATAAACAGCACAGATAAAACAGTAGTAATAATAAACAGTAGTGTTTATTATGGTTTGAGTGATAGTACATCACTCAAAATAGGTAGCTATTTTATATGAAAATCTCCTTTATATCAGAAAAAAATAACCGGTCTATAAAGAGTCGGACTCGCCCAGGATTCCGTACCATCGTCCAAGATAATACTAGATACCAGAATAAATAGTAAAGTATAATAAATCATTGACGTGGTGAAAAAAAAAGTTATTTTTTCTGCGTAATTTTCAACTCTACCTATTGGTAGAGTTGAAAATTTACTACGTACCTACTAGGTACTAACTACTACGTAGGTACTACTAAGTTTACTGCTTAGGTACTTTTTTTTTGCGTAATAACGCAACTTACATGAGATACGGATAAGACGGAACTTAGAGGCTTGTGATAGGATCCGGTTGGCGTTTCTCTTCGCCTAGAGAACCCTAAAAAGTTCAGTTTCAGAGTAACTAAGCAAACAAAGGCGAAGAATGGCGCTCCGTTTATACAATATTATTTATTATGGTGTTTCTTGGAAAGACATAAATTTGAGGGTACTGGTATATATAAATAGGTTAAAAAAAAATAATTAAATAATACAATTACATATCATTTAAACTTATAAACACTTTATTTACATAATAGGTGCATACACGTCGGTTTCGATAATCAATATAACATTACATTTTCTTGGCTTCTTAAAAGCGGGTTTATTGCTAACTTGTAAAATTATGTAATAACTAGTTATTCAGATTTCAGAGCAATAAATAGAATTTAGAAATTAAGTATTTTATACAAAATGGATAGAACATTATCTTTATCATAAATAATATGTTAACATGTTAACTTAGTTTAACCAAATATCATATAATATATTGTCCTCAGCATCATTTTCGTTTATTACCCGCAATGTCTTGAGAGTTTGTAAGTAAAACGTCAATTCTGAAGTGACTACACCATGTTGAGGACTGCCATTTGCTACTATATTCATTTTTACTAGTTGTTCTCTTAGTTTATCTTTGAAGTTATCATGTACTCTTTTATAAATGGTCCGTATTTGTTCGTGTGGTAAAATATCAATAAGAGCTTCATGTAATTTAACTAGGTGTTTAGAAATATTTCGGAATGTTTGAGATGGTACAGGTGGTTTGGCATCCCACCCTGTTAGTTGTGATGCAAGCATATTACTTACTATTAGGCAAATCTTATTCTCTATTTCCTGCTTATGGCTTACAATGTCATTTTCAATATTACTAAAACCATTCAGTGAAAGTTCTTTAGAATGTTCTTTCTCAAGCAACCCTCTTATTTTGGGAAGGAACCACATTACAACTTGCAGAGATCTGGATACTAAGGCAAGGTTGGATGTAGAGATAGTCTTTAGTCCAGCACTCTGTATTGCACCAGCACCTAACACCAATTGGCAACACCGAGAATTAAAAAGTCGAATCAATTCTAGCATGCAGTGTACCAAATACTGAACAATGACAGGAGACTGCTTGGTGGCATCACAATATTCGAGTAAAATCTTTAGCAAAAGCTGTACCGTTGCAACAACTGCATAACTTTCCTTGTTTATTAATAAATATTTTCCATCAGGCTTTCCACTGTCATATTGCAGAGCTTTTGGAATTTCACCTGAATCATATATTTCATTTATTGCACTTTGTAATTCACATGGGACATCTGCAGCTTTCCATCTTTCTGTATTAAGAGCTGTTGTCAGTTGAGTTCGTCTCTCAGAGTGTAAACATTGAATGTACTTCATTGCATAGCTTCTTAGAGCTAGCTTCATAGCATTACTGTTATGTCCAGTGATTTTTTCACATTTGTCACAGAATTGTTCTATGAGTTTGGACAGGATTGATAATTGCGACATGTCAGAAAATATATAATCTTTGTCTGTTTTTGTTACTATTAGATTAGCACATCGTTCATTACAGTAGTCAGATAGGGAAATAACCATTTTTTTCAACTTTTCTTCAACAGAAAGTAGTTCTTCGGGTGTCCAAACATCTTCACTATCATTACCAGTAACATCATCCATTTGAGTAATTTCCAGTATTAAATTGTTTAAAGATAGAATTCTCTTAAATAAGGTAATTAAGTTTGGGGTAACTTTTTGCAAGAATGTTATGCCTTCATTACACAATAGCCATGTATTGTCAGCATTGGATCCTCTTAATACTATTTCTGTACTACCATCCCTCTCGGAAATTATTTCTATCACACATTGTTTAATTGTCGCTTGAATAGATGTCATTGCTTCTATTTTAAAAGTATCTATAAAATCAAATTCTTTTAGACGCAGAATTCCAGAAACAATTGATAGTATCTTTTCCCTTTCTGGGATATCTGTATCATCTTTAGGAGGTCTGTTCAGATCAGTGACTATGAATCTTAAAAATTCATTTGACAACATTTTATGTATTAATCGTTTCATTTCAGACAATTGTGGAGATAAATGACGAAATGCTTGAATGCCTGATAAATGTGTTGTCAATACTTTTTGAGTAGAACTTATCAAATCTAAAGCAGCTACATAATCAGATGTGCTTAAGAGAAGCTGTATCATTGGTTGAGTTTGTTGCACTGTACCCATTAATTTTAATAATTCATGTACATTCATTAGGTTGTGGTTTATCCTTGTTAAGCTTGCTAGTTTAAGAGGGCATTCAGTCAAATTACCTTTCACATCAGTAATGTTTTTTCTTGTTTTTCTCACTGTATTTATAGCCCTTGCCATCTGCTCCATTATTGTGTCATGAGACAACATTGCATGGAAAAAAGCATCTGATTTTTGGGCCACTTGCTTTGAAATTTTCATCTCGATAACATCTAGGTATGTACTCAATACTTCTTGGAGAGATCTAATAGCAATACTGGGTTCTTCAGAATTATTAAGACTAGGAAAAACTTTGCTAAAAACCTCGGGGTCATTCAATGGTAATGATTGTTCATAGAATATATTAGGTACTTCACATACATTTTCTACAACAGGAGTTTTGTTTTTGACTGGAACAGTTTCTTTGAGTCTACAATGGCGACGATATTTCTTTGCAACTCTTTTACAATACACTTCAAAATGTGCTAAAGTTATTTCTGGTAAATATGGACTAGGGTATATATCAACCTTATCAATAAAACTATCGCCCCATGTCTTCGTGAAAAAGTTGCTCTGTTTACCTCTATTAGGGTCATTTAATACTGCTGGAAGGTTTTGTGAGGACGAATAGAAGGTCCAGTCATCATTCAAATCTTTTGTATACAAGTGGTATTCTCTTACATGATATTTAAAGCCTGCTTTTCGTAAATCACCAAACTGCAAAGCTGAACACATCCCATTTTGACCATATTGACAGAGTATGATGGAGCCTTCCTTAATGCTGTGCTTCTCTTGAACATGCCTGAAAAACCAAAGTATATTAAAAAGCAAATCAATACGGATTTCGAACTTTACATAAAACAAGTTTCTTTCGGATAATCGATCATTAATCTATAGTAATATGTATTTAACCTTTCAAATTCCGTGGCAGAAGTGAAAAGTAGCCTGGGACAATGAACACAGTTTTGCCATGTAGGCTTTTTACAAGATGTAGAGTTGTCCTCCATACCATCTTTGTTTAAAAAAACTGGAAGAAATAATTATATTTTTCAGGTAAATACCATAGATATACAAAATTTCGTAATTCCACCCGAGAATCTCATGACATGGTAAATAAAAAGTGACAGACATGACACGATATGAGGTTATGACATTGACAGAAAGCAGCTAGTCAACAAAATAGGGCTGCCAGCTTATTAATTTACTGCAACTTACCCAAAGAGTATTGAAACCTAGAGGTCGCCAAACAAATTGTTTTACATTTTTAAGATTTGATATTTTTGCAAATCTATAGATCACTAATTCTGCAACCAATACATAAAAAAATATTATTATATATTAAAAACCAGCCAAGTTCAAGTCGTAGTAATGTAAGATTTATTTCGTTAAAATCCTCAAAAACACGTATCTTGTTTGGGGACTTTCTTTATTATTATTTTTTTTGTTATAGCGGCTACTGAACTGAACTGAACCCACCTTGTGGAAATTTCAACTGCCTACCGAATATGTTCCGTGAAATACAAGCCGTTGATAGAAAGACGGACAGTAGAAGCTTGCTTAAATGGTCCCGTAAGTCATTTTCTTTGTACAGAACCCTAAAAACTGTTTGGTCGTGTAGTCGGGCTAATTAGCTCAATTATAAACCTTTTTAGAAATGATAATGTATTTGAAACATAGGTAGGTACAAGTTTTACCTATGTTTCAAATACAACGGGTTGTACCGTACAACCCGTTAGTTGTCTGTTAAAGCTAGCCCACATATTGGCGGGCCCCGGCCGCACCGTAACGCAACGCAAATCAATAATACAAAACAATATAATGTTTGACCAGTAATTCTGTGTGTCTATCTCAGGCCTAATAGTTTTCAAATGTGTACCACTATTCTGAGTATGTACTGTTATAGTCCGGCCGCTGAGAGTAAGCGTTCCCGACGCATGTCGGTTAGCCTTGACTAGTAAAGGGAAATAAGTGTTACATTCTTCTTGTGCAGTTATAGAATAACTAAAAAAGTAGGTAAATGTATCAAATTCAAGGAAAATCCCATATTTTGGTCCATTGGAGAGTAGGTTCTCTCCAATGGACCTAATCATGGTATGAAAAATGTGATTAGGTAATCACATTTTTCATACCATGATTAGTCATAGACAAAGAGAAGAAAAAAGTTGAAAAAAATATGATGACCCTATAAAGATCGATTATTAGACTAAAAGTACTTTTAAGCTCTCAAGAGAGCTTTGACATTTAGGTCCTTGGAATCGTCCATGCCAGCATGCGGTTATCTAAGCTTATAAAGCACGTACCCCCATGAAAAGTAGGCGACAGCTTGCCTCCTAGCCCCGGCCCTTCCAAATTAGCTAGCAACTAGTGCTTGAGTCTATGCGGGAACAAAACCGTAGTGTGATTGAGATGCTGTGCTAAATTACCGTATATTTTAAGTTATAGACACTGCTGCGACAGTTAAATCTGATATAAATTTACATAAGAACGTAACGTTTTTAGATGCCGTCTTCATAATTCTTTTATGTAACGATTTTAATATTATCATAATGTTAGTTCCATTTCACCTCACACCAGTTTTATTTCCGCACTCTGGCAGGTGAGCCTATTGCAAATTTCTTTTAGCAATATTATATTGGCTGCTTAGAGTGCTCAGTGCTCGAGCTTCAGGGGCAGCTGCCCCTTCCGCCACCCCCTCGGTACGCGCAGAAATTGAAATGCGTATTGATTAAGTTCTAATGAATTTAGATACTAAAGAAATAAAACTCGTCAGTTGATATTCGATATGTATAATTGCACTTATAGATAAAAGTAGAACAGAGAATGCTGCAAGTTACATCGTATTTTACACATAAATATTAATTTCTTCAACATCTAACATTGACTATACATAGTTACATACATTTGAACATAATGTATTCTATAGAACCTAGCACTATTTATTCTTTCTGGCAATGGTAGCATGCACAGGAAACAGCCGATTTAAATATCAGGTTTCTTTCCCCATCCAAGCACAACACCTTGACAGGCACCTGCAAACAAATGTAATCATTACGTGAGCACGACAAGTGCCTCTGGCGGCGAAATAACTAGCGATTGTCAACCGTCTTAACTCGTTACATAAATACTTATAATAGTGCATTTATATCGAGTTCTTTTGGTCACCCTAAGATGCACATAGCATAGAACAAGCACGTACGTCTTCAGACTCCATAATGTTGCAACACTGGCCTAGTGAGGTAACAGGATGTCGCTTGAATCCTAACATGATGCTGGGCAGCGACCAAGATTCGCAGAATCCTCGGCACGCGTTTGTAGTTATTTTAAATTCTACGCAATCTGGTATACTGATGTTCCTCGTATGACCTGAGAATTTAAGAAATATTTATTTTAAAAATAGCAGGTGCCCGGAGCGGCGCGGCGGCGGCATGACCCGATACCGACATTTAGTTTTTATAGTAATATTATAGAACGGGGAAAGGGCATACATGCTTAAATACCTTTAGGGCTTGACGTCTGATGCAAGCAGACCACGGCCTGTGTAACCCGGTCGAAATGTCAAGCCCTAAAGGTATTTAAGCATGTACGCTCTAATCCCCGCGATAGGTTAAAAGTTATTATTATGTAATTCGGGGCAGACCCGACTTTGTTGCCAATGAACAAAGATTTATTATCATTTTAGTCGAACCTTGACGCTAACACACATAAGCCTTTTTTAGCTAGTTAGGTATATCTTGGTAATTGCACCGATTAGCTTAACACTGCAAATATTAGTTAATGTGGATAGTGTATCTTAATAATGGTACGTCCAAAAAATCTTAGTACCTAAGCAATTAAAATAAAATAAATGAGTAGCGAACCGATTCGATGACATCCTGGTTTCCTCCATGATTCAGCAGTGAGTATGTTACTAAGAGATACAAGTAATATTAAACTCCTTAGAAGCATTTTGAACTGTTCTTCTCAAACTTCTGATTGTGAATGAAACTTTTATCATAATCCTGCCTTTATATTGAGAACTTTTCTTGCAGGGATCGTCAAGTGAGGTCAGTTAGGTATGGCTTGATTTTTTTTACGACTCACGCTCTATGCTATTAAAGCTCCTTGTCGCGAGGCTTCACAAACATTGAAATTATATAGCTACCTACACAAAGAACACCTAGACTGAATCATTCGTCAATCACACCAATATTTGTCTAATGCGGGGATCGAACCCACAGCACTTCCACTAACGTAGGTCTCTCTGTGTCGACGCCGCAGCTCAGACAAATTTCACTCAAATAACATTTTATAGGGTCCGCTGTAAGTACCAAAATATGGTAACTATTTCTTGAATAAACTATCACTTTCTGTACATCTACTCGATTACAACGATATAAGAACAAGAGAGAAGAGTTTATCAAGTATCAGTACGTAGGTACACATGACTTAAGACTTATCTGCCTTACCTAGAAGCTAGAATTATCACATGATATAGCTTTACAATATATGAAGCTTTTTTTTGTAGAAAATCATAAATGATGGCAACAAGCAAAACGTTGAGCAGTCCTGAAACTTTTCCGAGTGAGGAAATGTTTACAGTTCATAAACTTTACTGACGTTGAATTTTGAAGCGTTATGGTGCGGAGGCAAATGTAAACGGACTGTAATAATAACTGTCGACGATGACGTTAACAACGACCCCTCTTAAATAAGTGCTCGTATCTACCTACCAAAAGTAAATACTTCATTTTCAAACATCTAAGTATATCTAATTTTCAGTTAAGCTCGCTTAAGTACCTTTATGAATTTGATATCAAAACAATTTTGTAAATGTATGTCTATAATAGATATACCAATCAAACTATATAGCACCTACCTAAGTACCTGTTATTAGTAGGAACTCACCTACCTATTCTTAACTAAAGTGACTTGCGTATAAACTTTGTTGATAAAACTGGTTGCTAGGCAGTCAATACTCAGTTTAACCATAACATAAGAAAATCTCTGTGAGTTATATTATCTAGAATGGAAATTGAATACAGAATCCTAAATCTCTACAAAACAAAACAATTCGATGAATGTCTTAAATTATGCGAAGAAGCATTAAAAGAAAAAGATGATCGGATGATAGAATTTATTCGAATGCGTGCTATGACGATACATGTGAAAATCGTTGGAAACGGTTATGAAGAAGTCGAATATTATCCGCAACAGGGTGACTTGGTTTCTACAGCAGTGGCCAAAACTCCAAGACCTGGCACTTCATTTCAAAGAGATCTAAGAACAGGTCGGAATCTTGAAACATCATATCAGGTAAATATAAAAAAAAAACACCGGCCAATGTGCGAAGTCGCACATTTGTAGTTCCGCACCTAACTGGAATTACTTATGAGACTAATGAGAAATCATCAACAGAAATAATAATTGAGTATGTAATATTTTCTGTTTACCAAAGAAAAGAGCCACAGCGACCGTGCGGTCACGTGCAGGTACCAGCACCGCTGGCGCTCGCAGCATCAGGACCGCGCTTCACACCGCCTCGCGCATGTCTCGAGCGGCTACTGCACTCGCCGGAGGAGCACCCTTCACTCCAGGAGCACCTCTTTCTCTTAGATTTCTTTCTAAAGATGACAATTTTTTCACTCCAGCATCGAAGACTCTATTTGAATATGTGTACTATGTGGAAGGTGATGTTAGGAAGGTAAACAAACTTTTTTAGATAAAGCCTATACTTTATTTCAGTATTGGGATTCCTGCAGTTGTTAGTTTTCTTTTAAATACTATTTAAGTAGGTACCTATTTATGTATGTGTGATTGTTGTTACACAGGCTATGGAAGTGGCGTTCCAGGCACAAAAGGCTGACGAAAGTTCAGATTGGTGGTGGAATTTCTCATTAGCTCGTTGCTATTATGCACTCGGAATGCACAGAAATACCGAAGATTGTCTGCGTCAGGCGCTTAAACAAAATAAACATATTTCTATTTATCTCCGTCTGATCGCTATGTACGTAGGTCTGAATCAACCGATTTCAGCACTCGAAGTTTGTAAGCAAGGCTTATCTGTATTTCATGAATATACGCCATTATTAA
Source organism: Autographa pulchrina (assembly GCA_905475315.1). NCBI lineage: Eukaryota > Metazoa > Arthropoda > Insecta > Lepidoptera > Noctuidae > Autographa > Autographa pulchrina. The sequence continues at coordinate 10,564,221 of FR997768.1, forward strand.
TAGAGCAAGCAAGAATTCATGACCAAATGGGCAACTCTGCGTTAGCTGTGAAAGAATACCGCATGGTTGCAGTACAAGACCCTTCAAACATGGAAGCAATAGCTAATATCGCCATGTTTAATTTTTATAACGATCAACCGGAAATCGCTTTGCGTTATTATAGGTAAGGCATTTAACTAAATCTACTCATACTGGGACAGATAAGGAACAATCTTTATATCTATGTCTTTTCTGTATCTACATAACCATTTTTAACATTACTTAAGTTACTTATTATATTTCTAGGAGATTACTAGCTACAAATGTCGCAGGTTCGGAAATATACAACAATTTAGGACTATGTTGTTTGTATTGTAATCAATGGGATTTGACATTACCCTGCTTTCGACAAGCTCTATACTTCTCTGCTGACTCTGAAATTCGTTCGAATATTTGGTTTAATCTTGCTCACGTTGCATTGGTAAGTCTTTTAGAGCATGACATTTATTAATAAAATGGTATTCTTTAGTGTATTCAATGTTCAATAGTAAATACAGTTATATTATTTATTTATTTCAGTCTACTGGCGACGTAACCTTGGCTTATCGATGTTTGCAAGTAAGCCTTGCAATAGACTCGAAGAATGATGCTTCACAACATGCGCTACAAGCCTTAGACGTAAGATTACGAGCAAGAAAAAGTAATTCCACTTAATTGATATCATGCGAATTAATATTAAAGTATTATAAAAAAATATTCTATTATTTCTTTAGAACAGCCTACAAGATGGAGATCCATCTTATTATTGAAATACGTCTGCATGAATAAATAGGTAGTACCATAGTTATTGTTTTAGCTTCTGCAAAGGAATAAGGCCATCCATTGGGACTTCCAGTAACGTCAGCAGTCAGCAGTGAGCAGACATCTTGATGCTAATTAATCTATACTTATAATAAATCTGTAGAGAGGTCAATTCTGTACATGAAATATATTTTCAAAATAACTATCAGGGGGTGATTAGTGATCGATACTGATGCCAAAACCGCAATCAGTAAAAATTTTGTCTGTCTGTCTGTCTGTATGTTCCTTATAGAAACAAAAACTACTCGACGGATTTTAACGATACTTAGTACAATTATTCTTCATACTCCTGGGCAGGTTATAGAATACTTTTCATCACGCTACAATCAAAAGGAGCAGAGCAGTAAAGGGAAATGTTGGGAAACCTATAGATTTTAATTTCAAGTATAGCTGTAGTATATTTGATAGTGTGTAACGTAGGTTATTTTTAGTACTCTTAGATAGGATTAGTCATTCGTATAGATTTGTTTTTAGGGATTTTTCTTATTTATTGGTATATACATATAAGTGTAGGTAGGCGCTAGGTGTTAGGGTTCTTCTGTAAAAATAGTCTCAAAGATTTCTTTATTTTTAATACGGATATACTTATAACACGATGCCTTCCAGTAAGAGACCATCTCTTTCTGCTACATCGAGACACGCTATCGATAGATAACGTTCTACACAAATAGCACTTTACACAAAAAACTCATTGATAAGTTTCGTCATCCACGCGAACGAAGTCGCTGGCACAGCTAGTACACAATAAAAAAGATCACCCATAATATTATAAAATAATAAATTTATTTAGCTATTATTTACTTATCGATAATAAATAATCTACAGGGATATCTAATGATTCCATATTGCGTAGTTCAGCGTACTTGAGAGCAATGAGTGAATCAAGGGCAGCCTCGGGGTGGACGTGAAGCTGCGCTATCGTTGAAGCATTTGATTCACTGGTAACTGGAGCTGGCGGTATGCGAGATATATGACGAACTTTAACCTGAAACAAGTTATCATTTAGAAAACTAGAAAATACATTAGTCGACAGCACGGACTAACGAGCGATACAGGTCTAGAAGTAGGTACCTCAATTGCACGATATGCTGCGGGTTCGATTCCCGCATGAAACAAATATTTTGTATTATCCACCAAAAAAGTTTCGAAATGTCACTGAATGAAGCCTGTGCTAAAAGGCCTACCTGCAGCTGTTGCCTACTGTTGCTACCTGCAGCCTACAATAAAATACCTACTTCTGAACTTACTTGATCCATTGTAGAAGGTGGGACTCCAATACCTTCCCAAGTATCTGTACCTTTAGGGATAAATAAAGGCTTTGTATAGTTTGTATTCTTTTCTTTGATCGCAATAGAGCTTCCAAACCCAATATTGTATAACATGTCTTTAGCTCGTCTTAAAAGTTGGGGTTCTTTGGATGAATAGAATAACATATGAGCATTATTGAGCAGCACTAAGCTTCTTAGAGTTGTGCAAATAAATTTCTTTATTTCACTATCTGAAAACGACGAAAAGCACCGACGGTTAACATATTATATAGGAATCTACATATATTTATGTTTTGTTATAAAAGCTTTTGATCTTTAATGAATGTCGACAAAAAGACACGAAAATACATATAATCATCTACATTTCATAATTGGGTCGGTTAGTTCTTGCGTGAATTTTGGTCGAGTCCGTGTGACAAGAGACCCTTCGTGGCGTAAAATGGAACTAAAATTTTAATAACAACAAAATCATTCCAAAAGCTATTATGAACACGAACACACAATTACATTTGAAACCATTACGTTCCAATAAAATTTATTAATATTCAGATAAAACAGTCGCACTATAATAACGCAACAGTGTTTATAACATCACTCATATGGGTACGGTATCAGATACAGCAGCGCCCTCAATCCCACGACAGATCTCTTTCCGCACACTCTAGAGAAATTTTCAGACCAAATAGGTGCTCTCGTATTACAATAGAGCTAACAGCTTCAAGCTTACCATAGTTTTTAAAAATATCATATTTTCCACCAATAATAATTAACTCAGGATAATTATCTGATGATGAATATACATCTTTCATAGCAGAAATACATGTTTCTAAAGTTTCCCAGATACTTTTTATTTTACACAAGTCTACCATGATGCAAAAGTAATATTTTCCACGTGTCGGGGTAGATAGCAATATATTACTTAATGTTTCTAATTTTCCACCATATTCCCATATATGGCACAAGGTTTTATCAATTCCTTGTTTTTGATTAGATTTCCTTCCAAATGAGTATTCAACTACAAGAGTTTCTCGAGGAGGTTCATTTTTTTCTAGAAATGAATAAAGTAACGTAGTTTTTCCCTGAAAATAAAAGATGAATTCAATTTATCAAATGATAATGGTATTAGGTACCATTCGCGACGGAGTTCCGTGCTGGGGCCCGAGTTTGCTATTTACACTCCGTGTCCGGGTCATAGTGGGACGATAGTGATAGATAGACATAGTGATTGGCATTCTACTAAGTTAGTAAGTAGAATGCCAATTATCGTAAAATCGTCCCACTATGAGCCAACTATGAGCACACTGACACGGAGTGTAAATAGCAGACTCGGGCCCCTGAACTGATCCCTTTGTTTAACGAAGTTGACGGAGTTTAAGACTTCCAAATTTTTAGAATTTTTGAAAGTAACACGCGTCAAAATACTCATCGTCATCCCTGTCAATGGCGGGAAACGTGCCCAGAAGGCTGGCAGCATTGCCACGTTGAATGGCTATGCCGATTCTCTGTGCAAGGAACAAACCAGCTCTCTGATCACGAGTAGAGTCTACCAAACCTTTTGACAGACCCCATGGCTCGAAAATATAATTACCCATTAGGTTATTATACTTTCGCCGTTTAAGGGTCTCCGCTGCTCCAGCAGCAGCTCCAGGAGAGGCCGCCGAACTTAGAACGTGGGATGGCGCAAGGGTGTCGACGCACGTTGCGTCCCACACCAAAGGCCGACCCAATTTCCAAGGCAACAATGACATACCGTCAGGTCTCTTACCATCGCTGCGCACCAAACCATTGGGTTCCAAAACAGCTGGTACACCGGCAATGACAAGAGCACGACGAATAATGTCATTAATATTTGCGTGACGGGATAATTTTAGTCTTTGTTTGTTCTTATTTTTGAAAGCAATTTTAAAGACGTAGGTCCTGAAACGCATGATATTATGGTTTAAATCGTTTATTCTCAATAAAGACAGAAAAGCCACTTAACACTTCGTACACAAGAGAATAGAAAATAACATTTAGTACAAGTGATTTAGTAATGGTCACCGAAACATGCCAGAACATATTATATCAAGTGGGCCAAGCGAAAGGTTATGGTTTTTGATAGGAGTAATTTTCAATAATATGTTTTGAAAGTTGTGATTTAAGAACGAGCTTACATGTTAATATGTTTATGTCGTATTTGTATCTGCATCTCAAAAATAAATAGTTTCAATAATCCACAACACTATGTAATAAACCGAAAAGAGTGATGAATGTGTAGCCAAGGGGAAGAAAGAAAGATAACTTAATTAAGATGTTATCTAGTAAGTGCCTTTCCTACCTATAAGAAGAATATGTTTACTTACTACAGATTTGCTTCCTACAACAAAAATTGTTCTGGAGCTATTATCATTGTCTTCGCTTTGTGCTTTCTCTATTAACTGTGTGGCAATTTCTGGTATTGAAATCATATTTTTAACGTATGTGACCTGTAATTGTATTTTCCCTTGCTGTTATACAACTTACATGTGGCTTTAGTTATCTATTTAATTTATATTTGCTAATCATTCCCGTTTAAGTGCATGTGCTGATTTACTATGCTGATTTATGAAGGGGATGAAGGATATATTTGGTAACCTAGCAACTGCTGTTTAATACAATCGTACATAGAGCAAAGTAATAACCGTATTTAGTCAGCCACATTGGTAGACCTAGAAGTCAACAAGAAGTACCAATAAAGGGAATCTGTATCGACCACATAAGACTATATATTTGTTTTTATATTTAATAAATGCTTCTACCAAGTAACAACGCATGTAATACCTGCCTAAAAAGTTTATCATAGAGCATTAGTAACGAACGATTAAAATTGATGTCTCAATACTTTTATTGCGATTTCACCGCCGCGCCGCGCCGCGCCGTGGCTATCTTGGATGCAATAAAGTATTACTAAATTGATTGTCTTGTATAGTTTATTAAATACCTTAACGCTTCAAAATGCATTTTGAGGTTGTCTGTGGTAGAAACTAAAAGTTGCTAGGCTAAAATAACAAAAATAGTTCATTATGTGTATCTGTAGAAATGGCGACTGATGATTCTGGTGTCAAGAGATTTTTGTAGAAAATCTTGTGCGAATAAATTGCGTTGTAATATCAGCTGGTGTTAGTTCTTTCATTAAAACTTTAGATTTCTGTAAAATAGTTAAAAGTGCATTTTATTTGACATCGATGATTAGTGTCAACTGATTGCAAGTGGTAAGAAATACATTGTCACCTTCACTCTTGTCCTAAAACTTTATTTATTTATGCTTATTTTAAGTGTTTATGTTTTTATATCCTAAATCATTGTGCACTTCATCGATTGAATCTATTATTTTTATAAACATGGCGGTGATCGTATGAGTTATTATTACGAAAGAGAAAGGCCATTCTGTACATTATTCTCATAGTCGCAATATTCCGTAACCTACATAAAAATAATAATGTATGGCTGATATTTGTGCTTGCTGATGTTTATGCCTGGAAATTATAATGTTGTAATGCTGGTGTTTATTTCTGTACACGATGTTTAAGTAGTTCATTGAACTAACTAGTTACGCTTTACCTCCGTCCTCCGTATTAGTCGTCCTATCTTTAGTATGTTAATGGGCCATTGTCAGAGAGATAGCCAATTTACCTAGTTTTGAAGATACGTTTTATTATTTCCAAGTAGGTATATAGAACCAGTGCTTACATTTTTGGTGTCTAAAATTTTGAGTATTTATAATATTGCTGTAAAATATTATACGTATTTTACTCATGAATCAAACAAAAACATCATAAAAATGCAAATTAAAATTGAGGCTTAGAGATTTAAAGGTAAAAAATATATATATGATTCATAAATTATTATTCATACTGCTTTGACTTTATTGATTTCGAGGTTTCAACGATGCAGGGGTTCTTAAATGAAACTCTAAGACTGTCTGATCAATAATAATAATTTATTTACAAAAAACCCTAAATGCAATAACAAAATAAAAATCGTCTGTTTTTAATTGTTTCAGGTGACCTGGGCCACTAAATCAACAAGGTATTTGTGAAGCTAAAGTTTACTACACATTTATCCACATTACTCTTATATTGTAGTTATGCAATATCAATGATTAAAGTACTAAGTAGATAATTATTATTTAGATGGCGGAAGTGGATCCAGAGACCCTGTTAGAATGGCTGCTGACTGGGCAGGGTGATGAGCGTGACATGCAACTCATTGCTCTCGAACAACTATGCATGCTGCTGTTAATGTCTGATAATGTTGACAGATGCTTTGAAAGGTAATTTATTTGATTAGAAACAAGATGTTTGCTACATAAATAATTATCAGTCTATTTAGGGTAACATACATTTAAGTCCACAATATTGCAGTTTGTGTACATATGGTAATGAATTACAGATAGCTGTATTTAATTTTCAATATTAGTAGTGTATTTATGTTACTATGGTGAAGTTTAAAGATAAATCTAGCCAAGTTTTTAGTGTAAGTGTTAAAGTAATTACAGTACAATCAGTGATTTGCTAACAATGAACACAAATAATAATACACTCCACCGCAGTGAAAATGTATTAAATATTTGTGAAATATGGTGCAATAGAACTATTTTAACCAATTGGGTAGGTATTTGTCTACATTATTACTAAATATTTAACAACCAAGTATTTTGATAAAAGTCAAATACTAGGTAAGAGCTTTTTTGAATTTGTGGATGTTCAGCCAAGAATTGCTCATCGATGTGGATGCACCTTATAATTACCATAATCCTGCTCATTGCAGCAGATGGTTTATACAGTTTAGTCAAAAAGTATAAAAAAAATCGTAATATAAATAATTATATATAATATGATTTCTATTGCAGTTGCCCTCCAAGAACATTTCTCCCAGCATTGTGTAAAATATTCCTAGATGAATGTGCACCAGACAATGTTTTGGAGGTCACAGCTAGAGCTATTACTTACTATTTGGATGTTTCTGGTGAGTTTTATGTTTGAAGTAAAACCTAAATGTGTTTAATATTTTGCAAATGTTTGTAAGTGATTTTTTAACAGGTACACAAAAATATTATCTAAACTGTCATTTTTGTAGTCAAAATAGTGTATGTAGACTTTTACATAATTATAATTTCATGTATTAATTCTCCTATTTACATACATTAAAATTCTAATTTGAATAACATTGCAAAAGGTGACTAATGTTTGTCTGAACTAAATTAGCAGGTTTGCTATTTAGTTGCATGTAATATATATATACAAGGTTGATAAAACCAATAAGATTTCTTGTACAAGACATATAAGTAGTATATGATTGGGCATTCTGGACCACTTTTCGCTCGGCGAAACAAGTTCGCCATCGCGGTGGTCCAGAATGCCCAATCATAAACGGTCGACTCGATCAATGATATTAACGCTAATGAGAACCTAACAATGAAACTCGGTTTTAGCTATAGATATGCGATGCATTTTTGTCATCGATCAGATTGGGTCGTATATCGATATTTAAACACGTTACCGTCACTTGTTCGCTCATGCTTGCGCATTCGCGACGTGGGACAGAATGCCCAATAATATTTCTGGTAATTAGGTCTTGGGCATTCTGTCCCACTCTTGTATTGCGCGCTTACAACTGATACCACCGTCTGTGATACAGATTCATGTACGCAATATGCTTTTTCATCGCAATAACGATAGGAACCAACAGACAATGATTGTATTAATTTGTAATGTGTTTGTTATTGCGCGCTCACAACTGATATAATCGTTTGTGATATAGATTGGTGTACGCAGTATGCTTTTTTATCGCAAAGCAAATAATAAAAAACAAACAAAAGGTATTAAGATTTATATATTCAATTGTATTAAAAATATAACAATTCATTGAGTTTATGTATTAAGACTAGAAAGAACTAAACATTGGAGGCTTCACAAACAGTTCATCTGCGGACTGCACGAACGCTTGGAGTTTACGCCACTGGCTGGTGTCACCCTCAGTCTGAAATTTTATTCGAAGTAGCGCTTTCCTCCATAGCTCTTGAGAGTCTGTTTCACGAGCGTCATTTGTTTGATACACCTTGAGGTCAATGTAGTACTCGCCAGAGGTGTTTGCGGTCCGGCGTTCGCTACCGTTTGCTATTCTTGTAACGAAGAACGTGGACAACACAGGCGTCGATGTACCATCACATTCATCGTCTCGTTCATGTCGGAGCCCGAATATATCAAGCTTATTTTTTTTGCTGGAGCAAGGAGTAAATAATAATGTTACAAAGTACACGTTTACTAACAATTATTTTAGGAACACGTTTGAATTTAGGTACATTGTTTTGTTAAGATTTTGGGATACACAAAAGTTAAAATATCGTATTCGTTACCTTATAGTAGCGGATTTTGTAGTTAGAGTAGCCTTGCGTTTGCCTGTAGATGTTGTCCGTTTTTGAGAGGTTTCTGTTTTGCGGTCATTGTTGAAGGAAATGATGTCACTCTCGCAGTCAGACCTGAAAGTTTAACAAATCAATTTGTTATAATTATTTATTGAACGTAATATCAGTAACATAATAATTTTATATGAAATAAAATGTTTGTGTACATTGTATTCGAAGGCTCGACCACATTAAACACTCGACAATCTAGATATAAATTAATCAAGTAATAAAGACAATACTTACATTTTAACTGGTGTGAATTCTAGCACATTGAGCAGCGGTGATGTACGAGTATAGTTTATTTACACAAAAGATACTCCGAATTGAAACTGTTGTGTTGATGCACGGTTTACTATCTAGATTTTAGCTGAAAACCAGTAGCTGGGGTATGGTATTGTACCAAATATTATATCAGCACTAGAAAGTAAACTAATGATCGCTAACAAACATGCCTTTGCTTATAAGCAAATGTGATGTGATTCCTTGGATAATTTAAAATGTTAGTAATCAAAGCAAACATACTAAGCGACGCTACCATTTCTCGGGTTCGTATTATATTCGTGTAAACGCAAAAAGTACCGACTAAGGGATTAATTTGTTTGTCAGTAATGACTTCATATATTGCTTTACGTGATCAAGTTACATCGTACGATTTTATACTTGTTGCTAATTTAGCATAATTCATAAGGGCTATCATTTTTATAGATATAAAATTGGATTAAAATAAATAGTCTGATAGGTTTTTTAAAGTAAAAAAAAAATACTTGAAAACATGATACCTACTCTAGGATTTTTTATTAAAGTGAGAATGTTTTAATATTTAACCAAACAAAAGAATGATTATAATACACCACCAATAGATAACTTTAATTTGTATTAGTAGTGAACTTTAGTAATTCACTCTTTATTCGTTTGAACAAATAAGACATCTTGTTATTTCTGTAATGATAATATTATTACTAATATTCAATGAGTGACAACCCTACATAAAATATTTGAATCAACAATACAAGCAATTTGAAACTTAGTTACATTCATAATTTCGCAATTACTGCAGTATGGTGGACCTATGTAATAATAAATAATTTTTATTCGCAGTTTACTTACTAAACTAAACTTAAATTAATAAATATTATAATGTACGTGTAAATCGAAAAACTCTATTCTCAACATTGTAAGGTAAGTCCATAACTATTTAACTATTATTTCATGACCGTTTCCTACTGATACTTAAGCACATGTGTATTTTATTTTTCAGCAATCTCAAACGATATAAATTACATTGATGCCTTCACGGAAACAGTGATCGTCGCACAGTAAAGAAGATTGTGAAATTTATGATTTAGAAATATCTACAACGATCATCTGAGATTATCCTATTAAAAGGTAATGGTCATTATCATTCGGTTTTAGAGGTTTAAATTTACTCAAGTAATAATATTATAATCAGGTATTTTTTAAGATAATGATCTTATGTATAGTTTTCTAAAGTAAGGAGATAAAAAGGTTCTTGTAACCGCGAGCGTAAGTAAGAATTACATTTTCTGTACGTATTCTAATCAAAGTTTCATGTTTTTTTCAGAAGCAGAACAGAGCTGTTACTGTGGTGAATGTGATGAAAATAAAACAAAGTCTAATCGCAGCAGGCAACAGATCCAGTAGTTAAGTTTTAGCTTTTAAAATTAGTACCTATATACCTTGTAAGTAACGATTACTTTATATTTTTGTAAGTTTCAATTTGTTTTTTGATAAAAAATGCCTTTCTGTTCGGTATGCAAAATTGATGTTAATTCTCGCACTTGGTTTACGCATTTACGTACTAATAAACATAAAAATAATAGCATTGTACCCCTCGATGACAAAATTGAAATTATAGATACTTGTTTTAAAGGACGTATTGTAAGTTATCGTATTAAAGCGTGCGAAAATAATATTAATGACTATCCAGAATCTTTTTTAAATAGTATCAAAAAAGAAGTAAATTCTTTAATAGACAATTCACTTCAAAAACATACATCGGTCAAGGTTAACTTTGATTATTACGGTATTTTTTTGATGTACAAAAATGATGTTCAAGAACTAAAATCTTTTGCAACAAAAAACATCATTGTTCATTGTAATTACAATTTTGATTTGTTGTATCAAAACTTTTCAGTTCAGCTTTTAAAAAAAATTGAGGAATTTCAAGAAAGAGATAGTGGATGGTCATTTTTACATAATTCCCATTTAGAAATTAACATTAATAAATATCAACCACTTAGCGGATCAAAATTTTTAGATTTACCTAAATTCATAAAGAGCAAAAAAGCTTGTTTGAATATTCAAAACAATGATGATTATTGTTTTTTATGGTGCATTGTTGCTGCCCTATACCCTGCTACGCATCATTCGGAGAGAGTAACTTCTTATCCACATTTTCGCGACGTCTTAAACATTGATGGCATTGCTTTTCCAATCTCTTTTTCAGACATCAATATTTTTGAAAGACACAATCCCATGATACAAATTTACGTTTATGGTCTAAGAAATGGTAAAACTATAACAGGGCCACTGTATAGACCAACGAAGTTAATCGAAGGGGCCAAAATTATTCATTTGCTGTATATAGAAAATGATAATTCATCTCATTATTGTCTCATAAAAGATTTACCTCGTCTTGTAAAAAGTCAAATCACAAAACACCACAGTAAGTTGTATTTTTGTGAAACCTGTTTATTGTTTTTTCCTGATCAAGAAAAAATTAATAAACACCAATGTGGAGGAGTCGTAACTGTTTTACCAAATAAGGGGTCGGTTATACAATTTAAAAACTATCAAAGAAAACAAAATGTTCCATTTGCTATATATGCTGATTTTGAAACATTACTTGAACAGATTTGTAACCATGAACATGACACCGCGAATACGCTCCGCTTACAACGACACGTTCCTACTGCATTTGCATATAACATTGTTTCTTCGATGGATGATAATTTTAATGAATTTAAATCGTATCGTGGTATTGACTGTGTTTCAAAATTCATTGATTTTCTTACTGAAGACGTTAAGAGGATTCATAAGATATTAACCGAAAATGTTAGGATTAAATTTTCACAAAAAGATGAGATCGATTACATTCAAGCATGGCAGTGCCACATATGTGATCTTCCCTTGTGGAATAACAAAGTTAGAGATCATTGTCATATCACAGGTCGTTATCGTGGCGCCGCACATAAACATTGTAATTTACAGTATAAAGTACCTGTATTTATACCAATTTTTTTTCACAATTTATCAGGTTACGACTGTCATTTATTCATTAAAAAATTAGGGGAAATTCCAGGCAAGTTAACCATAATTCCAAAAAGTAAAGAAAAATACATGTCGTTTTCCAAATTCATATTAATCAACGATAGTGAATACGTTCATGTTAGATTTTTAGATTCATTTCATTTTTTAGGTACTAGTTTAGTCAAACTTGCAAAAAATATGGCTATTGAAGATTTTAAAAATATGCGTTACCATTTTCCAAGTTATGATCACTTTCGATTGCTTACACGAAAAGGTGTATATCCTTATGATTACATCAGGGACTGGAAATGCTATGAGGAAACTGTTTTGCCATCACAGCGTTTCTTTTTTAATTCTTTAACCAATGAAAGTATTTCCTCGGAGGACTATGAACACGCTAAGTTAGTGTGGAATGCATTTAACATAAAAAATTTAGGTGAATATACTGACTTATACTTAAAAACAGATGTACTTCTACTTACCGATATATTTCAAAAGTTCCGGAAAACTTGCAAGTTACATTATAAGCTCGATCCCGCATTTTATATTACCGCACCGAGTTTATCTTTTGATGCAATGCTTTTAAAAACTGGGGTTCGATTAGAACTCATAGATGATCTGGCTATTGTGCGAATGATTCAAAATGGTATAAGAGGAGGGTTATGTGTGTGCTCACACCGTTATGCTAAAGCTAATCATAAGTATATGTCTTCTTATGATTCAACAAAACCACCGTGCTTTATAGTTTATTTGGATTGCAATAACCTTTATGGTTTTAGTATGTGTCAATATTTACCCCACTCGGATTTTAGATTTTTGAATGCAACAGAAATAGTGCAATTACATAATAATATTAACACTATAAAGGATGAAGCAGAATGGGGTTTCATATTAGAAGTAGATCTGTTGTACCCGGAATCCTTACATACTTTGCATAATGATTTACCATTTTGTCCTGAAAAATGCATTCCACCGGGTGGTAAAACGAAAAAACTTATTTCCAACCTTTATAATAAGTATAACTATGTAATTCATTATGTTCACTTAAAAAAGTGTTTGGAACATGGATTAATATTACGTAAGATTCATAAAGTTATTACATTTAGGCAAAGTGCATACTTGAAAGAGTATATTGAATTAAACACACAACTACGACAAAAGGCAAATAATGTATTCGAACAAGATTTTTTCAAGCTTTTAAATAACAGCGTGTTTGGGAAAACACTGGAAAACACAGAGAATAGAGTGAATGTTCATTTAGTTAATACTTGGAATGATTCTAATAATGTTACTAAAAAGTGTCACACCGCTGAAAAACTAATTAGCAATCCTTATTTTCATAGTGCTTCAGTTTTCTCAGAAAATTTAGTAGCGATACAAATGAAACCTGATCAAATAATTTTAGACAAACCTATTTATATTGGCTTTACCGTTTTAGAATTATCTAAATCGCATATGTATAATTTTCATTACAATATCATCAAACCCTTTTATAAAAATAAAGTAAAGTTATGTTATACGGATACAGATTCCTTAGTGTATGAGATATTTACATCAAACTTTTATCAAGATTTGAATTTTAAGCTTTTAGATTATTTTGACACTAGTAATTACTGTATCGATAACGAATTTAAAATACCTCAAATTAATAAAAAAATCCCTGGATTATTCAAAGATGAGATGGGAGGAAAAATCATCACAGAATTCGTTGGTTTAAGGTCAAAATTGTATTCTATTAAAACTCCTGATTATGTAATTAAGAAAGCGAAAGGGATACAATCTAGTGTAGTACGTGATTTAACAATTAACGATTATGAGAATGTTTTGTATAATAAAGGAGTCATTCGAAGGAAAAATATATTGTTCAAATCAATTAAGCACGAGATATTCACGCAAAGTGTAAATAAAATTGCACTCTCTGGAAATGATGATAAACGAGTATTATCTTCAGATAACATTTCAACGCGTGCATGGGGTCACTCTGCTATTTTAAAAGAAATGTATTAATGAATAAGATTTTACCACGTAAACCAGATTATATTTAAATTAGAGTTAGTTGAAAGTGTATTTATGTGAATGTCGTAAGTTATTTTATAAGTTATTTTAGTTTTATTGTGTAAGAATAAAATGATATTATTATATTAGAAATAAATGTGATATTGTGAGAAACCATAATTGTTTTATTTATTCAGCTTTACATTTTTTGTTGATCATGAATACAATAACCCTTCTTTTTTTGCTTCACCGCAGTCGGGTAAAAATCAAGTTGCGACATGTAGCAGGAATATTATTACTAACAATGTTTATGCCGCTGTAATATGAGCGTATATGTATTTCATCACTCGGATACATGTAATGCTTAGTTAACAACTTTCGGTAGTCAAAGAACATAAACAAAAATACAATCATTTGAAACTAACCACTGTAAATTGCTTTTTACTGTGTTTACATTACGATTGATTGTCTTGTGCACCAATATGTATTTATTACATAAAGGTTAGAAGATATTGCATTCGATACTTATTGCACTGCATAATAAATTCATTTTATTTAATCATTTACTAAATATAGTTCGCTTGAAGTACTTGTACCTGCACATTATATTCAACATGACTTCGGTAAGTAATTATTTTATATTTTCATACAAATGTTGGTGTTTTATGCAATGTAAATATTTAACGACTTGTTATAATATTGTTTCAGCGATCGGGATCAGACATCGTTTTTAGTCAGTATGCTCAAGATCCTTACGAAGAATTCAATGAGATGCTACGATGCGATCGTGAAAACGCCAATCGAATGGCGAAAGAAAAAAAGACGAAACCACGTCGTAAAGACACCGTGAACAAACCCAACTCCACTCAGTCTTTCGTGATGAGCAGACACCAGCGGCGAGGCATTAAACTGATCAAAATATCAGTAATTGACCTGTGTAATAACTCGCTAGGCAGCGACAATGACAATGAAACTGAAAATGTGATTATAAGTGCGCAGTACATAGTTAAAGAGGTGGTGGACCCTATAGTGGATGAAACTGAATCATTAGTTAGGAAAATATCTAAATCGTTAATAGAATATAGTGATTGAAAATATTTGTATTAAGTATTTGTAAGTTTTAGTATGTGGGATAATAAAGGTACGTAAGAGGGTGACTATATTGTTTGTGGTAGAATAGTATATAGTTTTGTGTTTTTATATTTAGAATAGGAATAAACATAACTGTAAATAGTATAGGGTTATTATAAAATAAACGCATTATTGTCATTTAAAAATGTTTTATTTTTATATCTTAAAACTAATAAACAGATACATATACACCTTTAGTTATTCCTCTAAATACTTTTTTATACATAATACGTTTTTAAGAGCACACTGTTTGGAATGTTTATTACAACACAAGTTAACTTTTCCATCGCAGGAGTATTTTTTGTGCAACTTGGATAAATTAGGACACAATTTCTCATCAAGTTCCGATACATTACAATTGGTACATAGATCCTTAACCCATTTTACCTTCTCAGAACCTTTAACTATAATATTCTTATCTTTTAAATATGGTACGATTATACGATGGAATTCTCTGTAGTCGATGTGTCCTTCACTCCAATAAATGCCTCGGTTTTTTTCTATCCATTTAACTTGAATCTTTTCTTCGCTTGTTAGATGTCTAAATAAGTATGGAGGTTTTATTAAAAACGATTGCGTATAGTTTTGAGTCGCAAATGCCAATTCTTTTATTATAAAATTGTTGTAAAGATCCTTGAATCCTTGTACATCCAATATGAGAGTATCCGATTTCATGATATTTTCTTAACAGTGCTGCTAAGCGGTTTGTATTCAATTATGCAGTCGTTTAATATAAGACAATATGCCGATGTTTGATCAGGTATGTCTGAATCACTTTCGATTTCCACTCTAACGTCCACAACAGGTCCTCCTTTTAGATTATCGGCTTGTCTGGAGCAATCGATAACGAATAGTGGCGCTAAGTCTTTGAATTGTTTTTCACTTAATAAGGGTTCCGCGCGACGTCCGTAGTACGACTGTTGAAATCGAGTATACTGTTCATATAATAAAGCTGTGTTGTTGTTTGCAAAATTAACGTTTAAATTTTCGTATGGAAAGTATGTTGAATTGAGGTATACTTTAACATCTCGTATATGACAGTGATCAAACTGAGACATGTCAGAACTGGCACTATTTTTTCTGTTTGTTTGTAAACCAATAATAATATATCTGGGTTTTTCTATTTGCGATGATGTTTTGATAGACCAGGTATGTTTAGTAGTCCTAGGTAACGCAGGATACTCGTAAAGATCCCAATTTCGGAATACCATCTGCAGTGGACGATCTTTTTCTAACAATTTAATTAAACTTAGTTTTTCCTTATCAGATACTTTAACGTGCGGTACGCGCCATATGATTTTATTTATAATAACGTCTTCTAAAATTTCACCAGTATTTAATTTCACAGCGTTCAAGTTTGTATTGCTACGTAACAATATCAACTCGTGCCTACTATTTATTACAATCTTTTTAAAATCCTCCGCAAAACCGAGTATGTTGCAAAGTGGTATGGATACAGAAAATTTACCACCGTTTATATTTTTAATGCCTTCGATATTCCAGCCCCAAGAATTAGATATTTTTGATTCGGTCTCATTCATTGAAATTAATGACTTCATCGTGGTAGTTACACCAGCATTTTTTATTTTATCAATTTCGACTCCATTTAGCTCGTACCTTATATCTTGGAATAGATAGAGTAGAGCATTATTGGTAAAATGAACACTGCTCGCGGTTTCTTTTGCATCCTTTTTCTTAACAACTATGGTTCCTTCCAAGTACAAGGTGCTTGCTGACGGTAGTACATACAAGTCCTGTTGGTTGATAGGTATGCGTATCTCGTCATTCCTGTTAAAACTGGTCACGTACGGTTTATATGAATGGTATTCGATGCCTTCAACAGTATTGTCGTAGGTTGGTGCGGATAAAACATCTAAGATATTCATTTTAGGAGACCGATAGCTTTAAGAAATGCTTTATTTTCTCTCGTTAATTTTATTCTTTTCTTTGAGCTAGTTCTTATATGACTGGGAGCTTTATATAAACTGATGGTTTTTTTTGGTTGATGCATATATTTATTATAGTCAATCATTTTTTCTTCTTAGATGTAAATAAAGCTGTACTTCTTCACCGCGTAAATTTATCAGTTGATTGTTTATGTCCAATAACCGTATATGTATGCAGCTTATGTTGTTTTGATTAATCGGAAAGTATATTGCGTTTTTAGGAATTTCTATGATTCTATATCCTGGTGGCACGTTGAGTGCAAATTCGTGGATAATGTGACTGGGCTCTCCGTTTACGTACGAACCACTGACAATATCACATTCAATCCTGATCACGGTCGTTGGCAAAATGTTAACTGGAAACTGTGAGACATGCAATTTATTAGCTTTTAAGATCTGCTTATCATATCCTAATAGGTTTCGAAAAGTGTCTTCCTTATCGAAGTTTATATTTTTAGAACAGAGTATAGTAGTTTTTAGAGTATTGTTATTGCACAGTAGTTTTATCGAAGCGTTTTGTATTTTGGACTTTATATAATCGCTGATATCTTGAAGTTCATAAGTTCCTTCGGGTATTTCAATTACTTCCTCCGATCCATAGTAGAACTTATTGTTCTTTTTATCAATATTTGGAATAGAATTAAACGTGGAGAAATGCAATAATGCGCACTCGTACTGACCGTTTAATTGTAATGTGTTAGGATAGTAAGTAGACAAATCTGATGACTTTCCAGTTATTGACAAAGTGAGGGACATCTTGAGAATGATAAAAATGAAAGAATAACATATTAATTTATACATTTTTATTTTTCCAAAAATTCCTTAGATATTCTAAGCATAAGTGTCCACAATTCACAGTATTGAATTTTTGGTACCTTGTATAGTTGTAAAAAATATTACAGTTTTTTAAGTATCGTATCAATTCGAGAGGCGGTTTCAAATCACCGAAGCTGTCAAAATATTCACAATAATTATTAAATTTAATATAAGCCACCCAATGAGTTCCTTCATTTTTTGAATTGTCCAAATTCACGATAGCACATTCAATCTGTTTTGGTTTTCTCGGTAACCGATCTTTCATGTAAACTCCTCGAAAGTATGGCAAGTCGTGAGCGTGCTTTTTGATGTCAACATCAGTTAATGGACGATTAGGTAGCTTACTTAACAGTTTTTTGACGAATTTATAAACAAACCTTTACCATTTTTATGCGGTTTAATGTACAACCCCTTTCCTATAGCTAATGCTTCCATAGTTTTATTGTGCCGTTCAGTTTCTTGTAATTTTTTTTGAGCTGTTTTGTAGTCGTTAACTGTTTTTGCGATACCCGCAGCACCACCCGCTAAAGATCCTAATGCCGATAAACCAGCGAAAATTGGGATCAAAGGCAGAACTCCACCAGTCTTCGGTATGGGTATGACACGAGGAACTCGTACTTTCTGTACGCAAGGAAATATCTTTCTAGCAGCCAAGTAAGCGGCGTTTATAAGAGCCTTACTGTCCATGTGTTTGAGTTTCCTAATTTTTGATCTTATTTTCGATACAAAACTGTTAAACGTTTTAATCCCTGCACCAGACTTTATTTTGGCTTTCATGACTTTGCTCACCAGCCACGAACTTAGTTTTTCCCCTTTTCCTGCGTCCTTGGATCTAAGTCTTTGTTTAGCCATGTTTAACAGTTGTAAATCAGCTTTGTGACGATTAGGTAAATCTGTATGGTTCTGATATGCAATATCGTGATGCATACAAGCTTCGTCTAACTTGTTTACGCCTCGATCTCCACGTAGTAACCGTTTTTGTAGTTTAGTACCCGGTCCGCAATAATTGTAACCAGGCAAATGAAGTTCAAAGGGTAAATTATTAATCACACTATTGACTAGTCCACCACCTTGCATTGTTCAAAGTAAAATGAAATACATGTAAGAAATAATAATGTTTATATGAATAATATGATATCTACTTTTAACAATTCACTATCGCAGCTCTGTTGATCCAACTATTTTCTGCGTTACTTAAACCTAACCATTTCACAAACAATTTATTTCCTTTTCTTTTTAAAACTTTTTCTATCAAATAAACGTTTGGGAAATATGTTTTTTGAAGTTCCGGTTCATAAAAGGTTCCCAAAATAGCTTGTTTGCGTTGGTCCTCTATATGATACGTTTTTGGAATGGTATTGTTTACTTTTTTTATGGTAAATATTTCAGTTGACCAATTAGGAGTATAGCCCTTTTTAAAAACATGCTTGTATTTACTAATGCGAACACTGTCACCAACTTTGAACTTAGGTACGCAACGAAAAGAAACTTGCTTATGTGATTTTTTTATATTTTCTTTTATGTTTAACTCATTGCATTTATTTACTTCAACAGGTTTACATTGAATAGTACGATGCTTTGTGTTGTTATACATTTTCAATGTATCTTGTAACACCGTTTCATACCACTTGTAGTTTCCATTCATACTAAAACACTTATATAATTTATTTTTAATAGTTTTTATCAATCGCTCAACAATTGAAGCCTTCTTTGTAGAAAAGGTTGAGTAATGGTTAATATTAAACCTTCTCATGAGCGTCTGGAATGAAGTATTATAAAACTCTGTTCCTGAATCTGTTTGTAAATTAACCGGTTTGCGTTGACTTTTACTGAGTATGTTCCCAAATGCATTAGTAACATCAATTTTATTTTTCGATTTTAGCGGTTCCGCCCAGGCGTATTTTGAGAAACAATCTATCACCAATAAAATATAATTGTAACCATTGTTGTATTTTCTTAAATTTTGCATGTCCATCAGATCAGCTTGCCACAAATCATCAATCCCTTTCAAAATTACAGAACGACGATCAAAATTTTTTCTTGCCGCTTTGTGAATTTCATTTACAATTTGTTGTTTGGACATTATGAAGGCTTTTTAGATGCTAATAAGTTATCTACAACTGTTTTTGTGTAAAACTTATCTTCTAAATGAATGGAAACTTCAGATATCTTTGCTTTTAAAGTATTTTGTACATCATTCATAATTTGAGTTCGCATTAACAGCATGGATTTATATAAATCTTTCGTTATGTTTGTCATAAATTGATCTACATAATCCTTATTTACAGCATCATCTGGTTCTACAGGAGTTCTGATACCTCTCAACGTCGTAGCTTTTAAATCAAATTCACCATTTTCTGTTTTCGTTAATGCATTATCATTACTCTCGAATAATTCTGACAATCGCATTCTTTTATGAATATAATGTCCAAATTTGTCTATATTCATGTTGAATGTGCTTTGTATTGAAGGGTTAACAGTAAAATGAAACGTATGCAGAGAATAAAAGATATTTATTAATTAATAACTTTACTTTCACGTAACTCTTCGATGATGGATATTATTTCATTGTCCAGCCCAGTGTTGCCAGCGTCTCGTGAAGCAATCAATAGTTTTAATCTATCTACTAGTTCATTTGGATTATCCCAATAGACATAATCTACGTTTTTTCTCCACACTTTTTTCAACGGTAGTCCATTCCCCTTCGGTTGATTGTAGGTCTGATTTGTACTTTGTAATTTAAAAAGAGGTTTAATGACTTGCAAATATTTTTGCCCTTTGCTACTTTTGATGGGTTTGCTTGGTTCAAAATCTCGACGGTGTGCATTTGTATCGATCAGCATTGACTTATAATGTTGCATATCATTATCTGTCACTAAACTTAAGTCTACATCTTTTTTTAGCAACAACTGTTTCAAACCCGGTGTATTTCGATATTTGCGACCCGTTACTGTGATAAAATCATCACCAATCGTAATGCTAGCTGAACCTAACATAAGTTTTCCACGCTCTATCCGAACACCAAATGGTACATCATGTAGTGCTTCAGGAGATAGAGACCAAGATGATGTATCGCATTCTTCGTTCTTATCACCCAACGATTGAAATGAAGATTCACTGTCGATTTCATTTTCATCACTGCTTTCCACGTACTCTTTGCTAGTAGGACCTTCCTTGTATAATGTTTGATTGCTTTCCAGGATTTTTTCATTTTCATCAGAAGTAGTTCCATTACTGGTGTTGGTTAGTAAATTAAGTGATTTTGTTATAGGTTTAAAAACCGTTTCTAATGCTTCCTTATTCCCAATCTCAAGTTCTCTCATGGTACGTACTTTTTTCTTTACAGCGGCTGAGGCATCTATGATTTGTTTTTTCAATGATTTTTCCATAGTCGTTAAATATATAGTTATCGCTTAAGAGTTGTTATAAGAATAATAACGTAACGATGTCAACTGTCTTAAATATAGCATCATTTTCTTATTCAAAGACAACAAATGTGTCAAATTTATTTCTGTAACATCCATTATTTTTAGAGCAATCTTTATTTATTACCACAAAGTTGTAAGGTTCGCTCCAAATTTTTGAACACATTTCACGAAACTGGATCCAAGTCATATCTGTATTGACATGTTCTTCATAAATATGTTTTAGATTAATATCATCCTGCTTAAAAAGTACGATAAGGTTAGCGTTGTCTCGTACTAACTGCTTTGGCACTTTACTATACGTTTGGTTGAGATAAAAACAATCGATATTTTTGTGTCTGCCCATTGCAAAGTAATCTCGCATGTTACTTTGATTTTCACATGCAACGTCATCAAATATTATTACAGAGTTGGGTTTAGCATCCTGAACACTCAAAACGTCTTCATTACCATTATATTTCTGAAATGAAATACCTGGAACTCGTTGTAAAACTCTTTCCAGAAATCTATACTTAGGCTGGTGCAAAGTTTTTGAATAAACATAAACATTTTGAAATTTTCATGTATAAGAAGACCAATGAGCAAATTTGTTTTTCCACAATTTGACGGACCACAAATAATACAACGTACTATGTTAGGTAATAATTCACCATGACGAACCCGAGTCTTAGGAACATCATCACAGATAGTGTTTACATTCAACGATTGGGGCTGTTTAATAAACTTCATGATAAGTATGTTATAGAGTTGATCTAAGAATGACAAAATATGTTCATAGCGTTCACATTTAAACTTTTCTGATCAACAAATGATACATGGTACCAGATTTGGTAATAGTTCGTTATCGCTTGAGTGACTTTCTGAAAATTCATTGCATATCGTGCACGTACATCGGATTGAGTCGATGAAACAGAGGATTTGGTGTTGTTTAGACCATTCTCTTTTTTATTATAATAAATTACCAGAAATATTATTGGGTATTCTACCCCACGGCGCGAATGCGCATGCATGAGCAAAGTATTGTATAACCCGGTACTCGTTGCAAAACTTTTTCTAAAAATATGTACTTGGGTTGGTACAGGGTTTTTGAATAAATATAAACATTTCGAAATCTTAAACCATTTTCGTGTATAAGAAGACTAATGAGTAAATTTGTTTTTCCGCAATTTGACGGTCCGCAAATTATACAGCGTACTGAATTAGGTAATAATTCACTATGACGAAAATCAGTTTTACTAAATTCATCACATACCTATTATGTTAACATTCAACGATTGTGGTTGTTTTACAAATTTCATGATAATTGTGTGAAACAGTTCGATTAACAATGACGAATATTATTTTAGATTAATATTTATAAACCATACCACTATCACTGTATATTTTGCGTAACTAACATTAACCGAGTTAACCGTTTATGATTGGGTATTCTGGACCACCGCGATGGCGAACTTGTTTCGCCGAGCGAAAAGTGGTCCAGAATGCCCAATCATATACTACTCATATATAATTAATTCATGGTCATTATCAATATTCCAAATGGTAAAAATAAATAATAACTAACAAATTTAAGAAATATAATTTGCGAACAAATTACATACATAGCTTAATATCAAAATAAATTTAAATATATGTATATATATATATGATTATATATATCCAATCAATTTATTTGCAGCTGAATGTACTAGGCGTATTGTGGCTATTGAAGGGGCAGTAAAGGCTATCTGCAGCAGATTGCTCACAGTTGATCCTAACAATCGTACCAGCAAGGATCTTGCTGAGCAATGCATCAAAGTAAGTTTCTATTTAACTTTTATTTTTACTGTTAACAATACACATCAAGATTAGTGTCAATAAAGTTGTTAAAATTTATTCTCTGCTGACAAAAAATAATTACCACATAACAAGTGCTACAGCTACAATTTATTTTAGTCTTAATCAGACTTACAAAATCTATTTAAAATACCTCTTATTTTGCGTAATGAATATACTAGTTAAGACTCATATTAATCTTTCGCATTTGAATAGTTTTTGAAATTTGGACATAATATTTTTAATTAACAACAATTTGAGTGATAAAAATAATATTTTAATATTATATTTTTTTACTATACGTGTTTTATATTTTTTTGTTCTCAGGTGTTGGAGTTGGTATGCACTAGGGAAGCTGGGGCCGTGTGGGAAGGAGGTGGTCTCCCAGCAGTATTACATTTCATCACACACCATGGTACATCTGTGCATAAGGATACTCTGCACTCTGCAATGGCTGTCGTTTCTAGGTAGAGGATTTGTAAAGTAGATTATTGCAATTTTGTTGAATATCTTTGTATTTTTTCTCAGATTCATCATTATGTAGTAGTTATTGGTTCCATAAGTTACTATCATTCTTCTTAAATATCTTATGTCCATATAGGGTTTGTGGCAAAATGGAGCCAGGAGATGCTCGCGTAGGTGACGCAGTATCGTCGTTATCGGCTTTACTGCGCCATAATGACGCGCGGGTGGCTGACGCAGCACTTAGATGTTTCGCGTCACTCGCCGATCGATTTGCGCGCGCGCATGCTGACCCCGCTCCTCTCGCCGAACATGGTAATTGTTGAACATGATACTCAAAATGCATGCTACTTGAATAATTAACTATTGCATTATATCCAGATATAACATCAGTTAAATTACTTGTGCTTTGTGCTAACTGAGTAGGTATCATATCTTTTTACTATTTTTTTTTTAATAGGTTTGATAGAGGAACTCGTTCGGCGGCTAGGCAGTGCCGAAAGTGGCGATGATAAATGTTCTGCTCCGGCAGTCTCCACTACTGTTAGTTTGCTCTCTACATTGTGCCGAGGGTCTGCACAAATTACTCATGTAAGTGTTTTAAATTAGTAATGGAACATTGATTTCGAGTGTTTTTGTGAGTCAACATTATTGTTCTTTGTAGGATCTCGTGCGTCTGGAGTTATGTTCAGCCGTTGAAGCCGCGGTTCAAGCAGACGAGCGCTGGTGTCTTGAGTGCATGCGGCTGGTAGATTTGCTGCTTGTTCTGTTATGTGAAGGACGTCATGCTATACAGAAGTAAGAAATGCCTTAAATTTATTTGTTTTTCTATTAATCTGTAACCTTTACTGGACCTGTAATGATTGTTGTGTCCTGAACTAGCGGTTCGACTCGTAACGGGGGCTCCACATCTGGATCGAGCGGGTCGGGCGGCGCGAGCGGCGAGGGCTCGTCAGCCAGCGGCAGCGGCGCGCGCGGCGACAAGTCGCACCGCCAGCTCATCGACTGCATCCGCGGCAAGGACACGGACGCGCTGCTGGCCGCCGTCTCCAGCGGCGCCGTCGACGTTAATTTCACTGACGACGTCGGACAAACTCTCCTCAACTGGGCTTCAGCTTTCGGCACTAGGGAAATGGTCGAGTTTCTTTGCGAGAAAGGTATCATATAATGATTCATCATACAATGTTATAATTATGAACAAAATATTTTATTGACTTATATAATGTAACAATTTGTTTAGGTGCTGACGTAAATCGTGGTCAACGTAGTTCATCTCTGCATTACGCGGCATGCTTTGGCCGCCCAGCCATCGCCAAAGTGCTGCTTCGTTATGGTGCGAATGCAGATTTACGCGATGAGGATGGTAAAACACCTCTTGATAAAGCTCGAGAACGACATGATCAAGGTATGTCGTTGAAATGTACATACTTATTTCTGTTTTAACTTCAAAACATAGATTCTAAAATATACTTTTTATGTCTTGTAATTTTTTTTGTGTAACAGTTTCGGTATTCCA
This sequence comes from Autographa pulchrina, assembly GCA_905475315.1. Taxonomy (NCBI): domain Eukaryota; kingdom Metazoa; phylum Arthropoda; class Insecta; order Lepidoptera; family Noctuidae; genus Autographa; species Autographa pulchrina. The sequence goes on from FR997768.1 coordinate 10,589,132, forward strand.
AAACTCATAAATGATTTGTATATTTAGGACATAGGGAAGTGGCAGCCATACTTCAGTGTCCAGGCGAGTGGCTGGTAGTAGGTAACCACGATTCACCATCCCCAACCAATGATGATGATTTTCCTGAAACTGGAGACAAAGAAATGGCTGCAGTATATCTAGAGTAAGTTTACTAATGTATACTAATGAAAACCATATGGTTTGCGATGATTTTATGCAACATTGGTCAAATTGTGTTCATACGTAATTGACCTTTGAAGAAGTAAACAAGGGCTTGAATTTGTCCATTTGTAAATATAGTTTAGACAACTTGAGTAAAGTCAATAAAAGATTCAAGGATTTCGTTGAAATACGGTTACGAGGTCGTGATGAAGGGTTTTACAAGAGTGGTGTTGTGTGGTGCAGACGGCTGGTGCCGGTGTTCTGCCAGCGCTACCTGGGCGCGGGCGGCGCGGGCGTGCGGCGCGCGTGTCTGTCGCTGGTGCGCAAGATGGTGCACTACGCGCCCGCTCGCCTGCTGCGCCAGCTCTCCGACCCGCCCGCCGCCGCCGCGCTCACGCAGCTCGTCGCCGCCGTGCTCGACAACGCCGTGAGTACTCCCCCCCTACCCCCACTCCCCACTCCCACTCCCCACTCCCACTCCCACTCCCCACTCCCGCTGTCTTAACGCTATGCCCAAGGGAGCCACGCGAGGCAAACATATTCTATTGTGGCCTGTTATTGGGCACCCTATAGTTTTTTGTTTATAGCTTGAAACAAGGGCCAATATGTGGTTTGTTATATTATATTTTGTGGTGAGAGGCATATACGAAATATGATATATGAAACCTGAAAAACGGCATATGACGCGGGCTTCGTTGTGTGTGCCAGGGCGAGCTGGGCGCGTGGCGGCGCGGCCCGGCGCGAGTGCTGCGCAGCCGCTATATCCGCCCGCCTGCGGTAACGTCCGATGGTGTGATGCTCCTCCCGCGCCACCCGGCCGCGAGGCTCTAAAATGACTGATTTCGAATTTAACTTGATTGTCGATCGAAAACTAAAGCCACCGTACTTTTTTGTATTCTAGTCCTTTCCTACTGGAAAGAAACGATGTAACGATGTCGCGGACTTGATCATCCGTTTTAGAGCCGTAACCTAATCATTGCTTGAGACGCCGTTGCACGATTTTTTTTTGTGTACCATTTACGATCCCTGTTTTGGCCTAAATCCGTCTGACGATGCCATCAACTGTGCTCGGCTTAGTATAGCTAAACATATTAATGATTTACAGTAGTCATTATCATCGAAGTTAAAACACTAATTTATGATGTGTTTTGTTGGTATTAAGATTCTGATTTCTTGTTCTTCTCATATCATTTATTCTTATATGCATCCACATTTTTGTAAAGACATCACACCATCGAAACTTACTTGCATAAACAAATCTTTCCGTGTTTATTTTCTGTGTTTTAATGTACCCTTTTGATTGATTTTATTTTGTGTTTATTCCTCTGTATGTATTTATGAATAAAACATTTTTTTGATCACTTATTATTTTAATACAGTTAAAGCTTAATTAAAATTGCGTTTCTTGTAAACACATAAATTAGAAACTAATTTTGTTGTCATCATAACAGACATACATACGTTACATAATAAAAAAGCAAACTATGTAGCGCTAATTAATATTAGTAGATTTTGAATAAAATCATGAGCCTCCTTAATTCGTGTTTAATAAAAGCAAATAAAAGAAGTTACATAATATGTAACTTGTATGATATAATATGTAACTTGTTACATATTATATCATAATAGCTTGATAAAATGTTTTTTAAATGTGTGTAAATAGTAAATAACAAATTGCATCTAATTGTATGTTTGCAATTAGTTGTTATGTAACATAATATTTGTATAACCCTGTAAATTTTCTGTTCACTCAGGATGACGATGATGGACATCTGATTGTGCTCGGTATTGCTGAAGAGTTGATGGTGAAAGCTTCCGACATATATTTGGAGCAGTTTGCTCGGCTCGGCGTGTTCAGCAAGGTGGAGGGGCTGGCAGCGGCCCCGGCAGCATTCATGTCGTCCGATAGTGAAAACTCGAATATACCCGGTGAGAATTGACGTTCAATAATATTATTAAATAGGGAGTAAACAAATATCGATAGTACTAAATTAAAACAAGTATTACCTTTAAAAAATCCTCTCTAACCTTCTATAAATGATTAAACGTGCCTTCTCACAAAAGTATTGGTTTTTGTAGGTTGTAGTGAAGATGCTTCATGCTTGTCAAGCGGCGTGGGTTATTCGTGGGCGGAATGGTCGCTGTGCCGCGGTCGGGACGCGCTCTACGTGTGGAGCGACGCGGCCGCTTTGGAACTCAGCACCGGCAGCAACGGATGGTTCCGCTTCCTTCTCGACGGAAAACTGGCTACTATGTACTCTAGCGGCAGCCCAGAACATCAGACTGATAATACTGGTATGTTGTTAAAAACTGTTTTTTTGCACTAAAAAATTCGCGTAAAGAATTTTATTCAAGTACATAAATAATTTTTGATTTCTTTGCAGAAAATCGTGGTGAATTTATTGATAAACTTCAAAGGGCACGTGCATCCGTGAAAAATTCGGTTCCTCAACCAATTTTATCGAAACCTGGAGCAGCTAAATTAATTATTGGAAACTGGGCTCTGTCATGTAAAAAGTATGTAAATTGCTTTTTTGTTGACAAATGCATTATTTCACATCTTTACGTTCTAATGAGATTCTAACGATGCTTTGTTCGTCTCCAGGGAGAAAGAACTGCAAATTCACAATACCGATGGACAACAACAAACTACGATACTCAGAGAAGATTTACCAGGGTTTATATTTGAGTCCAACAGGGGCACTAAACATTCATTCACAGCGGAAACATTTTTAGGTATTAATAAATATAAATATTTATCTATTCTAGATTTTTTATAATAACTATTTGCTTTCTTTACTTGTCACGGTTTATGATATTCTGAGCGTATCAAAAATGTATTCTTTTTAAATATAATACTTTTACAGTATGTATTCTAATTAAGATTTATATTGTATTTTGTATATATAATAATTTCACTTAAATAATTCAATTTAGGTCCCGAGTTAGCAAGCGGCTGGGCAGACCGAAGGACGGTAACGCCCCACAATGCTGTTAACGTTAGCAGATCAAGACTAGCTGCCAAAGCGGAAGCTCTTAAAGCTCAGGTACTCATTTCTTTAAATCATGAATTCACTGTCTAAGATTTATTTGTTTAGTTTGAGAAATAGTATATGGTAGTAAGGTTAGTAAACTCGATCAATATAATATAGCTAATTATATGTTGTTAGGTATGTGAACGAGCTCGCGCGCTTTATTCGCGACACTTGGCTAACGCGGCCACGCGTCAGCCGCGGCCTCCGGTAGCGAGACTGCGGGCCTTACTTGCCCGAATGCAGCGACTGGCTACGCAGCCTACTGGTCAGTTTCTGAAGTTTATATACTAAAACAGTTGGTATATATGTATACAATTGTGACATTTTTATAACTTTATAATCTCCTAACAGATGATTGGCAGCGTGAACTTAATGAGTCGTTAGACCAGCTGTCGGAGCTCTTGTGTGGAGATGAGTTGCTCTCTGCATACGAGTTACAGTCATCTGGCCTCGCGCCTTCTTTACTACAAGTCTTGTCACCTCAAGCCAATGGTAAGTAAGAAACTAATTGAAAAAAGTGAAAGGGCTAAAAGCGTTTTTCTTTCAATTTTTTCTACGGGTGTTAAGAAAACCCTGTCCGATCCTTTTGGGTATTGTTAGGTATCGATGACTGATACCATTAATGTAAACAAAAATTGGAAAAGAGAAAAAAAAAATTATAAACTAAAAAAAATATTTTTTCTCAAAAGACAAGAGTGAGAGTCACAAGTGCTGCCAAATTATCAAACATAATGCCGCCGAATAATACCGACGAAAATGGTGCTGTAATTATTGTTTTAATCTCAAATGTAGGGAATTTTGTGTCAAAAAATGGTTATTTCGAAGTTCATTATTATTGATACTATCATAAATATTCCAAATTTAATATTTTATTTGGGCATGTGATTATGAGCCCTATATCACCCTTTAGGGTCGGACAGGGTTTTCTTAACACCCTGTATAAATTGTTTAGCGACTTTGTTAAACGAAGAACTGACAATTCTCAATTGCCATAAATAAATAAGCAACATACATCGACCGTCAACCAACAACAACAACTGTCCTTCGACATACAAAATACCGATATCGTATATTATATATATATTATGTGAGATGATATGAATAACTTTATAAAATGACTGATGTAATGAAAATTGGCCAAGTCAAATCTTACCTACTTTAGGATCTCACATTTTTAAATGACAGCAATTGTTATAGGTATCCAATAAAGCAAAGAAATAGAGTTTAATACTTGTTCATAATGTTATTTTGTTCCTATAAATACATATTTGGATTTTGCATAGAACTTGGCTTTCCTTTTTTACATTTATGTTTTTGGTGGGATATCATTACTTTTTGTAAAGAAAACTAGGTAGGTATTGAGATTTAATGTTATTTACAAGTTTTATTATCTGTAATTTAATGAGTATGTGTGATGAGTGTTGACTGATTTATTTTTTGTAATTTGTTATTTTCAAAGATAGTTAGTTGGGATTTTGTAGGTAGGCACTGCCTTTTTGCCTATATGCTATGCACGCCACTGGATATTGGTATCATATTAGGACAGCGTAGAGAGCTAACTGCGTGACATCGTCTTTAAAGTGTAACAGGCTGCTTCGTGGAAAATAATGAATGAAGAGTGGTGTGGTTGGAACAGACGCGGCGGGTCAGGCGGGCGAGCGCGCGCGGCTGGTGCGCGCGTGGGTGTCGCGCGGCGAGGGCGCGGGCGGCGTGCTGGCGGCGCGGCTGGTGGCCGTGCTGGAGAGCGTGGAGCGCCTGCCCGTGCACGCGCCGCTCGGCGACGCGCCGCCGCCCTCCGCCGGCACGCTGCACCACCTCACCAAGCGCATCAGGTACGCACCCACCTCAATACTTCCACAACTCTACTCACATGCCACGTTTTACAAAGTTTTTATCGTTGTGGACCCTGTCGGGCACTGCAAAAGTAGGAGAGAGGAAAAGACTTATTTGACTACTTAATTGAATCTACCTAAATGTATTGTATTTAATGTTATTTCCTATCTAATTTAAAATTTATCATTAAAGTATTTTTTGATAATATAAATAGCATTTAGTTAATAGAAATTGTTTTAATTTATTTATGAATATATATATGTCGTGGTGGCCTAGCGGTTCAATGAACGGATTTGTATGCACAAGGTTGCAGGTTCGAACCCAGGCAATTTCCAATGTGGCTTTTTCAAAAGTTATATGTACTTTCTTAATTATTCTAAGACACTTCTGACAAACGGTGAAGGAAAACATTGTGAGGAAACCTGGATTCCAAAATTTGGGATCTGAAATCGCCAATCCGCAGAGAGCAAGCGTGGTGATCAATGCTCGTGCCTTCTCTATATGGGTAGAGGCCTGTGCCCAGCAGTGGGACGTTTATAGGCTGGATTATTATATTAGTTTTCCCTCACACCGACACACTGCCGCACCAACTTTATCTACCCATACTCTATCACCTACTTCCTTTTAGGTTGCGTGTTGAACGTGCAAGTGACGAGTCCACTGAGGAGTCGACGACCAACAACGGTAACAATGCTGGCAGAAATCTCAAAGTGGAGGCTTTGACGACCGTGCGTCAACTAGAGAGGTTCCTTGCGAAGTCGGTCGCTAGACAATGGTACGACATGGAACGAACCGGTTTCAATTTCGTGCAAAAAATTAAGGCAGAGGCACCTATGGTGTTCAATTATGATGTAAGTTTCAAATATTTAAAACAAAATTATAATTGAATAGCTTGATAAAATATTAACATGTCTTTTACATTTTTTCCAGCACGACTTCGACGAGAACGGTATTCTTTATTTTATTGGCAGTAATGGAGGTACATGTGAATGGGTTAATCCTGGTGCTCATTCCTTAGTAAGCGTTTGGTCTTCAGATGGTAGGCAACTACCTTACGGTCGAGCTGAAGACGCACTGTCGAGGTCACCCGAGCCGCTCAATGTGCACACTAACGATGATAGAAGAGCGTTTATAGCGGTAGATCTAGGCTTACAAGTAGTGCCCTCGGCGTATACACTACGACATGCTCGAGGATATGGACGGTCGGCTCTCAGGAACTGGTTATTCCAAGTAAGTAATAAGATTATGTAGTATTTTATTGTTAAAAATGTGTTTTGTGGTAAGCTTACATCTGCAACTGTTAGATATATGTTCAAATGTCTCTTCACTGACCAAAGATTCTAAGGTCCCTTACTCCTTTACGACGTTAACCTAAATCGTTGTGCTATATTCTGCTTTTTTCGATTTTCTTTAGTCTTTTTACCTATTTCCGTAAAATTATCGTGTAGAACTTGGATACAAATTAAGCAAAAAGACCTCATGTTATCAAGTAAGGTGTATGTAGGTAGCTCAATACCATGTGCCCGTACAATCAGTAACATCTGCATGTAATTGCTGCCAAGGATGCAGCGGGATCTCCCAAGCACGCAGTGGCGCGCGCGGCGATGCGCTGCCAACCGCGCCGCGCCACTCCTCTATATCCCGATAACTGGGCCAGTATACACTATTTTGTGATAGATTCTGTATTTTATTTATGAACAAAATACTTATATTTTTTTAAAATCCAAAGTTCGTTGTCGAATTTTGTTTTTAATGAAGTGTTAAAAAAATAGGTACATATATGCGATAAGCAATTAAATCCGGAAGGCCGAGGCAGATGTTGTATTTTCTGTTAAAAGGACGATATAGGAGAAAAAAGTTTTTAGCGTCTGACTGAAGGACAGGTATAAATAAAATAAACGTACACATGTATCTTAAGTTCAACGTTGTTTGCCACCAAATACTAAAGTTAAGGTGAATGCCAGTATTCCTTCGTTTTGGGGTTAATTAAATGTATCATCCTGAGCATAATACATATGTGTAAGTATTTTCGTTTTAAGAAGTATAGTTTCTTTTTTCGTGTCTGGTTTCTTTTCGTCTCCATTGTCTTTTCATGTCACATAGTATATTATGTATATAGCGAGGACGATGCCTTTGTGTTCATTAAAATTTCTATGCATATTTAGATTTATCAGAATCCCGGATTTATTTTTTGCACTACTTGAAACACCTACATATACATACATGTTTCAAATTGTAAATCATGTATTCAAATATATTCAATATCTTTATCAATATCATCATTTAGTTTTAGTTATACAATAGATATTATTGTAATAACTAAGTATTATTAGTAAAATGATGATGATGTACGTGCAGATGTCGACGGATGGTATAACTTGGAGCACGCTTCTGGCGCACAACGACGAGCAAGCGCTGCAGGAGCCGGGCAGCACGGCCACGTGGCGGATACGTGCCGACGCTCCCTACCGCTACCTGCGGATACAGCAGAACGGCAAGAACGCCAGCGGACAGAGCCACTACCTGTCCCTCTCTGGGCTGGAGATCTATGGAAAGGTAAGACGGACAATCCAGGATTGATTACATTTTATAACAAGGATGGTGACTGATTAATCGTTTAACCTTTAGGTGACTGGCGTATGCGAGAACGCACCGCGACAATGCGGCGCGACGAACGGCGGCACGAGCACGACGCCGGCGAGCGGCGGCACGGGCGGCGGCGGTGCGCGTGCCAGACGCTGGTCGCGCGGAGCACGCGGCGTGTGCGCGGGCGCGCGCGTGCTGCGCGGGCCTGACTGGAAGTGGCGCGACCAGGACGGCGTGCACCCCGCGCTCGGCACCGTCACCTCCGACCTGCACAACGGCTGGGTCGACGTCAGGTACGGACACTATTTATTATATAAAATTCAAAACTGGGTACTGATGGTAGCTTAATCTGATGAAGCCTATTTTAAATAATACTACTCTCATAATAGGTGGGACCACGGTGGACGCAACTCGTACCGTATGGGCGCGGAGGGCAAGTTTGACCTGAAGGTAGTGAGTGGTGGCTCTACTGGTGGCGCTGCGTGTGGCGAGGCCAAGCAAGGCCGCAAGAGTCACTCCACGCCGAGCCTGCCGGACGCCACTGCCGTCGATCACCAAGTAAAATATATTCAGTGACACAATGTATTTATGGTTTACTCGCTATCCCGAAAGAAGAAAAGATTTATTAAAAAAAATAAAAAAACCCGACTGCATAAAAATCACTTTAAATAAAAACTGAAAAGTAAAAACAAGTTCAATAAGTCTAGAAGTGTAGATAGTAATATGTTTCTCATTAGATTGATTGTGCATTGATTAATTAATTTTTGTACTAATAACATTGCTATCTACACTTCTAGAATTATTGAACCTGTTTTTTACTTTTCAGTTTTTATTTAAAGTGTTTTTTATGCAGTCGGGTTTTTTTATTTTTTAAATTTATTCATTTCATAATCCACCTAGCGTACGGCATTCGAGTATGTATTTAGTTTGGATAAAGAACAATTTTTCACATAGTATTTTTTTTATACGTAAATGATATACCATTTTGGAATCCTCGTTACAAGCCCTTTAATTTGATACCCATATTGTAGCAAACATATATTTTTTTTTTTACCTCAATCTATTGCACCTAGTGGCCGCCATGTTGGTTTTTGTTTGACGTGACATATCTAAGAACACTTGGGTAATCGATAAGAATCCAACGATACCCTAATTATCGAAATCCATTCGGCCGTTTCGAAGATATGAGGTAATAAAGAATATTACACACATACGAGGGCGGGTCAAAAAGTTCGCGGAATGGAGGGGTTAGAGAGGGGAAAGAGGGATTTTTTTTACCTGTCGCAACTTGGTGACTCAATTTAACTGTAAATACTAAGTTTCAACACGATCGGTTTATTGACCTTTGAGATATCGCTGGATAAACAAGTAAATCGGGAAGAGAGCACCAACTATGGAGAAAATTGAGTTTCGTGCAGTGATTAAATTCCTTACTAAGCAAGGAAAAACGCCTCAGATCATTATGAAAAAGATATCATAATGTTTACGGGGACCTTTGTCCTGGAAAAACGATGATTTACAAGTGGGATAGTCTTTTCAAGCAAGGCAGAGACTCGATTGAAGACGATCCGCGCTCTGGTCGGCCAATTGAGGCTACATTCTCAGACATTGCTGAAAAAGTTGAAAAAATTGTTCTGGAAGATGCTCGTCTGAAGAAAAAACAAAACGCACAGATGACTGGAGTATCGTTTACGACTGTTTTGAACATTCTCCACGACCATATTCTAGGCGTGTCTAAGGTCAGTGCAAGATGGGTGCCGAGAATGCTCACACCGCTTCAAAAACAGCAGCGCGTCGAGTGTTCTCACGAGTTTTTGGACCTGTGTAGTGAGAACAGGGATACATTTATGAACCAAATTGTGACTGGAGATGAAACTTGGGTTCATCACTATGTAGCTGAGTGAAAGCAAAAGTTCGTGCAGTGGCATAAAAAAGGTGCAGCACCGCCTAGGAAGTTTAAGGTCGCACAATCGGCCGGAAAGATTATGGCTACAGTTTTTTGGGATTCTAAAGGGGATTTTGATGATTGATTATAAATATAAAAGTGTCAATATCACTGGAAAATACTACGCTACACTATTGGAAAAATTAAAAAAATCAATTATTGAAAAACAAAGAGGAAAGTGGTCTCGAGGTGTGCTCCTTTTGCACGACAACGCGCCCGTTCACAAGAGTCATGTTGCGATGGCTGCCTTACAGAAGTGCGGCTTCAAAACTTTGAATCACCTTCCCTACAGTCTAGGTTTGGCCCCTTCTGATAATTATTTATTTTAGAAAATTAAAAAAGAGCTTCGTGGACAGAAATTCACCGATGATGAAGTGAAGTCTGCTATTTTTGCCTATTTTGAGGGGCTTGACAAATCATTTTTTTTAGACGGGATAAATAAATTAATAGAAAGACCTGACAAATGTATTAGGGTTAATGGAGAATATACCAAATAAAAAAAATAATTTCGTGTTTAATTTCACCCCGCTTTCTTTCCATTCCGCGAACTTTTTGACCTCCCCTCGTACATACAAGATACGCGCGAAAAACATAACCCTTCTTGGCAGTCGGGTAATAAATAATAAGTAAGATTTTGTAACTTGCCCCTCGACTGACTATCTAAACTTTATATAAAGGTATCCGTGGCTTCGACGGAGCAAGCATCGTCTGCCGATAACATATCTAGTGAAGAAATGGCGAGCAATATGTCACGACCTCGCACACATGCTACGGATTTGTCAGCAATTAACAATTCGACACATCATATCAATACAGGTACTGTTTTCATATTATCATTTACCTATTGTCACCTAGTAAATAAGTCATATTTTATAAAATATCTCAATCTTTTTGTTTTTAGATCTAGCTACGATAGTAGAATCGCTGACTCTAGGCGCAGAAAGCAATAACTGTATGGCAGATTTGGGCAACACGTCATTTACAAATATGGAATTGGGACCAACAAGCATCACAGATATAACAAAGCCCTACCCGGCTAAAGAACCTGTACCTGAAACAAATACTCAAGAGGTCAGTACATTGTGTTTAACTCTTTTGATAATAGTTCAGAATAGATGTATATTGGGGTCTCAATCACTGTTTTTTATTCAATTTTTGTTTTCAAATCAATAGTTAGGTGCAATTTATATAAAGATATTTGATAAAAGCTACATAATTATAGAATTAATATTATTTAAATGAACATAAAAAGTTTCAATAAAAACAATGCTTTTTTAAAAGTATTTATAAATTTCTTACATTAGTCGTTATCATTGTACAAAATAAACTAAGTGGCTATTGTCAGTAAATTTTTTAATATGTAAAACATAAATACAATGTATAAATTGTGCCTATATCGCTTTGGTACTGTGAAATTTGTCGACGGCGCTGTTGCCTCATTGCTTATATAAAGTCTGATAAGGGTAGCGGTCAGTGTTAGGAGTCGTGGTCGGGCACGGTGGCGTAGTGGTGTGAGTGGGTGGCGATGAGGTGTGTGTGTGTGTGCGTGCGGTGTGTGACGGCGGTGTTGCGCTCAGGGCGGCGAGGCGCGCCACAGCGAGGCCGACGCTGTGCGCAACAGTGCCAACGCGCTGCTGTCCAGCGAGCTGCTGGCGCTGCCCGCGTTGCCCGCCTTGCCCGCGTTGCCCGCCTCCTTGCTCCACACTCTGCGGAACAATGCCAACCGCCTCCACATACAGGTATCACGGATACTATACGCATTGTACTTGCGTGCGCCCATTGCTTTTCATTTATCTTTTTAGGCCTCCACTAAGGCACGCGTTCCTGTACTACACCATTCTGGCATCGGGTCGCTAGCTAGCTTAAAATCCATTTGTTTAGTGTCTGAAACACGTAACTTAGACGAGGTCTTCTTATTTTGTAGCCGTAATATGCTTTATTATTATTGTCGTACGAAGTTTTTACTTCACAGACATTAAGAAGTAATAGTACGCGTTTTTTTCCAGTGTGAGGACAACGAGAACGCCGATGGCCAATATGGTGATCACAAGGACAGTCAGTCTGGCGGGTCCGGTGCCATGAGCGCTAGTGAACCAGATCTGACGCAACAGGTAAATAGAGTATGTACCTTCTTAAAGACGTATAAATTTGTTTTGTAAATTACCGCCAAAATCATCTGATTAGATATAAAAAATAATGAATATTCAAGAACATAATGTTCGAGAGAGAGTAGCATGCAGAAGGTTAGTGAGTAAGTCATGTTTGTGTGTGTCAGGGCGCAGCGCGACTGCTGGAGTCGCTGGGCGTGGCGCGCGGCGCGGGCGCGGGCCGCGGCAACCCGCAGCGCGCCGCGCGCACCAACCACTCCACCAGCCTCTTCCCCAGGTAATTGACTGCATACTTTCACACCCATATTAACATTATATACTTACGTTGAAGCAGATTCAATACTTTAAAATCCAAATTCCATAATCATAGAATGTTTCCATCAAAAAAATAACATTAAATTAAATCACGTCGATGTCGCCTTATTAAAAATGATTCATTTTTATATGGCGACTTAAATGTTCAATATCAATGACCGACATTTGTTAACCTTTATTTAAAATGTTCACAGTTTGGTGCGGCTAGCCCTATCAAGCAATTTCCCGGGTGGATTATTATCTGCTGCTCAGAGTTACCCTTCACTTGTTCCAAACGCACAGAATGCTCTCACTTTGTCTCTCACCTCTACATCCAGTGAAAGCGAACAGGTAATTGTTAATACTGATACATACTTATCATAAATATATTGACTTGCTCACTTTTTACTGTTCATATACCTACTATTGTTTATTGATTGAATTTGTCAAAACCATTGCTTGCTTTCTAGTTAAAGACTGTAAATATTGTGTATGATGCATGTGTACTGTATTGTAGCAATTGACTTAGTTTAATACATTCCTTAATATTGGAAGTGGCTGCAGGTGTCGCTGGAGGACTTCCTGGAGTCGTGCCGCGCGCCGGCGCTGCTGACGGAGCTGGAGGACGACGACGACGCCGACGACGCGCTCGACAGCGACAAGGAGAACGAGCCCACCTACCAGGAGGTAGTGAGTACACGACACTAGTTTAGCCTATGTATCTCACTGTAGCTCACGTAGTGGGTGTATCAACTGTGCATTCAATGTTTCATTTCTGATGTTCTTGATTGAGTATTTAACTTAAATATTTGTTTAATTTAGTTTGTTATAACTTTTCTTGTTATGTGTTGTATTAATCACAATGTTAACTTTTGCAGTACACATAACTTTATAAAATAATTTCGTAGCATATTAAAATATACTATTTGAAGCAAATTACCAATTTGGCACATAATTTGGAATAACTCTCAGGTTTCCCGCAATCTTCTGTCGTTGATGGAGGAGGAAGCACTGGAGGCAGTTCGTGGCAGTAGCGGTCAGGGCGGCCGCCAGCGCAAACCCTGGGACGATGACTTCGTGCTCAAACGACAGTTCTCTGCTCTAATACCTGCGTTTGATCCACGTCCAGGAAGAACGAATCTTAACCAAACTGTCGGTACGTGATTGTAGTTTGTCGATGTAAATTTTAGAGTTTAGTTTAAATTGATTTTTGCAAGGAATACTTGCTTGATCGAACCTTTTAAATGGGTAACTGGCTTCACAGATAATCTTAATAGTAATGTATATTGATGACGGTGTGTTTACAGATCTGGAGATTCCTCTGAACGAGTCTTCCGACGGCGAGGAGTGTAGCGTGGCTGAGAGCGCAGCGTCGGCGGCGGCGGCGGCTGGGTCGACGAGCTCGGGCTCGGGGCGGCTGCCGGCGCTGCGGCTGGTGCTGTCGGCGGCGGGCGCGAGCGTGCCGCTGGAGCGCCCGTCCTGGACGCTGTACCGCGCCGTGCTCGCGCTCAACGCCCGCCTGCCGCTCGCCGACACGCACCGCGACCTCACCTACACGTAACTACTCACTCACTGGACCGCGCAACTCACATTATGACGTCACAATTATATCTAAATAATCTATTGCTATTTAATTTCTTTACACTAAATATTTGAATTCATATTTTAATAATATGTTTTTCTTTTACAGACTGACATACAAAGAAATCGAAGGCATGGAGACTTTTGCTTCTTCCAGCGACAGTGAAGACGACGAACCATGTGATCCAGGTAAAGTCATAAAGTGAATCTATCTAATTCGAATTGAATATTATTGAATGTATGATATATACCTACATATTAGAATGATCAATTTTCCTATGATATTACGTTTGTATACAAACACATCAGCATCTATTTTTTTATTTTCTTCAACAAAGGTACCTTAAATCTATTTCTATATAATTCATATTATAATAATCCTTTGTGGGAGAATGGTATCTGCACTAGGATATCCTGTCACACAGATTACCAGGTCTCCCTTCCGAACAATTTACATTATATTTGTAGATAGTAGTTACAAGATAGTTTCTTTAACAATAATAAAATAAATTCAGCGTGTACGCGGGCGCGTGCGCGCTCATGTGTGTGTGTGTGTGTGTGTGAGGGTGTGTGTGTTTGTGTGTGAGGGTGTGTGTGTTTGTGTGTGAGGGTGTGTGTGTTTGTGTGTGAGGGTGTGTGTGTTTGTGTGTGAGGGTGTGTGTCTGTATGTGAGTGTGTGTGTATGTGAGTGTGTGTGTGTGTGTGTGTGTGTGTGTGTGTGTGTGTGTGGGGGGGGGTGTGTGTGTGTGTGTGGGGGTGTGTATGTGTGTGTGCATCTGGATGATTTATTTTGGAATGATAATTAAGTTTTTGGTACTATCATAATCGAGACCCAAAAGATAAGTAGTAACGACCTGCTTACATTTGGCTTTGGTTAGGTGATATATATTTAATTTAGAGTTTAATTTATTATATAAATAGTTGCTTAGGAATATATAATTTCGCTGAGAGTGGGTGCTTTTAAAGAATTTGGAAGAGCATACTTTAGATTTATTCCGTTTATGGGAGTTAAGAGTTGGATATAAATGTCATACTCGTCTAAAGCGACCTTAAGATTAGCTAATGAATAGAAATAAAACATTGTTTGTACAGAGCGCGGCATCGCGGGCGCTTCGGGCGCTTCTGGCGCGATGGCGACGTGCTGCGTGCGCGTGCTGCGGCGGCTGCGGGCCGCGGCGCCCGCGCTGCCCGCCGACGCCTTCGTCTCCACCAAGCTCACCAACAAGCTGCACCAGCAGCTGCAGGAGCCGCTCACGCTCGCCGCCGCCGCCACGCCGCTATGGTACCACTACACTACACTACACTACACTACACTACACTACACTACATAACACCTCACTCACAATCGAACCCAAGAGCAGCGCTGCAAGACCTCAAAACACAGTGAGCTCATATTGCGTAGAGGGAAACAAATGCTACTCACACATAACATAACATAACTCCAATCACATTCATGGATTAGCGGTCACAGTTCCAGTGCGGCGGCTGCCTTCTCTTATAGTTAAAAAACAATTTTAGGATAAATTTTTAATTATAAGTTTAAAAAGTTGAATTAGAAAGTCAATTGATATGATAAAAATGTAGGTATGTACCTAATATGAAATTGAATTTACAGGTGTCAACAGCTAAACGACTGGTGCCCATTCCTATTCCCTCTGGAAACGCGTCAAATGTTCTTCGCTTGTACGGCTTTCGGAACTTCTCGTACTATCGTCTGGTTACAAGCTCAAAGGGATCGCGCTTTAGACAGACAAAGGTAATTACTACAATTAAGACTACACCAACTTGCACACTGTAAAAACCTTATACAAATTATATAGGTACAATAAAATTAATACATACAATATTTTTTTTCTGTTTCAATTCGTTTTGTTTTTTATTTAGATCTGGCAACACTGTATCCCCGCGCCGCGCCGAATTGGAAGCGACTGAGTTCCGTATGGGACGCCTGCGTCACGAACGTGTCCGGATACCGCGACAACCTGACCTGTTGCGCTCTGCCATGCAGGTTTGATTCTTTTATTTATATTTATAGTAGAGTGTATAGCTAACGCTAACAAAATATTTGATCTAAGAAACAGGCTTATGTATTAAAAAAGTACTACACATAAGTAGTCTTGGCACATGAGTAGATAAACGGAACAGAGGCAAAGCTTCGAACAACCGCGCAAATCGGTTGCACTACTACAAGCGCGCGGGGCATGTGTGCGTGACCACTGGCCGCTTGTCGCATACGCGGCGAGACTGGAAAAAACCGTTTTACGCTGGCACAGCCAGTGTACAATCTAAGGGTCAGTCCGACGCACGCTGTTTGTTTTGTTAGTTGCAAGTTTAAGTTTTTATAAGTTTAGTTGTAAAAACGTGGTATTATATTAATAATAATGGTTGTTTATTGTATGTATATACACACGGTGTGTATGAATAATAATAGAGAAAACAAAAATATATCATACTTTAACTATCCCAAGGAGTACAATAGGTAAGTAAATATTTGGTTATTACTTTTTCAAGCAAGTACCTTTATTTTATTGTATGATCCTTTTTATAATAAGAAGAGAGTAATTTGTACAACACGGTAGGTATTTTTTATTTTTAAAAAACAAAAATTATAAAAAGAAAATTCTTAGAGTAAGTAATTTGTAAACTATTCTATCATACTGACTATTAAAACTATTTAAAAAACGTTTCGTTTGATTTGCCTTCACCTATTGTGACAACCCTAACAAAATAGGTAACAATTTTGCACGTTCTTAAGAAGCTTTGCCTCTGTTCCGTTTATCTACTCATGTGGTCTTGGATCATCAGCACTTGAGAAGACAAAATAAACAAACCCGAGGACAATATAATAAGATAAATTATGAGGAACTACTTACATGTGGGTGTGTGCAGGTGATGCGCGTGCACGCGGGGCGCAAGTCAGTGCTGGAGGTGGAGTTCGCGGGCGAGGAGGGCACGGGGCTGGGCCCCACGCTGGAGTTCTACGCGCTCGTGGCGGCCGAGCTGCAGCGCGCAGACCTCGGCATGTGGCTCAATGACTCGCCCCACACCACGCCGCAGAACGACGACTCCGCACCTCACCACCTCATCTTGCCCGATGGTACGCTCTACATACATTTCTGCATGGTTCTGTTATATAAAAAGTCAAAAAGGGTCCTAAATATTAGTATTGTGTTTACAGAGAAACCTCCGGGTTATTACGTGACGAGAGCGGGTGGGCTTTTCCCGGCACCACTTCCTCAAGACTCGCCCATCTGTGATAAAGTTTGCAAATATTTCTGGTTCCTTGGAGTATTTTTAGCTAAGGTATGTTAACTAAAATAACTTGTACTTACATAATTAACTAAGGTATAAAGCAGACAAATTAAACACAAATATTTATCACAGGTTCTACAAGACGGTCGACTCGTTGACTTGCCGCTCTCAGAACCCTTCTTGCGTATCATGTGCGGCGAGGAATTGACTAATGACTGTTTGGAGGAGATTGATCCAATCAGGCATCGGTGAGGATATACATATATTTTATACTTAGTCGTTATGACAACGGGCATCGACGTGAGCAGAGCCGCTGGCCAAAGTTAGCACATATGAATGTGTGTGGTTCAGTTTCCTGCAGAGTGTGTTGGCGGCGGGCGAGAGCTACGAGGCGCTGTCGCGGTCGGCGGCGCTGGCGGCGGAGGAGCTGGCGCGGCGCGCGGCGGCGCTCACGGTGGAGGGCGCCACGTTCGAGCAGCTCGCGCTCACCATGACGCACGTCGCCGACGCCGCCGACGCCGCCCACGCCGCCGTCGCGCTGCAGCCGCTCGTCGACAACGGAGAGAACATCGAGGTACGCACTATGCTCGCGCACAACAAATACTTTGCCTTTATTTATTTATTATCAAAATGTTAATTGATGAACACTATCATAGATTATGTTTGATCAGTTCATCATATCGCTATCATCCATTTAACCATTTGTGATAGGGGTGCAAGTACCTTTAATGTTGTTTGTCATATTGTTCGGACAAAATCACGATAAAAAATAAATAGG
This sequence comes from Autographa pulchrina, assembly GCA_905475315.1. NCBI lineage: Eukaryota > Metazoa > Arthropoda > Insecta > Lepidoptera > Noctuidae > Autographa > Autographa pulchrina. The sequence goes on from FR997768.1 coordinate 10,606,706, forward strand.
AACCAAAAGAGTTCAGTGTAATGTGGATTTGCATGAAATATTGCGTAAGATTAGGGATGTGTAATAGACAGTATACTATGTTGTGAGCAGGTGGGCGCGCACAACGCGCGCGCGTACGCGGAGGCGAGCGCGCGCTGGATGTGCCGCGCGGGCGTGCGGCGGCAGGCGGCGGCCTTCCGGCGCGGCTTCGGCGCCGTGTTCCCGCCGCGCCGTCTGCGCGCCTTCTGCGCCGCCGAGCTGCGGCTGCTGCTGTGCGGCGAGCGCGGGCCCGTCTGGACGCGCGACCATCTGCTGCAGTACACCGAGCCCAAGCTCGGATACACGCGCGACAGGTATACAAACCACGCTACTACATTTTTTTTAGTCGGATGATCTATGGACTAGATTAGTAATATCACTAACGACAACTTTTGTTATACTACTTTTTTTAATTTATTAGACTATGGGAAAGAACTTAATAGGTGGAGTTTATTATACCGAAAGAAAGCAGTCACAATAAAGATTATTATTTTTATTATTTATTTATTTCAAATTACACATGTCATTACAGGCCACTTAACCTAATGCAACAGTGTAGTTATCAGCTAATATGTACACTTAATTAAAACTATATCAAACAAAACAAAATACGACTAACAATTTTTCACTTAATAATAACAAATTTAGCCTTACATATTATATTTTATAATTTAATTGATTCATTTAAAACATTGTAGTACATGATGGTAGTTTACAAAATTTTTAAAATACATTATGTACAAAAACTAAAATAATATGGTGGGTGAGGTGTTGTATTCCTCATATAAACAAAAGAGAATAATAGGGTATTTGACAAATTTTCGTAAACTACTCCAAAATGTTCTAAGTCACTAAAAGAAACGCTTGACGACTGTTTTTCTTAAATTTTGAGCCATTTTAATAACCAAAAGGCAGTTTTAAAAAATACATTTCGTATTTCCCGCTAAAACGCTAAGTCACGTGATAAGTCAGAGGCGTGACGTCACTCTTTAAAATACAAACAAAACTAAAACAATATGTACCTGTCACATACTTAGGTTAATAATATTATAGCAAAAAATAAGGCTAAGTACATAAATCAAGCTGTAATCATATTTTTTTAGGCTAACTGCACTTGCGACACGAAATAATCAAATAAAATAATAATGAAACCTGAAAATAAACGCGCAAATCTCGTTGTCGTAGACGTCGTATAACAGTCTGAATGACAAGACAGACATTTAGTTTATTAGATAGTGACGTCACCGGGCTCTGATTGGTCGTTGAGACGTTTCGTTTCAATGATGTACAGATTAAAAAAATCTTATTTTTATTTAGGAAAATAAAATATTAAATAATTTTTATTCGTTATTTAAGTAAAATATTCTTAATTGGGACCTTTAATTCTATAATATTCAATAGAAAACTTATTTATTTGATAACTATGTCAAATACCCTATTGGGTTAATTTATAAACTTGAAGTGAATCATTTATCATACAACTAGAGGGTAGGTTAGTATTTGTTGTGACCAAATGTGCATACTGCGCGAGTGAGTAGTTACGAGGTAGGTTACGAGTCATAACCTGTAGCGGATTAAACTGGATGATAATGTTTACTTAATTTGATTAATTTGTAAATATTACAATATATTTATAGTAAATTGTTGGGAAAAAGTAATTAAATAAAATATGGGAAAAAAAAAAACCCATTTAATCAAGTTAGACTAAATAAAATCACTTATGAATTTTTCATATTATCTAACAACAAATTTACAATACACGCTTAGTTCAAATTACCTTACATAACTAACTACATTTAATAGAAATCTTGCGAATTCACTCAAAGAACACCAAAAATATCAAGTCTCTCGTGGACTTCGTTCACCACCCGGATTGTTCGGGTGAGAGGAGTTTTAGCCAGCAGATTGGTTCTAGTCACAGGTACCTGTAGTAGTTGTGGACTTCGTCGCCTCCACACGTACCGGTCCGTAACACAAAGTTACAGCTGACGCAGCACTCCCGGGTTGTGTGCTACGCTACGCAGTAGCTTCACTTCGTACGCTCCAAACTAAACTCCCGACGCACCCTGAGCTCGTTATACCCCACCATACCTAATACAAATAGTGTGGGATACATCAATGGGTAGAATGGATACACCCCATACAGTTTAAAATACAAGTGCCTTGTAAACTTGTTTTGTACCCGCTCCAACATGACACTGTATTTGGCTTCATGTGGTGCCCAAATGACAGCACTATGTTCAAGGTGGCTTCTAACTAGTGCGTAAGAGTAATGATCATCGTTCGCTTACAGTCCCGGATTCCTCCGGCTCGTGGACGTGCTCGTGGAGATGTCGCTGCGCGAACGCAAGGCGTTCTTACAATTCGCGACGGGCTGCAGCAGTCTGCCGCCTGGCGGACTCGCTAATCTACACCCCAGACTTACCGTAGTGCGAAAGGTATTTATTCGTATTTAATCATTTTATTTCGATTATTTTTAATTGGAACGAATTAAAGAAGCGCCTAAAGTAAATAAATAAATGTGAGAAAACAGAAAGGTACTATTTTGTGTTATTAGTTTTTGGATAAGTATTAAATTTTCTTATAAATACAAAATGTTAATAGGTCGACGCTGGCGATGGATCATACCCGTCGGTGAATACATGTGTTCACTACTTGAAACTACCGGAGTATTCCTGCAAGGAGGTTCTGCGGGAGAGGCTGCTAGCTGCAACTAACGAGCGTGGCTTCCATCTCAACTAGACAAGCGTATGCGGGTGACATGACCCTGTGTATCAAACTAAACATAACATGTTGAGAATAACTTTTACACTGCACTTTCGCCTGCGGCCACATGGAATTAGATAATAATTGTCTTTATAATTATGTATTTATTCGACATGAGTAGTCCTTGACTCCTAAGCGAAAAAAAAAACTACAGTGCTCGTCAAACATTAAATAACTAACACTTACAGAGTGCATTACATATGAAGATGTAGTTATTTTAAACATAGATTAACATTTTAGTATGTCAGCTAATAATGTAAAAATGATCTCTTGAAACATTTTTTCAAGACTTTATTCTTATGAAATAAATAGTATTTTATTATATCGTGGTATTGAACTTATTCTCTGAAGAAAAAAGTGTCGTACGTCGTAGTTTTCGTTATTATCCTACAAATATATTTTATTATTAAATATTATGTATAAATATTTGCATGGGTTAAAATATAGAATAGAGTGATTGCGAAAAAATGAGGCTGTTCACTGTAAACTATTTAATATAATATTGGGAATTAATGGCAATATTCAAATGCGTATTATATCACTTTTCAAGTTGACCTCAGCATCATAACGTTCTAAACTTTATACTTTATCTATAAAATAAAGTATTTTGGACAACTATATTATATCTTTGCTTCACTTGATAACTTAAAGTAATATAAATCACACCAAAAGTATATAACAGTAGAATTTGTTTAGGTAACTTTGGTTTGAGTGTTTGAACGTAAGTTTATTAATTTCTAGGCGACTAGCGCTTTTGATCTAATTTTAGGTAAATGTTTGTGTATGCCGTGGTGATATTTAGTTTTACTCTCGGGTATGTCAGTTGTTCCAAGACGCGTCTTCTTGAATATAATCAAAGTTCGGTCAGTTAAAAAATGATTATATATTTGCTGCTTACGTTTTTTGAGTTTGTGCTTCCATAACAAAGTATTAGAGTTCATTTTGGGATTAATACAAAATGAAAAAAAGAAATAAGCTTGCAGAAAACCTACTATATGTAACTAACAAAAATAAATGCAAGCTATTCGGTGATCAAAACATATTTCCTTGTTACGGCAAAATTGTACGATCAACAGCACCATAATTATATTCATGATCTACTTGATCTAAAGAGAAACACGAATAATACGATTAAACTAGAAGTGGTTTAGATATATCTGAAGCCGTAGCATCTAAATATGTGTTTGTGACACCATCATTAGGACTGAAATTTTTATAAAGCATATAAAATTTTAACTGTAGAGTGTGAAACACTTAACGCGTTTCTACAAAAGATATTTAGATATGTTCCTTTAGTTAAATAATTTTGTCAACTGAAAGTTGGTATATATTGTGATTTATTATTATAAAAGTACTTTACGAATTAAAATATATTTAGTTTAAATTTAATAGGTATTTAGATTAAAATTATTAACCATATGGCATCATGTAGTGCTCATGTATTAATTGTTGTTGAGGATTGTATCAATAAATTAAGCAAAAATCATCTGGTTTTTTATGACTCTAATTCCTTCTGAAATTACTAACATTTAAATGGCCTGTGCTCCTCCATGACCAATAAATTCCAAAAAATACTATTTTAAGATTGATCAGGTGTTGGTATTATCTTATAGCCACTATTTAAAAATGGCAAAATATGTTGCATGTTTGTTACAAAATATAATGCAGGGCGCAATATTTACTTCGCCCTAGTGCATAACAAAAATTGCTTATAATGGAGTATAATTTTTTTTTTAAATAAAATTTAGATATCTTTAATTATAATTATATTTAATTTAGCATGCGCAATGGAAAGCGAAGCTCTGTCATTTGTATTTCATTGTTAGTTATTCAAAGTCGAAGAACGTCCAAGTGTTTGAAGGAAAATGAGGCGCTGGATCCCTGGCGCTTTGAGACCTGCCTGACCTGGCTGACCTGGCTGTTTGAGGTAAGTAGGCGAGCTGAGCTTGATTTCATAGCGGGAATTTAAAAATAAATTGACGGATATATTCTTATCACTTTACCAACAAAACCAGCTAGGTTTAAGCTGGGTATCCATTATGCGCTCCTGGCGCGCGTGGCAAGAACACCCGCGCCAAGAGTGCGTTCTGCGGAACGCGCTCCAAATATTTAAATGATATCAACTAAGCGCGCATGGCGCGCGTGGCAACTGTTCCATTGTTCGGTTGAACTGAGCTTCCTTTGATGCGCGGTGAAAAACCGACTCTAGATGGAAAGGGCCGCTTCAAGTTCGAGCGTTCCAACAAACACATTGGCGCGCGTTCCAAAATGGTAGCAATTTCGCGCGGCCGTAACGCGCGCCAATGTTCGTCCTTTTGGAGCGCGAAGTCGATACGCGGCTTTAGTTATGGCAGTTCATATACTAAGTAATCCACATTCACATATTAAAGACCAAAATGTTGTCATCTTCGCATTGAACTCAGATTGATGTCTTGGTAATGTTTATTGATGGTCCGCTGTGAAATGAATAAAGGCATTCGTGAACCATGCTAGGAAAACTTATAATACGACCCAGAACAATAATCATAAAAATACTATACCTACAATCTTCTCGTTCACGTTCCTAAAATGCAGTGTCGCAGGCAGTCGTGGTGCAGGCAGACCTGGTTAGTTAAAATGGCTCTCCTACCACTCTACAAGCCAAATCCAATAGCTTATAGCAAGGTTACCAAAATCGGTTCACTATAATATAAGACATGAACATTTATATGTTAGACAGAAGAATGGAAGTCGGTTGCTATTTTGTAGGTTTAGATGGTCTGATTTACACCTCATACCTTATGTGCCTAATAGACATGAAGGGGCAAAGTTATCTTCTTAAATAAAGACAGAACAAACATTGACCAGATTCAGAACACTAACTTGCTTGCTTGCGATTTCACATACGTATCTGTAATTTTCGGGAATTGAACCTAGATTTCTCACGATATTTTCCTTAACCGTTTAATATTTTCTTTTACTTCATCCAAACAGTAAAAACTTAACTAAGTAATTAGCACGGAGGTAATTAGTAATCAATGTTACTTCATAGTCAGAAGTTTGGGTTCAAATCTGCACTCTTCTGCACACGAATCCGGTCATTTAACCGCTAAGGCACAAACTAACCAGCAAACTAATTATGGTATGATATCCTACCTGTTACAATATCAAACAAAAATAAAATAAAATTAAAACGATCGTAATAAATCGTAGCCGCTACATTTCAATGGGGTGCCTAGTTTTAGATTATGTTATATAAGATTATTTTTTATTTTTGTTTTCTTTGTTGACATTTTGTTGTACCTAACGAGACTGTCTTGGTGCACCAGCGCGAAAGCCTCATCAAATAAATGATAAAAAAAATATAATAAATCTTGTCTTAAATAAAATATCAATAAACCATGTTTGAAAACCTGGTGAAATAAAGTATTTACCTGTATAAATAATGAGAAAAATTCCGATACGCTACCTACTTGATACCTCCCATGACAATGTAAACGCTTAGCTTGCTTCAATCGCCTGTTACGGTGTTCTGCAAGTTTCAGTATAGGTAAAGATATGTTTCTTGGAATAACTTCAATTATCAAAAGTAGGTACCTACTAGGCAGTCTTGCTGCTTAGTTCCGATTTTCACATTGAGACACCGGGTGTCACTGCGCAATGCACCCGTTCTACTGCTTCGCCACATAGCTGCAACCTTGGAGCTTTACACAATTTTCATACAATACCAACAAGACGGGCTATTAGTATAAAAACTTGACAGTCGCAAGTACAGGTATCAGTCAGCTGCTTTGATCACATCGGTGCACTGGAAACATGAGGGCTTTACTGGTGTGCTGCATAGCCTTAACGGCGCTAGCGTACGTCAGCTGCAGGAGTTCTCGGGAGAAACGCGATGCGGACTCGGAGGTAGCCGCCAGCCATCATGGCGGGAAATGGGACAAGGGCGGTGGCCACGATCACCACGCTCATCATCATCACGACCATGGCGAGAAGGGACACAAAGGATATAAGGGCCATCACCACCACGAACACGGCAAGAAGGGCCACCATCACCATGAGGGCCACAAGGGCCACCACGACGAACATGGTGGACACAAGAAACATCATCACCACGATGATGGACACCACCACGAACACCACCACGGCGAGAAGGGACACAAGGGTCACGGCCATCATGAGGAAGGTCACTACCATAAAGGACACTCTACTAAAGGCCATCATGGAGTGCATAAACACGATGAGTTCAAAAAGGAAAAGCATTTCCACGACCACCACCATGACGGCGGCCACCACGAGCACCACGGCGGACATCATGAAGAGCATGGCCATAAGAAGGGAGGCGGCTTCCACAAGGGACACAAGCACCATGGCCATCACGAACACGATCACGGTAAGAAAGGTCACCACGAGAAGGGAGGACATCATCATGAACATAAGGGACACCACGAGGAAGATGGCCACCATGACCACCATCATCATCATCATGATCATGGGAAGAAGGGCGGTCACGAGCACCACAAGAAGTGGGGCCACAAGAAGGGACACTAGAAGTTGTTTACCTAAGACTGTTTTCTACCGATACGAGTTAATGAAGTCCTTATTTAGTAACCTAATTAAGCTTTCATAATGTGTTAAGTTTTGTTGACTGTGATTATTTGTTTTTATTAAATGTTATATGAAAAGAATCTGGTTTTCTGTTTTTATAAGCCTATTTGTTGACATAGACCTAATTGAAAATCAATAAAAATAGTAAAGAAATGTTTGCAATTGCTATGATACAAAAACAAACTTATCAATTTCACGGCACGTTTCGACAACAAAGTTACATAAAATAGTTGGCGTTGGTCCGTTGGCAACGACTCCCGGCGAGATAAGTAACTCAGCGTTGAGAAACTAGAGCGGTGCCCGAGATTGGCCTACATTTTACTGGGCAACGAATTAGTCGTGGTTGCAATCAACCGTTTTCTATAGAAAACACTTGCAGCCGCTGAAATTGATAAAATTTGTCAATAGGCACTTGTCAATACCACTAAGTGGAACCTAACAAAAGTCTAGTTAAGATCATTAGAACTAGCTACCATGTTTAAGACATCTCAGTTTAGCTATTGCTGTGGTCGACTCTACAAGCTATTGGCAAAATGGTTGCTTGTGTATTTCAATGGCACGTACTACTATTTTCCGATGCTTCACGCTTTATTGAACACTTAAAGTGGGTACAAAGCTCCATTTGTGTTAGTGATTCCGTTTGAACAAAAAAACAAGCATGCTTAATGCAATGTAGTTTTTGTCGTCATGGGTCAATGTAACATCTTAGTCGAATGTTGTTTATGAATTGGTAAATTAGTGGATATGTAATACAATTAAGAGTTTTAGGTGCTGATGAAGAATGGACCTTGAATATTAAATAAATGAAACAATAGTACGTAATATTTATATTAAAACTCCTTAAAGTTTATTACTATTTGCGTTAGTTTTTTCTGACCAATTTAGAGTTTGGGTTTGCCCATTCAACCAGAATAAGTAGCTTAAAACTTATTTGTTTGTGCTAAATAGCACTCAGATTGTCACTTTAGTGATATTCAATTAGTTTTTAACGAGAATAATCTAGTATTATTAGATATAACCATTTATGTGTAGGTTCTCAAAAAAATATTATTATCGACATTTTATGATTATATTTTTGAATTTATCGCAGATAGATACCTACTTGCTTTCTACGAGAATATAAAAAAAAAAAACAAGTATTTTGTAGGACGAGCCACAGCAAGAGAAAATGTTAATCAGGTTGATAAGAAAATGTTAAGATGATACAAATATCTACATTTTAGTTACAGAGTTTATGTGTAAATCATTCATAATTGCCAAGGGCATGGTAGTTAGATCTAGTAAACATGCTCACCCGTATCAATTAAATATGTGAACCGAGATTAGCTTCGACTGATCGCGTTCATATGCATCCGTGAAATCCTCACCAAGAACACTGTCAATTTCTTTTCCAAGTAATTTTTTTAAGTGAATAAGACTGTATAATGTTATGATAATTCTTTTCCACTTTGCACGATATTGGACGCAGTCGGATGTAAATGACAAGAAATGCAGTTAGCTCCTTGGCACCATGCCATTCCGAGTACAGCCTTCGTGGATGAGTAAAGTTTTAGTAGTATTTTTGTTCACAGATTAGTGTCTCACGTTATTACTATTTCAGTAATTATGTATATTGTGACCTTATGTGGTCTACAGAATCCCGCGCAACAAGTGGTTGAGTCTTGAGGCTAGCGGTCTACCGCAGGATCAAATACCTAACTAATAATAAAGGACACATTGTACGCTCAGGATTACATACTTAGTTCACTTGTGTTGTTTGTATGATCTTATTTCATTTTAATAATAGTTAAATTTTTGTTTTCGGTTTAATTCCAACAACTAAGTCTTTGTTAAATTACTTGTTTATTTATTGTGTTGTTTAACAAAGAAATTTCATAATTCAACTGCGGCACTGGCAAGACCTAAATAGAAACGGTATTTAAAATTTATAAAAGGTATACTGATAGGTATTTAAAATGAAATAAATTGCATTTTAATTTGATTTGCATTGTTACTTTGTAACGAGAAATTACAATGAATGCAAATAAGGGGTTGATTTGTTTACCACGGCATCTCCCGGCTGGTATTGCAGCAATTCGTGGCCGTCGAGTCTGTCGCGCGACGCGTCGATTAGCACAGCTTACACAATTCCTTATATAAAACTGCTGCACCATCAATGATGCTGTCAATATTAGGAGTACAGCACTCTGTAACACACTGCGAGATAAGCAACCTCACAATATGAGGGTGGTTTTTATTTTAGGATTTCTAACACTTTTGGCTGTTGTACAAACGCGACGTCTCCCGCCACGGAAATTTGAACTATCCAAAGAAGAACAAGTGACTACAGACCAGGAACCAGCGGCGACTGGACACAAGAAGGAAGCACCCAAAAATCATGAATACAAAAAGGGTGGCGGTAAAGAACACCATTCAGATCACAAGGACGAACATGAAGAGAAAGGTGTAAAAGGCTATAAGGGACACCATCACCATGAGAAGGGTGAAAAGGGACATCATGATAAGGAACACCACAAGGGTGAGTATGATGACCATAGTGGACATAAAAAAGAGCACCACCATTTAGATGGCCACTACGACGAGCACCACAAAGGAGAAAAAGGTGAAAAGGGTCATAAATACGAAGAAAAGGGACACTACAATAAGGGCCATTCTACCAAAGGACACCACGAAATACACAAACTTGACGAATTCAAAAAGGATAAACACTTCTTTGATGAAGATGGAGACTCCGGCCACGAGGAGAAACATGGCGGTTTCCATGAGGAACATGGTCACAAGAAAGGTGGGCACTTCCATAAAGGACATCACAAAGGTGGTCACCATAAGAAAGAGCACGGTGAAAAAGGCTTCCATGAGAAGGGAGGCCATCACCATGAGCACAAGGGGCACAAGGAGGCCGGCGGACACGACTCACATCACAAACACCATCACGACCACGGCAAGAAGGGAGAACATGCACATCATAAGAAATTTGCATACAAGAAAGGGCACTGAGGACATAACAAAAGACAGGCGTTTCAAGGGCCACCATTTAGCACACGACGCTATTAATTATGAACCTATTTATTTATTGCTAAGTGTAACTTCTCTGATGGCACAGCTTCTGAAAATTCGACATTGGACAAGTTACGACTTAAAGTATCTAGGTAATAAAAAACTAAATTATTATTTTTCTATTTTAAGTATATACTTAAGTCATTAAATATTAATGCATTACTTGTGTGTATTTTTCATCCTTTATCTACTGAATATTTTAACTGAAATTATTATTTACTTCCGTAATATTGATTAACAACCTGTTAATAATGTGTTATGTGGCATACCACATAACACATTATGTGTATACATTAGTATACCTACCAACATACAAACCTATTAGATATTGAACGAAAAATTATTTATTGTTGCGTTTTAAATACAAACATATTTTACAATCGACAGTTATTTGTTTGCTTGCTGTACTAATCAACAGATTAATACCAAATAAACAAATAACTAGTGTTCTACATAAATAAATATTGGTTCAAATAAATCTACACTAATATTATAAAGAGGAAAGATTTGATTGTTTGTTTGTTTGTTTGAAATGAATAGGCTCCGAAACTACTTGACCGATTTGAAAAATTCTTTCACTGTTGGAAAGCTACACTATCTCCGGTGAACATAGGCTATATAAAATTTTCAAAAAAGTTAGGGATCCATACTAAAACCTCAATAATGTAAACCAAGGTGTGAAAAAATTACCAAAAAACTTTCTTGCATCGCGTGCGCTGCGAAAACTATTGATTATAAAACAAAATAATGTACTACGTCTTTGTAGAACATATAATTATCTACAAAAAGTGTCGCGACAGCATATGTCTAACTATTATAGTTAGGTCACAATAAGAGATATTTTATTAAAAAAAATATTATTGAAAGGACGCCGCTAGAAAAGGCTCTTTATTTGTTACTTGGTATTGATCCTTATCAAAATAAATTACTTCATAGTCAAGACTGCTTCAATACCTTTATGTAACTTTTTGAATTATTCACTTTGGACATTCCCTTCGAAAGATATCACGAGTTTAAAATATAAGAATTAGAAAAAAGTCGCGTGATTGTCGCTCTGTTTGGCTAACTATGCGATTTAAGCATCACTGAGGTACGGGAGTGTCTATACTAAAATTATAAAGAGCGTAATAGTAGTAATAACACAGAAACCTTCAATCCTAACTTATTAATAATGTGTTAAATACCCGTGCGAAGCCGGGACGGGCCGCTAGTATTTTATAATTTTGTACCTAACAGACAAGTTTTGTTATAATAAGTTATTAAAATAAAATAACTGAACTATGAAATAGGTATTAGGCCTGGATGTTTAATATTTCAGTACACCTACGCTAATATCAAGCTATACAGATTGATTAATCGTAAAGGTTAAACCACGCTTACGCAAATCATATCAATGTTGTTCGTGCCTCAGAAAGCAAAAAAGAAGTTGTTCACCGTTAATTTCGCCCCGGCCGTGACGTTTTGCCGTCCCATCAGACTAGAAGAGTAGATTACCAAAAAAATCCGGTGTACACCAAGCGAATTTTTAGAAATCCGTGAATTATTGCACTAAACTCTAATTCCAGTTCTAAAGTTATTCCTTATAACAAAAAAACTTTATACCTACCAATGAAATATTGAAGACTAAAACACAGATACATGGACGGATTGAATCGAACCCCTACATTAAGTAAAACTTCAGGAAAATGATCTAACCATTTATTAACTTTGTTATAGTGGATTCGTGAATTTCTATGAGATTGTAGTGACAGCCACATTGGCTTCTTACATTCACTGCTTAGCGTGTATTCGTTGGAATTCTGCCCAGCCGTAAAGCTGAAAGTCTTGATATTAAATCTCTGTTGCTCGCTGACGGATTGACGTCATTAAGGTTTCTGTTACACGATCCGTTTTGGATCGAACGACTTGTCGGTCAAGGATTAAAAATGAATAAGGTTCAATACTGTGCACACTGCACTCGAATGACTCCATCAATCCCCCGTTTGACCAGCAAATAGTTAAGTCCATTATATGACGAGCGAGAATATTTGTTGCCGGATGATCGAACTTTTAAGCTCGGTTTATATTATATGCTTCTACACCACGTTGCAGTAATTATAGGTTATAATAATTGATATGTACGTTAATTCATGACATAATAATTAAACTTCCCATTAGTACTTTATTTGTTTAATGCAGTGTTAATATATTGCGGTCAATTAATTATTTACTCATTTCACAGGTTGTGGCAGTTTTATTTGTATGTCACAACATTATTTTAATTTTATAAATAGCTATTGAAATGTAATACTGAATGACCTACTTTATAAAAATAGTTTTGTTTCGTTGTCAACAACTAGCAAACCTATCAAAGTTAGGTCGGTAAGTTAGTAACTAAACTATCGATGAAAATAATCTTGCACACAAGTTTCAAAGCTTTTAGATAACTTGTATTTGAAGTTTAGAAGAGCCGTCAAAAGTTTAATTGTTGTAAGATCGTTTTTCGAAAAGATAGCAAAAAAAGATACTTCATTCTGACGTTGCTCTTTTTTCTGACTTCAATAACTGGCTGATACTGTGTATATAATGTTTCGGTTCTTTTTTATTAAGCATTGTAACAGTTCCCTGTTACAATTTATAAAGCGGGACTCATCTCGTAGGCGTGCTGCGTAGCGCTACGTGTTGTAGCCGTGCGACTTAATCGAGGTGCCTCCATGCTGCGCCACATGTGTGACGTAGGCATTAATGGATTACGGACTGCCAGAGTTAGTTCGCTGCCAATTGGAGTCTTTAAGTCATCGACACTAAAGCGTTGTTGGATAAATGTTTGTGTAGTGAATTGTTAGGAATTTAACCTTATGAAGTAAAAGACATTTTGTTTATATTACACTAGCTGTACCCGGCATGCGTTGCAATGCAATTTTTTCTACCTTCTACCTACCTACTACCTAATTTTTTTTTTTTAATTTCCATAAGTATCCTATGTCCGTCTCCTGGCTCTAAGCTACCTCCCCACCAATTTTCAGCCATATCGGTCCAGCCGTTCTTTAGTTATAAATAGTGTAACTAACACGACTTTCTTTTATATATATAGATTTAAATAAGTGTCTATTTACCTCGAAAGTCTCCCTGTGATTTATCTGTTTAGGAAGCGTGTAACAGTGTGAGAATATACCCTCTATGTAATGAGGAATAAACGATTGATGGGCTGTGACGGTGTCATCAACTGTCAACATATTCCCAGAGAGAGCACAACGCCCGAGAATGACACGTGCTTGTGTGTGTTGACATGAATATTTGTACATACATACAAATACAGAACACGAGATACGTTTGTATGAAATGAAAGTTCGCAAAATATACATTTTAAAACCGATTATATTAAAACATTGAGATGCCTGTTCATATGGTAATTATTTAGAATTAAAGTCTTTTTAATAAAAAAAAAACACTTACCGTGTTGCTTTGTCGAAATGAATATGTATGTAAATTTTCAGCTTAATCGGAAACGGGAAAACCGGTCAAAAACTTCTAATACTTTTTTACATAGTTCCAGTACTTAGGTACAGTTTAAGCTAATAAGACCGACTCGTATGGAACCCGACCACGCGAAAACATACATAATAACAGAAAAACAAGTAACATATAACAATAGATATATAGCTCAGTATATCAATTATTATTGTTAAATTGTCTGATGTGCACTCCCGGAACACCAGGAACAAAAATAATTTAACAGTTCATGCTACTCGCCTCCATAGAATAAGCAACTCGTTCATGGGTCAATGTATACGCTTCTACAATAAACTTCCCATGGATGTTCGAAAACTACCCATTAAGATTTTTTTTTTTTTATAAAATCAAAATTATTAACGAAAGGATATTACAACATATCCGATTATTTAAATGATAGAAACGCCTGGGATTGAGCTGCTCGCTTATACAGCTATCGCTTGTGTTTATTTTTCAAGTATTTTTTTCTTGTTTTTTTTTTTGCATGTTGTACATATTTACAAACTGACATGTTTTGTGCTTCTGCATATAATATTTTACGCTTTGACATTCAATAACGTTTATGTTATTATTATTTTTATGTTTTTCTATTTTATTTTAATTTCCTTGCTCTAAGGCGTACCTTGTATCCATTGTAAGTGTAAACATTATGCAGGTATATCATTATAGTTTATATTTATTGATATTATAGTTTATAGTTATTATTAGGTTGGCGATCTGAGTGAGTTGTTGCCCCACATATTTTTATGGTGCCACTGGCGGTATTGTTGTGTACCGGGTTGTGCAGCTCCCTCAAAAATGGTTGAGCTGCATGAGCTATTCGGGGCATGCTTGCCGTCTGCTGGCACAGGCTTGCTCAGATCGATCTGGTTCTTTCTTCCAAAGACCAGTCCAGTAAATACACTGCATTTGTTTACACAAATTTATAAATTTATTATTGTATTATTTGGACTATAAAAGAGACTAAGACCCCTGAGTTTGCTTCGACATTTCTTCTCAGGGTAGTCAGTTAGGAAATGTCGACTTCATCTAGCAGAAGGATTGAAAAAGAGAGAAAATTGGAAGGCATTGTAAAAGTGATTATATAGTCCTACTTACAAGAATAAAATATTTCATTTCATATTTCAAAATATTTCATATTATAAATATAGGGATATACCACTACGTTTGAGTGTTTTTTGCAAGCTGTAGTTTTTTATTATGTTACCTTTAGGTTCAAAAACACTGATTACACAAGCAATACATTGTAAGGGCATGAACTAAACGCTGTAATACTGTAAGTGTGAATTTGAATTCGAATGTTTAATTATCTAGTTTTGTGGTTTACTGTAAAATGTACAGTCAGCAACAAAATTAAATGAACAATATCAGATTTACAAAACAAATAAAGGCAATAAACTTTTATATGATCTGTCTGATCGGATATCACATCATTAGCCTTAACGACCCTTTGTGATAAGGATATTTTGTTTCCTAGCCGCTACATCAATTTATGGACTTTAAATTGTGGTTTTGGTCTCTTCTAAAACTGATTATGTTTATCAATTTTGTTGCTGACTGTACATGTACAGGTACGCGCCACGTATTGTCTGTACATTTGTAGTGAATCTGTAATTTTAACAATTCTCGCAGCAGGTGTGTTTTAAAGCTTATGTTTAAACTTTATAATAACTTTTTAGGGTGGCATCATATTTCACTTTGTTACTTGAGAATAATTATAAATACAAGCAATGAACACGAGTCAGCAATTTTGAAGGTAATTCTTGGGTACTTTTACAAGATTTTGTAAAAGTTAAATGAAATTTACTTTTCTGTGTTCCTTTTACAAAAAGATTTTTTAATGTTTGTTTCAGGCTGGCTAGTTATCGTCGAAAAATTACTTCAAAATTAGGTAGTGTTATTGTAAAAAAAAAAAATGTTATGATTATGTAGAGTACATTATAATAATAGTTACACAACATTTGTGGTATAATTTCGTGTAACCGCATTCAGGTCGTTGTCCGATCTATTTCTATTCGCTTTTTGTCTTATAGTTGGGTGTCTAACGGAGTAGAACTGTTCCAAAGCTACGTAGAATAAGGTACTTTTAGAAATTATTATGATATTTATATGTTCTAATTTAACTAGTATGATTATGTTAATATTTGGTGTATGTAACAAAATATATTCATCATCATCATCCACGTCCCTCGGTTATCCCACTGCCGCCGGGCCTCGTCCATCCTCGTCCATCTTGCTCCGGAGTCCCGAACGACCGACCGCGACGATTCTTTTGTTTTGCCACCACCATTCTATACCTGCCTTATTCCACCTGCCGTCACTTCGTCAGGCCAAGTGTCCTGCCCAGCTCCATGTCAGCCTCGTTATTGCGATCCCGAAAATATATCATCTAGCTGTTATTTTTAAACTTGTGCAGTGGTCTACCAAAAGCTTATAATTTAGTGCCCTCAAAACCCCTTAGCGGTGTAAAACTCGGAACCACAAAGAAGATTTGCGAGCGTCATTCACGTATTTTAGAATTTACGGGGATACAGTAGACGGGTAAGAGTGTAATCCATTGATAACGCTTTTACACTAATTAGCGAGTGAGTGTGGAGCTTAGTGACGTCACTGCTCGCACTAGATTTATGGGTGCCGACGCTGTCAGCTCGTAATCCTGACCAAGTGAGCAGGAGCTGACGTGCCGAGCGAGCGCCTGTTTAACTCTGCTTGTCGCGCTGCTATTGTCAGCTCTTTCGTTAATTGCAAGTTTACAGCGTAACGTGTAGGCCCACATATCCATTTGAAAGCCGAACGTCCTATGAAGTTATAACAAAACGTCACCTTAATATTTTCTTAGAAAGTTTCTGGTTTAAGGATAATAATAATCGTAGGTGTTTGTGGAGGTGTCGGTATTCATCTTTAATTTTCGCCCCGAGTAGGTATAAGTTTTATGGACCGGTGGGCGTGTTCTTATATGTCAGCGGGACATTAAGGCATATATGGATATTTTGTGTCTTGTTTATCTTTGTAGGCACCCCTATATGTGTATATGGTGTTAACAAGCAAGTTTGGTGAACTAAAACACTTAACACCTTACGGTTATTGGTTACCTTTTCATTTTCCTTTTCGTAATCATGTGTAGGCAACTGTGAAATACATAAAAGGAAACAATTTTATGTATGCTGAAATTTTCATTTTTTTCCTTCAAATAAACTTGCTTGAACGATTCCTCTACGTACTGTACTCTATTTGAACACATACGTACTTTATATTAAAAAATTGAACAGAGTAGATTTGCACATGGAACATCCGTGGCAAAATGGGTTTAGTCTAGAAACAAAAAGCGTAAGAATTCATGAGGTAGTTTTTCACGCGTACGTTGTAACGGTAAGTGAAGAGAAATATATTATTACTTTTACTGGCGTTACGTGATGGTAGAGTTACATCACTGTAAATGTAACAGTTCTCTCTAGAATTCTATTCTAGACCAGCTCTAGGTCCAATAATATTTCGTATCTAACATTTAGTACCTACCATTTAGAAACGAGAGCGATAACAAATTACGGGTTATTGTAGAAAACGAATACATAGCTGAGAGAAATAAGAATTATATTAGAATTCTCACAGTACGTACATACATTGTGTACTCGTAAGTAGTGATCTTCTTTGAATAAGTAATATGGTAATTCAGAGACTATTAGGTCTCTTAGTACTTGAAAGCTGTAATTTGACATGGGTATACCCACATATTAATCACGTCGGATTGTTGACTACGGGGCCTCAATCAATTATCAGCGTTCAGCCCAAAACAAAACACATCCTAATTTTAAGGAGTAGATATATTTATCAAAGACGAAAAGATTCGTTAAAAGTATTTTCCTTATTATAATAATGATTTAGGGAAATAACAAGCACAAACGGAACCTGAGTACTAATATTGTTACTCTTTATTTGAATTTGTCTTGTACAAATTGCCATGGACTTCAAATGGCGGAGACGCGTTGCGGTGCTGTCGAGCGAAAATGATTTCATTATTTCAAGGACACTTCAAGGCACGAAAGTCCTCGACGTAGTGTCTTGCAGGGGTTTTATTGGCACAATTTCTCGTTCATCTATCTAAAACAATACCATTTCGTGGCAGCAATCAATCTTTGTAAAGCAGATTGTATCTACCGTATTCATTAAACTCTTCTTAAGTTTATCAAGCAGGCTAACAGAAACGTTTTCTTTTTATTATTATCCTGTTTTGTTTTCGGCGCCTACAACGACATTTTATAGCTATTTTAACTTTTTACGGGCTACGTGAACTTGCTTATAATGAGTTATGGTGTTAAGGAAAACACTTGAAAAACATTAAAAGTACGGCACGGGTAAATTATTTTTTGATGTCGCCATTTTTGCTGTGAAAGTTTGTGTAATAATTTAAATTGTCAGTTTTGCTTCCTATCAACGATTGATGGTCGTTGTCGGAGGAAATATGGGACAGCGAGTTCGAATAGTTCAGTATAACATATGGTGCTCGATCCCCTTTGTTATACTGCGCAAGACAAACAAGTGAATAATGAACCTGTGTTGGAGCAACAATATCTTTTTAAAACGTTGACGTGCATTCAATGGTTTTATGGCAAAACGCCTGTTTCATTTTAGAGGCAAAATGTGCGCGTAGACTTATTTGCTATTGATTTGAAAAGTGTTTGTACTGTAAACAAAGGTTACCTAGATTTAAAATGAATAGAAAACCCTGACAATCTAGACAAAATATGTTCCATTGTCCTACTTACAATGTTTCTAAACGTCATTCAAAATAATTTTAAACATTGCAATAAATTTAGTGTTTATAATTGCGTTTAAGGTTAGCTATTAGCACAGTTAATAGGTAACTAACTATCTGTGCTAAATAAAAGAAATATTATTAAGTTCACAAAAACCGTAGCCGTTTCTTTAATTAGTTACTTAGGATATCTGCTTGCGTAATACAATTTGCAGTTTTCCAGCTCTTAGCATGATTACAAAAACTTGGCTATCGTGGTTGTTAGCACAGCGTCCCTCTAAACTAATAACGTTTTTATTCATTTCATGCTTTTTAAGGGAAGCGGATTTTATGTACATACCCCCTACCTAGTTAGCTATTGAAGGCCTTTCGTGCCAGTTTAACATAATTTTTATGGACCTAAAAAAATTAAAATATTTATTTTATTATTGCTCTATATAATTTTTTGTGCTTTATAATTATAATTTTACTAAGGTTTCAATCTAATTAACACTACGGTATTCAAATCCACGCCGCCGGGATGAATGCTTTTAGTATTTAGCAACTAAATATTTCATATTAAAAATTGTGTACTGAAAATCCCAATTATATTGTTCAAATATCTTTGTTCTGGATGACAAAGTACCTAAAGAAACGTTTACACAAGCCAGCAATATGTTATTAATTGCCAGTATATCTAGTAAACTCTATCCCACCAAAAACATTCAATGTAAAAAAAAGCCAAGTCTCTCTATGCAATTCTTCCATCGTAAAAAGTTTTGAGATCGCATAGGAGCCAAGTCCTGTTCAACTTAATTTGTAATAATAAATCAATATTTTGTGATTATATCAATAGTTTTGTTTACATTACAATAATAGTGACTTGGCCATGAGCACAAGTTAAAGTCGTTTGCTCCTTGTAATTACGTGCAAATACCGTTGTATTTATATATTATATATATATTATGGACATGATTTTGTAACTGATTGGAATTTGCGCCATAGTGCGTGTGCAGTTCACTGATCTTAGATGATACCGACTGTCGGTTAAGGTGTCCTGATATTATTTATTATTTACTTGCAACTCCTCCAAATATGCCGTTTTATATTTGTATCTTATTGTGCTCATGGCCAAGTCACTATTATTGTAATGTAAACAAAACTATTGATATAATCACAAAATATTGATTTATTATTACAAATTAAGTTGAACAGGACTTGGCTCCTATGCGATCTCAAAACTTTTTACGATGGAAGAATTGCATAGAGAGACTTGGCTTTTTTTTACATTGAATGTTTTTGGTGGGATCTCATTTATTTTTTGTAGGTCTCTTTCTTTTCTTTTTATAAATAAACAAAATTGCTATAAAAAATATTTGCTTTTTGTACATAAACAAAGAACAAAGTTAACAATGCAGTCAAAATTCATATACCATGTTCTTGTAAAACCGCAAATATAAATTTGTTTCATATTTACTAAGGTATATAATTTATTACCGTTTTTATAATTTTCCCTTTACATGTAGCTAAAAACCTATCATGGTGCCAAATTTGAAGGTTCTAAGTTTGCTAGAAGTACCTTAGATTTTTGATGATCGGTCAGTGAGTGAGTCAGTGAGTGACAAAATGGTGAAACTTTGATCGCTCATAACTCGTAAACTATTGGTTCAAATGTCATGTAATTTTGAGGCTGAGCTTGTTTTAATACTTACTCTAGGTCATCGAAAACCTAAACCCCTAGCTTTGTCCGTATCGATGATACAGGGGGGGTGAAATAGCCGCGAAACGCTTCGAGAAAAGAATGGTACGGCCGTGCCCGTTTTGCTCGAGACTTGGCTGGGGCACTGCCGTGCCCCCAGATTATCAAAGTAATAATAACAAATGTTTACGAGAAACAAAAAAGGGTCATCAGAATCGGCAACTTACTATTTGTGGAAGTAAATGAACAGGAAATCTTGCAATTTGTTTTTGAACATTTTTGCACGAAGTTAATTACTTGGGTACCCAAATGATACTTTTTAATTGTATGTTTCATTGATTTTAGACTTAATTATAGTTATGATTTTGACGTCGTTTTAGGTGTCTGAACATTGATGATCTAAATGAGTTGTGCATTCGTAGGTACAAAGCAACTAATTGACGTTCAGGGGTAACAATCAACACTGGCACATCCTCAAGCACACAAATTAAAATGCATGAAACGGCCAATAATGAGTAGATAGAAAAGACCTACTCACTTGTCACTATGTATATTAATACTAGCTGTGCCCGTGTACGTTATTAGTTTACTAGCTTTTATCTCCAACTTTGTCGGTGTTTATTTTGATATTAGATTCAGGTATAAAAAGAATGTTCTTTATGAGAATATTATTACTGGTATAAGAATAACTCAAACTATTCGCAACTTCGTCAGTTTTCATAGTGTATTTCTTCAGTATTAGGTTAATGTTCAGAAATGTGCTGAGGTACGATTTATGAGGTACCTTCTACATAACATAAAAATGCGAAAGTAACGTATCATGTCTGTCTGATTTTGCGACCAATTTTCATCACATTTTGTATGGATATCAGGTATGAAGTCAGCTAAAATTCAAAGAAAGGACATAGAGACCGTTGTGCTATAAAAGTAACTTAATACAAGTTCAAGGGTATAAGGCAATTTTCACGGTGTAGAAACAATAGCTCGTGCAGGCGTGCCGAGGTGTCATAAACAAGGATAGTAAACTGCTGAAAAATGAATTAAAAAATATGAGTAGTTACGAGTGGAGATAGGAACGGGAATACAATGCATATAGGTCAAACACATACCACTCTTTTAGGCTTGGCTATAGTCTAATCAAATGAACTGCGATGCCTGCCATCTTGATTCAAATAAGCAAATAATTTAAATACCGCTTTTAATTTAAATAAATTGTATGCGTTGTGTGGTTGGAGTTCTACATATAACTTGAACTATACAACGCGTAAAATTATGGAAGCAGCATTATGAAATAATTTCTACTAAATAACTCTCATAAAAAGAAATTAGACCAATCTCAAATAACAGTGTTTATTTACATTGTGTTTATTACAAAATTATAACAAACGTAACATCTATGTACAAGTCTATTGGTAGGAACATCAGAAAATCTGAACTCAAATTTTTAATGTCCTTTCTTGAAGCCCCAATGTTTGTGGTCTTCATGTCCGCCCTTCTTGCCGTGGTCATGGTGGTGGTGGTGGTGTTCGTGGTGACTGCCCTCATCGTGGTGACCCTTGTGGTCATGGTGGTGGCCACCCTTCTCATGGTGGCCCTTCTTGCCGTGGTGGTGTTCATGATGGCCATGATGTTTGTGTCCCTTGTCAAAGTGTCCGCCCTTCTTGTGTCCGTGCTCGTGATGGTGGCCGCCGTGCCCTTCATGGAACCCTTTTTCACCGTGCTTATGGTGGAAATGTTTGTCTTTCTTGAATTCGTCTAACTTGTGAACACCATGATGTCCCTTAGTGGAGTGACCTTTATGGAAGTGTCCTTTTTCTTCGAAGCCGTGTCCTTTTTCACCCTTTTCGCCGTGGTGGTGTTCGTGGTGATGGCCTTCATCGTGGTGATGGTGCTTCTTATGTCCACCTTTTTCACCGTGGTGTCCTTTGTGCCCTTCGTGGTGGTGGTGACCCTTTTTGCCATGCTCATGGTGGTGATGGCCCTTGTATCCTTTGTGTCCCTTTCCGCCATGTTCGTGATGATGATGAGCATGATGCTCCTTGCCGCCACCCTTCTCGTGGTGGTGGCCGGTGGCAGCTGCCTCCAGGTCGGCGTCGCGCTTCTCGCGCAGGTCTCGCGCCTGCGCCAGCGCCACCAGCGCCAGCGCCGCACAGCTCAGTAGGAGCGCGGTCCTCATGGTTGTTGTGTTTGTTGCGGGTCGTGATGAGATGTGGTACGTGTCACTGCCACGACTACGTTTTATAGATACTGTGGCTCTGGTTTTCTTGTACCCGTATTAGGCAATTATTGCAACGCCTCGGGTTTGCACTTACTTTATTATCAAGGTCAATCGCCCTGGCGCTGGGTGAACACCGATTTGAATTTTTACTGCTGTGTCTATCAGTAACAGCTGTAACAACTATTGTTAGTGATAATTCATACAGATAAAAAACACCTTTTTGTAATTGGAAACACCAACAATTTCGACTTCAGGTTCAAAGCCTATATAATGTGTCATGCTACAGACAGGACTCACACACAGAAAAAGGGATAAATATGATCTACGTGAAGCAATCATAGCAGGACCTTAAGAACCCGTGAGAGGCCTATGATCGGTATTGTTGCATTGTTTTACTAAATTTGTTTTTGTTAAGTACTAAGCAAACTGCCACTAAGTTAATGATTGTTGGATTGATCGCAATTGCGCCTATGTGTTATCAACACTCAGCTTTAATTTATCTATAGGTATGTACTTAATTGTCTTTTGCCTATATACGCGTCACGCTTGTATAAATAAATAAATAATAATATAAATAAATGCGGACAACATCACATACATTGTTCTGAACCCAAAGTAAGTTGCTAAAGCACTTGTGTTATGGAATTCAGATACAACGAAGGTACCACAAACACCCAGACCCGAGACAATGTAGAAATGTGATTTTCTACATTGACCCGTCCGGGGATCGAACCCGGGACCTCAGAGCTAGCGACACCTTGAAACCGGTGCGTACGCCACTCGACCACGGAGGTCGTCAAATCGCTTGATTGTGACGTACACAACCGTGACGCAGCACATTCTCTGCACAGATCACTACACACCTACTTAATTAGCAAAAATAATTCGGTACCTTTAGACACAATCAGTTACAGTCCGCAACGCCTGGTTACATGCTTTTCAGGAATTAAAAGAGTATATTAAAATAAGTACCGATGAAGAATCAATACAGTGGGAAGTGCTAAGCAGGTAACAGCTGCGACATGACCTGATCTAACCTCTAGTGGAAATTGTCTATTTGATAGGATAACGAAATAAGTATCCTATTTACATCTGTGTACCTGAAATGTAATTGTTTTTTAATGTGCTCCATCTCACGACTCGCGTTTTGTTTCCGCATTTCTTGCTCCGTAATCTAATCTTTTTAGCTAAAATAGATGGAAGAGTGTTTCCTAAAATTACCTTTTTTATTTCAGCATTTTCTTGTTCCGTGAGATACATTGTAATTATAAGATTAGATCATAAACTTTAGATGTATTCTTCGACAGCGAAGCTTTTCATATAATTGCAAAATTTTATAATTTGGGAATTTTATATTATTATATAAATCTCTCGAGAATACACATCACATTTTAGGATCCATTCCATTGTTAACCAGGATCCCTTATAGTTCTCGACATATCTGTCTTTTAATTCAATCACGGCTTAGCTCAGGCACTATAAGTACATAGCAAAATTGAGTATTTTAGCATAGGAGCACGCTGATATAGCAGGAAAATTCCTATATAGAAGTATAGGAATTTTCCTATAGTAGTATAGTATACCTATAGATTTTTGTTAATCTTGTGTCGTTGGATAGTTTGTCTAATTTCAATTGTGAAATATTAAGCTTCAGGGTGTAAAAGAGCCTATAATTTTTTTACGGTGATACGGAACCTTACACCGTACGTTGCTCTACACGCCTAGACCAGCTTTTGTAATTTAAATAATCATCATGGAATCATGATCATGGAATTATCTCACGTTTATTAGCAGAAGCTAATTGTTATACACGTATTACATTGCCCTATCATACCGACTGCTTTAAAAAGTTTCAACTAATACCCCTTGGACAGATTTATGATGATAGATGACATCTTTTTAAGCCGGTTCTACGAACTGATTTTGTTAAGGGTTGCTTTAAAAATAAACATTATAAACTGAATATTTTAGGTAGGTAGGTATATGACTCAATATTCTAAATCTCTTCTAATTCTAAATCCTAGACTAGTGTATTTAAGAAATATTAAATAATTACTTTCGTTGTTTACTTGCATTTTTTTCAGCGCGTCCGTACGGCACAAATGAGGTCAATTGAGGTCAACTCTGTGTTTTGCAATAAATATCCTGCACCAGGACACCGAGAGTACATGTATGAATAGGTCATACACGTACACTTAATGTGGTACACTTAATGTGGTACACTGAGTGTGTGGTACACTTAGCATAATAAAGCTTTTATCAGATTTACATATTACAAAACAATTACCCCCTGCACGTTTGTCTGTCTGAACGCAATTAGCTTAAAAATCACCAGACGGATTTTCATATGGTTTTCACCAATAGATAGTGTTTCAAGAGGAAGATTTGTGTACATTGTTAGTCTTTTGTATACCCGTGCGAAGCCGGGGGGGGTCGTAAGTGATGTGAGTATATTATATTTAGTCGTTTATTACTTCACATGAGTTTCAATACACCAAAATAAGAATATTTAGAAATTATTCACTTAATTGATTCTATGGACTAGTTAGACTGATAAGGTAGAGATTATTGCGCACTGACCTTTCATTAACGTTAATTTGTAAATTAACGAAGTTATTAGTTTACCTTTATTTAGGTTTCGGCTCGTCTATTAACTGATTTTTTCACTGCGTCTGTGTAAATGGTGTCGGATTTTTGATTAATTCTTAATGTAAACATTTTATATACTAGAAATTTGTGCCCATAAGCGAAAAAAGGCAGTGATGTAATTTAAGCTTGTAAAACTTATTCAGTAAGAAATATGGTTTTTCATCTTGATAAACAAATCAAGAAAACCAAATGGCACTTGATAGGAATTGAAAATAGTTATTACTGAAAACAAAAGCACTATCTTGAAAAATAACCCATACATTTATGGATTTGGTTAATCTTTTATGTTATAAGGTTACGAGTAACGAGCTTGATGTTTGCGGAACCTTATTAAAACATTGTTTATAAGATCATTAGGTGTTACATATTTGTCATTACGTTGTTTTACGTCTTTATACTCAGAACTAGAATTTATGCTTTATAATAACAAACATAACGCTAATATTGTGAAAGAACAAAATTTCGATTTGTTTGGATGTGTGTGAGCACTGTTTGTTTGTGAAAGTAATCAGAAATGTTGGCGCTTGTACGCATTGTCGGTACATATCCCATTACACAATGAAATAATAAAAAAGTTAAGGGTTATATTGTAGAAAATTTAATTCTTTTTCGTAAAAATGTAACAAAACTTATCTTTAGCAACATGTCAACAAATAACAATTGAGGTACATTGAGCAGCAGTTTAGTGACCCTTCTTATGGCCCCAGTGCTTGTGGTGTTCGTGACCTCCTTTCTTGTCGTGGTCATGGTGATGGTGGTGGTGTTCGTGGTGTCCGCCCTCACCGTGGTGGCCCTTGTGCTCGTGGTGATGGCCTCCCTTCTCGTGGTGGCCCTTCTTGCCGTGGTGATGTTCGTGGTGGCCGCCGTGCTTGTGTCCCTTGTGGAAGTGTCCGCCCTTCTTGTATTCGCCCTCGTGGTGGTGTCCGCCGTGGTGTTCGTGGAAGCCCTTGTCGCCGTGGTGGTCGTGGAAGTGCTTGTCCTTCTTGAACTCGTCATGTTTCTCAACGCCGTGGTGTCCCTTGGTGTCGTGGCCCTTGTGCCAGTGTCCGTGCTCCTCGTGGCCATGCCCGTGCTCGCCCTTCTCGCCGTGGTGGTGATGGTGGTGGTATCCATCGTCGTGGTGATGGTGTTTCTTGTGTCCGCCATGCTCGCCGTGGTGTCCCTTATGTCCTTCGTGGTGGTGGTGGCCATGTTTTCCATGGTGGTGTTCATGGTGGCCCTTGTGGCCCTTGTGGTGTTCGCCGCCGTGGTCATGGTGGTGGTGTCCGTGATGCTCGTGACCGCCTCCCTTGTCCCAGTGGTGTCCTGACGCGGCGACCTCGAGGTCGGCTTCCCGTTTCTCTCGGATCTCTCTGGCAGAGCTGAGGGCAGCTATGGCCAGAAGCCCACAAGCCACCAGAAGGCTTCTTCTCATGTTTGGTTTGTTGTTGTAACTGTTGTTGAATGATATCAATCCATCGTTGCAATTTATTTTATATACTAAACGGTAGCAGCGGTTAGGTAAGTTTTACTTGTCCGATAGTGTCAAGGTTGCTGCAGGTAACTAGACGGAGATTTCCACTTCCTTCCATGTGACAATGTTTAGTTTACTATGAGATAATATCAGAACTAATATTGTTTCATATTCGAGATGTTTATTCTTGAAAGTAGACATATTTTGCATTATCTTTTTGGAGAAATCTAAAACATTCGGCTCTACCATTCAGTACCGTATAGTATATTCTGGATATTTGTGTAGATTCTTACCTTATGGGAATGACTTTTATACGTGTACATATACCACATCTAAAACCCTATTTAATGGATATAACTCTAGCATAGGCTCACTCCGCAATTGCTGCAAATAAATCAGAATACCGTTTTCATGAACATGTATTTTACGTCGATGTGTAGAGTAAGCAAACTTGCCAAATTCTTTGTGTGGTATCGTCAGCACGAAGTCTTATCTCGTTTGCCAAATGACTGACATATCGTTAATAATTACATTGAAAATGATAAATGAGCTTGATACCCGGTATTTCTGTGCCTCTAACTTATTTTCCATGTTCGCGTTCGTATTCACTGCTCCCTGTGATTTATCTTTGTTCTGCGACGATTTTCGATGTCTGGAAGTTGCTACCATTAGGCGCATAATTATATTAGCATTTTCTTTTTAAGTAACGTTCGTATTGTTTGAGTTAGGAATCACTTTTCAGTTCATATTATTTATAAGTAGAGATGGATGTAGAATACGTTTAGATGAACTTGATTTCGTTGTAAATAAATGTTATTTACTCGTATAATGAGAAACCTTAAAATGATTCGTTACTAAAATGACTTTTATTGTTAATTATTCGCTTAGCACTTAAGTATATCAATTACAAATTATTCAAATGGCACATAATAAATGGTCGGTTGGTTGCGCAACAGGCTATGACTGCACGGCTCTCGTGTGCGGCAGCGTTCTGAATGTGTAGCGCTGGCATTCACATTAGTGCAGGCACTGTGTTATATTGAATATTTGGTTGCATTACAGCCCGCTGACTTCGCTTTACACCAAAACATTACTTATTTAGCTTAGTAATTGAATACTAGTGTTTATTTACTGAAAGATATTTGCATTTCACTGGATCTCCATTATTTCTTTTTGCGCATTCATCATTGCAATTATCATCATCAACTTTTATCCGCAGGTTGCTGACCCTAGGCTAGGTTACTTATTATTTTTATAAATTCATTGAGAAAACACATTTCAAAATTAATAAATTGGGTTAAAAATGTACTAGTACATTGTTTAGTCATGTATTTATTTCACATGTTAGAAATAATACGGTCCCGAAAAAGAACCAGAGTATTTCATAATTAATTCAATGTTTTTATATTTAATAATTTCAACATGTACGTAGACTTCGTATTATTAGAAACTAAAAGAAAATATAATGCTTGACATATCAATAATTAAACCTATATATTAGGACTGCTATGTGAGTGGGTTGTCCGTAGGAATGTCATATCTTTCCAACCCCGCCGGCTCAAGAAAAGAATGCTTATGGAACGGGTTTCTGCCTAAATTAATTTAAGTTTCTGATAAAACATTGTGTTCATATTGCATGGAACATTCATTATTATGAGATGTTCATTTTTGTGGTATTAGACTGTAATATGTACATTTTCTGCGTAAAAGCAATTAATATTTCGCTGTATGAAAATTAAATATCTTTATAAGGTTTGCTTAATAATATTGATATTACTATTTTATGTAAAGGGATGGATAAATCACTGTCAAATTGTAGTTTTCAGTCCTTTCGTACAGTTTTCTCAGAAGTCTCTTGTTAGTCATTTTGCCGTGTGTTTGTTAACCTGCATCTCTTCATAACGTGTTAGAGAACACCCTGTTTGTGTCTCTAGCAATTAATTTTAATTGTCCATAATGTATCCTTCGCCCTCGACAGTTCTCTTCCTGGTAATATATATATTATACAACGTGATGTTTATTTGTTTTACTTTACTTAAATTCAAGCTTCATCAGTATATGATTTTATGGATGAAGCTTTTATATGAAACAAGCTTAGATCTAATACTAGAAGCGCCAGATGTGCGTCTACGGTTTTTGTTTTTAATTTAGCATATGATTTCTGACAGATCTTCATTCTGTGTTACTAATAACAAAAATAAGGATTCCTTTAATTCACGTGGAAAAAAATATTTAGTCTTTATTATTTATTTTAATGTTCCTTGCCCCTGTAGACAAACTTATGTTTATAACACGTAACTTGGTTTCAAAATAACTTGTTGTACCTACGTTGTGTCTTGATACGAACATTTTAACTAAGTAGAAGTAAAGAACGTCGATATTTATGGAGATAAACATTATCTTATACTTTTTAAAGTCAGAATTTTGAATATTATTTTTGTTCCTTTGAATCGCTAAACTTAATCTAGGTTAGTCGAGATAATCGCGCTTGAGCATAGAATAGAGAGAAAACAATGTTTAGATTTGTTGTTTTATGTAATTCTGCTTTCCATTATAATACAAACAAACATTCGTGTGATAAGAACAAAATGCCTATACACGTGTACATACACAGGCCGACTTTATTTCGTGGACCACCTCTATTAGAGCTTAGTTATTACAGCGGAAATATTATTTTTTAATAACTAATTATTGGTTGTCATAATTATGTTCATACAGTTGTTTAGATCTATTAATTGGTTTCAGATTATTTAAGGTCCTTTTTATTCAGTAAGCTAAGTTTATTTACACTATTTAACTATATAACAGAAGTCCGACATGTGTTTTCATATTTTACTGCACACTACTCTAATTATGAAGAGCAAATATGATTGCGGGTTCTTTGACATTTGTGCGAATTTCTGACTTCTGTTTTTACAAGCTGTCTCATAAATGGTACATTGCCTGACGTTAGCTCAGAAATAACATGTATTTTTGCTAGTCTGCATTTACTGTACAGTAGATGTGACGTTAGATTAAAAATATAACGAATATTTTTTTTGTACTTATGTCTAGTGTAGGAAGCATGACATATATATTTGGGTAGAAAAACTAATGAGTAGTTTTGAGTAAAGTTAGATTGGAAGCTATCTACGCCTAACTCAGCGGAAGATGAGCTCACGCCATTGTAACACACTGTAGCAATATAAAAGTGTTTAGTTACCGCAAAGAAAATAGTTTTTAGTAGACAGGCACTACGGTGAGGACACTGGATTAGGTATTCAGTGGGGATTTTACCCGCCGACGTGTCTCGCGAGTGCCGCAATGTTAGTTTTATAAAGCCGTGGATAATAAAGTTAAACCTAAATGTTTATCTTATTTTATTTATAAAATAGGTTGAATTTAGTTTTACCTACGACCAGTATGCGTCTTAAACTGTATCAGGAAAAATATTAATTTGTTTAATACTTACTTATTTGAAGACATAATATGTTGCTTATTTACTGTTTCTTGGGAATCACTTATAATAAGCAGAACTAGTTAGATATCGTAACTAACAGTGTGTTAGGGTACTTAGAGTACCCTGGTAGAAACAAGACACGATAATTTCACATAAATAAAAGAAGTGATTGTAGCTAATAATTAATATTTATTCGAGTATCACAAAGTATCAACAATAACAAAAAGCCTCATTTCATAATTTAATCAATGCGTATAATTTAATTTATTTATGGCCTTTACTAAAGCCCCAGCCCTTGTGGGCTTCATGGCCGCCCTTGCTACCGTGTCCGTCGTGGTGCCCCCAGTACTCCTCGCCGGCGCCCTCGCCGTGGTGGCCCTTGTGCTCGTGGTGGTGGCCTCCCTTCTCAAAGGACCCCTTGTTACCGTGCTCGTGCTCATGGAAGCTTCCAGCCTTGTGGCCCTTGTCGAAGTGGCCACCCTCTTTGAACCCTTCTTCGTGGTGATGTCCACCGTATCCTTCTTCAAAGCCAGACTCACCATGCTTGTCGTGGAAGTGCTTGTCTTTCTTGAATTCGTCTATCTTGTGAATACCATGATGTCCTTTCGTGGAGTGACCTTTGTGGAAGTGTCCTTTCTCTTCGAATCCGTGGCCCTTCTCTCCTTTCTCGCCGTGTTCATGTTCGTCGTAGTAGCCGTCGTCATGATGATGGTGTTTCTTGTGTCCTCCGTTCTCGTCGTAGTGGCCCTTGTGCCCTTCGTGGTGGGAATGGCCCTTCTTGCCGTGTTCGTGTTCATGGTGACCCTTGTACCCCTTCTCGCCGTGTCCGCCGTGCTCGTGATGATGGTCTCCATGGTGTTCGTCGCCACCACCCTTCTCCCACTTGTGTGAGGCAGCTTCTTCTAGATCGACGTCTCTTCTGAAGCGCACATCCCTCGCACACACGGCGACTACCAGCCCCACTAAACAAACTGCGACGGTAGCTCTCATCCTGTTCTGGTCTCCCGGTTCTGTTGGGCAATGATTGCCAAGTGATACCTGTTACGGTTTTCTATTAGCTTATATAGTATTGCCAATAATATTGTTGACGTTAATTTTAATGTCAGGGTAATGAATGACGGTCACAGGTACGCGTTTGACCTGAATTACATTTTTAAATAATAGATTCTGTATTGGTACTGGTGTCAGTATTTGATTTAACTGTAACTAAGTAATTGAACATGAGTTTTTTATTACTCGTAATATAATTAGGTTTTTGAAATGATTTTATTTACTGGTATTTCAAATTCAGTGCAACTGCCACGGTTTTCTAGGTATTACTAAATATTTACAAAATACGATAAGTAAACATTATTTTGGATAAACTACGATGTATAATTTCGTTACTTTTTATTACTTTATACTATACATATTCGCCTACTTGTGATGTTGTAAAGTTGAGCTGCTATATGATCGATATGTCTGAAAGGCATTTAGTATTACGTTATAAAAGAAAATAAAAGTACCTATTTAACTTATAAATAAACTATGTTTGTTTAAACATTTACCATACTTGTAGAGCTTTCATTGAATTATTACTAATATACGACGTATCGGGATTTTTGCAAGTGACCAGCTACTGAGAAAAGTTTTGAACCTAACATCTGTTGGTCGTATGTCCCTACATACAACTAACCCTTTGTCGGATAGACCAGCCAGTTTATCCGAACATTTTGGTGTAAAGGCCGGACACCCTTATTTTTTTATTTTAGTAGGTATTTGTAACACGACCACTTAAAAAGTTGTCGTGTTACAATGTCTTTTTATCGTTTACAACAAAATCTTCTTCAATGAGGGCTAAAGCGTGTGAATTCGCCGCTAGAGGCGCTAGTGTAGCGTGAGGTCTCCAAAATGTCACTTGTCACTTTAATGGGTGGGCTGCGCGGTTTTATTTATTTCATTTAAGTTTAATTTTGAGGTATTACAAAATATTTAATTTAAAACATCCTTATTATGGCAAATACGAGTTACGGGTCAATGAATGTCAATGCTTTAAAAGTGGAACTAAGAAAAAGAGGTGCAAAGTTAAGCGGACTGAAAGAACAGCTAATTCAGAGGTTTGTTTACTGTTTACAAACAAAATATTTTGTCAAAATTAAGCTTCTTTACCGAGTTTACAGCTATGTTTTTCATTTTTTACTGACTTTAGATCTTTAGATCAGGACCTCACTCGCCAGTGGCGCCAACTGGTGAGCACAAAAACGGTAGCCCTCATTCTGATGAAACACCAATAAACGGTAAAAGCTTGACTAAAGCCGGCATTCAAATACCGTCAATTTCGCCGAAAACATCCGGACGTTTGGAAACCCTATTCGCGACGGAGGATACAATGATCAAATTATGTTACAAAAGCTAGTTTAAAGGCAAATAATCTCCAACGGTGATCATTTATCACAAGGAATTTGGAAGCTTTGTCTATTGCATAAATACAAATTTGAAAATAGAATAGGAAAGAATGGTAAACGACAGAAATATGGAAATATCCATATCCATACTAACATTATTAATGCGAAAAAAAAACCACTTAACCATCTGGATGAAACTCCGTATAAGGTAAGCTTATATCCTGAAAAGACGTAGGATAGTTTTCGCTGCGGTAGCTGACGGAGCAACAGCTACTTCTTTAGGAAGTATCATAACAAGCATGTACTTAATTCCATAATTAGTAGGAAATTTTATCATGAATGAAATTAGTTATACTTGATACGGGTACATTTTGTGGTGTAATAAAATTATATCGCACTAATCTAACTAAAATTATATTTACACTAGAACCGGCAAAGTTTCGAGTCCCACTGGCCCGCAGCCGTCGTGACAAATTAGTCCCAGTGTAATTATTGTGATGAGCGCCGACTTAATTATTCATCTTTCTTGTCTTTTTGGGTCAGCATTCAGTTTAATATAGTTACAAATTAATATTTTTATACGAAGAGACTGGCATCTGACAGTGTGATCACAAGACTTGACTCTAGTACCTATATATATAAAAAATATTCAGTAAATGCAAGATGTTTTTATTTAAATTCATGTGAGTGGAAAAATCCAAATCTTTAAATAAGATTCGATTCGTTTTCTACACTGTTTCGGGTCTGTTTGTGGTACCTTTCTTGTACCTGAATTCCATAACAAGACATTTTTTTTTAATATTGTCCCCATCATAAGTTACCATCCTTTAAAAATAGTGGGTTTCACTGAACTGGCGTAACTTAATCATTTTATATGCTAGCAACACAGATACATCAAAACGATTAGAAGTCATGTAGGTACCTATTACGGTTACCAAGCCAAAGCCGTATAAACTACCATCGAACAAGCGACGACGGAGTACAAACTTATAATACAATTTGGACTTTGAGCCAATCTGTCACGCACTCGGGCCATGGAATAAATTAATGTGCTGTGTGTACATTTTGCTTCCATTTTCCCTTGTCGGGGTACAACAAAAATAGACGTAGTAGCCCATCTTCGATAATGTTTTCTAGAGAATAAAGTTATCATGTATTGATACAGTTGTAAGGATTTTCCTTTTAGACTTAAGCTTACTTTAAAAACTCGTATACCATACACTGCCTTTGAAGATGTGTTTTACTGAAACGCACAGTGAAATTCCACAGCAAAATGACTGCACACATATCTGTTTGACTAAAGTGTAAAACTCGTAGCATTGATGAGCTGTCAGAAGTCGCGACCGTTTTCACTAGAGTCAAGGGCGTCGCCAGTCAAGGCCACGTTGCGCAGCGGTCGCCCTCATTTTTTTTATCTTTTTGTCTAAATCATTTTCTTCTTATCGATTTCTTTCGTCATCGTTTCCGGTCGGTTGCGCACGCGTCGCGAGCGCGCAGCTGACAAATAGTGTTGCACAGCCAAACAATTGACGTCTGTCTGCGACATTGAGAAAATTTAATTAAGTTTAATTTATTATAGTATTCAATAAATCTTAACCACAGAATGAAAACATGAAGCAAGATATATTCAGTTGTTCCCTGGCTGAGGTTTGAACCGCATCCAATTAAGTAGATATTTTGTTTATTAGTGTATAGTAGAACATAATTTTAATATATTGGGTTTGCATTTATTCATAATAGTAATAACATTGTTAAAATACATATAAATCTAGTTGAGTTGAATTTTGTTGGGCTTAAACATCGTAAGTACAAATTAATGTTGTTCCCGGAATAGTTAAATGTAAGTTTATCCCGCTACATATCTGTTGCCTGATAGGGCTGTCTGTACAGGAAACAAGAAAAAACGAAAGAAAGAAATTTATTTCACAGTCGTGCACCGAATCTTAATGTGAATGGTTGAAGTGTCTTGTCCGAAACAAAGCCCAGTCGGGCATTTCGGAATATGTACTGTGAGTACACACAGTCGTTTAAGGAGTTTTATGTGCACTGCGATGTGTAAATCTAGTGCATAACTATAGGTGGTTTTTATTTGTGGCAACATGACTGTACATACAAAGTTTGCTGGATCTTCATAAAAAAAACTGATCGTTATAAATATATTTAAAAGATACCACACCACAATTTGCTCTTTTACCAAGTAATTTTTCTATAAAGAACCGTAACGAATTTGAAACTGACTGAGTATTTTATATGCAATATTTACGACGTATAAACAGATACCAAAAGATTGTTAGTATAGACGTAGCATCCAAACTAATTACATCGTAGTCTGCGTAATCTGAGTGTGGGCTAAACCGAACCCGGCGTGGTATTAATCCCAGCAGTGGGACACTTCCAATGTGTGGCAACAGGCGGGTGTCGGCTACTTTATTACGTCACATTATGTATGGATTGTACTCGTACGGTGGACACTGGACGCAGGATGTGTCGTAATTCTATTCAAGCGACTGACCATCCTACTTTGTTGATTACACGTGGAGTTTTGAATGAATGTGGATATTCGATATTCCATTTATATTATTAGAGCGTTTCTTATTTATTTATGTAGTATACGGTTTACTCACGCGCATATCTTCGGGATTCGCTGACTAAGTTCAGACTCAAACGGAGTCTATTATAGTCTATCCATGAGCTGAGGTAAATTCACCTGTTTCCTTATTTGTTTAAAACAAATAATTATGAAATACAATTTTTATCTGGATTAGTACGGGAACGGGAAATACGCGGATGAAACCGAGGGACGCAGATGGTAACACAAAAACAATGTTAATATGACCAAAGGTTACCACGGACAGGGGGTTTGGAAGTTTAGGGGCGAGAAATGACAGCCATTTTATTTATTTACTTAATAAATGGTGTTCACGCGCAACATATTATGTTATAGTAAGAGTAAGAAAAAAAACAGATGTGTACAACTGCATCGTTTGAAAAGCTAGCGCCTTGTACCTTCCACTCCGAGTGATTCGATCATTTTTTTAATTTTATGAAATTCAGTGATGTCTATTTTTACGTCCCGTAAAATGTAAATGCTAATATAAAAAAAATAGATTCAATTTTAAATTTCTTCGCAAGAGGCGGCAGAATACTATAGTTAAACTAAGGTAGGACTCAAAAAAGTTGTTACTAGTATTCCACATGAACAGAAACACTGCCATAAACGGAAACTTGGGTAAGTAAGTACTGTACGTAAACTAGCTACAATAACAACCTAGCATGTAGATAATGTAACTATGATTGCAGGAGTCAGCCACAGCCACAAATTCTCTATTAAATAGCAAGTACTCTTTCTACAGTCTAGTTCTGAAGTTATAGTTCTGAGGTGCTGCGACCTAAGCTGTTGCTAGTGCACACACCGGCCATGCACTGTTTGCACTAACTATGTACTATGAGCTAATTAACATCGGCCGTCCATTCAGGTGGCAGACAAGACAATATCCGTGTAAGGTTTTATGCCAGAATGCGGTCCATCCCGTCTTCATGAGAATAGTTATCGAAGTGACGAAACTATTCCCATTTGATGAGCGCTTAGTTTAATTCCAGCTACGAAATAATGAGTTGAGTTTATCACTTTTGTTTTGCTCATCTCATCTCAGTTTGTTTAAACAACGTGGTTATTGAACTAAATTATTACGGTAATTGCTTCACTTCCACTTACATTCAGTAAGTACCTAATCGTACTGTTTCTAGTTAACTCTGTTTTACTATTTTTGCTTTGCAAGCTAAGTGTTAGATCTAGTTATGTACTTTAATCTCAATTCTTCTGAGAAATTATTTATCTACAATTCAATACATAAATCTAATACAAGAACAAACACTTACAACTATACTAAAATTAAATCTTATATAAATAAATAAAACTAACACGCGTCAAAAAATTAAATTCGGAGAATAAATGTGTACTTACAAAGTTACGCTCTTACAAAAGCTATTGGGAAATGTAATCATTGAAAACGTGTAAGATTTAATCAAATGAAAACTTTTTAGTTAATAATTATAATAATTAATTGCATTTGTTTAAATATTTAAATCGGTAACTCTAAGTTTTAATTATAGATGTTAGTCATTTTTATTGCACTTTTCTAACACATTTTCAGGGGTATTCTACCTAAACTAAATGAACATTGTTTTGCAGTATAAGTTTAGCGATACCTCAAAACCTATTCAAGTGTACAACTAGGTACTTGTTTAAGGGTGAAGTTGGGGCGAGTGTCGCTAAAGTTTAGGCGCAGCTATTAACATATCTCATATGATATCTGAACACGGGCGGCGGGCGGCGGGTAAGCTTTACGTCCTCGTGGGTGTAGTTCAACACCTGCGGTACACGTCTCCCGCGGTCAAAGGTTACACATAAAACAGGCTCTACGATGAGCACCCTAATAGATAATAGTAACTTGCTCACTTTATTAACTTATGAGTACGTGCATGAATTTGTTAAACGTTACCGACTATTTGTGCGGACCCGTTATTTTGTCTAAAGTAATATTATTGGGAAGGTTACACGCTCTGTCAATATTGACATAGGATCTTCATAAATATTGTATGTATAGCATATTGATAGCTACGAGTATTGGTCGATGATTACATTTAATAAGAATTTTACACAGTTCTTTGAATATAATGGTAGAGAATGCCCAAGGTACCAAGTCCATCATTGACCTTTTTTATTTTTTTTAGTGTAAAGTTTAAATAAATAAATAATTGGATTTTATAAAACAAGATGAACATTACGAAAATATTGTGAAATGGTGGTGAAGAAAAAAGATATTGTGCTTATTACTTGGCTTCTATTTATAATTTGCAGTCGTATTTTAAGTTGCAAAGCCTTAATAATAAGGTTTATGCTTACGTTATTAAAAACTATGATAGATGGGTGCTCACAGATTACATTATAAATCAGCTAAAGAGTCCAGGGCTGCCACACGTTACTTAATTTCTCAGCTATTAAATGTATCGGTTTTGCGTGTATTACAATTGAGTGACATTTTAGTGTTCGGAGATTAGATTGTAAGTTAGCTTCAAAGCGTAAGTATTAGTTTACATAGTCTGGGAAGATAGTTAACCTTAGCATACCCTGTCTGTTAGCCTACTTACCTGTTAGCTATATCACTGCCAATTTTCACCAAATATAGGTACAGGGACAAGGTGAATATTGATGTAGAAGGTCTAATTGAAAATTAAAAATCAATGTTGCCAGACACGATACCCACGCAGAATCGGCACTTGAACTATAAATAAGCAATGTTTTTGTTTACCTTTTGCACTTGATACTTGAAATTGGGGTACGTGAACTCTCTGACACAGTTTTAATACTTCGTAACCATATTTTCTTCGTCAGCAGATTAGTTGCGTCTGGCAGCCCTGAGATCTTGGACTAGAAGAATACTGTTTAATATTCATCACTCAGAATATTGTATAGCTAATCCATAGTAGTCTAATATCTAATCTAAGCAAAACAACAAATTCAACTCGATATAATGTAAACGCGCAATAAACACGATCATATGAAAACAAATAATCTAAACTTACTCGCATAGATTGTTTTTGTTGGGTTACGATAGGCGTAGTAACAGATGAAATAATATATTTATGGTTGGTACAAGATGTAAATTGAAACTATTATCTATATAAAGGTGGAGATACGCCCTACCTCGGTCGGATAACGGGTAAGGTAGCTGCACTAAAAGATTTTTACCACTTCCAGGTACTTACCTACAGCTTTTGTCGGCGTGATTTATGCGCTGCAAAATTACGGCTTTCTAGTATTTGTGCTAAGCGGCGAACAGACAGACGGACAGACATGGAGACTACGGAACCCTAACAACGAGTATTATTAACCATACTTGTTTACTGCGATAATATTGAAGGAATCGGCAACTTTATGTACATGGATACGGTCATAAAACTACTAGGCAGCTACGATATTGATCTAGATAGCAGTAAGTATTATTAGAGCTTGCTAATAAATGTTATCTATCGATATATCTGGCTAAAAGCTCCGTTAATACTGAAC
The DNA here is from genome assembly GCA_905475315.1 of Autographa pulchrina. Lineage (NCBI taxonomy): Eukaryota > Metazoa > Arthropoda > Insecta > Lepidoptera > Noctuidae > Autographa > Autographa pulchrina. The sequence continues at coordinate 10,645,270 of FR997768.1, forward strand.
TATTATTAGCTAAGCTATATAAAAATCAAATGTGAAACCAATGCTAAATGCTCATTTTAAATTATAAAGGTGGGACATTACATTCTACTTAAGAGCCTATTAGAAAGGCTTTTACTACGACATACCTTAAAGATATTTTAATGTAGCGATTATTTAATTTCGGTACACTTGTGTCTTTACCGCCATATTTAACAGTTGATTGCAGCAATCAGTGAAGTGTTAATGTTTTAATTACGGTATTTAGACTCATTTTCTGTATTTTAGAGATATAATAAATAGTGCGTCTTGTAGTCGTGTCCGTACGACCACACCACAGAGTCGAAAGAACGAATCTGAATGAATATTAAAATATACCAACATAGTAACAAAATATGCTACAGGCATCCAGAAATATTTTTCTAATTTTTAATTGCCTGATGCACAGCCAATAGCCATATTCCAGTTTAACACATTATTAACAGTATAAGAAGGTATGGTTCACAGTTCCATCTGTTCCTGTTATTTTAAGTAACAAGTTAAAACATTAACAATACTCCTAAATGTTCGTTACGTGCTAGATTTTAATGTTTTAATGGTACCTACAGCTCTTCTAAACAAATGTAATTATCATGTTTATGTTCCACTACTCGTAACTTCTATTGTAGAGCACATAAGCGTGCAAAACTTAGAACTCCTTCAAATTTGGTGCCAAATTGTTATAACAATTATGTAAGAAGCGTTTCTCGCATGTTTATATTGTTTGCTAAATTAATTTCATACATATTTTGTTATTAGGTTTGTAAAAACACTGTAAAACTGTTCGACTTTACTTAATGCTAACTTGCGAATGATTATGAAAATGGCTCCAATCCTAAAGTAAGCGAATTTTTAGAGGACGTCGTCATCAACAAAAGACCAGTCGAGAAAAATATATTACCCATAAAAAGATTTTTTTCAATTTTTATTAATTATGTATGTATGAAACACGAAACTCACTTAATATGAAAAATACTGCCGTAATTCTGATTTTTGCAAAAATGTAGCTTGAAAATGTAAAACATTTTCGTAGATGAACATTTCAGAGAGCCTGCCAGTGGACTTACAAATAAAGAGTTATTTTTAATATAAAATGACGGGTAAAAGAAAAAAGTTACAAAATGAATGTATGATTTATGCAAATGTTAAATACAATAAATTTTATTTTCTTGCTCATGATTTAATTTTGTTTACTAAGTTCTTCGTCGTCCAGTAAGTAAGTTTTGGGGTGGCATTGGCACAGTGTATTGGTTTGCTAATAGTTCGTTAATTACAAAGGTCGTTATGGCATCGCTGCAGCGGGCTCAGTCAAAAGAGAAGAGGTATTTAGAATGCGAGGACGCAGTGGCATCCCTGCGAGGCGACGGAAGCTATTAATGAAATTGGAATTGTCGCCGGCCCCGGCTCCTCGTTCTCCCCAATTGATTTTCATAGACAAGAATTGTCATTCCGCTAGAGAGCCGACTCCTCGGGGTCGGCAATTGTCGTGATATGAAAAGCAGGTGGATCGACCTCTCGTGACTTGAATAATAAACGCCTTGTTATCATCTCATTCTACTTACCAAAGGTTAAAATATCTTCGTATCCTCTTTTAATATTCTTTTTTAAATCTCTTTCATTTTAGATTTTAATTTACTTTGAACTCTCTTGGGGATTGCGCTGCTGCATTGCTTTGCTGTGTCCGTATTGATTAATTTTAACTTTTTAACTATGTTATTATTTTCTCTTTCCTATAGGTAGGTATATTATATTGTTATGTTATTTGTTTTTAAGAAATTAGGTGTTGATTTTGTTTTACTGCATAAAGGAAGATAAATTAATTACACTCCATGTTTTAAAGTTTAAGCCACAACTAAACTCATCAAATGCAAAATGCGACAGATAATATAGCAGCGACAACAACTACTAGGTTGTTGGCGGCATCAAAAGTTTGGAGGGCAAACTTAAAGTAATGAATTATTAAGGATACATGGTATTGAGTATCGGAAGTCAGCGCGGTGGGAGCACACTCGTCGCCTCAAACTTCACGACTATATTTACATAGCTTTAAAATTTCCAAAACGAACACGATTGCTCATTGTTTTTTCACATTTAGCAACACTCCTGCAATTTTCTCTCGTGTTTCGGTCAATTTTCATTGGTAACCGCAGATGGGCGGCAGGTAGTCAATCAGATCTACCCAATTTGATTATATCGCTGAAAATTGCAACGCTTCTGTTCAAACTACCTAATTGGTTCTGGTAAGACCGTCATTAACCATTTAAATATAAAACATTTATGTGATTAAAAGCCATGTAAATTAATAATCAAACGGTTATCTGGTAACTCATCCAAAAAGCATTAGATGGTAAATATTTCATTCTGTGAGCTTGTGTTGAATGTAGGAACAAAGAGGTTTTGTGGTAAGTAGGTATTGTAGGCACGTAATCTGCAATAGTGAGGCGCCGAAATGGTAAGAAGTGTAGTTATCAGATGTTTAGAATGTGCAGTGGGTGGTATCAGGGCGCGTGTGGGGGAGGGGGGCGAGGCTCGCGCGGGGGGAGGGCGGCTGGTCCCGCGGAGCCCCGTGCGAGCGCCGCCCATGCATTTCTCAGTTCGCTGACCTGGAATGTATATTTAATTGATTTGGGTATTGCGGTTGGCATGCTAACGAAGCCAGAATTTTAATAAAAAGTTTGATTTTCCGACTAAAGATGAATAGCGTTACAGGTTTCATTAAATTGATCGCCCGATAAAGTGGTCAGACTTGTTCAAACATATCATACTCCTTGATTAAGTGATACGATCTGAAAGCATTCATTTCATAACAACATTTGAGAGACAAATCTTGTTATCCTGTTATTAGCAATATTTAATAAACACCCATATATTTTTTCATTTCACGATTAGATTTTTCTTACCGACAGGAATACTCTTAAACAAAGTGAAATAAACTACTAGTTGAGTAGTGATTGCTGCAATATTATACTTACAACAAAGTACTTGGGAACACAAGTCAAACTGCTACGCGTAAGTAATCTGATACACCGGTAGCGAGATAGCGATCGTAGCTCTCCTTCAAACGGCGCGGCCGTAGGCACTTGCACGGTACACTTCAACACATTACATCTTCTTTTAATAACAGAATGTTTAAATAATAGTAAAGAAATAAAGATTTTGAAAAAAAATACAATACTGAATTTATTCTATTGCAAAAGTGTATATATTATACAGATCTTAATCGTTTTCTAGAGTATACTTGTTTGAATGTGAACATTATTACGATTATTAAGTATACCTAATACAAGAATAAATTAATGACTAAACTATTTTGTACAATTTTATTGAATTTCTGTTACTTAGTAACAAGTTACCTATATCATACATCAGTTACATAGGCGATGATTAATTTTCCATATACCTAATTGGAAAAATTCCGAGTAAGGATAGGTTGGGCCTTGTTTATATTTAAGTCAATAATTTATTTAATGAGTTTCTAATAGTTTTAAATTTGAAAGTTGTTGAAGGTAACACTCCTACAGTTTTTGCAATAAGTAGGTCGATACTCCATATTTCACAGAATGTAAAGAGAGTCACGGCCACCGGGTAGGTATTAATGGACGCTTAAATGGAGGTGAAACTTTAGCCAAGTCCCGTTACCGCGGCAATTTGTCAAACAAAAAATATGACTCAACTTTCAGGCCAGAAGCGTTGTCTGACATGACTTATATAAATAATCTGTGCCCTGCGACTCCTGCGACCGACCGATGGTTAGTTTTAGCTTTATTTTATGGGACTTTTTTATTCGACGGAACTAACTGTTGCCAAAGTTGGGGTTCTCGATGCCTTCGCGAGAAAATTGTTTTACGGCCTGTCGGGTTCTAGGGGGAACTTATACGACTAATGTAACTGCTCAACCTGTTACATCACTTGTATTATTTCTAACCAAACATATCTAGACACTAGACAATATTTTATCAATGTTAGTGCACTTTACTGATTGCTTATTTAGATTTATGTTAAATGTAATCGACTTCATAAAGTAAAGTATTTATCTTAATTGTACTTTGCATTTTGTAAAAAAAGAATTACAATATTAAAGAGTATTCAAATGAGTAAGCATAAGTAAGTTGTTGAGAAAAAAACCGGCCAAGTGCGAGTCGGACTCGCGCACCGAGGGTTCCGTACAAACCTGTAAGTGATGTAACTAAAAATTTAAGGTGTTCGGAATTTTTCCTTTATATTTTCTATTAAACATTGCTTCATGCCAAATTTCAAGATTCTAGATCGACTGGATCGACCCTTTAGGTTTTGATTCCCTCGCGAGTAGTTGCAAATTTGAAAATACGCGGCTTAAATTGCTATTTCTTTTGATTGCGTTGACATAAAAGTTTGATTTTGTTACAGTTTAAAGGTATTATAGACCTGAGTATTTGATATGAATTTCAATTTAATACCTCTACGCGTTCATGAGAAAAGACGTAGTAACTTTAAAATTTTCAAAAATATTTTTTATTGTATGATGTAACTAAAAATTAACGGTTTTCGCAATTTTTCCTTTATATGTACTATAAGACGTTACTTCGTACCAAATTTCAAGATTCTAAGTTCACGGAAAGTACCCTGTAGGTTTTGATTCCCGTGCGAGTTTATGTAGTATATAAACGGCTGTATCTTTTGATTGCTTTGGCTTAGAAGTTTGATTTTTTCACAGCTCCAAGGGACAGTAGACCTAAGTATTAGATATAAATTTCAGTTTGATACCTCCATGCGTTCCTGAGAAAAGCGGTCTTGACAGACGGACGGACGGATGGACGGACGGACGGACAACGAAGTGATCCTATAAGGGTTCCGTTTTTTCCTTTTGAGCCACGGAACCCTAAAAATAGCAACTTTTGGCTATTAGGTAAATTGAAAGAGTTCTGTATAAAAATCTATCGAGTTAGGTAAAGTAAAAATAGTTTATATAGCGTTGAATTTGTTTTATACATATAATGTGGTGCCAAAAAATAATCTAAATTAAGTGCTTTCGACCATATATTTGAGTTATTTATTATGGACTTCACAAAGATATTTCCAGATACCATGATCTAATACTGTAGCTTTTTTTATTTTTTCAATTGTTATCAGATTTGTGCCTACCCACAATTGATTCAGTTGACCTTTGATTAACGTCTATATTTAGCCTTTAAGTAGAACTGGAAAATACCCTATTGCTTGTTTTGAATTAAGATATAACAATTTCATTAATTACATTGTAACTTATCTTGATCGATTGTTTGACATTAGTTTTACAATATTAGGTTAATACTTAATAGCATTATTGTGTAGTTACTTGAACCTGAATTTAAAGCATTTTTGCACTTAAAAACTTGAATTGACAAATATCTGGTAACATTGTCTATCTAAATCGAAATAATATACAAAAATGGTGTTTACCGAAAAAGAAAAAGACTTCTGAAAAAGTCCCTTAACGTAGTTTCATTTCAACAAAGGGCATATATAAGAGACCCTATAATTAAATGTACTTATTAGGTTTTCCTTAGACGCTACTGTACCCGTACCTTGACACGCTTCAAAACATTGATCTAATAAGTAAAGGCGTCGGCGCCTAACGACATTTTATACATTTTCACCCTTGAACTTGTAACTTTGAAGATTTAGATTTAATAAAGAGCATTTCTGAATTACTTAATTATAATAAATATAAAAAGTTAAGAAATAGATCTGCTTATTATGTGTTATAAAAATATCTTACATTAATCTTAGCTTGCATATACCAGGCAGTTTCTAAACTGATAAAATGGATCTATAAATTTGAATATTGGAATAAATTCCAAAATCCAAAACATAGACGCTGAATACTTGTAACCAATATTTTTGTTTGTTACATGACCTTTACGTGACTCATAAAGTTTTCGGTATCAGTTCGCAGCTCTAAAAAGCTTATGTCGGATGGCATTTTTCAGCAGGATTGCTGAGCGCTCGTGTCGATCGCATCGGGTAACAGTGGCAATACAGACGCGATAGTACACCTTTTGATTCGAATCAGCTGCAGAGCGCCTGTGTACGTTGACGCGAGCGTGCAATACCATCGTTATCGACTGTCGACCAAAGGCTGCAAGTGAGCTTAAATCAACGCCCGATTGCAACTCTCCACTCTACTGTGCGCGACTGTACCATCTAGTATTATCGATACAAGTTTCGTTTTATAGACCATCTTATATCGAACTTCTGTTACAAACGTTTACCTTTAGCTAAGAGCCTTTAAAAAGTTTAATACCATTAGTCTAGTATCGTACGAGTTCTTTTAGATAGTACTTTAAAATAACTTTTGTGATCAGTTAGAGTAAATATCTGGATAATCTACCGAATGGAACGCACAAACTCGAAACGAGTGTATCTCGAGCAATAAATATGGGTACATTTTTTTTATAAATGTATTGTAGATGTAGTATCAATCTAAATCTAATCCAAAAATATCAATAAATCTTAAGAATACAAAAATAACTGATTATATTAAAATTATAAATAACACGCATCTATCTGTGTATGATGCTATTTGTAAATATGTAGAGAAACTTGATAATGTTCTTGCATAACATTATAAATGATAGGTGAACTTGTGAGGCACGTTTACGTGCGTATATCGTATATCGTGAAGGCGCGCCGCACTGTAATCAAAGCATGAAACAGCCACTCGGGGAGAGCTTCCAAACTAGTATCTATCGCACAAACATTTAACGAATTACCCGAGGATTACTAACTTATTTCATTAAGAACTTTCCGCAGGCGAAATGTTATTTTGGATAAATCCCTCAAGTGTTATCTAGATGATTGCAGTCTGAATCTCGCGCTTCCAACCACGTCGCGACATCTTTGTTTATGTTGACTCTACGTACTATCCGATGTTGGATCTCGTTACTACATGTTATATTTTTTGAAATAATACATGCATTCTAAAGGAAAATATTTACTTCTATCGTGACGTGTTTTTTCTTCAGTATAGACAAAATAGTCAAATTTTGTCCAGCTTAATAAATGATACTAAGTTTTTTAAATAAAAATATCGATTGGTAGAGTTAATCACCATAGATTACAAACGCGATTAAAATAGCAGTTTCGTCCTTTAAAAAGATACTAAGTCCATTAAAGAAACATACATCAAACGGAGGAGATTACGTTAAGGTGCGCCTGGATATAGGTACACACGATTTTTACGTGCATTTGGGCTGTCAGTCTATCTGAGGCACGTCACCAAATAAATACGTTGAGCTCAGGCAGCGGGCCGCCGCGCCGCCGGCCGTCCGTTTCGGTAATAATTCTTCCGCGTATCAGCCCTTGCTCTACGATGCCCCTTTGTCCCTTGTCTTTGATCGAAAGCCTCTTCGATTGATGACATCTATTTGCGTAGAGTTTGAGCTCGTTAAATGACTTTTGAGTTGGCCTTTGACCTTTGAATTATTTGAGTAATTGTTACAGGATTTTAGGTGCATGGATTCAGAGATGAGTTTTACATCTTATTAGTGAAATTATTCCGTTTTTGGATTAATAAATAGAATTAAGTTGGATCATTGATACGCGAAGATGAGTAAAAGTAATGTTCAAGTAGTAAAACGTTGAAAACTGTACGAGATATGTATGAAAAAGTCAGCTGTGAGCATTTTTTATCCCATAGGTACTTTTCCTTTTTTGCAAAAGTACCTACCTGTTCGGTAAGTAGAATATAGTATTGGTATCTGAATATTAAATAGAGCAAAGTGTAATCAAACCAGAAATACAATCATTATCCAACATAAAAAATCAATAATTCAATAAAGTCAAATTCACACACAAAGAGGAACCGTAAAATAGCATTTGAATTTAAGTCGCATTAAAAGTTTGCGTGAGCTGAGTTTGTAGCACAATGGGGCCGTTGGAAAAATTCTAATTACTTTACTGAGTTGGAATTTAAAAGAAGGTTACGGCACTAGCGGCCGTCTGACTTGACGCACTTATTTTGCATCATAAATTGTTATTATTAAATCAGTAATAAGTTTATCAATGAATCCCAGAAATATAAAGTCGGATTGTCTGAAAAACCAACAATATATTTTAAAGTCATCATTTTGCTGCTCCGAAAGTGTAAATGACAGTATTTTTGCTCTTTTATGACAATACTATTTACTTCCATTGTCATTGCTCAGGCAAAAGGTAGTCAACGATATTTATATATTCATAAATGTATACTTTTCAGTTACAATGAGAGTCAATAAAACCGAGTTTCTCTTTTATTTATCGTGAGAAATGTAAAAGAACACACAAAATGCGGGAAATGTTCCGTAATATTGGCGCATACAGTGACGGTGCCATCGTATAACACTTTCCACGATCCCAGATCGATGCAATGTAACAAATAATGAAGTGGAGTAAACGCCCACGGCTCAGAAGTGTTGGCAATTTAGAACAGCCGGCGTTGCTTGTAGCCGTCGTTTTTCTTGCCGCTTTGTTCAATAAATGTACGCCCGGAGTGTTTTTCTCACGATGTTAGGTTCATACTACGCTCATAATTACGTATTAAATACTTTTGAAGTCCGACACTTTATTACATCAACCTATTAACGAACAGAGACGGACACTTGGGCCCTGTCAGAGAGGGTCAATCTAGCAGGTTAGGTCCAGATCACTAGATTGTTTTATTAATAAAAATGACATAATAAACTATCTTTAATATCGAATTTCCAAGATTAAATCTATATCTGTACATGACATCTTTAATGAACAGGGAGTTGGTTTATTTTTCCTAATATAATAACACTCAAATAGAACATAAGTTTATGAAGCCCTATTCAACTTTAAATCTGTGTATTTTAATTGTGTCATCAAATACCAGACAAGTCCTTAATATATGTGACTTTTAGTTAAGATTTAAGGCGGAACTTTTAAAAGTTGCTTTAATCTTCACTTTTACTTGAATGTTAAAACATGATACCGGTGTGTTTCGACAAGACAATGTACCTAAGCAAGTTATATAAGTATCCGTAAAAGGAAGTTGAACTTTGATGATGGGATCTTGATTATTTAATAGACTCGTGTTCTTAGAATTGCTCTTTGCTTTGACTGGAGTTTTCTTGTAGTAATTACAGAGGAAACAATTACATGAATTTGAAAGAAGCTTTATCATGCTTTTAACACTGGTTGGATTTTACGTAATAACTCGAATATTGAAGGCCTTTGCGAATATTATGGCTGTGACACTTTAAATGCCATTTACAGCTGTTTTATTTATCAATTTATAGAAATATGATATTGAATAGCAATTTTTGCTACCTATATGAAATGAGAGAATTTAAGTGAGGCATTTATATTCATAATAATAAAACTAAAGTATCACTTCGTATACCTACTAAGGTAAATATAGATAGGTATACTTAATACTTAACTTTTTTCTCTTTTTACCTACTCGATCAATTATTTTCTCCTGTAACCAATTCACAGCTTTATATTCAAACGAATATCGTACAGCGTTTGAATCGTGAGGTCTTATTTATAAATATAAAGGTTTCATCAGTCGATATCTAAAAATCAAAAAAGGGCTGAATAAATAAAACACAATCGAGACAGGAATGTGTGTACCGTGTGGTTAACAGTGTTTCTAGCTGTACGCGTTGGTTGAACAAAGCCATTCGTGCCCCATGCGAATTAAAATCCTAACAATACCTTCGGGCAGGTGTTTTACGTGTGTTGTGTTTTATACCTATTATCCTGTAACATCCGTCCGTACCTACTTTTAGACCGTTTCATCTTACGCCCAAACGGGTCAGCGTAATTTATTACCTATTGTGCGGATATTTCATTTATCACGGTGAATTCAATTTACAGAACAATTAATCATTCCACAATACTTACTTGCCGACAGCGGACTGGTTGCCCGGCGCTGGAGACGGCGCCACAGCGTAAAAAGTTTTCATGCTCAAAATACAATAAAGGTATCATTTTCACACGTCCTTTACACATGAATATACTACACGTAACATTAGCTATTTACTGAAGCGTATTCTAGGTACGTATCGTGACTTTCGTTTGGCCATGCCTCGCTCGAGAGGGCATCGGCTTCCGAGAAAATATTCTTAAAAAACTTGTGACTCAGCGTAATTAAAGAGCGGTTTGAATTATCCTTTAATGAGCCAGTGAGGACACTTGATTAAAGTGAGATGAAGACTGCTATAATAAATTGTATTACCAAAACGTAAAATCCTTTATAAAAATGAGCGGAAAAATCAAAGGTCCCAAAAAATTCGAAGAAAAAGAAATCTCGTGATTTCAAAAATGAGTAGAATCTTGTTCGGCAAGTTTAATGAAAATTATAATTTGACGCCTTGGGTTGTAATTATAATAATCTGAACTATGGTTAGATCAGGAGCGAGATCCGGAGCTGTATCCGTTCCGTATTATGAGTGAATAGAGTATGTTCTCGCATGTGTTATTTCAGTAAACGTGTTCATTTTAAGCCGGTCGTTAGCATTCAGTTCGCTGCTGCGGAATTGAATTAGTCGCCGCCGTCTACCCGTAACCTTACGTACGCGTCGACTCGCCTGGTTAGATACGTTTGACACGACATGCCAGCAGTGATTGCGATCACGCTACCAATTAAAACATTCGCCTTTTAACTGTTAACACAGTTAAAGACAATCCGATTAAATTATCGAGACTCGTATTTATACTTACGCACCAATAAGTATGTAGGTACGTATCATGTTTTAAGTATGTATGGACAGAAAAAAAGATAACTATGGAGCGACAAACTCGTGTCTCTTCCTGAAAGGAGTGGTCCATCCTAGCACAGGGGAGGAGTGCGGGAAAAAGTATAGAGGGAGAAATAGAGGGAGAGTACATTTCTAACGTATATGATTGAGGAGTTGAGTTCAACAATTGCATGTTCTAAACAACCTGACAGCCTCGACAGTGTGTCACACCCTAATAGTGACTTTGTTTGTAAACCTTCATTCATGTGTTTTTCATAGAAATTCTGCCACAAATAGGCTTTGTTATGATTTATGTAACGAAGTAATTTGATTTGATTAAATATTCATAAATTACATAAGATAGACAAGCGATGGAAGTGAAGCAGATTACAATTAACATTAACTTAGCTATTTAAATCACTTCTTAATCCCTTGATTTGTCTTCTTTAATTTAATTGCAAAAGTTGTGCTGGAACCATCAGTTCTTATTTCTCGTTAGCGGTGCTCTTTTATAGGTAGGTAATTAAGTAGGCACTACTTCCTTACTTAAATGTAAGTCTTCCTTCCTTGCATATACAAGGAAATAGCATCGATTTTATCTTTTAACTGTAAACAGGCACCTCATATTTTGTTAATTAAATTCCGTCATAGGTATATATAAGGAGAAATTCATCAGATAATATGATGGCGACAAGTCTTCAGTCAACCCTCTGCAAAGTTCCCTTTCAACAGATGTTGTTTCTTTGTCTTGTAATCTCTTCGTTTTAAATTAGTTATTTAAGGGTCGTTGAAGACGAGATTCCTTTTATTAGATTGAAAACTTTTGGAAGTCTATCAAACTAGTGGCGTTTGTCGAATCAAATCTCCTCTCGGTATGGTCTCAGTAGTTACCTGTCAATAACAGTTTAGAGGTTACTAACCGTTAAAAAATAGTCTATAGAATAAACAAAGAATAAAATATAAGTTTAATCGTAGGTATATGTCTGTACGATAAAGGTTGTTGAGAGCAGATTTAGGTTTATTTTGTTTTGACAAAGCTATTCAAATACAGCGGCGGCAGTAAGGAGTGGCTGCCTACGTCAACCAGAAGTGTCGTTAAGTGCTGGGGCCGCGCCGCCTCTAACAATTACCGCTACGAGCCTGTAATGACCCAGAGAGCCCCTTATTAAAACTTGCTTCACCCTACTTCCACTAAGTTAACTTTAAAGTAACGATGCATATTAATTGAAATATCGATACCGTTGTTTCAACACTTTACCATTTACCATCAAACAGTTTCAGAAACTAATGTCTAGTTCAAAATATATTGGGAATAAATATGATGTAGATTTGCTGAACAGTACGGCGAAAGTTTAAAAGATCTAATAAAAAACGTGTCTTGAAAAGAAAAAGAAACACGTTTACTCGCATTGTAAGTAAAAAACGAATTAACGTACGTGCCAAGCTTAAATGTCAATAAAACAAGCTTCATTTAATACAACATATGAATACAAATATTGTTTTATTATCGGCTGTAAAATAAAAACTTCTTAAGCATATAAATTTGGGGTGTGATATAAACAGCGCGAATGGTTGATGCATTCCGGTTTTTATAGGTGTCATCGAATTGTGTCGTAAGCCGTGTTTATTGCACCCACTGCTTATTATTATCCACTTTTACTGCTTCCATACGATATAACTATCACTGCGGCTACGGTCAGGATAAAGTTTGATGGAGCACAGTTCCCACATTCGTTTTGTTCGGAATCAATAGAGCACAATACTGAAACTATGTAAAACGATGTTTGACTTATGTTTTTTCATTTATCTGTAACTGAAAGTTTTGCACGCGGGAGTATTGCCTGCAGTGGTTATTATTTACTCGCTTGTTGTTCAAGTTACAGCTGAAACACTAAACATTTATTTCCTGTATTGTTTTAAATGCAAAATAAAGTGCAAATTACATTAATTAAACAACAAAAAAGCAACTAGAACAACTCAAAAACCAGTTCATAATCAAGTTACTTAGCTCTCACTTAATAAGAGGGCTAGTAATTAGCCAAATCTGCGCGGAGTAGCTATACGACTCATATTTCACATTATTATGCGAGATTACCGGAAAGCTGCACTCGGCATGTACGCTGTAGCGCGAATATCGTTGCAAAACAAAACAAAATAGAACAAAGTTCGCGTTCCCAATTTCAACTGTCCCGGTGCGTGTTTTGCTGAGACCAGTCCTCCAATATTTACTAATTAAAGACAGTCCTAAATTAATTCCAGGAATCTCGTAGAACTACACCAATACTAGTAGATTTTTTGTTTTATTTTATAGATCATTTAATTAGCTGGTTTAATCGAAGCTTAGACTGATATTATTCTTACGACATGCTTTAACCAGAATCTAGCTTGCGTTAGTCCTCCATTGACATACTTATGTAACAAAAATATAACCTTAGTACATCGCTAATGGGTAGGTCGCATCGTAAAGGCTAAAGCGTGTTCGCCAGCCGAGCTGGATATTAGGCTTCGCTACTAAGAGATTTCAAATTTCCATGACAAAATTATTCTGTGTCTAACGCTGATAGCTGCTTTTAGTCTCTTTAGCAGCTAAAATGCATCCGTAGTTAAGTTTTTATTAAGAACTTTTCTCGCAAAATGAATCACAAAAATTGGTGGTATGATAAAGAATGGTATATTACTGACATGGTAACATTATTTACAGTTCTATTCACGCACTTTATCTAATTACTATAAACACTCGCTTTGATTAAAATGAATAGTCCTGGTCGCTGGTCCGACGATTAATCAGCTCAAGACAATACCTAGCCATCGCAAAATCTGTTATATACGGAGGACTAATAATGTAAGCAATGTAAGAAATGGCAAGAGCCTTTATTATTATTATTAACCGTAACCATATTCTAACAAAAATAATTATAGTCCCAGTATTTCAGATTCCCAAGCTTTTTACAAGGTTTACGCAACAATAAAAGTACTTTTAGATAAATCGTTTACGTTGGTCTTCTTTCAGTTACTTTTTTATTGTTGTGGTATTTGGTACTGTGGGTGTACAGTTCGCATGTATAGGCTATAGCCATAGACCGCTGCATTTATGGCGTCATGTTTCGATTTTCCAAAAAGCGCGTAGGTGTCGGCCTCGCTTGTTATGTTCTATATTTTTCTGTAGTCTATCGTTCCGTCCTATCGTTTGCCCACTGTCCACTGCTATTGTTCAATGATTAATTGCTTGGAAAATTGAATCACCGTGATAAATGAAATATCAACACAATATGTAACAAATCGCCATAGCCCCCGTCCTTCGATGAACGGCCACACCACGGCGCTGCGATTGTGTGATTACGAACGAAACAGAAGCAAATTAACGAGCGGACGGGCTTTGTGACTCGTACATAGTCATACCACAAAAACCTCCTTCGTACATAAGTAATGAAGCATGTATTAGAAGGTTCATGTCAAGTAAATATTAACGCTGAACATTGTTCGTGATCTACCTTATAATAGGTATTACGTATTACAATAAACGTAGTCTTAACCTACATTGAAAACTGAAGCCATTGTAATTTTAAGCACGTTATTTAATACTTACCTGATTTAAAAGTTACGTAGACCGTGTGGGTTTACTAGCACGCTAAGTAAGTTTAGATTTTAGGGGAGGCTTTCAGTCTTTTCGGAAATGGAGGGACTAAATGGATGCATATAAGAAGAAATCAGAGCATCAAATAGCCGAAAATTTTATGACATTGATAACGGAACTTTAACTAGTCCACAATTTTGTGGACATTCACATTTATTAATAGTTTCAAATATCTTGAGAATGATATTTCTTAAGTTAACTACAAAATTAAATATTTTTTCTAAGCTTCAACTAAAATTAAATCATTTATATAGTAGTTTTAAATATACACACAAATAAATACAGGGTAGCTGTATTATAAACTACTACTAGTATATTTGTACTGATATATTTTTTAAACTGTCTATTTATATCATATGTTTATAGCGTGAATTTGGGTACCAAACATAGTGTGTGGAAATAGTAGGTACGAGCACTGTGTGTGTGAGGGTTAAGGAAAATAACACGTGCTGTGCCAAGAATCTGAAGACATGACTGAGAAGTAAATTGTGTTTAACACATTCCCAACAAATGGTCTGCATGGCTTATGTGGTAGGAACTGCTAACGTTATTTACATAAGAAGGAAAATATCTTTATTTTCTTATTGTATTATAGATTCCGTCGATCTGTAGATACTAATGTCTATATAACCATATTTTTTTGTAGTCCTATTATATGTTTACTCAATCTTTGCTTTATAGTTAGAAATGAGAAAGCTAAAAAGTTGAATGTAAGCCAGAGACTTGCAAATTTCCGTAAATGTGACATTGCAGTATCCGCGATTCAGCCAAATAATTTAAACTAGAAATGTTTATTGAAGAACTTCTGTTCTGGACCCAATTCATAGTATTTCGAAATCCCGTCACGACTAAACCACTGTATTAATAATTTTAATGAAATATTTCGACGAACGGAGTCGCCAGTATTTGTACCAAACATGTAAACAAGTATTACCTACATTGCTGGTTAATTGTGGCCGGGAAAATTTGCTTTGTTATAAACTTTTGTGTATCACTATATAATTTACTACCTTTTTTATCAATGAACAATAAAGTTCGTTGTACGACGGGAGGCGTTTTTAATAATGAATGGATCGTGCATTAAAGCCGTGACATTTAAGTCGGGTGGCAGCGACTCCTGGCCCGCCGGCCTCAGTCCCGGACACCTTGATTATAACATAATTGAGTGCTTCCGGTAAGCCAAGGAGCCTCTGTAACATTTATGTAAAATCATAACGTAAAGAAAATTGAACATTCACAGCAGACGGGTTAACCCCTGTCGTGTTGCGATGTTTCGAACGTCGGTATAAAAGTACTTTCGAAATATAAATCATGTTATTTGAAATTGCTGTGTTGTGAACTCCAGACAGCAAACCGATTCTCTGTCGCACTAAATCGAGTCGATATTTTACGATGTCCACATAATAAGAATTTTGCATGACTGACTTCTTTATTTTTGTTAATCAATTTTGAACTAGAAGTCTGAAACATTTTCATACAGAATCTATCATTAGGAAAATTGAATTATACAAATAACTTTGGTACTTTATAACTTAAGTTCATAGTGTCGAAATAGTTATACATATCGCAATAAATAAATTTTATTAACAACGTATCAAACTAACATCAACTGCCTACCTTCAAAAGCTTTTTGCTGTGTAATACGTTGTCATGTTACGTAGTTGTTGTTAACAGTACCCGGATTACCTAATTATAATTTCCTATTATTTATTGTCTACAGACATATTCTGGATACATCCAGAACATACATTTGTCACTATAAAATATCTTGGAATTTTAAAATATTTCAGTATGATAGTTTATTCGAGAAAACTTTTCCGCTTTTTTATATTTCAGTGTGGAAATGAAAAAGTTTTACGAGAGCGGCATCGCACCGCCCCGAGCCACATTCGTTTTCAAATTCTTTGACTCAGGCTGGATCATATTTTTGGCTAAATTTGCGGCAATGAATCTTTTCAAAGTTTTGATTGTACACATTCGTTACCTTCCACCATTCGTCAACGTTAAGGAGTTCCAAAGAGTTAAGCTTCAAAGTATCTGGAAATTGAAATTTGTTACGGAATTAATGTAGCTTAGGAGTTTAAAAATGTGGGGCGTAGAAATATTACTAATCGTTGAGTTATTTCAATGTGTTACTGTTATAAAACCAAGATAAGGTATGGGTATGCGTTTAGCCTATTGTAACTATTCTCGTCGTGATATACTCTCACGTAACTACGACTATCATAACTTGATTTTTTATTAAGTTAATACTAATAGCATATTAATTTACTGGAAGTAAATTAATATTCTCTGCTTTGTGACAGTTAATATTTGATTTTTTCGGAATTCCACAGACCTGAGGCGCAGGGGCGGGATATAATATAATCAACCCTCTTCTACTGTAAAGCTAATAAATACTTTTTTGATGAGCGAATAAGCGTCGTCATTAAATAGACCCTTAAGTAGATGGGCCTAAATGTTGTACAACTTTGCGAAAGTTAAATTCTCTACAATCATGATTTATATTTCTTTAAAGAGGTGCCTATTAAAACTTTTTTCAGATTGCAACTCCTTTAACACTTTCAATTCCAAGTGCAATAAATCAGAGCTAACCGCGGCAGCTTTCACGTTATGACTTCCTCGTAAAATTTACATTTAAAAGTTAATTTTCTCTCTCTCCCCAGCTTAGAACAATTGTTAATCTTGGATTCGCTTATTGCCCTCTGTGTAAAAATTAAATATTAGTCGTGAGTTGCAGCGGCAGCGGGGCTAACCCTCCATCGCTTACGGTTTGGCAACACTCATACACTTTGCTAACGACGCGACGACGACGCCGACGGCACGATTATTAACCCTTCGCGAGGCGTGCGGCGCGGCACGCGGCGTCGCGGATCCTAATCCTAAGTATGTTTATCTTGTTTGTTTATTTTTGAGACGGTTCCCTCACAAAGTGAACATTAAACGGGTTCATGAACATACATGACTATTGTTTAAAGTTTATAATTAAATCCGAGATATCTCGCGCTTCCAGCCATTATCATTGGGAACTAGCGAAAGCTTGTAACTTTGTCTGCGTAGGTTCCAGGGACTGATGTTTTAAACTTGTAGATTTCATTTAAGGTTTTCTACTTTTAATATAGGCCGTTAACAAATGAATAACGATTGATCTAAATCCTTAAATCCTTATAAATCCTAAATCCTTATCCTTTTTTTTTACTCTGCTGTTTACTTTGCTTACATTGAATAATAAACATACATAATTAATAATTACTGTACTTATAGGTACATTTATATATTTTTCTAATATTTTCCTACAAAACGACGACGATGCCTGGTATGGACCTAACCATAAACATTTTAGGCATGTTGTGTGATCGTGTGACGCACTTAATTATTCAACAAATCATAAAATCAATAATCAACCACGTATTTATTCACATGTTTGAGCTTAGTTATGGATTTATTTTTAGGGTGGACTCTTTACAAATAGTTCAACCATGACGGGCAAGGTTAAGTTTGATCCGCTCAAATATTATGATATCCACTTACTTATACCAGACATATGCATAGCATAATACTTTTTAAATTCTTGTTAGCTGTTTAATGTTTTAAGTGGATTTGCTTACGTTTGCATAAAATAAGAAGTTGTCATCAGCACAATAGAATAGTTTGTATACAGTACAGTTTGCGCTAAATTAAACTGTAAGTAACTAGCAGATAAATGTTATCACTATCACATCACATTCAGCAGAGGCTTAAGAGTTAGTTACAGACGCAAAAATTGTGTGACCAAACTGCATAAATATGCAGAATCTAGGTCGTTAACCGAGAAATCCGGTTACACAAAAGACTTGGTCGGGTGCAGAGTATTTCGTAGTCCGCAAACGAATTGCAAATGCGGCTAGAGCGCGAGTTTGCTCACCGAGTCGCCAAACATGGCGCCCGTGCCTCGCCCGCCGAATCGCAACACCAACGTATGCTACTGCGCTTTATTATTACGACTGCGATTTGTATCAATCATACGTAAACTTTATCCTCTTAGCAGCTTTAAAACAACTGGCGAGGATGAGAGTAATTTTCAAGATGGACGATGCATAGATTATTTCTCTTTAGTGAGACAACAACCGACCAGACACAGCTCCATTTATGAACGACTTGCTTTTGAGGCGTTTGGTATGACAGTAGGCACTTACACAATTACTTTTGACAGTAAACCGATGCTCCCTACGAAAAATCTTCTAAATAAAAGATAGGTACATACGTGATTTGATTTTTTTTGTGTTTGTAACCTTCATGCCATCCTAAACTGCACCTTATCCCAGAATAAGTTTAAGTTTTCAAAATCCTGATGGACAATGTTTAATGGATACATCACGACATCAATAGAAGGTACCTTTGTAAACTTAATTTAGTCACCAGAAAGAAACCTTCAAGACGTTTTGAATTGGTGTTCAACGATTTCAATTCCTGTCGTTCAGTTTAGACAACTACGCCTAAATGATTGTCTAATATTATGTACAGGTGTTCTGTAAATCTGACTTTCAACTTTCATTATGCTGCCGGAATTAAAGAAGTTGGCGCAGGTACTGCAATAATGTTAATTGACTGTAAATTTGATTCAATTTAGTTTAAATTGTTTTTTAGAAGTACAAACAAATAGAGTCACGAGTATAAGTTTAGTTTAAACAGTATTTCGTATGTGTAGCTAAGCTAAAAGCTTATTGAGTTGACTAGCTCAAAATAAGACCGAGCAAGCAAGCGGGAGAGATTACACATGTACTACATACACCGTGTGATTTAATACATTGCGTTCATGTGTTACCAAAGTAAAACTAACATTTAAAGTTTTTAAATTAAAGTAGTTTTATATTTTACCTACCAACGTTACATTTTTTTTCAACATATTTAAGTTTAGTCGTTGGAATTAATTCACATAATAGATCACCTATAGATATTTTAATAAATCTGTAATTTTAAAATAACAATAGCTGTATGTAACTCAGTATTGTGAAATAAGGAGTAATAAATAAGTAAGGTATTTTAATTTTTTTTAGGTTGCATGCTTGTTCATGACAAAATTAAAGATATTGTGTATCTTAAATTCATTTGGTTACGTGTCGCGCAACCGTAAAAAGGTGCCTGATTTATTTTTAAGAGACTCGAGACTGTTTGCGACTTGTGTCTCTACGTTATTTAAGGTAATACTTTATAAAAGGTAAATAGATGGAGAAAGCTTAAGTAATGAATAGTGGCAACAGATATTTATATATAATAACCGATTTTATATCACTAAATTTTAATTAGCTGTTAAGTCTCATGCTGCCAGTGTCATTTTAAGATCACATGTAGCGATAGATAGAAGATGACTAAACTTTTTTCATTTATTAACGAAATCTGGTGACCAAATTGATTAGCCAATTAAAGTAGCGCTGTTTAAAGCTCAAGGTTTATACGTCGCTTACCCAATTACCGTCATTATGTGGATATACATAGTATCACAAGTAGTTTAGTATTCGATATTCTTCTTACATCGCAGATGCAGTTGGTTCTAAACATCCATATAAAATAATACCCGCTGTTCACGCTACATCAGAACGCGCTTAACGTTGAAATTTGAATGAAATAACACGCTGAAAACTAGATAGTAAAAGGAAATAATGTATTTGTTAGGACGCTTACAATGTAGTGGTCTAAAGCAACATTATATCTAACAATAGGGCAGTAACACGCTAGGAAGAAGAATAAGTACACTAGTACACTCATTTTCTTAAAGTACACGAAATACTAATGTTAATTTAGCACCTTTCATACACGACGTTAGTTGAGAGTGCCAGGAGAGATAGTGAGGGGACATAGATAGTGCCTCAAGTGGTAAGTAAGCCTCTTCGTTTACAACGCTTTCCGGCGATACCCTCGCATTAAATCCCAGATTTCTGAAACATTTCGAAATTCTATTAGCAAACTACTAACAACTAACCTTAACGTATTAGAAACGCATACTGGTAATATAAACACTAGATTGTATGGAATGAAACATGGTTTGTATGTATTAAACAATATATATTAATAGGTACATTCAATACACACTCGTTATTTAATATTTTTGGAACCATAATAATGTACCTGCCTACTGACAATTTATATTCGACACCAATCGACACTGCCAAAATGATTTCGAAAAACTGATCCAGTTACGGCAAAGTTATATAAAACCTTTTTCGACACAATCAAGTTCTCTATAAACAGATTTTCCTTTTATTTATTTATTTATTTAAACTTTCATGTACAATTGTGGTACATAAGGCGGACTTAATTTAACTTACTTTTATCAGAAAAGTATTTCATTATTAATATTGGGCTCAATTAGAGCGAGCGAGGCGTGCGCCAGTGGCTGTCACCATAACCGAGCCGAGTTAACCGCCTCTCCCAGAGTAATTACACTGAACTTCATTTAACTTCCGCAGCTCAGTCCAAATACCAGTACCACTAAGCACTGTACTTACTTTACTTAGCCCGTAACAAAACGATGCAATTTTAAGTAACGGTCCAGCGGGATAAGTCGGAAGCGTATATAGCTACATTAAACTTATAGAAGTAAACTTGTGCATGGAACTATGTTCTTACTAAATAGTTTTGTGAGTTAGGTCGCTGGTACCACTGTAAAGTCCCGACCTAATCTGTCACTAGCACATAGTTCAAGGTGGAACAAACAGCGTCATGTTTAAGTTTGTAAATAATATTTCTTGCCTAACTAAATTCATTTTGATTTATGTAATTTTGAATCAAACTACACTTCTTCACTTTTTGATTTTTGCTTTTTAATGATGTTTAAGTCTATTTTCACTATTTATCAGATTAATATGAATTCTGCGATACACAAGAAGACTAAGTATTTTCCCGTCGAGCGTGTTTAGCAAACAGCGACTTTGTAATGTAAGTTAATTACTGGAAACATTATTTACCTTCTAGGATGTTGGTAATTTTAAAACAGCACGCGAGCATAACGCTTAGAAAACGTTAGACCACCACCAGCTACATTCGCGAGTAATATGTGTAAGTATTTTTATTACACCTATTACATGGACGAATTTTTCACAAAGTAATTGATCAGGATGGAGGAAATATGTTTTCGTTGGGAATATTAGAGACCATCAGGTACCGTTCCAAAGTAGGTATTTTACAAGGAATAGATGTTCGCGGTCGGACGGAAGTTACTCAACGAATATGTTACATAATACACGTTTATATTACGCCTTTCACAAACTCAAAACTGAAGTTACCATGGAGCTTTATTACACGCATATATATATATAGCACGTATTTGTCACACTGCAGAATTAATTGTGAATTTATTTCAGGCGTCTTTACTTTCAAACCTTTGCTAAAGATGGGAATTAAAATAATAAGCTTAACCTTTAACTTGTTTTAAAATGGATAAGTTAATTTCAAGTCTTCAGGGTCTAACGTCGCGTCAGGTGTTAGGTATTTATTAAATCAGCAGGCCAGACATTTAAAAAAAAATATCTAGATATTATTATAACATTCTAAAGATTTGTTCAGTAAAATTACACTTTGAGACTGTCCAATTAAGCATACACATCATGGTACCTTTCCAAAAATTAAGATAAAGTTCATACGAATTCATGACAAGAGGTTTTAAAAATTCGAAGTATTTTATTGAAATAAAATCCTGTTAAATGGACTTCATATTAATTTAATTACTACAAATGTAAACAACTGTGATATTGTGGGATGTGTTTCGAGAACAGCATTGTTCATTGTTCTTGGTTGTTGATTTATTTATCACCAGCTGCAGTATTTTCATCACTCGCGGTATACGGTTGGGAATTCTAAGAACCAGTGTTCTGTGGGATGCACTACTGATTTTAATAAAGCGAAAAATAGGAAAAGATTAAAAAAACATATAGTCCATAACAAATACTTGCTTTTCAGATTTACAGTTTCCTAAGTCCTTTTTATATTTATCGTAGTAATATTTAAAATTACATACATAAACAGGCCTATCTACAGCGTGATGATAGAATGAGAAAGGCAGCCAAAAAACCTTTTTAATTAGGACTCATTTTTTTTTCGTTTCTCGCTATATCTAGGCGGAACATTAAGTATTGTTGGAATAATTTGAAGACTGCTGGTATGAATACTTAAAAAAATAATAAAACAAAGCAATACATTACCTAGTTGGCAAAAGCTGACGCGGAAAGCAGTGCTAACAACCGTAAGAAGTATCGCATCGATATAATTTGCGTTGTCATGCCCCTATTCCACAGGAATGGTAAGGCTCTTGGAGCCCTCAGCGATCTGATGAATTGCCTCATAAATTGTAGCTTACGCTATCCTTCGTAGACGCGGCCGACTCCGCTCATGCCTCACAACATTCGCTACCAGGAAGAATAAAGAAAAAATATACTGGGAAGAATTTCAAGAATAGAATATTTATGATTGAGGTTTTGTTTATTTCCCTGCCTTCTGATATAAAAAACAAGTAGGAGTGTGCAAAGTAAAATGATGGTATACTTAGATTTGATGTTTTCTCGAAATATCTTGCAAAACTGTGACATATGGTTGTGCCTGTTACAATTTTTTTTATATAATTTGTGGAAATTCTCTTGTAGTTTATCAGCCTCTTGTTAACCTAATCTAAGATGGCTCTTTTGTTTTCCTCCTCTTACCAATGTGAAATAATTCGGTTTCTTTTATTGTACTTCGTCCTCGAGTTCGTGAGTTGATTTTAGTTCGAATTGAGCAGATTACCTTTATGCAGAATTTTAGGTGGTATATGTAATTTCGATAATTTGAGTCTGACCTTCTATATATTGGTTATAGGAATGCTTCGTCAAACTATACATGAAGTGGTTCATGTATAGTTTTACTTAAAACTTTTTTTATTTAAAGGCCGTAAAGTGCTAGTGTCGTAATAGCAGAGTCTGGCTAAAGAATTCAAGAGTTGGATAGCAAACTTCTGCTACATGTATCCGTTTAATCATCTACAATTTTATTTTCACTGGAAAATTCATCAACTAGATAATATTCTCAATGACCGGTCATTGAGAATATTATCTAGCTATGGACGTTTGCAGGTATTATACCTAATCATGTTGATTGAACCATTTATTAAAAACAAATATATTTTTTTCCAATAGAACGAGCATTGGCATGAATTCAAATAAATGTAGGCATCAAGTAAATAAATAAACAACATTGTGGGCGTTTCACGAATAGGATTGTTATCTACCTTTATTGTGTTGATTCATTTACATTCATCAGATAAGTAAACAAATGAAAACGAAGGTATACATACTATGAATAATTTGGTGACAAGAACCGAAGCCAGGTATAAAAGATCAAAACAAATGAAAAGAAAATAAAGCAGGATGAGGGTACTGCCTACTTTTTATATGTTTATTAATAAAATACCTATCTGCTGCATTTGAACATAATGTTGTTTTGTATGTGCGGATGTTATTCTATCAACGTTTGCGTTTTCATTAGGATTTGTAATTTCCAGGTTAGGAAATTGCGGATCCGGTGAAGTCGCGTTCGCGTTGCAGCCGTCAGTGTCACAACTCACAAGCAGGCGGAAGGAAGACGGCGTGAGTGGTGGGAGGAGGGGGGGGGGGTAGGTACCTACTGCATGACTTACTGCATGTTCATTAACTGCACTTGACTTCTCAACTGCATTATCTCATTATGAGCTGTATAAACGTAACATCAGTCTATGACGCGTCATACAGTTTTAGTTGTGAATAAGAGTAAATGTTGAGTTTTCTCTTCTTTATTAATGTATGAGAAAATAAATACAGCTACTTCATCTTCGCACAACCCTATTTAAACCTTAGACCCTTATTTTACTTGGAACCTTATTTTTGCTCTTTAACTAAACCTAGGAATAGGCCGCTACATTGGCCAGCTCTGTTAATTTTCATAATTAAAGAAGAAAAATAAATAATAAAATCGTAGAACTCGTTTACCAACTATAGTTTATTATATAAATGTAATGAAAGAATCCTCCCCACAATAATATTTATCTTAAAACTTATTCAATTTCTGTGAAACATTCATTTGTGCCTCTGGCGATTAAAAAGTAATACTGAGCAAGTTGCGTGCAATACGTAATCATTATTAAACTCAATAGTTCTTATTCCAGGCAACTCAGACACATTATGAATGTTATCTAAAGCTTTTAAAATACATTATTAAACATCTAATTACAGTTTGTTTTCAATTTGTTGTTCACACTCGCACTGTTTGTTGGATCACAAAGTAGATAGCTTTATGATTTCATACTAACTATATCTCTGCTTGTGTTGCATATTAATTACGACGGTAAAACAGATTGTATCTGTGTATTTTCGTTTACACTGTCAAAGCGTTCGGGAGTGACATTTTCTAATTAAAACAAAATTGATCTGTTATGAATCTGTTGTGCCGTCACGTAAGTAGGTACTATGGGCTATGTTTATGAAATTATTCAACCTGACGGTAGGCTGTAGCAGCTTTTCACAAAATACACTCAACATTTACGGATAGCACTCAAAGCCTTACCGGTTTTAATAGGCTGTCGCAGTTAATTTGCTTTTGTTGTTATCTTTAAAGCTTTGTCTTACACATCTCCTTTGGGTATATTGTATATATTTACGACGGTTTTCCGAAACAACGAAACATTAATAGCACAGTTGTTGCCTTTAAATCAAGGTATTGTGATAGCTTGCCAATTGGTATTACACTAACAGCAGGTAACTAAACGAATGGGTTTTAACTTTTAACATAATTTAGTTGGAACGTTGCATTATAAATAAAAGGCAAGGGCAGAGAAAGCCACTTGCACGCTTGCACTTAGCAAGCCGGCAAAATTGATTTTAATAAAGGTAATGTCGGCAAGGCATGCTCCAAGTGGCTTGAACATTGTAAATACAAAAATATCGGTTTAATGAAATGGTACTGCTAATTTTTGAAGTTTCTGCAAGGATACCTGTAAAATAAGTGGTTAATATATAAAGAGACAAGTATAACATAATAAACGTAATCTAAAAAAAGGAAAGGAAGTCAATAAGAAAACAAAAATAAGACTTAATACCTTCCAGCACATGGTATACTTACGTTATTTGTCAGGAACAGTTATTAAATTACAATTCAACTAAACGAACGTGCCGACAAAAGACTTTTCCCGTTGCCAAGGTTTTATTCCAATACCAAAGCTTTTGTTTTCATATATTGTATAGTATAGAATTCTATATATAGTCACCTTTTACAATACTGACCGTACTATAAATAAAAGGCGACGCTAGCATATATTTTAGAGGAGATATTTAGTAATGTAGGTGTCTAATTATCTGAAGGCGGGTGGTGAAAATATATTTTGGCAATAAATTAGAGAAGGCCCTTTGTATAGGCCGGGTAGCAGGGACTTTGGTCGGCGAACGATAATAGGATCCCTGTCATCATACGTGTGCCGTTTATGCGTTATTACCTGTTGAACATTTGCCGCATGAAATTATTTCTGAGGGCAGCAAATGATAACGGTTAGGCTGTGACCCAATATGTATCTACTCGCCTTTCCATTGGTTTTTATATGGCCATCATAGGTTTGGTTTAAGGGTTGAAAGGTCGCCCAAAATGCTTGAACAAAGTCGACGTACTGATTGGTTCCGTTCAGATTCCAGTTGAGTTTCAATACTACGTTTATTAAAAGAGTTTGGAAATTGGATTTGAAAGTCAATAATTAAACACATAAATTAGATTTCAAATGACTAATACTCAGAAACGGCAACTTCAAAGAACAATTAATTGTCTTGGATCCGGGTACAAAACAACTTCGTATTATAAACTAATGTTCCTGTCATGTGTTTGGGCTTTACATGTGACATGTTACTTGACGTGATACATATATCTCGTGCTGGTTAGTTGATAGATATAGATATAAATATAGATAGTCAAGTGATTTTAAGTGGATGCAAAGGTATAATGCGCAAGCGCATCAAATATGTCTTCCTCTTTAAGACTACAATGAACAATGAGTCATTAGCGTCTACAGTTTCTTGTAGTTGTGCAACGTACTTTCATAAACATGTTTTAAGAGTAGGTAAATAGGACTGGGTATACAGTATACATATATATCCTACCTACCTAGATAACGCATTTCAATTACGTTAATGAACTAGACTAATCATAAACTAGAGTAATCACTTTTTAACAAGACGAAAAAAATATTTAACGTATTAAATTACCTACCATTTATAGGTAAGGATGTAAATGTATGTTATCGAAAATTGTAGATTTAAATTGGTTATTAAAAAGTTATTTTTTTTGAAAGAGAACGTATTAGTAACAATTAAAGTAATTAATTTTGCCGAAAATGATAAACTGTTCCCCGGTAATTGTTTCTTTAGTTTTAAATAGGCCATTAATATACTGTTAGCTACGCGATTGTAAAATAAATTCATCTGCTCAACAGTGGAACAACACATTCTGACCAAAGAAAATTCTCTAACAAGTATCTTTTCATCTTAATATGGTTTATTCTAGGTACTCTTACAATAGATTTCCTTTCCATTAATGAAATATTAATACTGTTATGAAGATGGAGCGTTTTGCAGGCAAATTAGTTAGTAATCAAGCCGGAAGCGAATGCTGACGAGGTCGTAACGTATTTAGTACCCCTACATAAGTATCGAGAAAATTATGAGTAAAGTAGGTACTGTTGAAACCTATAAAATATATAAGTTATCTATTGATATGAAAATGTGCGATATTTTCGTTAGTAAATTTCTTTGTTACAAAATTTAATATAGATAAATTATATTAAATTTATATCTAAAATTTCTTTAATTAATTGTTTTCTATTGCGAAAACGACAGATATGACAGGTTATTATAAAATACTAGCTGTACCCGGCATGCGTTGCAATGCAATTTTTTCTACCTAGCACCTGCCTACTACCTACCTACTACCTATCTGCCTACTACCTACCTACTACCTACCTGCCTACTACCTACCTACTACCACTTAGGGGTATGAAAAATAGATAGTAGCCGATTCTCAGACCTACTGTTTCATAAAAATCGGTCAAGCCGTTTCGGAGGAGTATGGTAACTAACATTGTGACACGAGAATTTTATATATAAGATATTACACAAATGTGAGGAAAAGCTTACCATTATTTAATTTATTTCAAAGTTTGATTTTCCCTTTTCAAAACAAAGGAGCTCGTGGCTAAGTGTAAGCCGTAGGGTTTGACCGATAATACAGGTTAAGCCGCGCTCGCCGCGGTTGGTCCGTGGATGGGTGACCATTTATAACATACCGAGCCCCTCCGTGTTTCGGAAAGCACGTTAAACAGTAGGTCCCGGCTGTCATACTTAGATCTTTGGCAGTCGGTAAGTCAATTCTGACAACCAGTCTTACTATGGGATACTGTGTTCCCCTGTAAAATGGATTGTGGAGGTCAGATAGACTGTCACTCAATGTAAAATGTGGTATTTAGCTGAATCCGGTAAGACTGGTAGCCGACCCCAACATAGTTTGGGAAAAAAGGCTAGGCAGATTATGATGATTTCCACTTTTCAAAACATTTAAATAAAAGCTTGTTTTTCTCTTTTAACTGGTCATGTTTAATTAAGTTTTTCTTTCGAACAATTTCTGTTGATAAGACTCATATTATTAAGGCACGTTGAAAAAAGGAAACGCTAATCCTGAAGCGGTCCTTTTCAAGAATTCCATCTTATAGAGGTTCGCAAGTAATAATTTGATAAAATTAATATACCTAATATTGAGTATACCTGTTACTGTAAAAGCCCGAACTACGGTAAATCCTAAGATTTACCAGTAAAACCTAAGATTTACCAAGTGAATGGTGGTAAAAGTACGAATCGCAAACTTTTTCGGACATTTACCATTAAGAATCTTAGGTTTTACTGGTAAATCTTAAGATTTACCGTAGTTCGGGCTATTACAGTAGCATATCCATTGTAATGTCGCAAGAAATATGGGTTCAAGAAAAATTTTATATCCATCAGATGTCAATGAGTCGTTCTTTCTATAATAGTTTGCAATATTGTAGGTTAAATTATCGTTGTGAGTCATACATATCTACCTTTTTTGTCATTTTTAAACATGACTATAATTATGGTCATAATAAGAATATAATAGCTACATTATCCCAATGTTAATCACAACAATATTTCCGATGTTAGGTACGTATACATTTTAGTAACAATAATCTAAGGGTGCGTCCACATCTGACGAACGAGCATTCCGCGAACGCACTAGTGTCAATTACGCCTTCTGAAAGACGTGCGCGCGCTGGTCGCAGCATGCTCGCGAACAGCTCGCGAGCATGCCGTGAAGGGCTCGCGAGCTGCTCGTGTAATGCTCGTTCGTCAGATATGGACGCTCCCTAATAAAATCCAATCTATAATAATTAATAATTAGTTTAGTTTATTTCTCCACAATATTACAAAGCCTTATTTCTACATTAACATTATAGTATGGACATTATATTGTGGGAGACTGGTGCCTAAACTAGACTCTAGGTCTGTATTTCAGGTCACCAGGACTCCTTCATTTAAATTATACTAATTAACGTATGAACTATGAACTCGTACAAACGAAAAACGAAATTTTTAGCAGAGTTACTGATAAATTTTTGGATTTTTTAATTTTTAACTTATAACCCCTGCGGTAAATCTAACGACATTGTGAGTCAAATAAACAACGACATAATAGAATGGTGTAAACAATCGCACCTAAGATCTTATTAATAGTATTTAATTATCGTCAGAGTATTTGCTTGCTAAAAAATACTGAGGAAAAAAATATACGAAAAGTTAAGTCAGTGCCCAAGGCCAAAGTTAAGTTTTATGTATTCAGAAATTTACCAATCCTCTAATTCATTCGAATTTTGCTAGTATATCGATTCATAAAGAGGTCGATATGTGTGAATCAATAAATTGTCTTACTCACAATGGGTAATCTTAAAACTGTAGTACATTATACAATAATGGGTTGCTCTTGTACAAATCTTTTGTCGTGTTTTTTTTATAAGGAAAACAAACGATTAATTGTAGGGCTACATAAATGGTAAATGTTGGAGCGTAGTTTACGCGGCAATTGTGTGGGGCATCATTTGGCAATCAACCTCGCTAAATTAAGATTTCCTGTTGTGAGGTCTCCAGTTGACCAGTTCGGGTGACATCACTCAGCGTGCTCGCAATATTTTCCTCCAACATTTTCCTTACAATGCGGACATAACCTTCGTGCATTGTTTGATTGTGTTTTATATGCGAACATATAAATGTATACGTAACAATAACATTACTCGAGTTTCTCGTTACTTGTGATCCGAAATATTTAATATATATTTCTTTTTATTATTGCTTATTGTTATTTGTTACATAATTAAATTAATCCTGTAAATATAATTTTGTAACTTTCATCATCTACTTTTAATTAATTACAACTTATTCTTTTATTAAGTGCGCACAAAATTGTTAATAAACTTTATGGACGTAACAAGTTGCGCAATAATTTTGTTATGGTTCTTGTGGCCTTATTTTATTTATTAGTTATGATGATTATTTGTTTGTGTTTTATTAATATTAAGCATATTGAATTAGATATTTTGTCTAATGTTTTATAATATTGCGATACATTATCATTTTAGCAGGAGCCAAAGATTGAAATTCATAAATTTTATTATCAGAGAGTTTAATAATAAAAACTTTCTAACAATTTATTTTGTGTAAGAGTAAACAAATTAATTTATAAGTATATAAAACAAATATATTATAGTTAGTTATAACTTAATTGTAAGGGTTTATTCATGACTTTGGTTGTTCAGACGTAGATTTCGACTTGGTAGTTGAGGCCGGATCCTCGGTCGCTCTTGAGCCTGATGTTGGCGTATGAGAAGCCGACTCCTCCGGCCGTCACGCTTGGAATGGCGTCCGTGTGGTCCAGGTCCCGGAGGATTATGCCCTGGAAACATACATATACAGACTTTAGTATAGGTTACATATCACCTAAATAGTACCTACTTATAGGTGGGTGTAAATATGTAGCTGAAATGTTTACATACTGAACTACCAATAAATATCACCTACACGTTGCTAAAACATACATAAACGATATTAGAATACCTATCCTGAATTTCAAAACGACTATAACACATTATAATACCTTTAAGCTGCTTTCCTCTAAGGGGTTAGCAGCCGTGTTCTGCAGGTACCGTAATTGAAGACCCACATTTTGTTAACGACGGTTTTGAGTCTCATATAATATGGGTAAACTTATTGCCCTTTATTGGCCACAATTTCTAACCCTGGGCACTGGGCAGCCACTAAAAGTTCCTGAAAGGAAAACCTAATAACACTTTGCTCGGACAGGAATCGAGTCCAAAGTCTCGCTCAATTGTAGCCTTTGGGAATAATAAGGAGGTTACAAAATAACTAAATGCTCACAAAACCTAATTACACCTTCTGTGAAATGTTTATTTAGAAACATGAATAACGCTTTGTGGAAGACAAATATTATTCAAATAATGTTCAGTTTCAAATTCGGATTCCGGATAATGCGGTTAACTTCAAATAATGCTAATTAACTAGTATGATATTATATAATATAATAGCTGGGAATGCGTAATAGTATCACATCAGTAGCGGCGGCGGCAGCTTTGCCGAGATGACGAGCGCGCTGGGTGCTACTTGAGGCACCTATATTATATTCCCCTCACTGTCACCTGAACTCGTCGTCATAGATTGGAGTACGAGTATTATTGAGTTACGTACATTTAACCATCCGTATTTAACTTTGAGATTGCTAAAGTGTTTCACTCTCGGTATTTCGTATTCCTGGTTGCTTCGAATAGATTTTAGACTAATAAGCTTTCGAGATGATATCGCATTTAATATTTAATATTCTAAATGCACTTTGACTTGTGGTGTAGCTAGGAGGTATGCTAATTTGGAATTAGATGGCTTGATTTGAATAGTAGTAAAGATGAATGGAAACAAAATGCTAACTCCAAATAATTAGTAACAGAACAGACTGATTATGATGTTAACTTTAATTTGATATATTTTTTAGCATTACATTGGCAGTGCCAATAGGAGAATTTATGTCCATGTTTTAAGGTTATACATTAATCTTGCATCACCTACACATAATATATGTTTACATAATGTCAAGGTGGACAATGCCGAACCGGTTTTATCTAAATGTCGACCACTATGATTCAGTGATAAACAGTGTACTGGTATTCCCCGGCACCTTACTAAGGGAAAATGTATCACTTTAATCGAAATTAATAACTTATCAATAGGTTTGGGTATTTCCTAATAGCAAAGTACCGATGACCTGTGTAATGGCGGAACATAAAAAACTAGTGAATTTTGATATTATTCGATATTGTATCTGATTAGTGCATGAAGGGTTCCCTACTATCGTATAATATTGAACATGTACTTTGCAAATACTTTTGCAATACATTTCATAAAAACGCCAAAAAAAAGATAAAAAAATATAGAGGCCAAAATATAATGGCAGCAGTAGTATATGATTGGGCATTCTGGACCACTTTTCGCTCGGCGAAACAAGTTCGCCATCGCGGTGGTCCAGAATGCCCAATCATAAACGGTCGACTCGATCAATGATATTAACGCTAATGAGAACCTAACAATGAAACTCGGTTTTAGCTATAGATATGCGATGCATTTTTGTCATCGATCAGATTGGGTCGTATATCGATATTTAAACACGTTACCGTCACTTGTTCGCTCATGCTTGCGCATTCGCGACGTGGGACAGAATGCCCAATAATATTTCTGGTAATTAGGTCTTGGGCATTCTGTCCCACTCTTGTATTGCGCGCTTACAACTGATACCACCGTCTGTGATACAGATTCATGTACGCAATATGCTTTTTCATCGCAATAACGATAGGAACCAACAGACAATGATTGTATTAATTTGTAATGTGTTTGTTATTGCGCGCTCACAACTGATATAATCGTTTGTGATATAGATTGGTGTACGCAGTATGCTTTTTTATCGCAAAGCAAATAATAAAAAACAAACAAAAGGTATTAAGATTTATATATTCAATTGTATTAAAAATATAACAATTCATTGAGTTTATGTATTAAGACTAGAAAGAACTAAACATTGGAGGCTTCACAAACAGTTCATCTGCGGACTGCACGAACGCTTGGAGTTTACGCCACTGGCTGGTGTCACCCTCAGTCTGAAATTTTATTCGAAGTAGCGCTTTCCTCCATAGCTCTTGAGAGTCTGTTTCACGAGCGTCATTTGTTTGATACACCTTGAGGTCAATGTAGTACTCGCCGGAGGTGTTTGCGGTCCGGCGTTCGCTACCGTTTGCTATTCTTGTAACGAAGAACGTGGACAACACAGGCGTCGATGTACCATCACATTCATCGTCTCGTTCATGTCGGAGCCCGAATATATCAAGCTTATTTTTTTTTGCTGGAGCAAGGAGTAAATAATAATGTTACAAAGTACACGTTTACTAACAATTATTTTAGGAACACGTTTGAATTTAGGTACATTGTTTTGTTAAGATTTTGGGATACACAAAAGTTAAAATATCGTATTCGTTACCTTATAGTAGCGGATTTTGTAGTTAGAGTAGCCTTGCGTTTGCCTGTAGATGTTGTCCGTTTTTGAGAGGTTTCTGTTTTGCGGTCATTGTTGAAGGAAATGATGTCACTCTCGCAGTCAGACCTGAAAGTTTAACAAATCAATTTGTTATAATTATTTATTGAACGTAATATCAGTAACATAATAATTTTATATGAAATAAAATGTTTGTGTACATTGTATTCGAAGGCTCGACCACATTAAACACTCGACAATCTAGATATAAATTAATCAAGTAATAAAGTCAATACTTACATTTTAACTGGTGTGAATTCTAGCACATTGAGCAGCGGTGATGTACGAGTATAGTTTATTTACACAAAAGATACTCCGAATTGAAACTGTTGTGTTGATGCACGGTTTACTATCTAGATTTTAGCTGAAAACCAGTAGCTGGGGTATGGTATTGTACCAAATATTATATCAGCACTAGAAAGTAAACTAATGATCGCTAACAAACATGCCTTTGCTTATAAGCAAATGTGATGTGATTCCTTGGATAATTTAAAATGTTAGTAATCAAAGCAAACATACTAAGCGACGCTACCATTTCTCGGGTTCGTATTATATTCGTGTAAACGCAAAAAGTACCGACTAAGGGATTAATTTGTTTGTCAGTAATGACTTCATATATTGCTTTACGTGATCAAGTTACATCGTACGATTTTATACTTGTTGCTAATTTAGCATAATTCATAAGGGCTATCATTTTTATAGATATAAAATTGGATTAAAATAAATAGTCTGATAGGTTTTTTAAAGTAAAAAAAAAAAAAAATACTTGAAAACATGATACCTACTCTAGGATTTTTTATTAAAGTGAGAATGTTTTAATATTTAACCAAACAAAAGAATGATTATAATACACCACCAATAGATAACTTTAATTTGTATTAGTAGTGAACTTTAGTAATTCACTCTTTATTCGTTTGAACAAATAAGACATCTTGTTATTTCTGTAATGATAATATTATTACTAATATTCAATGAGTGACAACCCTACATAAAATATTTGAATCAACAATACATGCAATTTGAAACTTAGTTACATTCATAATTTCGCAATTACTGCAGTATGGTGGACCTATGTAATAATAAATAATTTTTATTCGTAGTTTACTTACTAAACTAAACTTAAATTAATAAATATTATAATGTACGTGTAAATCGAAAAACTCTATTCTCAACATTGTAAGGTAAGTCCATAACTATTTAACTATTATTTCATGACCGTTTCCTACTGATACTTAAGCACATGTGTATTTTATTTTTCAGCAATCTCAAACGATATAAATTACGTTGATGCCTTCACGGAAACAGTGATCGTCGCACAGTAAAGAAGATTGTGAAATTTATGATTTAGAAATATCTACAACGATCATCTGAGATTATCCTATTAAAAGGTAATGGTCATTATCATTCGGTTTTAGAGGTTTAAATTTACTCAAGTAATAATATTATAATCAGGTATTTTTTAAGATAATGATCTTATGTATAGTTTTCTAAAGTAAGGAGATAAAAAGGTTCTTGTAACCGCGAGCGTAAGTAAGAATTACATTTTCTGTACGTATTCTAATCAAAGTTTCATGTTTTTTTCAGAAGCAGAACAGAGCTGTTACTGTGGTGAATGTGATGAAAATAAAACAAAGTCTAATCGCAGCAGGCAACAGATCCAGTAGTTAAGTTTTAGCTTTTAAAATTAGTACCTATATACCTTGTAAGTAACGATTACTTTATATTTTTGTAAGTTTCAATTTGTTTTTTGATAAAAAATGCCTTTCTGTTCGGTATGCAAAATTGATGTTAATTCTCGCACTTGGTTTACGCATTTACGTACTAATAAACATAAAAATAATAGCATTGTACCCCTCGATGACAAAATTGAAATTATAGATACTTGTTTTAAAGGACGTATTGTAAGTTATCGTATTAAAGCGTGCGAAAATAATATTAATGACTATCCAGAATCTTTTTTAAATAGTATCAAAAAAGAAGTAAATTCTTTAATAGACAATTCACTTCAAAAACATACATCGGTCAAGGTTAACTTTGATTATTACGGTATTTTTTTGATGTACAAAAATGATGTTCAAGAACTAAAATCTTTTGCAACAAAAAACATAATTGTTCATTGTAATTACAATTTTGATTTGTTGTATCAAAACTTTTCAGTTCAGCTTTTAAAAAAAATTGAGGAATTTCAAGAAAGAGATAGTGGATGGTCATTTTTACATAATTCCCATTAAGAAATTAACATTAATAAATATCAACCACTTAGCGGATCAAAATTTTTAGATTTACCTAAATTCATAAAGAGCAAAAAAGCTTGTTTGAATATTCAAAACAATGATGATTATTGTTTTTTATGGTGCATTGTTGCTGCCCTATACCCTGCTACGCATCATTCGGAGAGAGTAACTTCTTATCCACATTTTCGCGACGTCTTAAACATTGATGGCATTGCTTTTCCAATCTCTTTTTCAGACATCAATATTTTTGAAAGACACAATCCCATGATACAAATTTACGTTTATGGTCTAAGAAATGGTAAAACTATAACAGGGCCACTGTATAGACCAACGAAGTTAATCGAAGGGGCCAAAATTATTCATTTGCTGTATATAGAAAATGATAATTCATCTCATTATTGTCTCATAAAAGATTTACCTCGTCTTGTAAAAAGTCAAATCACAAAACACCACAGTAAGTTGTATTTTTGTGAAACCTGTTTATTGTTTTTTCCTGATCAAGAAAAAATTAATAAACACCAATGTGGAGGAGTCGTAACTGTTTTACCAAATAAGGGGTCGGTTATACAATTTACAAACTATCAAAGAAAACAAAATGTTCCATTTGCTATATATGCTGATTTTGAAACATTACTTGAACAGATTTGTAACCATGAACATGACACCGCGAATACGCTCCGCTTACAACGACACGTTCCTACTGCATTTGCATATAACATTGTTTCTTCGATGGATGATAATTTTAATGAATTTAAATCGTATCGTGGTATTGACTGTGTTTCAAAATTCATTGATTTTCTTACTGAAGACGTTAAGAGGATTCATAAGATATTAACCGAAAATGTTAGGATTAAATTTTCACAAAAAGATGAGATCGATTACATTCAAGCATGGCAGTGCCACATATGTGATCTTCCCTTGTGGAATAACAAAGTTAGAGATCATTGTCATATCACAGGTCGTTATCGTGGCGCCGCACATAAACATTGTAATTTACAGTATAAAGTACCTGTATTTGTACCAATTTTTTTTCACAATTTATCAGGTTACGACTGTCATTTATTCATTAAAAAATTAGGGGAAATTCCAGGCAAGTTAACCATAATTCCAAAAAGTAAAGAAAAATACATGTCGTTTTCCAAATTCATATTAATCAACGATAGTGAATACGTTCATGTTAGATTTTTAGATTCATTTCATTTTTTAGGTACTAGTTTAGTCAAACTTGCAAAAAATATGGCTATTGAAGATTTTAAAAATATGCGTTACCATTTTCCAAGTTATGATCACTTTCGATTGCTTACACGAAAAGGTGTATATCCTTATGATTACATCAGGGACTGG
This sequence comes from Autographa pulchrina, assembly GCA_905475315.1. Lineage (NCBI taxonomy): Eukaryota > Metazoa > Arthropoda > Insecta > Lepidoptera > Noctuidae > Autographa > Autographa pulchrina. Next base: position 10,681,869 of record FR997768.1, read on the forward strand.
AAATGCTATGAGGAAACTGTCTTGCCATCACAGCGTTTCTTTTTTAATTCTTTAACCAATGAAAGTATTTCCTCGGAGGACTATGAACACGCTAAGTTAGTGTGGAATGCATTTAACATAAAAAATTTAGGTGAATATACTGACTTATACTTAAAAACAGATGTACTTCTACTTACCGATATATTTCAAAAGTTCCGGAAAACTTGCAAGTTACATTATAAGCTCGATCCCGCATTTTATATTACCGCACCGAGTTTATCTTTTGACGCAATGCTTTTAAAAACTGGGGTTCGATTAGAACTCATAGATGATCTGGCTATTGTGCGAATGATTCAAAATGGTATAAGAGGAGGGTTATGTGTGTGCTCACACCGTTATGCTAAAGCTAATCATAAGTATATGTCTTCTTATGATTCAACAAAACCACCGTGCTTTATAGTTTATTTGGATTGCAATAACCTTTATGGTTTTAGTATGTGTCAATATTTACCCTACTCGGATTTTAGATTTTTGAATGCAACAGAAATAGTGCAATTACATAATAATATTAACACTATAAAGGATGAAGCAGAATGGGGTTTCATATTAGAAGTAGATCTGTTGTACCCGGAATCCTTACATACTTTGCATAATGATTTACCATTTTGTCCTGAAAAATGCATTCCACCGGGTGGTAAAACGAAAAAACTTATTTCCAACCTTTATAATAAGTATAACTATGTAATTCATTATGTTCACTTAAAAAAGTGTTTGGAACATGGATTAATATTACGTAAGATTCATAAAGTTATTACATTTAGGCAAAGTGCATACTTGAAAGAGTATATTGAATTAAACACACAACTACGACAAAAGGCAAATAATGTATTCGAACAAGATTTTTTCAAGCTTTTAAATAACAGCGTGTTTGGGAAAACACTGGAAAACACAGAGAATAGAGTGAATGTTCATTTAGTTAATACTTGGAATGATTCTAATAATGTTACTAAAAAGTGTCACACCGCTGAAAAACTAATTAGCAATCCTTATTTTCATAGTGCTTCAGTTTTCTCAGAAAATTTAGTAGCGATACAAATGAAACCTGATCAAATAATTTTAGACAAACCTATTTATATTGGCTTTACCGTTTTAGAATTATCTAAATCGCATATGTATAATTTTCATTACAATATCATCAAACCCTTTTATAAAAATAAAGTAAAGTTATGTTATACGGATACAGATTCCTTAGTGTATGAGATATTTACATCAAACTTTTATCAAGATTTGAATTTTAAGCTTTTAGATTATTTTGACACTAGTAATTACTGTATCGATAACGAATTTAAAATACCTCAAATTAATAAAAAAATCCCTGGATTATTCAAAGATGAGATGGGAGGAAAAATCATCACAGAATTCGTTGGTTTAAGGTCAAAATTGTATTCTATTAAAACTCCTGATTATGTAATTAAGAAAGCGAAAGGGATACAATCTAGTGTAGTACGTGATTTAACAATTAACGATTATGAGAATGTTTTGTATAATAAAGGAGTCATTCGAAGGAAAAATATATTGTTCAAATCAATTAAGCACGAGATATTCACGCAAAGTGTAAATAAAATTGCACTCTCTGGAAATGATGATAAACGAGTATTATCTTCAGATAACATTTCAACGCGTGCATGGGGTCACTCTGCTATTTTAAAAGAAATGTATTAATGAATAAGATTTTACCACGTAAACCAGATTATATTTAAATTAGAGTTAGTTGAAAGTGTATTTATGTGAATGTCGTAAGTTATTTTATAAGTTATTTTAGTTTTATTGTGTAAGAATAAAATGATATTATCATAATAGAAATAAATGTGATATTGTGAGAAACCATAATTGTTTTATTTATTCAGCTTTACATTTTTTGTTGATCATGAATACAATAACCCTTCTTTTTTTGCTTCACCGCAGTCGGGTAAAAATCAAGTTGCGACATGTAGCAGGAATATTATTACTAACAATGTTTATGCCGCTGTAATATGAGCGTATATGTATTTCATCACTCGGATACATGTAATGCTTAGTTAACAACTTTCGGTAGCTTAAGAACATAAACAAAAATACAATCATTTGAAACTAACCACTGTAAATTGCTTTTTACTGTGTTTACATTACGATTGATTGTCTTGTGCACCAATATGTATTTATTACATAAAGGTTAGAAGATATTGCATTCGATACTTATTGCACTGCATAATAAATTCATTTTATTTAATCATTTACTAAATATAGTTCGCTTGAAGTACTTGTACCTGCACATTATATTCAACATGACTTCGGTAAGTAATTATTTTATATTTTCATACAAATGTTGATGTTTTATGCAATGTAAATATTTAACGACTTGTTATAATATTGTTTCAGCGATCGGGATCAGACATCGTTTTTAGTCAGTATGCTCAAGATCCTTACGAAGAATTCAATGAGATGCTACGATGCGATCGTGAAAACGCCAATCGAATGGCGAAAGAAAAAAAGACGAAACCACGTCGTAAAGACACCGTGAACAAACCCAACTCCACTCAGTCTTTCGTGATGAGCAGACACCAGCGGCGAGGCATTAAACTGATCAAAATATCAGTAATTGACCTGTGTAATAACTCGCTAGGCAGCGACAATGACAATGAAACTGAAAATGTGATTATAAGTGCGCAGTACATAGTTAAAGAGGTGGTGGACCCTATAGTGGATGAAACTGAATCATTAGTTAGGAAAATATCTAAATCGTTAATAGAATATAGTGATTGAAAATATTTGTATTAAGTATTTGTAAGTTTTAGTATGTGGGATAATAAAGGTACGTAAGAGGGTGACTATATTGTTTGTGGTAGAATAGTATATAGTTTTGTGTTTTTATATTTAGAATAGGAATAAACATAACTGTAAATAGTATAGGGTTATTATAAAATAAACGCATTATTGTCATTTAAAAATGTTTTATTTTTATATCTTAAAACTAATAAACAGATACATATACACCTTTAGTTATTCCTCTAAATACTTTTTTATACATAATACGTTTTTAAGAGCACACTGTTTGGAATGTTTATTACAACACAAGTTAACTTTTCCATCGCAGGAGTATTTTTTGTGCAACTTGGATAAATTAGGACACAATTTCTCATCAAGTTCCGATACATTACAATTGGTACATAGATCCTTAACCCATTTTACCTTCTCAGAACCTTTAACTATAATATTCTTATCTTTTAAATATGGTACGATTATACGATGGAATTCTCTGTAGTCGATGTGTCCTTCACTCCAATAAATGCCTCGGTTTTTTTCTATCCATTTAACTTGAATCTTTTCTTCGCTTGTTAGATGTCTAAATAAGTATGGAGGTTTTATTAAAAACGATTGCGTATAGTTTTGAGTCGCAAATGCCAATTCTTTTATTATAAAATTGTTGTAAAGATCCTTGAATCCTTGTACATCCAATATGAGAGTATCCGATTTCATGATATTTTCTTAACAGTGCTGCTAAGCGGTTTGTACTCAATTATGCAGTCGTTTAATATCAGACAATATGCCGATGTTTGATCAGGTATGTCTGAATCACTTTCGATTTCCACTCTAACGTCCACAACAGGTCCTCCTTTTAGATTATCGGCTTGTCTGGAGCAATCGATAACGAATAGTGGCGCTAAGTCTTTGAATTGTTTTTCACTTAATAAGGGTTCCGCGCGACGTCCGTAGTACGACTGTTGAAATCGAGTATACTGTTCATATAATAAAGCTGTGTTGTTGTTTGCAAAATTAACGTTTAAATTTTCGTATGGAAAGTATGTTGAATTGAGGTATACTTTAACATCTCGTATATGACAGTGATCAAACTGAGACATGTCAGAACTGGCACTATTTTTTCTGTTTGTTTGTAAACCAATAATAATATATCTGGGTTTTTCTATTTGCGATGATGTTTTGATAGACCAGGTATGTTTAGTAGTCCTAGGTAACGCAGGATACTCGTAAAGATCCCAATTTCGGAATACCATCTGCAGTGGACGATCTTTTTCTAACAATTTAATTAAACTTAGTTTTTCCTTATCAGATACTTTAACGTGCGGTACGCGCCATATGATTTTATTTATAATAACGTCTTCTAAAATTTCACCAGTATTTAATTTCACAGCGTTCAAGTTTGTATTGCTACGTAACAATATCAACTCGTGCCTACTATTTATTACAATCTTTTTAAAATCCTCCGCAAAACCGAGTATGTTGCAAAGTGGTATGGATACAGAAAATTTACCACCGTTTATATTTTTAATGCCTTCGATATTCCAGCCCCAAGAATTAGATATTTTTGATTCGGTCTCATTCATTGAAATTAATGACTTCATCGTGGTAGTTACACCAGCATTTTTTATTTTATCAATTTCGACTCCATTTAGCTCGTACCTTATATCTTGGAATAGATAGAGTAGAGCATTATTGGTAAAATGAACACTGCTCGCGGTTTCTTTTGCATCCTTTTTCTTAACAACTATGGTTCCTTCCAAGTACAAGGTGCTTGCTGACGGTAGTACATACAAGTCCTGTTGGTTGATAGGTATGCGTATCTCGTCATTCCTGTTAAAACTGGTCACGTACGGTTTATATGAATGGTATTCGATGCCTTCAACAGTATTGTCGTAGGTTGGTGCGGATAAAACATCTAAGATATTCATTTTAGGAGACCGATAGCTTTAAGAAATGCTTTATTTTCTCTCGTTAATTTTATTCTTTTCTTTGAGCTAGTTCTTATATGACTGGGAGCTTTATATAAACTGATGGTTTTTTTTGGTTGATGCGTATATTTATTATAGTCAATCATTTTTTCTTCTTAGATGTAAATAAAGCTGTACTTCTTCACCGCGTAAATTTATCAGTTGATTGTTTATGTCCAATAACCGTATATGTATGCAGCTTATGTTGTTTTGATTAATCGGAAAGTATATTGCGTTTTTAGGAATTTCTATGATTCTATATCCTGGTGGCACGTTGAGTGCAAATTCGTGGATAATGTGACTGGGCTCTCCGTTTACGTACGAACCACTGACAATATCACATTCAATCCTGATCACGGTCGTTGGCAAAATGTTAACTGGAAACTGTGAGACATGCAATTTATTAGCTTTTAAGATCTGCTTATCATATCCTAATAGGTTTCGAAAAGTGTCTTCCTTATCGAAGTTTATATTTTTAGAACAGAGTATAGTAGTTTTTAGAGTATTGTTATTGCACAGTAGTTTTATCGAAGCGTTTTGTATTTTGGACTTTATATAATCGCTGATATCTTGAAGTTCATAAGTTCCTTCGGGTATTTCAATTACTTCCTCCGATCCATAGTAGAACTTATTGTTCTTTTTATCAATATTTGGAATAGAATTAAACGTGGAGAAATGCAATAATGCGCACTCGTACTGACCGTTTAATTGTAATGTGTTAGGATAGTAAGTAGACAAATCTGATGACTTTCCAGTTATTGACAAAGTGAGGGACATCTTGAGAATGATAAAAATGAAAGAATAACATATTAATTTATACATTTTTATTTTTCCAAAAATTCCTTAGATATTCTAAGCATAAGTGTCCACAATTCACAGTATTGAATTTTTGGTATCTTGTATAGTTGTAAAAAATATTACAGTTTTTTAAGTATCGTATCAATTCGAGAGGCGGTTTCAAATCACCGAAGCTGTCAAAATATTCACAATAATTATTAAATTTAATATAAGCCACCCAATGAGTTCCTTCATTTTTTGAATTGTCCAAATTCACGATAGCACATTCAATCTGTTTTGGTTTTCTCGGTAACCGATCTTTCATGTAAACTCCTCGAAAGTATGGCAAGTCGCGAGCGTGCTTTTTGATGTCAACATCAGTTAATGGACGATTAGGTAGCTTACTTAACAGTTTTTTGACGAATTTATAAACAAACCTTTACCATTTTTATGCGGTTTAATGTACAACCCCTTTCCTATAGCTAATGCTTCCATAGTTTTATTGTGCCGTTCAGTTTCTTGTAATTTTTTTTGAGCTGTTTTGTAGTCGTTAACTGTTTTTGCGATACCCGCAGCACCACCCGCTAAAGATCCTAATGCCGATAAACCAGCGAAAATTGGGATCAAAGGCAGAACTCCACCAGTCTTCGGTATGGGTATGACACGAGGAACTCGTACTTTCTGTACGCAAGGAAATATCTTTCTAGCAGCCAAGTAAGCGGCGTTTATAAGAGCCTTACTGTCCATGTGTTTGAGTTTCCTAATTTTTGATCTTATTTTCGATACAAAACTGTTAAACGTTTTAATCCCTGCACCAGACTTTATTTTGGCTTTCATGACTTTGCTCACCAGCCACGAACTTAGTTTTTCCCCTTTTCCTGCGTCCTTGGATCTAAGTCTTTGTTTAGCCATGTTTAACAGTTGTAAATCAGCTTTGTGACGATTAGGTAAATCTGTATGGTTCTGATATGCAATATCGTGATGCATACAAGCTTCGTCTAACTTGTTTACGCCTCGATCTCCACGTAGTAACCGTTTTTGTAGTTTAGTACCCGGTCCGCAATAATTGTAACCAGGCAAATGAAGTTCAAAGGGTAAATTATTAATCACACTATTGACTAGTCCACCACCTTGCATTGTTCAAAGTAAAATGAAATACATGTAAGAAATAATAATGTTTATATGAATAATATGATATCTACTTTTATCAATTCACTATCGCAGCGCTGTTGATCCAACTATTTTCTGCGTTACTTAAACCTAACCATTTCACAAACAATTTATTTCCTTTTCTTTTTAAAACTTTTTCTATCAAATAAACGTTTGGGAAATATGTTTTTTGAAGTTCCGGTTCATAAAAGGTTCCCAAAATAGCTTGTTTGCGTTGGTCCTCTATATGATACGTTTTTGGAATGGTATTGTTTACTTTTTTTATGGTAAATATTTCAGTTGACCAATTAGGAGTATAGCCCTTTTTAAAAACATGCTTGTATTTACTTATGCGAACACTGTCACCAACTTTGAACTTAGGTACGCAACGAAAAGAAACTTGCTTATGTGATTTTTTTATATTTTCTTTTATGTTTAACTCATTGCATTTATTTACTTCAACAGGTTTACATTGAATAGTACGATGCTTTGTGTTGTTATACATTTTCAATGTATCTTGTAACACCGTTTCATACCACTTGTAGTTTCCATTCATACTAAAACACTTATATAATTTATTTTTAATAGTTTTTATCAATCGCTCAACAATTGAAGCCTTCTTTGTAGAAAAGGTTGAGTAATGGTTAATATTAAACCTTCTCATGAGTGTCTGGAATGAAGTATTATAAAACTCTGTTCCTGAATCTGTTTGTAAATTAACCGGTTTGCGTTGACTTTTACTGAGTATGTTCCCAAATGCATTAGTAACATCAATTTTATTTTTCGATTTTAGCGGTTCCGCCCAGGCGTATTTTGAGAAACAATCTATCACCAATAAAATATAATTGTAACCATTGTTGTATTTTCTTAAATTTTGCATGTCCATCAGATCAGCTTGCCACAAATCATCAATCCCTTTCAAAATTACAGAACGACGATCAAAATTTTTTCTTGCCGCTTTGTGAATTTCATTTACAATTTGTTGTTTGGACATTATGAAGGCTTTTTAGATGCTAATAAGTTATCTACAACTGTTTTTGTGTAAAACTTATCTTCTAAATGAATGGAAACTTCAGATATCTTTGCTTTTAAAGTATTTTGTACATCATTCATAATTTGAGTTCGCATTAACAGCATGGATTTATATAAATCTTTCGTTATGTTTGTCATAAATTGATCTACATAATCCTTATTTACAGCATCATCTGGTTCTACAGGAGTTCTGATACCTCTCAACGTCGTAGCTTTTAAATCAAATTCACCATTTTCTGTTTTCGTTAATGCATTATCATTACTCTCGAATAATTCTGACAATCGCATTCTTTTATGAATATAATGTCCAAATTTGTCTATATTCATGTTGAATGTGCTTTGTATTGAAGGGTTAACAGTAAAATGAAACGTATGCAGAGAATAAAAGATATTTATTAATTAATAACTTTACTTTCACGTAACTCTTCGATGATGGATATTATTTCATTGTCCAGCCCAGTGTTGCCAGCGTCTCGTGAAGCAATCAATAGTTTTAATCTATCCACTAGTTCATTTGGATTATCCCAATAGACATAATCTACGTTTTTTCTCCACACTTTTTTCAACGGTAGTCCATTCCCCTTCGGTTGATTGTAGGTCTGATTTGTACTTTGTAATTTAAAAAGAGGTTTAATGACTTGCAAATATTTTTGCCCTTTGCTACTTTTGATGGGTTTGCTTGGTTCAAAATCTCGACGGTGTGCATTTGTATCGATCAGCATTGACTTATAATGTTGCATATCATTATCTGTCACTAAACTTACGTCTACATCTTTTTTTAGCAACAACTGTTTCAAACCCGGTGTATTTCGATATTTGCGACCCGTTACTGTGATAAAATCATCACCAATCGTAATGCTAGCTGAACCTAACATAAGTTTTCCACGCTCTATCCGAACACCAAATGGTACATCATGTAGTGCTTCAGGAGATAGAGACCAAGATGATGTATCGCATTCTTCGTTCTTATCACCCAACGATTGAAATGAAGATTCACTGTCGATTTCATTTTCATCACTGCTTTCCACGTACTCTTTGCTAGTAGGACCTTCCTTGTATAATGTTTGATTGCTTTCCAGGATTTTTTCATTTTCATCAGAAGTAGTTCCATTACTGGTGTTGGTTAGTAAATTAAGTGATTTGGTTATAGGTTTAAAAACCGTTTCTAATGCTTCCTTATTCCCAATCTCAAGTTCTCTCATGGTACGTACTTTTTTCTTTACAGCGGCTGAGGCATCTATGATTTGTTTTTTCAATGATTTTTCCATAGTCGTTAAATATATAGTTATCGCTTAAGAGTTGTTATAAGAATAATAACGTAACGATGTCAACTGTCTTAAATATAGTATCATTTTCTTATTCAAAGACAACAAATGTGTCAAATTTATTTCTGTAACATCCATTATTTTTAGAGCAATCTTTATTTATTACCACAAAGTTGTAAGGTTCGCTCCAAATTTTTGAACACATTTCACGAAACTGGATCCAAGTCATATCTGTATTGACATGTTCTTCATAAATATGTTTTAGATTAATATCATCCTGCTTAAAAAGTACGATAAGGTTAGCGTTGTCTCGTACTAACTGCTTTGGCACTTTACTATACGTTTGGTTGAGATAAAAACAATCGATATTTTTGTGTCTGCCCATTGCAAAGTAATCTCGCATGTTACTTTGATTTTCACATGCAACGTCATCAAATATTATTACAGAGTTGGGTTTAGCATCCTGAACACTCAAAACGTCTTCATTACCATTATATTTCTGAAATGAAATACCTGGAACTCGTTGTAAAACTCTTTCCAGAAATCTATACTTAGGCTGGTGCAAAGTTTTTGAATAAACATAAACATTTTGAAATTTTAAGCCGTTTTCATGTATAAGAAGACCAATGAGCAAATTTGTTTTTCCACAATTTGACGGACCACAAATAATACAACGTACTATGTTAGGTAATAATTCACCATGACGAACCCGAGTCTTAGGAACATCATCACAGATAGTGTTTACATTCAACGATTGTGGTTGTTTTACAAATTTCATGATAATTGTGTGAAACAGTTCGATTAACAATGACGAATATTATTTTAGATTAATATTTATAAACCATACCACTACCACTGTATATTTTGCGTAACTAACATTAACCGAGTTAACCGTTTATGATTGGGTATTCTGGACCACCGCGATGGCGAACTTGTTTCGCCGAGCGAAAAGTGGTCCAGAATGCCCAATCATATACTACTGGCAGCCCATTTCGTTTTAAATTATAAGTTACAAAACCAAGGAAAACTCAAACTACAAGTTTCAAGTCTTACTTAAAAAAAAATACAGCTAACAGATAAACGGACAAACAGACAAAAAGACTAAAAATATGTCAAATTCCTATTTCTGCTCGTAATTGGATACCTTAATAATTTTGAGTCTAGATTTAAAGAGATGTAGGTACAACTGTACTGTTATGAAACAAATAAGTAGGTATTTACATTAAAACAAACTTGATATATGATATCACTTGACGTATGTATTGTAGCTATCTGTTGTTATTCAAACACAAATCACGAGTGTGATCTGTGAATCACGGAAATAAATACACAATGTAGGTCGTTATTTACTATATTATGTCTATTGTATGCAACTTGAATACAAGAACATTATTGTTATTAATAAGAAGACATTGTATTATTTACCCCTTTACATTTTTTTATCACGATACTGTTACTTGGTATACTTTTTTATCCTTATCTACGTCGGGTAGCACAAATGAGCTCTGTTCTATTTATCGCAAAGTATCTTTAAATATTATAAATCACTATAAAAATAAAGTATTGACATAAAAAATTGTCTGAGAGATAAAATAGTAAATAGCCGATCATGATAAAATTACTAAAATAAAAATGTAGAACGTTATTACACGAACTATGATAAAGAGATGTATCAGGTATTCTTTATGTTAATGTTCCTGTAGTTTAGTGATCTGGCTTTTACTCATAACACACGGATTTTAAAACAATTTTTTGTTTTGAGATATGAGCGCTATTTACATGAAATGAACAGATATCATGTCTTCAGTTCGGTACATGGGAAATTGGAATGGGGGTCTGACGTAAGGTCAAAGGTAATGTCAATTCGTCGATGTTATATTAAAAACTATACTGACTACCGCAATATTTCTCAAGAACCTTTTAAAAATATTGTGTAAATGATATAGTGTAATACGAAGGAATCTTAAAAAATAATTGTCCTCTATTGGAAATTTCAGCCTTTCGTAAGCGGATAAATGTTACAGTCCTGTAGCCCGTATCTCTAGTTTTCTTCTTAAAGTAGCCTATTTATGCCGAACAGTAGTTAGTAACGGGTATTCATTGGATATCAGTGATACCCAATGAAGATCAGTAAAGACTGCTGAAATCAGGAACTGAGTGAATATCGGTATCTAGAACACAACAAAAAAGGTAAAAGTTTTAGTGAGAGACTGTCAATGCTATGATAGCTTAAAAACCAAACCACCACTAGTTGATAAAACTGATTTCGGTGACATTAAAAATCTAAAATATTTTCAATTGCATTTGCAGCGAAGTTTGGATCAAATTACTTAGTGTATTCCCTAAAGTCTGAGAATCCTACATATTATGAGCACTACCGTGGGTATCTCTAGAATGCTTCAAATAAAATATATGCGCATCGCAAGACAAATGGAAATGAAATGCACGCTTTAATTTAACGCATATTTTAGTCCCCTGCGGCCGGAGCGGGTCGCCAGCCAACCTAAGTATTTAGTTCACCACCTAAGCTGGTAGCTTTGGTATTTTTGAAGATACCAACTCTACCTTATGGACGTAATATAAATATCTGTTAGACTTCTTCGCCAGTGATGAAAGTTTTGTCGGTTGACTGGGATGACTTTCTAAGATGAATTTAATGAATTTTAATTTTCATGAAATGGTACTTCATGGATAGTTTTCAACAGGACATGAAAGTGGCTCCATGTTACTGTGTGCCGAATAATTCTCGTTACAGATCTCTAAAGGTCATCTATCCCCTGTCTGTAGGAGCAGCGACTACCGGAATAACATGACAAACAAATTACGATGACTGGGTTATATCGCTTTGGTCCCGAGACTTCAGAGCCTGTACAAAGCTCTATTTAAACCAATCCGACTAGTTTATGTACGCAATGGATGGATGATAAACTACTTTATCTCATATGCTACATAATATTATAATGACATACTAAAAGAAGTGCTCGCAAAGATTTTCGTGCTGCAAAGCGCTAATGCGGCACAAAATACAACGCGCATTCCTTTTTAGACACGTGCGGTATTTCTACAAAAAGTGCGGAATGTATTCTTGCAATTAGCTCAGTACAAGGCCTATGGAATAAACGAACGCCTCATGAGTTATGTACGCAGTTGTTATAAAGTGTTTGTTCCAGATTTCAACTAGTTAGGACTGGAAAAAAAACAATGAAGTTCTGCGCAGTGTATATTATATCATGTGTATTAGTATGAGACATAACATGCTGATAAATCTTAATTAGAGCGGTTTCGAGTAGTGAGTCAATAGTAGTATGTTATGAACACATACTTAATCGTTTCAAACACATTATGTTATCAGCTATTGCTTAGTCTGACCTTAATCGCTGACATAATGGACAAAATTATAAAACTCTCATTAACATCATTACTAATGACTCTTGACGCATGATTTATAAGATCTAGAACATTGCAGGTATCAAGTTAAGCCCTATTCACTCGATCTAGATTATAATAATAAACACGTTTCTATTTTGTCGGTGTAGTCACCGCTGCACGCTGGGGCGCTGTACGCTAGTTTACAATTTGTTGCGCCAGCTGACGCATACGAAAATATTAATAAGTAAGTTTGTTGCAAGTTCGAAGCAAACTAGTTTCATTCAGAGAATTCTGACCAAGACCTGTACTTGTAATTGAATCAGTCCGCTGAATACATTATTTAAAGATCAGGTTGCGATACTTGTTGTAAATTGTTATTGACATTATTTTGGTCACCACAGAATGCATAAATATTATTAATAAATAAATTAACTTCGTTAAGAACTTAACTTTCGTTTTAATTAATGATAGTTCACTGATCTACCTTCAGATTCTGATCTATCATTAATCTAATCCCTAATCACAATTAAAATATTTAAAGAAACTTTATGTAACCTACATCAATTTATCAAAAAAAAATGACACAAGCTGGTTTACCTTAATGATCTGCTGTCCCGGATCAGAGAAGAACACCTCTTTAACTCGTTTCTTGAGTGGGATGGCATTGTACTCGGCTTTTTGCTGATGTATCAATCTGTTGTTGAAACTGGATCCCACAATCAGATCCTTACAATAGCTGACACAAACGAACGACAACAGAACAACGAGTAATATAGGCGCGGACTTCATGTTGCTTGTTATGTGAGTAACGTAATAGGTAATGCTCCTCGGTCAGTGGATGCCGATCGACTGGTTAATTCGCCTTTGCGTCGTTCATACTAAAACTTGTTAACCTTATAGTGTGAGCAAGCGGAAAAAAAGTGTTAAGGTGTTAAACAAGGGCTCTCGTGACCGCGACACAAACACACAGTTAGGTATAGGTAGCTAGACACGCACTATTGATTTAAACAAACATTTTCGTCACTGGCGTGATTTAATTATTTTTGGGTAAAACTGTGCTGGCCGCAACGTCAAACGAAAAAACAGTTTTGATTGCTGTGTTGTTGTCTTATTATAAATAATTGTTTTTAAACATTTCTCCATTCGATAGATTGGTTTTGTATTCTACTATTATTCCTTGTATATAACATTACCGTGGCATGGATACTTTGATCTTTGTCGAGAGTCAGTTCCGAATCAAGTTACGTCAACATTGAGTACTATCTACCTACCCATATAGCTGCAAATTACAAACTCTCAAACAAACTTACGTTCACCGTAGCCCGTAGGAGGACTTGACCTTCAGACTTGACGCTTTTCTGTTTGAGATATCAATACCTACTTAGTATACATATTAAAGTTCTTTGATCTTATACTAAAGGCTTTCTCTATACGCTCAGAACATATTTACAGTGCCTACTCTGAATAATTAACAAGACTGGATTTTACATTCAATGGCTTTTGGTACCTTTGTTTGACAAGTTCGTGACAATGTACATTATGATTGAATGGTATTCTTTAAACAGTTTGGAAGGTATGTTAAACCTGAATATATGATTAATCGACGGCATATTATAGATTCAGAAAATAAACTAAGTACCTAGGGCAAGATTGGTTTAATGTATGATTGTTGGTTTAGGAAGGTATCAAACGGCCGATATCGTAAATTATATTAATTATTGCAATTTTTTTACACGGTATATATATTTATTATTGCAATTATATTTATGACTAACTGCTAAGTGAATACCTCAGTGGCCTGTGGTAGTCCAATGGAAAAGGGGCATTACATAAAAAACACATTAAACAAAACAGAAACACTGCGAATGTTTCTGTAAACTTTTTTCCGTTAACTATTTCCAAGATTTTTATACCTAATCATTTAATTTAAATTCTTTGCTCCGTCTTATCAGAATTATTTGTGTAAAATTTCCGATAACCTCCACAAAGTGTATCAGTTATTTATATTTTGCTAACAAAGTGTTCTCGCTTCTTTTATAAGGTTCAAGAACATTTTATATTCTATTTGGAATTTTAATTCTGGATGGCAGAATGGATAACTGAATTTACATCCAATAAGGATGGATTTTACGAAGATCTAATTTATAAAAAGGGAAAATTTTGTGTGGCAAAGGGAAAACGTTTTACTTTGCTCACTCGGATGTTAGATAAAAACATGTGTATATAACTATCTATGTTATATATAATTTTGTCACATAGTTGGTATATTACAGTATTAATGTATTTATTAGAACTCATCCGGTACGCTACCGACTACAGTAAACTAAAAGTAAAATAAAATCAGAGCAGAGGTATTAAAAAAGTATTAAAAATTTAAGTATTCCGAAGCTAAACATAAGTTGGTAGAGGAGGGACTTTCCAAAACGCAGTAAACAAGTTTGGGTTTAGGGGAAAAACTAGTATGAAACAAAACACATTTAGTGTACCTATCTCAGCTGATAGCAATAAGAATATCTATTCACACAATCTGGCTGGCACACGATCGACAATTACGGCGAACGAAACAGTTCCCAACCTCCACTCAAAATAAAGCAGAAAATAAAAACTCCACAGTGACTTACCGTTTGCAGCCGTCTCTCTTGTTAACACTTATTCAGCATGTTTAAACTACTAAAATAACGGGGTAGCTTATCTGTTTGCGAAATTTGTGTAGCATTTGTGTAGCAAAGTCATCCGGGGAAAGCACTCTAAGCATAGGTAATTTATTTCCTGCAAAGAAGCAAAGTATGCCGAGCCAGAGCGTTTGTACACATTAACGTGGCACACCTCATGAAAAATCGCTTAGGAGACGCTGGAGTTTGTGATATGTTATATTACAATGAATGCTTTTATACCTTTTTCTTTTGGTCTCTTTAAAGTACGCTTAAAAGTGATTTATTTTAGATGACTTTTGCTTGAACCGGAAAAGTGTATAAAACACGTTATTTTTCTTGATAGGAAAGCCCGAATGTCCAAAGTCCAAAGATTGCCCAAAATACACTCGACAGAAAAAGTTTATAAAGAATTTTAAATAATTAAGTTATTTGTTTTGTTTAATACGAAACCTTGGAAAAAATACTTATATACTCAGATGAACATAATTAAAGTTTAATAAATGTTTTTAATTAATTTCTCCAATAAACATAAAATGCCTTTAGTGAGAGTGAACCATTATTTACTATATTTTTATATTCTATAACTAGGTATATTGCTTTGAAACTTTTAAAAGTCTCTAGACATAATTAAGGTAATCAGTAAGTGACATTTATAGTCCGGTGAAGCAGTCAAAGTCTGCGCTCAGGCTAACTGCAAAGATCTCTACCAAAAAAAAATTCAGTAAGTGACATCTATATCTTATATATAAAATTCTCGTGTCACAATGTTAGTTACCATACTCCTCCGAAACGGCTTGACCGATTATTATAAAATTTTATATGCATATTCAGTAGGTCTGAGAATTGGCTACTATCTATTTTTCATACCCCTAAGGTATGGCACATGGTAAGATATGGCATGGTAAGGTAGGTAGTAGGCAGGTGCTAGGTAGAAAAAATTGCATTGCAACGCATGCCGGGTACAGCTAGTTGTATATAAAAATGAATTGCTGTTCGTTACTCTCGCTAAAACTCGAGAACGGCTAGACCGATTTGGCATTTTTAATTTTGGTATTGAATTATTTGTGGAAGTCCAGAGAAGGTATAAAAGGTTAAAAAATATGAAAATGTTCGGAATTATAATATATAAAAAAAAAACAATTTGTTTTAAGTTTATTTTATACAAAAGTTTAGGCTTTTATTTATCGATTGAGGCAGTACGAAGTCTGCCGGGTCAGCTAGTCTACAATACATTTCGTGTGGTAAACAAAGTGAATTCATATAATTAAAATACATTAAGCACTTTAAGTTAGTTAACGCTAGCGAAAGATGAAATATCGTAATTATGTTTCGATTATATAATAATATATACGATGATGATAATATAATTTATTAGATTAGCTTCTTATAACAAAGAATAAAACTATGATATTAAGTATAATTGTATAACAACATTCTGTTATTGTATAATATTACAATTTCCAATATTTTGTACTATTATTTCTATTTGGTTCTTTTTCTATTTTCTCTTCCCTTTTATTATTCTTTGCACAAGAAAAATGTTGCAACATTAAAATATATCATCATCTTCTGAGCTTTTTTCCCAACTATGTTGGGGTCGGCTACCAGTCTTACCGGATTCAGCTGAATACCGTATTTTACATGGAGCGGACTGCCTATCTGACCTCCACAACCCATTTTACTGGGAAACACAGTATCCCATAGTAAGAATGGTTGTCAGAATTGACTTAACGACTGCCAAAGATCTATGTATGACAGCCGGGACCTACTGTTTAACGTGCTTTCCGAAACATTAAAATATATATCATCTAAAATTATAGCGTGGTTTATTTTATAGACGTCAAAGCTTAACATAACACAGCCACAGGAATGGACAGAATTCACAATTAAAGAAGTGCCTTCAGTAATTGCTCCTGGGTAATATGTGCATTTGTAACCCAGATTTAACCAAAATTTGCATAATGCTTTAACTTGTCACATAACAGCGCAGGAACAGTGGCTATACTGAGTTTAAATTGCATTTTGGTAGTTTCGGAATGTTGTGGCTGCATGTGCGTGGTCGCATTTTAACACTAAAATATAACCACCGATAATTGGTTGTATCTACATAAACTGGCAATATTACAGATAGGTAACTACTGCCAAAATGGCTAAATGGATTAACATTTTGACGCGTTATTTATTGATAATACCATGCCATCTCTCTTATAATTAGTAACGTGGATTTTAGTATTTATGAAATATATTGAAACAGTCATTTATTAACTGAAAAGTTTTAAAATTTAATTTAAAATGGATGTACTTATATATTTTTATTGTATAAAACATAACAATATTTTATTTGTTTTAAAATTGATACATCAAAATCACATAGAATTAACTAATTAATTTAAAAATTATGTTTGCATTTACTCCGGGAGAGTTAATTCCTAAAGGGAAAAAGTTTCTTTTACTAATGATAATGGAATTATGAGTCTTGTTTTTCCTCACTCTATCCTTCGGATTAAATCACGGACAGGTTAATAATATACTTATTAAGAACAAAAATAGCTGCGTAATACACGCAAACGTGGCGCGGCACAGCGCGTGGAGTTTTGTATGTAGGCTGAAACGAAAATATTCAAGCTTTGTAGAATGTGGCATTCTTAATTCTACCTTCTTTTATACCTTTAGAAGAGATGAGTGACGTGGTACATGTCCGCATAAATGTATTTTCATAAAAGTCCGCGCAAAATCCAGCGCTCTTCACAGTTATGTAGTGCTGAAAAAGCGAGTCTAGATTCTAATATCCTTTTCAGATTTTATCGGATACGTTTCGGGTTACTGAGATTCATTTTATGGCATAAAGTTTGGTATAATTTTATTTTCAATCATAAAATATCTGGTTATAACATTTCTTTATATGTTTATCAGGCTTCGCAATCGGAACATATTTTAACCCCTACACAAAAAGTGAGTTACCGATTTGATATGATCGAGATGGTTGTGGTACTCATTATGTTTTGATCTTCTATACTGTTTTTACATTTATAGTAACGTAAAGTAAAAAAAGTAAACAAGGCTACTTATTTACTTTTTTAAGAAACATTTACTTTATTTTAATAAATTAAGTTTGCTATGAATTGCACGTTGTCGCCCTTTACGTTCAAGTAAAATATCTTAGAGACGTTTATGTGGTTGAATTTAGCCGGGGAAATGATTTCCAGTTGATCCTTTAACCCTGATAGTAACAATGATTAGTATAAGTGGAAGAGCACGATTAATATTCGGTCGGTCTCCCGCCGTCCCTCACTGAATAATCAGATTTTCCGCGCGGGTCGAGGTGACTCCTTCGAGATGTTATTACGACAAGTGGCGCTCACTTACATTACTGTTATATGATTATGCTAAACTTAACACGATCAAATTAAACCATGTTTTTCAAAGTCTTGAAATGTAAGCTCCAAATCAACTTATGTATAACACGAAGCGCGACGCGATGTGGCAAAGAGTTCAAAGAAGCTACATAAATCGTAAACATAAACAAGACACTTTCCTTTATGAAACATTACTTAACGCCATTAACGCCCAAAATTAAGGAATAAGGATTTACTTAAAACAATAATTAAATTAGCGAGTAAAGGTTAATCGGCGGCGATGATCACTTACCTTGCGCAGGGTGGGAGAATTACCCAAATTCAAATGAGAGAAAGCATGTGCTATTTAAATTTAGCTTGATTTATTTTAGGAACAAATGGCTGAGAAATTACAACATTTTATTGTGTTTAATTTGTCAGCATTTCACTGAAAAGCAAGGCGGCCATAATTTATTTATAAATACTTTTGACCTTGAAGTCGGTGTACCAGTTGGGAGAGGGGAATGGCATAGCGCACGCAGGCTGGGCGTCGGAATCTCGGCGAAGCCTGTGGGATTAGCGTCAAACGAAGAAAAAGAGAGGCGGGAAATAAGCCGTAATCCATTGGACGTGACCTAAATTCTTTCTTAAACATCGACGATTTGATATCCTCGTGAAAACAATTTGATTTCTACCTTCCTTTTAACCGTGCCTTTTGACAGAAATTCGATTGATTCCTGTATTACGTATGATTTTTTGCATAATTTATGTTTGTATTCAGTAGAAGGATATTTTTTTTTATTTTACTTGCTGGTAATCTAATACTGGTTCTACTGATTTTTTCTCTATCTCCTTTTATTAACCCAGTAAATACAAAAACATTGGTAAAATCACCACAGAGGGATAAATCTACGTCTAAATTAAAAGTAACCTGTTTGTACGTAGGTACCTAACCGTGTTTGTTATACCTACCACGCCTTAGAGATTAGTACGTAATTCGAGGAGAGGAAAACTCACAGATTGCTAATAACTGTTTGAATTCCTATGTAAATGATGGCGAGTTGATTGGCTACGTGGTACAAATTGCAGACGGTTGCAATTGAGTGTTCTCTGAGAAAAAAAAACCCGTAGCGTTATTATGTATCTTGCAAATGCAAAGCCGAATTTGACAGCAAAAATTGCACAATAGCTGCTGTCTAGTTTGTAATTTGTCATAAATTATAAGAAATTATTGCAAAAAAATTTACGAAATATTATTTTAACAGCAATAAATGTTTACATTATGCTGTTTCGTTGCTTTTGATAGATACATAATTTGTATCGTAAGTGCTACCACTACGATAATTGACCCTGCTAGTTACTACTATTAGATGAACCGAGTAAAAAGGAATATATTAGTAGTAGGTACCTACTTAAATATATTTTTTTTACAAAATAATATTGATCAGTAATCGCAGAGATTATTGGTTTCGGACTAATTTTATTAACGATATATGGAAGTAATAACCGCCATTAATAAATTGATTGATTTTATTGGCGGCTCGTTTGATGAATGCTAGTAATTTCATAACCTTTTAGCTTTGTTTAGTATAACAATATGTTTATGACGAGACTAAAAAACGACACCGTATGTTTTTAATATTCATTTTAGACAGTAAATATGCTTTTAGAAGAATAATTTTGTCAGTTTTGTTAAATATTTATTATATTTTGGTAATGTGTGCCTTTTATAATTTTATTTACTTATCTGTAGACCAAGAAATACCCCGTTATCTTAAGTTCCCTTTGTCTTGTCCATCCAAAGGTTGTCTGTAAGAGATCGCTATTAGATAAGGCAACCGTTGTACATTTGCCTTTATTTTTATGATGCTTTCGTTTGTTATTCAGATGGTGTACAATAAAATACTTATTATATTCGATGTTATTTTTATTCCATACTTCTCATTCTGTAATGCGTGCCATTTGTAGTAAGCGATGTGACAGTTTCCAAACATAACGTATTTACACTTTATGAAAGCGATGCATTTGTTTTCTTTTATTACTTAATCAACATCAAAACGCAAATAACTTGCAAAATATTTGTAGAAACGATAATTTATTAGGCCGCCTCAAAAGAAACGGCCTAGCTTTTTATAATTTCGCAAAACAAAACACGGCGCACAATGAGTCGCTAGATGTAATCGAGCTAAATGCTAAAGAGCAACCGTTTACATTAACCGCTTTTGTGAAACAAATGAAAACTACGCTCAGGGGCAGCGTTCCTAAGTAAAATTATTCTTTGCTTTTAGTATCAGCATACTAATTTTCTTTTCGCTCTCGATACCTAAAATTATGTGTATAACGTAACTCCTAGTTTGTAGCATAGAACAATCATGTTTACAGTTTGCTAAACTCAAAAGCAATTTTAATAAATGTGTGTAATTAAAATGTCGGTTGAACATATTACCTGCGAACAACTGTGGCTTATAGAGCCTTTATTTACATGCACATCTTCATGTTCGCTATGCTAGTTAAACAACATGTCTATAATGCCTATGTTTTAGCAAAATGATGATTGGTTGTGTTAATTACAACGTTACATTATTCATTCGGTATTTCAGCTTATGCATCAGCTTATCATGACGTTCATGAGGCTTAGTTCAAGCGAATAGTAAATGGGGTATTAGATATCGTGAGATCACAAAAGAATAAATTAGGTACTTACATTTAAAAAGAGAGTTAGTTTTTTAGCATTAGGCAGAACTTTGCATTAATTTAAAATCAGAAAATATAATGTATTATTTATACCTAATAATAACACATCATGAAACGGGAGGAACTTCTTAGTCCATTACAATAGTTATTAAAAGGAAAACATAAATACACCAAACGCAGTTAATAGTTAGTGCAAAGTTTAAAAGTGCGTTGTTTAAAGTTACACAGTATAAAGTTCATTCGTTGTAACATTGTTAAAAACACGTATATTTTTAAGAACATAAAATCTGAAAGGTCAAAATGGTTTTGATGTGAATGTGATGTGATATGGTTAACTGAGACTAATTGTTGTCAATATATTGGATTGTAAATAAAGCAACTACACGAATTCGGGATATAGTAGAAACAATAAAACGTTTATCTGACATAAAACAAAGCTGTCTGAAAACTATTAGCGTTATATTGATGCTACATTTTCCTATATTTGGCACGATTCCAAACTTTGGATTGACTAAATATTAGAGCTTTTAAAGTTGCGAAAACGTCGAGCGTAATCGACTTTATTAGGTATCAATTCGATGTCAAAGAGCGGTGGGTTACCTACTTACCACGAGGCGAACTAGTTACTAACTTAAAAATCTTTGAAATAAACTTTAAACTATCTTACTTGATGTAACTGTTATTTAAACTATAAGCTTATACATATAAATAAAGCCGAGTCAGGAGGCTATTAATGCATGTGTGAATGATTTTCTCATCCAACACTGCACATAATTTTGGTAATGGGCAACACTGTCTTTATTAACTAAATCCAATTTTAGGGTCTAAGTTCTAGGTATAAAAGCATTTTAACGCATTGTGTACATTGTGTAAGTACCTATTCGTTTTTTTATTTTAACACAACATATACTATAAAACCTATCGTAGCATTGAAACAACCGTGAAAAACAACATTTAACTAAAAATAATACCTGCAGCGTGTACGGCTGGTATTTTATAGGTATTTTCATTTAAATGTAGGTACAATATAACAGACTATTTATTTTACAAAGCTTTTTTAAATACTCGGAAGAACAGTTGAAGTAAATAATAAAAAGATTCCGTGGTATTATCCGGCTCTTAATTAAAACTAAGCTAAGGATTATAAATAAACATCAGAAGCACTAATCCTTATTTTTTATGAAAGAAAAATACTTTGTAGTTACGTTGTTAAAATTGTCTAATAACGTTAGATTACGGGTGGTTAAAATAAATTTTAATTCATGAATTGGCCACAATGAATTTGTGACATCAGCCGGGTATCGAAAGTTCTAATAGAAATAACTTTTGGAGCCTTTCCACCATTATTGGGAAGGTCCCGGGAAGATTAGGAGGATTACGTATATGTGAACAAGCTTGATATAATTCGTCCACACTTTGCGCAATGTTTCAATAACCCATATCACGGATTAAAGAGTTTTGGTTTGAGCATAATCCTTTCTTATTCCTTCGTAAATGGATATTGAAAAAATTTGATGGGCCCCTTTTTATCGGAAACTCTTTTTCAGAAGTGCTCTATTTTGCCTCTCGGAATGACGTCGATTTAAGGTGAATGAACGAGCAAAATCCTTCTACATGGAAGAGGCGGTCCCGAGGAGGTGATGAGTTTATACAGTACCATTTAGTCGACGGCGCACCTTTGAACCAATAAATTGGCGTCAAGAATAAGCTTACTTACTTTCAGCAATCTTTTACGTTCACTTTTTGTGAGAAAAGGGGTGTCGCTTTCTTTCAGTTATGGAACAAATCTTCAGTATAAGTGGATCGACAATCAATTCCTTCCATCTTGCTTCCATAAGGTCTTGATGGCGATACTTTTTAGCAACGTCATCTCTTGCAGAGTTTTATTTCGTTTCACGTAAAACGTCTTCGGCTTTAGAGATAAGGCATACTAAACATAGGTTTAGTATATAGCGTACTTATGTATTAGGAATAATTTATTTTTTGATTGATTCCACAGCTAGTCTAATAGGTCACCACGCCAACTGGTGGTTAGCGTGATGACTTATGCGCTCCGTTCCGCGGATTCTATGGAACTTTTGTGAGTTCGACAAAGTATAATCAGTTTAAATAACATTATGTAACAAGTCTAGGTGTTCTCTGCGTAGGTCTGTTAATAGCATGATTGTGAAACCGATGTTTAAAATAATTTAATACTTCTAAAATTCAAATTATTATAAGATTTTTGGTAAAATTCTTTCCACTTAAACTTTGGCTACATGGCTCCTAACTTGGTCGAACCTGATCACTCAATCAAGATTGCGGCAACGTGTGACTAGCATGTTAATCAATCAATCTCAATATGCGAAGAACTCTCTCTTATCTACGTTAGTCTATGAATTCTTCGTATCGAACAAGGTTTACCTTAAAAATCGATGGGGAACCGCCATGAAAAGATCAATGTTTATTTTATAAGTTGACGCATTGCTACAGCTCTCATCATGGTATAACGCTATGCTGCAAGTAGCGTGGAACAGTACAGCGTTTTTATGAAGCTGTTTAATACACGCGCCGCGCATCGAGCTGCAAGCCGTAACACAGCGCGCCGCGCCGCGTTCCTTATTGCGTTGTTTAATCTTAAATACCTGCCTGTTAATGAGAGCCATAACACATGAGTCCCCAGCCACTATTTGTTATTTACACGTACTAACCTTTCTCATGCACTATATTGCGGAACTGATTTTAAACGACTTAATTGTTTCTCAAACATTGGCGTATAATAAATTTGTTATTATGGCTTAAATTTGCAAATCCGTATGATATTATGGTGGACGGGCAACGGCTACTGAGTCTAGAATTTCATTTAACGATCCCAGCTCGACAATAACCGTCCGTGGAATTTAATGGTTCGTAAAGCGGTCTCGATTAAAACTGCCGTCTGTATGGATAAGGTCAGTCGTTTTAGTATATGGAGGCAACTTTTAATGAGTTTATGAGCGCTCCTGGCGCTACTTGCTCTCTACGTAGGTAGCACTCCCGCCCTGTAACTAATTCCCGAACGTCACATTTGACATACTTAATTAGTTTGCCGGTGCGACATTTTAATTGACAACTGTGATGTGACTTTGTTTGAAGTATAAACGAGCGTCCTTGCATGAGTGAACATTAAAAGCTACATTAGCTTAGATTTTATTTCCGCTCAGATTTTATATTTACAGCTCTGTTTATTTCAGACTCAGTACATGTAAATAATTTGTATTTTTTGATCTGATGAAAAATAGTATTACAATCACAGACTAGAAAATAATGATAGGGAAAGCGCACGCAAACAAAATATACGCTTTATTTTCAATTGTTCAAAGTTTTAACATCACTTTTTATAATACCCGTGTAACGCGATCGGCCTAGTAATACATTTCTGCAGTCCCCTTTTGAGATAGAGAAAAATTGTTTAAGAACTTCGTGTACTTATTACAAAATTAAGTTACTACCTAGTGTTATCTGTATTTCAATCATTCAAATAAAAAGTACATAAACACATTGATTTACATACAAAGAGATTAATTTGTTAAGTGAGCACCGTGTGTAATTTCATTAAAGCTTAAATAGGCTCTAAAAGTAATGTTACAAGTAAGAGCGTGAGCAATAAAACAATTGATGTTTTGAGCACATATAGGCGAGTCAGTAACATGAGCTGGCGGAGTTTCTCCTTCCGTTATTCTATATATTTAAGACGTCATGTACAAATGTTGCACGAACAAGGTGCAGAAAGTTGGACAGCAAAAGGGACATAAATCAGGGCGTGGAGTGCGCCAGCTGGCAGCTCGTGAATAGTTCTGTCGGGTAGCGACCGCGTATGACATTCGATTACCCTTGTGCCTCGAGAACGTCTCTACACGGTGCGATACATTCCGAAATTAAACTCAAAACAGACGCTAACAATGATTTTGAGGGCGTTATTGTACCACTGCAGTTTACTCAATTACTTTTAACACTCCTGGGTTAGTTAATGTTCTACTTAAGTTACAGTTTTGTTTTTAGGGAATGGATAGTATATAGATAAATAATTCCACTTTTTAAATATAAGTATTTTTTATTCTGAAATACATAAAATATATTTGATTTTATAGTGTCAACGAAATCAAACTTCGTTTTAAATGTTAAATGTATTGATGCTTAGATGCTGCGTACATTTTAGTATTAATATGGTTTTCGTATTGCTATAGAAATTTCAAGGTAAAAAAACTACGTCTTGTATTATTCTGAACACGGAAAAAACGAGGGAATTAAGGTTAGAAGGAAAACAGACAGCTAAGTCACCTTTACAACAATGCTTAATTAAATTGTTGTCCGGTCTTGAGGAAGGAAACTCTATGAATCAGGTATGACTTGTTTCAAATCACATGACCAGTTGCAAGTTATTGTTTTGCGAATTAATATATATTTGAAACCTAATTGTTGTCTTGATATTATTGAAGTCATATTTAGTATTTATATACCAACGGTCTATACATAATTACACTAGATATCTACCTATTTATTTCGCTATTATTATTATAAAAGTAAAGATAGGTTTATTAACAAAACACAGACTAATTACCTAGTTATTGCATATAAAACAATTATAATTTGATCAATTGCAAAAGTTGGAAAATATATAATGTTTTTACATTCCACTAATCTTAGTCGCTTTATTTCTGCCCACGAGAGGCCGCCATTAGGCGCCCCTTTTTGTCTGGCAACTAAGAGCTACATAAAAAGTTGTCTGTAAAATGCGTCATTTGAGTAAACTTTGACACACAATAAATACATTAAAAAAGAACTTGATTATTATTAAAAAATATATTATTCAGTTTTTTAATTATATAGCCAAACCTAAAGGCAATGTATAAACTTAAATCTTTTCAGTCCGTGTCAAGAAAATCAATAGAAATCAGTAATATTAAAGATAAAATCAATAGAACGGCATACTGAGAGTCAAAATGTAAATGAAAAGGTAGAAATTTAAATAAGGGGTCTATAAAGAATCATTTAGAAGTAAAATTTATGTAAAACAAGCTCTGTTTATGGGTTTTTGTAGTAATTACTTTATTACCCCTATTCCGAAGCGAGTATAAAAGTTGCAAATGATACAACGTTGTGTTTGACAAACTATAGTTACAGGATCCGCGATGTGAATGACGCTTTTATGAGGAAATTAAAAGTCGGACTATAGCAATGTATAAAGTATACCAACATACGGCTGGTATTGTAAAAGTTGTTGGTATTCTATTTTGGAAATTGTACAACCAAAATCATTCCGACAGTGTTTGCATAAAATGTAATGGCAGATTGCGGCCGTGCCGGGAAGTACTACCAGCGATTCGCATTGTGCCATCTGCTCACATTTAGATCCCTTATAAAATGTTATGCGCATTATCACACGTGGATATGGCTCCGGCCCCGTGCTTATTTCGAAACGTTACCTTTTTATGACACTAATGGAAAATACTGTTTAGCTTTACACTCATATTTATTTAACACACTCCACGTGAGATATTTGGGTTTTCCAGATTCGATATTTTTATTTATGTTTTGTAAAACAATCAATCACGCGAACACGCGATACATCGAGCATGGGGTTGTCTGTCACCTGCCTCCCTTATTCCTATTTTTGTAATGCATTTTAAATAAATGTTTCTATTTTTTCAGTCACGGAATCTCTTGGAAATTGTCAGGATTTCTGTGAAAAGTATTTATTGATTTTATTAAACTTTAAGAATGAATTTTTGTTTTATTATGAACTTAAGATCGTGAAATCAGATGTGTGAATTTCGATACGACACATAAGGTTGTGCAAATGACCATATAAATCATACTGAGTGACGTTAAATTGACATATCGAAGTCATAAATCAAAACGGTATACCATAAGAGAACAAGTTTTGACAAGGCACTTAACTCAGCTTGGGACAAAGTGGTTTTTGGGAAAATTTACCTACTCATACGATGTTATATGCATGATACGTAGCTAGATCTATAAGGAAATATCCTGCAAGGAAATGGAAGTAAAAATACCTCGCGTTTGTAACATGAGCTGGTCTTTGTAAGCAATGTTTAATTTAAAGATAAATATAACCAATTTCTGACTTTGTTAAAAATTAGGAATACAAATTAGGCTTAGTTGATTTTTATACTAGTGGCATAATATTTATTACTTCTTTACCGAATTAAATACCTAGATATGAAATATCTGTATCTGTGAAAGAAATATTAAAGATCGGTCGAAGGACAGATCCTCTGTCGTGTCCCTTAAATTTGGAACACTTGAAAGAAACTAAATACATTATGCAATAAGTATTCAAATTATTTAGTCAATATTGTTGATTACCACTATCGCTGAATTTTGCGAATGCGAGTAACTATTAAGAGAACCTTAGAGAATATAAGTTACAAGAGGAAGAAAACATGTTTTCTTCTTCTGTGACTAATTCTAAAATAAAAAGTACACGGCAATAGAGTATTGCGTAGTAACTGACTCCGGCCTGACTTTAACAAGATGAAGCTTTTGCTTTTCACTTTTAAAGTTGAAGGAATTCTATTCTATTCAGTCTACTTTATTTACTCTTAGGATATAAATATGGAATTATTAGTTTGTTAGAATTTTATGAATTTCTGAAAACGAAGTGTCTTAGTGAAGATTTATGATGTTTTTCGAATATTGCCTAACTAGAACACATACGAATCTCGTTAACTTTTTTGGTACAATAACGACTAGTAGAAGAACAATATGTAATGTGTGTCTAAAGACGTAAGTAAGAAAAAACTAGTGTCTGCGAGTCTCCAACTTGTATCATTATAAGTTATTTCTTTTACAAGTAATTTTTAGTTATTGTGTGAAAGTTAGCTTTTTAGTTTATTTATAAATTATTGATCTTGATAGTTAAAAACAATAACATATAATTATGATATTTACGGGATGTTTCATTTTGTTGGCTGCTGAATTTCATTTTCTCAAATATAATCCACGTTTGGATTTCATCTTTATAGATCCATCAAACTATAATCCTATACTAGGATAATGTTGGCAGCACCTCCCTCCCTCAGTTGGCGTGGTGAAAACTTAAATACCATCAACCTAAATATACCTAGGTAGGTACAAACTCAAGTAGGTACGTACCCAAAGGAAAGATTTTAATAAAACTCTTCTTGAAGCAACTTTACGTAGGTACCTACCTACTAACATTTTCAATTAAAAATAGATAACTTCCACTACAGGGACTCCAAAATAATTTTACGTTAAAACTTTTACAGTGGCGCACCATTTATTCATGAATCTTCACTTTTTTGTTTGGTACGTAACAGACAAAACTACTTACGATTGTTACTTTTCTTAAGTGAATAAAGTTAAGGAAATCCTGCAAAAGGGAAAGAGCTCATTTTAATATTTATTATTTGTTAAAGCTTACTTTTATCTTAATTACTTAAAATCAGATCCAACTGACTGAAACGTAACTAAAGCCTTTGTACAAAAATGTCGGGTGTTATATTCATAATTATATTCGAGCTATCCAATTAATGTAATGAGTTTAGCTTAATTAGTTAGTTAAAGTTGTCTATCGGCTGAGTAAACATCGAATTTCACAATTTACTCGCCGAAACGTACGGTAGGTACAATTTAAACAAATGTTTAAAAGATATTTATTTAAGCTGCTTTTCTCGACATCGTTCGACCTGCATATATGTCTTCCACACTTGTGACTAATGTATGTAACCCGTGTCAATCATTGACGAAGGTGAAAGCGCAGGTGTACACCACTGGATTCAGTATTGACGCTCGAGTTACGAATCCTACGCCAATAAATTCCGAATCAACGTTGTGATAATATCGGCCGCACCCGTCGTATCTCATTCTCGTAACAACGTACAAAATAAATTGACGATCCACTGACAATTTTGGTTTTACTGTGACATTTTTTTTCTACAGTCAAATTTTATCGAGCATTCGTTTCACAAACTATATGTAACATAAATTGCAAAATTGCAATAGCTATTTTGATGTCATTTATGTACTCACTCATTTTAATTAATTATATAATATATTTGTAACAACTGTGCTTTTAAACATCAATCGTGACATCAATTTATTTCAACAAAATAAATTTTAAAGCCTTCCCGTTTGACAAAACACAACTAATTCCTGTTCTTAGACTTAATGTTTTCTCAAAGGGGTAATTTACTTTAAAAAAAATAAAGCCCTGTTTTTAGAGGAAAAGAAGCCTTAACGTGGCGGTGCTTTCGAATTTAGGACACGAGACGTCTTAAACGAGCAAAAAGTCTGTACAAACGATTCAGAGATGTCTCAATTTAGACATCTCGCCGCGGCCCTCTCGCGCTGAGAATTAATTTAAATGAAATCATCACAGTTTATTCTACTGTAATGGCGAAACGGGGGTTCAACCGACAAGAAAGCGCCGCAAGACTCATTTACAATTCCAATTGAGGGCAATTCTCATTACTGCTGTCCTGCACAAGTAGCGAAGCTGGGGAGGACCTCGCCTGCATCGCGACTTCCAAAAATGTGTATCGGCCGTAGTTACCGCGCGGTCAGCTCACTCGATAATTTATTGCTACACGTACTTTTTCGTTTCATGTTGAACAACTCGTGCATGTGAGCCGCGGTACGTCTGCTTTTCATTATATTTTATTTATACTCCTTACCGTAGTTTTACAATGTTCAGTTAATTAAAATATCGTAACTTATATCTCGATCTATTTCACAACGCTTCTAAGTATTAGCTCTTCGTAGCAAATAACTAAGACATGTTTGGTGTTTATCGATACGTTCGTCGTTTTGAAGAGTCATAATTTTCTTTTAAAAATATATTTCCAATGGCAAACCTAACTGGAATCACAGCAGACGAGTGAAGCTTCGGGATTTTCTTAAAGACTCCGGTCGCTTCCAATAGATACTGGTATTTGCTGAATCCTCGATTGCGAGCTTAGACATTCAATTTAACTTACTGTACGCTAACGGAGATTTGTGATAGCGTCGTACACAGACTTGGTGAAAAGTAATTTATTATTTTGTTGAGTGAAACAAGCGAACGCACTAGTTTTTGATTTATATTAGTCTGGCTTACTATATTAATATCTAAACTTCGATATTGTTATAACAGGTCTAAGTTTCTATGATACTAATAATTTAATATTTAGTACGTCAAAGTATTCATAACTAAAATGACAAAGGGATGATAAACCTCATTCCAAGTCTTTTGAAAACAAAATAGTTTTCAACTTTCATATTTGACGTTTTTTATCAAGCTTACATTGTGCGACATTGATGCAAAATAGAGAGGAGACTTTAATTCTAACAAACTAACGACTGCCGAAATAGCAATGTAGCGAGTTTGAGGGCGCCCGCCCTTCAAAGGGTCTTAATCGGCACATAAATTTTCTTTTATGTTTACTCTTTGTATTTATGTGAGCGGATGAATTGAAGACTATATATTATTATTGACGTCTTTAACATTCGTTGCGTACAGGAAAGTAATGTGCTATTTGTGGATTCTTTTATCGACATTCAGTAATAATTAAGCACCTTAAATATTGAATGATTGAAATATCCTTTGTGTTATTGAGCTGATTTATTATTAAATTACTATATTCTGTTGCGGTCTCCAATATAAAAATGCAATAAAAATGTACATGTCTTAATTTATTTAAACGTATTATCGAATACTTTATTTCCTTCTTTAACGTAGAGCCAAATGAAGTAAACATAAATGTAACTTTGCGAAGAGTCTTATTACAAAAACTTATGTATTAAACCTCAAAGTAAAAGTATCTTTTCATTTAATTATTTTATAAGACGAGGCTTACAAAAGACTTTCACTTTCATTATTTTATAATTGCTAAGCTAACTTTAATAATATTACTATCTCTCATAAATATTAGAGACTGCCAGAATTAAAGCATGAACAAAAATTAAGGCTAAGTGGGCCCAAGGGTGATTTTTAAATAACAATAACTTAGCTCTTATAAATTGTCTTTAATTTCGTACTTATCGTCTTATATAATAACTTATTCTGATTATTTTGTATATTTTTCTATGAAATTGGATGTTAAAAGTTTGTAGCGACCGCAGGTGCGCATGTCACCTCGACTCGTATGGAACATTTCTCTCTTGCAACTTGAATTTATATTTTCTGAATACAAATTATGATATATATTATAGATCCGTATGTATAAGTACAAACACGATTAATGGAAATGTCCAATTCGGAAAACCGTCGTACATCAAATAATTTTGTTTGGTTATATTTGCCATGATTTTATTTACGTTTTGAGTCGAAGCCACTGTTAGTTATGTAAGATTTATGCACCACTGCCTACTGTAATATTATGTTTTATGGTAACTTTTATGGTTAGACCCTAAAATATATTGTTCGCTTTTATTTCTGGAAGGCTCTCCTTACGATACTCACATTTGAAATCGAGCGCACAATAAAAGAAACATTTGCTTTGATCTTAAACGATGCAACTTCAAAGCTATAAATAGACATTCAAGAAACTAAATGGTTATGGACTTGAAACTTTGAATAAATAAGAAAATACATTACTTTGTTTTCGTGTACAAATTACACTTTTTAATAACGTATTGATTAAAACGATCCGTAACTATATTTTCGTTACTATTTTTGTTCATTATTGCTACCACGGCACCGTCAGCGGTATTGGACAAAAAAGTTTATTACCGTCGAATACAGCTTAATGGAAGCCAATATCATTTTGTTAATATTTTAATGACTGCCCAAATTATTTTGGTGCTTTAATATATTTCGGCGGTATATTACTTTAAAGCATACTGCAATAATTATAATGAAATGACCAGATGAAAAATCTGAAAATCTTCTTATTTACCAAGAAATGTTTTCTACATTAACACATTTATTTGTGTGATAGCGTAACACGTATTAACTTGTCATACATGTTACGTTATAAACAAACTATTTCCATAATGATCTAGTGATATCAATATTATAAGTGACGTCTCATACGTTGAACACGCATGAACTGTAATCACAAAACCAATTGCAAAGTGAAACGATCTTATATCCTTATGATACAGCGCTCAATGAGGACGTGTCGTCTCCGTAATATGTGTGCTTGATGGAAATATCCAACGAATGGTGTCACGAGATCAATTCAGCAAATGTATCAATTTATTTGCGTAATGCCCTGACAACCGCAATAACTTGATTCTCCTGTCACGAAAAATATTAATAGTAAAGCAAATATTAAACGAAATTTTGGGACACGTTTTAAATTCTTAGCTTAATAAACATCTTATTAAACATTACGAAACATCCAAAATTCGGTCAAAATAACAACTTCATTTTCTTAAGTAATAAAATTGGATCTATGTTCAACAGGTAATAAGATACGATGACAAGGATCGCATTATCGCGCACAAGGCAAAATCCCGAAAGTGGGTTGATTTATTGCGCAAAATATCCTTGACGCAGCTAGCTGGGAATCATGTTTTACCATAACAAGGCCTTTTTTAAACGTGGCCTCGCTTATATAACACAGGAATCTAGTTTTATACGACTCTTACCCGTCGCTACAATTTTCAATGTAATTTATTAGTACTAGACCAAGTTACGTCTCTTTGAAAACCTTCGAGATTCAATCTGAATCAAATTGAATACTTAAGATATTCAATTTATTACAACAACGAATCTTATTTATTCTTGTGGGTTCGTAAATATGATGATTAGATTCAGATCTATTATCTAGGCTTATTTGTTTATATGCATAATTTTGTACACTAGCGATCTGCGATTTATTTAGGTATTTCAAGAATTTGCAAGACTACAAAAGAGATGTCGTAGAATTTAATTAAAATTTCTACTGGGTAGTCATCCTTTTAGGAACATGAATAGATTTTAGGGTCACTGAGATCACAATTTGTGTGTCTTACTTACACAAGGTTCCAGAGCGCTACAATTTTCTTGAAAACGTAATCGGATAGGTTCGTTCGTGATTTATTACTGGTGTGTTTGCCTCTGGACCTCATTCAGGTCTCTTGTTTATTCTCTTAGCGTTTTTTATCACAAATTACTTTAACATCCGCTGGTCCGACTGTTTTTGAGCCCCGATATGAAAAAGGATCAGGCTCTTTATTGTGCAGTATGACAGTTAAGGCTCAAAATAAACAAATATGTCATATTTTTGTTTGTTTTAAACAAAAATTTATGATATAATAAAAAAAAAATCAAAATCAAAAATCGTTTATTGTCTTTTACAAGTTTTGTACAACATAGATAGTGTTTGATGCGGCCTTTTAAGCAATAAATGCTTGTATTAGGACACATCGCTCTTCCGCAACTAAAAATTAAGTTATGTACATTTGCAAAAATAAAATAGAATTGATGTTTACTTTATATGTATAATAAAAAAAATAATAATAAGATGGATGGTAACTATAGATGAATATTATGTAACACTTAAGCTTTTAACTAGGATATCTTATTTAATCATGCAAAGAAAATGTGATGTATATGTGTTCTTTTTGAGAGAAGTTTATGTGTGTGATATGTATGTGTAGCACAGTGTGTATGTGATATGAGTATATAGTGTGCGTCTACTGTATGTGTGTGGTGTGTGTGTGTGTGACATGTATGTATGGTGTATGTGTGGTGTGTGTACGGTATATGCACGGTGTATGAGTAATGTGTGTGTGGTGTATACAGAGTATCTGTAATAAACGAGGGAATACACATACCCTTCAATCATGATATGTGCTGCAGGAGTGCTTCAGAATCATCATAGGTGAGTTGTTTAATCCATTTAGTAATAAGCTTTTTACATTCATTGTACCGCTTGGGATATATGTATATTTCCTTGTTTATCTTGTTGTAAAGTTGTGATGATCTTTTATCGTACTGCCTACTACCAAACTGAGTTTTCTTTAGTGGGATCTGTGCTATTATATCCTTTCTTCTTTTTGATAAGACATTGGGTTCGTAAGGAAGCTCTTTATGTTTTTTCAAAAGAACTTGTACAATATAAAGTTTTCTCACCGAGAGTAAATCACTTAACTGATACAGGCTTTCGGTAGAGTACCTGATCTTTTTAAAATGCATAATTTTAATTAAGGCACATAATGCGAATATCTATTCAATTTAATACGCTATTTAGCTCATCGTATGTAATTTTAAAAAAAAGGTCGGTTTCATTGTCCCAATAGTAAGAAGAAAAGTAAAATATTACAATTTTATTACATTTTAATTATTTTTAATTAAGCACATAAGACTATTTACGTAAGGTGAGCCTCTAATATCAATGCTGTTAAGTCAAATAGTGATTTAGATACATAAATACCTTCGTTCCCAATGTTTGTTGGCATGTACCTACCTATAATTGTGGGTAGAACCCACCTATATACTTGTCATTCTCTGAATCCCATCTAAGTAATTCGCTGAAAGGGTATTTGGATGAATAGCCATCACTCAGAGTAAGGCCCGTCGAGCTTAATTTTAAACTCCATATTACAAATGACAAGTGTGTTTTGGTACGAAATGACAAACGTTTAGAGAACAACATTTGCACTATGAAACACATTAACATGTTCAGACTAATGTCATGAATGAAAAGACGTATTAAGTAATGGGCCGCGCTGGGACCATTTATGTTTTCACTTATTTAACTTGTTAGGTGGATGAATTTGTTATTGTTTTTACGCGTTTACGCATGCTTCTATATAAATAATACTAGATATTTACAATAACATTTTTAATATTTTTTGTTTTAGAAACATCACAACACATTTGACAAGTATTGAGACTGAAATGAAGTCTAGTTTTATTTTTTGTTCAATTACGAGCATTATTGTTAGATGCACTAAAACAATATGAAATGACGCAGCATTCTGGGAACCTTGGCCTTCCTGAGAAGGAATACTCATGACATACGAGCGCAAAGGGCTTATTCTATCTTATCGCGAGCCCAGTAAACTTGCTTTGAAAACTCCACTGGGAATATACTTGCCGCCGAAGACAAATGGAATCGTCCACGACACTCCAAAGCGATAACGGCGAAAAAATATGTTTTACTTCAGATAATACTTCTAATTTCTTTTTAATTTATTGTTATATCATCTCACTCTTTTATTTTGAGATTCTTCAGTAACAGTTTTTGTACGGTTGTGTTTTGTTTTGTAAGGCAAGTATTTAAAAGCAAATGTGTTGATTTGTAAATGTAACACAGATGTGTGCCATTGTTTACCGGTTTCCATGTTATTTTTTACCTATTATTCGTATTGTGATTTGCGTCCTCATGGAACACTGGACAAGAATGCGTGTATTAGTTTCCAGAGCTAGTGTTTTCATAACGTAATCGTAGGTATCTCTATTATCTCCATTAGTTTGCGTTATTACCTATAGTTATTGTCATATCGAAATTTATTCAATTTTGTAGTGATTTGTATGTGGAATACTTATAATTATGGTTCCTAAAAAAAACTGAACCTGTAGTTCTTTGTATTCAAAAGCCTACATTTTTCTTTCCAATTTGTGCTGTAAAAATGCGATGTTACAATGAACATTAAGTGTTAATATTGTACAATAATATCAGTAAAGAAGCTATTTAGAATAATTTAATTACAGCGAAGCAATTAGCTCGGGTGTAATGAATTAATAGTCATATTTTATACCGAGGCTGGAGAATCGTCTACCATTTATTCAAATGGCTTCACTCTTACAGTTATGAAAGGCCCAAACAACGAAGTGAGGAGTCCGTTTGGGAATCTGAATAAATTGAGTCGTATCAAGTAAAAAATTGTGAAGCGACCGCCATTACTGTCATTGCCAGTAATTAGTTTGTTCTTTGTACTTTTATTTTAGAAGCGTTTAGGAGAGCAAGTTTAAGATTAAAATCACATTAAGTGAGGTTGTGAGATATTTTGCGCCATTTTATTTATCTGGTTTAAAAGAGTGTGTTTAATGTTGACGCCTGTTGTTTCTTTGTATACCTATTTATTTTTCTACTATAATAATTATTTATGTATTTTTCCTGACGCGTTGCAGGCCCAATCCAAAAAATAAATAAATAACAAAATCAGTTTTTCTCTAAATAAACAAGACTTAGGATAGTGGTAATACATAGTTTGTATATTTTGTTGCATTATTTGTATATAATAGCGAGCAAAAATACTACTTTACGCCAGCAATAAGCGAAACGAATTTCATTTCATTATAGCATAAAAGAACTCTAGCCGTGACCTATTTCCTAAACACATGTGCCAAAAGAATAAAATCTTTTGAACTCGAACACATATTCAATAATCTATGAGGTATGGTCATAATGCCGCCAATTAATTGTTGGCTTACCTTTTTCATAACAGTAAAAAAATATAAAATCTGCATAGTCCACGCGAATTGATTCGCTTCAACCGTCCTTACCGTGTTCAATGAGAGCTCTCTAACCGGCCGCACGGTTCGCGCTCATGTCGGAATTTAATTGAAACCGGCGCAATTTGATCCGGCTCGACATATGACACGCACCATACGACGCATTAATTACAAACATCATAGCCGCCCCCAAATATAGAGTGACGTCTAGTGCTCAATGGTCATACCGAATTTACAAGTGGATACGGGACGTTATTGACCCCTATGAGCTGTTTTCATGAGTGCCGCGCGATACCATCGTACAAGTAGGTTCGTAATATTCTAAAATATGGATATAACAGCGGGATGTTTATTATATCAGCTTTATGTTGTGGCCTGTGAAGGGAAGGCCACTTCAAATGTCAAGTTTTATCATTAGGTCGTATTTGAGAACGGTCGAGTTCTGTTAAATACAAAGATTAAAAGTGGTCGATTGTATTTAGCCCGGAAAGGTACTTACAAATAACTACTCCTGAATGTGTGTGAAAGTCTTGCAAGACTTTTTTTACAGCAAGATCTCAAACACTTTATTTTTGCGACCTAAGTTGATAAGACATATTGCTTAAAAAGTCAATAAAATATATCAAGATTTGCAGAAATAGTTGCTTCAGTGAATAGCGTGGATATTGAATGGGTATTCTTGGAAAGTATCTAAGTGATTTCGAAGGTCTAGACGGGAAGAATATCGAAAATTCGAGATAGATGATTCCTTACTTTGAACCGGCGAATACTAGTTGAGGTACATATTCCAATCATAAGGCGGAAAGCCCAGCTAAACCAACAAGTTGGGGTACGTTGTGAACCGTGACCTGTCTTTTGTCACTATTTCTATTTCAATTATAAGTATTCTCTGTACACGGTACTAAATCAACACATTGACACATTGCGAGCGAAATGTTTCACCATAAGTTAACAATAGCAACGCTCCGTGCGCTTCTTTCTCGGTTCTTTTCTGGCGTTTACAAGCTTCAATTCACCCGATTGATAGCAATTGAAAGTAAATTGCATTTCACAGTCTATAAAGTACCTATCTGTTTGTCCTGGAAAAGTTTGATAAATTCAATTTTCGACTGGGCAACTTCGGTGTCTGGGCGGTTCACGCTTGATACTTTTTGAATAAATTGGCCCCGCGCCGAATCGATAGTAGTATAGAAAACTCGGAAGTTATCGAAAGGCAACATAACTTTTCGTATAATATTGAATCAGTAATATCCACATTTCTGAGCTTGTTTGTGGTCGATGGACGGACAGCGCTCGGCGTCACGTCTTTCAAGAAAAATATTACTTATTTGTGGAAGTAGGCGCAAAATATTCCGGAAATTTCACTTCCGATGTTTATATATGTAACTATATAAATAGAGTTATAGTTTTCTTTAATATATTCATTGACATAGCTGACAGCTTGGAAGGATGTAAGTTAAATCTTGGCTCTTACTATCTTATTTGTTTGCTGCATCTAAAAACACCCAAGGGCTCCAGGGAAATTAATGTTTTTATTTAGTTAAGTATATAAAACGTGCTTCAATATAATTAAATCTAAGTTAACATGGGTTTGGTTAACATGATCAAAAGAAAATTCTTGATGTATTATAAACCGACGAAACTAAGGAAATATTCCAGTCGGCGTTTATTTGAACCGTTTACGAAGTAGTACGTTTTTTTTACTTTTGTATTAGTCACTCGAATATGGTCCCATATATGAAAGGTAGAAAAGCCGGTGAAAAAGGAAACAGAATTTCGAACAATAACTAATTTTGAGTCGAAGCCAAACGTTTAAAAAATCCGTCGGAGAATGCAGAATCAGTTATTTTTCACTCTTCGGTTTCCCTATTCGCAAGTACATTTCTTTTTTAGTTTTTTTTTTCAACTCGTTTATAAACATAGGTATGTATGCGACCAATGCTTTTATAGTTTTAGGTCTGGAGATAAACTCGTATACCTCGGCAAATACATATAAAAGTTAATTGTCCGAATCAATTTGTTTTTAAATGCTACGCTTAAATAATTCGTAGAGCAGCCGCAGGGTTAAGCCCAAAAATAATTCAAATGGGGTAGTCCTCAATGAAGGATTAGTTTATGCGGTGAACCCACACCCTTTAAATCTGATGCAGGGTGGAGACCAGGACTAATCAGCGCGGATTGTTGCCCTTCCGCCACTCTACGCCCTGATTCAAGTAAATGAGAAAACTTTCTAATTGGAATTTCAAATAGGCCTCCGTTTATCCAGACGAGAGCTGTTCGCGGTTCGACGCCAACATGCTGGCCGCATTATAATACTCTTCGGTTAGGTAATTGATATGGGTTTAGTGATTTAACATCATAGTGCCCTTGTTGTCAGCGGACCATTTGTTACACTAATACATGCAATCGCATGATCGTTTTGTGGGTGCCATAACAATAAGTGGACACTGTGTTCACATACTTCTGTCACGAAGTGGTTTAAAAGCTTATATTTCGAGGTAACATATAATTTAATAAAGTAGTTAACGTGATAATAACGTGTTCGTTTCGTTGAAGTAAAATGAAATCTATTTTCTAAGTAGTAGGTTGGTAGATAGTGTACTTTTCGTACTTAACTATAAAAACAAAACATTATCTAGATAAGTGTACTATGTATTTTATTTAGCTATCTCTATCTTCACCCCAATTTTCCTTATTTTAAATGCGTTTACGTGAGTAGTGAGGAACAAGTTGCTACGAGTCCATAAGAAAAGCTAAAAGTAATAGTCACAGTTTTGAGGTACCAACCCTTGAGGGAAACGTGGAATTGGGTCCGATCCCGTACGTGTATATATTTTTGTACTTTTAAATATTTCATTTCATGTTTTACTTCAAACGATGTAGAATGCTTTGAGAAATTTTCTCATGTGTTAAGCTCTGAGGACGGTGGAGGTACCTTACATGCCTGTTAACTTGCTACATGATTTCATTTCATATGAAGGTACTTTTATGCTGTAAATATTTTTATCAAGAACCAATTACCGTACAAAACATGAGTCCTACTGGCTGGCACTTAATAAATCACAACAAATATTATTGCCATGATTTATTAATGTCCGAAAAATACACAGACGTACTGGTTGCGTCGAAGGATACCGCTTTATAAACACAATCGTCTCGGATCGTTTTACAGTAAAGTACCTATTCAGGTATATGGCCACACCCGTCACACAATTCCTGACTTTATTCGATCCAAATTCTCGTATACATACGCCAGTTAGTACGTTTTATCGGGAAATTGTACAAATAGCACAGTTTCGCATATAAATTGGGCAGATATCGATCTAATTATGGTCCCTTAAAACCAACTAGACCC
The DNA here is from genome assembly GCA_905475315.1 of Autographa pulchrina. Lineage (NCBI taxonomy): Eukaryota > Metazoa > Arthropoda > Insecta > Lepidoptera > Noctuidae > Autographa > Autographa pulchrina. Next base: position 10,721,617 of record FR997768.1, read on the forward strand.
GCGGAGGGTTACGTTTGTTTAGAACAGATATTTTCGCATTAAAACCCAGTGGCATTGATTTTCTTTTGTCATAAGGTTTCTTTGTCATAAGCTTATAGCATACCTACTATTTTATGTAGTAATCGTTCTACTGAGTGGAAAATTACACAGAGACATGTACAGAAACAAAACCTTTACTGAATAAAAAGGGTGATCGGTGAGCACATACGATTAAAAAGGGAAAATGGTCTGATGAATCAGCAGGAGCAATGCGCATGTATTAGAGAGTTTCGTCAGAGCATTCGCGTTACATCAGAGACGTTGTAAAACTTGTCCGGCCGATGGTCGAGTAAGCTCGGAACGAAATTGCCAATCCTCTTTCACAATGGACCGTAAAATGGTTTTCCGTTTTTGCCCGACCGAGCGGAGCGCTTCTCGTTGATTCACCGGACACGTCGCTCGGTGGGCTATCAGTAGTAGAGGGAATTTGTGGAAATAACTCTTCATATACCTGGATGACGCGCGCCCCGGGAAAAACTATACGAAACATTAACACGCTCTTTACTACCTACCTGCTAATAATTACTTAGGAGTTCATGTTATCGCGCGTAGCATAAGTGTTTATGGCTTAATTTCGTTAGTTAACGTTTCCACGTATTTTGTAATAGCTTCTTTTAAACGTAACTTTTAGAATTATTTGTTTACAGATAACTAAAACCAGCTTTACGTAGATAGTTATGTCTTTTTTTGGCTACACAATGTTTTTGTGTTATAAGTACAAGGTTTGCTACATTATTAACTTTTGGCTACAGACTACGACTCGCATACGATACGCTACGCCATGCTACGCGCGAATATGAAATGTATAATATAATTTTGTGAGACAAAGAAAAACGTTATACTAATATTTTATTTTAAAGTGTTCCCCATGACGCCTAATTTTCGGATGGGTTTTGCACGAGGATGTATGAGACTGAAAATTAATTCGACGGTTACATTTTTAAGTACAAAAGAGGTTCCTGATAAAGATAGATATTTAACATTATTTGTATAATAATTTCATAAAAAAATATCCAACGATATTTTAGTTAACTAACGTATAGATAAGGATAACGGTTTATATTGAACTCTCTATTATTAAAGTCTCAAATTATATATTTGAATACAACTTTTCGAATAAACAGTTATAAATACGTATCTATTTTAAACGTTTAAAAGAAGCTTGCGTAAACATTAACATGTGGGAAGAACAACGGGAGCATTATGTACCTTCACTTGAGGTCTTAGAATTTTGGCTAAGTTTGATTTCAATAAAAATTGTGAATGACTTACACAATGCAATACAAGAAATAATTGTTATGAACTACGTCCTATAAACTTTTCTAGAGAATAAAAAAAAAAAAAAAAAAAATACTTTTCTTCAGTATCAAAATAATATCCAAGCTAAAGTTAGCTTAAAGATTTTAAGATAAGTACCGAAGTTAATAAGTATAATTAATAAAACTAAAAAAAAACGTTTTCTATTTCAAGTAAAGATCAATGTTCAAAACGAAATCACTGCAAGTAACATTAAGTCAACTACAACATATTAATAAACATGAGGACAAAAACGGTCGGGAGAATAAAAAGAAGAATGGAGCTCACACATCCCCGGTCTACAGAGTACAATGTGGCGGGCGACACAAGTACATAAGCCAGTTGAAACTACTGGCGGTGACAGCTACAGGCAATATCTCTGCTCTACCGCACCAATAGCTGTACTGCTACTAAAATAATGATACTTGAGAAAAAGTTGCAACGGAATAATTTACTCTCATGTCTACATCAAGTTTGTTTGAAGCAAGTCTATTTATAAAGCAAATTATTTTTGGTTTTTCGGCTACATGACTGGTGTTATTGTCTTTCACAATAAGGAAAGTAGCTCTGATGTAGATAAAATTATTTCTGTGTAGGCATTATGTGTGCGTAAGTGTAATGAAACAAATACAAATATTTAAAGCACAACATTTACTAAAATTACATAAAATGCAACGATTACTTAAGAAATTTATTATTATCGATTTAAGTAAGACTTTAAGTAACCATTACTCTGAGTGCGGTTGTTAGTTCTGAAACGAGAACATAAAAAGCTAGGAAAGTAGTTATATTATGTATTAATCCGTAACTTAGATGGAAGCGATATATCATACCTATATAAATAGAAGATAAAAAACATGTATTACTTTTTAATAGGTAACGTAATTTAACAATGGTTTACATCCTGGAATGTTATATATTATTTAAGTATCTCTTTCCTTCATTAACGCTCAAATAACACGTTTTCAATTTATAATTTCCTGAAATAAGCCAAATATTTGAATTGTGTATGGAATCCGGAGTGCTTGTTTTAAATGTTTTATTCCAAATATAAGCGGATTAGATATAATATGATTAACGGAAATGTTAAGTTACGGAGGACGTAACCTTTTGCTTTGAAATTTATTTGAAATTGCCCTTAAATGTGATTATAAATAAACGCAAAAGAAAATCATGTAGATAGCTTTATGAATAATTGTAAACAGTGCTAATCTTTGATTCGTCTCAGTTTAAGAACGGGTGGGTTTTGAGATTTCGAGAATGTCGGAACATTCTCGAAATCTCAAAACGCCTCTATCTCTAAAACATTTTGAATAAGGTAGATATTGTTGTATAAATGACTTTCAAAATTTCAAAGTACATTTATTAGTATTGGAATATTTTTTTTTTAATAAAAAAATTGCAACTTTCACGTAGGACGACGTAATTTAAAGTAGCAAGTTGTAAATATGTATTTATATTTTCTGATAAAGCACAAAAACGATGTTTGTACCTAGTTAAACAAGGTCAAATTAAAAACTCAAATAATATGACTATTTTTAGTAACCCAGTAGGGTTACTACGGACACTTTCAAGTCTCAAGGTGAATGAATAGTAAAGTTTTACTTAAACGTAATGTTACTATAGAAAAACAGTGATTACTTTTAAATATAAATCAATTGGCATATTTCGATTTGACTGTTGTTTATAATTATTGTCAAGACAAAAACGTGAATAATTAATTAATAATAAATAAAAATAAAATAAATAAGTGAATTTGCGAAAAATCCGAGACTTATGTAAAAAAATTGCATCTGACATCGCTTTTTGTATACGTTGACTGGACAAAGACAAAGGTTTTATTTAATTTTAAAATATCCACCACTATAGTTTTTAAAAATGAATAACAAACGTGTGTATGGCCATAACAGAAAATATATAGGAGTCACGAAATGCAGCTATTATAGTGTCACTTGTGAAAATTGATGTTGTACAAAAGACTGTCAAAAGCAAAAAACAATGGTTGCCGGCCTGGTGCCAATTATTTCAGCATTTATTCTATATCTTTTGAAGTGAACCTTGTTAGCAATCGGCAATATTTTAACGGCATTGTCTTTAAATATAGAAAATCCGGTCAAGTGGTAGTCGGGCCGCTTAGTATAGGGTTCCGTAGTTGCCCGTTACAAAATGACTTTGGACTTCACGTTTTTTCATTGCACGATTTTTCTTCCTTTAATAACTTCTATTTAAAAATTTCAATTGAATTACTTACGGGTCCAATTTTATAAGTTGATCGACTATTATTTTGTAACTTAAAAGGTTAAAGTTATCATAGCTTTTCAATTAAATTCATTGCATTACTACCTACTGCCATTAATGATTTCCTAAATCTCTGGCTAGAGCGTGACGGGCTTTTGACTCTAACAAAAATGAGCACTTAAAAGGTTTCGCACCTTATAAAACCTCCCACCCAACGAAACCCCAAAGTATCATTTTTTCTTTTTGCTTATTATATGTGAAATAAGAAAATAGAAAAATATTACCGCTTTTTAGGCTCGATTATTTCATCGGATTAGTATAGGTACATAAGAGCCAAATATTTTCTAGTAATAAGGGTTTTTGGGCTAAGTCGTGGGCAGACAGAGACGTTCTTGCAGAATATGGATCTCAAAAAAAGTTATAAGTAGTTTCCAAAGAGGTAAATTGTCAGATTTAAGACTTGCCTATTTTTTATACAAATAGTTACAAGTAGGTATCCAACATTAATTTAAAGATGAAGTGTTTTTCCGTCTGCTGAATGTTATGTGGTGGCATTTGGTGACATTTAGAATCATTGCGTTAGTCGCTCACCAAAGGTTAATGCTTACAAAGGCTGTTTCAATGTCGCATAATACATTGCGATGTCGAATATGGAACAGATTTTTACTTTGAGGGCCTTTTGTTTGTAGGTTTAAGAAGAAAATGTCGCTGACCTGAAGTAATCACATTTTTAATTCTTACTAGCTGTGCCCCGCGGTTTCACCCGCGTGGATACCTTGGTCCCGTTCCCGGTGCCTTTGTATTATTAGGGGTGGAGATGAATCCAACAAATCACTATCGTAACAAAAGTCAGGATTACTTAATTTGGTGGTTGAGTATTCTTCAATTTCCTAATTTTCAGCGCTATTTTGCCAACTTTTTTTTAATAAGAACCTTCTCCTGACAAAAACAAACAACAAAAAAAGAATTGGCCAAATTGGTCCAGGCGTTATTGAGTTATGCGCTTACCAACACATTTAGCGATTCATTTCTATATAATATATTGATTATATTCTGATGCTATATTAGAACTAGCATTTTTATTTTCAAAGTATAATTTACTAAACATTATAAAAAAATGCGCAAGAAACGCAAAATATTAGTAAATAACTTGAGCTCATATAATAATTATTATTATTATATATCTGAACAGATATAATTAATTACTTGTAGCTACTTTGTACCTACAATATGTTAAATAGACCCATTGTTATTGTGAGAAAAATTGAGCGTGCCAAAAAAGACCACATGTGCAATAAGAATCGGTGCCAAACGTCCCAATCGTTAATACTACTACTTACACTAGTGTACAATGAGTTTTCCTAATAAATGCTCTGTATTGAATATTGGAAGTAGGGTAGTTTATGAATTGCAATAAACATGGCCTATGTTGACATGAGAGAGAAGTCGTGTGACGGTATCTCAGATAGTAGCCTTTGTAATCAGCTTGTCGATTCTGTAAAATTCACACACCAACTCGCAACTCACTTCACTCTCACACTCACTTCGAATCTGACCTTCCGTGCTATTCTGTAACATTATTTTCATGTCTCGACAGCGGTATCCGCGGTGAGATGTCAAATACGTAATCTCGAATTTGAATTCTAAATCAAGGCCAATTGGGTTCACTTTTGAAGTGAGCTTTATTGTCACTTCACTGTCACTTCACTTTCACCTGTCACCGAAATTATTAACAGAATAGCACTACAGATATGTGTGATGAAAGCGTGTGGCAAGCGAAATGCGTGATCTATTCGAAACATAAACAATTTTAAATCATATAATTCTAACAAAAAAAAAACAGTTCACCCAGTCCGAAGTTCTGTGGTAACAAACATAAAAAAAATACAGTCGAATTGAGTACCTCCTCCTTTTTGAAGTCGGTTAAAAACATATGCTCAATAAAAACTTTTCATACTGTATGATAAACCAACTGTAAAATGTGTGCAAGGCAAATTTCGGACAGATAAATGGACTAGGTACTTAGGAAGCTGTATATCACATTACGTCGCCGTGTGACCCATCGGGTTTTACACAAACTAATAAATAAATAAAGTACATAATAAGTAGGCTAATGCTGTACATTATACACAATAGCATGACGTAATGCTCTAGTAGGTAAGCTCGTGCGTCATCTATTGAAAGGTAGTGCATTCTTATTGACCGTAATACAAACAAGATCCATTAAGGAAAGTGTCAACAGCTCCATTATAAAGGTTTCTGATACAGTATAAAAGCTCATATTGAATACATATATTACTCGTGAGTTATAATGAATGTGTCATTTACAAGTGAGCCGAACAATTCCTGTTCGTATCGCGTGACCTCTCCCATAAGCGGATTATGGGAGCTCCGGACACGGCGTGTGACATTAATGGTGTGTTATTATTACCGCTAATTATGTCCTATCTGTCAATAATACAGTGATATGTTGGATTGAGCGTGAATAGAGCTCGACAATCGATTCTTTCTATACTTAATTAACTTCACATCAATTATAGTACATGTAAGAAGGTATCATGAACCGTTACGACGTAATTAATTTACTTTTACTGTGATTTACTTAAATTTTTATCGTACAGTTTGTTCTAAACAACAAATAACAAATTTGATGTTGTATAAAATAGAATGTATGTACATAAGGGAATGTTTACATAAAAATCCAACACCACGCGTATTTGAATTGTATGTAAACATTGTTGAAAAACGTGTTTTAGCATTTTGCTCGGTTGCACATGCATCGAAATTGCCGGTGCGGGGCGCGGACTTCAAAAGCCTTGTCCATTTTATCCTTATGGCTTTGGCGCAAGTTTTTGAGCACATCTTGTGAAATACAAAGAGTTTCCTGTTACGGGATGGCTTTTTGCAGTTGTATGTATGAAAAATTGTACACGCAATACATTAACTGCGCCTTTATAGCTTTACTTTCAAAACTTATTTAATTTAATTTTCAAGACACACTGAAGTTGAATGATTAATGAATAATTAAATAACATTTTAGGGTATTATGAAAGTAAGATAATTTTATAACTCTGCTGTCCATCATGTCGCAGATATCAATCACGTCGTGTCGGGTTACAGCTAATTATGTTGACCCTGAGGTATAAGAACGAGGCCTTTGGAGGGAAATCGAGGGCTGGGAAAAAAATCCGTACCTATATTTTTATGATGACTAGGTAAATATTCAATCAAAACAACATTTGAATAAGACGTTGCATAGGTACTTTACTTGTACAATCAAAATTTTAATTTAGATTTTATACCATATTATTTCGTATCAAAATACAAACACCAACCTTTTAGTACTCATAATTGAGAAGCGATAAAGCTTGGAACGTGACCCACATTGCAATATTATGAGGTTTCCATTTCAGTTTTTCATGTATAACAAATCGATAGCTCATAGATGATAATAGTCCAAGTCGTTACATAAAACTAAAGTATTCCCGCTAAGATTGTAGTCGTCTATAAATACATCTAAACGACAAAGTTAAGGTGATCGTATAGCTATTTACGTGTTTAGTACGCATTCAGTAAAGGAAAAGATCGCGTATCGTAACGGAAACATTTGTGAAGTATCCCTGAACATTCGGGCGTGGGCATTCGGGTCACGTCTGCGTAACAACGGGAACGATGCCGCGCACCTCGAGGTTTGTTGTGATATCGCCCCTGGTTTTTTCACAATACCTGACCCCACTACGAGAGATTCCCCTAACGTTAGTTTGTTGAGATAGCTCCCACAACTTTATGTTCTTTTTAATGTTTTAGTGGCCAAAGCGCTACGTGCCGTACATAATGTTCAGATATCAGTCGGGAACCCTTTTATCTCTACAAAATGTTAATTGGACTGGGATTGTTTATTGAATTATGTTTTATAAAACGTTATTCATTTGTTTTAGATGAAATATATAATTCTACTAAATTGGAACGAGACGTGTTTGAATAAAGCCTAATTATTAACTGAGTTGTTTTTTATCCTGGCGGCATGCTAAGTCTAGGTTTATATTTCCAAGGTTAAGAAGCTACATGCGAGGTCAAATACAAGTAACACGAAAGCTAACTGCGTGTGCTTAATTTGTTAAAAACCGCCTTAAATTAGATGTAGTTTTTGTACCGTTTCGTGTTACTGAGTGGTAAACTACATGCTTAAATAAAGTTACTTATGTCTTCAACTATATCATTTCTATAGAAAATAAATAATTATTAGTCAGCATGCTTTTGAACCTGTACCAGACTAGCAACTAATTTTTAGTTCACTCTACTATTTAAGTCTCTAAGTTCTCTACCATCAGTAAACCATTTAAAAGCTGTAGTCACAGCGTAGCACCAGTCACATTTTAACTCTACCACGTAAAAACGTTTAAAATGTATACCATGTATGATTACGGCCAGACATTTTTACCGACACAACTAAATACAAGGCAGCCGTTCCTAATAGAGCGTGCAATGGACGGTCGCGCCGGGATATTATCGCTTGGCAAACGGATTGCTGAACGCAGTATGTTGTTATTAGCACACAGGAGGCTGTTGTTAATCCTCTTAACATAATCCCTCAGTCGCCTTTTACGACACCAACCCATTTTAGCATCGGCTGAGCAATTCTTTGTCGGGAACCACACAGCTGAACTACACTACTAACAAAAAATATTAAAAATAACAACCACATTCTTAAGCCTCTTTAAAAGTTAATACACATAACAATATTGTTGAATATTTATTTCAGTTAAGCAACATTATGTTTCTTTATGTGTACTTATTATTCCTTAGTGCTGCTGAAACTTCCTTGGAATGGGCTCAAAAATCTTAAGACTTCCTTATAAACACAAGAAAATATGATATTTTCTTGTAAACTCTTCGTCGTACAACGTACTTACGTAGGAAACTTTTTCAGTAACCTTAGTAATGCTCTCGAATGTGATACACGATTAAATTGTATTTCATTTGAAATGTTTTATCTCGCTCGAGTGGTTCGTGGTTCCGTTCTGCTGAATCGAAAAAGAAAACTTTCATCACAAACCGAATTTAAAAATATCTCCTTCACTAGGATAAGATTTTTCAATATATGGCATTATGTATTTGATTATTTAAAGAAAAACGTAGAATCATAGTTGTTCTCGTAGTTACTCGTTCATAGTCATGTAAAGTGTTTTATTGGCATAATAATATTTTGCTCAAAGTAATTGATTAATGGTGAAGATTAACCCCCGGTTACATAACGGCCGATCAACATTATTGATGAATGTCTATCAAACCTCAAGTGAAGAGCTGTGATTGGTTCTTTTTAGTTTTTTTGGTTATATCCTCTTACAATCGTAGACATTCGATTAGACCGCTAGGCAGCCACGACATTTTTGTACCGACCCAAAATAAAGATACAATTATCAGGCTTGAAAAACAAAAGTATTTATAAAATAGAGCAAAATTAAAAGAAATAGGAATTAGTTTTACTTTTTCGTCATGGCCTGTATAATATTTTTTCAGTTGCAGTCTTTTTTATGACACTTAACTAAATAATTACCAATCCTTTATAGTAGGTAGACTTCAATTCAAATAATTGAAAATGCTAAACATTTTTATAGCTCGACCTTCACTTGAACTCTAAAACATTTCTGTAGCTTAGTGATCGTATCAAACTTAAACATAAACTCTTCTAATAAAAAAGTTGGCAATCTACATTGTGTAGGAGTAAAATATTTCGTACCACAGGCAAATTGAGATCACAATAATGTTATTTTAGTACTTGTTAAAATTGTGTACTGAAAATGTTCAAATGTTCGTATGGACATGGTTAAAATATAGTCTTCGACGGGCTAGCCTTTTCACAGCTATGTTGAGGTCGGCCTCCAATTTTAACGGATTCAGCTGTTTACCGTATTTGACGTGGAGAGGCACGTCTACGACCCATTGCTGTAGTATAACTGGCTGTCAGAAATGTAATGACGTAACGAATGCCGATGACTGACATACCTATGACAGACAAGATCAAGGGCTTGGTGGGGAAATTTCAACTCTATCAATCGCATCTAGGAATTGGGTATTCATTTTGCAATATTTATTTGCTTGACTTTGCAATTCTCGTTAATCGTATCAAACATAAAAACAGTTCCTATATTTATACCATTTTGCTGATATATAATACCAACCTGTGAGTCCTATTTCAAGTCCGTTATTAAAAACGATCGGTTACATAGCCACGCCTGTTTACTACAGATTGGCGATTTTAGGTTAAAGGTTAAAGTGCAATGTAGGGGCCGTAAGGTCTGAACCGAATGAGCTAGCAAGCCTGAAAATGTAAGACGCTCTCACTCTATACCGACGTATGGCCGAACACGATTGAACCGTTAATCATCCTGCTGTTACAGTCCGGTTGCTAGGTACGTTTATTTATTTTATTAATTACTCTACCTATAATTTTTCGTTTAAATTTCAAAACTATTTTAGAATTTTAAGAATTTAATCGTTCTTTTTAAAATTATTAATTTATTAATTCGCATGCAAAATAATCTGGAGATGAAATGTTAAAAATGTAGTTATTTATAAGCGATCTCGTACACAAAGAGATGTTCAAAGCAAAATTGCGTGCGACTGCTTTCGAGAACACCAGTCGATATAAAGAGAAGGCTTTTGGGGATCCGTAATTCGCGAAAATATTATGAAGCCTTTGTACTGTGTTACTGTGTTACTTTGTATTGTAATGTGTCATTCATTTGAAACATAGTGAGGTAAATTTAGTATAAAATAATTTGGGTTGTTATAACACTGGATCGAAAAATTACTAGACTTAAAATAAAGTACAGTTATAGTTTGTTCTTTTTATTGTTATGTTTGGATTTTATAATTCTTAGCAGAAACAAAAGCTAATGTAATGTGGCAAACTAAGAAATCATTATTTTATTTTATTGCAAGGAGCTTACTGGCCATTTTTGAATAATGAGTCAAGGGAATACTTGTACAATAATAACTGTCTTAATAAAAATAAATGTAATGCCTGCTTTCTAGGTCCATAATAAAAAATAAATTAACGATTTTTTTGTATGTATGTAATATTTCTTATAATTGGAAATTGAAGTATTGTATCGTGTAGATTTTTTTAAATATGCAGCTCTAATAGTAGTGTTCTCTAAGGTTTTCAAAAATCGATCAATCGTGGCCAATTTTCGGTTAATGTAAACATTTAACTTAAGGCTTACCAACTCAAGTCATAATATTCGTCGCCGGCTTCAAAACGCGTCAACAGAAAATATTATAAGGAAAATAGTATGTTAGTACATGTCGATCTTTTTGGTAGAATTACCATGATGATTGACATTCAATTTAAGTATTTGGTGTTCGAAAAAAAAAACCGGTAAATGGTTTCGGTGTACAGCCATTATTTGTGTAACTTACGATAGAAAACGTTATTGCCGTATTTTCCTTGAAACTTACTTATTTTTATACTTTAGTACCTGGTTATGATAATAATTAATCCAAGATAAAATAACGTACTATTTAATTATCTTTTTTTGCACACTTCCAGTCTATAGCTTAAGGATTTTTTAATTTATATCTATAGTAATTTATAGCTAAGTTTGTTTTTATGTTTTAAATGTAAAACTTAAACAGATCCTATTCAGTACTTATGTTTATCAATTTATACGGAACCGCTTCACATTTTCCTACGGAACTTTCGTTAAACAAGTAGGTGCAGTCTTGACATATCCACAGGGGAGAAAAGAACTCATATGAGAAATATTAAGGCTTAGCGATCGCCAACAGCTGACGCGGGCCACGCGTGACTCACACAGAAAATGCTTATACCCTACGACCTCCTTCACCTTGGAAAATGACATTTATCCATACATTATTATTAGAATGAAGTGTAAAGTTTATCTAAGATGCAATGAGTGAAAAACAATCTTTACCTGCTAGCGACTAGGTAGTTATTATTTATCCATCTCACCCTATTCTCACAAGACCGTCATGGCACATGGAAATAAATAAAATTTTGCCATGATATATAAATTACCTACTAATTTGAGGTTAAATAAACCCACAATTAAAATCTGCTATTCGAAATTAATCTCACCGCAAATATAATTTTGAAAATGATGGTGTTTAAGTTGGCAGCTATGGAACCAGTTATTTTTTTATGTTTATTTAATTAATTACGACAAAAACATTAACGCACTAGCATCATCATCATAAACAGCAACGTACTAGCATCTATTTTTAGTTCATTGGGTCGTAATTTATGCTGTCTTAAATATAGGTTAGTTCTTACGAGGCTTTAGTAAGATAAATTACTCTAGGTATACCTATCCAAAAATAAATTATACTGTCTATTTGTAATATTTAAATAAGAGCTTTGAAATAACTGAATTTTTTTTTTTGTTTCTGTCTGTTTATTTCGGCTTATATCTTCGAAACGGCTATCTACAAAATACAAACAGAAACACATATTTTTGACAAGAATAATTTAGAAAAACGATTAGGACATATGGAAAATACCCATAATATTTAACTAAAATACAATTATAAAATCAATGCATACTATCGAGGCAATTCTTTTGTTATATTTATTAATGTAATATATAAGAAAAACTATAAATCTACGCAATATAGCAGAAAAAAGGAATCTAGGTACCTATTTAACAACTAATTTTAATTAAAAGCCTAACATTGAAGTGATGTAGAAATACTGAGGTACAGCCTATAAAAGCGAAATATAATAAGTGTACCGATATTGAAAAGTAATGAGAAATGAATGGCGACCTATAAACTTTTTATAGCCTTTATATTGGAATCAAACATCAAAGTACGTTAAACGCAATTTAAGTTGGCTCTGAAATTTTGTGAAAGGCTCACTTTTTAATGTCGTAATTTCTTATTATTGCGACGTGTAGGTATATTTTTGAAACAATGCAATGACTGAGTAGTAGGTCATACTACTGCCTAGTTAGACGGATCGATTGACACCCTATTGATTAAAACTCAGCCAGCCACGGTGCTGCTCCGAGGATATAAAGAATTCGACATACATACACGCTTATATATAGACCTGAAAAACACCTTTGTTATTGCGCTGCCGGATTAAAACACTATTTATACTTCTAATCAAAAAGTCATCAAAAAGTCTGTAAACAGATAGCCTATCTTTTTGTGATTATTTCATCTCATCAGAATCCCCAGATTGTTCTCAAATAAACATGTTGTCTTACATTTCGCCCTCGCAATGAAAACAGTAAATAATTAAATTATATAATTAATCATGGCTCGACGTCGTGATAATTTTTATAGCAGTCGTTCGACAACCATCAAGAGACTCGTAACTAAGAGTTCCTAGCGTTTTAGTATAAGTGGTTAGACATAAACAAAAAACACAATTTAGACGATTTTGTTTTATCTAATTTAAGAAAATAACTAACTTACATTTTGCTTTATGTCACTTTCTTTTGATGGGAGAATAAAAGGATATCTTAGATACCCGAGCAGATTTTTAAGAACAAGGCTTTTTCATTTCCGACATTCAAATAATCGCAGGTTCGTACTTTCGTAGTAGAGACGTCGTCGCCGGCATGTTTCTGCAAAAAAATATCTGTTGTCGGGAGTGAGCTCGTTTGTCAGAGACGGTGCCTCCAACAATCTGTTTGTCCAGCTGCCACCTTCCTTCTTTTAACAAGAGCTTTGCTTGATATCCGGAAATTTATTTTTCTCACAATTTGTCTCGACGTACCACTGCTCTCGGCCGCGACGGCAATTTATGAGTACATGTTCCTCGTCACAACGTTATTCGAGGAAGCACGTTGATTAAACTGCCTATCACTCAGACATGAATGTCGCAATCAAAACTAAAACGTCATGTCTTCTCACACAGGTTGTTTACTTCAAACATTTTTGTTTTCGAGCTAATAAAAATGTGTAGAATATAGGTAGTATGTTTAATAAACGTAAATAGGACACAAGACAAATTAATACTTAATGCCAAATCAAGTGGGTGAAACAAACGTAAGAGGCGAAACAATAGAAGACGATCACATAAACTGGGAGCGTAGGTATATAGCTATGTATTACGGTAGGTATGTACCATTTTAGTGGCCACGTCGGCAGTACGTGCAGACAGAGATTGGGCCCTCATCAAACTCACGGATCCACGCCTGAAGGAAGTTTGACAACTCTATAGTTACAAGTGCACACTTTACGAGCTCACGAATCATTATCTCATTGTTCCGGTGAAACTCAAAACACGTCGTTCACGGCAACGCTTTGTTTCCCGAAATTATGATCGTCCCCTCGGTTATCCTCTGCCATTAGTAACATTATGTCCTCGGGTATTAGCTTAGTTATATGCCTGATATCTCGCGGATGATTTAGCTGTCACTGCGTCAACGTAACGGTACGTGTGTTACAGTGTGTGTAAGTGCGTGTGTGTAGGTTGTAGGTTGACGCGTCTATACTTAATGTCGTGGAACATATTGAAATGTGACGTAGTTCTATAAATGACAATGTAACACGTGTAATCACGTAAAAAATCCACCTCAATTTCTTAGCTTTCTCAATAATTTCGCAGGCGTCTTTTATATCAGTCTCTCCTAGACGTACTGTCGTACAAGGATGTCTGGAAGAAACGGATGCCCGCGAAAGGCATTAAGACGTCCTGTAGTTTTTTTGGTATTAAATAGAGTTTTGGACTGCGGATACAAAATGAAAAGACCCTACTGCACTTAAGGCCTCGAGTTTACATGTTAATATTAATATGTAGATATAATGTTGTGCATTAGGTATTCAATTAATATACTAAGTATAAAAATACCTATACATAAAACAAATTGTAATAATAATATATTCAGCATAACTTCTAAATTATTTTTAACATAGAACCTAATACATATTCGGTCTGATGAATGGACGATTAGGCTTAAAATATAAAGCAACTTTTGGCTTTTATCTCCACAAAGCGTTTAATTTTAGACTTCTAAAGTTCTGCGTAGTAGTTTAATGAGCTATTATTAAGTAATCGTTTTAAAAATGTTGTTTAGTTAACTGGTATTTAATATGTATTTAATAACTACTCAAAATGATGCCTGAAGAATATTCGTCAGGTATTTTTTTCATTTATATAATTGAGGCTTTTATTTTTTTTATATGAAACCCCCGATAAATTTTAGAGACGTATCTGTCTCTAAAATTTATCGGGGGTTCCAAATTGACATTGTCTTATCTATCAATAATTTTAACCCTCTCTTTTTGCGTTGGAGAAAAATATAGAGAACTTGCTGATGAAAATTATATTAACATCATAAGTCTAGTACCTACTAGTAAAGTCTCCAATCTCCAATCCCAGCTTGTAATGTTATGAATAAGATTTGATTGTAGTTTTATTTGTTACTGAGACCGAGTCTCGACGGGCCGAGCCTGGCGAAGGCTGGCGCTGAAACTTTGCAGGGAAAGTTAACATGGCGCAAAGGGACATAGGTTACTTGTTTACTCAATTGGATTGCTTGCTCCTCCGAGATCTACAATAAAATATGATTTCTTTTAGTTATTAAGTTCATACTTATTTTTCCGGTCCAGATGTGTTTCCGGTATGTTACTTATGTCTACTGTCGACGCCTTATATCTTTGAAATAAATAAACCTTGATTGCAAAGTGTTAGTACTCATTTACGGGTGTTTTTTCAACATTATTTGCCCTTTTGAAGATGGGATAAGCCCTCCAAACCAACGTAGGTAATTATTAAACCCAAATAACAAATGAAAGCGGAAAATAACGGAAACAAGAAAAGGCGAATTCGAGGACAACTTTAGAAAACAGGCGAGTTTGCAAGTTGTCCTAAAATACAGCAGTAAAACGATGTCATTTATAAACGTTCCATTCTACATCTTGTATCATTTGTTAGTTGTGGCTGTATTAAGCAAATGTTTGTTAACATAATATAACGGCAGTAGGTGGGCAGCGGTCATCTGAACGCCACACAACGTTTCGTAATCCTGCAGTGCATCCATCATTCGGTAAGCCCGGCTCTAGCTCACCACCGCTCAAAACGGCTATAAAGGGGCTTTAAACGATTACGTGCGTAAATGCTCCTTATTCGCGTTCAGTGTTCATTAAAACTGATCATTAAAAGAACGAAAGACAACAACAAACTGTGGGCGCATGTGAGAAAACAACAAAGTGTATTGTAGTGAGAGTACCATCGTAGCATGTAATCATTTTTGCAAACGTTGTTACACTTTTATAATTGTATTAAACAGTAAAAGCGCTTGTTAACAGAGTGTTACATGATGCTAGAAAATAATGCGTGTTTACATCTTCGAGATGCGGGCTATAAAATGTTAACGGTGTAGATTGTTAGGCAGTTGAGAGACAATGTAACAAAATTAAGCGAAAATCGATGCCAAGCTGGCAAAATAATAAAACTGTACAACAATGGCCAACAGATTTTGGCCCAGCGCCGTGTATCGTGAAACGTTAACAAGCTCTTGTAGAAGTTTATTCAACACTGCCAGGTATCTCGATATGGCTATCTCGTTCGCAGTGCCTGCGTCACAAACGGTGTTTGTCCATGCCTCGGAATAGAGTTACATGTATTCATCACAGTCTATATTTATTTGACTTTGAATATACTTCGACTATCCAAGATCCGTCATGATTGACGCCTCGAATTCCGCTTGATGTGGCTAAAACTGTTAGACAAATAAATGACGGTATATCTTTGTAGATAACTCAGGTTCAGTCGTATTAAAGAACGGGAGTGGAAAATTAATTCTTGTCAATACATTCGTCGTTTGATGTCAATTCTCACCGTACTATAGTATCGCGGGCTGCGGGCTTCGGGCCCCAGCCGCGTCGGGCTCGTTAACAAGCTCTGAAAGTAGCGACCGTGAAAAAAGCGCGGTCAATCCGCCGTGTAATACCCCATACCCGTGTCGACAAACTGTTCGTTAACAAGCGCTCGAAAGAAGTGCCCTCAGCTTGAAAGTCAAACGAAATGGTTGTATCCCTCTTAAGCGACACTATATTTAATGTAACAGACGCAACTGCGTCATAGATTTACAATAATTTCGTCTAACTCACAAAGTTTTATTAATTTCATAGTATACTGCTACGGCATAATAGTTATTAAAATAATGATAGAGTAATTATTTTAATGTATTATTAAGTACCTTCATAAGTATTACTAAAGTTATACCTTTAGCGTTTCACTCAATAACTTTTATTGGGAAACAATATTCTACATTTACAATTCAATATGTACTTAAATCTAATACAAGAACAAACAAAGA
Organism: Autographa pulchrina; assembly: GCA_905475315.1. Classification (NCBI taxonomy): domain Eukaryota; kingdom Metazoa; phylum Arthropoda; class Insecta; order Lepidoptera; family Noctuidae; genus Autographa; species Autographa pulchrina. The sequence continues at coordinate 10,738,491 of FR997768.1, forward strand.
CTAAAATTAAATCTTATATAGATAAATAAAACTAACACGCGTCAAAATACTCATCGTCATCCCTGTCAATGGCGGGAAATTCACTTTAACGAATTCGTCGTTAAACTTTACTCAAGCGAATAACGAGCTATCGCTAACTAAAAAAAAACATTTATGTTATAAAAAATAATAACGAGATTAGTCTCAGATTCATTGATTGAATTAGGCGGTGGGGCAAAGTTTTGAATTATGTGAATATAGTACTCTATAATTACAAAATATATTAAGACGACCATGCTACTAATATTTTAAGAATTATCAAAGCTAATTTAGAATCTAATAAATATAACTAACTCATGTTCATTTATGTTCAGATAAACATGTATCGGATACTATAGAAGCTTTTGTATCTTCGTATTTCAAACTTGTGCGTACTGACGTTTCAGACGAGGGGTCATTTATTGGACAGTTAGTCAGCCGCTGCCCGCTAACTAGGCTTCATTAATACTACATAGGAACTAGCAGGTTTGAGCGAGGAGGTAAGTTCAGTAATATGGTACCTAAGCGAAAAGAAGATTAAGAAAAAAGTAATAGGTTTACTACATGGATGGGCACACTGGCACCTATTTATCAATACATAGCTATAGTAATCGCTATCTGCGTCTTTAATAATAATATTCCGGGACAACGCACACACGGTTATGTGATCCCAAGCTAAGCAGAACTTGTGTTATGGTAACCAGACAACTGATAAACATACTTAGATATTTCTAAATACATACATATTATAGATAAATTACACCCAGACAACCAGAACAAATGATCGTGCTCATCACACAAACATTTGTCCTGGGTGGGAATCGAACCCACGACCTGTTTCGGTTTATTTGAATATCTACTCCTAATTGTAAAAATAGATATTTACTTCAAACTCCTCCAAATATGCCGTTTTATATTTGTATCTTATTGTGCTCATGGCCAACTCACTGTTATTGTAATGTAAACAAAACTATTGATATAGTCACAAAATATTGATTTATTATTACAAATTAAGTTGAACAGGACTTGGCTCCTATGCGATCTCAAAACTTTTTACGATGGAAGAATTGCATGAGAGACTTGGCTTTTTTTTACATTGAACGTTTTTGGTGAGATAATATTTTCTTTAAGAAAATCCCAAGAATCTCGTAAATCATAAAGATCATAGAATAAATAAACATAAATACGCATCTGAATTCTTTGAACTCATTATTTTTTACTTAATGCTAATATTACTACAAGCATTTACGTAAATAGCCAGAAAATATTATATTTAAATGTTAAGATTAACATTAACAATATAACTTAAATAATAAAAATAACCTTTTTGGTGTCGATGAAAGACAGCTAAAAACCCTTTATAAATCTTTTAACAATCATATTTTGTTTAATGACACATAATTATGAGCTTTAATTTTAATTTAGTTGTAAGTGTTTGTTGTTATATTAGAATTAAGTGTACAATAAGTATGAGCTTTTAATACACAAAACACTAACATACAGAGTTTGTTTTCAGACTAGGTATACCTATGATTTCATGACGCGCCGCTAACTTTTACCATCAGACGACAGCTCGTCCATCGTTGGCAAGGGGTAAGTTATTAACTTATTCAGCGTGATAATGTTCATTAACTACGATACTATTACTCTTAAAAAACTTTATTACCCTCTACAGTAAAAAGTTTTAACCTAGTCTATATGAACAAAGCAGAAATGGTTGAAAGTTTTCTTTCTAGGAGTTTTTAAAGTAAACGTAAAAATGGATTATGAGTTTAGGTTAAGTTTGTTAGTTTTAGTAACCAAAGACGGTATACAGGTTATTCTCTGATTTATTTCCAAAGTCTGTTTTTGTTTTATGTAGACATTATGCATTCAATAGTCGCTTTTCTCCCAAGGTAAGTACCGGGACGTCATCTGCCTTCTTTAAGAATTAGGCTATCGAATGCAAAAAGTTTTTATTAATTCCAACTAGTAGTTTCAGAGATTAGATCTTTCAAACAAAAATACTACTAAGCTTTACTATATTAGTATAGATTTAACCAGACTTGCTATAAACTCCTATACTATATTATTTATGTGTGTATGGTTTAAACAATAAGGAATTATTGTACAAGGAAAAGTATATTTTCTACGAAGGACGAGGACATACAATGGATATTCGAGGAAAATACTGGCCCGAGATGGACTTACACCGATCTTATTGATTCTTAACGTAACCGGTGCGCATATATAAAGAAATAAGTACATAGAAATAAGATAAAGAATGTAAGTAAGGATGTGGGGATCGGATCCTTGGTCACAAACCAATGAACCAGAAGCCTGGGACACGAATACACATTTTTATCATAAAAAATATATGTTGACAATGCCATAAAGTTATTATATAATAGAATCCTTCTTCTTAAGTGTTACCCTACCTCTGTACTACCATCAGAAAACTCCTCTTAAGCACCATAGGATCAAATTACCTACGTCGAGTTCTGAGGTTTACGCGAATATAAGACATTGAAATAAAACTACTTATCATGGTCACGGGCAGACTGATACCTGCAAAGGTGTCGAAACGTCGGGAACTAAAATCGAAATACAAACCGCGATAAGATCCATAAAGGTAGTTTTATTTCAATACCTAGGTACGTCGAATTCCCGTCTATTCGAATATATAATTAATATTAGACATAAAATAAAAGCCAGTGCATATTAGATTCACTTGTTAATGTATTAACAGCTTTTTATTTGAATCAACTTAGGGGAATCATTTCATTCTATTATCCTTATAAATTATTCATTCGACTTTGAACAATTTCACATCTTCATTCGAATAAAGTCAAAAAGAACTCAAGGCGTATAATTGAAAGTAATCTGCTCATCTGTTAATCAGCACCTATTCTTTTTCTTCGGGTACGCAATAACCTAAATTAACTTTTGGATTGAAACATCCCTGATTTGCTTATACCCTATTTATTATTAATCTCCAAAGATTAGAAACTTTTCACTTCTAGGAATACTGTAATTTGGTGAAAGAATTTTAGAAGGTTAGGTAACTTCAACTTTTTCTATAAAATCTCAGTAACGATAGTAAGTAGCCCATATCACAATTAATAAGTCTGAGGACAAATGGAGTGAATTATAATAATTTGCGCAGATTAATAAATTTTTCAAATATTATTTATTATCTAAAAATATTTCGTAAATCACTTCGCTATCAATTGTATAGCAGACCGACGAAAATTAAACGCAAGTACCAACAAATAAATGTACAAATTTCGTCCGTATAACCCTCTTTTAGGCTTGTTGAAATCACAAATGAATATTCAAATTTTACATTGACTAGCTCACGAGCTTTAATTTATAATTGAAAGTGTTGCCTTTTCTGACGTTTTCACAATTCGGATGCGGCTAATTGCGATTCTGAATGGAACTTTGAGTTGGGACTTAAACTGGTTATAATGTCCGTCGTACTCTGGTCACGTAACGTTTTAAGCCCTAGGGTTGCGCCTCCCACTTCGCACATCTATTTGTTGTTGAATGTTTTTGACGTCACGCGCCTTCGAAACAGGATTATAATGCTCTAATAAAATATTTAGATCACGCTATGTAGGTAAGTTCGTTAATCGGTAGTGATGCCAGAATTATTTTACACAAACTCAATTTTAAATCCCTTTAAAACATGTAACATAAGCTAAACAGCCTTTTAAAATCAACCTTGGAAATTAATTTATTAAAACAACTTATTATAACTATGGTGGAGTGAATTAAAATGTTAAATCATAATTTTAAAACCTTTGTGAATAGGCACTAAAAAATTACAAAACTATTTTTGTCTCTTATTATTTTAAAAGACTAATTCTGATATAACTTAAGAGTTAACTAGATAAGTCTTTCAAGAAATAGATATTAATAAAAAAACTTATGTATCCAAGTATAGATCAATGTAGCTGCGTGTCGGTTGTTTCGCGACTTAGAGTTATGGTTCTACAAAGAAACAAAGAAGATTTGAAAAAGTTCACACACGATATGAATCCCCCTGAGAGGAGACGGGACGTGGCCGGAGAGAGTGCGCAGCCTGCGCTTCGAGCCGGTATTACAAACGTGCGCTTCAAATTCTAACAAGAAATGTATGATACAAAAATAAATAAAACTTTAAACAATGCCCAGCACCTATAATACTATTTCGTAGTGAATGTTGACGTTTCATTTCAGTACGAAAACATGTCCAATATCCATTAGATCATCGGATTGAGTTTCGAATTTCCATACGTACGTTCGACGTTAACGAATGGCTTACATAGGCCCAAAGAGAGTTAATTACCAGTTTCGTACTATTCCTAAAAGCCTCCATAGAAACCCGTTTTGGCATCACTTGCCTCTGCATCCCCCTAATTCGGCTCTTTGTGTACCTTTATGATGGCTCAGTAAGTAAGTAAATAATATTGGGCTTTCAACTCTTATCGTAAGTAACATACCTATATAAATACAACTCCGTACTGGATAAATAATTAGGCTCAACCAAACATAAAGAGTGTCTTAAACTAACTTTATAACATACCTTTTTTTATAAAATGAACTTTAAGAAATAGTATTAGTATCTAGAAGTATAAAATTACTAAAAACAGAAAACTATTATGTCGATATTATTTTAACTTTATATTCCAGTGTGGTTAAGCATAGATATTAATTATTATATTATAGCTCTGAACTACAACAACCCGACCATCTGGTAGCATTAAGTTCAAGCGACATAAAAATAAACATGACATTTGTTTAACATTCTAAGTAAGCTGAAATTATGGATAAAACGTTTGTAGCAGTAAACAATGACAAGAATAAAGTTCATTTAAATGATCTCGTATATAATTCCAAAACGTGGCGATATTAAATATCCCCATGGTACCTTTAGAGCGAGTATTTATGATATTTAACATAGGGTCATAAATTTTATTTAGCTTGCTATATTCAGCCAAGTTCCTTAAGAACAACAGTTAAGTTTTGAAACAAACGGTATAGCTCAATAACATGAACGTACTCAGAAACAAAATTAGATTTTCCCGAGTTGATAGCTGAATAGTAACGGCCTATTAATACCCCTGGTGGAGAACGCTCTTTTGTTGAAGTTATCAGCACAACGAGGGGTAATTGGCGTAATCATCAAGCTCCCCACAGAATGTAAGTGCTACCTCGCTTACTTTTGTGCAAAAGTGCCCACGCTTTTACTTATACTCGGTGTATTTTATAATTGAATGCGTTAAGTTGTTACAAACACACGTCCCACGCTATTTATAATTGTTACAGAAAACAATAATAACTTGTTTGGCAAATACGAGTTTTTAAACAATATTTCAAAAATACATTCTGGTTTCAATGTAAGTCCCTATATTATGTTCATTTATCCAATTGTAAAGTTTCATAAAAATTCAATCTGTTGTTGATAAGCAGTGGTCTGTGTATGTTTTTCGTTAAATAGTAACAAACTATTCACAATCTTTCACATTTCAAAATAAGCCTAGTAAAAATGGTTAATAAAATATAAATAAATATAATCCTATGAACTACAATAGTCGTAAATAGAAGTACATATCAAGCAAAATTCAGAAGTGCACCTACGGTATTCCAACTGGAAAATATTTAATAAATGACATTTGTTACAGCCACTTTACTGTTGATTGAGTATATTTCACTTTTGCCACTGTTGATGGATATTGCATACAGAATTGTATTACATTGGAACTGATGGGACAAAATAAAATAAAACGTTTACAGGTAAAACTACAAAAAGATAAAGCAAGTTAACATTAAAATCTATGAAATAAATCAATTCCAAATTTTGACATAGTCAATTCAGTTAAAAAAAAATTGGGATGATCATGGATAGAAAATAGAATCCAATATTAAATAACAGTTTGGAAGCAAACATTGTTCGGGAAGTAAGTAATTGCGAGTGCCCGACGTCCCCTCCAGGATTTCCCCTCTAGGGTTAGGCTGTTAGCCTTGGAGCCCGATTTATGTTGATGTTTACGTTCTAATTACGGTCAAAACTTTACAGAATAAATGTTTGCTTTCATCATATACCTACTTTGGATAGCTCATAATAATATTCTCTTCGTAGCCCAAAACACATTTAAGTGTGAGTGCTACGGAAATGCGTAGTCAGATCTAAAATATGGCTTGTGCCCATACAAATGGACAACTTTCTTTATGGAAACAATAGGGTAAAATAAAAGAGCGAGAGCCAGGCACTTAAATAAATAAAATAGATTTTATGTATTTATTTATGTTGTATTTAAGTGTTCATTAGTAAATATTTTCTAATACGTTAATTAATTAAGTATTAATAAATAGTAATTAATATTTGTTTATATACTTTTTGCTATCAGTCTGAAAAAAATAACTGAAGTATATTGAAGCTGGTTGATTTATAACATCTATAGGCGTCTATAGCTCTTACACAGACAAGCTCAGACCCTGGCGCTGTTCTCACGTCCACCCACTGCATCTTCCGCTTTATAAAATCACTAGTCATCATTTTGCCACTTCGGAAACCTAATGGATGCCTTACGCAACCGTAACTCATCGATACTTGAAGAAGAAGGTTTATAGATAGTGCCCTTTTCGTATTTCACTTTGATTAATTTCCTTGATTTTGCGTGGTTGACGGTTTTCATAACAAAAAAAAAAAATTAAAAGTAGGTAAGTATTAATGTAAAGTAAGTATTAATAACTGTTAATAAGGTATATATTTTTTTATACACATGAAAAAATTATATATATATATATTAACAGTTACAGTATCGTAACAGTATTATTGATGATTAAAGAACTTAAAATAATTTTTCTGTTAAACGTTTAATAGACAGTAATTTCTCTAGACATATTTTGAAGTTAACCAACAATAAATCAATTTTGAAAAGTTTCATGATTTATTTTTTTAGTAATTGAGTTATCCAGATTTTAAGTGAACAGTAAATGTAAGTCCACTTTAACTAAAATTACTATCCAAACATTATAAAGTTAAGGATAAAGGGCTATAACAGGAAATCTAAAAATGCACCTAACGTAAATCGAATTCTACTCTGTTGGTTATTCCGAGAAGAATCAGCGAAACCAGGTCAACTCGCAAAAGATGACACATCTAATAGGAAACATTGGCCTTACATCACACATCAAACCTTGTCTTACGGACAAGGCGAGCACCGTTTATAATATAAATACATTTTTTATGTCATACCCGCTAAGCTTAACGCAAATAACATGTAGGAGGAAAATTTAGGTGTCAATGTGCAAATGTACGCGAAATATTTTCCCACAGCTGTTGCCAAAGTGAGACGGGGACTACCATCGACGTCACCTCCCCGCGATTTCTCAAACGTTAATACCACTTGATGTATCTGCTCGTCGAACTTGATCGGAGATTTATACCTGCCTATATACTTCGATGTAATACTGTAATAACCTTTCAGGTAGATTTTATAGGCATTTCACACGCACTCGAGTGATTCGATCGATTTGATTTTATAATTTTGTGGTCTTGTTTGAACTACGATTTGGTGAAGAAACTGCCTAGTCATGTCAATTTTAAAGTCGGTTTTGGTACTGATACCTAAGAATTAAGTTACAGATCTCCAGATAATGCTAGTAGGCATCGTTGCCTATATATCGTTGTGTTGGTACTTATAGCATATTATTAGAATCAATGCTTAGAACTAGACTAGATTTTTTTAGACACGCTTATTCCTAATGCCTAGACACGGGTTTGCAATAAAATTCGCTAGGTCAAACAACATTCCTTATCGTTTCAAATTACTTTTAGCACGATGTTAGTTTTTGTTTGGAAGACCCATTTCAAAATAGCGCTGATACTTGCTATGTAGAATTAGTATCAAATTGTACTATTGTGTTTTCGACATTCTAACACAATCCTACACCATTTGTCAGGGAGAGAAATGTAGTGGGGAAAGGCACGTTCATACAATATTCTTAGATGTGCAATACCCAAAGGACGGACAATGGAGCCACCTGCCCAAGTGCTCAAGTGGCCTCGAGTCCTCACTTGGCCGGTATATAATTCATTTACTGAACTATCCAGTCGGTTAAATGTTTTTTTATTTTTTTTTCGTCTGTAGCTTTTCTATAATAAATCGCAATAATTTAAATCTCTACAAAAAAATAAGCTATTTACTATTTAGAACTTATTCTAGTTGGCACTTAGGTACTAGTGGTAGGTATAATCTCACCATTTACATAAAACAAAATTATTTGCAAACGGAAGACCATATTTCTTAATCGGCTTAGCGGAATTCGGCATATGGGCACTTTAGGGTCGGTTAAATTCACAAATGAAACAAATTGACTCATTAGAATTAAAATGGCGCGGTTAATAATTGCCATAACAATATACACCGCACCACATACCTACACGCTTACCTACTAGGACAGAAAAAAAAATAAAAAAAAAAATGATTGATGTATATTGTCGATGTTATGCTTAGGAACTTATATTATATACTTCAGTGGGTTGAAAAGAAGACAAATATGAGTAGAATTCTGCGACTTCGTGACCTTGCAAAGAACGAGACATCTTTACTAAATCCCTATCCCGGATTGTATCATATTAGATCTTACAAAAATAGCTCTGACATCATTCGATGAAAATAGTTTTATTATTGGATCAATGCTGATATGCATAATATGACATGTTTATTCCTTTTATCTGTTTTTGTATCCTTTTAAGTATACAGTTTTTTTAAGGGAATGCCTGAAAATACTTTGCTTAACCAAGACTTTACCTTTGAAGAAGTCATGTTAGTAATCACGTGAATGTAGATGTATGTCTGTTCTAGAAACTGCAATATAGAAAGCAGAAACTAAAACACTAACACGATTAGTTGCCTAGTTAGGCTATTACGTTAACTGCTTCTAAACTTTGAAATAGTAATATAACTTTTACACGATATTTAAACTTGTAGTAAATGCGCCGTCTGCAATAAATAGGTATGTGTATTAAGACTAACGCAGTCATTAATGTGGGCAACAATTTGGCTGCGGGCTTAGTGGTAGGTGGATCATTAACGCTAAGACTAAATGGGACAGTGTTATAGAAACCGTTGCGCAATCCATCACGCGTACGGTCCGACAGACCACTTAGCCGCTGTCCGCCGGAGCCGCACAGCCCTCCGCACAACATCCGCCGAGCGCGGAATGCCGGAATGGTACGACTCGCACGGATACGTGTGTAACGACCACGAAACGAACAAATGAAATACTTCAATCTTGTGCCTCTGCCTCAACTACTAACGCACGAGTGTTTATGTAAGTGCCTACAGACACTTTTGTCGGATATCTCTGTAACGATCATGTCTTCAACTTCATTTTCAACGTCTAAATCTTATGTAACATCATTAATTTTCATGATACAGATTGTTATTGATTGCTAGTATTGGGTGACAGAACTTTGAATAAAAAATACAAAAGCTAAAATATTATCAAGTCTCTTCCATTGTAATCTGAAACCGAATCATAACCACATTTTCTTATGAATATTAGATACATAGATACTAATTACTAATTAAATGATCTGTCTTTCGAATTCTCTCTACCGTCTACCTATTATCAAAGAAAAGACATAAATCAAAGGATTTCCAAGTAAATACGACGTTCGAAAAATCGGGTTTTAAGATTTTTTCGGCACAAAAAGTATAGAAGAAATCCTACAAAATCCTAAAGCGAACGTGGATTATCCGTGTCGATTACGACCTTGCTCATATTTGATGTGCTTAAAAATAGGAAGATAGTAATAAATAAGAGCCCACTATAAGAAAATAAAAATGGGAGTGTTTCCCGAAATGGGGTCGCTTGATTCTATTTAAGACTTGTTTTGAAAATGTACTAATGTGGGTTATACATATTATGTCGCATATGCATAATTGCTATGCCAATTCGACAAAATATGCATACGAATTGCAATTGGTAACATAATTTAATAATAACAGTCAGTTTTTAATTTCGTTATTGAACGTGGTTGTATTTAGACACAGGCAGACAGCAACTATGAGTTCCAGTGGAACTATTTAGCCATTCAAATTGAAACAAAAAACTAGGATTTACGAACTTAACAATCAAATTTGACGACCTCCGTGGTCGAGTGGCGTACGCACCGGTTTCAAGGTGTCACTAGCTCTGAGGTCCCGAGTTCGATCCCCGGACGGGTCAATGTAGAAAATCACTTTTCTACATCGTCTCGGGTCTGGGTGTTTGTGGTACCTTCGTTGTATCTGAATTCCATAACACGAGTGCTTTAGCAACTTACTTTGGGTTCAGAACAATGTATGTGATGTTGTCCGCATTTATTATTTAATTTGTACATTTCCAAATGTCAAGTTTCGACCTTTATGTTTGTATTATTATTTCTAAATTGATATAATTGTTGTAATAAATCTGGGATTCTAAGAGAAATCAATAAACCTGTAAGCCTTGACAACTTCAACGATAGAAGACCTGACAATACTCTTATGTACGGTAGTGGTAATAATATCCTTCTGTCTGCCCTTTTCAAAGAAAAGGGATGGTTTACTCTTGTGGGGAAAATGTTCAATATTAACAGATTAACTCGGTCGGGGATCCCGCTTCATAAAAATAAATTCCAATATTCCCCTCGTTGCTCTCATAACTCGTAAGAAACGGCCCTCGCTGGAAAGTTTAAGGCGGACGATTGGAGAATAAAAATTGCATTTTTACTATGTTAAATTAAGTTTTTATTGTGAAATTTACGGGGTGTAGTAAAAAGAATGTTACGTTATGGCAATTAGATATTTTTTTTACGCGCGCCGCGATTGTGAAAATGTTCATAATTGCAAAAGAAAATAGGTTCAAGGTTTTAAACACATTACAACGATTAACAGTACATTAATAAAAGTTGTTTTTATTTTTGGGAATAAAATAGATATCTATGGAGATATCGTATTATGTATCTACGAACTAACTATCGTACGATAGCTCAGTAATGTATTTTCAACATAATAGTTTATTTGTTGTTCAATTGTTACATGTAAGTCGCTATAGAAAATCCGTTAGTTAAAATAATATCGTTCTCCGTAACATAAACAAAGCGTATTTACGTAGACTATCAGAATAACATAGAAGAAAAGATACGTTATTTAACTTAATCTCAACATATAGGTAGTTCGAAGATAAAAATACATAATCTAAATTTTATACTTAGATATAACATTAAAAACCTACTAGGTAAAAGCTTTTTAGTACAAAGTTTGATTTATAATTTTAATTACATATATTCATTATTATTCATTATAATAAATACACACAAAACTCAGGTTATTTCGCTTGTTTCTATTACTAATATGGTCAAATCTGTAAAATATGTTAAGTTTTTAGAAATACAAAACTCAAATAGCAACAGGGAGAGAACAATTTATATTATATGTTTATTAGAAAATGGGTAAACGAGCCTGTGCACTTGCATCTTTTGCATAAAAAATATATCTTTCAGAATCAGAAAACAGAAAGCTTTTATTGTGAACGTAGGCCAAGTTAAATATAGTGTGAGGTGTTATAAATAGGTAGATCCTCCATGTTTTGCCCAGAGGCGTAGAAATGTAAATGTTTAAGTTTTAAAATTACATTTTGTGAAATTATGTCAACTTCCACTTCACTAATAAAATCAGTATAAATAAGCATCATCAAAAGAAGCAGATAAAAATATATACACAGTAAATTTCTCAATAAATAACAAATAGTTAAGTTACATGCTTTAATTAATAATGATAATGTCGAACAAAACAAAACAAAACAAAACTTTATTAGTTGAGCCTGCCCAGCCGATGAGACTAATTACTAAAATTATGTTAAAGCTGTGATCAATGACGTTTAGATAACAAGCAAGCTACTAAAAAATATTCTTGCTTTCATTACATATCTTTATGAGCTTTTAATCAGAACTAGTTAATAATTAACAACATATTTCGCTGATTCTTGATATAGTTACTCATACAAGCTCGTTAGTTAAAACCAATATTTCGTAATTACTTACTAGAGGTTCAAATAGAATATATATTCAGATATACCGTGTAATTTAAATGTTCAATAACCGTTTATTTGAGTTTCAATCTTTTTATGCGTGCCTTTTTTCTGTAAATAACTTGTGAAAAAAATTGAGTAGGTAGCTACTGTTAAAAGGAAAACACTGATGCTTTAAACTTTACAATATATTATCATAAGGATGAATACAACGTTACAATTACAATACTTTTAGAGGCCAGCGACGCCATAATGCTTATTATTAATTTATACAATGCAAGAGACTCCTACAACGAGAATCGCACGCGCCGCCATTGCCCAATGCTCTCTAGTGTTGTCAGTTCATCCGGTAATAGTGACGCGACGTATTAGTCGATTTCGGTTAACACTACCTACATCACTATACAAATTACTTATTTATAAGAATATATTTTAAAGACTCTGTTTTTGTACCAATTGAATAAAATAAAATATAATAGTGTTTATGTTATGTGTTTTAACCAAAACAAAAATTATAAACATGTATGTGACAAACGGTAAATAAAAATATTTTGTAAATTCACGTTAGATGATGACAATGTTCCCTAATTTGTATGCTAACAAAATAAGCATTCTATTTGCATTGGCAAATATACTAAAACCGAAACACGTGTCAATATTTTCATGTAAAGAATCTATGCCAGCACAAAATTCTGTGTTATGAAAACTCACAAGGATACTAACTTGTACAGCCTTGTTCGCAAAGAAAAAATATGACGTCTAAAAAATATGCCACCAAAAACATAAATGTAAAAAAGGAAAGCCAAGTTCAATACACAAAAAGAATGGAGATCTAAATGAGTGCCAAGTTCTATGCAAAATCCAAATATGTATTTATAGGAATAAAATAACATTATGAACAAGTATTAACTCTAATTCTTTGCTTTATTGGATACCTATAACAATTTCTGTCATTTAAAAATGTGAGATCCTAAAGTAGTTTAGATTTGACTTGGCCAGTTTTTATCAGAATTAATGGCCAAGAATTGGCCAAGTCAAATCTAACCTATTTTAAGGTCTTACATTTTTAAATGACAGCAATTGTTATAGGTATCCAATAAAGCAAAGAAATAGAGTTAATACTTGTTCATAATGTTATTTTGTTCCTATAAATACATATTTGGATTTTGCATAGAACTTGGCACTCATTTAGATCTCCATTATTTTTGTGTATTGAATTTGGCTTTCCTTTTTTACATTTATGTTTTTAGTGGGATATCATTACTTTTTGTAAAGAAAACTAGGTAGCTATTGAGATTTAATGTTATTTCTTGCGTTTCCACTGCATGATGCCGCGCGCCGCCGAAAACACACCGTTGGCCGGTTGTTTAACACGTATTACAAGTTTTTTTGTATAGGGATATCACTTATTTTTTGACTTAAATTTATTTTTATATTTATGTTATATAGAAGATATATTAATACATATATTGGGATAGTTTCAAATATCAGCTTGTAACGGTTCCAAGTCTACAATTAAAAAAAACAAAATTTTGTATGGGGACCCCCCCTATTTTTTAACTTTTTTTTATTTTTAGACTTTTTGCTTCGCTTACACACAATTACCGAGCTGGATTCCAAATTTCATCTTTCTAGGTCATCTGGAAGTAGGTTAGGTTTAGGTACTATATGTCAGTCAGTCAATATTAAAATTTACGACTTTTTGACCTTCATATCTTTATAACCGTTTGAGCTAGCTTCATGAAATTTGGGCTTCTAGATGTCCTTATGGATATAATAAAACACACGTAGTTTTATGTGTTTACGTTAAAGAGCGTTTGAGTTATGGAAGGGTCAAAAGTGGCACCAAGTGGTTCGTGTAATGATACACTTGGCGCTGTCTAGCCAGTTTGCTTGATTGCTTGAACTTGGCTTGACACGCGGCCGCGTGTCTAGATCACTGCAATCAATTATGTTACGGATTCTTGAACTTTTCTCAGGTTGTATTTAACGATTTACACAGTTATAAATAAATAATAAATAAATGCGGACAACATCACATACATTGCTCTGAACCCAAAGTAAGTAGCTAAAGCACTTGTGTTATGGAATTCAGAAACAACGAAGGTACCAGTTATACCATAATGACGTTTAACATTGTCACAGTACATGACGTTTAACGCATTACATGCTGCAATTTAAAATAAAAATTGCCGATTACATGATGATCCAGACCCTTCATTTTGAATTAGACTATTTGGGTTATCTAATGTTCTGTTTATTACTAATTCCTTCAAAAACACGGTGTCAGCAATTAAATTTAAAAGAAATAATGCTTTACACTCTGCTGAGTGTAAAGCATTACCTATTATAGAAAAAATAATTTACTTATGGAACCGGAAGTTCGGCAGAAACTCCGTATTTGGCAAAACGCACGAACCATGTAGTCAACCAATATTCCTAGTAACGGCAAAAATATGATTCGTACATAATTATACTTGCCGGTTCTTCTCGCACAAATATTGTTCAACGGAGCGGAGAAATCGCGCTAGCAACAGTAGGTACCCATGTAACCTTGTAGTGATAATGGATGTCTAGAGTCTCGAACGAGAGAAACATATATTAATTAGGAATAAACTTCGGTGATAATGTTCATTGTTATTATAAATGTGGTAAAATGATGTAATGGCGCCAAAGGTATATTTAAACACCAGCTATGCTGTTACGTGTTACACACGCCATATCTCCAAAAACAACTGACGCGATGTCAAATCGCTTAGAACCTTCCATGAACTAGACTATGAATTTATGAAATGCAAAATGTTTTGTTTTTCAATCAGACTTAGTTCCCGAGATTAGTAGGTTTAAACATAAAAATAAATAATCCGTAGCCTTATTATAGTAAATCTACAAGAACTTCTACAAAGAAATGATTATGTTTTCAAAACCAATTTACACGGCTTTAAAATTACGAAATAACACATTCGTCACGGACAATTTCATCAAAAAATATGTGTGCCAGCAATCTAGCCGTCATTCTAAATCAAATAAAATGTTCATTACATCCTGTGTAATAAAATCTAAAATCTATTTAATATAAACACTACCTACATGAAAACTCAATTGAACAAAAAAAATATTAACTAATTATAGTAGCCAGCAATAAATAAAGGGGTTAACGGCCAGTCATTTTTACATTTAATTTCGAATTATGAATTTTGAAATCAACTGTCTGATTTATAACACAATGGTGTTTGAACTACACATAACAATTCCATTTTTTAATATCTTTCTGTAACAGTGTTTTGATCAAGAAGTTTCGGAGACGAGGGCGATGGCATTGCAACGATTGGTAGAAAACCGCTATACCAAAGATACCGGGCCCCACCTGTTGCTATGGCGATAAACTAGGGGTTCTGTATGACGTCAGGCTGAGTAGGATTATCGGCGCCTAAGGCATAGACCCCTCGAACAACAGCAAAATGTAACATGACCGGACGTTAGCACAGCAGGGTTCCGAGAACCTGTTTTATTTCCACATTAAACATATAACATTCCAAAGCATTCTGACTTTAGGTGAAACTTTGAAAATACAATGCACCAAAAAATACACTTTTACACTACAATTAATTTTCTACTTTCAAATGTTATTAACAACTGTAGCTCATAATCTGCAGAGAAACCAAATAATACTACAGTGAACTCGAACTCAAATAAAGTTAAACATTAAGATAAAGAATTCTCTAGACATTTTCCGAAATGCCAATAAACTTTAATACAATTTTATGCATATATGCAGTAGGAGTCTCCACTTGGTAGTATATGTCATTACTCAATTGAAACAATGTTCCCTGTTCCAACGAGGAATGTTAGAATATTTTTGGACCTGATCCAAGTTTCGTGCTGCTTTTAATATAGTCACCTCGCTATACGTCATCAGGATACTGAAAAACAATTGATTTCCTTCAACATTTTAACGAAACGCAGTTCAAAGCAACATTATTTATTTATTTATTCACCATTTATGTACAGGTATACTTATATTATCTACATTCCTAATTTTATAATTATTGTAAACAGTAGTGGCAAAAAAATTATCAACGTCCTTTATCATGAATATTCTAATAAACTTTTATGTAAAAAATACCGATTGAGCATTTCTTAAACCTTACAAAATGTTGTCCACTATAATGAGTACTGTGCTCCTAAACAGGAGGCTATTTACATAATTTCATACATTAAACGGGTTCTTAAGTTGAGGTGAACAAATTGTTAAGCTATTTTATGCAGCAATGAGGCTTTATTTATTGCCTGGTTATTTTCCTTTAATCATATCCTGCTATTGATATTATTATTTTTCTATTTCGAAATCTATTTATTCTTTGTAAAAAAAAATAATTATTGCATTTTCAATGAAGTAGTTTAAAACAATACGTCTTTGGATGGGATTTGAATTGTATTGTGTCTTGCGACAGAGGTAGGACATCTATTAATACCCAATTACTGCGATCTCCAATCCGCTCGGTCAGCGTGCAGTGCGCAGATTACAGCAATGTTCCCCTTTACAAGCATGTGTATGATTGTGACGTCACAAATTGTCCATTAAGCTGGAACTAGAGGATCGAGGGGGTTCTGCCTTCATTTACCAAGACACGAAACTATACATAAAGTACTTAAATAGTAGATTAGTAAGGTCGAACACTAATTAAGTAGTATTTCAACTCGCGTAATTTAAATGTTTTAATATAAAAATCCTTTTCAAAGACACATCGCTAAATGTTATTTCGTAATAGGCCAAATTGCTCGTCATTTAATTGTTTTTGAAAATAACCTACACTTTTATTTGTTTGAATGTTACACTGGTCAACATAGCTGAGCCGTACCCCAACAAAATAAAACAATAGGCGTAAATTTTAAATTGTTAATCTTCACTCTCAAACAAAAAACAATTTTGTTGCCTAAACAACGTTTACTTTTCAGGGTAGCTAACCCTTTAATGTAAACATTATATAAAATATTCACAATTTTGTGAATATTTGTATACCTTTTATCAAAGCTTCTGGCCACATATTGATTTAGTCGCCAAGGTAAAGAGACAGGCTAAACTGTTTTTGACAAAGAATAAAATGATTGATCATTTAGAATTGGTCGTGTTCTGCTTTATAATAATGCAGATAACCCGCAAAGAATGGGCGGGTGGGGGTGTGGGGCGCCCCCTGTGCAGGCCTAATGGCCCTGTCGCAAGTCAACAAGCCGACCGACGTGCTCAGCGTCCCCAATTAACACGTACGACCTACTGGAGAAAATAAACACGACGACCGATTGACTTTTCCATATTCAATTTTTAATTTCGTTACGCATGATTTTGCGGTAACTTAGGGTTGTTAGCTCCACCTCGGCAAGCCTCGTTTGTCGCAACCTTTTCAGCATGTTCGCTGGAAAAATAATTTCTTATGCTCTGAACAAGTAGATTACAGTTTTTGTTTCTTATTTTGAGTCTACGCCCGTGTAAACGATCTAGTGGTATATTTAAATAAAAACTGTATGGTACAGAAAAGCTATTGTTTTTATCTTTCTGTAAATAGTGCATCTAACTCTAATTTTTGCAATACCTTTGTACTTGTATAGTTGAGACTTATAAAATATTGTATTAATGTTGCAAATACGAAGCTTGTCCCTTTTTCGAAACCCATGTGAATTTTATACATGCTCTAGACACATAGGTGGGTTCACACAACACATACATAATTAAAATAGTACGTGTGTATATTCGTCAGGATTGATGGTAAACCGTTAGCAATGGGGAGCGTAGTCTATGGAATTAGAGCAAGTACAAGTGGTCGCATCTATCTCACGGTTATTAACTCAGACACTTCTGTTTAATTTTGGTTCTCACGGAAATTTAATTTAAAGTAATTGTGATAGTGTTTGTTATTTCTAAAACTAGCTCGCAAAATCCTATATCATTATAATTAAAGTTTCAGAGGCCGAATAGAAGAATGAATTTACTCTTTTCCGCAAAAACTATGTTCTTAACGATCTTGGACGAAAGGTACACTGATCGCTCCTAACCTGGATTAAGACCCAATACTTTTTATGAGATAAGTCCTGATAAGTCCACGTAAAGCTAACTACGCGATAAAAAAGTCGAAGAATGAATTTCTAAAGTAGTCCTGAACTATCTAACTGTACTTTATTAATAGCCCACAAACTTCAGTGAACCTAAAAAAACATTAATTACGCCTAAAGTATAAATTTGCAAACTTCCCCTCGCTTCTGTAAACGGTCTGATAATTAAATCGAATCGACTGAAGCTGCTTTCTGTTGCATTTAGTTGATTGACAGCACTCGGCTGACAGATTATCCGTATAGTGTACCGTAGCAGCGAATCGACAAAGTGCATTATGCCAATCCATTTAACACTTGGATTTAGTACTCGACGAGTCAATAAAACAGTAGTTTCGCTACGGAGTCATCGCTCATGTTGAATCATATACGTGTTTAAAACATTTTTAAAATGTTGTTTATATTTTTTCTGCTTAAACGTGCTCACTAAACTATAAAACCAACCTTTATTGTACCTACCTTATTTACATTTCGTCATAGTTGTTCCTACTTATCTGAGTGTTCTTATTATCTTTTATGTAGATATATCGTAGTACGAAAATTGAAAGACTGTAAAGCTTAAATAAGACGCTTCGGATTTCTTCTACCAAAATTATTATAAATACACAAATTACGTAATAAGTATAAATAGGTTGCAATTAATTTACATTTAAATAAACAATAATATTTCAACCCATAAGAGTCTTGATTAATATGCTTCATAGTGTTTGGTAATATTTCCGTGAGTATCAACACACAATAAAGCCGGGCGGGGTCAAGGGCAGTTCGGACATCGACTTGTTTTGCAGCTGTTACTGTATCTCTTGTTCATTTTCTTTTGGAAATTACAGGAGGTGCTAAATTTGTAAAGGTCGCCTGTTATAGGGTGTGCTCAAACGAAGGCATAATAAAGATGGAGCTATCGCTTGCTTCAATACATTTTTAATACGAATCTTAATCTAAACGTAACTCTTTATAATAACCTAATTTTAAAATATAACAAATATTTTCATAATTTTTCCAATCCCCCTTTAGATTTGTTATATCATAGAGCAAAAGTAAAATCAGTTAAATAATTTATACATTATTCAATTGGCAATCCTTTATTTCAAAAGTCACCAGATTCCAGATAACAATAATCATCAATCACAATGTTTCACCAATAGTCAAATAGGAATAATTAACAATGTTAGAAATTCCATCGAATGGAATTTACATTCACAAAATAATGATCGGAATTCCAATAGTTTAATAATTGATACATACGAATAGTAGGATTGAACCGTTTCATATATCCCAGTTTTAATTGTTAGAGGGGGCTTAACAATTTTATATTGAACTAGCTTTTGCCTGCGGCTCTGCAATCGTGAATGTCGTTTATCACGGAAAAATATCGGCTTTGTCTTATCTTGGGATTCAGGCTTATCCCATAGCAATATTAAATAAAATCGTTCGGACAAACAGCGTTACTTTTGCATTTTAAATATTAGTATGGATAGTTTATATACCCAATGCGGTTCATATACATTTTAGAAAATTGATACCGTTTATGTACAAACTGGTCTGCCGAAGCTTCAATAAGCTTAACTCGCCTGTACATTTGACCTCCATTGACCGCAATCTTGCAAGCTTAAGTCCGGTCAATTATGAAATCTGTGTTAGTCTGTATAGCAGTATTCACTTACTTAGGCCGTATGACGTCACTCATAAACTAAAGTTTCAGTCCTGCATCACTGACTGAAATCAAACATTATTATTACTTCAGATAGCCGACTGTACGTTACACCAATCGGGAAGTTAAACTTGGTCATAGTTTCGCTTGTTTATGGCGCCACTAAACGTTGGCCCAACACAGCCATGTTGGTACTTGTTTAGAGCCCATGAATGGATTATTAACTACTTTGAGGGACCTTTTGTACATAAGTGCCAAGAGAGCTATGGACGTAATTCGTGCGTAAATAGGCCAATGTACTCATATTAAGGTTAAAACGGCATTGTTGGTCTTAAGGACGCAGTAAACTGTAAATAGACCACCACTTAAAGACGTATGAAGTTTATTTTACTTATTTTTGTATTTCAGCACATTGGTGCAAGAGTGAGTTGCTTTATATGAAGACAAACTAGTGTTTTTAATAATTTGTTACGTAAGTTAGATATTAATGTTTTTCTAATATAGAACCTAAGTTTTATTCTTTTGAGGTGGTAAATTAAGGTAGAAAATATAGTTTGATAAAAAAAATGTTCATAAATTGCTTGCTATAAGGTATGAGTTAATTATAGTAAAGTGTCTCTCAGCATGTAATGTCGCCATCCCGTGGTTCCTAAGCTGAGGTCCGGGTAAATCTTTAAGGTTTACCGACTCCTGCGAATATCTCTGAGGTACACCCTAGTAAACCCAAGGGATCTTCGTCTCGTGGACCCAAATTTAATTAAAAAGAACTATGTTATACATAATATTTTCGTTCATAGATAGCAATGAATTTTACTTACCTATCTGTTTATACCTTTTTTTTCTGTGGATTAGCGTTGTTTCCTATTTATGACTTCAAAAAGTAAGTATAAAGACGGCGTGTAACTTGTATACCTATGTGTATTATTGAAACTGCTATATTACATCATTTTATTGCGGTTTTTGAATTACTTATTATGCATTTAAGGAACGAGAAAATATAACTTGCACATTTCCATTTTGATTTATAAAACAAATGAAAAAATACGAAGTCAAACGGCGAAAACAAACATCTTTAATTAATTAGTGTCTGGCCAAGGATGCTCTTTAGATGACTGAGTCCACTGCCTAACTAAATATTTACAGAAATAAACTTTAGATTTGTATATTTATTCAGGTGTATGAACATAGTAGCAACGAAAGCTTTTGCAGTTGCACCAAGCAAGTCGGTGAAATCGTTGACATCATAATGACGAGAAAATAAATGAAAAATCCGGTCAAGTGCGAGCAAGACTCGCATGCGAGGGGTTTCGTGTCATAATACAAGATATAACATTAATTTTACAGTACTTTTCATTATTTGTTGTAGTATCTTCAAGAAAAATGCACAATAAATGACTTTAAAAAACTAAAAACTCACTACAGAAACTCGTCGCAACTATTTATTTCAATAAATTGCAATGCTGTGTAACTCGATTTTGTATTGAAGTTTTGTTCCTTTAACCTCTGATACTTTATTATTAATCATTATTAAAAAAAAAGGATAGCCGTAAATAAAAAAAAAAATCCTTTTGTTATTTTTAGTACAGAACCCTTAATTGTAAAATATTTTCGTTTCGGCTTCAAAAATGGTTACAGAGATTAAAAACTTACCATAAATAATTAAGAAATACTAAAAATATCTTCTTTAACTTGATAACTTGGGAAAACATAATTTGATTTTATAAAAATGCTTTGTCATAAAAAGTTCAAACGAAATGATATTGCATTCTATAGGGCGATAGAAATACAATAATTCAAAAAGTCTTTATTCTACTTTTATAAAATAAGTTAAAAATATCTTGTAAATGTATAGGTTATATAATTGCATGGCATCTACATTTACGTTCATCACCTGTCTGGGCCTGCCAGCTGTCTGGAAACCGGCCCTAACTATAATGCCTACATAATAATACGCTCCACACAAGTGACCCGTTGAGTCCGATAATCCGACGCATCTGTATAAT
The DNA here is from genome assembly GCA_905475315.1 of Autographa pulchrina. Classification (NCBI taxonomy): domain Eukaryota; kingdom Metazoa; phylum Arthropoda; class Insecta; order Lepidoptera; family Noctuidae; genus Autographa; species Autographa pulchrina. The sequence goes on from FR997768.1 coordinate 10,760,298, forward strand.
GCATGGCTTTACATCACCTCATCGTTATGAAATTCCCAGAATTATTTATACCAACAATGTTCATAAAGATTCAATACCAAGCTACAACCTATATAACGTTTCACGATTCCGGTGTATTTAATTTCATGTTTATAATGATAACGCATTATAAATTATATACATAATAACATGTGCTAGGTTTCATAGTCCACTTTTCCATGGTTTTGTTGCATTTGCGTTACGATATAATTGCTGAAATCGTTACTAATTCGATTAATGGCTGACGATAATTTGGTTGCGGATTTCGATGTAAAATTATTATTTAAATTTGTTAATCCAATTATAATCATTTGTATTAGCGTGCGTGCTGCCACCAGCTACTATTATTGTTCAACAATAACCTATCAAAGTTCTACTGCCCTTAAAAACATGTCTTGACTCTCATATCTTAACTTGAGTCGGATTACAGGTCACTCTTTGGTTAAGGTTACTCCTAAATTGCATCATATCTTAATCAAATCCAAACGATTTCTAAACAGATTAAAACAATCTTATATTATTATAATATATTTTTTATAACTACACACCTAATAAGGGCTAATTTTACGGGTGTATATGAAAGCGATCAGTAGCATCTAATATGGATTTGCGCACTTGATTGAGTTTAACATCTAAACGCAGTTTAACCAAAACACACAATAAATAACGTGAATATAGTGGAATGGCCATAGATCGCATCTCGCCATCCCGACGCCTTACACTCTACCGCATTCAATTCAATGTATTGTAGCAAAAACATTTAACATTTCAGCGTTAATATTTGCGAATTTTTAAACCACATCCCAAGTAACTTAGTTTCTAGAAAGTTTTCTTAACGTAAATTATGAATTCGTCCAACCGCTTTACATTTGCAAGTCAGCCTTTCTCAGAACTATCTATACTAAAGCAATGTGGAGATTGAGATCCTGTTGTCGTTGACATAATAAAGTCGGATACCACCGCAAATATCTGTTTAATGTTCATTGATTTTTTTGCTATGTTATTGATTTGTTATTGATTCATTTCTTATGTTGTAGATCAATAAACATGTAGCAGATCAAGAGCATGTATATTCTGTGTCAAAATCTGAATAAGTAAGATAGGTAATTAGTTCTTTCAATTATGCTCCAGACATCTGTGGCCTGCGATATGCAATTAAGTAATGCTGCAGCATAAATGGTCAGTTATGTTAATAAAAACAAAGGCAGACGATTGACGTCAGCGCACCAGGTGGAGATTGCCAGATCCCTTTGACGCCTTAGTTCATTGACTACTGAACCGAACAACGGAGGGCAAATTAAAACCTATTATTACCTACAATTTCCATTCCAACTAAATGGCTACTCATTAATTGGCGACTTTCCTTTACCCACCTATTCAATGGGCGAGCAAAAACACATGAATACATAGCCACAAACATATAAATGTACATACAAATCTATTGACGTCAAAATTGTTCAGAGTATTTAGGTTGTTTTCAGTATGCATGTTTCAATTAGGTACCTAATTATAAATGATGTCCGTGTTCTAACATGATGATAAATTATATTCAGTTTCATAATAATTATGATGTTCCAACAAAACAATAATCGGGATGTAAATTCAGTATAAAAACATTTATGTAGGTACCAATTAATAATATTGTCCCAGTACAAATTACGGTAAATTGCTAGAGTTTAGTTAACAGCGCACTAAATTAATTACAAGCCATAAATAATGGGAATCATCTTGTTAGATCACAGATAACTGAGGCTTAGCTAGTTCATACATATGTATAACGATATATACTAGGATTATCATATTATTACTGGCCTACGTAATACCACTGGCAATACATCAGCCTTTAAAAAAAAAAAACAGATGAAGTTGGAGATGACATCAAAAAGTTATAAGAAGGTAATCGGTTTGGGGTTATAATCGATAGTGTTATGTTTGAACACCAAAGGTTTTGTTAAACTACGTGCTTTGAATAAATGATGTGGTCTTATACTTTAAGCGTCAAATAAAGGTACAACTTGATGTTTATATTATCACGTAAATAATGTAATATTTTTCCGCACTTACAGCAAAAGATTAGGATATTTTAAAGCGCTGGAAAGAGCCGTATACAATGGGAGTCACAATGTTATGTATAGTATTATTGAGATTATGTAGTGTCTGTTCCATTTTGCGATACTACAACATAAGATCTTCCGGGAACACTTAAATAATAGAGAACCTCTCGGTGATCTGTGATAACTTGATTATCAACGCATTACGCATGATTAGTCTACGTTCTAGCGCTTTATATAGACATAGCCTAGACCGATAGTATCTAAGGTATATTAAATAATAACCCATATATTACTAAATAACTATTGTTTATTTAATAAATAGCAGCTATTACATTAATTGGCTGTAAGATCAGGTTTCAATTCATTTCTATCTCCCGTAATCTGGAGTTAGATACATACTAGACAGGCACTCAATAGGCGCTTTGAATAACGTTCGCTGACCCCTATGTATAGACGTTTCGTGTTTACTGTTTAAACACTTTGAACCTAAATATTGGCAGTCCGCTGAACAAACCTAAAATGTCCATGTAACAACCTCTAATGATTTGGAGTTTCAAATTTTGGTAGATAGTAAAGTAGTATATTCTGAAATTGTTGTTAAAAGAAGAATCTTGCATTTCAGGCCTTCAGAATGTTCCCGAAGAGGCTTACAAAATGATCGACAAATTTTAACTGAACGACATATTCACAATTTTGAATTAAACTTACGTTTGTAAAATAACTTATTTTTAACGCATTTGAGAGAAACCTTGATTGACATGGCAATTCATTCGTGTCAAATAGAACTTTAATAACCTTAGACTATAGATAACTATAGACCGATAGTATCGCTAGTTTTCCTTCGTGCCAAGCGAGAGCACTTTTTGTCGGTATCTAGTACATTCGTTTACTGATTTAAAGTTATTTTTCGCACAACGATAGACTTATATGCGAAAATATCGATGGTTTCGACATTGTTAGGATAATATTAGGGATTTAGATAGTTTTATTAAAACAGTGCGCTCCGTCTTGAAACAAAATTTACGATAAAACTAGTTCATACTAGTGCTCACGGTTCATACAATGATAGGCTCACTCTATAGTTTCTTATCTATACTCTAAGTTAATAACCTTTTATATATATTTAAAGATTCCTCTTCTAACCAGTTTTCAAAATCATGCCAGTTTCAGACTTTAGACATCACCAAGCTGATGGCTTTTGATATATAAAACTGTAACATTTGGAAAGTTTAGCTTTAGTTTAGATAACCCGCATTTAGATAAAATCAAGCGTAGGTACCGAACCGCGATTGCGGTGGTCCTTACGAATAACGATGAAGCAAACTAGACTTGTAAAACATAGTTAGGGTAGTAAAAGTTGCCACTACGGTACCGCAAAGCAGATGACGAGCGGCGTATATAATGAAAGGTTTCATTATAATCAAGGGCCCGTAAGTATAACTATTTGAGAGAAGCGAGCTAATCACGGCGGCACTAGACGCCTTTCCACGCCTTAAGTGATGCAAACGAGGAAACTTCGGGATCGCAAACGGCTCAGACTTCATCCCATAACTTGGATCGACACTTCAAAGTCAAAAGTCAATTAACTGCACTAAAACAGCAAGTCTTTTTGTAACTTTGTTCATCTGTTGCTTATCAAGTTATCAACGTAGTACTATTTCTTGTGTGCTATCATTTTTTCAATCTGTGACGTGAAACGGCTATCTAATTTTAACACGTATTTTTATTAAATAAAATTATGGAAAGTCCATGATTTCTTTTGAAGGAGCACGGATTTATAACAAAATACCCTCAACCATTAAAAGTGTTAACTCATTGTGTTCAAAAAGAAATTTGCTCTGTATATTATGGCTAATTAAGTGTTAAAATATTGTTTGATAATTGTGAATGTGTATTGTTACGTTAGTGTGACGACGAACAAAATGGTTTTGGTGTAACTATGTTCTCATGTAAGTGATCATGTTGTCTGTTTTGGGAAAAAAAAATCTTTAAACCTAAACCCATAGGTACCGTATATTGCTATCTGTTTGTAATTATCTTCTTGTTCTGATAGACGGCTGGACAGCTTATGCTGTTGACAAGTTTGAGACTACCGAGCTTTTTTTTTTAAATTCTCTAAGCAATGTCATTTAGGTACTTAGACCTAGTGTATTAATCAGCTTATGAAATAAAAAAACATTAATCAATCTTTAGTGATGATACAAATAGCAAGCCTACAAGACATTAGAGGGTTAGTGTGACGGTCACAAAACTCGGAAACATCGACGAAGAGTGACGTGATCTCACTCACTGTCCGTTTGTTAGGCCATTTATATTACTTCTGTTTCTGCTATCAAACTTCGAATCGAAGGAGGTTCTTTATTATTTTTGTCTATAGTGATTATTTATACTGAATTTTAAATTATTTATTTTATATGTGTGTGCTTAGAGGAGCTCGTGGTTAAGTGTAAGCCGTACGGTTTAACCGATAATACAGGCTAAGCCGCGCTCGCCGGGGTTGGTCCGTGGATGGGTGACCATTTATAACATACCGAGACCCCTCCGTGTTTCGGAAAGCACGTTAAACAGTAGGTCCCGGCTGTCATACATAGATCTTTGGCAGTTGTTAAGTCAATTCTGACAACCAGTCTTACTATGGGATACTGTGTTTCCCAGTACTCCACAACCCATTTTGGGTTGTGGAGGTCAGAAAGGCAGTCGCTCCATGTAAAATACGGTATTCAGCTGAATCCGGTAAGACTGGTAGCCGACCCCAACATAGTTGGGAAAAGGCTCGGGAGATGATGATGATGATGATAATATGTGTGTGCTTTAACTTGATACATAAAATTAACCAAAATGTAAGTTCAAATTTAAACTCGGCTGAGTTTGGGGTTCGATAAGAAGTCATATTTTAGAGTTAGGTTTTAAGTGACAACCCCTCGAATCAGCTCTAATACTGAAACGTATAATAACTTCAAGACGTTCTCAACTATCTGCCACTACTGTACACATTATGACGGAGCCAGCATTAGACTAACCGGTGACTTATGAATGAATAACGTTTTAGATTTAGTTCAAATGTGGCCTAACATAATTTTTAAAACAAACCGTTTTATCAAAATTAGCAGTGAAAATATTAAAAGACCAAACAAAAATTACAATAAACGTAACAACTATATACACACACATAAGTATCTACAATACTAAGATATCCGAGTAGATACGTAACAGTGCAGACACACTTCTAAGTAGGTACTTAAAACTGATTCGCCCTTCAGGGGCTGACGCGTCCTTCAATTCTGTTTAAGCTTCAAGCTCTACGAAATCCCATGAGCAACATACAACACAAAACAGAAGCTCAACAAAATGTTTTTTGTGTTTCGTTTTAGGAAAACAGATTTACAATCAACTCGCTCAGAGCACACGCTCAAAAATTCGCCAGTATAAAACTGTTAAAAGAAATCTCTGATACATTCCAACATACAAAAATCTGTGAGTTCCTCGAAAATATTTTTTTTCTGGTTTTCTACATAAAATATCATAGTAGCCGAGTACCATCAGTTGATTAATGTCAGTCTTTCTGGCTCCGACGAAATTAAGCTTCCTTAACGAAGTATATTGCACTTTTTGCTAGCTTGTTTCCTAATTAATTTGCAGCAACAAGTGCTCCCCCAATGTTCAGAGATTGATCAAAACAGGGTGGAATGAAGCCATAGAAATAAAAAAAAAATTGAAAGGTTTCCTTTTCATTTCAAATTTTAGCGTTAATGTTACTTCAGCGCTGTAGCGAACTTTTCTAAAGATAAATGTACCTATTGTTGCGATTGTGGAACTTCGCAAATCACTCTGTGAGCTTACTCCAATGGAATAATCGGCAAAACTTTTTTGTAAATGCTGGCTAACCAATTAAACGAGTTTCGGTTGAAAATTGTTACATCGACGAAACGAAAAATTGTTTTGCTACTGACTCCCGCGAACATCAATAGAACCCGTTACGCCGTGGGTAGGTACTTCCGAAAAGAGAACATTAATCTAATAGCTAATAGCTTTTTAATAGACTTTTTGCTTTATATTTATAATGCTAGATTTTAATCGATTTAACAGCTATCTAACCATTTTGATTAATTACGTTTGTATAATAGGTTATCAAGATCGATATCAAATCGTGAATTATCCAAATTGATTCATTGGCTGTTCAATCTCAGTTTTAGGTAGCAAAATTCGTTGAGATAACTTAGAAATGTCTACAGAAAAATCTCATAAGCCGTACTCATAAATCACATAGATATAATAATACTTCACGGGGCTTAGCATTTTTTTCCGTAGTATGAAAGCGACACAGTAGTAATGTATACTTTTCGCCTTTTATTATTGTGTTTATCTTTAAGAAAACAAACGCACATTGTATATAAAAGTTGAAAAGCGCTATGATCGCTTATAGGGCTGCCAACCTGCTTGAAAAAATAACGCTCAACTTTATTAGCGTACTTTTCTATATTCATATTCATACTACTAGCTGTGTCCATTGCTGGCCAATATATTTCATTATTTTATATCGAGCCGAGCTTAGCGAGATAATTAGACCAGATGTTCATAAACTGGTCATCTGGCAGCCCTGAGCACGCGCCATTACACAGGTCCTGGCTCCGGCTAATAGGCGACCGCCAACTTCATCTCAAGTATAAATCAGGATAACGGGTAACACTTATAACTTTAATTCAATGTATTGTTTTAATGGTCTCTATACTAATCTATTTAGGTCATAGGTACCTACATAATTATACCTACCACCGTAGATAGGCGCGATAAAGGATATTCAAATAACGGAATAAAATATTTGTGTTTTAAAAAGAAACATTGCATAATAATATTATTATGTGTATTTTAACTTTTCAAATAGTATTTGATATGTTTTATGGTTATACAAGGCAACAATTATTATTATATAAAAGGCTTTATCAACCTCGTAATATTTATCGTCATACTTTTAACGGTTACGTATCCAAATTATAATATCTTCTGGATTGGCACGGAAGTTTTTGTGGGAAAGTCACTTGCCTGGTTATTCCTATTTATTCATCTAATCTTGGCAGTTAATAATTATTTTAGATTTAGATACTTAATAATTATTTTAAGAATAATTAATTATCTTCATAAGTTTACTTTAAAATAAAAATATAAGTTATATAGCTATGTAGTATTTGTAAAGTTATGAAATTGTAGTGATCGATAATATAACTATGAAGTGAACATACATCCCATACCTTGCGACCGGCGCCATTGATAGCCTGAATAATTAATTAGCCTTTCAATATAATACATTGAGTAATTAAGGATAGGGTGTTGGTGTTGTGGCATTACACTATGTTCAACTTTAAACTCCACGTTTTATAACTTTTTTACTCGTATTGAAAGACAGACATTATATAAACAGTTATGTATGCAATATTCTAATATAATTTTTGACGAAAATGTGTAAAATTTAATTGTACTCGCTCCATAATTAACAAATATTTCATGATATTTGTTCATTTCAGAGCACATAGGTACCTAAATGTAATTACAGTTTTAATCAATTAATACGCCATTTCAAGAGACACAAATATATTTATTGAACAAATAACTTCCCAAAGAATCACTTCGATCTATAAATAGTTGAAAATCACTAAACCGAATTTTAGTTGAAATAAATTCTTCAAAACCAATAACTTTGAACTTTGTAAACCAAGGCACCCAGCGTATTCTTAAATGATTTGTTATATTATGACAAAATTTCATAAGAAGCAACATATCAAGCGTGGAGTGGGTAACACGCGTATTACTTATTCAGGCCGGTAACCCCTTGTATAGGTTGGTGAAAGCTCGAAAACCATTACGGCGTCCTCACACATCCCGCTGGCTTATGCGGCTAAAATCACTGCTCTAACTAATATCAAAGGAATGGATTGCAACGTCGACGATGGATCAAATATTTGGCGAACAACAAAGAACTTGCCTCGTGTATCGCTTGAGCCATTAATCACCCTATTATTGTACGCACTGGCACAAAACGCAATATTGCCCTTCGACCGACGTCGCCGCTTTAGGTACTCATAAACACACTGCCGTAATGACCTATTTAAGAAGAGTTAAATGAAAATCGATAACCTCAAACTGTTTAAACTAGAACGAAATTTAATTAAATCAGAGACACTTTTGTTTTTATATGATAAATATTTATTATGGTACAATTAGTACCAGATTCGAATGGTATTTCAATGTCGATTAAACATGCTGTGTTGTGGGAGCAGGCCTCTAGGGCGTTTTTAAGTCAGTAGGTAGGTGCTACCTACCTACTTGACATTGGATTTATTTTTTTACTATTAAATCCCTTTTATCCTCAACTAATTAATCACAAAACCTTGTACCTAATTTCCACAACGGCAAATTTTATTACTAGGGTTTTCCTTAAGACACGTTTGTGTTAGGTACGTTATAGAGTTTTGTAGGTACATAGGTAACAATAAAGTATTGGATGCCTTCGTTCGATCTATTTCACAATAAAATTTAGTAATTTGGAATCTTAATTATACAAGGACAGGTGATTAAAAGTGTTCAAGCGGTTTCCTTTCCGTCTTTGTATTAGCGTAGCCTAGATATAGTAGTTACTTCGACTAATTAAAAAAATCTAATTTAAATGCACTAATTGCAGGAACTTACTTATTTTAAAGGTGGTAATGTGGCCCCGGTGCATTACTTATACTTTGATACTTAAGTTATTGCAAAGGACTTTACTAATTATTTAATTTAATTTAAGTATTTAAGACCCATTAATAATACCACTATACAGATATTTTTGCTATATATTATATACATTTCGTAAACGGCTTGGAACTTGTGTGACTTTTTATGTATGTATCCAATTATGAAGATAAATAAATAAGATCTGAAAACTGCGACTTTGTTGACTAAAACAAATTCCATAAACTTATTATTAGTTAAGTTAAACTTTTGTGTGTCAACCACATTAGAGCTATCAATTTACTAAAAGTCTGAAGCCATTCTTCTAATTCTAATTACGAACTAATTTATTCACCGCAATGGATTTTCTGAACCTATATGAGTGAGCTATATCAAACATGCGCCTGTAAAAAATGTAATAGCTAGCTACGGCGGTACACTTACTTGCTACGATTAATTTATAAGATAGTGTCTGGCGTGGCTGCAGGGCGTAGACCCAATGTAAGTTATTTTAAAACTAAGGACTTAACAATTAAGCGAATCGTTTTATATCTGTGTAAGGAGGTTGTTAATGTTTATCGACTTTCCATTGTCGGTTGATTTCTGTTAAAAATTTAAACAGAGAAGACTATAAAAATTGAAAAATAAGATTCTTAGGCCCATATTCATGACACATCAGAATGTAATGTAAGTTTGTAATGATGATAGAGTTTTGTTTTTTTTATGCCAAACAAATTATGTCAAATTTTAATGTCTATCTCTAAACGATTTATGGACATGCGATAATCGCCTGTTAACATCAACACAATATTCAAAGCAATAGCTCAGCCAGCTGGCATATCAATTACGTAAAGATTAATGACCACAACTAGTAACTATTGAACAAGTAACGTTTATTCGAGTTATATGCAAGACGTCAGACTTACTCGCTTTCTTTTACCGGAGCCCCTTGAAAAGGTCTTTATCGCTCCATAAAACTTCTTTTATGCCACGCGAAGTTTCTGTAGCGAACGGTAAGTTGTTTGATGGTCACCCTCGAAAATAATTTTCCAAGCCCTCCTTCAGCACTGGCGATCGATTCACAAGTTACTGGCGATAAAATAAATTCTGTATAAAATAAATTCTGTTATGATCCCTTTTACTTTTTACTGAAAGCTTTCTGAAGGAGTAATAATAGGATGATCCGACGAGTAACGTTTCCAATAAGTCGTCCTTTTTGAACTTTGTCTTAAAGATTTTCGTTTTGATCATAATGGAAACGGAAATGCTGTCAATTTATTAATTCTGTTTCCTCAGTGCCAAGTTTACACAAGCATAGGGGCGCACCCACTGTCCTGATTGTTCTTAGGACTGCTTTCGTACGCTTTTCTACTTTGAACTGTATTATCAGTGAAATCACACGTCAAAAAGTACAGTATTTAATAAATAATATGCCGCATTCTAAAAAGTTATGATGTCTTTTGTTAAGACTGAAACCGAGGTTAATTATATCGAGTTTGCAAAAAACATTTATTTTGTAGATAGAAATGCTTTATTTCATCTTAAAGAATGTCGCTACATACATAACCTATTTTACATACAAAAACTTTTTCTTAAAAAGTTACATGATTCCAGTTTGTTGACTTACTAGACTCCGAAACAGTTTGTTAGATTAATATAAAGCCTTTTTGCTATACCTCAACAATCTACCGGCAAACAATCCCGAGAGTATACTATTTGTTTTATTTACGTACAAACACATGACGTCAAATTTTATTTCATCCGTTTATTGACAGCGCCAATATAACCCGGCCATACATCATGTGGACGGCAAGTTGCTCGCTAAAAGTGGCACAATATATTTGATAATGATACCATTTTATTTACAATTCAATATGTACTTAAATCTAATACAAGAACAAACAAAGACTAAAATTAAATCTTATATAGATAAATAAAACTAACACGCGTCAAAATACTCATCGTCATCCCTGTCAATGGCGGGAAACGTGCCCAGAAGGCTGGCAGCATTGCCACGTTGAATGGCTATGCCGATTCTCTGTGCAAGGAACAAACCAGTTCTCTGATCACGAGTAGAGTCTACCAAACGTTTTGACAGTTCTTTAAAAAGATTTCGTGCACTCGGACCCCATGACCCGAGCGTTTCAACCCCAAACGGCTCGAAAATATAATTACCCATTAGGTTATTATACTTTCGCCGTTTAAGGGTCTCCGCTGCTCCAGCAGCAGCTCCAGGAGAGGCCGCCGAACTTAGAACGTGGGATGGCGCAAGGGTGTCGACGCACGTTGCGTCCCACACCAAAGGCCGACCCAATTTCCAAGGCAACAATGACATACCGTCAGGTCTCTTACCATCGCTGCGCACCAAACCATTGGGTTCCAAAACAGCTGGTACACCGGCAATGACAAGAGCACGACGAATAATGTCATTAATATTTGCGTGACGGGATATACGTCCTGCGCTCCTGCTGCAGGACAGGCCATGGTGACCGAGGCAATCGACTGTTTCACCGCATTGACACCGATGACATGCGACACAAGGTATACCTAAACGTAAACTGATGGCGAGCCGGAAAGTATTGTCATCCAAAATCGTACCAAGAGTGGTTGACGGAAGTGCCTGTAACCAGAGGCCCGATTCCCATTCTCCCACAGCCAGGAGACGCGCGCGCTCTGCAGTGTTGATTGACGTATTAATTAATTCTTTCCGTATCAAACTGCAAAGCGGCTCGTCCCACTGCCTCTGAGAAGAACGTTGCTCGGGTAGATCTGTGCCCGGGCAGGACAATTCCCAACTATTTACTGCCTCAGTCATGCACAGAATCTGAAAATCAACCAGAGAAGACCCTAAGATTTGCCTGGTTAATTTTTCAGTGCTGTGGACCGAAGACAAAAATGCTGGTAGGCCTAGACTGGAAACTTTACGTACACCAAGCCCACCAAATCGGATCGGCAGCGTGGCTTGAATGAATTAATGAATTAATAAATACATACTTGCAAATAATTCACGCTTTATCAGTTATTACACATAAAATTCAGTGTATTATAGGTAATTATTAATTACATTGACACCGTATTGGCATTACAAAAGTGTGTACCATTGAAATACCTAACATCACGTATAAATATCGATACCTATACCTATACCTACCTACATTCTACAATAACACAAAAAGCGAATACGTTAAAATCACAGAACGAAATTACCTACGAGAAACCCCAATAAATATTTATACACAATGGAGCGAAACAGCTTTGGTTGTTTCGTCTAACATTTCATTACCGATTTCAGGAAATAAAGTTACGGTTGCCAGTATCGCTCCTTTGAGGACACGTGCGTACAAAAACGGAAAAAGGAAGGTGCTGTACAAATTGTATTACAGGAGTGGCATAATATGAGCGGCTCTTAGCGGAGCCGTGTTTGGGATCCGGAGGCGCAGTGCGACGCGCGGCTGGGACCGATTTTGTGGTCCGCTGGCCGCCACACACCGGTGACCAGAGACAATGGCAGCCGGAGCACTGCCCTCGCCTCTCGCCGCGCCGAGACACAAACTTCTCATTGTTTCTGATTAATCACGCATAGCAGTTCGGGTGATCCGCCTTATCAACAACACCAAGTAATTGAGAGCCATTTATCGGAGCGAAACCTCGTGATAAGTATGTTTTGTACGAGTGAGCAATTAAGCGCGCTTTGGCTGCGTGTCAAGCAAAGCGGACACAGAAGCGAAATTGGAGATCTAAAGATAAATGAAGCGAAAGGGAACGGGGAGCTGAGAGCGAATGAGCGACGCGTAACTGTCTCAATAGCCTGAGCTATAGCTCACTCAAACCCGAATATTTACCTGTTGTTTATCGGCTGAACTGCTGAGGGATCAAGCCTCGATGAACGTTTTGTATCTTTTGCTCTACGTTTATTTCACTGTTTATTCTTGCAAATCGCATCGCAAGAGCACTTTGTCGCTGCGAAGCCCGGATATCTTTGAATGCAATTACCTATTAGAAGGTTTCTGTTTAATCGATGTTATTCGCAGTTTTTTAGATTTATAAGCAGATTTTTGACATATAGTTACTTCATTTATAAGTTAAATTGTTTTCACATCCACTAAAATTACTAACTTCTCATACATTACATGATAACTATGAACTATATTTTCTCAAAACCGTTCAGTTATTAAGCTGATATTTGAAAACATTCTACATTTAGGAATTCCGAAACTGCTATGGACACGTAGTTAATGAAAGTGATTTAAAACGGGTTAATGGAGCGACAGGTTAAGAGGAATCGTTTAAAACACAGCGCGCCATTGTTTGAGTACATCAGTTACAATTAATTATATACTTTTGGAGTGGCAAAGTGACGAGTGTCAACAATTGTTAACACGGACAGGAGTTAAATTAAAACAGTTTGTAAAATTATATATGACGTCAAGGCTTTTTGATTTCTAATTAACCTCGATAGTCCTGAATCGTATTTGTCTTCTTAAGTTTTACTTTTAGCTACTTTCAACCTACATACTCAATAATTTAGCACTTTTCCCCGCTAAGCTTTTCCTAAGCACAGCGCGACAGATATCACATGAATTCTAACATAGGATCATCATCGTTTGTAGAGATTACAGAAATAGTATATTGGTTATGGGTCTGCAATAAGTTTTGATTAATTGTAATTATCAATGGTCCCCGAAACATGAAATAACATAAAAAAACCAGAACAAAGCCTGTTTCCTAAACAATTATTGTTTACAGTTTAATCTGAAAACAACATTTAAAATATCTATTTTATGTACTCAAATCTAAGGCCATATATTCGCTACCCAGCAACAAAAATCAGACATAATATAGGTAATAAAACTAATGAAATAACATTATTAATTAATTATTGCTTACTAAAGATACCTAAAGCAAAAGGGTTTATATCAGTTAAAACTAGATCTCAAACGGTACTTAATTATCTAAACCATTAATTGATATTTAATTACAAGCAGATTTCAGTCATAGAAGCACTCGAGACTCTTTTACAGTTACGAAGGTACGTTTGTACAAAATATTCTGAAACCATTTAACCGATTATGCGACTGTATCCAGTGAAGTGTAAGGCATTTATCACGAAAGGTCGTATATCTTTGCATAATGATACAAAGGAAAAGCAAATAAGAAATAAGCTTTGAAAAAAATATGTAAATATTCCCGAACACACATTTCTCAGATATCTGTTGGAATGTTATTTATTGAATATCCTAATTAGATACAAATATATAAGTCGGTCATAAAACCTTAAAATTACACAATATTTATTTATATAAGTTTTAATTTTAGTATAGTTGTAGGTATTTGATAATATTGTTTGGATAAATAAATTCGGAACGCAAATTAGACAATTTTAAATTCAGGTCTACAAAATTTATACGTAGAAAGTAAATTTGGTATTAAATATTGAACCAATTATTAAAACAATACCAACTCGAATCAATTAAATTTGTTTAATTAAGTGCTGTATGTTAGTTACTGTTTTTAACAGTAATTGGTTATATTCCGCGTAGGCGAAGGCTTTATTACCGTCTAATATTACACTGAGAATAATATTTAAGACTAAATTCTGTGTTTTTACATGACCTTAATTCCTCATGCTCTGTAAAACGATGCTCAAATAAAGGCTTATCTTATAGGCATGAACATCAAAAACGTCTCCTGTTTCTAATGCCGCTTTCACGACGTTTTTGTTTAATTAAATACTAGAACTAAAGGCACATTGTTTTGTCAAATGGAGATATGTTTTATGTTTTTAAACGCCATGAATAGTGAACTAAAAAGGCGGTTTTCACGTCAGCATATTAACTTTCCTATTTACACCATCATCACCTAAGGTTTTATCTAAACATTAACGCAGTTTAGATGAAAACCATAGAACATAAGAATAAGGAACACAATAACTTTATTCGAATAATCCTCCCACCATGTCCCTTATTCTACCTGAAAGGAAAATTGTACTTTTTGACTATTTTCAAACCCAATCCCAGGATGCGACACGACACCCATGTTCCTAGAAAGTAAGGAACTAGTTACTAGGTACGCGTTTTTAATGTTACCCGTCAAATCCTATCGCCCCTAAATGTGCCAACGTTCATTAATTTTACAATACATCTTAGAAGGCGAACGTCTACCTATGTCAAAAGCCATAATTCAAAATGGCTTTATAATAAATCACCAAACAACACTCGTTGCCTTAATGTATTCAAATCCACAAAGGTGCTGTCTATTATCCTTAGCTTACCTTAAGAGCCACGTTGTCTGAAAGTTTGATTACTCGGCGAAATTAAGCGATGAACGTTATTAAATTGTCATTAGAAAAGCATCTAGTGGATGACTCATTAAGTATGGCTGTAATGAGTGATTTACGTTAACTGGAGTGTGCTGTCACACTTCGTACCGAGGTGATGTATGCCCGCTACGTTACACGATTAATGCTTCGCCTCGCACGGAACTGAGCAACCTGTTATAAGAGGGCTTTCAGCCGTGAAGTTCAGCTACACGTCCCCGTTACCAAAATTGACGCTTTTACTTTACGTATGTCGCGGTAATGTACTTAAAACGGGGCCTCGATTTATTCAAATAACTTGGACTAAATTGGAACGCCAAAAACATATGGATCAGCGTGCGGTCTCTGCACACTCACACGCTAAGCGGTTTTGACTGAAATGCAGGAAAAAAAATATTTAAATACATATATTAAACATAGAACAGTTACTGTTGAGATCTGATTGTATAACACAGTCAATTGTTAGAGTACTCATGTCAGAATCGTATTCATTGAAAAGACTAGACAAATTACTTCGAAAACGTAGTAAAGAAGGATTACTACTAGTAGCAATCATTATTCCTCTCAAATCCACCTTCTAAGATGATTAAGCAATTGTCATATTTTTATCGAAGTCACAACAGAAATGTGCGTATTTAAGATATGAATCAAACATAGGCATTATCGAATCATACGCAGTGGGATTTCGATCGTGAATCACGAGTCGTCAAGTAGAATTCGATTGTAATAGCGGCACGGCTGAGCGCCCCGCCCGCCGATAATGAGCGTCGATACGACGGAATCACACGACACGCCGCTTTCCGCGCCGCCGGAATAATTCACCGTGCACTCGGTAAAAAATATGTGAACAGAATTTGTCTCAGTTACGATGAAATCGGATTTCACCGTAACGGAAGTTCGTCGCTCCAGAGTGACGGAGTGAGCCCTCATTACTCGCGGCCGGCACACTCCCGTACTGCACTACTACACTACTGCACACTCCGCATTGTCATTCAAAGAAATCGACGTTATTCGGTACAGGCTCGTGTTTTAACATAAACAAACAATCATAACGAATCTGATAAATATTCATTTATTTAATGATGATAATGAAACAAAAACAAATCTTATCTACAAAAAATAAATACCCATGGCCCTCAAAATTATTCATCGTTTGTTTACATGAAGCGTTTGATTAGTACGAATTATATTAATTTTATGCGCAGCAAACATTGATAAATTTAATTAACATTCGGGGAGGTCCGCTAACCAAAACACTTATAATCGTGAAACAGCTAACAAAACCAAATCAAACTTGGGAAATCGAATCACATTCGAAGTCAAAGTTTATTTAGACTTAAACTATAGGAAAGTAACTCCACACTGGGTAGGTGTATAATAAGTTTATACTGCGGAAACATAAGGATCGATACACAGGCTACGGCGGTGATACTGCTCCAATTATCAATCGATGCGTTCTGTCCGATAAAATAATATGACAGTAACTGAGAGTTGTGTCATTGGTCAGTTCTGAGCCAGGCTTGTAAGAATATGAAAAAAATATTATAATAAAAGATAGGCAACAATTAGAAAAAAAAAAATAGGAAACAATTTCTGCTGCGGGAGCTTAGGTGTAGCAAAGGAGAAGATTATTTAAAACAGCGTATTATCTTTGGTAAACGGTTCACCTCTTTTATTGAAGTAGCGTGCCAAAGAATATTTATACAGTTTCTTATTGCTACGAGATACGTAGAGGTTTTAAATCTAATAAAACGTTACAGTTCCGTAGCAAAAGAAAATTATCTGAAAGTGTTCATAGCTTTTTATATTTATTGCTTATTTAAAAATCTTTTAAACCGTTCTTTAAAGTAACCACGAGTACATAATTACAACTACATAAAAACTAAAAGTTAATTAGATTTTTACTTTGTAAGCTTAGCTAAGTCGACTAAAAATACGTGTATTAATTCTTAGAATACAAGACTCCTTGACAGAATTGTTTGCTATTCTAGAAAAGTAAGCAGTATTTAATTAGGTATTAGAACAAATAAACAATTGCCACTCTGTACTAATAGGATCATTAATTAAGACTGTGTCGCATTCATTAACATCTACGTCCACAATTAGCAGGCATCAGTACATATAAACACAAAAAACTAATGAAGTTTATAAAAATACAAAAAGAGGTCTTTCGACAAAAAAAACTTTTGAGTTGGTGATTAAGTACTCTTAATCACCAACTCAAAAGTCTTTTTTTATCTTCTTTCCTTATTCTTCCTTATTTCTTACCTTATTCCTAACCTATGTAAGTTGAAAAGGTCCGTTGGTTCTACTACGGGCCAGTAAAAGAATCGTCTGCTCCAACTGCCATCGATCCTTTGACAAAGATGATCAGCACACTGCCACTTCAGCTTAATGATATGGCACCCCGGTTCTTCTCATTTCAGAAGTTATCCTTCAAAGGAACATCGAGTAATTATAAAAGAGTTTAAAAAAGAGATACCTTACGAAGTAAATCTAGGTCATTGGTGACATTGGCCATTGTGCTCGGGTCCTAGACTAAACCAAAACTATTCAAGTTGAGTAGGTAGACAAGGACACTTAATTTTATGTGCTCTATTTTTACAAAAATACATGGCTCTGTATAACAAATGTCGGTCGTTGAGGCCTCCAATTTGATCTCTCGGATAACTGTGTCACAAATATTTCTTTTATGGATACCTCTGAACGTTTTCCCCATATTTTCTTAGAGTTTTTTTTCCGGATTTTTTATTTCGTTTCCTTGTCGACGTACATAACATATGCTCAAGCAATATTCATTCTCTAGAATTATACGGGGGCTTTATTATAATATAAAGAGTATTAATAAAGGACGAAGAAATGAAAAGATCATAAGTGATCAAAAAGGACTTTCTCAATTCATCTCATTTTAAATAACGGTCAACGTCCCTTTCTGTCAAATCTCAGCAGATTACAACATATGGCATCGGGAGCGAGATTATTTTGCGGTTTAGGTACAAAGGCGAGGGTAAGCTTACCACCTAATAACTTCTTAACATTTTATAGGTAAGACTAGCGACCCGCCCTTACTTCGCACGGGTAGATAGAACGGAAAATAAATTAGTAACTATTTTATTTGTAGAAAGATAAACTAGAAAGTATAAATAATAAAAAACAAGATACTTTAAATAGTTGTTTGAAATATTAATATAACTTTTATGATCCAAATACTTAGTTTTGGCTTTATTTATTTTTTTATCCCAAATAACAATGATTTTTAAAACAAGTATAGTAGTTTTCAAGTTTACCCATTACAGAGTAACATACAGAAAATCTTATGTTTTCTCTTTATGATATCTAATATGAAGCCACATTATAATCATTTCGATATTAAAGGTCTCTCCGTCTATTATCTAGATTTAGGAACTTAAGTCTGAAAATCTGTTACTTTGGGAAGAATGTGAGCATGCACATCAATGTTAAAACCTGGGGTAGTTATACTTCCAATTTAATTAATGTTAACCTAACAAAGAGCCAACATTTTTGGTAATAAGCATATGTTAATATTTGTATTAAAAAATGGAGGTTCTTTGCGAGATACTCTGGGGTTGAAGCGTACCCGTGATGAAATTAAGGTAAGTGCCATTAAACGTAACCCACGTTACAAGCATGGTGTTGTTGCCATTTTTATATTTCGTAACCCGGTCACGGTTAGGACTATAAAAGTAACTGTTGATTTCTGTGAACATCTTTCTCTATTAAACGGTAGTTTAGACGCGTACGCCCTCTTCGCCAGCTATCTATTTATCTAACTACCGTCTTTATGGTTTTACTGCGTAGTGGGTAATATTAGTGGTGTTCCTTATATCTGAAGGCGTAGACGTTCGCGATAATAGCAGTGAAAGCTGCGCCCCGGGGACACAATTCCTTGTATATTGTACGCGAAAAATCTGTCAGTCTGCTTGTTACCTGAGGATTTGACATAAAGTGTTGTTTCTACAGTAGCTCGGGATCTCTAGAGCATTAACTATGATGATAC
Organism: Autographa pulchrina; assembly: GCA_905475315.1. Classification (NCBI taxonomy): domain Eukaryota; kingdom Metazoa; phylum Arthropoda; class Insecta; order Lepidoptera; family Noctuidae; genus Autographa; species Autographa pulchrina. Next base: position 10,779,406 of record FR997768.1, read on the forward strand.
TTTTACTATGTTTGCTTTAGATTATTTCCTTTTCCTGTTTCAGTTTAAAACATTTAGAAGTACCTAAGTATAGTATTTTAACTTTCTATGATTTAATTTTATTTTTTGTAATTTTATGTTGAGGCTTGTCGATAATTAAATGAACTTCCTATAACAGGTACCAATAATACTTAATAAGATAATAGTTCTCATTTCTAAGTTGTCAAATATTCGCTGTATTTTTTCAAGTTGCTTGTTCATTATATTGCTCCTCATTAAGTGGAACATTCACTTACGGTCGCTGAAATAGTGTAATGTGTATGCGATAGCTGCTCAACAATACACCTTTGGGAATAACTGGTGTCACTAATAACTTAGGATGAGAAATAAAATGTACGTAACCAATACAAAAACAGGAAGAAACGTTCATTACGTAAATCGGGACTTAAACGATGTATAAAACAATGTAGAAAAACGGAAATGTTCAAAAAATGTTATAACTGTATAAATAATAGGGAATATTTATACAGTTGTGTATATGTATAATGTAGGTATTTTTTTAACGAATTTACCCTAAGGATGTGAATGAATACGTCAAACTGAAAAATACCATTAAAGGAAAAGTTAGATTTGAAAGTTAGGATTAACCTTATTGACTAGATCTAAAACGTGCAGATTTTTTGTCTAAGCGTGAATTAGGCCAGCTATTCTCCATTTAAACTTTATTCAATACATGCATTTAATTTTAATTTAATTTTGTCTACTAAGCTTACTTAACCACTATTATACTTCACAAAAGTTAAAACGAGCTCTACAATACGTGATATGATACGCTTCTCTTGTATATTAAAGTCAACATTCAGTAATTAAGTCTTTACGAACTAAGTACTATGCCAAAGGGACTTACAAGAAGTTTTCATCTGATCGCTTTGCTACGTTTGATGTATGTTTCTTCAGCGTGTTAATATGTAAATAGTTATTATTTTTATATTTTAAAAATATTCACATCTTCAACAACATGCACAAAGAACACCAAAACATGGCATCAATATGTAGATCACACAAATGGTAGTTTATGCACTTTTTTTGGTTGAGAAATACCCTTCAACAATTTGGTAAATTCAAAATTTTTTTTTTTAATTAGTTTTTTTTTTAGCTGAGAAGAGGCAGTCACTAACAGTAAAAAAACAAGACCCATTAGTTACCTACCTACGAAGTTGACATAAAGCGTATTGGTGTTGTGCTTAAATATACCTATCCCTCAGAGATATGAACATTATGTTCATTGTTTATATTTTATACCTTTTTTTTTTTTTTTGCGGGGTGAAAATCTAATGTGTTCGACCCACGTCGAGGGCACGACGTGGGGAGAAGTCGGACACTGTCGGGACAGCGAAGTTATTAACAAAAGTGTTTGAGTAGTATGTTTTGCGATTAATTATTACTTTTATAAATATGGTGATCCTTCTTTATTTTGAGCGTCAGCTGTTATTTTTCCCACGCATATTACATGCTAATTTTCCCATACATAGTTTGGTTTCAGTAGGTAGTGGATAATGGAACAATGACCACTAATTTCATTAGTTTGATTACAGTTTTACATATTTTTGCATTAACACGTAGCTATATACTTACCAACGAATGTTACCCAATTAGACTTCTTTATGCAATATTGCAACAAATGCATCACAAAGATATCATTATTGTTTTTTTAAGATTGAAAGAAAAGGCAGACATGTTAGATAAACGCTCTACTTTCGATTTAAAACTGCGGGATCTGCAAATATAAATATGCATAATGATATTTTTAGCGTTCTGCTTTTTAGTATTCGTTTCTCGCTTTTAAATTTAGGAAAAGCTATAAGTGGTAGGAGCCTAGCATGTTAAAAGCTAGGTTATAATATAATTCACCTGGTGTTATTTTCGGTAGCGTTGTGAAAGCAACACCCGTCGGAGACTCGCAGGATATAGTCAAACGATGCTACAACTCAGGGAAACCATTGAAAAAATCCGGAGGTTTACTTTGAAAATAGTTGTTTGAGTAAGTGCTATAAATGTAGAGCCTATATTTTAATTATAAACGAAATGCAACATAACCTGTAGTTCCCTGCGTTTAAATGCTTAATTTTCCGATTATAAGAAAATAATCCTTGCTAATCTAATCTAAAAATGTTTATCTTTCGTGTAAAATACCACCTTATTTCGATTAACAGCAAAATATAAATGAGTTAAAAAATTACTTAATTTATAATTATAAGTTAAAAAATCCGGACAGGTGGGCGAAAATAGCTACCGAGTGTGTCGCTAATGCCGGAACTCGCAGACGAGGCAGGCCGAGGAGACGGTAGCGGGATGACATCGATCGCTTCTTAAGTGATTGGTGTCATGTGGCTCGAGACGGGAATGTCTGGAATCAGACGGGGGAGACCTTTGCCCAGCAGTGAGACACTTAACGGTTATATAAAAAAAAAGGTAAAAATACCTTTTCTTAAACTTTTACTGTAGGTATACAAAACATAGCGTGGCATTTTACATTGTACACAAAAAACTTTAAAAAAGAGGGTACAAAAAAGTTTGAGCTAATTCTGAACCTAACACGTCAACCTATACTGAGTCAATGTGACAGTGGGTCTTGGGATTGGAACAAACTTTAGCCTCGGAGAGCCTAGCCTACTTTTTATCCCGTTTCGTAATCCCTTCGGGGCATGCGAGTAGAATGAATTATTACTTCTTTTTGTTTTCCGTCTCAACGGATTAATATTTTCTCACGAACTTAAAATCTACCTGTATACTCGTGTAGTGAAGTAAAAACTTGTGTAAAATTAAGGAGAACTTGCACTATTTCAGGAAACAGAAAGCAAAGTTTATATATATATTTTTCTGTAGCATTTTCTGCAAATTAATTATTCAAACCTGAAGATCATCTGTATGCTGATGATCTTCAGGTTTACACTCAGGCACGGCCGAGGTTTTACATACAGCCATTGACAGACTTAATGGGGATTTAGCTGAAATAAATCGATGGTCTAACCAATTTGGGGTGTCAGTTAATCCGACGAATTGTCAGGCTATTCTCGTAGGTAATCCTCTAATGGTGGGTAAGGCGGATATTGTTAACCTTCCCCCGGTTTTGCTGGATGGTGTTGCGATTCCACTTAGCTCCAATGTCAAGAATCTCGGACTATATTTGGACACCACGCTAAGTTGGCAAACGCAGGTTGCCAGTGTTAGTAAGCGGGTAACGGGAACTTTGCGCCATCTCAACCGGTTGAGAAACTTTTTGCCGCCGAAGACCAAAGCAATGCTTGTGCAGGCCCTAATATTCCCCATTATTGACTATGGTGACGTGTGTTACTTCGACCTCAATTCGGACTTGCTCAGCAAACTTGATCGACTCATTAACAACTGCATAAGATTTGTGTTTAACCTGCGGAAGTACGATCATGTTTCTGAGTATAGGACCAAATTGAAATGGATGCCCATTCGCCAGAGGAGATCGCTACGTGCTTTGACGACCCTTTTCTCCTTACTCAACTCTCCCACTCCCCCCTCGTATCTGATTCCTCATTTTCAATACCGATGTTCGGGTCACTCTAAACATCTCCGCTCTTCTTTCAATCTTCTTCTTCACTGTCCTTCTCATACTTCTGACACTATCCACTCTTCTTTTCATATCCAAGCTATCCTTTTGTGGAATGCGCTGTCCTTGGTAATCAGGAAGTCCACTACTAAGCAATCTTTTAAAATTGCTGTTCGGAAATTTATCTTCATGATAATGGCAGAATTATCATCATGATTGTTTGTATGTTTATTACATATATATATATATATATTTATTTATTTATGTATTTGTATGTGAGTATGTTAAATATTTGTGTATGGATATTTATGTAGGTAAATATTATTAAGTAAATATAAGTAGTGTTCAGCTTATAATATTTTACTTCAGTAACTGTTTTTTTTTTCAACTGAATGCACCTACCATGTTATCTCTGCATCACCTTAAGGTTGACTGGAAAGAATGCCTGTGGCATTAAGTCCGCCTATGTACACATTTGTTGCATAAAGTTTAAATAAATAAATAAATAAATTATTATTTATAAACGGACTAATACACGTTTTAACCAAATAAATACGAAATACTTGATATCAGTCCAGTAAATTAATTAATGAAGTTTTAATCAACCAGCCAATTACAAAACATGCCGAAATGTAGGCATAGAACACATTTATGTATGTATATTAAATATTCCAGATTTATATGAGCATTCCCAGTATTTCAAAAGTATTTTTCTCCAAACAAAATATATTAATAGAACTCACAAAATCCTCCCTTTATATAAAGTTTATTGTCTTGGGTGCAATGTTCCTATTATAACCAAATAAACCAAAGTTCGTAAATTATTTATTTGGTAACAATGTCGGGAAAGGACATGGCTCGTTTCAGACATGTTACTGTTTCCTTTTTTCCTAAATACCATCGATGGTGTGAATGTGCTCATTATGTCCTCCTTAAAATATTTTATCGCGGCGGTAACATTACGATCGATATCAAAGATACACCACTATAAATTGAATCGAGCGTCAACCAAAAATAATAAAAGCAAAAGAAAAACTCAAAATTTAGTATAAAACCGTAAAGCTGATTTAAAATGAAAAGTGCAATACAAATATGCAAAGTGGCATTCTCTTCATGTCTAGTCCTTTAGGGAAATGTTTTATCACATGGTATAACAAAACTACGTATTTTTATATGTTTATTTTAGACGATAAAACCGGCGTCGCAAATGTTAAGTTGAACTTTAAAAGAGTATATTTAACGGCGAGTTTTGCCTCGTGCCACAATTTATTGCCTCACCAAGCCGATTCATGTTTGAACACTCGGGTTTTATTTTAAAAGCGTATTGCTTTACAATTGCTGGAAAAATCGTATAGCGTTAAAATAGACTTGTGATTGCTTATTTTTTCTATTGAAGTTACTCAATTGTTTATTGACAATCGGTAATGGTTTTATTTATTGCCTTTTTACTTTTAGAGTCAATAGCGCAGGATTTGCATAAAATGGGCTTTTGATTTTTATTTATTTAGATAAAGGATTGTAGCACACATTGTTTTATATTATCTTTGCCGCCCGACTGCTTTTAGTATAAAATTTATCATTTATGTATGGCTATCCTTTAGCTAGCCAAACATTTGCTTTTTAATATAGATTCGATTAGTTATGTTTATATTCCTCATACAGGTGTTAAAATTCGCTCGACACGAAATAAATACAGCTGTAAAGTAAACATCAGCGGAGGTTTAATCATTTGATGAACACTACCGCAGGCGCCCCATTCACGCAAGGCTCTAATCAAAATTAAGAATCTCTTGACGTCACGCAATAGCTGCCTTTTTAAGGGCTTGCAGTAAGGCGCCGCAGTATGCCACCCGACCGACATTACTTTGACCGACTAACTTCCAGATCAATAAAAAATTACTTATGCACACTCGGTCAAATCCAATGCCACTGCAATGATAGATTGAACTTTCCTGTAGAGACCAGAGGATACTTTACGATATAGAGTAACAGCGATATTTTCATTTAAATATTTTTACTAAAATATAAAAACTGTAAATGTTTAAGCGAAAAATTCATTTTTTTAAGTCCATAGTTAAAAATGAATTATTTTTTTTCAGAATTTAAATTTTTGAATTAATTAATGTGTTATTGGTGTCCAGTTTTATTGGTATCCGACTAAAAGGTGCTCATGTACTGTGCTTAAAGTTTGCAGACAATATCAGATAATACTTTTTTATATGCGACATAGTAACACGAACAAGGTCCACGTACGTAATAGTTCGTATAAAATACCCACACCTCAATTTATATTATACTGAGGGTTAATTCAAAGCCAACAAATAAAAAATGTCTTTTGTCGACACCTTATTGTTATTTCATTTTAATAAGCGATGGCTTGTTGTAATGTAATTAGCCCAGTGTCACTGTCACGAAACAAAAACCTAACAACAGATATTTATTAATTAAAAGCAAATTTTAATTTACTTACTATAACACGATCACCAAATCGGGAAATAGCAGCCATTATATCTAGTAGGAACCTACTTATATTAATTGAAGTATCTTTCTACTATTCACGTGAAGCCAATTTGACATAAAGGAACTCTTTTTTTCTAGATTAGCATAATAATATTGTTATGAGCAAAGCGTATTACGCAAATGCAGCTGCAGCTAGGTATTAGTATAACATAATACAATACAAAGTATCTATGTATGTATGTATGTTTATAATACGAAATGGGTATAAGTAAAAACAACGGTAAGCTACGTGTTTCCAAATGTTCACGTTCCTTTATGACGTCATAACAGAAATGTCGTACACGAAGTAATCTTCTTTTCTTACGTTTTTTAACGTTCATCATAAACAATAAAAAAATCATTTATAAAATCACTTGGTGCCCATAAAACGCGACTTACAGACGAGTTAGATCAAAATGTCAAGGGAAAACGGAACGGTACGCAATAAAATTATTCTGTATCTTATTTTTTTATTGCTGAATAATTTTCCCAATCGGATTCCGCTCGGCGCGTTTATTCTACTTCCTAATCATATGCACAGCGAACATTTGATGTATGATATTCTAACATTTGTTTATCAATCAATGTTTGATAAATAATCTCTCAAAGAGATTCGGTAAAACTTGTTACATTTTGTAGAGATAACAAGTTGATTAGTTTTATAATTGTAACATTTTTCATGCTGATTTTCACTTTGATTTGTGATTTCAATTGTCTACTTGGATTGTGCAAATAGAGTAGATAATAATTAGATGTTTGTTTACATTTGTATAATGTAAAATGAAAGTAACAAAAGTAAGTAACCTGGAAATAAATTGTACCGAGTTGCGGAGTTTTCATGCTAGCATGAACCACGTGCAAAGGTTTTGCCACTTCGCGACCTAGTCAGGTCGAATTTTGTACCTAGTGAGAAAATCCCTGCATAGCGCAATATTTTAATATTGTTCTCGAATGGGTGATGTAGCTAGCTATTCGTATGCAGAGAGCTTTGCAAAGAGCGAAATGTCGTCGTCGATTTGCTACAAAAGTTGTAAGTGTTGGACTCGTTCGTAGGCCGATATCTGGAGCGTCGGCCCACCACTCGCGAGCAATCTGTTTACGTAACAGCCCCGTTATGTTCGGAGAGGGTTCCCGTAGTAGACGTTAAACATATTGCCTCATAAATCGTGAGAATCCCGGCAAGCGCTGTACACCCGTACCGGTGTCGATTTGACTACGTTTCCTTTACGATTTCACCATATTGAGCGATCGAGCTCAACATTTAAATATCACTACATAAATCTATGCGACACATGAGCCGTTAAAATCGTTCAACCGTGACCAAATGTCTCTGAGGCATTATCTCAGCAAACTGTTCCAACATATTTAGATAAACGCGGAATAAACATTGACTTCCTCATTTCAATTCATTTTGTTATTTGATTTTAGTAGCGAAATACGAAACTGTGCTTTCAGAGAGATTCACTTACCTAATGGTTGCCTAACAGCATTATCTATTGTTTGAATTAATAATAACCTGCGGGTTTTCGAAATAGCACCAGCTGAAATGGATTCGTTGGTCTACGGATATAATAATATTTAAACACTTTCCTCACTAGAATATAACCACGGGTGTTTAAAATAATTCACTACAGTAAAGCTAAAACGGCAACATTGCGAAAGCAGGAAGTTTACAATTAAAAACGAATTAAGTATTTGTACGAAACATTTTTTATCAGGAATGTTCAAAAAGGCTATTACACCGCAAAGTAGGTTAAAGTTAGTTTTGTGGGTAAGTTGTGCAAGATTAGACATCTACACGAACACGCGGGCGGCATGCTCGGCATCGCACGTTGTTACAACTGTTGCAAAATTGCTTTTGTTGTTCGATAAATTAGAAATCCTTAGCATTCAGGGTCGCACATGCTTTCTTTGGGGTCGAGCTTCATATTTCCTGTTCACCGAATTTCCATTCGCATGTAAGCAAATACGATGCAAGGTATATAAAGGTATAAAGGGGTTACTCCATTGTGAGTCGCTGAGCTGTCGATTACTTCGATTAGTCTTCTTGGGTACGAACAAATTAATGTACTGTGAACAGATTAAACATATAAGGGTGATAATTAATTGACACAATCTAAGCTACTCGATCAATAATGTACACTCGAATCTACATTATTGAGAAACCGATCCTTGTTATTGTAAAACTTGAATAGAAATAAAATATAATAAACCTACAGTTACCGGGTAAGCAAAAGGCACAAAGAATGTACCAACTGCTCACTTTATCGTCCCACAAATCGTAAAAGTAGACCGAGAAAGGTTTACTAGTAAACTCGAAGATAGCCGACGTGTTGGCGTTTTGTCACTATACAAAGCTGTTTTATTTTTTTATATCCTTCAGCTTCAGCCTATATATTATAACAAAAGCGGTTACTAAATATATAAAATGATTATTTTTGAGTAATTTAATGAAGCCTGAAAACAAATTAGTTTATTCCTTTGATACTAGAAACGTAACAGTGGAAAGCACTAGTATTATATGAGTGTAAAAATATGCTGGGCTAAATATTATTATGTAAACATTGTATCACAAATTTAATATCAGCTCAACACTCGGTATTTTCGCCAAACTCTTAACTAGCGTCGCCTTGTTGAGTCCAATATGCGCGCGAATCTTGGCACTCCTGTCCAGCGCCATATTGAATAGTTGCAAATCAACATCAGTTCCAAATTGTCGAGCAAAGTGGATTTACTTACCGGTTTATTATCGTAACTCAATTTATTTGTAAGTTGCTTCATGTGAACGAGCTTTTAGTATACCAACAGTGACGGATTGGCAGACCTCGTCTAACGTATCAAGACAACCCTTTTCACTAACTTGACTGGAACAAATGACGCCAGATCTTCTATCGACTTTACACACACACACAACCAAATGTTACTGGTCCGGCATAGTATCGAATTTTTTATCACACGAAGTTGACACGTTTTATTTTATCTAATTTGAAAATTCTGGAAAGCAAATATTTAACTAAATTCTTTGTTCACTAAAATATTCAACGTTTTCATCGCGCGTACGTTTTTGCCGCAATTGGGTTGATTCGTTTAACTTAGTAAATATTGCCTGCCTAGTTCAGTACGTACGCATATTACACTTTTATATTTATAGCCTCTGGTATTACATAACTTATAAACATTACGTACCTACGTCTTTTTTCAGACTTTTCTTTTGAGTGCCTACTTAGACTTTATTCACAAAACATTTTTTCATTGCCTAAACTTATGATTCCCTTCATGCCTATAAATTACTGGTTGCCATTTTAGTTGTATAATACATTTAAATAAAATGACTATTGCGATGCAGATTAAGGGATCCGTAGGTATACTTCCAGGGAAATAGGTATTTTATCAGGAATCAGTTCACGCCTAGCTCCATGCGACCATTACGAAGGCAGTATGTATGTAAAATAGGCATGTAGGCTCATTGAGATGGTTTTCCGGCCCGGGAACATCAATAGCCCGGCTGGGAGTGTTGAGTCGCGGAGTCGCGGCCTCACCTGCGCGGCTGCGGCGAGATTCCAATCCACTAACATTTTATTTCACTTACCCACTCTCTTGATAGCCAATACCAGCGCGTATGTAGGTAACTTTTCTTCACAGGTTTTGATCTTAGAAGTTTTATCGTTGCCAACGTTGCCCGAGCGTATAAAGGATAAGTGGACCTTTAACATCAATGTTTTCTAGGTAATATATTTTACTAAGAAAACTTGGCCTCAAATGGAAAAGATTTCAATATTTGTTTTGTAATTTAATATATGTTGGTAAAAATGTTTAGATCCAAATTTTCAGGGCTGACAGGGGCTTAAGAGTTTTATAAGTTTTCAATCTGATTTTATTGTAATGAAAAGTTCTTTTTAGTTCTGACAATAGTGACATAAAGGCACATGCTACATTCTAGGTTCAAAAACCTATTAGGTACCTTTAGGGGTTTACTTTACGAATTTTGAGGTGCAATAGGTAAACCTTAGTATAGTATAACCAGTATTACTAAGTAGTTCGTAAGGTATCGCAAAAAAAAAAACAACAAATTGATATCTCGGGTGTAACCTGGGGCACAGCTAGTATGTACATAAAACAAAGTCGGGTTACTTACACCATTTATAACTCTGGGACGGCTGGAGCGATTTTTATGATCTTTGATTTATTGGATTTGTCTTCGTCTAGAATATCAGAATAACTATAGTGGCATCGGAAAAAAAAACACGAAACGATAATAAATGAAAACTGTTTTTCTTATACGTTTTGCAATTTAGTGATATATGTTAGATAGTACTAAATACTACTACTACCTACTGCGTATACTTTTTGTAGTAAGCACACGGGACGGAAAACAGGCAAGTCAAACTGCGAGATGCAGCTACTAGGCATTTACATAGAAAATTCAATATTACGAGTTGAATTTTTGACTACTGTAATATTATTATTCCTTTTTTATCTGCAAACTTCTAATGAATATTTAAGTTTAATTTTACCTTATTTCCTCTCGATGAACTTACCATTTTTTGGCCTGTATACCTGAATTTTAATTAAAAAAAAACAACCCAAACCTAGATGAAGCTTAAAAAACCTTAGTGACCCGGTCATTGACCCAAGCCAACACATGAAAAAAATCCTCAAAGCATGCAAACATACCACTCTCAGTAATATATGTCAATAAAATAAGCTGATACGTAAGAGTACTATACATTCCATAAGTTACATTCACTCGTGTAGAATGATATCGGTGCGCGTATGAGTGAAAAGAGCACAGCTGACTTGTCGCCGTCGGTTCTCAGACTAAGGTAAGTAAACTTAGATAAGAGCGGAAGTGCGGGCAACGTCCCGGACGCAGATAAAACAACACCTGCCTTGTACTTACTACACACCTATCTAATGGAGCAAAAACTTTACGATACCAGTTTTATTTGCCCATATCAATGTTATACATCCATACTTACATACTAATGTTATACACGCGAAAGTCTGTCTGTTTGTTACGCTTTCACGGATAAACTGCTGTACCGATTTTGATGAAAATTGGAACAGAGTAAACTTGAATCTCGCTAAAAGACGTAATATTCTTCTATTTTTTACTGCAATAAACGAAATCGAATCGGTGCCGCTAGCAGAATTAGTGATATACAAATAGTTTTGGGTACTTCCATCGTCCATAGTGAAATATAAGAAGTAAAATCGAATTAGTTAATTTTTATAGTCCTTAAATTGAGAGTGTGTCGTCTTTAAAGTTTCATCATTTTATATTACAATTTATCTACTATATTCGACTTTACCAAAAAAGAGTAAGTCATTATACGGTCCAAACATAATATGTGTGTATTAAATTGATGACTTCTAAACTAAACTACATTTTATGATAAATCTTGTTTCAACTTTTGGCGGTGATAGTAGCAACATTCAATGTATGTCATATTTGCTTTCGCCGTTATTCTGTATTCCTGATACTGGAATTGCCTTTATAATTATGTAAATAATTTAGTTTTTAGAAAGGAAGCAATGGCTATAATGATGTCGCTTCCTGCCTCAAGGCGTGTGACTTCAAATCCATACTAATATACAGAAGGAAGTGTTTCTTTTTAGTATGGTAATATAAAAGTAATGGTGCTATTTGATTTCGAACTTTCTACGTTGTTTATTTGTATAATATTATTCTCCGGGGAGGAAAGTAATGCTTCATAACGATTACCGTGGGAGCTAAGAATAAACAGAAGTCGTGACTACTCAAAAATTACCTTATCCAAGTCTTCCTCGAACAATCTTTAATATAGTTGGCTTAGGTTAGTGAGACAATACGGATAAGTATTCGTAGCTAACGTATTAGGGCATACCTATATATATCTATTAGGTTTCTAATGTATGAAAAATAATCTGTAAAACCTTACTTTTTGTCTAATGTTGCTTATTTATAAATTCTACGTAGAAGGAGCCTAGGTATTCTGAAAAGGTATTGAATTAAAAACATTTTATTTACAAATTTTTATTAATGATTATTATTTTTGTTATTCTAGTACACATAACTATAATTAACCTTTACCCTTAAAGGTTACACTTATTAATTTCTAATTTAACTTCTATTAATAAATTTCTATTCACACATCAACTAACAATATTACCACGCTGCGCAGTGCATTGACATCGGGTACCGCTAAATAAATTAATAGCTCAGTCTTGCTATTATATTAGGTTCAAAGAAAGTAACGATGAGTGAAAACTATCATTTGAACAACATTCTATTAATATGCGATGTGAACTTTGTAAAAATAATTGAATCACTAAACTAACAAGTTGTATCAGTTCAAAAAAGCCGGTCTTAGAAACGTCTAAACAGGACAGCCGCTTATTTAAATTACATTGTAATACTCAAGTTGTATGTTAAAACTTTAAATAATATAATTCGCCAATTTATAAAATCTTTTATCATAATTGAAACATTAATCAAGCCACAATCCATCAAAATAATGATAAATAAATATACATACATACACAAAACTCATAACTCTCCTATAACACAATCGGTTAAAAACGTTTCGATTTTCGTCTATTTATAACGAACAACTTTAGCCGTCGAAAGGTTATAGGTATCGGAAAAATATAATCTCCTTAGTGGTATCACAAAAATATCACAAGAACTACTAACGTCCATCACATTGTAACGCAGTTTTTTATTCCTTAAGAGGAAATGGCATAGAGTCAGTACAAAAAGGTTTTGAATGGAAGGCGCGATAGATTTGGAGGGCCCTCGAGCGAAACGCGGCGTGTGAGGAGTCACCGAGCTCGCGATTGATTTACTTGCATAGCTGAAACTTACGTGACATTAGTTACGGTTCCCTAATTTACGAGCAAACTCTCATCTCGATGTAATTATGTTGTCAGGCAATGAGGAACTCGATAATTACATTTTGTCGACACATGTAACTAATAATCTAGGCAGCCATTGGTTTCAATTTTCAGTTTTGCGTACTTGCACATTTAAATTCTGTTTACTGTTTTTTTTTTTCTATTGTTTCATGTACGGCTATAAGTCACTACTTTAGTAAATTTCGAGATACTAAAATGTGTACAAAAACTTTTTGATAAAGAATTTTAAAACATACTACAAGAATTTGATTTCATTGCAATTTTAAAACCCGAAGCGATTGAAAATATTGTGGGAAATAGTCTCCACTAAATAGTGTGATGATACTGGACTAAGCACATAAAATAAACAAATGATATAAACATCTACTAGAAAACTCCTTTTTCGCTGTTTTATTTTCTTTTTAAATTATAGGTAGGAACTTAGTGCCATAGTTTTTTAAAACTCTACGAAACATGTGTAATATTTAAATCGAATTTAATGCCTTAATTCCAAGTAATCCAAATACCTCGAATAGTATTTTTTGATATTTTCTATTCGTAATTATAAAATACTGCAAGCTTTACTTTTCTCACGTATACAACATACTTTTATTTTAAGAACTCGTTCAACACCTCTTTGTCATATTCACGATCATTTTATCTCCCTAAAAATAATGTGGAAAAGAAATAGAGATATAGATTATAATTGCATATTTTCATTGACAGTTATGACTTTATTTTTAAGGTCTAATTTAACATTCAAAACAATGTTAACATATTTATTGCATTTTTTGACATAGGGTAAAACATTTAAACTTAAAAAAAATTTAAATCTTTTAAAGTGGACATATTATAACATAATATTTTGTACCTACATCTGTTAGTTGAAAATAATTGTCCTTTATATAATGTTTTTATCCGTATCTGAAATAACAAAACACTTGACCGTGTTTTAAAGCAAGGTAAGATGGTATTGTCACGCTGCAACGACGACTTATCCGACAAAAACTTTTCCAGTCCGATAAAAGCTTGAACGAATTGTCGCGACAAAAAACACGTAATCACGGAATCCGCGCAAAACCAGGAAATGGTTACTATTTTCTGAAGAAAAGATACAGAACTCACTACCAGCTCGATCTAAGAAATATAAAATTAAATGAAGCTGTTCTTGTATTTACGCATTTATACTAGTAGGGCAAAACCGGGATGGATGTCTCAATGGCATGTCTATGTGCCTTGTTTTCATGCCATGGGTCTTTTGCTACTGTTTTTAATAGAAACAAAAACGCATCTATGTATCCATATCAAAAAGGAATGTCCCAAAATTTTTCGCAGCATTCTTAAATGTGAGTATTTTATGAAACATAATGTTTCTACCTGTACTTAAAGCCTATTTTAATCAATACGATCCAATTGAGTGTAGATGAACCATACGGCAACATTAACACAGATGATAAACACAAGTCCTTGCTTGGCCCGTAAAGCTCTTAGTCACTTTTCGTTGAAATTGCCAAAAATAACTAGAGGATCAATATCCCGAAAGCTTACAAACACCTTCAGAATATTTATTCTTGCATCACCAATACCACAAAATTACAAGAGTTTTATTATTTTTAGATTTTTAGGTACATTCAGAATATAAAAAAAAATTGTAAAGTGAGACTTGCTTGTTTTGACATTATGTTAGAGCTTATTTTTTGTAAGTGCGATTGTATCATTGTTAATTACCTTGAAATATCACTAAGGAATAACCTTATTTAAAAAAATAAATTCATTTTTTTTTTATTCTATTGGTCATAGATCCTCTCAATATTTTTATGGTGGAACATCCATCTATATGGGTATGAATCTATCCCAAAAAAAGGGTTTTGAATTTCTGCCGAATCAGTAAGCAATAGGTAGGTACATCAGCAAACACAGTTCCTAAAGGGAGACAAAAGATCAAACTAATTAACTATTAGATTTTTTTCGTAGTAGGAAATAGTTTTAAAATTATAGTGCGGTCAATCGAGGTTTCAAATCTATTATTACATCGTGGTGATGACGAATGAATCCATATTAATTGTATTTTCAATATTATAAATAACTTTATATTATATATTAATAAGATATTAAATTAAACTGTGTCTCTTTTTTCGTTTAGGCCAAGGCGTAACGTTATACGATACAAGGCATAACAAGGCATACTGACGGAATAAAGTCAAGTTTCGATTAATTAAAGGTTGTTATTTACATCCTTTATTCTTCTTATTTTTGTGTGGATGGTTCCGTTCCGTCATATGAGCAGACCAAAACGTGGCCCGGTCGACGTTATTACAGAAGTTATCTTAGCTTTTAAAAGAAAGTAGCGAAATAAACTCAATATCATGTGGTTTTTATGAGTTCCGGATACAAAGACTTCAATTTTATATGAATGGTAACATTTGCATATAAATGTAAGTTAGGTTTATGCAAATTTTACAAGTAGGTAGTAGTATTATCATGTTTGTACGTAAACCATAATTATTTAAACGGTTCTCTTTGCCGTTAATATGTGGACTGAGGTGATTTCAGTTATACTCACTATACAAACGTGTATTTGGCAGTAACTGTGGTTGAAGCATTGTACAAGTCAATAAAAGTAATTGACATAATCCTTGCTTGATTATATGTCCATTTTTATCTTGATCAACCTATTTTGGACAATATTATTCAATAATAATGCATAACTCTTCATCAAGAGATCTTTTTACAATCTTTTATTTAGTTTCACCAGTCCCGGTGTCTGTATAAATGGGTCGCTCATTTAATAATCATTTAGATAAGAAGAGAGATAAATATAATCTTTTGTCCCGAAATACTTAATTAACGACTCGAGAACCAATAAAACCAAGGAAAGAAAAATCAAAAAACAGGTTTAGCCAAGCCTTTGAATTGATATGTTTTTAAGTTAAGATACCTATTATTTAAATTTATGGACACCCCGGGGACGAAATGAACAAAATGATTGGTAACCAATAAATTGTCGGTGTGCGTACAGGAAAATTACTCATGATAATTTATTGTTTTGTGGATTGCTCCATTCCATAACGATTTAACATGCTGTCCTGCTTTATTTAAGTTATAGAGAGCTTAACCAGTACTTTGGGTTCGTTCAACACACCACGTAAATTTATCTTTTGTGCTTGTAATATTAATTTATATCACTGTCAATATTAACTCGAGAGTTTAAAAGGATTTTCCGTGTAATTGGTTTGCGGTTAAAACCCTTTTACTCTCTATACTAACAATTTTATATTTGTTTCGAAAATTATAGCAACTTGGTAGCACACATGATTCATAAGACGTTTTATTCGCCTTACCTAATGAAATACCAACAAGATGAGTCAACATAATATTCCGTCTAGGATTAAGGTGCAACCCGACTATTAGTCACCAGCCAGACGTGAAATATGAACAGGCTATGGACGTGCAGGAAACACGCCCGAGCACTGCCGAATAAGTACATTTATATTTTTTTCAAATTTCCGAGGAAGTGTTCATGATTAAAAGAAAAGATGATGAAAATATTCACCGCTCATCTTTAAGAAATAAGTAAAAGAAAAACAGCAAAATTTTATAAAATTTGAATTCCATCATAACACTACGCGCTTATCATCATAACAGAAATATTTTAATTATTAAGAGAAAGCAGACCTTTTAGTTAGCACTTTACTATAGAGCTGAAATATTAACAAAGCTGAGAGAATGGAACACGGTGAAAAGTTATTATCTCCGTTACACCGTTATACGCCGAGTTTGATGTCAAAGCGATATTTTAAATGGAAAAAAAGAAATAAAGAAAACATGAGTACCCTTTGCTTTACAGTTTACAACCGAGTACTTGCAAATGTATCGAGCCAGTTCGTTTGTAAATAAACTGTGTCAAACTTTCCAGTCTACTGTTTACTGGAGAATACATATCAGCGACGAAAAGTTTTCGAGCTGAGTCCGATCCTCGGCGATAGATGTCTGTTCGCCGGGAGCCTCCTACAGATTACGGGGCCATTTACATATGAAACGTTTCACTGAACGCCTGCACTCGACTTGTACTTTTATCCGGCAGTACGTACCCATATCCTACTTACTCCGCTAAATTCGTCTTTATGTAAAACGAATGTGGATACTTAAAAGACCATTCGAGAGATAAGTAGGATCATTTCCTTTGCCATTTTTTGCAGTCGAACTCGATTTATAACCACGTATGTGTTTGAGCTTGTGGTTGTACCGAGTGTAATGTTATTGAGGGTGAGAATCTAC
The DNA here is from genome assembly GCA_905475315.1 of Autographa pulchrina. Lineage (NCBI taxonomy): Eukaryota > Metazoa > Arthropoda > Insecta > Lepidoptera > Noctuidae > Autographa > Autographa pulchrina. The sequence goes on from FR997768.1 coordinate 10,796,618, forward strand.
TTGTTGTAAAATATTTTGAAGAAATCCGTGATTACGAAATCAGTTTTACAAAAAAATTGTGGAACAAATACCTACACAAATATTTATTGGGGTATTATGACATCTAACTAGCGTAAACTGTGAATGTAGAGTTTTGTTTTTTCTCTCTACGAAATACTATTTATTTGACTATTTAAATATTATTTTTGCGTGGTAGTAGATAGATTTGGCGAAAAACTTCCAGCCGTATAAATATCAACGAAAATAATTTGAGGAGAGGGACAGTATTTTCATGTGAGAAGGTCCTGATCATAATTTTATTACGTTTACCACTCAAATAGCCCAACATATAGGTCCTTAATTTATATTATTAGAATAGTAACTAGCGATTAAAACTGAGCACGTGGTCGGTGGTCACGCTATCAATCACTACACCAATAAGACGGCTCAACAACTGTGGATAAGTCATAACACTCGGCAGACAAATCGATAAAGTCGTATCTCGTATGTCGGAATTCATAGCCGCCGGCACTTTCCAAGTTTTCTTTATATCACACTTTAATCTTGTCCATTTTTGTAACAAAATACATTTATCCTTTTATTAGGTGGAACCGAGACGTTTTCCTCGACCAAACTTTTGTTACCAAACCTACCGTTTGAGCATGTTACATGAAAAGTTGATGCTATATTTTATTTCCACCCTAATAAATAAGGTCTTGTTACTGATTTGTGGTCGGGGGAATCCGAATTTAATCTTACAATGATTTCCTAAACATTCTCGGCGCTATTAATGCCTTAGTTGTGAACTCAAAGAAACGTTTATTTTGATGGTATCCGTATTTAAATTGACACCGTTTGATGTTGAAGCTATTTTAAGTAAAAGGTCTCTAGGACCTTTTACTTAAAATAGGTGTCTGTGTTTCCTAGTAATACATATAGTAGTATATAGAAATAGTTTTAAATAAGGTATCTGTGTAGCTACACAGATAATATTATATTTAATTAACAACTAAGATGTAATTATGTTACAATCAAGAGGTTTAATAATATTATATTAGGATGTTATATTTCATTGTAAGTCACTTTCTCACCTCCATGTTTTTTAAGTACGGCATTCGATCGATATCAGTCTGGCGCCTCGCTACAGACATACAGGAAAGACGGACGAACACCGTTTACGTAATGTTCTGTTGGTAGTAAACACAATCAGTCGGTGTCCAATTCCCGGCCGTCAACTATCGAAGTTATAGTATTTGCCGGAACGAGGCCGAGGCGTATGGAAGTGTTGCCAGGGTGCCGATTGTGCGTGGATACGACCGGCCCGCCACCCCACGTACAAATCACGCAGCCTCTATTAACTTAAAGACTTTACCTACGTACAATTCCAATCCTTTAAATTGTTACTGGCAACACGTTCACATTACTTCCAGTCGTAGAAACTATGACAGAATTAAAAACAATTGAACACAAGGAAAAACATAATCAAGATTGACTATTATGACCGCTGTATTTTAGTCTTGTACACTTTATAATTGAAAGAAAGAAAGAAAGAAAGAAAGAAAAACATTTATTCTGCGCAAGCGCACACACAAAACAGGTACATAAATCTTAAAGATAGTAAACACAAAAGGAGGAGAAAATAAATGAGAAAGAGTAAAAAAAAATTACACCAATTTATGATAAATAATGTTTTCAATGGTGCAGAGTTTCGTAACAAGACCGTTACTTTTTTACCCTCAATCAAATCTATTTTAGTCTTTCGCCTAACTTTTATGCTCGCAAAAATTCATTCAATCTCAATTATTTAATAAACTTTGTATTCTTTTTCGATACGGCTAAGAACAATGACATCATTTTGCTATTTTAATTTGCCATTACTTCAGTCAAAACTACTTCGAACCTTACCAATAGTAAAGATATAGTGTTGCTCTTGGGAATTTTGCTATATTGCGGGTGCCGTTTACTGACATGAATAACATATTCACAGCATAGATTTTGAAAATAGTCGAATCCCTAATCATGTAATCATGTTCTTAGTCCCATGTAGTCAAACGCACAAAGTTTTGGTTCATAAAAGCATTGAGGGCTGCGCTTGTGTTAGATCCGATAAACTCACGAGTCTTGCATCTGGTCTATCTGTCAATTTCCACCAATCACAGTCCAGTAACTTGTCTACCATTGGTTTAAAATGACAGATACACCTGATGCGACACTAGGAACCCTAGGGGATTTCCGTCACGGTAGCCTCCATTATATTGTTATTGACGACACGTACAGTCGTGCACTCAATTAGATCGTAATGGTATTGTGATAAAATCCCATTGTGAACATGTTACCTACGTGAAAACAATCTATATTTTACCGCGGAAGTTTACGATGTCCTATTACATTAATAACTCTTGCGAAAAGTTCTATAAAAGATCTATTATTACGTACGTTTCGCCGCCCACGTTTCGACCGGTCCGAGTATCGTTTCATTGTAAATAGTTTCTATGCTTGCTTTGTGTGATAACGCCCACTACTTCAAACAATTAAATAAGACGCTTTATGTATCGATGGGTGAATAGGTAGTCGGAACTCTAATTGGCATCCTGGATTAAGTTGGATTATATACCCAAGTAGTTAGTAGCGCTGTACATACCTACCAAAATGTTTCTCTGCCAAAACAAAACATTTGCTTTTACGTTTCAAGAGATAAGCACATTTTACTAATTACCTAGATTTTTGTTGTTTCACATAACCTTGTTTAAGGGTTCGTTGAAAGTTAAATCGATGTGTCCAGCTTTCTGGCTTTATTTTGTGTATATTTGTTTCAGTTACGCTTACGTATTACGTAAATCCTAATTACTACCGCGCTCCTTTTTATCAAGGTCACAATTTGACCTAACGAATAACAACACACTTTAATACTAAGGCAACGGCGAATTGTACAATTATATATAAAATCTATGATACTTATTCTCACATTTTATGTCAACTGTTATTGATATATTATTTAAATAGATGGAAAGCTTTGCGATCTTGGAAGAGACTGATAATGTTTTCTCTTTATTACTTACGAGAAAGATTTACAAAAATCGAAAATCTTTCTGCCTGTAAATTCAATAAAAATGTTACATAGTATCATTGAATTACTTTCGCGTAGTTGAAAATAAATGTAAGTTTTTATTAATTAAAACTGCATTTGAAATTCCACGCTAGGCTCCAAATATACTATAAACCTTACGGTATAAGATTAATCGTTAATTAATATATAATTACTTCACTAATTCACTCGCATGTAGGTGTGCCTTACTCGAAGAGCTTAATAATTAGTTAATTTTATAGCATCGAATATTGTGGCCCTTAATTCCCAACACTGTAAACTAAATTCAAAATTAGATGGCAAAATACATTAAGGCCACGCTGTACTTACTTCGCAGCGAAACACTCGAATCACCGTAAAGAATTAAAATGCTAATTCAGCTCTACTTAAAAAACACTTCTTTGTTTATAAAGATATTTCTATTCTTTATACTGTTAATGACACTCGCATTGTTATATTTAAATTCAGTTTGATAGGCTAGATGAAAATAATAAAGTTAACTATGATTTTGTTGAACAAAATCTGGATTTGACCGTCAAAGACTGTTTTATGTAAATTTTATTTACATAAAATTGGTTGATATTCAAATCAACTCCATGAATCGCAAAAGTAAATACAACAAGATTAGATTACAACTTTATTCTACAAATATTAATTTTCAACTTTTATGTGTCTCTGTGTTTTGTTTATAAATCTGACCTTCAAGTTCAACTTATTTTTATAGTTCAGGCGCCATGTTTTATATGACATGCATTATTGTTAAGAGTCAATATGGTATCGGTAGGTTTTCTTCTCATTAAACACAAAACGTTTCGTTATACATATAACGTATTATTTTGTATTTCTTAATTTGATTGACGTAAAGTTTTGTATCAAACGAATTATAATTTGTAATTAAATCCCAGCGTACGCTTAAAAAAAACAACGAGTTTATTTAAAATAAATCGTTGAGCCCCGTCTATCAAAATGCGTAATATAATTAATTTCCAAACTGGTATGTTCAAGTCCGCGTGTTTTTCACCGTATGGAGAGGAGAGGCTCATATTTTAGCCCTGGCGTCGCTACTCCATTAGTGACGCGGGAACCCCAACCAATATGGCGGGGCGAATCTGCAGTGACAGGGGCATTCACCCTGCCTGCAACCATCCCCTCGTTTTTGTTATAAAATCAATATATTTGGAGCAGGGTTTCCTAGTTGCAACAAGATACAGACATTACGTGCGTAGAGACGGCGCGCCGCGATAATCCAACACCGTTTTTTTTTTGTTCATAAATAACAACGACGTTTTGTACGATGGTTGAATAGGCATTTCTACAAAACCTGAATTGGAAACATTTTTCTTATTCTATGAACACCACAAAACATCGAGCTTATATTCAATTCATGTTGCACGGTTCACTAAGAACGACGTTCACTGCAAAGCGAAGCAAAAGGTAGATTGGCCACATTTCCAAACGATATTTGAATGAAGTGGTCTCTCCGACGCCGGCGACTCGGTAATGACCTCAGTTGGCATCAGATGCAGTCAGTCACTTGTCACGCTGTGTAATCTTTCACTAGGTGTACCTACTCGAATGCAACAGACCGAATCGATATTGCCTTTCTCTATATATATCTGATTTCACGTAACTTGAGCTACGGTTACATAGTTACCCTATTGTGACACAAATATTTTCTTATTTATTATACGTTATTAGAATTATTTAACAAAAAAAAATATGATGCCACAATGGAAATTACCTACAACAAATGGCATTTATTTTTAACAAATTTACAGCTCCAATGCCTAAGTGTAAAGTCTTGTGTACCGTTAGCATCGTACATAATTTATGAAAATAACTGTATCCCTTTAACCTCGTTGAAATCCCAGGAAAAGCATTTTCATCAAATTTAAAATTCATCACTCCTTGCTCATGTTTAGTACATCAAAAGCTACGTCAGCCGCCTTCATAAACGATACGTTTTTGGTTAAAACAAAGTCTCTAGAAATATAGACTGATGGTGTAAAGCAGAATGGTATTCGTATTTCAAGGCTTGAATGTAGTCATATAAAGGGCAAGAGACGCGGAGTCATTCATCGGTTTTTATTTGGAAGGTGGAATATAGTGTGACCGCTGCGTGACTGAACAGCGCAGCAAAACCTCGCCGTGACAATCGTAGCGTCGTGTTTTTAACGTTCCATTAAGAAAGGATTGCTCTCTCTTTGTGGCTGGCTTTACAGATCTGGAGCCTTAACCGCGCACGTTTTATAGGGTTCCGTGTCAATAACGTGAAAATGGATCCCTTACGGCGGTTTAATGTATTTCTGCTTAACACACCCGATTATCTTAAAAAGGCACACTCTACTTTACTACTATTTAGAATTCGGTTGACCTGTTTAGGCTCACGCATTGATTATATTGAAAATTGGTACCGTGGAGAAATCCTGGGTAGGTATAAGTAGGTACTTTATTTGAATAAGACTTCTTTATACATTAAATAAGATTGGAAAGGTACTTATTCCATTCGATTCAATCCCAGCATAACTTGATTTCATATAAACCCAAGTACGATATATATTTCCATAACTTATGATTTTCTGAAAGACTAGCAAATCCAATAAATTCTTTGAAAATATTGTGATAGATTCTGACACGCCGGTCGCCGGTTATTTGACCGGGGCTCAGCGTAGACAGTACCCTCTTACGAATATTATTACATCTCTATAGGTACTGATATGTAACTAGGTCACTCTTTAAATAAAATTCTTTTCGTCTATGATAAGACCTAACCCAGAACCTAAATCGATTATAGTTCATTTTTCTTGAAAATAGGTAAAAAATAACTCTTTACTTTTAGTTTCCGTTACGTTAGTAGAACATAATACATCACATTAAAATGCTTTTTTTGTCGCCTAATTATGTTTCTATTGTGGTCTGTAAAATAAATTAACAGATTTTTAAGACTTTAAGTAAAATATCTTAAAATAGGGACTGAGTGGTCTATTTTCGACCTGAACAAATAACTGAAATACTTCATCACTGAACTTCTACGTAAAATGGGCATGTAAAAACATTTAAAGCTGCTGTTTTGTAAAACCTAATTAAAGAAAATTTTATATTTAAAATTGAAATAAAACAAACATTAATTTATTGTGAAATCCTCTAGTACAAAAGAGGTATTTTTCCAGTAGTTAAACAGGTACAGGCCAGTAATGTCATTGTTGTTTATTACTCTTTGTTGTAAATAATTGAGTTCAGTACCTTCATGCAAATAAATTCACGCAAGAAAATATGCAGCATTTATATTTTAGTATAACGTCGTAATAAAGGTTTAAATAATGTAGACGGTTATTTGTGCACCGAGAAACATAAATAAAGTGAAGTTTTGTGAATATTTACTGTTTCATATGACGTGAAACTTTCATTAACGACCGCTCGTGGCTGCAGGAAGGTATAATGTGATTGTAGATTGTTTCCGAAACGATAATGATCTGAATAAAGAAAGTCTGTCTGGTGTGAAACATTTATTGCTTACTGTATTCATGAACAGACCATTGGACTTTAATTAAATTGTTTCGAGAATGACGTTCATATGAAGCAGTGCACAGAAATTGTTCAGGATTTCAAACCATTGGCTACTTTGTTGTGCTACCTTAGTAGGTCTTATACCTAAGACCTCACACAAACTATTCGTTTAGAAAGTCAGTAAGCGGAAAAGAAAGATCCAAATTAAAAAAAGGAAATTATAACAAGTTAAATTTATAATTTTAAGTTGTTACAACTTCCGTTACAATAAAAAAAAAACAATTATTATTAATGTTTCCTATGTCAATATTGTTGTATAGCTTTCTTATTATAGATTTCGTATTTTGACGGAAATATATTTCTGAGAGAAGCAGGAACAATTATAGTGGAAATGTTTTACCTCGAATAGTCGAAAATATAAAACTATATACCTATGTATACATTCAGCATCTGTAATCTGTCATTTATATCCAAAAATAATCAATACTTTTCTTTTCGTCTCATCTCAATCGAATCATAAAAATCAAATCTTTCTTTTGAACAAACATGGGAACTTAAACATATCGTTAATTGATTAAGCTTTAACGACGTAATTGAGTAACGAGTGATTAAGCGTCTGCATTTGTTAGTGGGAAGTGAGTACGTTACCTGAGTGTAATAAGTGCAGAGCTTCGAAGGGGTCAAAAGTGGTTTGTAATGGTTCGTGCAAACAGGCGCGGATCCAGGGGGGTGGTCATGGGGTCATGACCACCCCCCTGGGCTAGGTCCAGGAACTGGGTGGACCACTAATTAAATTTGTTAAACGTTATCTACATATGTCTATAGGGCGCAAAAAGGAGAGCAGCTGGAGCTCGATAGTAAAAATCCCAAATACAACATCAAGTTATGTAATTATATAGACAAAAATCGCGCTGCGCGGCCAACATTATGATGAAAAAGGAAATTAGCTATAGGCTCATTTGTTAACAGCCGGTTGTTACCTAACTTGGGAGGACCGGGCCCGGGAGCATGCTGTCGCCGGGTTTTCATGAGGAATAGTGCTTTATGGGGTTCTCGTGTAAGCCGAGAGAGTGACGGTTCGCGGTTTGGCTCTTTTGAGCCGATTGCAGAGAGCAACGCAATTCGAGTCTTACGCGCCTACCATTATATATTTTAGATTGCCACATAATGGCATGGACCATGGTCAAATGCCTGATCAAAGCACTAACAAGTATAAATATCTAATAATATATCGATACAAGTAGTCTTATAATCGATTTTTGTAGTTAGTGGAGTCAATGAAGCATTTCACCTGTAAAATGTCAGAAACAGCACCGATTTTGATGATATTTCTTTTACCTCATTTTTTTTTAATACTGTTATTAATCATAATAGGAGAAACAAATGTCTTTATTTTTAAATATTTTTTTTGATAATATTGCCATTCCTGGAGAGGTGTTAGGGTTGGTGGAAATAAACAAATTAATTTATAAATAAAATAGACTACATTGTTAATCGGTTCTGAGATTTTTCGACCAGTTTAACGTATTTTTAGAGGTTTAGTTACAATTTTGTTTTGTGCAGTCTAGTCCTACTTTTTTGTTTTTGGTGTTTCCATATGAAATACTTTAGTTATCTGAATCCTATTCATAAATTTAATTCAAAATTGCTTCGAGAAAACTTTACAAGAAGGATTATACATTTCCTAATTATTGTTCTATTAGACAAGAAGGCAAACAGGGATTAAAAAAAAAGTAGGTCTTTTGTTAATTACACCAGAAATATCTTTGTTTCATCAACTTTTTAAAAAGGTAGGTACAATAGTCAGAACAAATGTAGGTGGTTTTACGGGAAATTAAACCCATGAAAAATCAGGTTGAAGGAAGACCTCTCCACGAATGGCAAATGACTTTCGAGTAAACCTTTTAATATAAATAAAATATTTTAAGAAACTAAAAATTTCTTCTTTTCGGGAGATTTCTGATTTTAAATAGTATTAAAATATAAACCAAATAAAAGAAAAATCATCAAAATCGATGCTGTTTCTGAGAATTTAGAAATGTTGCCTGTTTTATAGGTTTATTGACTCTACTAAGTAATACTCTACAATTTTTGAGACCTTTGAGAACAAAAGTAGAAAAATTATTTTGGGTCGGGTTAATTAGCATAAAAATATCCTCCTAGGTCAAAAGCTGGGTACACCCTTGCTTCTTGAGACTTTACCACGACTATGTGACCACCCCCTGGCACCAAAGCTGGATCCGCCCTTGCGTGCAAATAGTGCAAGCCGTGCGTGCGGTCACTGCTATGAGAGCTTGTCCCGCACGCTCCCCGCTACCTACTTAGCTGAACATGTTGATTGTTCCATTTTAAAACGCTGCGCCGAGGTTTCAATAATTGTGTATTCAGTAGCAAACAGCGTTTGCACGAAAATGTAATACAATGTTAATTTGTTCTTTAATAGTGTCAGATATTCTAGTTAATATACAAAAAAAGTTTTGTTGTCTTGTAGGGTAGGTCAGTTAGAAAACAAAAGGCAAACTAATTAAAAAAATCAACGCATTATAAGTGTGAACATCATTACGTGTACTCAAGCGGACGTAGTTAGTAATAATAAACGACCTAAATAATGAGCAAGAGGGGAGTATTTAAAACATACAAGGCGATTATACATGCTAACGACCGCCCGCACGCCACCAAGAGCCCCGAAAAGGTTAAATATTGACTTGCTATAAGTTCGAACCCTACTATTTGGGTATCTGCAATCAGTTTTCAGAAACCGCCAATCATAGATCACGAACGTAGCCGACTATTTTTAATTTAAAATATAAATTAGTCCTGCTATTACTTTGTAAACCCATCAGCAACTAAAGCTCTATAATAAACCAGTGTTCTATATTCTGATTTTCTACTCTTCTGTCCGTGTCGCATGTCGTCAAAACTATCGTTATTTATCAAGATCTACATTTGCCTGCCAACTTCATTAGTAGTATGTAATTATTCTACACAAACTTCAACTGTAACATTGTAACAGAACATAACAGAATTATTTAATCATTTAAGCTTAATGTAACACCTGAGCTTTTCAATTAGAATTTCACAAAATACAAATTATAGGCAATATGAACATAGGTAATGGTTGGAATATAAGAAAGTGTTATTAGTATTGGGCACTCACCCCTACGTGCCACCGTAACGGAGTTCGTTAGCGTTAGCTTATTATTAGCACGGTGATATGGATAATTTGACGTCATCAATAAGTTGAACGTCATACCCACAACACATTAACACATTTCCATAGAACTCGTAGGTTGGCGTACGTAATAGTAAAGTTAAGGTCAACTAAAGCTTAATTAAATTTCAAGTCAAATGTCGAACGTATTAGATATAACGTATTTATAAAATAAATTAAACGTCCTAGGAACTTAACACAATTATCCTACATTTCGGAAATTTCAAAACAAATTTGTTATTTCGTAAGGTTTATTTCCCAAATGCCCTAGTTAATTTATACAATTCAAAAAAGCTTATATAACATGTGAGTTCAGCATGTAAGTGCCTGAAGTATTTGGTCGTACATAACACATTATGGTTATTTGAGTAGAACATAATTGGCGATGTTATCGCTACAAGCAATTAGTTCTTTTGCCTTTTTGTGTCATAGTGAAATTATAGCTACTCTTTTTAATATTGTGAAATATGTAAAAATAGTATATTGTTGTGACTCATTTTTAACCTAAATCAATGTAGGTTTTGCACAAAAAATAACGAAACCTTATTATGATAGACTATTCGGTACAGACACTATGTATCATCGTCTTATGCCGAAACCATGTTGTGACAACGTGTAGGCATGTGTACTTGCCACCTGTTAGCATCTGTACAATTAAGAGTATTATGTTTCATCATTCAACAATACATGAAGCCTAAAATTATAGGTCTACGCAAACTCTTTTTTGACAAGACAAAAAAAATAACTATTAGATAAGTAAGCAGGCATATTTAAGAAGCTTGTCTATTTATATTTGGCCTAGGTAGGCAATCGAATGAAAAATAAAAGTTTATAGAGATAAAGTGAGTCAATAAGGTTTTCACTAAAGGAAACAAGTGGTGTAAAAGGCAGAAAAGAATCCTATTTACTTTTTATGAAAGGCAAGACAATCATAAATAGTAAAAAGCATTTTTTAAGGTCATGGTTCTCAAACCCTATTTTATTTTTTGCAAGCATACTAAATAATGACTGAGAATCTTTGTAAAATCTCATAATCCATTTTCAGTTTTCTCATAAACAAAAGAACATAACCAGTCAAAGAGATTTCATTACGGTTTTTATTTCTTTTATTAAGATTGCGTTAGTTTTTTGTTGGCTTTATGTAAGAAAAAAGTTACTCCTGAGAATCGAAACGTATTCTGTAAAAATTGTACAAATTCAAGGACATAACTCATGCAGTAACTTACTTACATGTATACGGAAGAAGCTACGCGAACGGAAGAGAAAAAATCCCCTATACAAACAAAAGCATTACCTCAGTTAAGATAGCAAAGTCCAAGACACAGTGCTAATTGATGTTAAGGCGCCGTCCAAGCTGACCGCGGGCCGACGGGATAAGGAAATCCCGGTATTAGCCTTAAGGTGGTTAAGCTTAGCCCGGGACTTAGCGGTAAACACAACAGAACCAAAAGGTCGCCCCGATATACGTGTACTTACTACACTTACACTTTATTCGAGGAACTATCTTTCCACTTTATTTTTTTTTCGTATTAACTTCTTGCCAAAGGTTTAAGAGGCACTAGGTTTTACTAAGTACCCACATAAAAGATACGATACAATGAAAAGAGTTGATATTAAATGGTCGCTGAAAGGAGGCTTTAATAAAATTTACCAAATGTGTAGTGATATTATAATAGTGAGGTCCCTTAGTTGCCGCACATAATTGTATTAAGAATACTTGGCAAGGAATATTTTGCTGTTGTCTTTTCGGTTGGGTAGTAGCGTGGGGTGTCTTTATGAGAGTTTGTTATGATAGTCAATATGGGTTCTATGTACTGTTACAATATTAAAACGAATTAGTTACGTGATGAGAAGATATTTTGAACCCGAGGCAAACATTACTTATATTCACGCTTGACCGTTTACGTAATGAAAGGTTCATAAACAAAGAACTTAGCCACAAATTACGTTCCAAGTTTAACCTCAAAATATTTTGACTGACAGAACCACAAATAATTCTTTGTGCCGAGAATAAACACAAATTAATCTAGTATTTTGTTTGGCAAAATATGCAATACACAAAACAGTTATAAAACAGGCGACTACCAGTGTCATTCTCTAACAAATCTACTCTCGTACACCTTTGTTGGTCTATGAGGCTATTAGGTTTCACTTGCACCATGACTAAAAACGGTTCCAATTCTAAACTATATCTAAAACATATTTTGTTAGTTTTCTTTTTAGATGCACTTCGCTCATAAAGTATCGGTAGTTATTGTAACTAACAGAAGCGCCTACATCGTCATCTGGCGTACTATCCTCAAAAACCGCTCTCTTGGCAATGGCGACACAAAAACTGTACATGATGACACCACCAGTGGTGTAACGGTGGCAGCCAGTAAACTGTCAGCGCTGCGCAATAAGATAGCTCTGTCTAATGATACCGAAATCGGCACAACTCACACAACAATCAACTCGAATCGTATCCATTACAAAACAACTACTACAGTAATATTTCAGGATTCAAACATTATTAAACTCCATCAAACCAAACGTCATTTGCAATCGCTATTAAACATAAATTAAAGTAAAATAACAATAAATATGTTGATACCTAATACCATTAATAATCAGGTAGGCAATATAATGAAAGTAATGAGTAAGATAAGATACGTATCACAAGTGACCCAATTAGTTTCATGGAGCTTACTTAAATCATTGACGTATGTTATGACCGCTCAGCTTTATTAAAATAGAACCCAATGTATATGTTAAAAGGGTCGCCAACAACTTTTGTGTGTTTTATCATTCCATAAAATCCGATCGAAGTGCGTGCGTTCAATACTTATTTTACAGTGTTGGTGGAAAAACGAACAACTTCCTTGTTAATCAGTGTGTCAAACGTCTTCGTGCAATATTATCTAACGAAGTGACCACACATATCGTTGATTTCGGAGCAAACCAAAACACATGCCAAACTAATTTATGAGTGTGCAAGAACATTCATCGGTTTGGTCCGGGCCCGGCTCCGTGCCGCGGCTGTCCGCCGATTTACCAAATTGCTTTGGGAACCGATTGCTACTCGATGGAATTAACCATTAATTCAATTATTATCAATCACACGCCCAACAAAGAGCCGTGTTTGATTTAATTTCTCTACAGAAAATATTCCTCTGTACGTCGACATCGTTGTAAACCAGCCAACAGAAAGCGTAGATTAATTTCTGCAAATTACAGTTTGAAATAGGCACTTACCTAAAAACTTGGCATTTTTATTCGAAACGACATTTCAACAGCTTCTTGTTCTTAATCAAGAGAACGAATGAAACTTTCATTTTATACATACCTACCTAGTTGTAGAGTCGTTTATGGTGAAAAGCCGCATTCAGTTTCCTCGCGTTATTCCAAGGCTGGATGTTGAAAACTACTTTCCTATTTTTCGTTCTGTTCTGATTAAGTTGCGGATTGTTCGGTACTTCTTAGTTTACTCTGTGTCCTGGTTTGGTGTATCTTATGTAACTCGACTATACCAGTTCCTACTACATATAGGTACATGTATGTATATTTTAAACGCTAAACAGGAAGTTACATCAGTCAATTTTTTTTTTATGAAAAAACTCGTTTTGTAGAAGCTTTAGTCATGAATAAATGACGTCATGTCAAAACAAAACCTATTTTGGGCTATGAAATACCAGACAACGTCAAAGACGATTATATTTTTTGTATCTTAACTACCTTAACTACTTGTTCACTTTGCGCGGTCCCTTATTGTTATTATTTGATATTATTTATTATTTTATTGTAATGACAGCGTGCTACTGGGGAGTTTGTTGCTCCTCAGCCAGAGCACTTAGGAAGCGGTGAAGGGTGGACGATTTGGGGTCGGTTCATGTCTGGCGGTGGTGGCGTCGCGTGTTGTCGGTCGCGTGGCGCTGGGGCGGGCGGGCGCTTGGTGGAGCATTCGGCCTTTCACACTGACCTGATGACGCGTTGGTGCGTCAGGCGTGAGAGGTTGGATGTTTTGTTGTGTGTTTGTTCGTTCTGGTGTTGCGCGGCCGATGTTGCGCGCTGCCTTTTCCGCCGGATCGACTGAACCCTAGGGTGCTGTCCTTTTGTAAATTTTGTAATAATTTGTGACGTTTGATAAGTGCTACTTTGTAGCCTAAGTTAAATAAATAATTTTTGATTTGATTTAATTTGATTTGAAGAACAGAATTATTGTTAACCTATAGATTAGACAACTGTTAAGTAATTTATCTGATTTAGTATTCATGTGACACATTTATTATTATATATCATTATTTTTTAAACCGATATTGTGTGTCATCCATAGAAATCAAAGTAGAATAATATTAAAAACAAAACTGTTGAAGGTTCATTAAATAGGTTCCATATCTTTTCATTGGTTAACTTTATATTAACAGATTAATAAAACGACAACGTTTTAATGTTCGCACTTTTGTTTACTTAATTGCGAAGAGCTGTTGTACCACTAGCGGACACTTTTAATTATGCCAGAACGCATCAATAACATGAAATAAAATATATTTTTAGCAACTGCCCGTCGCTATGCCGCATGCCGGCGGCGCGCGGCGGCGTTCAGTACGTCTACAATATACATTTTTTCATTTAGTTTTTCAATGTTCAGACCAATAAGTATTAATTGACCACGATTCAATCAAAATGTATTGTCAAGCCGCGTCGTCGCAACAATAAGAAATATTGCGGTTAATTAGTAAATAGAATAAAACAGGTTATTTCGATACTAATTACCTATATCAATCTCTAACCAAGTTTTTTGACAGTTTGGACTTTTACGAAAGATTTATGATGGAACAATATTATTATATGAAGCTAGGGAAAACATAGCTAGGGATGAACATTTCGGGAATGAGGAAAAAATTTGAGTGGAGAAAATAGTGTTCTGGAAAAAACCTTATTAGACTCAGCTTCATCAGACGAGCTGGATTGAAACAGACTGAATAATGAAAAGTGTACGCCAGGATACCGCCTGCGACTAAGACAATAGAAAAAGGTGTTATTAATGTCTGACATCACTTAAATAATATCCTTCCTACTAAGCATTGACCTATCTTGTCGAATATATTATGTTTATTAAGAAAAGTAACCTTTGACCTTTTATTATACGCTTTCTAAGGTGAGGCAGTAGGAGTGTTTTGTCATTATAACTATAGATTCTAATTCAGTATTTGACATTAAGAAGAACATAAATAGTATATCATTCAAGCCGGAGAGCAATTTAAAAAATAAAAGCGTCAGTCCCTAAGCCATAGGCAAAATATTAAACTAATAATAATGTAGACACTACCTACTCCTTATTCCACGAAAATATTGGGTGAAAAATATTGGTTATTACTTGGATAACACTACTAAGTAACTTTTCATGTTAGGCAAATGTTAGCAATTTATAATATCACTTTGGTAGATAAATGCTGACATAACTGACAGTGTTAAGTATACCTACACTTTAAAAGATTTTATTTTCATTTTTACTACAAACACTCAGTTCCTATGAAGTAAATTGGGAATTATGTTGAGTAGGTATTATTAGTCAAAGTTAAACAATTTAACTCATGCTAAATTAAGCAGAAAGTTTCATGATTTATAGTCTTAAGTTGTTTACTTTATAAAAATCGCTTTAGCCGAAACAAAACTTTCGTATTATAATACTTACTCAAATACCAATACAATCGCTCTACATTACATACAATTTTATGCTTTCAACCTGTACGTCT
Source organism: Autographa pulchrina (assembly GCA_905475315.1). NCBI lineage: Eukaryota > Metazoa > Arthropoda > Insecta > Lepidoptera > Noctuidae > Autographa > Autographa pulchrina. Next base: position 10,812,135 of record FR997768.1, read on the forward strand.
TTGTGTTTTACAATGTCATAGATACTAACCAAACGGAATGGAATAACTAACTCTAACAAACGAGACACTCAAACCTAAAAACCACTAAGACGAGGCAAGCTAACAAACGATGAAATAACAAACGTTACACGACAAAATATGATAGCAATGAATATACAAAGAGCGAACCTTGAAAGCAGTGCACAACTGAAATATTCAGGCGAACAATCAAGATCGCTCTGGCTGAGTTCCCATTGTTGCGAGGCCCGAAACATCATTATTGTCAGCGAAATTCTCCGCTTTTACGAGAAGAAAGCGCTAAGCCATTGATGGTAGGTAAATAAGATTGTCGTTATACAAAATTTTGCTTATTTCAATACAATTGTTTCACTTATCAAAGTTTTAGAACTACCTATCTTATAGTATCCGAAATGTTAATAGACAAGAAAGTTTGGATACTTGTCGACTTGCGAAATTAATTGTTTCGGATTGGTGGTTTCTCGGCTATAATTCTAATTCAATGTTTCTTTGACTTTGTGAGATGGAAGTGACTAGTTAATTGCTGTATTGTAAACATTTTGTTTCCGATGTTTAGCGCGTCCGGGTTGTATTTGAACGGGCTTTTATAATAATGATTTGAGGTAGAAAATCTAGGAATTGGTGAAAGATGTTTTAATGAAGCAGTCAACAAGTCACGAGTCTGACTTATAGTTCAAGAGGGCCGACCACCACATCGAATCAACGTCCGCAACATAATCGACGGAAAGTGTAACATAAACTTCTGAGCTTGTTCGTGTATATAATAATTAGAAATCAAGTCTGACCTCTTTCAAACATTAATTGAGATTTTTTATAAACCTTTAGTTTCATTATTATGAGAACTCTTCGCGGTGAAGAACAATAGGAAGTTAGTGAGAAACGTTCTCTTATTTCACACAATCCCAGGCTTTAAAAATAAAACAAAACAAGTTATATTTAAAAAAACAATCGTATTTAAATACCTAAGTATATCATATGAATACAAAACATAAAACAAAAATTTCCAGGGAATCTACTGCAAGTTTTTATAAAACCGACTCTCTACATCGACATCCGCTTTTTATACTCAATCAACAAAAAAAGGCTACAAGACCAAAAAATTAAAAGTTAAACAGAGATAAAATAAACCGTATGATAATAAAAAGGCATTCGAAAAGGAAGTGACCATCCCCAAGAGCGTCATTCAAGCACACCTACGATAAAAGCCTACAAAAGGCTCTCTCGCAACACAATCATCCCAAACGCAGCCCAAAGATACAAGAATACACTACTTTATTTTCTCCATTTTACTTGCCACCAATTGCTTTGCACGGTAGATTATTTTATTTTTATGTACACACAATTATGTTGAGAACTTGATAATATAGCGTTTTACTAATTGATCCACATATATTTTATAAATGTTGTAGAATCAATGGTTATTTGTAGAAAGCTTACTTCAAAGTGTGATTAATTGTAAATTAAAAGTATATAAAAATTATATAAATTTAGTAACTACGCTCAGGGTTTTCTTTTGATATTAAATCCCATTCTTCCTAATCAACGTACAAAACCCGCGGCATAGTAACACAACCTAATACGTTGAGTAATAAAAAAACGAAACTTAGCCTGTTAACCTTAAGTGATTTTATGTGTAGATCTTAGCCAAAATTAAGAAGATAATATCTCGGATCGGATGGAAGCTGGCGCCTTGACTCAGAGACACAGATTAAATTATAACACCTCTCCTGGTTTGTGTTTAGAGTGTAAGCTCATAATAGTAAAGTATATTTGATAGTGTGTAACGTAATCTAATGTAATTTTTAGTACTCTTAGGTAGGATTAGTCATTCGTATAGATTTTAGTTTTTACACAATAAACTCATTCATAAGTTTCGTCATCCACGCGAACGGAGTCGCGGGCTAGTGCATAATATAGTTTCGATGCCGATTTTCTGGCCTAAACTAATTTACGTGTTTTTCATCGATATTCAGTCTGAATCAGTCAATCGACAAATCATTTCATACTTGTTTTTGTATAGAAAATAAAATATTAAGTAACTGCTTTCTTCTTAAAATAACAATTTAAATCAATTTGTGTATTAAATAACAACTAGTTCAAACCAAATATCAACATCAAAAAATATAAAGTACCTAAGCTTAAAACATCAAATATTTTCTGACAACATAATCCGACCTATTTATGTAAATACGAATTTCGATGTTATACAATATTTTGCCTTAAAAATCTTGATTCGAAATTCTCACCTCCATTGAACCCGTTCAGAGTTTAGTTCTAATAAAAACTGAATCGAACGGAAATGAAATAACGTTAACCGGTTTTTCTCCGGTGGGTTGGAAGGTGCGCTTAACTTTTTTTCCTTTTTTGTCGACATGACACTGGCTCTCCATAGAAAATGTTTTAAGTCGATTTCGTTCTTGAATCGACTTCGAATGGGACATAATATTGTTTCCTTCTAAATCTTTTGTTCAAAAAGTGACACACCTTACGATATTATGAATGAATAAGTTAACTCTAACCGGTTTGTCCGGATACGATGGCTATAAAATGTAACCTTGTCTGCACGAAGGAAATAACCCATCTGTTTGCAAAATTCAACTAAATTGCGAATTCAAAAGTAGCTGGTAAAATATAATAGTACCTACTGTTACATGAAATAGTAGTCGACACAAAACCTTCGAGGCTTTTTAATCAACTGGGTAATTGTTGTTATTATTTATTAATCTATTAATGTGTATAAAAGATTCTGAATACCTAAGATACCGAGAAGTGACATATTTGTACACTTAGAGCCCATTAGTATGGTCATGGTAACTCTCTATCGCAGGTTTACCACGAACACATCGCCCACGCCATCCTGTCTAGCCTGTGGTACTTTATCAGACATTCACCATTATCTATTACCGGTTTAGCGTAGGAATAAAGTGAAATAGCTGACACAGCTAGGGGCAATCAGCTAAGCATTGTCATCCTTCAGACTGGCAATAACAACATAATACTATCATCAATCGGTTTGGCCGGCGTGGCACTGCGTGGCGGCGCGACTCTACTCGCTGATTCCGGCAATATTCTCTCGCGGTATAATGAAGCTCATGTTCAGCATTTGACGTTTGCGAACTGATATGAATATAAATGGGGCTTGCCGCCACTGCCACTGCCACAGTGACACCTAATAGACACTTTCATAGGGGGCGGCGACATATCATTGATTCATAGTGTTAGTGTTAGAGTTAATAAGGTGGAACCAATTCAAACAAAAAATACATTTATCAATCGCCAGGTTTATTTTTTCCCATTTTACTGCTAAAACTCTTATTTTTGTTCAACATAAAATTTACACATTCATTATCGTACATTGATTAACATTCATCTTGAATTACAATAATAATAGTAATATAATATTTAATTATATTACTTCAGGGGGAGTTCAATATCTTTGGATAGGTTGTGTATATCTTACACAGTATATGTAGTTATTTATATTCATTTAACATCTTACTTGAGTTTCAACAATCAAGATATATTTATATTCAGTATTTAAATTATTTGGCGATCTAGACGATACCATTCCATATCACGTAATAATTTACACTTACATTCTTCAACTAATCAGTCGTGGACCCTTCACATGTGGATCCAATGTAACTTTCCATTAATTAATTATCTAAATAAATTATATGATACAAAAAATATTACACTAACAACCTGTTTAAGTATAAATTACACATACCTTACGTATTAGATGATATCTAGCTTAGGATACAAATTTACAATTCTGACATGTCATCTAGATATGCAAACAATGCGTTCTTCTCAGACTAAACATCAGTAGCACAGCCATCCTGAAAGTGATCGTCGGCCGAGGGCCGCGTGATGGTGAGCACCCGCTTAAGCGCGGCCACGGGCGGGAGCACCGGCGGCGCCCGCTGCCACACGCGCAGCGTGCGAGCTCCGCCCACCGGCAGCCCGTAGTCGGGCGGGTAGGGCGCGTCGCCCGCAGGCGTGGGGCCCGACGCCGTCACCGCGTGCGACCGGGGGAACGTGCGGCTCATGTAGCCCAGCTCTTCCTGAGATCCGTCGACGCTGCAGTTCTCTATTATCGGCGTTCGGTCGTTGTAGTACGTTGGAATTGCAGTACTAACTGCGCGAGCCAAATTACTGGCTTGCGTCATTTTCATTTGATCCCAAAGACCAGATGGATATAAGGATTCTGATGTCTCCCGTGCATACTCGCCACTGCCTGGTCGTGCAGCGCTATCCGGCCTCGTATCATTTATAAGGTCAGGATCTATAGTGCCTGAAACTGTAGGTGACACTACAACTGGCCCGCCAGCTGTCACGACGCTTCCTCTTCCTTCATAATGATTCGTAGTATATGGTATATCGTTAGACCTCGGTGGTTTAAGAATTGGATTGCATTTAGGGTCATTGTAATTGGGTGAATCTTGTCTATTAGCCAAAACAGCGACATGAGGTCGATCTGTCGTTGTAGGGTGTACTTCGTTACCAGATACGACTCTATCTATGGTATTTGGTGTCTTGCTCTCACAAGCTGGTGTTGGTCGAAACCGTACAAATGTAATCAGCAGAGCTAAAGAAATTACGACTACAACCAAGAATAAGGCTGCTCCTAGACTCGCAATCTGGGCGCTTCCTAAAGAGGCCATTCCTACTGCAAGTTGTGTCACGTGCACCGTGAAATTGGCTTCAGCATTCCCGCCTTTATTTTCAGCGACACAGTAAAATTCACTTGAATCGGATTCCTGTGTGTTAGTTAGTATTAATGAAGACTTCTTTTTCATATCCCCTTCTTCGAATATGTAAATTTTTTGATGAGAATTGAAATGAGATCCATTCTGAAGCAATCTCCCGTTCCAGTACCAGTTAATAGTTGCACTTGGTATTGCCTCAGTTCGACAAGTGATGGTAGCATTTGCACCCACAGCTGCTTCGACATGCCGGCTGGCTGGTAATATCTCTGGCTTACATGCAAACTCTTCAATTGGCAACTCCGAAAATGGTCGATTAGCAAGACGTGTCGGCGCGTAACAGCTTGGAGTGGAAAGCAATTTATGTTTTGCCAACCACAGCTTGAGATCTCGCAGCCGGCAGTCACAAGTCCAAGGGTTGTCGGACAAGTCGATAGCTCGTAGTTTATCAATTTTTTCCAATGCGCTTAGTGGTATATCGCGTAACTTATTAAGGTTTAGCTTTAAAGATTCTAGCGAGCGCAAAGTTCTAAACGCGTCAGGAGCTATTTCTCTAATTTCACATTTAGACAAATCCAGTTTGACAACGCTGCCAAGGTTGTGGAGAGCGTCAGAATGTACTTTCAATATGGGATTTTGAGATATCATAAGATCCCTAAGGAACGGAACATCCTTAAAGCTATCTGCAGGGATCTCTGTAATTAAATTTTGTGATAGATCTAATTCCACTAAGTTTGTTAAGCCTTTAAAAGCTCTATCATGTATTTGGCCAATATTACAATTGCGTAAATAAACTCTTTGTAGGTTGAGCAGCCCTGTTTTGGCAAAAGCTTCTTGTGGAAGTATTTGAAGGTTGTTGCCGGAAAGATCCAGTACTTGCGTGGCAGGGTCTACTGGCTCGGGCACTGTGATAAGAGCTCTGTCCATACACTCAACAGTCTGCTTGCCTCCTTTCCACTTACACGCACACACCGCAGGGCACGAACCTGGGGGTGCGAAACCGGCTAAAATTGTTTCCCACACCATCACGCTCATTGTCACTATAAACCACCTCATTTTGTTTTTAAATCCAATTTTTTTTAGTCACTGTAACATTTCATTCACTAAACTCCACTCGATAAACTTGCATCAAAATAAACATACAGTTAATAATTATAATAACGCTAATGATGAGTCGCGTTTGTACGTCGGTATCGTATCACATCACTACTCGAGAAAGTTGGCGAACGGTACATGACGGCACGGTATGCTCGCGCGACGACTCTATATCAACTGAGAGGGAGGGATCGTCTGATCGTCTCGGTAAAAGAGCCCCACGCATGCGCGTTGAAGGCGCCCCGCGCCCCTCTCTGCGGCTCCCGACGACCACTGAGTTGAGTAGTTCTACTCGACGCGAACTGTTCAAAGTATTCCAAAAGTGTAATTTTCTACCTGGCTGTGACCGCGGCCGATCATCCCACTCGCTGGCTCGTCACGTTCATTCATAAATACCTGAGTCACTAGCGGCAGCGGGGCGCTAGTCTCCTTGTCGGTACCGGCCCGAGCTGCAACAAACAATACCGGGCCCGCTCAACTGCGCCACGCAAACCGCTCCTATTGTTATACAATACGCATCGTTTTTGTTAAGACCACGTCGGGTAGGGCATCAGGTAGACGACTATTGTAAATAGCTGTTTGTAGGGATAGCAGGTATGCAACAATATAACACAGGATGTGTCGTACAATGAACGGGACAGTTTCATTCACTAATTCGTTGAACGAGCTTAAGTCTCGTTTCACTAATTTTGTGGCGATTTTACCACAAAAAAACTTTTTACATCTCACGTTTTATAACGTATATAGTATACCTATAAAGTACCTACAGTACATTTTATAAATGTAAAATAAAGTAACTCTACACTATTTACCCTTTTTAAATACACTATAGGAAGTAGATTACATATGTTTTAAAAATAATTAGGGATATTTCATAGTAAGTTGTTCTAATAGCATACAGACAGATAATCGTCTTAACTTGCCACGAAACGAATCTATTACATCTTCCTGCAAAGAGACCTCAATAGCTCTATATTCCAGTTTTTTATTTAATCCATACGTGTAATAAAACATCGACAGTACCTACTTTGCCGGTTTACCTACACATAAATATCAATATAGGTAGATCACTATAGACCAACCAAATCTTAAATTGGACCGTAAAAGTGCAATCCTTTGCTGTCCCTTGATATTTACCTGCATATTGATATTAGTAAACACGGCACACAATACGCACAACTCTTGGCGGTTATTATAAAAAAGGCTCGTTAATTTATTTTACCTGTTATACCTTATGCTGCTACCGAAAAGGTCTACGGTATCGATACTTTTTGTGCATTGGCTCCTCATTCACAAACATTGTTTAGAAAATTAATTATAGACTGATGAATGAATATTCTTGAAAATTACGAGTCAAGATAATAACAAGCAGAAATGTTTACGATTGGAAATAAAATCATGCCTCTCATGTTTCTGATCTGATGAGAATGGGCTAAATAAGTATGGCGCAATCTAAGCTTGTGATAATTCCTTGCTTGCTCTTCTGAGTTTCAAATTGCTATTTCTAGGTTTGTGTACATCAAAAAGAAAAAAGTAATGCTAGTAGGAAATCTTTTTCGTCCCTGTATCTGTCATTTAGTCAGCTAAAAATGAGTTAGAAAGTTGTAGCCAATAATTACATACCAAACTCTCGGTATGCGAGTACGACTCTCACTTGGTCTTGTTCTACATAATTTGTCCAACAAATTCTATCTATCCAAACATATTAAGTATTATTTGATTGGTACAAAAATAACAATACTCTATTATATAGGTACAACACCAGTTATTAAAGATGCTATCAAACTGGACCTAAACTCATATCTCTCTATTTTTACAATCGATAGGCGAGCGATTAAACGAACCGCAGCGCAAGTATTCATTTAGTACGGCTCGCTAGCATTCCCTATGAATACAGCTGCTAATAGCTCAGAGCAACTGTTCAAATGTTGGGTAGGTATGCACGACAAAGGATCAAAGGAAGCTAATAAAATGAAATTAGGAGGTGGCACGCGGCTGGCACGCTCCGCCATGTGCGCCGGCGTCAGCGGCGTCACCAGCGGCGCCGCGGCTGCAGTCAGCTGTGCGCCACCTGCCACCTGGCGCACGTCACGGACTGCGCGTGCCCCAGGCGCACATGCCAACCTCCCCTACTAAGGCTTCTCGCAGCTTTTTAATAAAATTAACAACGCCACTTAAGATGTAATAGGCCTTCAATATCTACTCATACAATGTAATATAGCTCTCCTTAATTAACATCGAAGTCGTTTCGACGATGTAGTGACAAGAATTATGAACGTATCCATTATTTCCTAAAAGGTTCCGTTACATTTTGTGACTTAAATAGATTAAACTTGCACTAAGGTGTGGCATTAATTTACTGCCAGTGCTATCATTAAAAAACTACATTAAATGTTTAAACGAGTTTACCATATAAGTACAAGTAGCGCTTATCGCTCTTAATGATTCGTTTTAATGTATATCCATATCATCCGGTTCATTATCCGGTCCTGTGTGACATGTTATATGAACGATGAATGGAGATAAAACTAAAACATTGTTGTTAACATTCTAACCTTACAAAAGTTAAACAAAAGACGATAGTATGTAGTAAAAATAGAAACTGTATGATATACGGTACGGTAGGTCGTTATAAAAACTTTTACAATATAAAAGTTTACAAATTAAGGTACATGTGTATTATGGGTAGATATCAAATATTTGTTATCTTTGAAATGCCAATGCTAATAATACCCACTATTTAATTTTATATTGGCAAATGATACGCTTTTATAAAGCTTCTATTATTATTATAGTTGTACATATTTCAAACGATTTAATAAATATCATTTTGCAGCGTAAATCAATGTGCTAATGTTCACAACACTATGATAGTTCCTCCAATCAATGCAGGCCTCGATAACAATACATCGACCGACTGAAAAATATAACATATGGCCATTCATCTTGAACTGTAACATAAACAATCTCCGAATGCATGTCAAACAATCTCAACGGAAGAATGAATGAATCAGAAAATCATAATAAAGGGTCCGTTAACACTATAAACAAAAAATATAGAATGATCCCATATTGAATGTATATTTTAAAAGCAATATTCTTCCTGAATTACAGCTGTTACGTAGCTCGTGTCTCAAAAAACATACGCAGAAAAACGTTGAAGTAACAGAAAACACTTGGAACAATAATTTTACATTCAACAGTCGGCTGATCTCAAAACATCTTCGAAAGTTATTAATTTATTATGATAACATCTGCATGTACAGAAAGTAAACGGAAGCTGGGAATTATGTTAACGATAATTTCTCTTATTAATCACCCTTCCTAACGTAACTGCCAACAAACAGTTGCACAGTCCTGTTTGGGTTACTGCTATTAAAGTATTTTCTTGATAAAAGTAGGTCACCAGCCAAGATTCATTGTAAAAGTTTCCCAAACACATCAGTTTGGGCTTGGGCTTAGAGCGGTTTTCTACGATTTTTACATATTTTATGAAAGCTATTTAATAACAGATTTACCAACACCTGTAGTGGCGTGGTAAAACGCCGTAGTGAATACAAATTGAGCTATCCAGATTTTTCTTGGGAACTCATTTTGTTTTTTATTTCAGTATACCGAAGCAATTTTTACAGCCGTCAACAGATGCGTATATTTCTTACAATATAAAAACGTTGAAGTTAAAGCGGATATATTATATTATTAATACATTATTAAATAATTTTTTTCATAGAATTCCGTGAATCGACTTACAATGCAAGAGGATGAGCTATAAATCCAAGAAATTAACAAAAGTACAACGAACTCAAACAATAAGGTTCAACAAAGGACAGAAATATAATATATGAATCTACAGAATTATCCAATAGAAATTATTAAAAAACAAATATAGTTCCTCTGTATACCTAGGTACTGCTATATAAGTTTAGTAATAAGCGTTTAGTTTATTTTGCTGTTATTTTGATATCACAAACACGCTCCCCAATTTTATGTATTTATATTGATGTATATGAAGGCGCCGCTCAATGAAGGTCGAATTAGAGTGACAACAGTCACTCTGACGGAGCGTCGGGTGGCTGGCAGCACGGCGGAAGATGGACGTCACTTGAAAAGAAAGGACGGTCCCATGCCGGTCCGCGAACCACATTTACGACGAATCGTCTAAATTCGATGCCATTGATAGTTTTGATTAGACCCTTATTGCAAAGTGTTTTAATGATCGATTAAAAGTGTACTATGGATTTCTTTTGATGTTTCTTTAATAAAGATCTTCTCGAAACCTCGACCACGTCCACGATGAATATTACCGATGTCGGCTGTCCTGAGCCGATATATAAATAAAAGTGATATCTGAGAGTTAAAAGGAAAGTATATCAAACAGTCATAAGCTCAGTATATCAAACAGATACACCCACTTGCAATTGTTGGTTCATTGCTCCAGACAGTCCTTATGATTCGGGAATATAGTTTTTTGTGACGAAATTAGGTTACAATACCTATATTTGCTTGTATTACCGAGAATAAAGGTTCACAATTCATTATTTAAAGGAAGATCCCTAAGCAAGACAATATATTTCTATGAAAGAAAATTAATTAAGCAAAAACAAAAGCGAACGAGCTTAGTTTTAGTACAGCGGACTCTATTTTTATACTAGCTGTTTATTTAAAACTGACTTCAGAAAGCAAGTCTTTAAGCCGACAATTCTACCTAGAATTCACTGTCTTGATGGCCAAGCGGTAAAATAACTGGATTCGTGTGCACAAAGTTGCAAGTTCGGACCCCAGTTAGTATCAATGTGAGTATTTCGAAGCTATATGTAATTTTGTAATTATCTAAAGACTTCAAAAATTCTTGAAGAAAACTCAAATACAAATCTTGAATCCAAATCCAATCTATAATAGCCAACCAGCAAATGAGCAAGGCAAAAAGCGTATTGATCAATGCTCGTTACTTATTTCCAGGAGTGATATAATTACAGACTGAAATTATAGACTCATCAAACACAACTAATATAACAAGCCGTAGTAAACTATTTAATCCAATACAAAATAATATTGTCATAAAAGTTCGCTCTTATTCGCTGAGGACAAAATTTATCCTTAATAAATAACAATCGGATTGGAGCTCACCATGGGACTTAAAACCGGTATCAGCGAAAACAAAATGAACACTCAATAGTACATCTGTGTCTACCCCTATGGGAAATAAACACGTATGGTATATGCTAAGTTTAAAATGCGTATTCCCCTTACCGTATTTAATCGAAGACAACAGGGTATCGGGTCCTATAAAATCCGCTCGCTTTTGTTTTATCGTAATTCCTTTATTTTATAGAAAGGTGCTTGCGAAAATGAGATACAAATTATTTATTGAAACAACGTTTGAATATATTTTTAATGTGTAAATATATTACAACTTTTTCTAAAACTTTAAGGCAGCTGAACCTCAGTGTTATTGGACATATAATTGTGTTTATTTTTCCATTACATTTTTTTCCTAAAATAACTGAATTCAGGACATGAAAATAAAGAAACGTAAACAAGCTGATAGAATTGGTTTATACAAAAGATTACAATCAAGCTTTAGGGTTTAGTTAAATGTATTGTTTCTAAAGTAACAATCCTGCCGTTCCTATTCGTAGCAACTCTCCCCATTAGGGCATGTGTGCTTGTTCAACCAGTGATTTACTACGGCGCACGGTGGGTCGGACTTCAACTAAGGATTTTAACTTCAAGTTCGGGAGACGACGATTTAACTGCCGATATTTGGTGACTTTGGTACTCGTACTTGGCTTGGAAGGTACTCACTTTGAATTGCTAAATGGCTTCAGCTCGGATAGCTCTCAAATACTTAGAAATCAAAGGAGAAAGAGCAAGCAAGGACTGTCTTTAACTACAGTCTAAAGTAATTAATTTTATTCTCAGATGTCACGACATACTTAATTGTCTAGCGTTCTAGAAAAACTCTCATAAAATACTGGTTTTGTCGGATATTAAGGTGTGTAGTCGCTCATGCAAAATTAAAGTAATGTAGCAGAATCGCTTTAGTACCTAATTAAAAGTAACTGTAAAATAAAAAAATTATAATTAAAAAAATTAAAAAACACGCCTGCCATGTCAAAAAAATTAAAAACAAGTCAAATATTTGCAGTCGGGGTCGGTTACTTGGAACTATTCATTACAGGTCCCCCGACTGCAAATATTTGACTTGTTTTTAATTTTTTTGACATGGCAGGCGTGTTTTTTAATTTTTTTAATTATAATTTTTTTATTTAATACCTTTTAGTGAACAACAAAAAAACATGACACAACACAAAAAAAAATATCGTTCGGAACCCTTTGCAGGCGATTTCGACTCACACTTGACCATTTTTTAATGTCCACATAGCCTATGTCACTCGGGATAACTCAAAGCTTCTAATAATACCACAAACATTGAAATCGGTCAAGCCTTTTAGAAGTTATGGTGGAATAAAGAAACTCACAAACATACATACATACATACATACATACATACATGAACCCTGAAAACATAACACTCCTTTTTGGGCAGTCGTGTAATAAGCACTAGCGTTAAACTAGCTTAATTATAAACAGCGTTATAATTGACATCTAATTTAAAAATATGCTATTTCTATTGGTTTGCAATCGTTAACACACCAAAGTTATTAGACCAGTATACCGAAGAAACGAAAATTCTAGCTTTATAAATTTTAATGGAATCGTTATTTCAAGTACATTTTCTTAGAGCCATTCGGAACTTGAAGAAAATCCAATTAAAAAGGCAATTATAAGTGTTCTGTCATAAGTGATATGAAATAGTTATTGTGCATCTCTGCGAGACATTCCTACTTTGTTATACTTAGTTTATACTTATTTAGCCGTTATTTTTCTGACCTAAAAAAACTTCGTTTCAATTTCCACTTTTAAATTAGGCACTTCTCTTGTATGAGTAATTCTCTGACATAAAAGAGTATACGTGAGTTTTTACGAGAAAAAGCAATTATTTATTTATTCTTATGATTTGAATTCCCATATCTGCAATTAAAATATAAATTAATAACAATAGGCTCTTGTTAACATTCCTTACGTACTCAAATTTAAGTAAAGAATAATTTATAAACGAAATACCTATGTACGAAGCAATGTCTACATATTTCAAATTAAAAACGCGTTAATTAAAAATAATTTAAACCTTAACTGGTTTTAAATTATCTTTTTACCCGTCTACCTAAATACCTAATTGTATTTAAGTGTCGCTTGTTCATCTGTACGTTTACGAAAACCGAAACTTCTTAATGAAGACAACATTAGTAATAACAGTTTAAACGAGCGTCCCAATTTAATGATTATGAGCTAGTTCCGGTGGTCAATGGCCGCCGAAACACTGTATTCGTGCGAATACTATCCTAACATTTTTATCTCTTGAAGGATAAAACACTTAAAACTATGATGGTTGTTACTAACACAAAATAATTACTAAGAGTCGCGGACATGACTCATTTGGAGAGCCCACAAAACCATATTTGTCGTTCATTCTTTAAATTATGAAGCGCGTTCTCATGACCATTCAATTTAGAATCAAACAAATGTCAGATAGTATATGTGGGTACAGACATAAAATAATAGATAATTGTTTATACTATAGCGCAGGAAACAGGCATTTGCTTTAGAATAGTTAGAGGACTTATTTTTATAAGTTACTAGCTGTGCCCCGCGGTTTCACCAGCGTGAATGATAATTCATAAACTATCTTTATAAATTATAGCCTATGTGTTATTCTGATGTATAAGCTACATTTTTGTAAAGTTTCATTAAAATCCATTCAGTAGTTTTTGCGTGAAAGAGTAACAAACATCCATACATCCAAACAAACTTTCGCATTTATAATATTAGTAAGGATAATAAGTAAGGATTATTTAACTTGTAATTTAAGTATGTTTATATTTGTTGAGCTCATATCTTGCAAGCAAAATTGGACTACTTGATTGAAATGAAATTATACACACCTATAAAAAATCGGGGACTATTTGTATAGTCGTTATTTTAAGGTGATCTAATGATAGAGCTAGAAGATTCTGATGGCCATAGGAACTCTGTAACAAAACAGTTTATTGGTCAGCGAAAGTTTGAGTTTGGTCAATGACACGAAAAGAAGAAGAAGAATAAAACAGTTCCCATCGTGTTTGATTTCGATGGATAATAATTTCATGCAGATGACTATACGTCTACTGTTGTGAGAAATATTAACATGTAATCACGTCTTATTGATTAATTAGGATATTAATGCCGATGATTATTGTAACTAATTAGTTAGTCTTAACTATCAAAGCTTAGTTTAGTTAGACAAAGGTTTAGGTTAGCAGTCAAAGGGTAAAGATCCAAATAATGACTAGTCACATATTTAATACAGATACATAGATTTTACCACCATTTTTAAGAAAAATAAGCATATTACAATAATTTATAATAGCATTTTTCGTCTAAGTGAGTGTGTTGTAAGACCCAATGTTAAAGATTTCTGAAATCCAACGTGGCTGCAAAAAAGGAAACGTGTGAGGCAACCTGTCCCTACAAGTAAAATCAAATAATTGTTAATGGCAACTTTCTTTTTAAAGTAAAGTTAATTCAATTTATTCGATGAATGGTTTATTCATCGAATCGTTACATTATCGTATCAAACGCTTAGCCTAAATAATTACATAATTTTCCACGAATCCATGTTACATTGACTCGTACTCGGCTACCCACGTACTTTTAATACAGATTTGTCAGCGATCTTTGTACAATGTGGTATTACTTGTGATAGCATTTGTGTCCTAAAGGGTATGGTTCTAGCCAGGTACTGAAAATTGTACATTGAAAGCTGGAAATAATGGAATTTCGATAGGTTACTGGTAAATTAAGAATGTTTTATGTTAAAATGAATGTTTATAATAAGCTAAGCTAAGTTTACCTAAAAGAGCGATCTTATCTTACTTTTATAGTAATCACAGCCACCGTCATGAAGACGCACTAGGTACCTATCGTCCTGATTCTAATCCAGTACAATTTATTGTATCATGATAAAAATTTTAGTACCGTAGGTAGGTACATATACATAAATACATAATAAATCAAAGGGACGCCCTTTGATATTAGTTTTGTCGTTGATGACAAGAAAGCTCTACAACTGTTCCAATGGGATATTTTATTTCAGTAATGACGTAACGGAATTCATTTCATTGTTTTTAACGACACGGACGCAAACAAATAACGCTAGATAGACCATCCCGAGCCCGTTAAGCCTCAATAACTGCCGTTCGACGAACAACATTCTAAATTTCAACATCAGCGCATGCTGAGGATAATCTGAATAAGAAGGCAATTTTAGAGCACCCTATTTCAGATCTGGGGGCAACTGGCACGATAACGTCGGTAATGGCGGCACTCGGTAAATTAAAAAGCATGGTCTAACTTTGGCCTCGCCTGTCGAGGAGTCGTGCCGGATATTTGCATTTTACCCTTCAAGACTCGCTATTATATATAGACGGACGGATTAGTGACAATAGTGGCCGCATAACGTTATACGATGCGGAAACCGCTAAGTGTTTGTTAAGATATGCTCGCTGAACTATGCAAATGAGTGTGTGTAAATTACTTTATGTCCCATCTGGGACGCGGGACAGGTTGCGTGCAAATGCGTGTATCAACATAATCTCGAATACATTTCACGTCTGTTATGTTGCGAAAATTAAGAAACAAACCCCTCATATAGAATTGGAAGGAGCGAATGACCGCTAGAAAGAATGGAACGAGACATTTGCCCAACAGTGGGACAACGCATCTAAATATTATAACATCATGTGTCCCTATTTTTAAGGTTATTATGATTATAAGAATTGGAGAGGCCTCTGTCCAGCAGTGGACTGCTATTGGCTGATGATGATGATTATATCCACTATTTTAGATTAAATTTCTCTTGAGAATCCTAAACCAGATAACACCTTACCTACATGTACCTGAACCACCTAGAAACTTTCAGTCGGACCTTTTGCAGGGTTTGTGCGTGCGTAACACAATCTCGGAGGTATTTTTAATTTGTAGCTCTGTGTGCCGACTATATTACCGTTACGTAACAACATCAACGTGACGGTGACGCCTCCCTGTCAATATTTATTTAGGGACATCAGTTCTCTTGACTTTATTTTAGTCTGTTTGGAAAATGATTTGACGGCCGCGCTTACCTTACGTAATGAACAAAAATAACAATTGACCTTTTTTATCATTACATCAGCCCGTAAACGTCAACTGCTAAACATGGCCCTCCCCAATAGGCCGCTTTATATTTGTCTTTTGATACAATTGTATAGCGAGAGTATACGACATAGCTACTGTGAAATAAAATGTTATTACGCAGCTACCTGCCAAAGCACCGCATATAATAAGGTGTTCTATATTTTTCTTAATGGAGTACCCGTTGGCTTTTTGCTCAACTCATAAGGTGTGAAAGGAATAAACAAAGAAAAAGAAAAGCAATATGCGTAAAAAGACACAAAGTCTAAGTCGAAAATATTTATATTTTACGCCGCCATAAAACAGTCAGAAACAGTCACGACCTATTAAACTCTTTATTCCAATATTCAATACTGTTACGCTTCGGAATCATTATTAACTCCCAAGCGATTCCTTAGTGTAAATAAAAGAGAGTTTATTACTCTATGCTATTAAAGGCGAAGCTTTATGAGTGCGCTTGTCGGTTCATGGTAGGTTCTACTCCTGCCATAATACCAACAACAGGCTCTTTTAACCTTGACGTATTTTTACCACTCATTGTATTTACATGTACTCTTTTGTGATATAGCCACACAGTTTTAATACTCAACGTACGAATGCGAGCACAACTTAGGGATAAAGTGCCAACTTTACGTTTGAAAACGAAATAAAAATATTTATTTCTTTTCATTTTGCTTGACATTATCTCAAGTCGAGAAAGACAGGATGAAGATAAGTTTATCGTTGGGACATTATTATTTTATTTTATGATACATGGACACTTTGGAAAATCCTTTTGGAGACAACTGTGTTTTGAGACAGGTGCCCTCAAAGATGTAGGTATGTAGGTTGCTGTAGATACCTACCTACCTACACTATCAAGTTTCCCATGTGAACATTTCACAATGTGTTGTCATTGCGTTTACTAAAATGAACAAACTTCCAGATCCGGAACAAATATCTGTTGGTCAACCAATATTTGTGCCGAGTGGGATTCTAAGTACGTCACACACGCCGTCAATAACAAAAGTATGTTGGCTGGTGACGCTGACACACTTATATTCTATGTAACATATTTATTACATTACCTATGAAGTACGAGGAAACCTTAAATAATTTCATAACAAAACATTAAACTTGTTTAGAAGTTTCAAAACCGTCCACTGTAACACAAATGTGCATCAATCATGGCTGTTTTCACTGTTAAATAAAATATATCTAGAGCTAAATTCTGTTCATAAAAAGACTTAGGGACAAAAGAGGCTCAGCAAAAATAAAAAATGCTCTCTGTTGAGTTGTTGCGATAATTGAACGAGATGCCTGTCTGTGACAGATTTGACAACCGTTTTACGCCTTATTTTTATTTCCCTTTTTCCCGTTTTCGATTCCAATGACGGTTGAAATAACTCCTTGTTTTAATTTCACTCGAGCGTTTCGACCGAATATCCGTTTTATCAGACCTTAGTCAGCGTTTACTACCACATAAATATAATATGGATAGGGAAAAGGTAAACAATGCGTTTCTCGGCAATCTTGGACCTTTGGGGAATCGTATAGTCTGTAACTTATACGAATCCTTGCCCACATATTGGCGTTTAAAATATGGTGTTATGAAAAGGGTGCTTCAGGAATAATGTTGCACGTACCACGAGAATATATGTTACATAGTTTTAGAGGAAACTTACTGGAACGATATCAGATATAAAAAAGTACCACAACCACGAAACGGCTATAGCTACATAATATAGGCTAGGCAATATACAAAGATATCATTTATTGTAGCTCACTCTATTACCTTCTGTATGGGCCGCCGTAGTTTGCCGAGCATTGTTATCAAGCACCCAGCTCCAATCTCTCACCCCAATTACCCAGCTCCTTTTGTACCCAATTCACCCATTCCTATCCCATTAACTTGGGTTATCCCCTCACCTTTTTCTATCTGATTATGCTAGAGTATTATGTACCTACATTTTATTTTTGCACTTACTGAATTCTAATTTAGTATCAATCTGGCCTGTAACATCTCTCTCAGTCTTAGTTGTATACTATTAATAAGTGCTTGAATAAATTCTTGAAATTTTTACACTTAGAGTTGCATAAAATGGAGAAGGTGTGGCTTGTTAATTGTTATGTAAGATGCCTTTGAAGTAACTTTAACGCCACTAGAAACAAGGTTTAATTAAAGTGATTCTGACCTCAAGAAGCACCACTTCAATTTGTAAGTTTTCAGAATGCAGAATGTCCAAGACGTCTATTTAATATTTACGTCAGTATAAAAAGCTTCACTCGACGCTTTGACTAAGTTATCACGTAAAGCCGAGTGTAAACAAAACAATATGATATATTTATGAAATGTTGAGGTGAAGGTGAGGCTCGATAGCGGCATTTCTATGCTTTGCCAGTCACCAAATACGTCACGACTGTTTGCCATTCTCATTGTGAACAAAAGCGGCGCGCACCGTCGCGCACCAGCCGGGACAAAACCAACATCCTTCACATCACGACACGTATTTATAATCCATATTCGCTTCCTGCTTTTTGTTCAATGTTATTCTAAGGAATTTAAAATTTGCAAGGGAATCGTTCTGACGGAGCAGGGGATAATTTAAAATTACCTGCTTGCTTTTGGAGGATTCTTCGTAATACAACACAATTATTCAATTTACATTGCTAACTAGGTGGTTTGTAAGTCGGTTGAATGTAATATTTACCTGTACCCAAGAGTTTAGTTATGGTTACTTTAGGTAATTATCTAGCCTATACCTGCCGTGCTATTCTGTAACATTATTTTCATGTCTCGACAGCGGAATCCGCGGTGAGATGTCAAATACGTATTCTCGAATTTGAATTCTAAATCAAGGCCAATTGGGTTCACTTTTGAAGTGAGCTTTATTGTCACTTCACTGTCACTTCACTTTCACCTGTCACCGAAATTATTAACAGAATAGACACACTGGTCTATGTGAAATAAAAACTAAAGCAAATATTATAATATCGTGGTGAACTAGCAGTCATATGACCAGATTTATATGCACGTGTAGGTTCCAATGTGATTGTTTCGAAGGACTTTCTTAATTATTCTAAGGCACCATTGACAATTAGTGAAGGAAGAAATTAACGTGAAGATAACTGTATTGGAAGTCTAGATTTATAATTCCATGTTACGAAGTGAATTTATGTACAGTACAATGTAGTAAAATTACTGTATTCGGCCCCATCTAAAACAAAAATTTGTTGATTACAAGCCCCACCAACACTGTTCTCGTATACAATGTACATATTTAACAAATACTTCACGCGTGGCTAGCGTCGGATAGTTCACAAATTTAACGTAAGTGAACTTCCAAGCGCTCGGCAACTGTCCCGAGCCGCGTCTCCGAACTCACCGCCGGCAAAACAATGTACCCGCCGCCGGGAAATGTGTAGCATTCCTTCTCTATAATGTAAATGCCTTTTTATACCAACTTATAAAAACTTCATAATATATGCCTGCACTGCTTGAATATACGAGCATGTAAGGCTCTCTACATTGTATACACGAAGCGACACAGAGGACTACACTCTTTTAAACATCTAATATCATTTATTGACCATTACTGATGCGGTTTATGCTTGTGCTATCAACCCATAATTTCGATTATCGTTATTAATTTAAATATTTGCATGTAAAATCAATTGTTCAATCAGATTAAAAAGCAATAGCATTCAGGAATTAGGATAAAACAGTGTAAAATCAACTTCGTGAACTCTTGTTTCAGCAATAAGTCAATCAAATTAAATCATAATTTGTATTCGTTACGAGTCAGCAAGTTTACACGAGCGGAGAGCGGAGAGGGTACTAGCTCTCTCGCAAATTGCCTTGCGGCACAAGTTTCCGAGCGTAAATGATACCTCTACAGTGCCTCTACATGATAGAGAAGTCTTCAGTCAGGTGCTTTCAGTGTTTAAAATGCAGTTACATTTCGATAGTTGCAGATTTAACTGGGGACTTACCTACAAATTGGCTTAGTCGGCGCTCTGACTCAGCGCTTTTACTCGTTATAATGACAAATTTTTATAACGAGCTCGCGTCTTTAAAGATTAAAAAATAAAATAACTGACCTTTAGGTATATGGATCTGACCTATAGAACGTGTGCATTCGCTAATAAGACAAATTATATCACATTTTTGATATAGTAAGTGCTTATTTTTGTTACATGAAAGATCGTTATGTTTCATAAAGTGTCTTGTTTTTAAGAAGTAAAATATTCTAAAAAGAGATCATTGAGTCGGTTCACGTTACTCTACAAACTCTAAAGACTTCACCGATAGGGACAATCTGTTTAGACATACAGCTCTATCTTAACTAAACAAGTACGTTTCCGCTATATCGCCAGTGAATGTAGTTTCTTATACGGTTTTAACACATCGTATTTACGAATACTATGAATAAATAAATAAATAAATAAATGCGCACAACATCACATACATTGTTCTGAACCCAAAGTAAGTTGCAAAAGCACTTGTGTATGGAATTCAGATACAACGAAGGTACCACAAACACCCAGACCCGAGACAATGTAGATGTGTGATTTTCTACATTGACCCGTCCGGGGATCGAACCCGGGACCTCAGAGCTAGCGACACCTTGAAACCGGTGCGTACGCCACTCGACCACGGAGGTCGTCAAACGTATGAGTCAGTGATATCGCCACAAAAGCTCGTTTGCATAACGATAAACCAAGGCGACAAAGGAACAAGGTTGAATCGACAGGTTAATACAAGTCTCGCTGTAAGGCTGTGTGGGTGACGTGGAGTGGCTCACACACGCGCAAGGGGGCGTGTAGACACAGGATATGTTGTTCACAATGGGGCCCCATACAACACGGTGAGACTCAATTGTGAACTCATTCGAAAGTGTACGACTGAGCTTAGCTTTACCAAATGTAGAGAGACCTTTCTGTCATATTTGCTTCTTCATGATTTGACTTTTTGGATGGAGATGCTAAACAATGATCGACCTACATAGGTATACCTTGTTATTTTAAAGCAAACCATTAATAAAGTTTCCTGTATCTTACAGAAGATATTGTATGCGAACTTATAAAACAGCAATAAAGAACGAATCCTTATCTGCAATTGTCAAAAATCTATCGTAAAAGGTTCATCTCGTCGGGAATAGAAAAAAAGTAAAACCCGACAAGATTCAATAGGATACAAATAAACGCTGTACCAATAATTGCAATTCAAGTTTATTTATACACAATTTCCAAGAACTAATATTATTATTTTATTTAGAAGTGTGTGGGTCAACGCTGAGTCAGTGAAAATAACGAGTGGGTGATTGACAACATGTGATGCAATAGTTTGACTTTTACGTTACTCTATGAGTTAACGCTGTTGCATTATGAACACAGCGTAGCTATATATAGGTACGTAAGTTTACACTATGACACATTTTAAGGCTTAAATAGTGTCTATGACTCAATAAATGTACCACGCTTTGCCATTCGAGTTCATACATGTTCAGTCTCCATGTTTACATTGAGTGTGTAATGTATTTCTTTATTTGTGTCCTATGTAAGCGTAACATTGTGACACATAATTGTTACTTACTCGCTACGAAAATATACAGATTAAAAAACAAAAGTTATTAATTTCCACATGTTAGTTAAGACATTTTAATTAAACAATCCTACCACCCCTAATCAAGACCATAGCTTTCAAGTCTTCTATACCAAGAATTAAAATACCTAATTAATTACAAGGTCAGAAGTTCCTAATTAATTTCGTTAAAATTACACCTTTTAAGTTGTTTTGAACAGGGCAGACCTAATTACTTTATTCTCATTTACACTTACAGTTAATTGGGCAACGGTAACGCAAGTCAGGTGACCACAAATGAATGAACTCGGCTAAAATTCCTTGTTTACATGTTTTGTTCAAGATCCAGACGAGGACGAGAGCGGGAAGGGGAGAGCGGTAACTCGCCCACCGATTAAAATTCCAATCTATTCTCACACTAGTACGATAGCATTTTTTACACTGGAATACCCGTATTTTTACTATTTTTTAAAGAATGTCTCCATTTAGCTATTGATTCAGAAAAGTCTATTGTTTTGCGTTAGAAAACATTGTCGCATAGGTAACTAAACTAAAAATCAATTGCCAACCTATTGGCACTTTAAAATAAAATCTAATTCCGAAATAATGATACAAATAAAGTAAGTGGACGGCTGACGGGTTACGGTACGGGGTACCTGTCGAATGAATATGCTAAATAAATAAACTACTTGTGTGAGCCCGGACCGTGAGATCATTCCATTGATAAATACTGGCCGCAGAGTCCGAGTTAAAAGGGAAATTGTGTTGGAATGTCTGTTGCGGTTAGGGCTGCTTGCTGCCCGCCCTCTATTCCCCCGCCACCGACTTGGGGACGGCATGCTTTTACGAAATGTTTTAAATACGAGCGCCAAGGGTTTCTTTCATAACAGTAATTATTATCTTAACCAAGCGTTATCAGGCTTATTGTGGCGGCCGCACTTCGAATTCAAGCCACGTGTCCTATCGAGCTATGTTCCGCAGTTTGACGGGCAACGTGCCGCGGGATAAAATTCTCAACCTAAACAATGTTAACCCGGGAAAAATGTTTCTTGTGACCCACATACCGTACAGTTACATATAGCCTGCCCTCATATTGTGTACTCCGTTTATCTAAGCTTCTGGGATATTACATGTGCTATGTGTGACCATGTGACACTTGACCATCTGAGGTGGATAAAGAAATATTTGAAAAGAACTGAACAAACATTTCACTGGTTGTAAAAATACGTCAATATCAACTATCAAATGAAATAAAGCTATGAAATAATTATACAAAACTCATCCAAATTGTTTCCATAATGTAGATTTATTTGACGGTTACCGTGACAACCCTAGTTGGCAGTGTGAATGTAACTCCCACTCCCAGGCGGGTTTCGTCGCCGCTACACTACCAGACACCTCCATAATACAGACTTACCAATGGACCCATTAGGTGACAATAAAGATTGAGGAATTGTTACTCTACATGAAACTCAAAACTGGTTCCAGTTACTCGGCCATTGCTTTGTGTGTGGCTTGTATTGTTATCAATACTAAAGGCTCAATAAGATGAAGGCTGATACGACAATAACTTTCTTTATAAGGCTATAAAGTAGCCATACAGATAACAATTTTATTAGTGGAGACACAATTCAAAATCATAAATATCATTATCATCCAAATATTAAATCATAATATTACTATCTCACTAAAGGTGGTTTCGAAAGAGGCAGTGTAAGCTCATTCAACAAAAACCTGTGTTTAGTTACCCAAGTCATATGCATGCGGCATTACAAATAAAAATCATGCATCCGGTATGACTTGTCGTCCCAGAGTAACGGAAATAACTTATCAGATACGCTGCCGGCTCGCTCAGTCTTGTCGGCTGCATTTATATTCACCGCCGCGGTTGCCTGCTGCAATAAAAAATCCTTAGGTACAGCGTACAGCTGATTCGGTCGACCATGCCAAAGACGTTGTACAAGCTATGAGGCTTTTTGTCGTCCGTGCAACATACAATGACGACCGACCCGGATTATTCTTTATGCTCGGAACAGGTAATATTGATAGTGTTGTGTTCGCACCCGGTGTAAAGCTGTCGATAGACCACTGCCTTCAATAACTCAATTCTCATTGTTATTTTATTTAGTGGAGTAGACATTAATATTATTTTCCGATATTATTTTGTTTGTCTACATTTTCGTTTAGATGGATTTAACATAAAATTAAAGATATGATGAGAAGAATAAATAAATGAAGTACGACGAAAGTTTATGAACATCACATTCCAAATTAACACATAGAAGATTTTTAAACAACAGCCTTTTCAACTTTATAAATTTATTTAAATAACAAGTTAATAATAATAGTTATCAGTAGATAGCGCTCATCAAGAAAATTGGACCTATATCGTGGGCGGTTTAATGTATCAATTACTCATGAACAGCACTGTTTATTTAAATTCACGCTTGTTTTCTGTAGTTGTAACTGTCAAGGTTACAAGAGTATTTATAACACATCCTACATACCTCTCTTGATCTCTATGGAAAACCACATTTCTCCTCCGTAGGGAAGGCAACGATAATTCCAGACTCTTCCCGGCTAAAGCCTCTGGAGGGCCGAGGACCAGGTAAAAACACTAAAATTGTGCAATTTTACAAGCTTTTTTTAACTTGCAATGTATTTATGTATTTGTTAAAATAAGTTAAAAACTTGCATACTTATATAGTCAGTGGCAATTATGTTACTTTGAAGCTGAGCTGATGATGGAGCCAGAAAGTGGCTACAGGAATTCGGTAAAGAAAGATATCCTATCATGTCTGAGCTTGTTTATCTCTCTGTACTAGTACTACAAGCCTAGCTGTTTTAAAAGCTTCTGTGTATTTGTTCTGGAACAGTTTGTTGATAAGATCAACATACTGTTTCAAGTCCAAACATGCACAAATATGTAATAAACGGTAGATAATGAATGTCTTCATGATCGTAAATACTTATTTTGATCCACATTTTATTTTTATAATAATGTGTGGTTCATTAGCTTCTCTGCAAGATCCACTAATAGGGTAAATATATCGATCACCATCATTATTATACCAAACACACATCAACATTTCGGCATAAACACCATCTAAAATGTTCATCATAATATTTATGTACGAAACCCAAGCTATAATTATACAAATGCGAATCAAGGAACTAAACATCCGAGATTCCAAGTAATCGACAAACATCGTTGAAATCCCTAGCGAGACAGCAATATCGCAGCGATGCTATGTGATTGGCGCGCGGCGTGGGCGGCTGCATAATGAACCGTCGAAGTTGGTGGGTGGGGCAGGGGTAGTCGGCTTGAGGACGCCGGAGGAGAGGAGGGGGGAGGGGAACGGCGGCGTGCCCGCGTCTCGTCCCGTTTGACGCTAGATTGGAATCCGCACAAGCCAGCGCCTTCTGCCATCAAATCCGTCAACATCTCTATCACGGATATCCGAACCCTGATCTCTAAGAAAGGCAACTTGAACAGTTAATACACGAAAAATGAATGCCTTTATTCCAAAGTCTCGCAGAGTTAATTTGGGTATCAGTTCCATTTCAATAAACTTGCAAAGGTCAGAAATTACGTGAATGGCAAACTTGGTACCTAGTTTTGCATAAAACTTTTATAAATAGTTCACAAAAATAAAATTCAAACTACCCAGGCTCACCTTCTGGGTGGCATGGATGCTGTTGGAGCATTTATTGGTAGCAAATAATATCATTAATCTTAAAAAGAAATATTAGAAAAATTAAGATGAAGTTCGATACCTCTTTTTTGACCCACACACAATTTCGTGAAAGTAGCAAGCATATAAATAATATTTTGGCATCGAATATAGTATAATAGCCAACTCGTCGCTACAAGAAATGTTTACGAGTGAAAAAACTTTTTAAAGAGAAAATCTCTGAAAAGCAGTAGTACGAATGACCAGTCAAAGCGTCCCGAAGCGAGCTACTTTTCCCCTCGATTGCGGCAGCCGCATCCGGTAGCCTTCCGGTAAAATTCCACACTCGCTTCGAATTTTCTTCGACTTACTTCTCTTTTTAATTCGTGGGTTGATTGCGAGGTTTAGTGATTCAACCTCTAAGCTCTCGTTTGTTATTTATTTTAGAACTATGTAGTGGCAAAAAAATAATAAAATAAAAGTTATACCAATATTTTTGTATAAATTAACAACATTCAGACGCTTATTCAAAAAAGTCTTATTTTTTTTAACTTAATTAACATAAAATTATTTGACCCGATATTAGTTTAATATCCAACCGCTACAAAAATAGTTGAACAATTTTAAAGGCGGAGAAGCACAACATAACTGTAAACCCACCACCATATACACCTACTACATTCTGGTTACCTACGTACCGTACCTGTTAGATAACTCTTTTAATTTGGTGGTCGAAAGAGGTTTGCCAACATTGCAGCTTGGGGAATCAAGCCAGTACATTAGGTATTCTGTAAACCTTCCCACCGAGAGACAGGCGCGAATTTAGTATACAAGTTGCCTTTACACGTTCACGTAGTTAATGCGTTTATGCGTTCTTATAGGGAGTCGACAGAAACATTGGCGAAATCGTTGTTTTTATGCGTAACACTAGTATAATAAAATGGTGTTTAATCATTTGGTAGGGTAAGGTAAGGTATTTAAAACTTTCTCAAAGTTAAGATACGTTTGATTTTCCAGGGTTTTAGGGTGATAATTAAAATGAATATTCATAGTATTAGAATAGTATAAATCAGTAGCATATACAGTAAAGTTATAAGTCACTTAAGTCGGGTCTTCATTTCAATTCCTTGAAATGTAGAATGACATGCTGTCAGGGCGCAAAGACCAAGACAATGTAACTTATGCGATGGTGTCACCGCTACGCCACAAACCCTGTACCGAGTAACCGAACCAAACTTCTGACAGTAGAATGAAGGAACTTATCTGTAATGTTAATCATCTTTCAGAAGTTATCGCAAATAATCCTATATACGCTAATTGTTGAAAGTACACTAAACAAGAATTTGTAAAAAAACGCTCGTAATGCTACGGTGACCGCAAATACTGTGTAAGGGTTTTATGAAACAGTCACATCAGCCAACCTGTACTTAATTCAATGTCTGCTGCCTTTGACACGTTAAACACACGGTTAAGCTTTACAAAAAGTTAATTTGCAATATTTACAAAGTGTAAGGGTACCGAAGGGGATTGCAATATCAGCACGTTGCCTCGCTTGCTCCGAACGACAAACAAGCCGTGTACCCTGCAACTTAAATGATATTGTTTCTTTCCACTAAACTTAATAAAATTAAATTTCAAATGAAATAGTCAACAGAAAGTATAAATAATTTGACTCAAATTAAAGATTCCATTGAATTTGCAAATAAGGAAGAAACATTTTCTAAACAAACAAACAAATAATATGTACATAAAATATATCTAATTACAATTATTGTAACCCTCTGCAGATTACATTACTGTCATGGCTCTACATTCAGCAGCAAAGTCACGATGGCTGGAAAATCCCTATAAGGAAAAATTTACAAAAAGTCTTTCAGTGTCAAAGGCCGATTTCATCAACATTAAGATTCCCGATATAATTAAAGATAAGTCAATTTTCCATCATTTCTTCACTCGATTTAACAGAAAAGATAAACACGTGAAAAGTAAAAAAAGAGGATTTTTAAAGGCAAATAGCTTAACAAAAAAGTGTGAAGCTCAGCGAGAAACGATTTACACAGCAATTATGCTCATTTTGCTAAATGAAAAGGAAAATATTATTTTTCTAAAGTCAACGTTATACATTAAAATACACAAATATAATTATTTTAACGTATTTTCAATTTCGTGACGTATTTTCAAATTCTAAGAATTCTCATCAAGATAATCCTATAAAAATGTTTGAAGACCTCAAATGTATCTTTAAGTGGTTAAAAACGTTTTGTGTAACTAAATATGACTTGAGGTTTTATTATGCTTTAATTTTGTTTTATTTACAAAATATTTTACATAGCGTAAATTCCAGTAATTCGAATATAAAGTCGCGTATCCGTTCGATGCTCCTCCCTCTCTATTCAAGTAGAGACTTTAGCCTAGTGGGACAGCTACAGACCGATAAACATGTTTTTTTAGATGAATATGGAATATAGAACATCACGAATTAGTAAAAGTTATCAACTCATTTAAGACTGACTCCTTCGAGCTCCGATTTCATTTCCGTCTAAAATAACATCTTACGTAAACGAAAACAAAGAACCCCACTTTAACCCATTTATGAAATAAATGGCATTTATAATGTAAATTTATAAGTGGAGCGACCATAATTCTACATCATTACATATTCTCCAGCCATTGCAATAAAAAATGTAGCAGAGCCGCGGTTTCCACAAACGTTTTCTATATAGAAAATATGATGCGCAACGGTTTATGAAACAAAAGTGGATCAAATATAATAGTGGCTGCTCAAAGTGGATAATGAGAGTCGTGACAATTTCACTGTCAGCTCTTTTTATAAAAGGCTTAAGAAAAATCTCGGTGATGAATGCATATGTATTGCGATCACACAACATTTCACGTGGGAACCTAGCCAAAACTGACGACACTGCACTTTGTTGAACTTTTTCCTCCAACCTAATGTATTCTCAATTTACAAAGACCTACTACGTGTACCTGTAAGTAAATGCTACAGATTGATACATGTCCTAAGAAATACGGAGGTATAGTTTATAGGCCCAGATTTATGAATATTATAGTGATTTGAATTAAAAGAGACGAAGATCTCACCTCTGTTAATTTATTACTTGTAACCTAATTAATCGATAATTAATACCAATGAAAAGGCTTCGGTTTCGTCTACATTATGAGAAGTATTCTAAATAACAATGAAAATAACTGACCATACCCATAATTGTAGTGATACTATTTATTTCGCAAAAGTTAGAGATATATTAATGAAATCCAAATATATAAATTAATTTGCCCGGAATTGTTAATTGTGCTGTTTGCAAATCCAAATTGTGGTGAGTTACCTGAGTACCTATATCAATTCGAATAATAAAATTCTAACTGCTAGCTTCGTTAGTATACAATCTAATTCGTATACACGTAAATATACAGTGAAAATACAATTTGCTGAAAACGGAAACTAATTAGTAATTTCTGGAACATACACACACGTGCAAACTAACAAATTACCAAATTTTTACATAAACGGTTGTGTAGTTGTCCGCGAAAGCCTAACAGACGGAGAGAGTTACATTTATATTTATAATACTTATTAGAATGGGTAACAATATTACTATGTAGATTTACATTCTAGAATGTAGATCTAGTAATCCACTTAAGCGAAGAGCATTCATAATCTTTTCTCACAACTGCGTGAAAAAAATGTACAAGATCTGTTTCCTTTAAAAATTTTATGAGTTATAACGGCGATGTAGTTAGGAAGACTTTCATAAAAATAGGTCAAAGTTGATACTCAGGGCCGCTTTTAATCCTTAAAAAGCTCTAGGAAGTGTAAGCGTTGCCGTCTCTGCGGGCCGTAATAACACTAACTCTTATAAACTGGGATTATAACACTCTCCGTAACACGACTTAAATTCAAATATGCACTTGCTTAAAAATGCTGCATATTTTGAGAACATTCCTAGCATAAGGCCCTCATACTATTATTGTACGTATCGCAGAACGTTTACGAAAACTTATTGTTACTGAGCTCGAGTGTAATAAAATGTGATTTTTATAAGACTCTGCCTTGATAAAAGTTATGTCACTTTGTTCTTTCTAAAGTATCGACGACTCCTAGCTAGCATTCTTCATGTTGCGAGAATCTTATCGTTCCAAAGTATTTCTTACACTGATTTAATATTTACGGAATACTTTTAATCTGTGTGATTTACATAGCTCAACTTACGACGCTATTCTCTAAAACAATGAGAAAACATGAAAATTTTGTCGCCCTTCGTATTTCTGAAATTGCTTTTCTTATTAGAAGCTTATGTCTTGAGCCCAGTACAGTTGCGAATTTTAAGTTCGGTCTTACTTTTTTAGGCGAAAATCCACTTTTACCTTGTATTTATACATATTTGTATTTGCCAACATTAGATTTCGTTGATACTTATCCTTCAAAAGTATAATCTCAACAAAAAATAATTGTTGTAATCTAATTTTAGTTTCCAAGCTTTTGAATGAAGAAATTCAAAATATGAACCATAGTCAGACGTGCAAAGAATTAAGTATACGGCATACAGCATTGAACACAAATGACTTAGCACGCACGCTCACTATTATTCCTAACGTTACGTCCTTGTAGATAAATACTTCAACAAAAATGCTCGGAATGCAATATTAAACAGATAGTAAAGTCGGGAACACGAATTTACATAAACATGCAATTAGAGCTAGGAAAGGGCCGTCCTCGCCGTGATAATATTGAAGAAGAAACTCCATTATACATTAGTCATACATTTACGCAAAGCTTGACATGTATTTCTGCAGGCTTGAATTGTTAATCAACCTCCTTTTAATGAGTTATGCGTACGCCTTATTAATAAGAACGTATTCAGATATTATCGCGGCAGAATACATAAGTTTCTACTCCAACAAATTAACTTTCGAAGAAGCGCTTCCTTCCTTGTAAGTTTTAGAACTCTGTTGTGAATTTTAACCTACTTTTTTTCCAAGAAATTACGGTTGTAAGAGCATCAAAATGAAGTTAATGAACGCATTATACTTTTTCATAAGAGTGAATGAAACTTTGCATGTGTTTTCTCCATGTATAGGGAGCCTAAACATCGCACCAAACCTAATGTTATTCAGACACTAGTTTTAGAGACTCTTTTACTCATTTTTATTAGTTTTTATTAAGCAATGAATAACTGTACCAATATTGTATTATAATATTGGCAGCACAACAAAACTTTTAGATTTATTTTTGTAGTAATATAATTGAATAACTACAAATAACATATCAGCGGTCTACGTTTGACAGGTTTGATTTATTACACAACAGACAGAATCGAGTTCACTCTACAAGTGTTCAATATTCTCGAGTCTAAATATTTTATGGAAGGTAACTGTGTTGTAGAGGGAAAACAGAAAGCAACCTGCTTTAAGTTAGTTACGTTTATTATACTTACACGGGTACACGTACATTATGATTACGCAATATCAAGATAATTATGTAACATATACAAAATATGATTCGTATATTAAAATATACTCGAGCCGATAAAGTTCAAGGACTCATTGGGGTTACCGCAAGCTAAGTAACTCATTGTACGTATTAACCTGTATACCAAAATTTGAAGGCAAAGGTTTGTTTACGAACACGCACGTATACATTTATAGCGATCACGTGCCTACCTCTTAAGAAATGTACGGTAAATCCAGCAAAGCACGATCCATCTCTTACTTAATTCTTTATAAACAAAAGTACATATTTTGACTGATATTACGTTACGTTAATTACCGCGAACATACTTAAAATACCTGTAACGGGTATGACGGTTTTATTTAAATACTTTAAAAACGACTCCCGGAATTAATAAAAAAAATAAGCCCTTTGTTTCGGGGAGTATCACATACACTCAAATCCCATGCACAATGAACACCAACACTACAAACATTTGTGAGCAGACAAATGTTTGTCGAGGTAGTTGGCTATTTGTGCAATCGAACTTGGAACATACTTTTTCCTAATATGGTTACAGTTTGTAAGCAGAAGAGATCTTAATGTAAACAAAATCTGTACACAAATGAGCTCAGAGCACCTGCCCCTGCTTTCATACTAGAGAAATTCTTTATCAGTAGATACAGTGCTTATATAAAAACCTGCAACTTGTAGGTATGTTTTACTAAGATAAAACAGTTGCAGAGTGCGGATCGCATCTAAACTAGCATAGTGTAGGACGGTCGCTTCCGACGATTTGCTAAGAGTGGGCGCCAGAGATTGGATGCTTAAACCTGGGAATCGGGCTCCGGGGCACATTCTGACCCACCGCCGTAATACTGAATACACATTGACTAACACGGATACCTACTTGTTCATTATACATCTTTGCAAAGTTTCTAAGCTAAAGATAAACAAAGCGTGCTAAGCAAACTAAAGATAAAGTTAGTTTATGAATTTTTATATTGCTTAGTTTTTAATATCAATGATATTTATATAAATCCGTTTAATTTAATTACCTTTCCAGGTTAACAATACGCTCCAAGACACTTTTTATTGGTATAATGTAATAGTAAAAAGAATTAAACTAAGTAAAGTAAGTACTTTTAAAAAAAAATAACTTAAGTAAGTTACATTTTTAAGTGGATATGCTGTATCGATCAAAATACATGATAGTTTTGTTATTATTTACTTATTTGGTTGAAAAAATCTATATAAATCCTTATTGACTAAGAACTCGCAACGCGTGTGGCCCGTGCCTTCCGAGCACTATGAACTACTATGAAGTCTCTATCATAATTTGATAAAATTTGGTTGAGTAAAAGATTTCATGCAACCCATTTAATTTGTATCATATCTCTATCCGTCACTCCAACTTATTTAATATTTTTCAAAATCTGCTGATTTCAATAAGAATAAGAAATATTTATTACGTATAACAATAAGTACATAAAGATGGCATAAATAAAAAGATGTCCGTCATCATTGACCAGAAATGGTGAACAAAATTTAAAAAAAAATAGGTTACAGCAAAATGTTTTTATACATAATAACATTAAATAAATTTCTCAATTATGAAACAAAAGATGATGAACTGTGAAGATGAAACTATCTCAAATAAAAAAATAAATACTAAAAGAGTGGAAAACCACACACAGTTATCAAATTTCTTCACAATAACTCATAAAAGAATTACAAATGTAAAGAAAAGAGCGAAAGGTTTTTAAAATCTAAACTACACGATATCGAGCGGTTGTACAGACCCAAACCACCCCGGGGGACTTATTTGCAACAATCTGTGTTCACAAATAATATTACCAGAACTACTTTGCCTTGTATTAAGTTTAGATTTACGCAGATTGAAATGTCTAAGAAACTGTTTTGTTTAGTACAAGCATTAAAATAAAATCTATACGTTTACTGAAACGTTGTTTTAAATGTTAGACGGTGTTTCAAATTGTGTTGTCACGTTTTATCAGTAATGGATTTATTGTGTATTTATATTTAAACCCTAAAGTTAGGAACAGTAAACAACTTATTTATTTAATTTTAATATTTAGTAGCTGTACAAAATTTAGTTTAAATCGAAAAGTACCTCATGGTACTTTAAGTAATAGGCGATGAGAGTCATTACACTTATGACTTCACTAACTACGTGAGATAGTACTATCTTGGTTTCGAAAAATGATGTCATCGGAATTTGTATAAGGTACCTATTGTTCGCTCGTCCACATATCCTGTTTCACTGAACAATAAAACTTATTTTTTAAACAACTCGTAGAATTCATTACAATTATAAATATGTTTTATACAAAAAAAATACTTTTAATTGGGCCAAAACCCGTCGATATTGCCATAAGACTGTAATAGATAGAAAAATAAAAATACGTACAAAAATTAATCTCGTTCGAACATAATTGTCAGATATTGGAAAAGTTTACGTTCCTTGTAAATAAAGCTATTTGAGCTTTATTCCTGCATATACTTTAATAATAGTTTAGTAAAAGATAAGTAGAAGGCTGCACGTCCGGATAACTTTTGTGATCGAAACTCACTTAACAAGAAAGGATAAAAGCTAACTCAGTTTTATCCGGTTCATATCTTTTATAATTCATGTAACCACATGAAGCTGCCGCCAACATAATGCGTGTATCGAACATGTGACAGTTCGGAAAGCTTGGCCACTCATCCGTGACGGTTAGAGACGATCAGCTACCACAATATAGACCAATAGAGTCCATTCCGGTAATGTAAAAGGGCAATGAACGTAACAATATCGTAAAAGCGATGTAGTCAGGTCACAAACGGTGGGGGACACGTGAACGCAAGAATTTTCGTCATAATTCCGAGGAGTTAACGGGCTCCCGGGAATCACTTTCAGTTTCACTTAGAGCCACCGACTGCTCCATAACCATTAAATCCTCTTGTTTACTACTGCTCTCCGTCGGTTCAAAGGCACTGCCCCTCTCCCCGCTTATCTAACTTATTCACAGAACAAACTAAACAGTAAACAGAAACGAACCCATTTTAGTACAGTCATCCTCAGACAAGATACAATTTTAAATCGCCGCCTGCTCGAATTTAAAGCTCTGTATAAATTAAATATTTAAATTCAAAAGCACGAAACTGAAATAATTCCTTTTGTCATCATTCTTCATGGGCCTGTTTATTGAGAGGTAAAATAAAAAATAAAGCATTTATTACATAAGGAAAGTTTGTATGAAAACCCAGTCTTCTACTGGGCAAGATTTATTTTTACAATTTTGGTTATGACATATGAATAATTCAATTATGATTCTACACACTACAAAATGTAAATAGTATAAGTATAGAAAAGAAGGAATTGACCCAAAACCCGTTCTATAAACTACGTAGAGTTTCTAATCGTCCTAGTATCAATTTAATTTAAAACTGCTTTATTAGGTTTTATTTAATTCACTTCCATGATTTCTAGCTCTGTTTTATTCCTAGATGTTAAAGATAAATAACTCACACTCACACAGCTGTACAACATTATTTAGAATTTTCAAAAAATGCGATAACCAAAATAAAAAAGCACTATTTTAAATTTTGGCTATCACGTTATTTTAGGTCAATATACCGAAATAAAAGCAATAAACTTTTGAACGTCATAGAAAAGTTTTAATAAAAAGCTGGGTACGTGCACACAGTTTTTGTAGCTCACTCCTTACAGAGGGGCTATAAAGAGCCGTTCATTACTTGCTAGCTGCATTACAGCCTTTGCACACGTTATGAATTTTGGGAAGCCGGCTTTTTGTTCCCAGCCGTCTACATAGGTCGTCTATGTTTTTATTAATATACGTTTTTAGTATCTCGCATAGAACGCAATACTCTATTAAGCGTTCGTCTACTCCACACATAATACAAAATCAGCGTTATAACCTTTTTACAAACCTTTAGGTCCTATAAAAGTTTGACTAATTCTCTAAACCTGAAATGGGTGATGTGTTGATAAGGTATCTCGTAATAGCACAACTTCACTTGTTTATATCAAGATTAACCACTGAATGCAGGAGATTTTGCAAAAAATTCCAACGTATTCAAAATCATATAGCTCGGATTAGCTTCGTCCACATCTTACACTAAAGATTTGATCTTTCATTTTAGATTTCAGAGCGTAAAGTTTTGTACATACTAGGAAAATGTTGCTGCTAGTAAAAGTGCATTTCGGACTTATTTTCTTAAGCTGTTGTCCCAGACCAGACGCTATTTAAAGCACAGCTATAAATCTTCACATTGCATAGCTGTGCGTCGCTATACAATTTAATATATAATAAGGGCAGTTATAAAATTGCCACAAACACATATTTCACCACTATACTAAGTACCTACAGACATGTCATATTGCAATTACCGCGTAAACATACCTAATCAGCAACCGAAATGAACGTATCAATATTTTTGAAGCGTACCATACATTTCCCGTAACATAGCTAATTGGTCCCAATCGC
Organism: Autographa pulchrina; assembly: GCA_905475315.1. NCBI lineage: Eukaryota > Metazoa > Arthropoda > Insecta > Lepidoptera > Noctuidae > Autographa > Autographa pulchrina. The sequence goes on from FR997768.1 coordinate 10,847,426, forward strand.
ATCGTTTACTGTCCTAAAACACCTCAATAATCCTGTCTCATCAAAAGTGTTATCCTGAAGGGGAAGATAAATAAGTGCCTTGTCGACTGGACACTTCCCCAGAGGTTTGAACTTTAGAGGGTTAAGTTAGTTAACTCATTAAAAACTGGTTAACTGTGAGGTCGTGGATGAAACTGCTGTTTCGCGCTGGTCGTACGTACCACGGATTATTTTATTGGACATAAATAGTATCTAGTGTTCCCTAATAGAATCTAATGGTTTACAGTTATACGCAGCAACTAGTTACATCTTATTCAGAGCAACAATATTTGAATCCAATGGGCTATTGTTTGAACCAGATCTCCGGCTTGTATTATGTATGTGGAAAAACAATGACAATGTTTATGAAGAAAGCAGAACATAAGAGAATGTCGCTTTGACGGGATCAGCGACTATAATAATGGTGGAAATTATAGTTTTCCGTTAAATCTAGTTCACCAAGACACATAACCCATTCTTAATAATAAACTTTATTTATTTTAAACCTTACTAAATTAGTTAAAAAATTATGTAAATATAGATTTCATCATTTTTTGCTACTTTGTTTGTATCATCATTTATTTTAGTCTACATGTATAAAAATAAATCAAAAACATGTTTCATTATCTAGCGGAAACTATTGAAACATACATTTCCAGCAGCCATCAATCATTACAACCCATATAATTGAGCTGTGTCATGTTGTATCAACATAATTTTCTTTATTCACTCACTTGTATTTTTAAAACGTGGCTAGAGCGCTAATTAAGTATTTAGTTTGTGAAAGTTGGGCACGCAAATTGTTTGAAGTAGTTGGTGTTTTTATTGCACACGTTTAGCCAAAGTTGGTTGTTCACTGGGATATTGTAAACTACATTATTCACAGTAATTTGGTCTGCTGTGACACGAATACACATAAAACGGTATTCTTATCTCATCCCAAATATCGGGCACGTACTAAAGTCATAATTCCACGATGTAGTACCGCATGGGCAGGGAGCTCGCCCTTTGCAGTGGTGAGAGTGGTGATTCACTGCCACGATTACCCGCGTGTACCGGAAACTCTGGACCGCTTTTTTCTTTAGGAAACAATGTAACAGCCCCACCTGAGAACCGAAACGAAAGAAAACAAAAAAGGCCATTACGCACAACGTACCTGTAGGTACGCGATTACAACTCCCCTTATGAGGAAAACGTGGATTGATATTACAGAAAATATTTATGTACGCTTTATGTAACATAGTTTTTCTTTAGCAGCCGGCATAGTAGGTATACAGTTACCGTTGTTATTATTATTTATGAAAATCGATGGCTTTTTTCAGTGCTGCTTCGGCGTTTGATTTTATTACTGAAGTTTCTTTGTAGATTCGTATCATAATGCTAACTAATCTTGACTTTTCTTATTTCAATTTCTAACTATTCGAGGTAAACCTCAAATAGAGTTAGAAATTGCTTGGATTACGTTAAGGTTTAAAATAGGAAGTTAAAGATTAAAGTGTAGATAGTATAGTAGATTTGAACCTCTTGTAAGAAGTTAACGGCCTTGTTAAAAATAGGTGCCATGGATACCATTCACAATAGTTTAGGTCAACACAGAATAAAAGTTACACAAACACAATAATGAAAAACGTACCTAAAGGTTAGATTAACAGACACTTTTTGACCTAACGCCGAAGTTAGAATAACCTGAAACTAGGACCTAAAAGGCAAAACCGCATAAATGGCAAGTCAGTAATTTCTTCGTCGACGTCAACTAGTTAGGGCACGTCAATATCTTAGGTTTAATATGAAGTGATCTGCACTTCTTGCCTATTATGTAGTTTCCACTGAAACGTTTATGACGTAGGTACTTTGTCGTTCAACTTCGATCCCGACGAGATGAGCGAGCTTCACCTTTGACAGCCCTCTTCATAATACCTGCTTCTCAAGCCCGATGCATATCAATTGAAAATCGCAATCTCACTACATTGAGTGCTCATATATTGAACTTTTATCAACATTCTGAAGATTCAATCAATACCTTTCAATATTGAATTAAGCTCTTTGACAATGCTAAACTGTAAATTGAATTCCTTGTTCGATCTTTCTGTTTGAAACTAAAAAATAAAACGAAGCAGACTCGATTGAAGCAGAGGTTGACTGATTCGAGTTCGAATTAGTGTGTCGCGGGTTTTATATTGTCTTAGCTACATGTAATATGGTTTCAAAATAGTCAAGGAAAATTTATTTTTTAAAAGCTGTTACTGTAAGTAATGTGTGAACAAAATTTTTAGAGAATATATTACTCCTAATGTAAGTACGTAGATAACGATATAATAACAGTATCCAACTTTATACAAATAAATCCTAATGTTGTGAATTGTGATGGCGATTATTATTATTTTTTTTCGCATTTTAGCATATTTATATATCACGTGGCTACAAGTATGTAAGTCTTGTACAATTTTTAACATAGTAAGTAAAGAGGGTAGAACAAAATCCGAGACTAAAGTGTCCATAAATTAAAGTGGTCTCGGTAGGCGAGCCTCAGTTTTCTGTCACGATATAAATAATTGGCGACCGATGAAATTTATTACGAAGAATATCTTGACAAATCTTTTTTGAAGCCTTTAGAAATAAATGAAAATGTAATAAAAACAAAGTAAAATTATTTTGTATAGATTCTGACCATAGTTATAATATCACCCCCTCTAGACAAGTAACTCCTGTTAACGGTGATCGAATCGCTCAAATGTATGGGAGTGACCATTCCAAATCATGTGAATTAATGAATTATATGTCATTTCCATGTATTTAATGTCATTTATGCGATTCCTAGCATCGTTGACACTTGTAGAAATGTCACTTGGCTTCAAGGGGAGACTTGTAACGCGCAATCGGTGTAATGGTCTCAAATGTGATTATTGAGGGCGACGATAAGTGCTTTTTCTTGTTAAAAAGCCTACTCATGGCATTAGTTATTATAGAAATCGTATGCGCAATTGGATGAATTGTCTTTATTCTTATTTAAAACTTTCCACCAGATCTTCCAGCACTAAATTTTTTTTCACAATTTTGACAAGCTAGTGACAATATTTTTCTCAGTTCACCTCCATTTAATACTTTAGAATAGTTCTGAAAATAATGTGTTCTAAAAAGTGTAACGTTACAAAATAAATTTTAGTTTATTGCCAAAAGTTTTTCTTTAAAAGGAAAATTTATCAAAAATATTTATAGCAATCTTAAAAAATAAAATTCTTTAAAATGTTTCATTCAGTTTATCGTACAGATGAAAAATTCAAGCCCAAATTATAGCGTTCGTTACATTACTTACGGTCGTTGCCTGTAATTTTTCCCGCAATTTTCCATCTCAAGACATTTGACACTAATGACCTCACGAAGTACCTGATAACGAGATAGTTCTCATTTACTAAAATAACTAACTGTAAATTTACATGTCCATGATTTAATCGTTGCGCTCGTAAATTAATATAAATGACGATATTTTTATCGTAAATTCAAAATTATGGCTCAAAAAAACTCAAATTAAAGTTGAGAAAACTTCGTATATATATTTGAAAATCTTTCCTATAAAAAAGCATGTTTATGTTCAATCACATCTCCTTACTCTAGACACACAAGTTGTGTAAGTGTAAGTCTCAAACATTCCTAGAACTATGTTTCCTAATCCTAATTCCTAATCTCGCGCGTTTTCGTCAAGCCGGCGCGCCACGTCGGTTTGCCGGTGCTATGCTTTTCCGATAAGACTCCGTAATATACTTTAGACTTTAGCATTCTGAAATACTGGATTAGTAAAAAGTTTATTCAGATTCCTTTTAAGAGCTAACAATTAATGAAAACACATTAGTTAAAATCAAGACGACTGTAGGTGTACGTACTTTTTTTGATTACGAATTTTATTACTATGTAGACGACAAGTAACAAAATTCGGAGCGTGAAAAAGCATTCTGAGGGGCCCACAGCTATCTGTAATTCTAGTATATATACTAAGTTTCGCACTTTTTCATGCCTCTAGCACCTCTATAAATAGAAATAATTTATACAATAATTATATGTTTGTAAATAAATAGTCATAATATCTAACTGTATATTTATAAAATCATTTTCATATAAATGCCATTTCTGAATGCACACTTGGAATGAGGTCAAAACAACACATCGGCGCAAAACAAGCAAAGCATCTATATTCAAAGACTGATTGCGGTAGTCAAGCCCTTAATGAAAACCGGCGTATTTTGTTTATTGTGTCATTCTATTAATTAGGGACCTTGTTTGCAGTTTCAATACGACAGGTCTTATAAGCTGCGCACGGTTGAACTTTTATCAGTTCAATTTGTTTATGCCTCCGTGTAGAAACTCAATTGCTTTACTAACAAATTTTCTACCTACATGCACAACTCATTAAATTTACGAAACCTTCACAAAAATGGAAATCACTTATCTTAAACATAAATAGTAAAAATATATTAATTTTGTAAAAAGCTTGTTCCTCGAAAAAATACATTAAAGACAGCTAAAGGAAATCATTTTCTTAGGAGTAACAATTAAATCAAGTACTTTCGATGAGTTCCGTGAAGTCTGAACCTATTCTATGGAACAATACTTACCAAAGGCCTTTGCTCATTTTTTTCTAATGGAATTCATAATTCTACTTATTTCTAGGAACGAAATTCTTCTTTAAAGTCTTTTCAGTGATTTAACATAAATCATGAATGCACAAAGGCTACGTCAAGAGAAATATTGGTATTCATACAAAACTGTGACCAGAGTTACTGCGACAATTCCTCAAATATTATAAATGTCTCTAGAGTTAGAGGCAAAAATCCTCCTCTAGCTTTCACATTCATAATTTGGACATTCGTATGAAACCACGTAGCGCGACCTATTCAGACACATATCAACCTATATTCTCTAGTTCATATGGATATTCTTTATTTGTTTTTCCCTTTTATATGTTCTTACAGCAGTCAAATACGTGTTTCAAACCCAATAATCCACAAATGAAGTGGCGAAACTAATTTATTTATTTTTATAAATGTACTATTATTTTTAATTCATGTTCACAGTAGAAGTTAGAAAATAAACAGAAAGATGGAGCCATAGCCAATGATTATGTTTAGAACTCGGTTTTATCTTGACACCAAATTAAATAAATCATTGTAAGCTCAATTAATGTAGCAGCGGGTGCCATTAATGTGATTGGCGTTTTCCTTCTGATTGATAACGCTACAAATTATTGAATCACTGTTACTTCGAGTGGAATATAATACGAATAAAAAAAACTACTTAACCGATATGTTATAAGATTTCTCTTGTTTAATAAATAGCAATTAAATAAACAGCGCCGCTGTTATGTCTGTTTATTTAACTGAAAAGAGGATTCAATGTTCTATTTCTGAAAAAAAACCAGCCAGTACTTCGACAATAGCCAGTGATGTAAACTATATAAAAAAATATATTCCAAAGTGTGCAGCAGTTGTGGTTTGGCCCCTACAACTGCTAAATCTCGGGCTAGGCGATTTAGTATCACATTGGAACTGACTGTTATTCTTAGTAGTGCCTAGATAGAAACCATTCCCCCTCATTTTTTTAAGCTGTTTATTGTGAGGTAGCTGTTTAAAGTGCTTACTATTAAAGAAATCTACTTACATCGTAAACAATTTAGGAAGTAAGCGGTCGGGACTTTCCAATCGCACTAGTATCCAACTTGGATTACATCTTTCGATTTCCTTACTAGATTTCCTACAAATTGAGTTATTTATATTTTTTTTATAGTTATATTTTTATTTAAGTTATTAGATATCTAGACTTCATCGCTATTTGACGCATTCTTTGTACAAACAGCTGATCGTTCAATTAAACAAGTCGTTACAATGACGACTGCAAAAGGGGCGAATCAGTGTTTGCAAAGCTAACACACAACACAACTTTCATTTCACGCTGGCGCTGGCGTAGTGTTTGTGAAAATGATTAATGTGCGTAATTGCATTCATTAGTCAAATTACACTCATAACTTTACACTAGTATTCCTTTTGGAATGTTTATCCATACCACAGAGCAGCAAACAGCGGAGCTAGCTACTATATAAGTGAAACAATCACTGAACTAAATAAACATAAGCGCGTATATATTTTCTATTCGAATGAATTGATACTTTTCTGCGAACTTTAATAGTATGTAGATACAATACGTGAATAGGTGAAAGGGATACTGGTGCAAGAGTTACGAAACAGACTCGTACAACAAATGAGAACATACTAATGATGAAAATGAATCACAATCCTCGCTACAGTACTGAGAACTGTAAATGTACGCAAGGGTATTACTTATTAGCAAGTGAGGAATTCTCTTCTGAATCGGATGTGAACCAAGCTCGTAGGATAACGTCTTCGTTGTCAGATTGATGCATGAGTTCGTGTTTTTCTTTGTGCTGACACCATCAATCTTACAGATCTATTAACGTCGTCTTTAGCGCTCCTTCTAATTATCCGAGCAAGCTCTCTAAAACCCCGGAGCTTACATGGAGTAAGGATACACTCTCATATTAAATTGTTTTCTTAATTACTCGCACAGCAACAGCGTAAGAATAAGAAAATTAGATTTGCATTATTAATTTAAAATTATACCCACCCAAATTCAATACAATTGATGTAATAAAAAAAACTATATACAATAGTACTTACCTCAATGTAGGCGGCATAACAGGTTAACCACTTAAAAGGTATAAAATGTGAAATATTATAATACTAAATTACTTGTAATTTAATAAGATGAAAAGAATAAGATAAGATTTGTTTCAAATTAATTTTGTAAAGCTTTTTTGTTTGTAAAGCCCAATTATTTTATTTAAATAGTTTATTACCCTGGCAGGACATGTTTGCCGAATGTCGTGGGACCGTTGTGTCCCAGTATAATAATAATAATAAATAATAATAAATGCGGACAACATCACATACATTGTTCTGAACCCAAAGTAAGTTGCTAAAGCACTTGTGTTATGGAATTCAGATACAACGAAGGTACCACAAACACCCAGACCCGAGACGATGTAGAAAAGTGATTTTCTACATTGACCCGTCCGGGGATCGAACCCGAGACCTCAGAGCTAGCGACACCTTGAAACCGGTGCGTACGCCACTCGACCACGGAGGTCGTCAATAGTATAGTATCATAGGAATAAACCAAACAAAACCAAGAAGCACGTGCTAGTCCCGAGCCGAGATGGTGTGATAAGCGCGACTCCTTCATAAAGGACTGGTGACACACTTGCTAACGAAACCGAAGAATGGAGGTGAACATAATTGTAATAATAACTAGTTGTCACCTCTCATTATCAAGTACACCAAAACGTTGGCAATTAATGTTAAAACCAAACATGAATAACATTGAATGTAAATATGGAAACTTTATAATCATAATCTTTGGTAAAATAATAAAGAGAAAAAACAATCTTATCCCGTCTGTCTCGAGATATTGTCTATAACTGGCATGATTTTGGTTGCTAAAATGTATAGCGTATTGTGAGAGTTACGTTTGTCATAACCGTTTTTCTTTTCAAGCTCATAACGTTCTAGAGAGATTTATATACATTGTGTAGCGGTGTTTACGCAGCATTATATATTCTCTCTGTTTGTACAGGAGCTGTAATGTAACATTGGTAGGATAAGAAGAATCCATTTCGTGAAACCCTAAAATCTTGGTTGCAATTGCGGGGGTTTGTCGCGCAAACAGGCAATAAATGCTGGCAGAATAAGCCAAAGCTGGGATTGTTGTGGTACCGACCGTCGATATTGTTGTGTGGGCTTTAAACAATGTGTTTTTTCTTTAAAAACGAACGCTTATTTGAATGTATAGGAGCATTTTACATCTTGTTAATGCTTAGATAGTAAAAGAAAAACCCTCTCGCAGTTTCGTGGAATTATCTTAAGCTTTTCTGTAATTTGAAAGTGTAACACAATTACAGCCCCAGGATGAGAATAGCATTAAGTGACTTATACCTACGCAAAAGTTGGAAAAGTAAAGAAACCAGCAAATACTTGGTCCTTTGTGATTTCTGAAGAATGAATGGCATCTCCATATACAACGTCATCAATGAGCTTTATTGAAATTCCAAGAATGTTTCCGGAAATATTAGAGGGGTACAGAGGTTACATAACTCTCTTTTCATTGACATATCAATGTGTTTACAAAACAGTACACGATCCATCACTTAGTAACTATATTCCCTATTCTATTTATAGACGTATCTCCTTTTTTCCTCATCGGGATTTCTCAAGGCTCAAATAAATTAAATTAAACAATTCAGTATCCTTATCTGCGAGAGAAATAGTGCCTGTAATATTCTAACTTAATGTCACTCTTAAGATTATATCACAGCTTAAACCCCTTTGTGCTGGCTACTTTAGCAACCACGTAACTTTAATCACTACAATTAGGTTACAAAACAAATCTGAGACCAACTCAAGTGGGCATAAACGGAGCAGCCGAAATGACTTTAAGAAAAAAGAAAGTCATTAATAAAGGATAATTAATATCCTTTCCCCTGAACATTTTCCGGCCTATTCTTGGTAATTGTGTCTTAGTGGACTTAGACGTGCAATTATTGCAAGGAAGAAGGAATCTTTCAAAATGCTGTAAATCCACAGCTCTGTATATTATAGCTTAGTTTCATAGTTTATTTTTATTTTTATGGCTATTTTTGTGTCCCACTTCTGGACGAAGTCATCTCAAAATTATAACCTAAAACTCAAAAACATATTTGTGGGCATTTACTTAGCCTTTAAAACATTTTATAACTTTAATTTTTATTACCATTTAAACACTTTGTAAGCTTATGTAACTGACAATGGCACAAAGGACATGAACGTTCAATGAAAAGTATTAACAATTGGCCGCTCGCCAATATTTTGGAGGAAATTCATTTGTTTCCATCGAAGTATGCTCGTTCTGAACATAACAGGGTAATCGAGCTACTAAATAGAGCCTTTCGTTTCCAAAGCTAATCGAGCATCCACAATTTATTGTGTAAAATTCTATTTCCTAAACCAAGGACGAAGATAATATCTCCGTTGTAGAGAAGTTCTAACATTTAAATAAAAAGCATTATCTACATATTTTTTTTGGTTTGATAACTGTTTGTGTATGTTTAAATACTGTATAACATATGGAATATGAAAATATATCTTATATCGAAATAATATATATTTTTATCTTCAAAGGCCTTGATTAATCGTATCGTAAAGTTGATGAAAAAGATATATTGTAAAGCAAGCCTGTATTTCGTTAAGCATTGTAGTTACCGTAGTTACTATGCCAAGTAACAATATCTGTACAAACCACTGCGAAAACAAAGCAGACAAAAAATAAAGGGATTATAAAAGAGCCTTCCTAATTATAATTCGCCTTTAAGGAAAAATTCGCAGTATCTAAAGGAATTTCCATCGCCTGATTCAAAGTAGCTTTACAGTGCGGTCCACCAGCACATAATTCATGCCGCTCAGTGAAATATAATGCGGATGTTCTCATAATGTACGACGCGCAACTTAATCCGGCCGCGACTTTTTCCGCCACTGATATTTATACAAATGGCCACCAGCTTAATGATCTCACTAGAATTCTCGTTGCCGACCGTTTTCGCCACTGTACTCACTACTTAGTCTCACTACGTAGTCTAGTAACAGTACAGTTTTTATAACACAGAAGAAAACTATGAGTAAGGGTGGGAAAATACTAGCAATTTCTTAAAGCTCTTGTTTTGTTTTTCCGTGATATTAACAAATTACATACCTAGTATACCTACTGGTATTTAGGTATATAATTATATAGTAGTATAGGTATATAAAATGCAATCAGAAAATAATTTGTGGTCAACAAAGCTCGTTGTAAAATGAGAGTAATGCAACGCAATCCGATTAACATAATCAAACCAATATCACAGATTAGCATGTTTGCCCAACTAACTGCAATCATATGCATAGAATAAATAAACAAGACATCCATATGATACACTGATCTATTATTATGTTTATATTTGAAAGTTTAACGCTACATTAAATTAATAATATTAAATACCTAATATGTATGCATACATCAACTATCAATATCTATTCGAATATGTTATTCCAAATGTCACGGAAATGATAGGTATAAAATTATACTAGGATACATTATACCACCCTCTAAGGCATGGCAACACAGAATCATTATCAAAACTACCAAATTTTACTTCAAGCCGTTACATATATTTATATATTTTCTAATTATTTATATATTTAACAACAGTTGCCACTGTTTATTCGATTAGATACTTTATAGTAGCTTGACTTCTGAGAAGCTTTATGATTGATGATAGCTGCACTATAAATGCAAATTAGTTTTTTTTTGTTATACGTAATACAAACTCTTCTTAACAACCTCCATCACTGTACGACACAAAAAAGAAGTAAGTATAGACGTCTTATAAAATAGTATACCATAAAACGTTTTGACCCATTTCGGCTATTGAAACTTTGTCCACCACAAAATACCTTCATGTATGTTAAATAATAAAAGGCTGGGGCTACCGGACACGGCGGCCTCAGTAACTCATACACGGTTCCGGCGTAAAAACGACACAGCCGGACAGCGCGCGCGACGATACCACAGTTATATGTGTGCCCCCTGCTTTATTTACAACTACTCCGTTTCCGAGGTTTCACTCTAAGCAAGCCTGTATATTTTACTATAAGCTATCAAGGAAACTAAAATATCTTCTAGACTTTATTTAGACTACAGTTAAGCCGATTAGGTAACCGTTTAAAGATTTATAAACAAGTTTGATTCGTTAATTGCAACATGAAAGAAAACACCTAAAATAAACAGTTTTCTATTCCAATTTATTTTAGCCTCTTGAACTTAAACTACAAAACTCAACACAAACAGGAAGAAAAAGAATTGTTCTTTATTAAGTTTTTTATTTATATAGTAATGAAAAACATTTGACAAGGCCCCGTTGTTGTCGTGGCCGCACCAGATTCCGCAGCGCCGCAGTTATACAGTCAACTGCTGATCAGTGGTAACATTTAGACATAAACGAACCCTTTATTTCAACGTGGTAAGGTTTAATTTTCTTAATACGTATTTACCGCAAGTGACATGCGGTCGACCGTACCACCGCTGTCGTCGAGTACCTACGCACACTTACTTTCAGATGTTTAAAGCTTTTCGTTTTATACTCGAGTCGATATCGATATGAGTTTACCGGAGCCTACATTACTACGAGTGTTTTTTTTAAATTGTATATAACTTTTCATGGATAGATCGGTACATAGCATGCTGTTAGACACATTTTCGGAGCGGTGAGTTTAGCATATATTTGTATACTGAATTTTGCATAATACCTACATATGCTGTACTATCATCAAATTCCTAAAAACATTAATAAATCAAAGATTTAACGCTATTCATTAATTATCTCTTGACTACACACAACGATTCACCAAAAAAAATAGAACATCAGTTGACTGTTGCATAATGCACAGCAAGCAGAATGTAGGTAGAGTAGCACAATTTGGGATGGTGTCAGCGGAACACGTCTAGGTCATCACACGGTCGGCAGCGTTCATTGCACGAGCACGCCCCGACACGACATGCGTGACCTCGCATCAACATTTTCTCAAGTGCTCCTGAAATCTCGAGAAATAGTCGTACGTATACACGGGTAGGCAATCACTTACATGGTTATATCGCCGAATACACTCGTGCATGCCGTACAAACTGGTCCCCTGAACCAAAACTACTCTAGCTAAACAGGCAATAGGGATGCAAGCCTTTTATGTAATACCTTTTACTAAATTAAATTATTTTTTTACCTATAGGCAATAGTTTTAAACATTGCCTATCATTTAGCGTCAAGAAAATGTCACACATCTTTTTATGCCTGGCCTTTTCCCAATCTATGTTGAGCTTGGCTTCCAGTCTTACAGGATTCCGCTGAATACTGTAGTTTACACGGAGCGACTGCCTATCTGACCTCCACAGCCCATTTTACTGGGTAATAGAGTACAATGCGCACATATTCTTGCCATCATTGAATTACCAACTACCGGATTAAAAACTCTATTTTTTTATAATTTTTTATAAAGCCAACAGGCTTACAAAACTTCTGCGTATCATTTAGCATAGCATATAAAGGAAGTTGATCATAAAACCTAAATATAAAGGCAGTGTAGGCAGTTGGATGAGTTGGAGTAGTCATCAGTCGGTAAAGCCTTTCTAACCTCCATAACTAAACCTATCAGTTTAATGTGTTTATTCGTGTGTGGGTTAAAATTAATATAATATTTACCTATCCACGTTAGCCGTAACCTAAATATAGAACAATGTAAATTACATACGATCTACTGAAATTAGGTGTAAGTAGTTGCGGGCTAGAACTGAATTAGTAGCAAAGTGTCGAGAGAAGTGCTTTCGCCAAATTATCTTTAATTATATTATTATTTCTAAAGTTTCAATTAAAGCATCAATATTCTTAAATTACATGATATGCGTTGAGTGTATACAATTTTGATGGCGGATTTAAATTAATTTTAACCACAAAATTGTTAACATATTTTTCATAAACCAGCTCCTCACAAAATAATATTTTTATCACTAGATTTTGATAGAAATAAGTTTTTACTTATACTCCTGATTTGATCTATGTATGTATTCTTAGTATTTTTTGTGAGGAGAAATATTTTTTTTTGTTTATTTATTTATAATTTTCGGTTGCTGGGCCATTAACTGTTCTGTGACTTATGACTACTTATTGTTGTCCTTAAATTAGGTCACTGGGCCTATAGGACTATGAGTAGACGGGTTTAAATTACATCGAAGTAAAAATCCCACAGAGCTTCTATCAAATATAGATACGATGGATATAATATAGTTATATAATAATAAGTAATTAATAAAAGCGGTGTTATTATAATTACTAGATCAGTTCTTCTATGTAGGTACTCTATAAGTATATTTCTCAACATTTTTAATCACTACCCTGTAAGGAATCTTTTAAAGTATTTTGAAATATGTTTTATATTACAAAAACTTAATTAGTCGTAATTAAATAATATCCGAAAAAAGGAATCGTAAACTTAGCCAATCTAAAGTTTACATGAATAAAAGTTAAACCTTTGTAATAATAAATAATTTTGGTGTTTCTTTTTAGTTTGAAGCAGTTTATTTACGTTACTTCGGAATTTCTATGAATTTTTCCCACGAGGCCATAAAAGTGTAAAAGAGTAAAAACACTCGTTCTTGAGCACTGCAGCGAACACAGTAAATTACAGCACGTTAAGAACGTACGTAACACTATTGAATGTTCTAAACTAGAAAACTTAAACCCACAACGTAATACGAGCAAGTATATTTATACATCGTGCAGACGACTGCGCCCGTCTACGGCAATGTCTCTGCTATAATGTGGATCACAATTGTTGATTAAGGCTTATATGTAACTACATATAGGCACACACGACGTGAGACGAATTTATTACGAGAATTAAATAAACGGTGAAATTCTCCACACAGATCCGTTGGAATTTAATGTTTTCAAAGCAACAAGAGCGTACTAACAAGCTACGGAAGCTGGTAGATTCGTGACGTTTTCAACGAATTATTTTAATTAATTTGAGGCAAGGTGAGGGTGGTTCCGCCTCCGCTGCGACTCCCCCCGCAGTCGGATCGTCCACGCCACGCGCCCGCACAGCATCCTCTACAAAAACTAATTCAACTTATGCACCATGTGGCCCGCTGTGCCTACCAATTACCACTTTATAACCTTAAGCTACGCGCACACTTCAACACAAATGTGCGACACAATAATATCTTGATTGTTTACAATGCGTGACTTTGTTACGTTGAGTTACACTACCTGATTTATCTGAGCTTAGCAAGAGACTCTAGATTGGCCAAAATTCTTCAAACTTAGCTACTTTGGCCTAGCCTGAAATGCCTAAAAAGTTAAGACAAATTCTAAAGATTTTTTAAAATAACTGCAAAGTTTAAAGTAAATAAATAGATGTCGGTCTGAATCCATTATAACATCAAAATAAAAAAGTAATAACGACACATTTTTGGTCGCTAACATTATTACTGAGTATATGGGTTCATAGCGTGAACGAAGCATTAACTTTTGCACGGCACAAAAAAAAACATAGGTGCACTAAAAGCATTCATGATTTCTGGGTTAGTTAAGTAAGCCAACAAATTAAAGGTACGTAGTATTTGAAGCGTTTTAAATGAGGAATAGTAATAGTAGGGCTGATTTGAAACGAAAATACTAAACACTGGCTTCCTAAATCGAGGGTTATTTACAGCTCATAGCTATACTTAATATGATGCAGTCACGATACCTCAAAGAAAACCAATGCATTTCTATAACAAGAGCCAGGTTTCCAGGAGTATAATTAACCTGCCTATTTAAAGTTAATTCAACATTTAAGTCTGATTCTCTTAATATACTGATTATGTGAAATTCGATTTTACTTCTAAAGTTTACGCTTATGGTTTTCTACCTCTCTTTGGTTTTTCAGTATAGATGATAATGAATACCTATTTATTAAATTGAGAATGAGAATTTTTCATAATAAGTGAACAGTTATAACTGTTCTTTTACAAATAAACAGTGTTTATTTAACGTTCTGGCACTATGTCACTGTCCACCACAAAAATTCAAAACATAACATAAAAAAGAATACTTTTATCAATCCAGTTAGTCAGAAACTGACACGTTGTTTGTATTTTTGTTAAACAATAGTTGTAACAGTGAATAGTATCAAAATAACAGTATTTCAGTTCTGAAAAATGACTGAATTTCGCTAAAATTTAACTAACTAACCAAAAGGTCAACTAAATGATCACGTAAAAGTCAATGTCGCATTGTTATGGTTAATTACAAGAAATTGTAATGTTCAACCGATTTAAAGAGATTTTTGAGGGGCTCGTGGCTAAGTGTAAGCAGTACGGTTTGACCGATAATACAGGTTAAGCCTCGCTCGCCGCGGTTGGTCCGTGGATGGGTGACCATTTATAACATACCGAGACCCCCCGTGTTTCGGAAAGCACGTTAAACAGTAGGTCCCGGCTGTCATACATAGATCTTTGGCAGTCGTTAAGTCAATTGACAACCAGTCTTACTATGGGATACTGTGTTTCCCAGTAAAATGGGTTGTGGAGGTCAGATAGGCAGTCGCTCCATGTCAAATACGGTATTCAGCTGAATCCGGTAAGACTGGTAGCCGACCCCAACATAGTTGGGTAAAAGCTCGGGAGATGATGAACCGATTTAAAGAGCTTATTGCATTACAGTACCTAGTCATTGGAGGTCCTTAACTTAGAAGAAGAAAATATGTTTTATTTTAACAAGCTATGTTGCAGATGTAATCTTATATATTATATATTTATCTATAATATGTATGTATTTAGAAATATATAAGTAAGTTTATCAGTTGTCTGGTTACCATAACACTGCTTAGCTTGGGATCAGATAACCGTGTGTGAGTTGTCCCGGAATATTATTATTATTATTATATGAAGAACCTTAATATCTTAATAGTAATTTTTAATTTTGAAAAAAAAAATACTTTGACGATTATGTGAAAAATCTATACTTACAGGATTTTTTAAACGATGAAATTACCTTGTATTTAAAAAACCGTGTTACTTGAAACAAAGCGAAAAATATACTCTGAAATATAAAATCCTAATACACAATTTCTGGGAGCCGAATAGTAATTCAATAACCTCCAGGGATCCGCAACGAATTGTAGAAAAATAGGTACCTACAGCATAAGTTAATTACACTAATGAACAAGGGAAGTTACGCTCAAAAAATCCACCCCAAGATCACTCCAAAGTCTTTAGTACGATGTTCTTCGCGCGGTTCATTAGCGCCTTGACTTACCGGCGGGCTCACATGCCTCCTACTATTGTTACTTTTACGACTCCACCACTTTCAGTATACGAGAGCGTTAAACTGGATTGTAATTAAACGTCAAGTCGTGTATTAAGTATTTCTACCTATGATATCGTGGTATAGAAATTAAAATATATTCTTTCTATATCTGTGTATCTAAACTCTTTATTAAAGCTTCGACAAACAGTTATATTTACTTTATAATGAAACCATATTATTATATTATTATATGCAGTTCACATATTTCAAATATCACCTATTTCAGACTGCCGAACATATTTGGTAGGTGCTGTCGTGCTTAGAATAGACAAGACCCATTGACCTTCCGTCTATTTCAGGCGATTTTACTTTGCTAGATTGAAATGTGGAGCTTACAGCTATCAAACGAATGCAGAAATCTAGGTGAAAAGTTATTTAATAACATCCAAAAGTATTTATTACGGGTAAATATTGACTGTAACAATTTAACTTATCATTTATTTTAGTTATTTTATTATCAGACATGTCCGCAGGAAGTGGTCTCCAATTTTTAATAAAAAAAACGCGGCATGTAACTCGGCCCGGGCGGACAGAGTAGCTCCTTCATTAGTGGGCCGATGCGGGGCGGTGGGGTCCCAAGTATAGACCACATTTTTTGTCCCGCTACCAGAGAATTTCCGTATAAATTATCACCGTGGATACCGTAATTTACTACAATGCTGGAAAAAGGCTTCACGATCTCTCAGCTCCGTTTTATATACTTTCTACCTGATATAATTAAAATTAGAAATTATTCTTTTGAGAATTACGATAAAAGGTGTGGCTTTTTTACATCGATAGCCTTATTATTAGCTAAGCTATTAGTAATTTTACTTTTGTTAATTTATTATTTAATTTATTGTGGTACCTTACGAGGCTGTCTTGGCGCACCAGCGCAAAAAGCCTCATCAAAAAAATGATTTAAAAAAAAAAAAAATATTAGTAATTTACTGAAAATTATGATAAAGTTCTTTATGAGGCTTCCGTGAGAAGCGTTTGATCTAATGTGGAATTGGACACTGTCCGGATAAACTTTTATGGCTTCACTATGGGAAGACACTGAGCTATCATTTCCTGTTATGTGGTGGGTAGCTTCTATAAGCTAAAACAATAGGTTCTATGACCTGATGTAATACAGTTCAATACAATTAAATAATGCAGATGCATTGTTTAGAGATGTTTTTATTGTGATATATTGATATATTAAGTACCATGAGACATTAAACTGTTGATACCTAACATCGTAACGACTGCACTCACGCCAAGATATCTGAGAATCTTAACTATTTTCTAGCTCAAACCGAGCCCTAATCATAAGCTCATTATGCGTCAAAGTCGAGCGACGAACTTCGTAGATAATATAGGCATATAATAGACACAGTAATACTACTTAATTATTATATTAACTGCACTCAGACGGCTACACATACAGGGTGAACTAAAATTGGGTTACATTCAAGTCAAGGCCCGTGAAAGTGCTTTTCAGAAGTTGTTACCTACTTTTACTTAAACGCAAAGACGGAGATAAATAAACGTCGAGTGTGTACTTTGACTTCGCTTTAAGTATTTTACACTTTGCACTAGTTATTCTATAGCGACAGAATAAGACTAAATCAAAAGATCATCGATTGCAATCAGCAATTGAGCATTTTCCCCTTTTTTATGACAATTCACACGTTATGACAACAACAAAATTAACTAAATTATGTCTATATATTTATTTAACCTGAAACCTGCCGAGGACGATAGAAAAATATCTGTAGTGACGAATAACATGGAAGTTGCGTAAGATCACATTAGACCAAACTTGGAAACGGTTAAGAAGAAAATATGCTAAGTAAGATCAGCGATTTACACATGTATAAACGCAAAGACACCATAAAAAATAAGTGAATAACTACTTACACAAATCTAAATTGTTATACTAATATAAGAGCGCTATTTCCGGGGCGGTTTGTCCCGGCAAAGGGACGAGTACTTGCACCGTGTAATCCGTCCGTCATACCATGCAAATTGAATCACGTCTCTCATCTGCTCACATAAGAGTCTTTCCCTGAGAAAACGTTGCGTACACCGAACATAAAAGTGTATTCGCGTAAATATTCACGGAATTGTGGTTGTTCTTACAACAAATGGTGTATATGTGTTTCACTCATCAAGAATATTACCAATTACATGTTACATATAGCCTAGTATATTTTTACGTAGTCGTATTGTTTATTCAGTTTCTAGTTGACTAAAGATGGCTTAAAAATAAGATATTTTTAAATAACATCATTTTTTACGTAGGTAGGTATGTCTTAGTTACTGGATTACAAAAGTCAAGGGAACAAAGGATTTTTGAAACATTGACTAACTTTTTTAATATTGTCTTACAGCGATAAAAACTATGCTATATGAAAGCTCTTGGGGTGTGCTCTATTTTATTATATGGCTGCTCACATCGATTCCAGCGTGAAAATGACATTTTGATAACCAAGTTCTTGAGAAATTCCGCTCAACATATTAAAAGATAATTTTCCATTCAGGTCTTATACTTATCTCTAGGTAAGAAATATAAAAAAAAAGAGTTTTGAAATAAAAGAATTTCATTTTTAATTCCCCTAAAAAACACTTGAACTTAAGTACATACAATTATATTTAGAACACCTCATTACAAGCACCTGCAGTAATTTACAACATAGAGTTGCTACGTAAAACTGTACAGCTTATTTATTAGTTCACCCATTAGTTACATTCACAGAGATGCAAGTTCATAGAACAAATAGGATGTCATTATTTAACAGCACTAACCTAAACGCGCTTAAAATTTAAAACGTAGCTATTATATTGAAAACTTTGAAGAAATTGATGCCCGTAACGTAGAAGGATGAACACTAAACTCTAGAGAGAGGCATACCCTTAACAGTAACTACGTTTATTAACTTTATGGGAAGCGTAAATAATTACTTCTTAACTTAAATCCAATAATCCTTTTAATGTATTATGTAATTCTTAAGCGTTCTTAAAATATTTACAATTATATAAAAACTAAGTCTACACAAGAAAATTTTGTTAAATAATAAAATTTTACGGTCTATTTTTATCCATTTTGCCTTTTTAGCCCGGTTAATGTGCTCGTACCGTAATAATAATAATATCGCGTTATATTTTCCCTTAGGTAAAAATTGTCGTTTATATTTTCGTCCAAGTAGAATCATAAGACACAAAACCCGAAACGCGGAAAGGTTCAAGAGTAAGTATGAAGTATGTTGGTGTCGCGTCGTTGCAAAGACGCCAAAACAGCAAGTCGTACCTGCGAGACGGCCGGACGCCCGGATGGCGGCAGACGGCGGAGTTTCATCAAGCATCAATAGTTAGCGGAACAAAGACGGATAAGTTGGAGGCGAATAGCGGACTCGATCCGCGCTCGTATCGGAAACTGAACGAGATCTCGCTTTGTTCGTAAACAATGTGCAGCGGACAAGGCTTCCCATAAAACTTTGAAACTCAAAAATGGACTCCGACGGGACTGCGCAAACTTTACCAACAATCTTAAATTTATTAGTTATACCTATAACCTTATTAACCAAAGTTTTGAGTGGATTTTCACGTTCGCTGCCAGGCACCAAGGATTGAGACCTGCAATAACAATGGTTGGTAGTGCTGCTTAATTATAAAATGGTAGTTCATTGTAGGTACACTTTTTCGTGTACGTTTCTTTAACATCAAAAAAGCTCTCAGTATGACTAGGGGATCTTAGTTTTACATTAACACAAACCATATACAAAAGTGCTTAAAATTTAAGAATTAATTTTAGATTATGAATTTTGTTATCTTCAACAAACCTCCGCTCAACAAAAGCTAAATACGAGAACATCAATAATACGTTGTCTCAACGACACATAGTTTTAGCGATAAAATAAACGGAGTCCAAAACAAAATCCCAACTTTCTCGGATCCTAGAGTCATAATCTTGCCAAAAGTTTTCCGGCATCCATGTGTGTCAGGCCGCGCGGCGAAGGGGGGGGGATGCAAGCCCCGTAACGTTTGAGGAACGTTGTGCAGAAGTGTGTGTGCTACAAGGAAGAGAAAGGTAACCTTGCCTGTTTGAGTTTTATGTTAGTTGGGGCTACGGTACCATGCATGAAATTGTGAACACGTCAGAATATATATATAAAATGTGTGTTTTCTTCATCTATGCGAGATAGAATGCATTAATTTTTCGTAATATTCCTTTTTTAAGCACTGTAGCATTATTTAAATCCAGCGCTTATAAAATACCTATTATTTAGGCTGGTTATCTAAAATACATATTTGCGGAAATTCTATAGTTTCTACTTTAAATTTAAAAGTAAATACAACTCAGCAAATCAAAGTGCCTACAACTAACACTGAACAATGAACATCAAGGAAAGGTAAAGAAAGCTGTAAAAGCAATACAAAAGTTCTTAGGCAAATAAAATCAAGAAGTGAGAACAAATGGTCGAGGTTAAGTGAAATTAACTGCGAAAAGTCGGCTTAAGAAGCGACAAAGCCCTGGCCAGGCTATCAATTTCCCAGCCCCACTAATATTCGATTCCATTGTAGACTCATGTGTTCTACAGCCATTAAATGCTGCTAGGGTTACCTGCTTTGTAAAACAGGTATCCGATATTTTTATAGAACATGAAAATCTATGTTTTATAAGTAGGTACAGTGTGACCTGTAATGTGTAGTCTACTTATAGAGCTGCCTATGTTATTTAACTATTATTAATATCTAAACAGTAAGTTACCCACACGTTACTAAACGAAGTAAAACTTTTTTATCAATTTTCAGGAATGTGGATTTATGTCTAGTGGAAATCTTAAAACGAGATTAATTCAAACTCATTGAATAAAAACTTTTGCTGAGTTTGTAAACGCAGCCGCTTCCTCGTTTAATTTAGTTCAGTAACGTTGGAATAAAATCAGTGCGTCTTAGTAGGTACCTTCTCTAACTCTCGATTAAAGCTTTTATCGGAGGACTGATTAAGTGTCGAGACCAGGATGGATTTATTGTAAAAGTTGGCCGTTCGCTGAGGTTAGTGATTCAAGCCCGCACACTTTAGTCGAATAATTGTCTACGTGATCGGAATGGAGGCTTCCTGCCGCCTTTAATAAGATCAGATAAAGAGCTCACGCTGCTGCAGGTGTGTGCGCAGATCTATTCAGCTGTGGCTCGATATCCCTCCCATCAGGCCCTTCTTATTACACTCAAACACGAATTGTTTATATTGAACTTATAGTACTCAGCAACAATCGGCGCAGACACTGAACGAGCCAGTTCACTAAATTAACAACTGTGCAATAAGAACTACTTATATACCTATATTTTGGTTATTAACGAATGCATCAAAGCCTCTTTAGCTGAATGATACGTAGATAGATCCTGTCTTATCTTTTTCGATTTAGCTACGTAAACGTAATATTAACTTAAAAGTTACTTGTTTACTTAGTAATTATCTTATATAAACTTGCAACTCAGTTACGAAATTCTGAGTGTGAATTTAGTTTCTTAAAATTAAGTAAAAATTTGGTTGTCAACTTTACAACTTCCAACGAGTAAATGAGCCAATGGACTTTAGAAAACCTGTTATTTAAGGCCTTACAAGAAAAGTCATACAATCAATTCCTTGCTCTATGTTATTAATGTTACCTGTCGTACAAATTAGGTAAATATAGCAACTCCACTCTCAGTTGTGATGTCGAACAAGACAAGTTAGTAATTATGTCAAGATAATTGGCAAGACGTTTTCTGTACGAGTTCAATCCTACTGCCCTATATAGGAATGTATCTAGGGCAGTATAATTGAAGCAGGCCGCTGAAAGAAAGCATTCCTGAAATCAGTCAGTCTGGTGCAGAATAAGAAATAATGCCAATATTAATTCCACTTAACACCCCCACTGAAAGTGTTGGTCAAAATTAGGATATAGATACAGAAAACTTTTTATTCTTACTAGCTACATGCACTTACGTAGTACTATTTATTATTCTGGGATTTTGGTTTAAAGTGCTTTTAGGAATAATGATATATTTGTATGTTAATGTGGGTGTACATTGGTACACCTCTGCCTAACCCTTCGGGGATACAGGCGTGATGGTATTTTATGTTATGTATGTTAATTCCAAAATAAAATTATAGCAAAAGATATTCTAAGGCAAGCATATGCTTAGCAAAACTCAGCCCTACCTTTTCTCTATTATGATTTTATATGCTTAATTCTCGTATGATGGTCAGGATTGTTAATTAGTTTTGCAGCACTTTGATAGCCAAGCCACATAGAAATACTTAGGTAATCATAATAATACTAGTGTATAAAATAAAACTTTCACTTATATTACCTACTTGCTTTTTATCCATACCGATTATAAAAACATACAAAAAGGCTAACTAAAAAAACTACTGAAGCGGATAATATGAAATTATGCCCAACATACCTTGGTACCTAGGTACCTTTATGTGTGTGCGGCGAGAATCGTTTCAGTTTCAAAAACAAATAATTTTAACGTTACTAACAAAAAATATTCACTGTAAGTACCTACATACTTAAATCTGTTGACCTAAGTTGAAAGTGAAAAATAGACCAACATTTGTGCCTTCGATTTGTTGGTATACTTACCCTTGTTGGGTGTAAGTATCAATAGGTCTTAAATAAATAATCAGAAACAAGGGCGGAAGGGCCTAAGTACGGGACATTAACAAGGGTCCAGTCCAATTTTCGTCCTGTCCACGTTGATATATTGAGGGCCGATGTGAAGCCGCTGCCCAACGCGCTACCCGACGACACAACTCATTTATTTTTTTCACCAGATACCGAACACAATAATTTCATTACGATACGATACCAAAGTCAAACTACGTAATTCGTTATCGGGCTTCTTTGTTTATCTGTCCCTTTAAATTAAATCTCAACTTTATTTAGGTACCTACTTAGGTACATATTGAAATACATGTTTTTAAGTAGAATGTACCTACTTGTACTTATTCCGACAACTGATGAAAGTAAATACATGATTAAAATAATCTCAATCAAGTTACTATTGACATCCGTTTTGTTCAAAAGCTGGTTAAAGCACTGTTTAGTTTCATTGTAAAACTAGAAAATCTTAAAAGACTTTTTGTAATTTTACAGAGCAATAGCAACTCTACCAAGGGCCATTACCAATTCTATGGCTGTAATAGTACCTCCACATTTCGACACCTAAGAAAATGCCATATAAGTGCTAGCAAAAGAATAAGTAAGCAAAGCGACGAACGCAAATTTTCAGTCTCAGCCAACAAGTTACGAACATTGCCGGTGCTTTAAAAATTCAGTGGATATGTACCCCGTCCGCCACGCTTGCATTTTTCGAGAGTACTAAAGTCTGCTTCGTTTATATTAAAGACCTCTATCTATTCGTTTTATCCACCCCGAATATGCTTTCACTCTCGTCGGCTTTTGATTCTATAAAAGAAGCTACTCCACTCCGCTCCGTTGCTCGCTTTACAAGAACATGTAACTACTGAGCCTACAGAGATCGTCTAAGATACTGCTACATAAAGCGAAATTACCGACTAAAAGCTTAGTTATTTTGATTACATCTTTTTCTTACTTACCCATATAGCAGTCTAATGTTATTAATTGATAGAGTGTCTATAACTGCTGTAGGTGTAATTTATGAGTTCCCATCATCAGCCTCAAGAAAATTAAAATAACAACAATGACATACAACTCAGTACATTGGGAAAACTACAACAAGTCTTGTCATCGCCTATACCAAAGTTTTATAAAGCGTCTTGCCTGTCAGGCCTTACGGTGCAGGAACGTAAAACCCTCAGTGAGCTATGCTTGGTGTTTTTTTGAAGGACACTACCTGACCTATCTACTAATTTCGGAAAAAGTACCTACCGGGGTAGCCGACAAAAAACTAAAACTATCAAGCTGCAGTGCCAGTACAGTAGTCATGTCTGTCAAAGAAGCTATGGCCGTTAGAGCAGACAAATCCTTACACCGCGAATCAGCAGTACGTTGCGTAGGTAGGACGGCCCCAACCCGATGGACCACCGATCTGAAAAGAAGCTAAGTCGGACAGGACGTAGAAGAATTGGAAAGCTTGGGAGAACATTATTTACGTACGGGATTGGCAATGGTAATCCGCGATAGACTTACGAGATTGATTGAATGCACTGCAAAATACCTAGGTACGAGTACGGTAATTAATAAGAATGTGGAACTTGTATTTATTTTTAGGTTCATACAAAATATCGTAATAGTGCGTTCAATTGATTGCTGACAATTGCTATAATTTTTTTTGCAAGTATATTTTGTTGACTTTGCCTCCAGCGTCGTAAACATGTTTATCCGCGAACAACGAAACAAGACCATAAGCATGTAAGTAACAATTCGATTTTTATTGAAATTTGGTAGTTACTGTTATACGTTAGGCTACACGAAAATATTCGAGATTAATTTCGGTTTAATCACTTATATATTATACCTACCCTAAGAGAGCCTTTAGGTGATCCGTGATAATAACCTTTAAATTTATTTTTTATTTATTTATTTATTTATCAGAAAACAAACGGTCACACAGTTTTCATATTCTAAAGCTACACATTAACATAAACAGACCTATAGTTTCCTTAATGTAACAATATATATTAGTATGAACAGCTTAAAGTTATTACAATAACGAGAAAAAATTATACAAGCATTACAGAAGATGTTGATAACATATTTAAACAAATTTAATTAATTTAAATTTAATTTAATTTTAGTATAGTTGTAAGTGTTTGTTCTTGTATTAGATTTAAGTATTGAATTGTAAATAAATAGTTAAACTAATTAATTACATTTATCTGTAGAAAGCTTTTTTAATGGAATTTAATGTGCAACAGAAAATATCAATATCGGACAGTCTGTCACTATCATTATAAAGTTTACATGCACGCCTTATGAACATGTTTTTACAGTAGGATGTTTTACATTTGGGGATACAGAATAAATCTTTTTTACGACATCTACGCTCATGTCCTCGGGGCACTCTAAGTGATATGTTATGCAGAAGTAAGGGGACATCCAAAACATTGTTGATAATTTTGTATAATAAGACCACGTCTACGCAATCTCGACGCACTTCCAGAGTTTTGAAGTTATGATATTTTAATGAATGTTCATAGTTAGAATAGTTAAAACCCATTCTGAAATCAAGGGCCTTTACAAATTTTTTTTGAATATTCTCAATTCTGTCTGTGTGTACCTTAAAGTTTGGTTTCCAGACAGCACAAGCGAATTCAATTCGACTACGAACGAAACTGTTGTACAAGATTTTGTACGTCAAAGGTTTTTTAAAGGGTTTACCAAGGCGCAGTATTAATCCTAATTGCTTATATGATTTTTTTAGCATAGTATCAATATGAGGAATAAAAGTCAGTTGTGAGTCCATGATAACACCAAGATCTCGGATTTGTGAAACTCTGCTAAGACACCTGCCATTTAGTTTGTAATCGTGGATTAGAACTTTACGTTTTCTGGAAAAGGTTATAACGTGACATTTATCAAGATTCAAAAACAGATTATTATCATTGCAGAACTTTTCAAAATTATTTAAATCTTGCTGTAGTAGCTCACTGTCTTTATTTTCACGAATAACCCTAAATATTTTTGTATCATCTGCATACAACAAAATGTCAGAGTGTGAAATATATTTATTTAAATCATTAATATATAATGTGAATAACAGAGGACCTAGATGGGATCCTTGTGGGACTCCTGAAGTGACATTTTTTTTTGTTCGGACTTAAAACCTGATAGAACGACACATTGATTTCGATTTTCGACGTACGACTTTATCCAGCGAAAAAGGTCACCGTGTATGCCGAGGTGCCAGAGCTTAATTAATAAGCTTTTATGACAAATTTTGTCGAAAGCTTTAGCAAAGTCAGCATAAACAGCATCAACGCTGTACCCATTGTCCATAGCATCAAGAATTTTGGTGGTAAAAACTAATAGATTACTATCAACTGAGCGACCCTTGTAAAAACCGTGTTGTTCATGTGCAATATGACGATGAACTACACTAAAAAGTTGTTCAGTAACAATTTTTTCACATATTTTACTAAATTGACATAGTTTAGATAAAGCTGATAATTTAAAGCTGATAGCAAATTACTAAATAACAAGCTTATATTGGCAGCAATTCATTTTGAGCTTGCGAGACGTTAGAGAGTATTAGAGACGTAGAATCGTAGAATCACAGATAAATAATTGAAGCGCTTAAAATATAGGCGTGCATCAGAATACCTACTACAAAACAGTACCTAATAAACGTAAAGGTGTTCTTAAAGTAATAAAATTGTCCAAGTACTAAGTCATGTGTAGAGAATATATACTAAAGGTGTGCTTACACAGGCAACTAAAATTAATTAATTTTTGGCTATACCTACGTATAACATAAGGGAATATCGGGAAATCAAGCCAACCTATTGATCGATACGGAGACATTATTTGGAAGAAGGGAATTTATCGCTAATAATAAAATGGACCATTTTTTTATTGTTCTAAATAAAACAAGTCTCACCGGGCCATCTGCTACCAAACTAGGCAGAGCCTATTTATTTTGAGAACATGACAGTTACTGTTAAACATAACTACTCCTTTTTTTAATAAATAGCAATACAATTAAAGGTAGAAGACACCCAGACACAGAACAAAATTAAATACATAAGGTACAGATATTCATTATTCTCTGTAGGAATCAAACCAAAACCAATCGGTTAAGCAGTCAAGGTCGCTAAGCACTAGAACAACAGGCCAGTCATAAGATTATTTAGTAAGAAGCTCTATTAATATGTTCAAAACAAACATCACTATTTTGAATAGTTCGTGTTTTGTGTTGCCGTATAACACTCATAGCTCATAGTTGGTTGAATAAGCGCGCTTAAATAAGGATTCATGATCTTGAATACTCCTTGCTTATATAGTAAAACTAAAATGAACTTCTCGGGTTTTTTTTATTTCAACTGGTAACATTATTTTACTTGAATACTCTATGGTTCGCCGATTTGCTCCACAGAGTATAGATAGTAGGGAATTAAAAATACATTTGCTTTGCTCTATGAGATGAGTGCTTTATGTTTCCCTACTTAATTACTTTTCTCTATGCTTTATGTGCTTCAATAAATTGAACGCAAACTATGCTTGATTGATTGATTAGTGTTGATATATTTTCAAGTTGTAAACGATTTTAATTCTGTTTAATTTTTGAGGCGGCTGGCGGCCGATAAGCCATCATATAGTTTTATTTTTTTCTATTGTGAAGATGGAGGATACTTCTGGTTGTCCAGTGCTAGTTTCTTGTAAATCATTAAAATCGGAATTTAATGACCTATTGAAGATTCCTATAACTTCAGATACCGTAAGTCTATTATATACTTGTTCTTAATTTAAGTATTAGTAGATAAAATCTTTATTTGAATGTTGTCGTAACTATTGTTTATTTACTTCAGTTCTCACTTGGTCGCGGTTTGAAGAACTCAGTTGTAGTTCCATTCATATCTATATCTAGAAGTCATTGTATTTTCAAAAAAGTCAATGATCATGAGTGGGCCGTTGAAGATAATAGCACATTTGGTATTAAAATCAATGGAGTCAATCTGGGTAAGGGGCTAGTGAAAACATTGTGCCATGGAGACATCATAACATTAGAGCAAACCGAAGAGTTTGTGTATAAATTTATATGTCAACCTGATGATGTGTTTGAAATACCAAGGAAACGGATGAAAATGGATAATTACAGCCAGAACAATAATATCCTTGATGATGTTAAAATGAAATTTGAGGAGTCTCAAACCTTTGAAATAAAGCATATTGAAGAGAAGATACAAAATGCCAAACAAATGCAAACTACATCGAAGATATTAAAGCAGCAGTTACAAACAGACATGAACAGAAAAATTCAAAAACTTGAAAACGAGTTTGCGTTACAAATAGAGAATCTGAAAGGAAAGAAAAATGAAGTTGAGCGTCAAAAGTTAATTCTTGAGGAAGAACGAGATATACAACTTGCTAGTATCAAACAAGAAATGGAACAAAAGATTTGTAAACTTATGGTACATCTTTTTGTCTGAATTTATAATCTAATCTATTTATTTACAACCTTATTCGTGTACATCTTTCATAACATATGTAAATGTGTTTTAGGATCAAATTGAGAGACACAATGAAACTGAGTCAGAACTTTTAAAGGAAAACAATTTGCTTAAAGAAAAGCTTACCAAAGAGCGGGAAGAGTTTTTAGCTGAGCTAAACCGTGAGAATACTTCCAAACAAGGCATGTTGGAGAAGTTAAAAGCTAAGATACTTGAACAAGAGGAGATTCGGTTGGAGGAGAGGAAAGAATATGAGGCCATGCTGCAAAGGGAAACTGAACTACTTATGCAGGCCAAGGAAAAGGTAAGGAACTCTTTACACTTTTTCTTTTGTTTTTTTTTTTTTAATTTTGCCTTTTGTCATTGGAA
Organism: Autographa pulchrina; assembly: GCA_905475315.1. Taxonomy (NCBI): domain Eukaryota; kingdom Metazoa; phylum Arthropoda; class Insecta; order Lepidoptera; family Noctuidae; genus Autographa; species Autographa pulchrina. Next base: position 10,875,898 of record FR997768.1, read on the forward strand.
CATTTGTTAGGTTGCAACCCTGTTTATTGTATGGTGTGTATTTATCTATTAAATGAGTTGTGGAGCTCAGATAGCAGGTAGTCACTTTTAAAGTAGAACAACCCTGAAAAAGTTTGGGGACATCCAAAATGATCCAGAAGCTTATAAAAGTTTTTTTTGTGGATTTAAACATTACCTTATTTAACTTATCTAGGTTCATCAACTTTAAGATATTATTATGTTATCTTAAATATTATATGTACCTGACATGATATAGTATAGTTTGTGTATAAAAAAAGAAATTAATGTCTGTTTAGGGCCTTATTTATAACTTATCTTGATGGTGTTAACTAACTTTAGCAGATTCTGATTAAAATCTTTTCACAGTAGCTAAACACAAATATATATTTGTACACAAACTATGTCTCTTGAATTCTTGACCTAATCTATATATGAAAATGAATTGCTGTTTGTTTGTCTCGCTAAAACTCGAGAATGGCTGGACCGATTTGGCTAATTTTGGTATTAAATTATTTGTGGAAGCCCAGGGGAGGTTCAAAAGGTGAATAAATATGAAAATCTTCAAAATTAAATAAATCATTTATTTTGCTTTAAATATGGGTACAGACAGATGAAAACAATTTGTCAAATTTAGACTCCACACATTTAGCCATATGTGGTATGCGAAAAGTACACATAACAACAAAATAATACAAGAAAAAGAAAAAAAAAAACATTTAGTTCACCCTTTTAAATCTAAGTTAAGTGCAGTATCACGCAATTTAAACAGCATAAAGTAAATATACGAGCATTTAAAACCTATGATCTAGAAACTCTTTAAGGGTATAGTAAACATTGTTTAATAGGCATTGCTTTATCCTGCGTTTCATTTGTAATAATGGTAGTTCTCTTATCTGTTTCGGAATTTTATTATATACTTTAATGCACGTAATGAGACAGTTTTTATGAAACAATGCAGATCTACAAGACGGCATCAATAGTCTTGTCGGATCCCTTTTTGCTACCTTTGGCTGATTTTCTTGGGCGGTAACGAAGTGTTCTGGGTTTGTTTTAACAAATACACAGATTTCTAAAATAAATAATCCAGTTAATGTTAATATTTGTTTTTCCTTAAACAGAGTTCGACAGCTTTCAAGAGGGCCTACATTACATAGAGCTCGAATACATTTTTTTTAAGTAAGAAAGGCTCTATTAGCGTCTGTAGAGTTTCCCCATAACAGCAATCCATATCTCAGACTAGATTCCACAAACCCATAATAAGCCACACGTGCGGCACTAGGACCAGCTGTAGATTGAAGTTTACGTAACGCATAAACGAAATTATTATTTTTTTTGCAAAGATTTTTAACGTGTAATTTCCAGTTTAAATGTTGATCAATAGTAATACCTAGAAATTTTGTGTCTTCTTCTTCTAATAAAACACTACTATACATAAAATATTTAATTTGTGTGGTTTAGACTTGTAGTTTCTAAATTGAATATATTTTGTCTTTGTTGCATTGACACGAAGATTATTATTTTCTAGCCAGGAAATAATGGAATCGATGGTATTATTTATTTCCTGTTCATATGATAGTGACTTTTCGGTGTATGGAATGAGGACTGATATGTCGTCGGCGAATGTACTATTCGCCGATGACTGATGTTTTGTAGCACACGGTAAATCATTAATATAAAGAATAAATAGCAAAGGTCCTAGGACACTGCCTTGTGGCACGCCATATTTACTTTGAATGTATGTTGATCTATAACTCGCCATCTCTAGGTTTTTATAAATTTTTGATAACTCAACACATTGTTTCCGATTTGTTAGGTAACTTTCAATCCATGTCAGAGCTGGACCTTTGATTCCGTACTTGTCGCATTTATATAACAGGATTTCAAAAAATCAAAATCAAAATATTTTTATTTCAAGTAGGCCTTTTTAAGCTCTTTTAAAACGTTAAATTACTGACTCTAGTTGCAGGTTCCAAAATGTTATTCCAATGGAGAAGAACCGGCAAGAACCTCCATAGGTTACTCTTTTAAAAAAAAAAGTTAACATCAATGTAACAAATACAATTATATATAAAAAAATATACAAATATGCGACAACAGCGTAAATAACAAATTGTTTCGTTTATTGTAAATGATAACATCCAAAATGGAAGAAAAATGAAAAGGGACACGCAACTAAATTTACATTGTTGTCACAGTTACAAAGGTCGCGTATGCGAAAAGAATGAGAATAATAAAAAAAAGACTAAACTCAATAATTAAAAAAAGAAAAAACAAATATCTAATTAAATAGCTTTACATACAAAAGATATGTAGTCCTAACTAAACCCTAACAGGAATGTCAAGGCATGTCAAAAGGTTTCTACGAATAGAGACCGTGGGCACCGTGGGGAAGCTAATCGAGAAAGATAAAACAACAAGATGAGGCAAATGAACTAACGGACCGCCAGGGAGGCCACATGTGCAGAAGGTCCTAGATCCACGCGCTTTTATCCTCTACATAGTCACTGATTTAATTCAGTTTGGATTTCACGCAAGTTTTAAACTTTTTGTTAGTTAAATGAATTAAACTATCTGGTAATCTATACTAATATTATAAAGCTGAAGAGTTTGTTTGTTTGTTTGAACGCGCTAATCTCAGGAACTACTGATTAGAATTTAAAAAATCTTTTTGTGTTAGATAGTTCATTTATTGAGGAAGGCTTTAGGATATATAACATTACGCTGCGACCAATAGGAGCGAAGCAGCAGTGAAAAATGTCACAAAAACGGGGAAAAATATTCATACTTGAAAGCTTCCGTTGCGTGCGCTGCGTAAACGGTTCGAGTTACCCAAAATATATGTATGAAAGCATTGTTCCTCTTTAAATGATCTAAAAAAATGTCTGCGACAGTATGTCTATCTTTTAAGATTGACTCACTATAACCTTTTTTAAGGTAATCATTTAGTCGAAATTAATGCATTATTGCCAATTATTTGCTACAGAGTTATATCAACATAATATTAACTAAAATTATCATTTACGCAGAAATAATTTTTTTTTTAACTTTTTAATCGCGGTCATAATAACAGAAATTGACGCGGACGAAGTCGCGGGAATCAGCTAGTTTATTATAAAAGCGAATAGAATTTTATAGTCAACGCAGTCAAATGCTGAAAAAACTGCGGTTACTGGTATTTTATCGTCAATATACTTAGTTATACTACGTATGAGTGAAAATCCAGCAAGTGTAGTCGACTTATTTCTTTGAAAGCCATTCTGTTCAGTTCTTAATATATTATGCTTTTTGACAAAGTCCGTGATCCTACTATGCATTGCTTTTTCAAATATTTTGAATAGAATGGGAATAAGTTTTATTGGTCTATCTCATTAATTAATCTCTAAAAAAAAACAATTTGTTTTAAGTTTATTTAATACAAAAGTTTAGGCTTTTATTTATCGATTGAGGCAAAACAAAGTCTGCCGGGTCAGCTAGTCAAATATAAAATATTATTTCAGGAGTTGAAAAAATTAGAAGAAAAGAAGAAAATGAGAGAAAAAGAACTGAAACAAGAATTAAAAGCTATCAAGAAGAATCTTGAAGATCAAGTTCAACAGACTGAGCAGGAGAAACTAAAAGCAGAACAGCTGCTGAGTGAGCAAATGGAAATTATGAAAAAGCTTAGTGATGAAGAGAAAATTAAAATGGACCAATTGGTAAGATAACATATGTTCATAAACTATTTACTACCTGTCTGTCTGGAGGTGCCCCAACAGAACATACAACTGATTTCATACAAGTTGAATACTAAGACCTTAATGAATCATATGGACATTTATAGTTACATATTGTTTATATTGTATGTTTACAGATGAAAGAAAGAGAAGATATACAAAATAAATTAAATGAGGCACAATCAAATGCTGACAAGTCCCTCGAAGAACTAAGGGTAAACAATTATTTTTTTACATTCCTCACATAATATGTATGTATGTATACTATTATACTTATATTATATTATACCAACAGATGCGAGTGACAGAGAGAGAAACAGAATTAGCGGCACTTGCGGCAGAGCGAATTCAGAAACAAGCTGAACAGTCAAGTGAAGTTATCAGCACTTTACAACAACAACTTGAAAAGGTAACTGATTAAAATATTTAACTAGAGATAGCCACATTTCTGATTCTTTCAATTTTCAAGTATCATAGAAAAAAGGTAAGCTGTAAATGCAAACTATAGGCACTTGTAGACTAGTACAAAAACTTAATATAAAAGGTTATTTTAGCCGTTGGCATATCAAATCCTTTCTAAGTCCAAATCTTAGACTAGGTTTATATAGTTTTACATTGTTCAAATTGAATATTTCAGGTACAAAATCAACTACAAACAGTTGAAACAGAGAAAAACACAATTTTGGAGAACCTCTGCGCACCGGAGCAGGCAGTTGAAAGCTCTTCGAAGCAAACTGTGATGACACAAGTCGGAGAGCTAATGGAGAGTGAGCTGCAGTGCAGCATATGCGCTGAGCTGTTCGTCACGGCCACGACACTCAACTGCTCCCACACGTTCTGCAAGTACTGCATTACTATGTGGAAGAAAAAGAAGAAGGATTGCCCCATATGCAGGCAAGAATTACTAATACATATTTTGTTACTCTTTACCCCTGGTAATCAAAGGCTGAAAGGTTGATCAATTTAATCTGTTGTCAAATCATCACGACTGTGATTGGTTGACCAAAAGAATCAATTACTGTGTTGATCAACGTTTCAGAAACCAGGAATTATGAGTTTCAATGGAAATATTTTAACTTAATATTGCGCTCTATATTACTTTCTCGTTATTTTATTTTCAGAGCCCCAATCTCCTCAGAATGCAAAAGCTTAGTACTAGACTCGTTTATCGAGAAAATGGTACAAAGTCTGAGTGAGGAGATGAAACAAAAGAGGAAAGATATTTTACAGAGTAGAAAAGGTACGTAATTTAAGTCTTTGTTTTTTAATTGTTTGCAGGGTTTATCGCGACGATTTCACCTACAGAACATCAAATATGTTATTTTTACTTAAGGGTAGGATGTAAACAATGCAGCTTCATATGTATCTATGGAATTGAGCAACTTCATTAGTCTGCATTATTTAAAAGCGAAATAGTATATGGTTCTGATTTGATTGGTGCATTTACAAGTTTATGTTCATTTTATTAACAATGAGTAAGTGTAATTATAAATTTGGGCTGTTACTTTTTTTCAATAAAATAAGGTTAATATAGCACTAATATTTGTGTAACAATTAGACCTTAAGCTTGTTCTAACTTTTAACTCGTTCTTTTCCATGATACTTTTATGTCACTAAAATTTTTATATCTTAGCAATAACAAAAACTCAGTAACAGCATTCATAGTTTATGTATGTATGGTTAAAGGGCCGCGTGACTCTTCCCCTAGTCTTCTATCAAAATGTATTGAAAATAAGAACCTCGATTTGGCGGTAGTGGATGATAAGCTCAATATTTTTTTTACTTATACCTATTGACTTATTAGTTTGCTTGAGATTCAACTATTAACTTAACTAAAATTGTTCCATGATTCCAAAAATAAGAACAGAATATTTTTAATAAATAAATCAGTTTTAAATTTATTGCTTGTTTTTTTTTTCTTATCATTAAGCGGTGACATAAAACTATTGAGTATGAAAATAGAATAAGGTTATAAGTTATAATATAACCTTGTAACAATATGGCCACATTCAAGTCAGGCCAAAATGGGCGGAACTCAGAACATCAAAATATGTTACGTTTAACTTAGGTTGTATCTACTTAAAGTCTTCACTATGACTAAATACAATTAACGATCCCGTCGTAAAGTCTTAAAAAGGACTTTTTATTTAATCGATATTACGGTCTATTCTGTTTAAAATTCGGTAGTTACTGTCCAAGAGTCAATGGGTCGACTTGTGGCGGCATGTAATTGACACACCTAAAGTGTCTTTTCAACGATGGCTTACAATGAAATGTTTATTTTATTATTTTAAATATAGTATTATTATGAATATTATGTAAGTTGTACTGATCAACTCACAACTTGTTCTATAGTACAGTATAACCTGTTTTCCGCAAGAGCCTGGTGTCTCTTAGACCGTTATGTAAAGGCAAGATCGCGAAATAATTTTAATAGCTTGATGAAGCTGTGTTGGTTGCAGAACTCGAGTCTGAACTGGCCCGGCCGCCCAACGCCCTCACCAGCCGGTATGCTCATTTAAAACATCAATAATAAATATAACACTATTTTGGAAATAGATTTAGTAAATATGAAAAAGAACCACATGATTAAAGAATAAAGTAGATATCAAATTAATAGGTACCTACATGATTGTCTTCACGTCGTTTTACGGTGTTATGTAACTTAACAGAACCTAAAAGATTAAGGCTCAAAATTAACTCTTAGCTTATTCCTTGCATATTCTGCATGAACGGAGAGGGCTAACAAAATGTGTGTAACATATGAGTGCGTACAAATCTGACGAACGCGCGGACTGTCTGGCGGACGGCGTTATTGACACTGGTGCGTTCGCGGCATGCTCGCGAGCTGTTCGTTTAATGCTCGTTCGGTGCGCGTTCGTTAGAAGTGGACGCATCTTAACATGCACTAGATTACTCGGCTAGTAGCAACGATGGAGGCATTCGTGCAGTGACCAATTGTTTGTTGTTTGCAGACGAAGTAACAGCCCTCTCGGCTCCGAAACCAGCGACTCCGACTTCCTCGAGGAGGCGGAGGAGGAACAGGAGTTCGAGGACTTGTAAGATGAAGTTTATTATTTTATCTTATATCTATTTATTTATCAATGTAATGTAACACAGTTTGTTTAGATACACCAGTTATACCTACCTCAAGAACAGTGAACAAATTTTGTTTGTCGATTTGTCGGATTCATCTTCACACTAAAAATTTTCACGAATAAACATAATAGAATATTAATATTTTATGGGAAGGGTTTTTTTTCAATAATAAACTGTTATTCATTTTCGAATGTTTTTATTTACAGCGACGACTATATCTCTAACACATTCTATGGTCGCTATGACAACTCCGACTCTGACGGTGGATCTGACATGGCTTCCGACTCAGACCTCGATGCAACAAACACGGGTATGTGAAAAATAATAAAAAAAAAATGTCCATAATATTGGTCATAACATATTATTACGTAACGATACATACGGTTACGCCGCGTCCAAAAGAGCGTCTGTAGAGCCCTTACAGTTACCGAAAATAACCTACTAACATGGACTCTATGGGCTACTTTGTCTGAAATAATATTAATAATATTTCGGGATTATAAAGTTCTAACCAAATTATACTTCTGCTCAAAACGATGTGGCAGGGTGACATACAAACAAAGATAACTTTTATAAGCTACGAAGAAGTATTAGTACATTTATATTGGTAGGTACTGAATTGGCTAAATAGTTACACTATCCGATGCATAAGCATTTGCAACTTTAGGAAAAACATTCAGCGTAGTATAGTTTTACCTATAAGATGTTGGCGCCTATTAAATGTGTTGTAGCAGATACAGTACGTAATTTAACATTTAGGAGCGGGAAGTGATAGTGGTGGTGCAAGACGAGGAGCCCCGGCGGTCGCGGGGCTACCGGCCGCGTACTACGGCGGCTACGGACGCTGCTACCGCTGCGGCGCGCGCGGCCACTGGGCGCCCGGCTGCCCGCTCCGATAGCACCCGCTAACACGTCTATGACAACACATTATCATGCGCATTCCTTTGATTCTCAGCGTTATAGCCGTTCTGTTAAATTAACCGCCTTAAATGTACGTTGCATTACGAATATGTAGCTTTAATCTATGAGTTTATTTGTGATAAAAGACTTGTTGCTTATTCATTGATTGTCCAACTGTTGTATTATTTTATAATATTTTGTATCAACTATTATGGATAATTTTCGTTGGGAGCGAATGAGGTCGACGAGTAAAGCAGTTAAAATTACCACATGGTATACAGTGTAATGAAAAAATCTTTCGGGATCATGACATGGTTTCATCAGGTGGCGAAAAGTATATTCTTGCTTATATTCTAAGATCCGACCCAATATTGTCCTTCAATAACATAGTAGGTATTCATTAAATCTCGAATATGAGTAATTAAATAATTTGTACCTATTTATTACCTTGGTACACTAGTGGTTGGTATTTGCTAGATAGCCAAGACCAAAAACGAGTAGGCTCTACTACTAGGTTGGAACATACCCTAATGTAGGATGTGTACCACGTAAAACCGTACCTGTAAGTAAGTTATTTTTATAACTGACTTCAATCTTAACGGTTTTTTGTGCAACTCTAACAGGCCATCGGGCTTTTTAATAAAGCATCATTAAATCTATATGTATATCTCACGAATAGAATGTTAACTGTGAATATTACGATTTTATCAATTTTTCAAACTTATAACGAGTGTTAGTTCAAATTACAATAATTACCTACAATGTATGTAAACGAGATGTTTAAAATTATTATGATATTAAGTGATGAGGAATACAATTGTAAATAGTTTGATTATCTGGAATTCATTCATCCAGAGCCAAAAATATGAATAATTATCCTATATTTAATGAACATTTTATGTAATTTACTATGTATATTTTATAATATCACAAATTATTCTCTTCACTTTCAGACTGATTTATCTACGCCGTAATATGTAGCAGTCGAAGGGCGACATCTTTTCGTTATAAATGTGACGAATTTTCAACACTAGCTGGCAGAAAAATTCTATTGATCAGAGGATGCCTGCTCTCAATAAATTGTTTTATTAAATACCTGTCAATTAACTCTTTTTATGACAGCCGACAACAATATTATAATTTTTAAAGTAATTCTTGTAAATTAGTAAAACTCATCATCATTCAGCCAATCATAGTCCACTGCTGGACATAGGCCTCTCCCAATTTGCGCCACAACACCCGGTCCTCCGCCCTCCGCATCCATAGTAAAACTGTCATTCAAGTAATAAAATTATTACATATTTATCTAAATTGCACCTACTTATCGGTGACTTGTTTTTACCTTTAGGAAGGAAATAAATTTGTGTTTCTGTCCACTTTTCGCAATACTTATTAGTTCAAGTTATGTTTCTATTTGTTTTTCCATCATTAAACAAACCTGCGCTATGTAATAGTTTTTGAAGTCAAAACAAGAGTTAGAACAGCAAAACAGATAGATGTCCGCCAATTTTAAATTAGTTGTCTGGCAATTTTATCTACGGTTTTATTGTTACAATAAATGTACAAGTGTAACAATTGTTGAGTTAAAATTAATGTAACTGTAGTATATATAGTTCATTTTAAATGATGATTAAATCAAACTCTATTGTAAATAGTGTGTTTATTTCTATTTAAAGTATTTATGTATCGTATTTATATATGTTTAAAAACTAATCTCAAATAAAAAAGCTACGTATGCATGTAAAATAATTTTACTTATTAAATTGGAGATTGTTTCTTTTATATGTTTGTAATGAATTGGCTAATGAATTAACTCTAAAATACGACTTGCGATCGTGTAAATGTGTACCGCTTACCAGCTCCTACCGTAAGCAAGAGGTTTCTTCAAAATTGGTTCAACCGTTAAGCCGTGTAACATCAGAGTTACAATCGCATTTATATTAAGTATGATTTTTAGCAAGCAATGAATTTAATAATTCAAAATTTTTCAATTGGTAGTTTTAATTTTGACATAGTTATAACGATTACTGCCAGCTTAAACAAAACGTTGCTTTCCACCACCATCCCGTCAATTTAATTAACACCGGACGAGTGAATTACTGAAAGTGTCATATGTGTATAAATAGATGTAAAGTATGCATTACTAGACGAGCGTCATGAGTAACTACTTAACAGTTTCAAAACTCACCGACTTATCACCATTGTCAGAAGTCATTGACCCGAGCGTTTGTAATATACCTAAACGCAAAATAGGTAGGTACTGAAGTGTACCGTCGTACCGTGGGAGTTAAGCACTTTGTTGATGACTATCTAATCCAAGTCACAAGCGATTGTCTATGTACCTATAGGTCAGAGATTTGCGGTAAGTATCGTAAATTCCTTCTTGAAGGGACCATCGAAGAAACGGAAACTATTAATTTAGTTCTGCCATTTATAATGCAAGAAATAAGTTTACCTGCTATTTCTCTGAAGAAGTAAAAGCTTTGGCCTTCAATGCCAATATCCAGTGTCTTACGGAAATACCTACGGTAAGACAGTTTGACTAAAGCCTAGGCTCGGCCAGCGCGGTAGAGTGGTGTAGGAATATAATTATCAGATTTATAATTATAATTTTAACCAAGCAAAAAAAATACATTGAAACAACGAATTTATTTATAATTAAATTACAATGTGTAATAGTCATGCAAATATAACGAAATTCAATTGTGCTATAAATATATCGAATTTATATGAAAAAATATTGCTTTAATATGTCAGCAAAGCAAGTATGCCGTTTCAATACTGGTATTAATTACATAGGCACCCACAAATTATGCGCGATCTTAATTAAAAATTGTATCTAATAGCAGAATTCTCAAACGCAAATCAATCTTCCACGTTATGTCTTCATCTATATAGTGTAGTGATAAATAGACGTTCAAGAACGTTTAAAAGTTAATTTGCATTTCAGTATTCTGGGTAAGTGTATAAAAATTGAACAGACAATTAAAAAAATATAATTACCTAATAAGAATGAAAATAAAGGTTGACACTGTAAGTAAGAATCTTTCACATGATATTATAATTTGTTGAAAGATACGCAGTATTATAGTATTAACAGAGCATGATAACTGCTGTCAACATTGTAATTTTGTTTATTCGAGATCTGCATGAGCAAGCCCTCTTCACATAATTTACTTTAGTTCATATTTATTTGGGCAGCAGCATGCATACAACTAAGTCGATAATATTATACCTATCGATGTTATAATATTAAGATTGTTACTTACAAGTGTCTGTAAAAGACCAGAAAAAAATACATGGACGAACCACTAATCGCTAAGAAGCCAAAATCAGGGTCTCCAAGTCCCCTTATTTAATATTTAGCCCCTTTACCATATTCACCGCTCTTGTTGGCGTCGGCTCCGTCTACCTTTTTTTCTAGTCTTTGTTTTCCGTATCTTTATTGGACATTTAGATAAACATTGCTGATAATAACGTTATAGAAGAAAACACAGAAATGATTAATAAAATCGATAATGGAAATGTCACACAACACAACCATACATTATTAAATATTATTTAAAATAAATAGGTACTTAATAAATTCTCTATTTTAAATGTCTTTTAACTTGTAGATTTATTTAGTCAAATACCCCAAGTACCTATTGTGTGTCAGAGAATGGTATAAGAGCAGACTATCAAGTAGGTATTTTTATTTACATGTTCTAAAACCAACATCAACTTATAAATTTGTCACAAGAATTGTAACAAATGTAATCAAGAATTATAAATATATATGGGTTCTTTATAGTTAACTAGACCAAGGCTTCTCGGGTTGACTTTGACCAGATTTTAATTGAGGCCAAGATTCATAACATTACAGTACAAATGGTAACTCGGCGCTAAAAGAGCTACAATATATCATTGTCTCTTTCTTATTCACAGTTGTATCTCATTATTCATACTTGTATCTCGCTTAAACTATATTATTGTAGCTCTTTCGAAATGCTTCAAGTTCCACTGACTGTAGTACTTTGTCTTTTGATTTGGCGCATAATCTGCTTAAAACGCGAACTAACTTACATTAGGATAACCATATTATCTTTTTCACTTGTATAAAATAAGAACCAAGCAAAGTCAAAGCATGTATTGCTTATTTATTTTGGCATTAATGTGACCCACTAATTTTTGTAAGACAAAAGGATAAACTAGCTTAATAATAACGTCTTCTCTGAAACCAAGATAGTCTGACTTATCTCTAGTGAGACAACTGAAAAACAGCAATTACACAAATACTGAATATATATCGAAAGCTTATACATACACATTTAGGTTCCCGATTATTTATATTATAATATTGATATTTAAATTTTATTCATTCTATTTGCACAAATACATAAATATTAACTAGTATCATACCACCCAGTAGTAGAATGGCATGGCTACCTCAAAATAATAGTGAGATGTGAACATGTTAGTTCTGTGTTTTTGGACAGACACAGGATATTTACTCAAATTTTAAGAGACTTGGGACCAAGCACTCTTTATTTTACTTTTTGCTTGCAACTTGCCCTAAAAAGCTAACACATTATCTGTTCTTTTATTGACTAACTGTCCAACTATGTTTTAAGGGGATATTTGTCTCATCTAGTATAACCTAATAAAAACTCGAAAATAAAGTATGTTTTGAGGTTTGAGGTAGACTTTACCTAAAATATTACAAAATAAATATCTTAATCATTCTTTTTATCACCAGGTTGTTCTTCTGATTCTGTAATAGCGGGAGTACCACCATTCTTGACTTGCCTTTGTTGTTCTTCCATCTCTCCAGAAAATCCAAACTCATTAACACGCTTGTGGTCCACTTTGTAGATCCAGCGCTGATATAAGAAGATGAAGAATACTATGTCTGTAACAGACAAGTAGAGATTGAAATTTTATGTTTTACATATTGTACCTACATTATATTAAAAGTAAAATGAACACTCACCATCTCTAAAGCAGCCCAAACGGTACATGGTTGGCATTTTGATAACAAATGCAAAGATGTCATCTATGAAAGTATTGAGGAACTTGTAAGTCATCATCCTCCAAGGAAGATGGGCAACTGAATTCAACTTGTAATTGATGAACAACTGTGGTGTCATCATGATGAATCCAAAGGTCAATAGGTAACCATACATCATGTTCAAAACAAAAGAATACCATCCTTTATGTTCCTGGTACAGCAATGAATATACGCCATACCCTATCAGGAGAGGGAAACAAGCCCAGCTGAGGTAGCGGAAGGCTAACATATCATACTGCTTTGTGCTTGAGTCCACATATGATCCTTTGTCAGTGAAGCTAAGTTTTGGTATTCCAAATATGCGATCCTCTCTGTTTATTTTTACATCCATAACTTTGTTAATTTTCCATATTTCTATGAGTAAACCAATGAAGCATGAAATTCTAACCATGACATTAGTTTCATTGTCAAGTACATAGAGTAACACCACGGTTGACTGGAAAACATTGAAAAATACTGATCTCACAGAGAGACCTTCTAGAGACTGCCTATTATTCCAGAATTGAATGTCATTTTTGAAAGCAAGTAATTCAAATATTGAGTGTAAAACTGAAACACTGATTGTTAGGGCTAACAAGTAGGGAGATGTATCCAGAAGTAACTCCTTAACTGTATCTTGTTCCTCATCCTGCTCTTCAGCACCTAATGCAGAGAACATGCTCAACTTGTCTCGCATTGCCTGTGCTGTGTACAGTTGCCACTTGAAAAGACTCAACGGTTGGAATGTTAATTCAAGTTTCAGGGTTTCAGAAGTTTTGTTAATTGGTACATAATCACGCATCATATTCCAATAATCATTTAAGAATACTGCTGGTTTATATTGTTTTCCATCAGGCAAAAAGAAAATAAACTCGTCTAAAGGAGGAGGAACACTGCCTTGCATCCAATTTGTTTGATCAGTGACCAAATTAATAGTCAAATTGGGATGCCAATGTGATACTATTTCCTCTTTGAGTGTTTCAGCTTTTTCAATTTCTTCAGCAGATTTTTCAGTTTGCCCTGTTAATAAATTATGTGTTTTCATATACTTTAACTTTTTGTACTTGTTAAGCATCTTTTTCCCATAGGTGACATAAGGCCCACCATAATTTTGTTTATTATTAGGATCAGGTGATTTTCCATTTTGAACTACAAATACATGTAGATAAATCGACCCATTGTTCTTTAATGAGTCAGACGGTGTAATACTAGTGGAATGTGAAAATGTGCCATCATTTTCAGGCCCTCCAAGCCAGTCACCATAAATAATTCCATTTTGCTTCCAAATTAAATCAGAATCTTCCAAATTAGAATAAAATTCTTGTTCTGATACATAGCAATACATGTCCAAGACTGTTCCATTAGCAAACATATTAATAGCAGGTACGCGAGGTGCTCCAGGATTCGGATTGCTAATATCTGTCTTTGGTGCAGAAGGTTGGCGGAACATAGATGTAATAAAATACACCACTAATGCCCGTATAATCAAGGATTTCGTAATGGCGAAGAATGATTCCATTTTAGATGGTTGCATTCTACGCCGCTGCTCATCAATCTGGGCGTTGATCTAAAAAAATATACTATTAGAGTTTAAAAAATCGACTTCAATCAATTCATAAGAAATTATTGACCTGGTTTAGGTTACAGGTTATTTTTAATTATCATATTTTTAAATGTATGTGGACCATGGTATCCTGTATAATTTTACTATATACAGTTATAGTAAAAAAAAAATTACTTACATCGACAGCATCTTCCGAAGATCCATTTGCCTCAACAACACTATTTTCGACGGAGGCATCACCAGGAGGGTTAGTACTGTTAGTAGGGTTTTGGGTATCACTATCAGCCATTTTTAGTCTTTAGGGTTTGCTGCGTTATTGCTTGTAATTTTCAATAGCACTTAACATTTGCAAGGATATCTAATTCTGAAATTAAACGAAATTGGATTTATACCATTGCCTGCCAATAAGCCTATCATTGACAAGACAAGAGAGACGAGACATAAACTTACTTATTTATTTTTACTTTGATATTATATAATTTTGACTTTCAGGCTTTTAAGCTCGAAAATCTATTGATTTTAGGTGTTTCAAATGTTTCAATCCCCTACGTTTAATCTCAATTTCGTAGAATAAATCCTAGTTAGCTGCATTTTAGAATACAGCTTTATTACGGTATTTTAATGATAAATGATGTGAAAAAATAATATTGATTTTGTACCGACTTAAAAAGTTATTTATGGTCAAACTCAAAGGTACCTAACGAATATCACTTTTGCGCAAATACCTATCTCGCGTCCTCGTGACTCAGACCGAGGAGGTCAAAAATGTCAAGACAAGAATCATTTTTCGTCTGATTTCCAATATAAAGTGTTTATTTCCTAATGCTTGTCACATTAACCATTTTTCCAGTAGAGCACCGAGAAAATATAATGCATTAATTCCATGAAAAACTTATACCTATTGAATTCTCCTTAGGAAACAAAAAGGGGGCGAGAATGAGACTTAAACATCTTCTACTTCTTCTTTTTGTGTCTATAGAATTAAAGTACATGGGCCCCTGTAAAAAGGGCCTTTGTTTATGGCTCTGGTGAGAACCTTTTAGATCTTCCATCGTGGTGAAAGGATTAATCAGCTAGACTCTGCGTAACCGAATGCTAGCTCTCCAGGGTGTGCCGGTTGTTTGGAATATGCAAAATGATTGATGTTAACATAGCTCGTAGAGCCTCCTTTCATGCACTCAAACACCCGCTAGATTCGTTAGTCTCATGTAGGGTGTACCTGTCATTCTAAACTAATAAGACACTAGCTCGACAAGCTACTCACCCTCATTAAACCTTTTGTGACACGCCCCTTCTTATGATACCGATGTATCATGCAAGCCGTCTACCCCCACTGTTTGAGGTCGAGTTAAAAACGACTAGGCTAATATCGTCCTCGTAGTCAGTGCGTTCTTATATATTATGCTTTCAAACAGCCAAATAAACTTTCAATTGAAACCCCTATTTCATTATAGGTAGGTACCTACTCATGGACCATATTTTCGAAAACGCTGAATTCCTAGCGCTAGCAGTTCATTTATTTCTAACCAGATACTTGTAGGTGATATATATTTTTTTTTTAAATTACGATCTGTCCATATAAACTTTTAACCCCTAATACATCCTCTCTGGTTTTGTCCACATTAACACGGCGCAGCTCCTGTCTTCGGCATTGTGGCTTGTGCCCGCAGTGGTTTTGAGGACGAAGCCACGTCGCCGTCGTGCAGATTTACGGGGCGCCACGCGGATACACGGTACTGTGCCAAATTACCGCGTCAGGCGCTATGTCGTAAAAAAAATCGAGTCCAGTCTTGAACCCGTCTTACATCACATCTTTTTTAAAAGCTTAGATTACATTATTCTTTTTATTCGATAGTTTCTCACTAGAAGCTGTATAACATTCATGATTGTAACTTTAAAATGAAGGATTTCCATGAAACCCTTAATCCCCTTTAGGGGTTGGTATTTTAAATAATCCTCTCGTATTACTTATCTAGGTTATTAAATGGTACCTATTGTCCAAAATTCATCATTCTAGGTCATGCAGTTTCGTCTGTGTTGATGAGTGACCATATATAATATAACATATGGTTATATATTATATATATAACCATATGTTATATGGTAGCATATTATACTATTCATAACTAGCAGCAAGCCGCGAATTCACCTGCGTTAGTAGCCCCATTTACCTAGAATTTTTTTTTGCGACTTTTCCGATGTTTTTATAGTTATTCTGATTATACTACTATACCTATGTACTCGTGTGATTTTACTATTTGGATGGAGACGAATCCAAAAATCATGAAAATCGGTCCGGGTCTTCTTGCATTATTTATAAGTAGTGTAACTTCGTTTTATATATCTCAGATTATTTATGAACTTTAGGAGCACTTGATGTTATAAGATAAATTATGCTTACATTGCATACAGAACATGAATCCTTATCAAACTAAATATTCTTTTACCAAAGCATTTTAACTAGATGTTTCCTGCAACAACTTCAGTTGTTGAAACAAGTAAAACAATGTAATCATATTTAATGGTTTATTTAAAACACAAAATTGAAAGACTGACAGTTAATCGGACCCAAAATGCATTCGGAAATCCTACCTTGTATGTTTAGATTCCCAAACCATTACAAAATTAGTTTCGACAACATTAAACAAAACATAAAAAATATTACTAACAGCAAGTCACTTTATAGTTGTCCTAGAATCTACTCAGTAATACTCAGATTCTGCAGTGCAATGTTGAAATTCCGACACTGGTTTCCATCACAGAGATTTCATTACCTACATTTTGAAGATTACTTAAAAACAGAAATATCCTAATTCCTCACTAGCAATGTAAATGGATGCATGATTTCCTGCCTATAATTATAAAAGGCCCATATCAGCCTTGTACTTGCAAAAAATATCTTCATAGAAAAGGTGGTTTTCCTTTTCACTTGCATTCATCACCTCGCATTGTTCCACGCGGTCCTCTGTACAAACTGTCATAATAAGATATTTTTTACATGCACAAGATTTCGACCAGTATAAATGGCAACAGTCCACAAAATATGCCTAGCTTATCAAACTTCTATAGTCCACATTTAGGATTTAAATATGTATTATGAAAACTAGCAAAATCACTATCGGAATAAAAAATGTCGAAAATGAAGATATTTATAAATGAAAATGTTTGGATAATAAAGATTTCGACATAAAGGTAAAACTTAAAAATTAAGTACCTATTAAACCTACAAGTGTTATATTACGACAATTTTTGTTTGTCGCAGCAACGTTACAGAACTTTACTTCTAAAGAACGTCGACTAAATTAATAATTATGCTTAAAAAGACTTCATTGAAAATTGTGAGAGTATTTAGAAGGACAATGTTTTCATAACTAAAAAAATATACAATTTACGTTTGTATAACTCGGGTTGTCTAGCATTGATTGAAACCATTCATAATTATCATAATGAGAATCTATTAACCCTCAAACATTCAAATACAAATATAGACTTTTCTCCATACAAAATTGTGAACTGCCACCATTTCTAAGCTTTTATACTACAATTAATCTTGCATTTCTTCAGGCAACTCGTGAGGGTTGAGAATGCCTGGCACCGATAACTGAACTCTTCGTTTCTCATCTTGTGCTTGACGAAGGGCAAGTAAACGTTCCTCTAAATACAAATCACTGTCATCTTCACCCGTGTACTCCTGAAAAAACAATACTTGGATATAGTTTACATTTTGATATATCTAAAATAAACCCGATTTATGGCATATAATAAAGAAAAAGGTTGTTATAACAATATATACTGTGCATTCTAATAAGAATAGCTGGTTCTATTAGACAAATACACAATACTAGCTTTCGGCCACGTGGTTATCGGTTTTTGCTGCAAAAAGTAGCCTTTGTGTTTTCTTTAGAGTTCAATCTAACTTCAAACCAGAATTCATCAAAATCGGTTGTGTGGATTAGTCGTGAAAACGTAAAAGACATAAAAAGTAACTTTCACTTTTATAAAAATCAGTATGGGTATTTGATTTATGTACATACATATAACTTAATATGTATGCTATAGTAAAAATTATGTCTATAATGGCTTTCTGTCAGAATATTGTTTACGGCGTTCTATCTCGACTCAACAGAGACTAGCAACTTGCACAAAATCGATCATATATTGTTTCTAGACTTCAATAAGAAATATAACAATAAAAATCAGCTCTGGAGACAAAAAGTTACAGTTATCTAAAGAAGTTTCGTGTTCAAACACTTTGTACTGATAACATAGTTACGTTTGATTGATTTCAGAATGTTTTTGGTTCAAGTTAAGCACCTAGTTGTCAGGGTCTGTTCTATTCCTGGTTACGAATTATTATACAGGGTGTTAAGAAAACCCTGTACGATCCGTGAAGGTTTTGTTAGATATCAATAACTGATACCATTAATGTAAAAAATAAATATACCTAATTTTTTTTCTCAAAAGTCGGGAGAGAAATTCGGCGATGTCACAGGTACTGCCAAATGATCAAGCAAAAGGCCGCCAAATAATACCGACGAAAATGGTGCTGTCATTATTGGTTTAAACCCAAATTTAGTAAATTTTGCGGCCAAAAATCGTTCCTTCAATTCGTTCATTCGTTCATTATCATTGATATTGTCATGAATATCCCAAATTTTGTATTTTATTTGGGCATGTTATTGTGGAACCTATACCACCCTTTCGGGTCGGACAGGGTTTTCTAAACACCCTGTAGATAACAATACCTAGGTCATTTTGTTAATATACTTAGTGCAATACCTTTGCTATCTAAATGATTAACAAAACATTCTTATTTTATTATTAAGCAATTTAATCAAGTACTGTGATCAATTAGTAAATTTCTTAGAAGTTCTTGAGAAAATGTTTTTTTCTCATGACATCTCAGATAGATTTTGATATGGTTTGTAGGAATATTATGTACTATGTTTTCATTCTGGGCAATGATTGGTCCATTACTATACAAGGACTTACAATTTTTTATTTACATTTTTAGTTGTTAGTATGATTATTATTAGTGTGATTTGATAATATTCCAGTACGAATTTTATGAATCTTAAGATATTATATAAGAAAGATAAAACTTACTCTTATTTGAACTAAGAAGTCTCTTAGGTGATCCTTGAATGCAGGAATAGCTTGATCCAAATTGAATAAACCTTGGACAGTTATTTTTATTTGATTGTCTGTCAAATGCGGGAACGCACGCTTTAGTAGATTGGCTACATATTCCTGAAATAATAAAAACACTTTTTTATAATATGTGCATAAAGCAGTTTTATGAGGACAAAGTTTAAGGATATTAGAGTCTGTGCAGAAAAAAAACCGTTTTGAGATTTAGGACACTACTGTGTTTAAGTACCGTATTTGTTATGTTAAAAACAAGATTGCGTCATTAGTCCGACTGTAACATCTGGATATTTAAAATTATATTAGAACAAAATGTTTTCAGACGTCTTCATAATTGTCTCATGGAACATGTTACCGTAAAGTTAGCACAAACTACCAATTTTTTTTAATTTTGCTACCATTCAGATATTAAAAAAAAATATAGGTATAAAATATTAGTGTTTTGTTACCTGAATGTAGAGTACATTGTCTGGTGTAGGCCCAAGCGGAACAGTAACTCGCCCAGACTCTACCAGAGAAAATATATGTGCTAATATAGTAGCATGCATGGTGAGGCCGGCGCCGTGAGATGTGTCAGTAACCACACTGAATACATGCTCTAGTATGTCACACAGATAGGTCTGGTAAAAGCTCTGTGCTGCCTGTGGGTGCAGCTCCACATTGTGTAGCAATCTGTATAGAATCTGAAGACCAGTGTCTGCAACATTCCTCATTGTATGCTTAAATGCCCAGATAATGGAATCCAGTACCAATTTAAACTGTGCTGGAGGTATGCTTAGGAATGCTTTAAAACAATGTGTATTTACTGCCTGTAATAACAGGAAAAATTCAGTCCTGTGTTCAGGATACTCCTCAAAGTCCTTATTAATCATCTCAAGAGTACATTCAAACACAGCATCAAATATCTTGGGTACCTCCGAGGTTATGTGACCACCAAGTTTATAAACAATTGCAGCCATACAAGACAATACTTCAGGCTCTCGAGCATCTGGCACTGCTGTTCTTTGGTAATCCAAGAGAACTGCATCTAAAAGTGGTGGAATGAAATTTTCTAAAACCATGCTATTATCTGTAGAGCGCGATACCCAATTGGCAATCAACTTCAGGGTCTCTTTCTTTATAATTCGCATGTTTTTTATTAACGGTTGCTTCGTCACCACTACGCCGTTCAAGGCTATAGCTTGACTAATGTTCTCAGACATGACTTTGTAAACATTGAGCATGTCCAAATATATTCTACCCAGCTGTACAACATATGGATGTCCAAGGGCACGACACGCGCGAACATTCGTTTTCAGAATACTCACAAGCTGTTTGACAGCTTCAGGATCTTTAAGAATATCCACATTGTGCGAAGCTTGAGATATTATATCATCCCAAACTTGATTTGGGAGTAGCATGTATTTTTCAATGAGCTGTTCTTGAGCTACTTGATCCACTTGTGCATTTATCATATATCCTACAGCTTCGTAGAAAGTATGCACTTGAAGTGTTTGTAAATCACAGATAATAGAACTGATTGTGCTTAGGATTTCTTCAATAAATGGACAAGCTTCACCAACTTGAGTGGTAACAAAATGACGCCGGCACTTAATAGCAATCTTTATAAATGTGTCACATGCCATGTCTTGGACACCATCGTGAGTTTCATGCATAAATTCAAAAAGTTTATTCACAACAGTTTTTAAAAACTTCCAATGTGCTCTTAGAAATCTGGGGTATTGGCCCACTACATACATTATGTTACTAGCAATAATAGCTTTATTATCTTTGCCCTTCTTCTGTTCACACAGGCCTAAAAGTTCTTTAATTACAACAACAAGAAATCGTTTTTCATCTTCTTCCATTGTTGCACCGGAAATGGACCCAATAGCCCAACATAATGTATTTAGATTTTTCCATGACCATTCAGTGCCATTTACTTGGTTCTGAAGTTTTTCAGTCATAATGCGTTCAGTATCTTGATAGTCTAAATGTGTCAAATAAACTAAAGTTTCTCTCATATTCTTATATAAATTAATAGAATCAGTGTCCTTCATAAACTCTCGCACAACTTCACCATTTTCATTCTCCACCACTAATACTTCTTCTGGTTTAGCCATTCTAGAGATCATAATGTAGCGAACACTGCTTAGCACATCAGAGTACAATGCTTTCCTGCCTACACTTTTCCCTAAAGTGTACATGTTAGACGTATGCGAGCATGGTGCAATCTTGTACAAGTCAGCAGCCAATGCATTCCAAAACTCCAAGCAAATCTTAAATATCTCAACTTCTTCTACTTCTGATATCAAAACAAGATACCTGAGAGCATTCATTAAAGTGTTGGTGAGTCCCCTTCTTTCAATAAGTTGCCCATGTTCTTTCAAGTAAGTGCAGAGAAATAAAGCAAGGTTTTGTATAAACACTTGCTCTTGGTCTCGGCCAGCAGCATACGCTTCACGTATGTTTGTGGTGAGCGGGAGCATAGCTTCCAGCTGCTCCATGGTCTGCACTAGTAAAGCAACAAACTGTTCTTCATAGTTGCTTACAGTCACACCAGCAATCTCTGTCAGGCAACTTAATGTAACATTACGGAACATTGGTACATTCAAAAACTTAAAAACAAGTGTGCTTATCAATTTCATTTCAAATATATATCCAAGAGGAATCCAATTTAGAAATCTTAACAAAGTATGAAGAGTAGCATCAACCAACGGTGCATTTTGTGAATTTTCAAGAACAAACTGACAGAGTTGGAAAATTTGACTGAACTCTGAACACATGGTGTCTTTTAAGTGTTTCGCTTTAGTTTGAGTCAGTTGTCCTGTACTAAATACAAACACCTCCTCACTAAGAAGCTTCAATATAACCATGTTATTTTGACAGAGACATTCATTTGTCTTAGATGCACCCACAATATCACTTATAAAACTCTCCCAATTATGAGGCCATTCTCGTTTCAATACTTGAATCAAGATCATGTTCAGTTTTTTCAAATACACTTTATTGTTATCCATTGTCACTGGATCAGATGAGTTTTTTATTATAAGACCAACAATATATTTCTTTATACCTTCACATTGAGTTCTTGGTAATATTTTCCATCTCGTTTGTATCACTTGTTCTAATATTTGTAAGGCATAGTATTTCGTTTCTTGATTTTGTGAATACTCCAATATTGTGTCAACACGAGTCCAGGCATCAGGATGTTCTTTCAGTGCTGTTAGTATCTCCTGTGCAGTTCGTTGTTGTTCTCCAACAGTAGAGTATAGACAACCAACAATATTATCAAGCAGAGTTATGTCTAATTTCTGGTTAAAATCCAAAAGTTTGGAAGCTTGTTGCTCTAAAGTTGCCATTCTGTTTGTTTCAACTTAATGAAAATTTGTTCCCTTTATTGAAAATCAAAACTCTGTCAATTTTTTCACATTCATTCCTCACCATACGTATCACTGAAAAGAAATA
This sequence comes from Autographa pulchrina, assembly GCA_905475315.1. Lineage (NCBI taxonomy): Eukaryota > Metazoa > Arthropoda > Insecta > Lepidoptera > Noctuidae > Autographa > Autographa pulchrina. The sequence continues at coordinate 10,898,798 of FR997768.1, forward strand.
ATTTCTGAATTAGGACTCAGCTAGCTATAACCTCTTCATGATGCATAGATAAAAATCAAGTTGTAAAAACAATCAACATAACGAATTGTGGCACAAACCGCTTGTTTTGATGACAATGATTGCGAGAATTATTGGGATTGTGATAATTACAACTGCCTTTTTGTTGTAAAAGAAAATATAGAGCACACACCCCGCATAGCTACTAAGGATGTTTGATAAGAATCGTAACACTACTTATGTGACAACCACGATGGTTATTTATTTCTATATGGAACTTTCAAAGGTAGGTGATGTAAATGATCAAATTAATGACTTACCCGAGAAAATAATTTGCGGCGCAATCAGTCTAACGCACTACCATACATACTAATCCGTTGTTTTCGTGAAGCTTGAAAAAGCTTACACGCATGTTGTCTATGGTTATTTTTTATACTTAAGACATTAATATTATAACGTTTTCAAAATATATATACACGAAATTTAAACACAAGTACATCAATTAACAGATGCCTGTTTGGTGGTAATACATTCAAGTAAATACAAAATTATATTTTGTGGAATATCCTACTTGTGCTATTATACATTCTGTGGTAATACCTACCTTGATAGGCTTGATATATTCTAAAACAAGAGGAGTTGCACTATTCTTATACACCGTGGTACCTTAATTTTATACTCCGTCTCTTTTTAACTAATGTGCAATGTGGTTTAGTAAAAGAGATGGCATACAATTTGTATGTTTTCTGCCAGGCAACATTTACACATTACGTCAAAACAAGTACACAAGCAGCCGGTTCCGCCATTTGTGTTGCTGTGTGTTTGGCGCTTGCTAGAATAGAAGTTTTAAGTTTTCTGTGATCTGTGGTTTGATGTTTTTTTGTTGAAATAGTGATGTCATTGCTCTCGATCGTTTCGAAACTTCCTGTACTGCATGTATCCATTCACTCTTCAATTAATTTTAATACTAATTCGATGCATAATGATGTAAAAATTATATTAGTTTAGAGAACAAGTAAATAGGATTACTTGAAAAAAAACTGTAAATAGAACAAAGTAACTGGAACTCAAAAAAATGACTTTCAAATAGTGACATTCCTAGAAGTGGAATCTCAACACTGAAACTATTTTTTTCTGTTTATTAGTTGCGGACCTGCTGAAGAATTAAAATTCATGCAAAAGAAGTTATCCTGTATCTCACACAATATTTTTTTATACAACTTGCCATATAGGTATAGAATTTTTGTACATTTTTCTTTTATGAAAAAAATATTAAGAATGTAAAAATGATTAAGAATGTAAACAAATAGTACGAAATGGACCTCGTACCTACTTATATTGTTACTTACTTACATTTGTGTGTGTTAACATTCTTTGGATTAGAGTTCCTAAGGCTATACAAGTTTTAACTTTTCAGAACACAGATGCATTCATTCATTCTAGTCATTATAGTGTTAGGTATATTTAATTTTCATGATTCATGTCGGTTAAAAATGTCGACATCGACATTTAATCAACATCAATCTGTACCAATCTAATATTAACAACGCCATAGGCGATAATAAAAAGTAGAGTCGTGGCGTTAAATGGAACTTACAACATAAAAATCATTCCAAGGATTTTAGCGAAGGCATTTGAAAATGTTACGTTCAAGCATAATTTACAGATTTTTACAGTCGCGCTATAGAACGCGTCTGTAAAATCTGTAAATTGTAATAACGCTACAAAATATTATAATAACGCTACAGTGTTTATCACTTGAAAAATACGGTAATTAAGCACTGCTGCGCGTTCAATACTACGACCGACACAGTTACAGTCGCGCTATAGAACGCGTCTGTAAAATCTGTAAATTATAATAACACTACATAATATTATAATAACGCTACAGTGTTTATCACTTGAAAAATACGGTAATTAAGCACTGCAGCGCGTTTAATACTACGACCAACGGTTCACTTTCCGCACTGACTTTACATACAGCCAAAAATAATTGTTTATTCATTTTAACAATACGCGCACTCTGTATTTTTATTTTACTTTTTCTTACTCTTTGGGTTATTGCTTGCAAATGACAGCTATTCTTTGTGCCGATTTGAAGTGAGTCACAGTCCCTTTAGGGTATATATGTTCTGTGGTCACAGTGAACTTAAGGTATTGCAAATGGTCGTTGTTTGTTGATTTTATATTGTCTCAAGTACGGTCACTAGGTGCTGTTCTTCAACTAGGTACTCTCATGGCCCATGTAACCTTAAAGCAATCGCTAATTCGCTACCAATTTTTCTGGTTGGCTTTTTCTTATGCGTATTAATTCTTAGTTTTTAAACAAATAAATTATTTGACCTTCATGAGTATTTAATTAAGATATGCATTTTCAGCATGGCAATTGGTCTTCTTCTTCTTCTTCTTTCGTTTTGATGGTTCTCTTCAAATGATCTGACCAAATTGTATGCCATCTCTTTTGCTAAACCACATTGCACATTAGTTAAAAAGAGACGGAGTATACAATTAAGGTACAACGGTGTGCACCTCCTCTTGTTTTAGAATATTATTATCAATTATTATTATTATTCCACAAAATATAATTTTGTATTTTTTTTGATCTTACCACCTAAACTGAATTATAATTCAGTTCAGTTCAGTTCAGTTTAGAACTTGGAAATCTATAAACAAAAGTAAGCGACACATCGCTTACTTTTGTTTATAGATTTCCAAGTTCTCCAAGGAAGGTGTTGCCACGGTAGCAGGTGTTCAGCAAGGAGTAAGTGGTTAGAAGAGGGAAGTAGCCTATAGCACACAGCTCCAGCGTTGCCTCTGGAGTGGTTTTTAACCGACGAAAACGAAGGAGGTTCTCAATGAGGGCTAAAGCGTGTGAATTCGCCGCTAGAGGCGCTAGTGTAGCGTGAGGTCTCCAAAATGTCACTTGTCACTTTAATGGGTGGGCTGCGCGGTTTTATTTATTTCATTTAAGTTTAATTTTGAGGTATTACAAAATATTTAATTTAAAACATCCTTATTATGGCAAATACGAGTTACGGGTCAATGAATGTCAATGCTTTAAAAGTGGAACTAAGAAAAAGAGGTGCAAAGTTAAGCGGACTGAAAGAACAGCTAATTCAGAGGTTTGTTTACTGTTTACAAACAAAATATTTTGTCGAAATTAAGCTTCTTTACCGAGTTTACAGCTATGTTTTTCATTTTTTACAGACTTTAGATCTTTAGATCGGGACCTCACTCGCCAGTGGCGCCAACTGGTGAGCACAAAAACGGTAGCCCTCATTCGACGCGTATATTTGTTTTTTTTTTTTTTTTTTTTTCTATGTTTGATCACGCATAACTTTTTACAGAGTAGTCCGATTTTGATAATTCTTATTATTTTGGAAAGGGTATACTCCAAAGTTGGTCCCATATAAATTTGGAAAAAGAATTACCACCCTAAGGGTCGGAAAACAGGGGTTGATTGATTGTTCACTCGATGATTGTAATGTATTACCACGCGTAACTTTTTACAGAGTAGGTCGATTTTGATAATTCTTTTTTTATTGAATAGGCTATACCTAGAAGTTGATACCATATACATTTGGAAAAAATATTCCAATCCTAAGGGTAGAAAAACAGGGATATATTGATTATTCACTAACTGATTGTAATATATGACCACGCGTTTACAGAGTACTTAGTCCGATTTTGATAATTCTTTTTTTATTAGATAGGGTATACCTCGAAGCTGGTCCCATATAATCTTACCCTAAGGGTGGGAAAATAGGGGTGATTTATTGTTCAATCACAGATTTTAATGAGCTTTAGACCTGTCAGTCTCTTGTGGTAGACCTTTTTGTCTCTGCATTTCTGCAAAAGCTCGTTCATCGTAAAAAATAATAAAAAATAAGCATGTAATAGCAATAAAGTAATTAGTAGATTATAGCCACAAAAAAATATAAAATAAAAACTTTTTAACAAAAAAATTAAACCGCCGAAAAAACTGAAAAGCAAAAAATAACAAACCTTTTTTTATTTAATCTTAATAACTAATAATGTAAGTAGGTATACCTAAGTAATTTTGAGTCGACGCCAAACCATCAACCGTCATTGTAACTGTTGCTACTGGCATTTTCTCTGATCAATCCTAACAATTGGTGCAAAAACGACATAGATTACATATTATTGGTAGGAGATAAATATTATAGAGACTGTATTGTACTGCCGCGCATAGAGCTTTACGTTACGTAAGTATATGTAATTAGTTAATTTGCCTGTTTGGCGCCAACTCAAAATGACTTAGGTATACTTACATTATTAGTTATTAAGATTAAATAAAAAAAGGTTTGTTATTTTTTGCTTTTCAGTTTTTTCGGCGGTTTAATTTTTTTGTTAAAAAGTTTTTTTCGATAACGTATGATGTTTCGATAACCGCAACATGGTTTGGAAAGAAGGCTAGGCAGATGGTGATGTAAATATATTTTTTAACTAAAGGCATAATAGACTGAATGTACACAATTAAATATTCTTAAAGAGAGAACGGTGCTGTGTCGAAGCATATTGTTAAATGAAATGTTTTTGATGGTCCCTCTCTAACCGCAAGAATAAAAAGTTTTGTATTACTACATATTATAATCTACGTACTTTACCTATTTAATTTCATTTTATGTGTAAACCGACTAATTTATGTGGCTTAACAACCTCATGTTATGTCGACCCATTAGGTAAGGTAATTTATACAGGGTGGATACGACCTAATTCTAGATACCATTTTCAAGTTTTACACAATAAATCCACAAAAGATTGTGAATAGATAGTTTTTTAATCTGAATTTAAGATTACCCAGTTTGAACGAGGTTAGAACACACTGTATGTAGTCATACCAAAAGGCGAAGTTGCCGCTTTCTTACCAACAGCCGAATTCGATTTTCGAGATTAGTTTTGAAAATCATATTTTAAGTGTTATTTATTTTTGTACAGTTTGAAATTGATACTTACCATTGATAGTATACTTTAGTACCTATATCATCGATCGTACTTGTATACTTACCGAGGTATTTATTGAGGTAGTGGAAAATTATCATAACATTATTTTCTTTGAATGAATATTATAAACTATCAATTCAATCTTAAAAATCATTTTCACGCAGGCTTTGATTATTTCATCACCATCTTAAGTCCTATATAACTAACCGCTGGGCATAAGCCTTCCTTTGTTTAAGCCGCTCTCCTCAGTCTCTTGTCAGGTTACTTAGATATTGAAAAAACTAAAGCTAAAAAAAAATGCTATAAAATGTCGCTAATTTTCAATCTAAATTGTATTATTTCAAGGTAAAGCTGTTTAGATTACCTACATACATGATAAATCTATCACAGTGTAATGTACGGTTGACTATTACATGATCACGTCAGTGACATTGACACCAACATTATTTCAAGGCAAGGTTTGTTTGATCGTCGGTCGACTTTTGCAATCGCAATTTGTTCCTATGAATGTTTCTGGAATCGCAGGGCTCTGGGTAAAGTTGAGCCTTGTGGCAGGATTAGTTCCTACATCCCAAATAAGTCCCAAGTAGGCACAGAAGGTCAAGTAGATCATACTAATGTCTTAGAACCATTGATATACGGTTTTTATATTATTATATCAATGCTTAGAACAAAGAAAGTTCACAATGGCTATACGTTTGTTGTGATGTCATATTGGGTACCGGATACATACTGCTCTGTGGTTCTTGCCAAATAATAGGTAAGGTAGTAACAGTAAGTAAATCATTTAAATACTTCCTCCCTACATATCAATGGATCATCATTAGAACAAATAAATAAAATTGAAGTACCTATGTACCAATGTCATAATAATAGTCATAAATACGGAAATTCGTGCGATACATAAAACCAGTTTGTTTTTATTTTGTCTGTCTGTTTGTTCCAAAGGCTAGACTGATTTTAATATTTTACTTCGCTGACTTCATATTATGAAGTAACTTAAAAAAGATATAGACGACTTGTGCGTCTTTGCAGTGCGGCTGAAAGCAGCTCTGTTTTTCTCAATTCAGCTCCACTCCTGCTCGCTCTATGGAAGCACTTGCCACATGTTACTGCTCTTCTCCACTCCATTTTGCCCAGCTCCAAGCCAATGAAAACGCACCGTAATGCCATTTGTCCACACTGTAAAATGTTATACCGTCATACTCATAACACAAGAACTTAATTCTTTTGGATAAGGCAGTCATGTTTTAGTGCTAGTAGGTACACCCTAGTTTCTGGTCCTGGTTATTTTTAGTCCTTTAAGACTAAACAAATAACTTTTTTTTGCGAATCTATGTAGTAAATTTTTAATGAACAAAAATATTCTGCTTTTATATTATCCTAACATAAAAGGTAATAGATATTCTCCTCATTCAAATTTAAGGTAAACGCGGATGAAGTCACCTGTAAAGGCTAGTAGGCAGATAAAGTAAATAGCACCCCAGGTAATAACAACCAGTTTATGGAAGCGTTTATGTTACATTACGGAATTTATTGACCGTTTTATCAACCTGCGCATATTTAGTAACGCCTAATTAATTTACTGAACGGCATACTACTATAGCTGCTCAAGAAAACTATTATTGAAAAACATATCATTTAACCATAAATATCACGATTATATTACACTGATATGCGTTTTTGGCGCCAATTGGTAAGCGTAATAACAGCAGCTCATTGAAAAATACAGTCATTGTGTAGATTTTCCCATATATCTACATCGTCTATGTGCGAGTAACTCGAAACCGATAGGATATAGCTTAAGCAAATGTTAGTCCCATATATAATGTGACGCACCGCAGTGGTAATGAGGGCTTATGCGAATATAAAATCAGCTAGGTAGCCTACGCCAATTTCCACCCGTCACATGTTATAAGTAGCTTGCGCCTCATTGGTCGAAATGGACCGATAGATCACATGCGAGACTAGCGAACCTAGGCGATTAGTTTAATTGCAGCAACCCTCGTTACCATATCACTGGGCCGACAAGTTCGAACCCCACATTATGCTGGACACCCATACCATTCTGCACAGTCAAATAATTGGTGGCTAATGTTCTAAGGAGTATCTTAGGTCGTTCTTAATAAAAAAAAACAAATGAGGTTAGTGTTCGTTACTTACCTCGTTTGTTTAACAAAATCAAAAGGAAATAATGGTAGGTAGATACGTAGTCGAAATTATTTTTCAAATGCAAATATATACCTGCTTAATACGCATACAAATAACGTGTAAAACTTGATTCACTCTTGCATAATAATAGTATCATAATCGTAGTAGGATTGTATTTAAATAGAACTATTTTAAACGGATTAGTCAAATTAGTACTGGTTAAGTACCAGTTTGCTTACAATCAAGATAAACTAATTATTGTACCATTTCTTTAAATTAGTACCCAAAAAACATAAACATTTTACCTAAAAGTAAACATGAAAAAATGGGTTCGCCTATTTATATTTATCTATTTTGTGCATTAACTAGTTTAGTAAACAGTGCACGTTATCCTTTTGAAGGTAAATTGTTTTAGATAATAATGTAACCTTCTATTGAAAATAAAAAAATAGTGCATCGAGTGTTCCAAAACATAAACTATGGCCGGGCAATTCACGGGAAATTATTTTGCCCTGCTGGGACAAGTTATACTCGTTATTATAAGTATTCAAAGGCCTTGATGACCGGCTCGGGACAAATACATTTATAGCAGTGATTGATAAGTAGAAGTTTTGCAGTGCTATGCATGCAAAGAGTGTCAGCATAGTTCTAGGTTAAATAAAGATGTCGTTTTAAAATAGTTGTTGCCCCTACAGGATATTTTAGGCGTAATAATTTATATTATGAAAACAAATATGGCGAGGGCTATGGAACAAAATGGATATATTTCCCGGATGGTGACGGTGTCCTACATTACATAGACTTGACAAGTCCTGTCGAGAGTCCTGTCCAAAGAAATATGGCCGATGATATCGAATATAGGCTGTATATTTGGTAAGTAAGAAGATATATTACAAAGATACTTTTTGTGTGATCTGTTAAAAATAACTTTTTGGTTACATCGCCACGTGGGATATCTGAATTTTTGAAGCGAAATATTGCCCCTTTCTCTTACTGGCTTTCGCCCGCGTTATGTTATTTATCATGCGAAAAGGTAGCAAGTCCTTTCTTAAGCGTGTGATCGACGGGCGAGCCAAGAGCTTGCCGAGGTGGTTTTACTCACAGCTCGGCGTGTTTCCTCGGGCGAGCTAAACTGTTGTTTGCAACGTGACGCGCAAAAATTTTAAACATGTGTTATGAGCCATGAGCCTGGCTTGTCACCAAATAAAACCAAAGAAACTAAAGCTTTTAAGTAAGAACACACGCTACTGTATTTAGTAACATGCCCTTGGACTCACGACGTTGCCGCTTTGTTTCCTACAGCCGCCAAGTGAGTGGAATTAGCTATTTGACAGATGTTTATATTAACCAACGTAAAGATGAACCAATAAAACATGAATTAACTGTCTAGTACTTAGCCAATTTCTAAATGGTGTTTTCGCTTTACTTTAATTTGAACTTTAACTTAACTTTATTCATTTGAATATTTTGTAATCTTGTATTTCAGGAACAATACAAAGAAATATGTTATACTAGACGAATCAGCAAACGCATTTGATAAATTTTATCAAAACCTTACGACAAAAATTATTTCATCGAATTTACCCTTCAAAATAATAACGCATGGTTGGAGGTCATCAGCGGACAAAGACGCAGTACTGAGTATAAAAAACGCATATCTAGAATCTAAAAATGTTATTGTTATATGTGTGGATTGGAGCATTATTGCAGACTCTTTACTGTACCCTTGGGTAGCGAATGAAACTAAATCTGTTGGAGCCAGGGTAGCTTCATTTTTAAATAAATTATGTAGTCAGTACAATATAACGGGAAAACCTATACATCTTATTGGTCATAGTCTTGGAGCTCACGTTATGGGCATAGCAGCATCTAAAACAACTAGTGTACATCGCATTACAGGTGCGTATTTTTTTAACTTTAATCTTACAGAAGAACCATTCTAAAAGAAGTCTTGTCCAGATTTAATTATATGGTTTTCTAGCCTACCTGGAACCTAGTAGGTATCTAAGGTATCTCAGTGGCCAGTGCATCACCAGAGTCCATAGATAAAAGAATAATAAGACAACGTTTAAAAAATACCTACATTAATTACGTCAATTTCAGAAATATCAGCCTGTGTATAACCTTATTCTAAACACATAAGTATATTGCAGGGCTTGATCCAGCAAGACCATTTTTTGAGTACCCACCTCAAGATGATTCTGGTAAATTGGATTCTTCTGATGCAGAATTTGTGGATGTTATCCACACTTGTGGGGGATTGCTTGGTTTTCAAGAACCAATAGGAACAGCAGATTTTTACCCTAACAACGGAATTGCTCCACAACCAGGATGTGATAATATAATAAAGTTTTTCGGTACGTGTGTGTAAATCGCATTAATTAATTTATCTGTTGCAGCGCTATTCTCCAAGGATAGATACCCAAATAAACAGGGTTAGGACTACATGCCTCATGAAGGGGAAGTACCTATAAGTTGATACTCAAAATACTGGAGATAGCAAATCATACTCAGCGGAAAGTTTTTCAACTACGTTTATTAGTTTAGATTTTGTGGTTTTTAACCCTACTGATTGATGCTAGAAAAGTACAGAATTTAATTTTTCGATGATTCCTTTTTAATTAATGTTTGAATATCGTTTGTTTCGTTTTGAAAACAAAATTGCGCAAAAAATGCTGTATTTATTTTAATTTCCCGATATGTGTCACACCTTAGGACGCCTTGCAGAAGATAGGATAAGTATTATGTAGAAATGTATCGCCTGGGGCCCGAGTCTGCTATTTACACTCCGTGCCAGTATGACAACAGTTGCATCGTCCGGCGACTCGTGCGCTTTCGGGCCGCCCGAACGCGCACTAGTCGCGCCCGAAGCGGCCCGAGTGCACCCGAGAGGGCCCGAGCGCCGCCGGACGATGCAACTGTTGTCATACTGGACGGAGTGTTAATAGCAGACTCGGGCCCCTGGAGATTTGTTGAGTCACGGTGTAATTTAATATAGTTTTTTCTTTTACAGAGGCATGCAGCCACAGTCGATCATATTATTATTTTAGCGAGTCAATAAGGTATCCAAAATCCTTTCCTGCGTACCAATGCCAAAGCTGGATAGAATTTTTAGAAAATCGCTGCGGTCAATATGGTTACATGGGCGAAATTGTTAATAGAAATACGACAGGAAAATACTATTTAAAAACGAACGCTTTTGAGCCTTTTGGAAAACAAGCAAAAGCCTAAAATGTTTTGTCTTCATGAGTAAAAATACTTGTTGTTTAGACGTAATTTATAAGTACCTAAGTATACATAATAACACTGCCATATTATAATACCGGCCTATAAATGTCCTACTACTGGGTACAGGCCTCTTTTCACGTAGAGTAGGAACAACCATTGAACATCACGCTCCCGGGATGTCGATTTCAGGCTAAAATATATTGGTATCCAGGTTTCGTAGCTACGATGTTTTTTTTTACCGATTGCCAATTATAGTATCTTGAATAATTATAAAAACTAAAAAAAAAATAAGTCCTGTTAGATAGTTCAACAGACTAAGTGTCTGCAATGAGTTTGCACATGCAACCTTGTACAAAAACATCCGATCATTAAACCACTTAAAATAGAATAAATACCCATTTAAAATAACCCTGCCAGGCCCTTAATGGAAAAGGAAACACGCTGATATTATTATATATTTTGTAATATACATATAAAATATTTTTTAAATATGTGTATACTTTTAAAAATATAGGTACCTAGTGTCCCAGTGGTCTCGGGACAGGGTACAAGCTGCCGGTAGTTAGGGTTATTGTTATTATTATTATCAGCCACTATCGGCCTACTGCAGGGCAAAGGCCACCATTACTTTCTTTCAATTCTAGTAGTCTTGGGCTATTGTTTTCCATAATATGAAATAAAGAGTCAAACTCGTCCCGCCTTCTCCTTCTGGGCCGTATAATTACTCAAAAACGCATTTAATTTAACAAAAAATATATGTTGCATAAACTGAATGCCATTAAAACTACTTCCCTACATAATATTAAACGTGATTTTTTTTTAGTAGTTGCGTAATGTGTTTGACGGTGAACGGGATAATTATTTGTCGCCATGCGATATCGAGTTGCGAACTCCAATCTGTCAATGTCAACTTCTGTCAGTCAAGTGTCAACTTGAAATAAGTCTTAATGTCAAACAACGCTAGTCGCTAACAAAAACTCGCGCTTTTCATAGTTCTCGTATGTACTGGTTAAATTTATATTCTTTTTATCAAAACTCACGTCAATAGATAAAACCGAATAAAACGTTTATAAAATTTAACGAGAGTAAGTGTTAAACTTAGCACGAAAAACAACAATCGATCTATAAATTTGTGATAGACAAGCACAAAGTTTTATGTGCAACTTGAGATGATTTTAGTATCTTTATAACTATTGGCCACACATCTACGATAAGTCATAGTATTAAAAATAAAAATGAATAAGAAAAGAAAAGTGAGTTACATAAAACCTGAAGACCCTGAGTTTCTTAAGGTTTTTAAAAGGCAAGCTGGTTATGATGATACAAACCATAAATTTGATGAACTAACAAATGCAGAGGGCGATTTTGTGGATGATGAGGACAGTGAACAGCCACAAGTAGTTGTCCTCAAAGAAGGGGATTTAACTGCAGAAGAGGCGGAAACAGAAAAGAAAAAGATAGAAAAGGTAGAGTCTGAAACAAAAGCAGATTTGGCTCAACGAGTTTTGTTCAAGCCTAAAGGAAAAACATCCACAGAAACAGCAACCATTAAAAGAAAAAGGGATACAGACTCTAAATCAAAGACTGCAAAGGAAAAGAAAAGCCGCCCACTTTTGTCTTTTGATGATTGTGAAGAAGAAGCTGATGTTGATAGTAATTAATACTGAAAACTGATAAGCAAAAAATATACTGATTACTGAAAACTATAAGACAGACAAGCAGAAAAAGCTAATAATAGCAGAAAATTGATACTAAACTGATAAAGAACTGCCAATTACTGCATTGTTTTTCATTCACTTAGTACTAATTGAATGGTCCACTTTATTGTATTGTCACCAGATTTCTAAAACATTGTCAAAGTACAAATTGATATAACTACAATTTCTAGGTAAATAGATATAATTATATGTCAGTAAAGCTAGCTAAGGTGTATGTCTACCTTATGGTATGGAATTAAGATAAATAAATGAATTTAAATAAGGATTAAGATTTTATTTGACTAAATTCTTTTACATGAATGCTAAATATAATATAATTATGAATAAGAGAGGAAACACCCAACATTTGAATATTGAATGCAATCAAACCACCTTTGTCCCTTTACTTGCATGCATGCAACTTAACCTTGGTATTTTGATATTGTAGAACAGTATATTGTATTAAATATATTTAATATAATGTAACATAATAATACTTAAAAATAAATAGCATGGTTGCTTAAAGGCTATGATTGTTATCTGGTATCATCACAACTTTGCCTCTTCTTCATTTTAGTTTTTGAGCCATTGGATGTTATGACTGGTTCATTTTTGTAGAATGCTTGAGATACTTCATTATCATTTTGGTATTCTAGTAGCTTATGAAGTAAAAATCTTCGTTCATCTTTCACAATAAAGATACTTTCTTGAACTTTAGCTACTTCATCACATAATGCTGCATTCTCCTGAAAAATATATTTTTTAAATAGAATGGTTGCAAAGGAGAATGACCATTTCCAGTATCGCTTCAATCTAAATTGTGCCATAAGTTGGTGATAACAATAATTCCTTTTTTTAATTTAAAAGCCTATATCTAATAGTAGATAATCATAACTTCCCCGGAAAAAAACTGATAAAAATAAAAGTTTTTGTTTTGTTTGTAGGTATCTACTTATCAACTTCGTGCATTCTTACCTACACTACACTCATTCAAAACGATACCATAAATAGTCACGCGAAGCGGGTGTTTTCGTGTTTCATTACGATTTACTTTTAAGAAGTGTATTTTAATAATGTCATATCATGGGCCGCGTGGAATGCGTTTGTCACCGAGAGAATCATCACAGAGTACTTTAAAAGGGGTTAATAATCATTACGTTATTAAGATTGGGGCACGCTTGTACCACCGAACGAGATTACTGGAGTACCTACAATACGACATAATTAATTTCAAGTCCCAGCTCTATTTTTAGATGATATTTTTGACGAATATGTGTATGAAAATGTAGAACTTGATGTGTAGTTGTGTACCTACCACACTTCTATTTACTAAACTTATGTTTTGAGTGTCTGCAGTATTTATTTAAAATGCCTGTGTGATTCGCATTTCTAGTTATTATTATATCATCATTTTTTATATCAGTAGATTGACAAACGGAAAGATCTAGCTAAGAAAGAAGTAGCTAAGTGGTCACCGTCGTCTATGGACATTTCGATTACCATTAGAATTGCTAACATGTTGATGATGAGGTACTAAAAAGTAGTCACTGTTCTAGCAGCATTAAAGTAGGTGGAAACGAATTCCCCTCCTGCTAGCACAACTTACAGATTACCTGACCTCTGTAAAAACTCAACAAAAATAGCTAGTTCGATTTTTCTTATTCTAACAAGATGAAATCTGTGGAAATGTTTCGTAAAAAGAATCGCTTTTTACAACTAATTCAATTCAAAACTACGGCAAAATGCGGAGAATTATTTAAAAAAAAATTACTGTATTTAAAAGTACCTTAATCGTACTTTCTATTAAGATATCGTCGTTGATAGTCCAATACCGCGTAACAAACATTGTTAAATACCGCGTATGTACATCTTTCCAAATTTTACAGGAGGGCGAAAAAACTAATTTTCTAAATAACGTATCAGCCGAACTTTGAATGAACTAGTGTTTAGAACCATTTTGTTCTCCTTTAACTAATGCACTAACTAAAAAGTCAATATCGGCAGCAGTTTGTTTACAAAGTCACTTACGCTGTATTGTTTCTAACTGTTCTGGATCATTATTAGTACTTACGCGAAATTGTTAGTAAAATAAAATAACATAATCTCAATCAATTATTTATTTTAAATAATTAACTAGGTATCCCAGTTAATTATGCATTGCAGATTAATCATTTTTATCACAATTATTGCACCAATACGAAAAAATTTAACAAAATGTTCAAGAAGTAACCAAAATCAGTTAAAAAGTAATCTCTTATGGTTAACACCATTCCCTATTTATAAAGTAATCTAACAATCACAAAAATACTTTAAAGGTACATCTAAAAACATCTAATAACAATATAATCATCAATAATAACTTCTTGAGCAACAGTGGCTCATAGCATTATTATTTAGGAACTAATGAAACAGTCTCATAGTTATCATTATTAACTTCAAAAATCTAGAAACAGTTATAAAATATTATATTTAAAAAAACCTTATCATGAACTATTTGACTCGAAAATGAGATCTATCAATATTACTATCTCAAAATTTGACATAGGTAGTAAACAAAAAATAAAAAAGCTACAAAGAAAAGTAATTATCTCCTTTTAAAAGGCAAATTATCATAAAATGCATGACAATCACGTGGCATTATACTTTTTAACTGTTGTAAATGCTCATACTTTGTTTCCTGAATTGGTAATCTGGATGAATAAAGTAGAGGAATACTGGATAAAGGTAATGATATAATTTTAGGCCTACGGGGTAAGGGGCTAAAAGTAGCTTGAAAGTTATTTTTGTATTCAATTGATCCGTTAGAGTTATACTTCAACACGCGTAGATCAACAACGCAGACGTCACCCACCCCTCGTCCAGGTCTTATCGAGTCGTATGCTTGGTACTTTTTGTCGCTGTAATCTTTAAAGAAGGTAAAGTCTGGTTGTATAACTGTGTATGGAAATGGTCTCCTCCTAGCTTCTTTCGTTATGGATACATATTGAGACGGCAAAAATATTTCGGTATGTTTTAATTTCCTCTCAATCACGGAATGAACGGAGTCTACCTCCATTTGTGTGTGGCCCTTCTCTAAGTACTGCTGATAGGCTTCTTCTTCTACATTACCTGCTTTGTAGGAGCAACAAAAATCACAAGCGTCCTTCTTTGGCTGATATAGCCCAATGTTCTCCTCTTCAAAAACATCATTAAAAAGTTTTCTTGAAGCGGCCGACTCTGATCTAGATGTTTTAAATTCTACGTACATTCTGTACAGCACAGATTTTGATTGAATGATGGGTTCTAGGTACTGTTTAGTAGTTGATTGACGACAATAGTGAGATGGTAACTTAGGTAAAGAGGACAGGTAATTTTTTACGGAATGTCGTTTTGTCTCATTATTAAGTGAAACATTTGGATGTTCAGTGTTCAGCCGTTCTGGATTTCTATCACCTAGCCAGTAGCGGATAGTCCATTCCTTGATACCTAGCGTAGAGAGAAATGTTTTAAGGCAAACCCTTTTCTTCATGCCATTTATTTGTAAATTATACTCTTTACTACAGAAGCGCCGAGACTCATTTTCTGTTGTTTTCCTCTTAGTTCTCTTTTTGTCCACCATAGAAGATACGAATACCTTCTTCTCTTTCCAAGACATCGACCAAAAACTGGCAAATATTTTTTGTCTCATTTCTTCAGTGATTTGCGTGCAATGTAGGGTTTTGCTGCGCAGACATAATGGTGAATTACATTTAGGACCTAACTTTCTTTTTGGTTTTGGCTCATTTTGTACGTACTTGGTATCGATTTTCTTATAACCTATGTACTCTTTTCCTGACATCCTATTTTCTTGGTTTTTATTTTTCTTCCAGTGCTTACGGTCAGCTTTTCGTTTTCTTGTTCTAGATGTACTTGCAACTTCTGGCTCTATTTCTCTCTCTGGGAACCAATCGACATCAAGGCTATCTAGAGGCTGCACGTTTGTAATATCCGAAAGAGGAACATAAGACGGGTCTGCAACGGAGTCGTCGGATCCAAAATCTGTTATGGTTTCATTCAACAAAGTACCTTCAACGTTTGGGACTATAGTGGGTATAATGCTGACAGATTCAGAAACTGGGGCCAGATCAGTATAATTATTGTCGTCGGTTGTAGTTCCGAGATCGCAGTTCTCCATAGTAATGAAAGTGGCCGTACTTCCGATATCATCAACTAGCGTGGGGCTTACTGGCTGAACCAAAGTGGTTAATTCGATTAAATTGGGTCTTGAAATCATATTTTCTAATATATATTTCTTCTTTTTCAGCAGTTCTTGTCGCCGATGTTGAAGTTGTTGTAATGTCACAACATCATCATTGATATCAGCACCCTCCAAATAATTTTCAGAAGCATCCTGTACTTCATTTTCTTCTTTATTCATGATGATTATTCTGTTTCACTGATATCACTGCAAAGGAAAGATTGTTATTATTATTCTAATTAGACACAAAGTTACAATAATCCATATCGGTAGGTTCTTAAAATACATGCCAAATTGGCCCTAAAAAGTAATTAATTTAATAATTACTCCAAAGAATAGGTACAACAACACGAAAAAAAATACGAAATAAATTTTTGCAAAACCGCGGAAGTGCAAAACTAAACAAGAAGAGATTTAATTAAAACCGCGTAAGTAAAACGTAAAGTTATAAGTACTTTTACATTCGAAATTCTACAATTTGAAAATAAAAAAACATCACAATTTCATATATCATATAATACAAAATAAGTTTATCGTACTTACATCAAAAATAATCCACTACATCTATTAAAAAACAATTTTAAGCCGGAGCTCCACACAAATCCTGTCACACTCTTAGCAATTTGCGTAGATACGCTGAATTCAGGTCAAAACTTGTTCGACGATAGACCCGCGGTATCGTTGCTTTACAATTACCCGTCTTTCTATTGGTCGATTCAAAAATTTGTCAAACGCGTCGATGCCAATCACAAGCAGCTACCAACAGCCACGAAATCTCAGTTTTGATTTTTTTGTACATACGCGGTATTTAACAATGTTTGTTACGCGGTATTGGACTATCAACGACGATATATTACATTGTGGCACAATATATTTGATAACGATACTAAGTGCCATAGTCACTTGGTCATTCTCCTTTGAGTTCTAATAATCAATTTTTTCTCAAGACTCGTAAGATTAAAGAAGATAGGAATAAAATTTATATGAAATCCCTGTAACGTTAATACTATCATATGCATACTTTATTCTTAGTTACTTTCTTTACATAGGTAATGATAAGTTATTGAGCTATAGGTAGGTACATGGTCCACAGTGAAATTTATTTTAAAAACACAGACTTGTATTTATCAACTTGAGCCGGCAATAATATTATGCACGATGAAGGAGTGGTAATGCAAAACACAACAGAAATACTATTATTGGAGTTTAAACACTTACTAATATTAAACTTTTTATTCGCATTTTCATAAACTTGTATTTTTTCCTATATCGTTTGTTTTGTTGGTCGCTGGGTATATTATTCATAATCGTTGTTTTTAATTATTTACACGTAAACACGATTAAAAAACGTTGTAATTGCACAAGCGCGACAAACATAAAACGAAAATATTATTTATGAATTTTGACAGCTGTTGATCAGTTCAGTAATCCATAGAGCAGTAACCTGACAGTTTGACACTGACTGTCTGACATAGCATGACAACCTCAGAGGAACCATTTAACTAGAGCAAGTCTAACGTTCTTTGATCCGAGAGCACAGGTATGATCTCACACCAATTTCAATGTCACGTCCAATTAGTGTCAAAACTGAGCGCGCCGCGTTTGAATCTCCCGGTACAAATGACAAACATTTCAATAAAAAATGGTGAATTGCTTGGTGTTCAGTTGTAAAAACGATTCAAGAAGGAACAATAAACAAAACAGTGACATATCCTTTCATCGGTTAGTAGTATGTTTATAGAAATTTACGTATTTTTATCATTATTTAGTAGGGCGAACGAGGGGGTGCGGGCGTTCGCGAGGGGGGGTGTACGCTTCAGTCCCCCCCCTCATAAATTCCATGCGAAGAGATAGTGCGAGGCATTTACGTTTAATTTTTCGATAGTTATTTTTTGTCGCAAGCATTTTGTTTAAAATTAAATTTGTGTTTCTTGAATTGATTTATTTATTTATTAAAAAATAGTTTACCAAAAGCTCCTGTATGTTCATGACATCATGTAAATATAGGATAATAAAACTTGTACTTACACTGTTGCGAATTTCCAGCATTTACAAAAAAATGTGATAACAGGATAATTTAAATATGAATAAAATTAGAATAATAATAACAAAATCTGATTGATAAACAATTTTGTTCAAAAGTTTTTAGAATTCTACAAAGACCTTTTGGAATTATTTAGTTTTATGTTTCTGATTGGTAAGTATGCTTGTATGGACTTTTTCGGTAACTTTTAATTAATTAATTTGACGCTGGTATCGGCTACATTAATTTATAAAGTTATATTTTTAGTTCATTTGTGTTTTTATATTATCTCAAAACCTAAAATCCATTTAATGCCTCTGTTAATATTCACAACTATCGATATTTACACATGAATGTCTATCGTCGCACGGAACATCCCTAAGCGAGCGGGAACTGACAGCTCATGAAGTGCTTTCGTTTGTACCAATAGAAAACTAGCGATAGTAGCAGTCTATAGAATGATACTACGTCAATGATGACAACCTTAGACTATAGATAACTATAGACCGCTAGTATCGCTAGTTTTCCTTCGTGCCAAGCGAGAGCACTTTTTGTCTGTAGGTATCTAGTACATTCGTTTACTGATTTAAAGTTATTTTTCGCGCAACGACAGACTTATATGCGAAAATATCGATGGTTTCGACATTGTTAGGATAATATTAGGGTTTTAGATAGTTTTATTAAAACGGCGCGCTCTGTCTTGATACAAAATTTACGATAAAACTAGTTCATACTAGTGCTCACGGTTCATACACTGATAGGCTCACTCTTTAGTTTCTTATCTATACTCTAAGATGACAACTTGCAGAGATTAAATAAGGCCATGTTTGGCTAGTCCGTACGGTGATGTACGAAAAAAACTTTTTAACAAAAAAATTAAACCGCCGAAAAAACTGAAAAGCAAAAAATAACAAACCTTTTTTTATTAAATCTTAATAACTAAGTTCTTAAACTAATGTAAATACCTAAGTAATTTTTTTAACCATTTTTACTTAACGTGGCACTGCAATCCTTCATATACTCGTATGATGCATGGCAATACTAGCGATTCATAATTTTCATAAAATCAAAATATTTGTATTTCAAGGAGGCTATTTTTGGCACATTCAAAACGTAAAATGACATTAGTTGCTCGGTTCCAAAATGGTAAAAACTTCAAAACTTACCTACTCTAAAAGTACATCAATGTTTAAAAATACAGGAATTTAACAAACGACAACATTAATATCAAAATGTTTTTATAGGTGAAATGAGGAGACAAAAAAGTCTACTTTGTTCACCTGGGTGATATCACCCAGGTGAACAAAGTGGAATATACCATAGAATTATTTTTAACTTTTTAGTGCTTTTATCGATTTTTGAAGTCGGTTTTTTTTTTTTTTTTTTTATTTGTTTATTTTTAGTGTCATATTTTTAATCTTAGATAATATGGGTAAGCCTTCAGCTGACACCCTTTCATCATCCTCATGATAATTTCCATCAAACGAAATCCAGTGCCCCGCATCTCGCATCCAACGAATTCCCGCTACATTCACAAGGTCATCTTGGCTCCATCATCAGATCTGATAGTAGAATGGTTCTTATTGAACGTTAATGCTTCACTTGTTGTAGAAAATACCAAAATCGCTATACGTTTTCCTATAAAATTTGAAGAGTTCCCTCGATTTCGCCAAGATTCCATCATCAGATCCCGACTTGGTGACTATGGGACCATTTGGGAAGTATACCCTTTCCAACAAAGAAAAAATATTTCAAATCGGTTGGAAAGCAACCGAGTTATGCGCGAACAAACATAAAAAAATAAATAAAAAAAAAACAAACATCCGAATTGACAACCTCCTCCTTTTTTTTAAAGTCGGTTAATTAAAAAGAAACTTTTATGTTTCAATTTAATTTGGAATGCAAATCCAAAAAAATAACTATATTAGCACGGCAGTCCATTGATTTTCATAAATAATAACGCTCGTTAAAATCCTTTTTAGCATGGTTTTTTTTTATAATCAATATTTAGGTTAGGTCTCCCTTATTTGCCAAATTAAACATAATGTTCTTTCGTCTTGGCATCTTTATCATTAGGTGTATACACTACAACCCTTTATTTTATTTTTAAGACTTCGTAATATACAGAATACTGATGATGCTGATGTTAAATTCCCGTTTGATTTGATATCTATCACATTGAACACTAAGTTACAATGAATCAATGCTATTTACATAGGTATACCTACACAAATATTCTTATAAAAAAACCGACTTCAAAATAAATCTTATATGGTTTTCTTATGGATCCCACTGTCATAACTGGACCAAATTAAAATGGGACCACACGAAAAGCACCACCTTTCAAATAAAAAAAGAATCATCAAAATCAGTTCACCCAGTCGAAAGTTCTGAGGTAACAAACATAAAAAAGAATACAGTCGAATTGAGTACCTCCTCCTTTTTGAAGTCGGTTAAAAATAAATTTTGTAGCTTACTTAATTTTTATATCAGTCCATGAACAAATATTAATTGGTGCAATTAAAAATCCGCTAGGTACATATTCAGTGATGTAACTACATGACTATATGC
This sequence comes from Autographa pulchrina, assembly GCA_905475315.1. Classification (NCBI taxonomy): domain Eukaryota; kingdom Metazoa; phylum Arthropoda; class Insecta; order Lepidoptera; family Noctuidae; genus Autographa; species Autographa pulchrina. Next base: position 10,919,646 of record FR997768.1, read on the forward strand.
AAATATACGGTTTATTAAAAAAAAAAAAAAATTTAGCGGATGTAAGATTTTTTTGTACATAGACAGTTCGAATTCTTAGATTTTTTTTATTTGTAACTAGTTATTTTTATGCAGGGCATACATAACATACTTACATACATACCATCACGCCTGTATCCCCGAAGGGTTAGGCAGAGGTGTGCCAATGTACACCCACAGTTCGCCGGTATGTTTAGGTCCCATGTAATAGGGGGCGAGCCTATTGCCACTAACCGGGCACAAATCCAAACTCCGACCTGCTACTGAGAATTTCATAGAAAAACCCAATAACACCTTGGTCGACTTGGGAATCGAACCCAGGACCTCTAGCGTAATAGCGTAGCAGTCGCGCTTAGCACCACTAGGCCAACGAGGCAGTTTATGCAGGGCACGGAAGAAAATACGAAATTGTTGAATTGATACCTACGAGAATACCTACGACGAAAACTTATTGTTGTAGACTTGGATGATGATATGAAACGTTTGTTTTTAGTTAAAATCTTATTAAAATGGGAGTAAATTAAACATACAAGATAAGAGAATATGTTGGCACGTTGGTATATTCCACTTTGTTCACCTGGGTGATATCACCCAGGTGAACAAAGTAGACTTTTTTGTCTCCTCATTTCACCTCGGACTCTATTCACCCAGGTGATATCACCTGGGTGAAATGAGTCGACATTTTTTGTGTAATTTGTTCACCTTGGAACTGTATCCAGTATCACCCAGGTGAACAAACGCGACTTTTTGAATTATTCTAGTCGACTTATATCACCCGCATACAAAGTTGCAAGAAATTAATTAAATTGTATTAAAATATATTTTTATTTTACTGATTGTTCTTATAATAAATACAAGAAAACATTTTATGTACATAGTATAAAAATTAAATAAAAAAATAGTAACAATTAAATCAAAATATGCTAAAAATTAAAAATAAATAGGTGATTTTAACAGATATTGGAGTTTTTTATAGGAGTGAATAATGTGTCCAAAAATATTTCCTCATTTTTTTTATTAAAAAAGATTAAAGTATTTATTAGCAATAAAACCCGATTTATTTTAATTTTATTTACATGGAATATCGTTTTTGTACTTGAAATATTTTCTTGTATTTAGTAAAGGAACAATCAGTAAAATAAAAATATATTTTAATATAATTTAATGAACTTTTTGCCACTTTGTATGCGGGTGATATAAGTCGACTAGAATAATTCAAAAAGTCGCGTTTATTCACCTGGGTGATACAGTTCCAAGGTGAACAAATTACACAAAAAATGTCGACTCATTTCACCCAGGTGATATCACCTGGGTGATATGAGTCCGAGGTGAAATGAGGAGACAAAAAATATACCAATTCTAAACCTACCTATATTAATAAACCTAACCTACCAACCAATAATACAATTTAAAATTTTTTTGGAGTCGGGGCCAAGCAATATACCTACAAAACTTACAGCTTCTAAATATTAATTCTAATCGGAAAACAACAAAAATACTTTATGACAGATTACCTAATATTAAGACACAAAGACAAAAGATTCTAACGTTTACACTAACAATATTAATAATATATTTTCACAAACACAATACACATCAATATACTCAGGAATTACCAGTCGTTTCATTACTTAGCTTGGCACCGACTCCAAAAATTGTTAAATTGTATTATTGGTTAATCGTAGTTTAGGTTAGGTTTATTAATATAGGTACCTAGGTTATAGAATTATTTTTAACTTTTTAGTGCTTTTTGTTTTTTATAAAATGCTACAATCTCATAATCTAATGAATAGGTCTTGGAAAAAAAAGACATGTTATATGGCGCCAAAAATCGAGCATTTTTATTTTGTTTCATCTAAATCTTAGATTTTGATATTCTCAGTATCACAATCACAATTGAGACAAATCTAACGACACGTCTCAAGCTAACAAAATTCCACCAGAAAGAGGGTGCTAAAGAAAAGTGTATAATATTTACAATCGAAAAAAACCCTCCTAGATCAAAAGGTAGGTTACATAAATATAATTATTATTTTTTGATTATTACGGCAAGCGGATGGGCTCCATTGAAAAATGATTTTAAATAGATATTTATGCAGTTAACACTAGGGGAAGAACGAAGCAACATGTTGCGGTTACGGAACTTGTCCCTCGGCATTACGTGGAATATCCCGAGACATGCGCTCGCTCTAGGAGCAGAAGCAAGAATTACAAGAAACTTGACCCGCGACATTAAAATGCGTAAAGGAACTGCAGCTTAGGCCGACTATGCCTAAACGATTCGTATTCCGCTTTTCTTTAAAACTGGTCAGAAACAAATTCTTGCATTATATTTTAAGGAGCAGGTATATCTATGATTTTCGTTTTTGTTACAGTCCTATCAATTTGTCTGATAGTCAAACACAGGGCGGTACAATCGGGCTCTTTTCCTCATTTTTGGAGGGTAATATTTTTATTTAAATAAAAAACAAACTATGGGGGCATGTATAGAAATATCTTCCACAAAATAAAAACAGCGAAATACGTTTGTATGGAGAAGAGTTCTTTGTGCTCTTGTGGAACAGATAACGATAACGAGTCAATAAAAGAAATAATTATTGAACATCACTCAATAACATCAAGGGAATGGCGGAACCGTAAACATCGCGTCAGCTAATTAAGATCATTAACAAATAACTTATGACTAACTAAATGCAAACGCCTAGATACCTATGATTCTTAAAAATACCGTTAGGTAATCAAATATTTAAGTCATTCACAGTAACCTTAGTTTTTCAAAAAGTATTCACGCATATATTATAAAAAGAGTTTAAACTAGGTTCTACCGCTTTTGTTCAGTAAAAATATTTTTTTTTTTAAATTAAACGAATTGTGTAAGTAGGTACTTTGGTCCATTCAAAGGTATGCACTCTTCTATGATGCAAATTGTACATACAGCTGATATACGCCCAATATTTTTAACATAAGTCATCTGTAGATAGTATATTCTACAATACATTGAATTTCGCCTTGTGCAAATCAAGTCAAATTTATATCTCTAGGACTAGTAATATTGGGCGGTAGCCAAACAGTTGTAGAATCCAGATAAGTACCTACTTACTAACATATTTTAAATATTAACGTTTTTATTTCAATTAAGCATTCTAAATCCTTTCACTGCTACCACTGGGGCCAGATGCCGCTATTTTAAGTCAGTGAATGAATACGAAAATTAGGCACAATAACAAGTACACTGGAGCGTTTATTAACCCGCCACTCACTGACTTAAAATAGCGGCATCGGGCCCCTGTTATTATACACCAATAGGTGGATCAACCATAAGGGTGCGTCCAGATCTGACGACAGGCATGACACGAGCAGCTCGCGAGCCGCACGCTTGGCAGACGGCGTTATTGAAACTAGTGCGTTCGAGGCATGCTCGCGAGCTGCTCGTGTTATGCTCGTTCGTCAGATGTGGACGCACCCTAAAAAATACAACTTCATCATAACAACAAGGCATATCTATTTTTTTGAACAAATACAATATCGGCGCATTTATATTGTTGAAAAATGTACACCTTATAATGGTCATGGTATAATAAATATAATCATTAATTTCAAAAATATCTCACACTCAATATTTGTACCATGAACATTTTAACAATAACAATAAAAGCAAATCATGTAAATATTTATAACATCTACATTTTTCACCACAAAGTGATCGATCCTACTTTTGACAAATGTTAAATACTACGTAAAATATATATAAATATACATTACATACTACATATATTTTTACTTCTTAATGTAAGTACTAGATTAGACCAATATTATACGAAATGTCGTGGTGGCCTAGCTTTCATGGTTTTCAGGTTCAATGAACGAATTAGTAGATATGCACAAGGTTGCAGGTTCGAACCCAGGCAAGTACGAATGTGGCTTTTTCAAAGTTATATGTACTTTCTTAATTATTCTAAGACACTTCTAACGAACGGTGAAGGAAAACATCGTGAGGAAACCTGTATTCCAAAATTGGGATCTGAAATCAACAATCCGCAGAGAGCAAGCGTGGTGATCAATGCTCGTGCCTTCTTTATATGGGAAGAGGCCTGTACCCAGCAGTGTGACGTTTATAGGCTGGATTATATTATATATACGAAATATGAAATGTAGGTATACTTATCTATACCTTATTTCAATGGAACTTGTTTATAATGTGTACAAACGAATACCCACCAACTTTTAATTCTACCTTAGAGGGTCAAATACTTTTGTATTTCCCTTTTTATTGTCTTTAGTATTAATTTCAATACCGAAATGTTTAATCAAAACCATATATTTTGTAACTTAAACAAAAACATAGTAATTATTATAATCAATATGGCGGATTGTTTAGTTTACATTAATAACAAGTTCTATTGACATAATATACTATGATAAGTAAATTTCAGAACAGTTGAACTAGGCAAAATAGTGGCAAAGGCTAAATGGATTGGGTGGGTCACGTCAGCCGCATTGTAGATCGATTTATTTTTGCCGTCGATGTCTCAGAGCTTGTCCCATATAAATTACAAGATTTAGAAACAAAACACCAGGAATGCCATCACGAAATTGCGTATTTTGTACTTTTCTGCACTTAATGTTACTTTTAAATTGAAGTCACATACGACTTCAATTTGACATTGATGTAACAATATAGGGTATGACATATTTATTTATGTTACATCACATCACATTACACAACTATAAGGCTACGTCCGGACAGACAAGCGCCTTGCTTAGCGACTAGAGCCTAGTAGCTTGCGCTCTGGCTACTTGCTAGGATACACGGTAGCCGCACTACAGGTGGTTTGCGAGGTGGGTCGCTAAGTGCCTTGGTCATTTGCTTGTCGGCACGTTTACGAGATGTCACTTTCAAAAATAGCTCTTAAACTTCTACTTACAGAAAATTCACAATTGAAATATACCATTTCACGGACTTATCCATCATGTTGGGTTCATGACATAAATAAGTCACGGTCAAGTCATGGGGAGTTTAATGTTCTGTATAAACAGATTTTTATGGAGTTCACTACCCGGATTCCACAGAAGTTCTCTTTTAAAAACTGATGCAATTAATAATTCATCCATTTAATTCTGTTAAAATGCCTCACGCCTCGTGACAAAAAACCAACACGTTTTTTTACTTCGATACACGCTAAGCGACTAGCTAGGCGCCAAGCGCGCAGTGCGGCCGGTCGCGAACATTCTAAAACGTTCGTTTTACTAAGCTACTCGCTAGGTGACTCGCTAGGCTCTAGGCGCTAAGCAAGCCGCCTGTCTGTGCGGACGTAGCCTAAAACTGCTTTGCTTGGTTCGCGATTTAGTTATAATATTCTACCCACTTGTTGTTCGCCACTTAGTTGTAACATTCTACCCACTTATTGTTATTTATCTTAATGTTTAGTTAAAGTAGTTCTGTGCGCTCACAAATTAATAATGTTATGTAAACATAGTTTCTCAGTAAGTGAATTATTGATGTAATTCTTATGAGAAATAAAGTTATTTTAAACCTAAAACAATTAAAGTACTAAAAGGCACAACACTACGCTGACGAGAGATGAATGGTCATCATGACCATCACGTCCGCAGAGATAAAAGTAATTGGTTTTTTAATGAGACAAGAATGTCTCCCAGGTCTTAATCGCAGTTAAGAAAAAGAACACTGATTTATTGCTTGATATCAAAGTATACTTAATAGATAAGACTTGTACTAAAAAGCTGTGTCTTTTAATGCGTAATGCGAATTTCTATTTTAGAGGCGCGCGTATGTCGATAACATCGCATGAGACGATTTTGAATAAGCCTTTCTCGAAAGATAATTATTTTTGTTTGTTTTTGTCGGGGGTTTGATCACATTTGTCTATTGACCAAGACATCAAATATTTTACATACGTAAGTACACAGTATATATAAACAACAACATACCTAACAAGGTACAACACTACATCGGTGGGAAGTGTAGGGCTCAATTCACACCGCCGCGGAATGGAACGGAAGCGACTTATTGCAACAAAATTGTACATAGCATAATGAACATAATGTCAATTGTTCAACTCACAAATTAAATAAGCGGACCTCCCCTCCTCGAGTTTTTTCGAGTTTTCTCAAATTTTTGGCTTGTATTGTATTAAATTTATATGAAGTTCATTATGCTATGTACAATTTCGTTGCAAAAAGTTGATTCCGTTCCATTCCACGGTGGTGTAAATTGAGCCTAGGGCGCAGAGGAGAAGCTAAGAAGTTCCTCACCTTTAAGCTTTCGGAGAAATAAATAAATGTACGCCTAGCGCTTTATAAATACAACAAATACCTACACTCTGAATATATTTTTCTTACTTGCGAAAAAGAGATTTTTAATCGTCTCAGCTACAATAACGTAAATAATTGACCATGATTCTCGAACATGAACTAAACTTATTTTAGGCTATCAGTACCGTTGCATACATAATAAAAAAAAAGTACAAAGAAATATTAGAGCGTTAAAATTAAGTTTCTAGTAAAGAATTCTTCTTTTTAATTAATTCAAGTTAAACGAATACTGTAGAGAAGTACTTTTAGTAGCTTCGTGCAACGTCGGCTGGCCTCCGCCTCGGAAGACTTCCGATACTCGTCGCTTTTTGCGTACGAGTCATATCACTCAAGTTTATCTTGCGCTATATGCTAGTAAATAGAGCAATACCTTAATTTTGGCTTAGTTTGCGATCAAGAGAATCACAGCCACTTATTTATGGAATTTTTATAAATTACATATTATGTTTAAAAGAGGACTCTAAAAATACGTGATATTATTACTCAGAATACATAACGTACCAACATTAACAATCTAATAGAAAACCATAAACTACATAAAATACTTTGTATACATCACCAACATTACTAGTCTGCTAAAGAAGCGTATTCGGTTTCAAATTATAATTATGTTTTTCGTTCAACGTTCACGTCGAGCACGTTTGGCGCGTGCCGTTGGAAGCGAAGGATTGTCATCGTATTCCCGTTTCTTCGCAGGCGCCTGTGGCCGTTGTAGCTGGCTCTGTGCTGTGAGCTGCAGCTGCAATGCGTGCGTATTCAATCTCTCGGCAAGGAGTAGCGGTCGTAGTGCTGCCATCTTGTGGCTATACAGTGTAACACGGGGCCTGCTGTTTACGGCCGCAGTCAACTGTTCGCGTACACTCATCTCTGCGTTTTCAGAGTTATTATTCCATTTGTCGTTTTCACCTCCCTTTTCAGATTTTTCGGTATTTTCTGATGCTTTTGTAGGTTCATTATGTTCATCAGAGTCAGTTTTACATATAATATTCACTTGGGCTCTAACTTCTGCATCAAATTTTGATATTGTACTTACTAGAGGTTTAGCCCAACCAATGTGAAGTATGGGTGTTTGACTACCTTCTTCCCATTTGCAGATACCATCATAGAATCTAAAAAAAATACATAGTTATAATTTATTTTTTCTATGTAAATAATGATAATGATTCTAAATATTATGACGAACCTTAACAAAGAAGCAAAACACTCTGGGTCCTTCAAAATAGATCTAGCAGAATGACCAGAACTTTCTGCTTTCATTAGCTGTGGGATCAATTCATTTGCTATTTCAGAAAACTCTTTGTATATCTCCTCATCATCACGAGAGTAATTATAACTGTAAATGTAAACAAAAAAATTATTTCCCTCGGTACCACTAAGCATGGAAAATAATGCTAAATATACCCCAAATAGAACATTTTCACCCTAAACATTCATAAAATTGATTACATTTAAATAGACTTGTTTATTTAATTAACAAAAATGTGTATTAGTTTATTTAAACTCAATGTGGTACTGTATAAAACTTTTTCCTGGAGGAAAACCACTAAAATTATTCATTATGGAAAAGGTACTGACTGTCGAATAACATCTCCAGCACAAGCCCAAGCATGAAAAGCCTCCTTGTACATCTTATGACGATGATAGAAACCTCCTTGAAAAGTGTATGGATAAACATGTCTGTCCTCATAATTAGTTCTTGATGATCGTATTGCCTGAGCATAGAGAGAAGCTGAGTCAGGTCTGATGGAGCCGTCTGGTCGTAGCTGATCACTGTCATTGGGCACAGGTAATTCTACATCAGCATCCACAGAACAATTAGCTATTCGCATATATTCATCCAGATCACCAAGGTTGCCTAAAGCCATAGGATATCCTTCCAAATGTCCTGAAAATAAACATTCATTCCATTTATTTACTGTATAATATAAAATTTTTGCAAGCATAATATACAGTGTATTTATAATGAATACTGGCAGAGCCCAGCGGTTTCATCTGTGTTAATATGAATATAAATTAAATAAATGAAATTTCTAAAATAAACATAGCCTCCGTTACTCCTTACCACAGTATAACTCCCGGCAAATAACTTGGCAAGAGTCGTTAGATGCGCAGAAATCGTTTTTTAGGTCTATTTGGTGGTCAAGCGGGACGCGGGGTATGCGGTAGCGCCGATCCGAGCGCGCGATTGGTGCGTTAGTCGACCGAGTCGCCGATCCGAGCGCGCGATTGGTGCGTTCGTCGACCGAGTCGATTAGAGATTGGTGAGTTAGTCGAATATGCGCGGGTTTACCCCCACTACGTCAAAATCTTGCCAAGTTATTTGCCGCGAGTTATAGCTATCTATAAATGTAAGCCCCATCAAAGACAGTCCGCCATTTCAGAGATTAAAAGGAAAAAACACAATTTAATTTCTTTAATTTGTAGATTTATATAAATTACTAATTACCATTGTCATACAATAACCAGAGGAGTTTGTGCTGCATTTGTGCTATTTCATGAACATCTGTTGTTGGTGTTAGTGTGGGGTTGATAGATGAAACTAGAGCAGCAAGCTCCATTATCCTTGTACATATCACGGGCTTGCCGGCCACATATAGCCATGATCTTGCCGATATACCATCACCAATTGACCTCCCACGTTTGTCTTCATTACCTTTGCCATGCCAGGTAACCTAATAAAAAATTAATACCACATATTAAATACCTAATTAAAAAAAACTTATTTTTTTCATCACAATAACAAAATAGACAAAGAAGTTTAATTATTTTTCAGTTAAAAAATATGAGGTACTTTTCTTGTTAATAAAATTGACAATCATGTTTCCTACTATTTGACCTTGCCCCCTAGGCCAAATTAATATCATTGTTTATTCATATAACATTGGTAATTAAAACATTTAGTTAGTTTTAACAAGCAATTTAAATGTATCACTCTGAAGATGGGAATCACTTATGGCTCAAGTACAATAATCATAACTTTTATTTGTTTCGTAATTGATTCGTATAATTACGAGAACTTTCGCAAAATATGGCATATATTTATTTTTTATCTAATTTTATTACTTACCTCTGCTGTCTCTGTCCCATCTTTACCAAATACAACCCAAGCATGATCTTCAGATAAGGCTAGGTGGACGTCCTGCTTGCCAAGAACCTGACAGCCTGCTGTTACCGCAAAGGCTACACCAAAACAGTCGAGTTTATTCCCTGTTAAAAAACTATAAATTGACTGCAAATGTGCCCGGTCTTTATAGTAACTGCGAGTTAAAGAGTTCCAGACCACATCAGCTACTCGCTTTACTAGATCCCGAGTCGCATAAACTCCGTTCAACAGTTTAACATCGACGCCTCCACGCATCAGTGACACAAAACGTTCATGTAAAGACTTAACTTCTTCGTATTCAACAGATGGAAACTTAATCTTAACATATTTATTAGCGGCTACATTCACTTCCTTGTCACTATTCTTTATATTTGTAAGGTTATTTTCTACGGCTCCAATAATAATAGAAAACAAAGCCAAATCCGCTTCCTTCTCACTGCGTAGTTGCTCTTCAAACAAATCACATACTTTTTGTATACTGTCTATAGGAAAGTAATGTTTATATTCCATTAGCGCCATCATTTTAAATGCGATAATTTACATAATTTCCAATAAATCTGAAATATTTTTACTTAGATTCCGCGTTTGCCGGCTTGTAATGTGTAATTTTTTAATGTTGTTGTATTTTGTGTATACGTATGTTTTTTTTAATCATGTTGAGACAAGTGCTTTTCAGCATATTTCAGATTTTAGAATGAAAAGAGTATAAATATGTAAAATTTTAGATTAAGTGACATTCAAAATTAATTATATTATAACTGGATTTTATTGTACTTTCAGGACTAAAATCAAAATCAATCGCGATAAAATCGGTTTAAAAAGTAGTCCTATTTCGATATGTTTGTTATTTATCTGTGGGTTTTGTGCCGTCTAGCATCTCTGAATTGTCTGCATAGAGAAATAGTCTGTCTGTGCTTGTCTGTCGGGCCCTTATGGCCCGGCTACACGCTCAGTCTTGCCTGCGAGCATGCCTGTACAAACCTGTTTGCGCAGGTAAGCGCGCGCGTCTGGACGACGAGACGGTAGCTCGCGCAGTTCTGAAAGCGCGGCTTGTGCGATCGTCGACATGCTGAAGATTTGGACTGCGCAAACTTGAGTTGCACGGTTTTACTTGAACGTAGTGATGCGACTCGATTCCACTTTTACTCGAGTGACTCGAGTGATACCTAAAATAATCGTATTCGAGTGAAGAAATAGGCGACTCGAGTTGACTCGGACTCGAGTAAACTCGAGTCACTCGCTTATCACTCGCCTAGACAAACAGGTTTGTACATGCTCGCGTTGCCGCGAGTTGCGAGTTGCCGTTATTTTATTGTTTTTGATCTGATTACTAGTGTTAAAAATGTCGGTTTTGCTGTTAAACGTAGTTGTGTCTGCTTTTAACTTCAGATTAATTGTCACAGGTGACTCGATGAACGTTAGTGGTCGAGTCAATCGGGCACCACTCGAGTGACTCGATGACTCGAGTGGTGTTCGAGTGACATTATAAAATGACTCGAATGAATCGAGTGGCAAAATTCCACTCGAGTCGCATCACTACTTGAACGTGTGGCCGGTTATTCAAGCCGCGCAACAGTCCGATGTTATTTTCGATATTGTAGGTACACGTCGCCGTCGTAAAAATGAGTGATGTAAGAAATTATTCTAAAGAATTTTTAACCCAGTTCATAGACCTGTACAAATCGTTGCCGGCTTTATGGAAAATTAAAAGCAAAGAATATTCCGACAGGAACAAAAAAAATGAAGCATATCATAATAAATAATATTATATTATATAAATAATGCTCCTAATAAAAAACCCTCTTCCGTTGGCAACATGGTGCGTTGACGAGCTCACAAAACACAACTAGGGACTGCACAGTTAGTTTGCACGAGCTTACCTGCACCGTATGGCCACTACACCGTGTTCCGTCTTTTTGCACAGTCATGAATGCACAAACCGGACTGCGCAGGCAAGACTGAGCGTGTAGCCGGGCCTTAAGACTATAGATACTACCCTACTTATTTACTTTTCTCTATGATAGATACCTAACTATAGACCGATAGTATCGCTAGTTTACCTTCGTGCCAAGCGAGAGCACTTTTTGTCTGTATCTAGTCTGTGTATCTAGTACATTCGTTTACTGATTTAAAGTTATTTTTCGCGCAACGACAGACTTATATGCGAAAATATCGATGGTTTCGACATTGTTAGAATAATATTAGGGTTTTAGATAGTTTTATTAAAACGGCGCGCTCCGTCTTGATACAAAATTTACGATAAAACTAAATCATACTAGTGCTCACGGTTCATACACTGATAGGCTCACTCTTTAGTTTCTTATCTATACTCTAAATCTCTACTCTACCCTTAGAGAAATTACTAAAGCATAGAGGGAGCGAACAAAATAGACACAAATTACGATCAATCCAAGCTCCTCTCTCTTATGGTGCAGATTATATATATAAAAGAGACAAACATATATATGGACTCATATATGCTTAAAGCTAAATGGACGCTCCGAAATTGTCAAACGGTCATATTTGGTCTCTTACTACACGACCAATTAAAAGAGCACATAGTTGCTTAGTAGAACCTTTTCTACACGGTAAACCGTACAAAGTATTTGATTTAGTCGTATCATACGTTGTGAATGTCAGTTGTTGCTGGTCATTGTTTATTTTACAAATAATATTATTTTCTAGCATAATATAAGCAACTTGATTGTGTACAAAAGGTGCAAAGGACAGATAAATAAGCGTTTAATATGGCTTGTTTTGTTTTATCGTGTAAATCATATTCATCACGGAAAGATATCAATGAATATGTAAGCGTTCAACGGTAAGTGTTTTTTTTGCAATTTTCTAATAAAATATACGTAACTTTTGTATGCGATCACTTATAACATACACATTAGATTGATACTGATCCCTTCAGACTATCTTTTTTACTAATTATATCGTGTAAGCGAATAATTCTTCAAAAAAGTAATTTGTTTATTTGAGAGGTTATGTTGTGCTAGTGAAGTAGATATTTTTCATCGATATTATTCGATACGATAATTAATTCTATGTCATTAAATTGTAGCAAATGTCTTTTTATTTTACAGTATGCCTCCAAATGATAGAAAAACTGGTGTAAAGTGCTTACAAGAGCCAAAAATTGTTGGACTAAGCATAGACGCAAAAAAATGTCTTCGTCTCAGCCCCGAATAACAGAATAACTACAAAGACATAATGAACGACTCTTCACGGTACTTACGCGGGTGAAACCGCAGGAAACAGATAGACTATAAAAAAAAAGTTTATTTTATTGTTTTTATTTATTAAAAATTTACTAAAGTTATGTATTTTTCGACTTTTACTCCCAGTTTCTAAAGGCCGATCAACATAAAGCCAATCATTTATGAAATGTTTCATATCAAGTACTGTGATTGGCTGATTTGTGTTGCAATAAATCTTTTTGTCAACCCATCACGTATCTGTTTTATTTTAAACCCTTAATAATTCGTAAATTTGAGATCAAATTTATCTTGATGCCTTGGTGATGTATGTTTTATAAAGATGTAAAATGAAAATAATGAACATAAAATTCAATGGAAGTACATTTTCTGTCAAGAACTAAATTTATTTCGATACCTCTACCAAATACGGCACATCACTATCGACGCAAAAATAGTGGACAGTATTGCTGCATGCAACCCTTATAACTATATATCTATCCTTGTTTTTCACAGTGAATGGGTCATAGGTTAAAAGAGTACAACTATAGTGAAATTTGACGCTCCCTCTATGCTTTAGTAATTTCTCTAAGACTCTACCCCATAGAGAAAAGCATGAGAAAAGTAATATTATAATAAATAAGTAGCGCGGGCCGCATGGCGCGGCATGCGAATATAAATGACATTATTCGACGAGCTCTTGTCGCCGTCGGCGTTCCGGCTGTACTCGAACCTAATGGCCTGGCACGCGACGACGGCAAGAGACCGGACGGCATGTCTTTGTTCCCGTGGAAGGTGGGTAGGCCTTTAGTGTGGGACGCATACAAATGTACTCTGTGGTGGGACGCTACTTGCGTCGATACTCTTGCGCCATCCCATCTTCCTAGTACGTCGTGCTGTGCTGGCGCTGCTGCTACGGCTGCTGAGAACCTCAAGCGGCGGAAATATACCAACCTAGTTGGAAGTTATTTATTCGAGCCGTTTGGGGTTGAGACCCTTGGTCCGTGGGGTCCGAGTGCACACAGATTTTTTAAAGATTTATCCAAACGCCTGGTTGACACTTCGCGTGACCCAAAGGCTGGCTTCTACCTAGGTCAGCGAATAAGCATTGCCATACAACGTGGCAATGCTGCCAGCCTTTTGGGCACACTCCCAGTCGACAGCGATGTGGATGAATTTTTTGATGCCTTGTTTTAGTTCTTAGTTTCATTTAGTCTATAATTCTTCGGCTTAGTTTTTATAATATTGTAAATATTTTAAGTTTAATTCCATTAATAAAGAAACCTGTTATTAAAAAAAAGTAGGTGTGGGGGGTGTGGGGCTTGTGTGGGGCCCGTTCAACATTTGTGGTAAACAAAAAAAAACTGACGTACGTAAGTCAGTGTCATTATGACAAAGTAATTAAATAATAAATAAACGAAAAGAAAAGAGTAGTTTAATAGGGGATGTTTTACTGTAATTAAAAATATGATTAAATTTTAATTTTAATCCAATGTATGCCATTAATAAGTTCCAACCAACTTTATTATAGAGTGAGTTCTGTCAAGTTCCTAGGTACTGAATAAAAACTTGTGACGTGTGTCGTGTGTACAAGTTTGATTGTCGATTTGTCATGTTTTTTGAAAGCCTACGATTTGTAAACTAATTACTGTTGTTTAGATCATGATACACTTGTCATGAATATTGATCTAAGTATTGAACATGTGAAGAATATAATTGATAATGTCCGATGTTCTTTATGGTTAGTGGCAATTAATCGCAGTCGAATATAATTTAATACATGCAACTACAAACCCAATTTTGATTTGGAATGTTTGTTTACAGTGATAAACTAGATGGACCTCGTGCAAGATATGCCTGTGGCCATGCAGCATGTAGCAACTGTTTAATATTTGCAGAAGACTGCCAGATTTGTTTAAGTCCATCACAGGATTCCAGCTCTCAGCCCCAGTTAGATAATGCATTTACTCAGAGAGTGAAAAATGCAACAGCTCTACTTAAAGCTTATCAAGATTTGTTCAATGTGGATGGTAAATAATGGCTTATAATACCATTACTTTCAAGGCAATTTAATACATTAAATAGAATATAGGTGTTAAAATTTGTTATTGTTTTCAGTGTTCCAAAGGAAAAGAATATCAGAACAACTCAGAATTGAAAAAGAGTTATTTCCAAGATGTATTCAAGCACCTGTAAAGTATGAAAATAAACGGAAAAGTTCATATTTCTCAAAGTATAATAAAGAAAATAGAGATTCTACATTTTTGCCTGGAGAAGAAACATCACCATATAAAGAAAATATAATGGAGAGCTCTGTTAGTTATGTACAAAAGTGGCTCAACAAGAATGAAAAAGACTTTTCCAGAAAACCATTCAAAGATTTAAATGTAAATATACAACCAGACAATAATGCTAGGGCTCGAAAATCTAAAATCACAGTTCAAAATAAGAAAGAGAATGAACTATCTATGCTTATGACAAACAGAAAAAGGTCACATTTTAAAACTACAGCCAAGAACACTCCTTCTGTAGATAAAAGCAAAGGTTCTGTTTTCAAATTTAATAAAACACCTAAAAGGGTGAAAAGAGACTTGCAAGTGCCTAAACAGAATGCTCAGCAAGTATGTGATAATGATGAAAGTGGCATTTTTATGGATGATCCTATTAACATAGATGACTCACAGGATACTATAATTGATAAGGATAAACAAGCTTGGCTTGCTGTAATTGAAGCTAATAAAAATGAATCTACCTCAAATGCAACCTTAGAATTAAGTGGTGTAAAACCTTTTAATAAAACAAGTACAAAAAACCCTTCCGTGTCCAGTATTAAGTGTACTGGAAATGAAAACCAAATCACAAAGATACCTTTTTATAAAAAGGGTTCTATTACTGAAACTTGCAAGTATTGTAATAATGTACCTCATATAGCTAGTAGCCAGTCTAAGGAAGTTGAAATAACCATAGATAGTCCTAGCTTTACAACTACAATAAAAGTTCTGAAAGATATAAGTAACTCATCTAAGTTATCTACTAAAAACTCAGTTTATGTTCAGACTGATTTATGTGAAACTATTAATAATATTGCTCAAGAAAGAAATGCTGAAATTAATCTGGATGGTAAAATTGCAGAGAATGTTGATAGACATGACAAAGTAAGTGTAACATCCCAGAAATTTGATGCACAAAGTCAAGATTTATTTGCAGATGAAGTAAAAAATAAGGAGCGTGAACATAAAAATAATAAAACTCATAATTTTTTGATCATTGAAGAGTCAGACAGTGATACAGACATGGAACTAAGTGGTCCTGTGCCGGTTAAAGTTGATGTTCATCGGTCATGTGACATTTCGTAAGTTAAATTACTTTCTAAATGTCCTGATTCTGTATTCAAGAAATAATTTGTTATACTTACGTACAGTAGAAATTGCTTTGACAGTATTGCATATGTAAATAGTCTTATATTCGAAACATTCCTCATAATGGGCAATGTAGCTATAAAACTTGTGGTTTATTTGTTTGTTTGGTATGGTTTAATATGTTTCGTTTTCAGGGAATATGGGGTCCTAGGCGAAGTAGAAAACGTTAAGGATCACGATAGCAGGCCTAGGCGAGGTCCTCGCGGCCACACTCCAACCAGTACAGATTCTTCAGAAAAAGAAAACTTTAATCCAAACCGAGTAAAAAAACAGCATTTTAAAAAGAAAAAGTATTCAAAGTGACAAAACTTCAGAAACTATGCTTAGTCTAAGTTAGGAAACTATAAGTTTACAATTAAATTTATTAATTTACTAGTAAGTTAAATGTACAAAATTGAAGTATTTTTCATTTTTGTTAATACTAAGTAAAATTTATGCATTTGTTAATTCTTAAGGATATTTGTGCCTTCAATTTTGTTTAATGATATTAATAGTAAATTATATTTTTAATATATTGGTTTTCATTCTTCGCACATTTTAATATGTAGACCTAGCCCTAGCCCCTCTTCAAACGTCAGTCACAATAATAAACAGAAACTGAAATCCCTTCACATGTACTATACATATATATAAGTGATATATTTAAACCATCTAAGAATTTAAAGAATTATAAACGCTATAACGACTTTATTTACATTTGACGGGCCTGTTGGTCTAGTGGTTAGTGACCCTGACTGCTATACCGGAGGTCGTGGGTTCGATTCCCACCCAGGACAAATGTTTGTGTGATGAGCACGATCATTTGTTCTGGTTGTCTGGGTGTAATTTATCTATAATATGTATGTATTTAGAAATATATAAGTATGTTTATCAGTTGTCTGGTTACCATAACACAAGCTCTGCTTAGCTTGGGATCAGATAACCGTGTGTGAGTTGTCCCGGAATATTATTATTATATTATTATTAACAATATTTACTTACGTCGCATCCAGGCATGGAACCTGTACAATCTAATATCCTATATAAGTGGTATTAGACAACTTTGGTAACTGCATATTGGTAGGTGCCAATACCATCGCACTAACCCATGTGCAATTACGTAGGTAGGTACCAAAAAAATTCTGATGGCTGAATTTACCTAATTGTCAAGTAGGCTACGTTACTATAAGGTGTGTCCTTAGTAGCAAGAGCGACAGCTACTGCCATGCTCACATATAATAGTATACTAGTAGTAGTAATGGTTAGGTAAGTATCTACTTATGGCCTATGGGATTCCTTATTATCGATTTGATTGAGCCACCTTTCAGACTTAGTTAAATCGATACTATTTTTTTTTTTAATTCAGTTTAAACACAGAGCTCGCATATTGCGGTCGTTCTATAAAATAATATTGCCTATCATAGTTTGTTCGATGCCAACTCAAATTAGAACTAAAAAATAGAACGGTTGCACGTAAGTAAAACAACAAAATTGGAGGTATCACTGTATTGTCGAGAATTGTACTATAATCGGGTCGAGGTCACTACCCGGACCAGCCACCGCCGGACTTCCAGCCGCCGCCGCCGCCGCCGCTGGACCAGCCACCGCCGCCGCCGCCGCCAGACTTCCAGCCACCACCGCCGCCGCCGCTGGACCAACCACCGCCGCCGCCGCCGGACTTCCAGCCTCCACCACCGCCGCTCGACCATCCGCTGCTGCCACCGCCGAGGTTCCAGCCGCTGCCGCCGCCGCCGTATCCACCCCCGCCGCCGTATCCTCCACCGCCTGTAATACCAACAATACTTCTAAATAGGCATGTAGGCACAAGGTTTTATACAAGTGCATGATACAATACAATCAAATCAAATAGTTCGTGATTTATTTTAAATCGCTAAATATTTGACATGTGAATTGAATTACGACAAGATAATGAGGAGATTTGCAATACCCAAAGGCAAATGCAATTCAATAGATCACAAACCTTAACCCGCAGATGAATACATACTCAGCTGTATTTAAATTATTTAAGGTAATCTACGCAATAACAGCTTGCATTTAATTCACGAGTTTAACATAAATAACGAAGCAACGCATGTTCAGGCTAAATGCAGTAGGTATTGCGAAATATAGTAATGACGGTCGGCCGCTAAGCGAATGGGCTCATCCTAAGTATGGGCGACGTTTCGACCTCCAAGCGTTTGGAGATCACCTACCTATTGATGTACCTATGTAACTACAATACCACCAACGAATATATTAAAACCACTGGCATTACACAATGCAGCTAAAGAAGAAGCAGGTCTAAATATGAACATAAAAGTAGGCAAGTTGGTGAGGATAGTAGTTTTGTTGAGGTAGGTACCTAATTGATAAGTTTTTATAATGATTGAAACCTGTGTTTTTTCCTATCCTTATTCCACATTGTTCATCTGGGTGATACCACCTAAGTGAACAAACTAGGTTTTGGTGACCTCATCTCAACTCGGAATCATAGCATCCAGGTGAACGAGGAGACCAATTTACGCAATTTTTGAAATTTAACTAAACCAGTGATGTGAACAAATTAGTTCAGTTCATCTGACTTGGATGATATCACCTGGTTGAAAGGTTTCAAAGATGAAAGGAGGACACCAAAAATCCACTTTGATCCCTGGGTGAAATCACCCAGGTGAACCATAGTGGAATATATCTACAGCTTATTTTGTATACAAGTCTAGTAGGCAGTGACGGATTAAGACTACTTGATGCCCTAAGCAATCCACGTCTGTGGGGCCCCTCTATCCGTTTGTCAACTAGTAGGTACTACATTCATTTGGTGCTCAAAAAGAGAGTAACCCGGAAAGTTTTCCGGGAGTTTGAAAATTGGTGATTTTATAGAATACGACGTGCTCTTTTCGAATTTTCACTTTGCAACCTCATATCTTTGCTGCTTGCGCCATAAGGTAAAAATGGCGCTCAAAAACAGTTTTTTTTGACAACAATTCCTTTCCGGATTATTTTTACGAGATAAATAGTTATTTAATAAATTAAATTAGAGAAAATATCCTACAATATGTTAATAGTATTAACCTTTTTTTGTAGAATCAATAGTTTTAGCGTATGAGGGCCACAAAGTCCACTCCTTGATGAAGATGGGGAAATTAGTTATTTGGCCAAAAGCGTGTAGCTTTTGGCCAAATAACTAATTTCCCCATCACCATGAGGTGCGTAAGTTGCTCGTTTTGTTTATGTTATCTCCAGTAGACCTAATCAGGGGGCACGGCAGTGCTCCCGCCCAGTCGAGAAAAAACAAGCGGCTAGACCGTACCATTCTTTACTCGAAGACTATTTTCGACCCCCTATAACCTAGATGTGGATAAAACTAGGAGCCTAAACTTTCATTACCCAGGCAGGCATTATATAAATACGGTATATTTCAAATTTCATTCAATTTAAACTAGTAGTTTAAGAATTATCGTGTCTTAGTTTTTATGATAGGTCAGTCAGTAAGTGAGAGAGTGACAAAATTAACAAACTAACTACCTACCTACCTAGTTATTATTCTTAAACTACTGGTTCAAATTTAATGACGTTTAAAGTACCTATACCAGGTCTGGAGGCACAATTTTATACCTGATTTAATAATTTTTCATTTTTTTAAACTTATGTTTTTTTAATCACTAATCGCTACTTTATATAAAATTAATACATAAATAACGTTTCTTAAATATTTTATTTGGTATATGGTACGGCCGTGCCGCTTGTTTTTGCTCGACTTGACGGGGGCACTGTCGTGCCCCTAGGTTAGGCCTACCATCCATTTCTTGAAGCAGTTCAGACCATATTCAACCCCCTATAACTTCGTTGTAGATAAAATTAGAAACCTGAACTTTCATTAACCAAACAGGCATTATTTAAATACGATTTATTTCAAATTTCATTTAATTTGAACCAGTAGTTTAAGAATTATAATTTGTCAAAGTAAGTTAATTTTGTCAGTCACTTACTGACTAACCGATCATCAACACTCAAAGACACAATCATTATTTCGGTGTAGTGTATGGTGACGTGAGAGTGAGACGTGATGCCCTAAGGACGGATTTTTTTTTGCTTCTTCTGGTGCCCCCCCAGGCGTGGTGCCCTAGGCAATTGCTTAATTTGATTAAGGGTTAATCCAGCACTGCTAGTAGGGATATGTCATCAAAGTTCAACGACATGACGTGCCTAGTACTGCCTAGTCTGTTACGAGGTCAGTGAGACATGGGTTCATTTGTGCACTGCGTTGCATTACATAAGGAAATAGTAAAAGGTGCACACACAGTGCTTTTATGTCTAGTATTTAAAATTTTATAAGCTGTAAAGTATAAGTTATTCTGAAAGTTCTTACCATGTCCGCCACCACCGCCTCCGGTAGTGATGATCTTGATGATTTTCACCTCTGTGGATACAAGGAAAAGTTATAATCTATACCTTATAATAAATCTGTAGAAAGGTCAATTCTGTACATTAAATATATTTTCAAAATAACTATCAGGGGGTGATTAGTGATCGATACTGATGCCAAAAATGCAATCAGTAAAATTTTTGTCTGTCTGTCTGTCTGTCTGTATGTAAGGAACATATAGACAGACAGACAGACAGAGATAGAAACAAAAACTACTCGACGGATTTTAACGAAAGTTGGTACAATTATTCTTCATACTCCTGGGCAGGTTATAGTATACTTTTCATCACGCTACAATCAATAGGAGCAGAGCAGTGAAGGGAAATGTTGGGAAAACGGGAGAAGTTACTCAATTTTTTAAGCTTCCGTCGCGTGTGCAGCCTTAATGGTTAAAGACTCATTGATAAGCTTCGTCATCCACGCGAACGAAGTTGCAGGCACAGCTAGTTCAAAATATAAAACACAGGAACTATGACCTAGATATTTAATCAGTGACATCTTTATCATAAATTATGGGATCTATAGAATCGTACAATTGGACGGACAAACTTTTATTATCAGGTATGTTTATTGATACAAGTCCGCATAACTTTCAAACTAAGACACTGACATATTTAGAAATGTATAGAAAATGTCTTTAAAAATCACCATATTATTGAAGATGTCTGTAGATAGGTACTAAATTGTACGTTGTAATTTAATTTAATTTAATAAAATAAATAAAGAAAAACATTCGGGACTGTCCGAGTAACTAAGCCTGACCGTGGCTCCTAATCATGAAATTCAAATTCAATAATGTGCCCAAAATCGCAGTTAAGTAGGTGTTCTATAAATATTGGTTTATGTCATGAGTAAAGTGACTTACGTCCACCGCCGCCGCTACCGCCGCCAGACCAGCCGCCTCCACCGCCGCCGCCGGACCAGCCACCTCCGCCGCCTCCTGACTTCCAGCCGCCGCCACCGCCGCCGCTGGACCAGCCGCCACCACCACCACCTCCTGACTTCCAGCCACCGCCGCCGCCACCGCCGCCGCCGGACCAGCCGCCACCGCCGCCGCCGCCACCACTAGACCAACCGCTACTTATGTAACCGGCCTTGGCGGCGACCGCTAAAGCCAACAGACACACGAAAATCTGGAAAAAAAAAGATCACATTAAAGCACCAGATCTAGATGCCAGGAACAACAGTCATGACGAAATTATTTAAATAAAATGTTTGTTTCCATTGCTTTATACTTTGATACTATTTTGAAATTTTGATTCTAGTACCTAGGAACTTGGTAAATACCTACCTATTTTTAAAAATCCTTTATAAGCGATAAAGGATGGAAGGAAAGAAAGGTAGTGAGTAGATAATAGGTAAGTACGTAGGTAGTTTATGCTTAAGTGTGGGAAGTTTGAACGTATGGGATCGACACTTGAGGATTAGCTTAAGCAACATTAATGTTAGCAGCTGTTGCGTAATTTATAGCAGAGGTCTAATCGTGACTAATTATTGCAGTTATTATCTTTAATCTTTTAAATATTTCGATAATGTAACATTACACAAATGCAACCGTTCAAAAATGATGAAAAAATTTTGCAACTCAGTAGCTTAAGGATAAAATGGCATGAAAGGGAATTTTTGGACCTTCTAAATATTAATTGAAGAAATATCGGTCATCTTTATGAGAACATGCTGACACATGTCTGAAATGAATTTGAAATGATCCATAGCAATCAGTACGGATAAAATCAATAATTTATTGAAAGCACAAATTTGGTTGGTCCTTGGAGACGAGCGTTTTGGATGAGGAGATTTATTATTTGGGAGCCGAATTCATTTTGTACATACAAGTAATAAAAATTGTTTTGTATATTACCTTCATAGCGAAGCTGAGAGCAAACTGCTTGCTGAGGAGTCGTTGTTATCGCATTATATATGTGGTGTGGCATCTCCCACTCGGCGGGTTCCGCTCGCGGCCGACAGCCGTGAAGAGGCGAGCGGAAGCTACTCTGCGACCGCAAGTGATGCAACCCATTGTCCCTGCGAACTCTTGCCGGACTTGCGATTACTCATTACTACTCTTAATCCCGAAGAGCTTTGCAGGTTTGTTATCGTAGTATTTTAAAGTTTGACGGTTATTTCGGTATTCTTTAAATAATAAATGTACGATTTGTGGGCATCAGCTTTTTAAATTTGTTTACCTACTGACATGAGAATAGTTTGGCTCTACTAACTAGGAAATTACATGCTGTTATTGCGTAAATATAAAATAATGTTTGTGTTTTAGTACATTCACTTATGGAAACCCAAGCTTTAAATAACATAACCGTCAACATGTTACAAACAGTAATCGGTATGAGGAGGAAGACTTGCACATAACATGTCCACGTGTGTAATGAGGGTTCAAGCAAATGCTTTGCATATTTCATTTTGTGTTTATCGGGTTTATCAGATGATAACCAGTTGACAGTCTTCATGAGATATGTTATGAGGACTACCGGAATAAACTCATTACTATAGTTACTTTATTAATATAATAAATATTTAGGTAGTCACATTATGTGGATCGAGATGTTTCTTTATTTCAAATTTGCGATATTTTGGATACCAGCGACCAATCCGATAGGTACCTATTCGTAATTATGGAAAACATAAATAATGAAATGCACATTCGTTTGCACAATTTCGCTCACAGCACCTAAAACTTAACATGAAGGAGGTATTAGATCTATATTAGATAATAAATAAAGCACAACGGTCTGCTTCAAAATGATTTCGATAGCGATAAAACATTTAGGATTTCTATGTTAGTTGGTTAGCCTTTCGCTTTTAACCGATCAAAAAAGTAATTTGTTGTGAGTATTCTTACGCTGGATTTTACATCACCGAGTTAATCAACATTTACGAGCATTCTAAATCGGCTGTTTTTTTGTACGTGTGTTACTGGATAACACGGGCATTAATTAATAAATTTTCAGTTCATTTCTTTTGCTTTATAAACATAAGAGATAGGGAGTTCTAATCGAATTGAATAAAACCTGTAAAGTGCGAGCCGGACTCCAACACCTAGGGTTCCGTATTATTTTTATCTTCATACATTATTTTTTTATCATACATTTTGTCTATTTTCCATTCGGGCAATAGAAACTATTCTCTATTATGTTCCGAAACTTTTTACCCACAATCTCAAGTGCATTCTGTTTTGTCCTTTTCATAATTTGTCCGAATGATAACGTGCGCCGACAAAATGCCACATTATTTCAATATCAATTATGCCCTTTTGTTTATCCAATTTACGTTATTAAAATCCATATTATACCTACAAACGACTTAAAACCTATTCGCAATCAAAGTTGTAAGTCCTAAATTCATGTTTTTTAATGTTTAGGTATATATTATAATTTTTCTAATCTTTATAATATTTTAGCATAACATTGTAAAGCGTAAATTTATTTAAGTAGGTAAGCATTATGTTTTGTAACGTAATTTTTAATGGACGATAGGCCAATAGGCGTGGATTCTGGTTAACAGCAATTCGTTTCTGGCTGTAAAACCTATTTTTTTTTAAATATTTTAGGAATTACTTACAATTTTATTATAAAAGGACATTCAGAACGTTACACATTATGTAATACAATAATAAATAATCAGTGTCGGATTAAGCAACCGCGTGGCCTGGAGCATACTCTATCAAGAAGTTGTTTTTTTATAAGTAAGCAGAAAAGTGGAAAGTATTGTCGCTACATTATTTTGAATTTTTAACCGACTTAAAAAAAAAGGAGGTTCTCAGTTTGACCTGTATGTATGTATGTTTGTCCGCGATTATTATGATCCAAACTAAATCCATATTTTGTACCATCAGCAAACGTTGCTGCCCAAAATAGGCGCAGCCCATAGCATTTGCTACTCTTGTTATATATCTAATTAGTTGAAAAGCGATTTCTTGTGACAAACATGGTAACATTTATATTAAAGATAAATATAAATCTTAATTACAATTGAGCGACGAATTAATTGACTTACGCGTTTTAGTTTTATTCATTTATATAAGCTTTAATTCCAGCATAGTTGCAACAAGTGTCTGTCTAATTAGCTACTATAAATAATCAATATCTAGCCTATAAATATAATTTGTAACCAGAGAAAACCACTTACTTTAAATATACAAGACTTACTTATCACAAACTATTTTAGAGTCAGCTGAATTTCAGACGAATTTGGGCAGGACGATTATGATCTATAATTGTGATATTACACAACTTTATAAAAATAATAAAGCTGTATGTCTCTTAGACATTGCTGTAATATTACAAGTATCAGACACAAAAGCTTAAAAACGCTACAGATTTTTCCCTCCATACTCGCTTATTCGAAAAAGAGGCTTCATTCTTAAAACATGTAGTTACCTAGGTTTGTCAGTTTTTGTCAATAGGTATCAACTTTAGCAAATAGTCGTCAATTTAGTTTTGGTCACATGCCCACAAAATTGATTTTCACCATTAAAATGGTAGAAAAGTTTTAAACAATTGATGACTAATTATTTATTTGACTCAATAATATACATAACTTTATGTCATGCAAAATTAGGAGATCCAATCCAAACTAATATTATAAATGCGAAAGTAACTCTGTCTGTCTGTCTGTCTGTCTTTCTGTCTGTCTGTCTGTCTGTCTGTCTTTGCTTCACGCCTAAACTACTGAACCGATTTGTGTGAAATTTGGTACAGACATAGTTGGGAACTTGAGAAAGGACATAGGATAGTTTTTATTACAAAAAATAAAATAAAAAATAAAATTTATTCCGGACATACAGCGCCATCTATTGGTCAAGCGTCGGCATCAATTCAGTACTGAAAATTCATCGGAAAAATGTAAATAAATAGTAAAAAGGTATGAAAATATAATATAATACAACTTTTAGTACAAAGAAAATGCTCTAACGGAGTATAGATAATTCTATTAGTACTATTTTTCGATCGGCAATAACGGCTTTAATGCCCTAAGTGAGTATACATATCTTCAATTCAAACGCAGAGCTCATTATGTTGATTTTTGAAGAGATCCCGCGAGATCGGGAACTATGTGGGTAAAACCAAAAATCTGCCGGAAGTCACTATTCCACGCGAACGAAGTCGCGGGCAAAAGCTAGTAATCATTATAAGTAGTAAGTACTTACTTGATATTATGACAGAATGGTTTTAGAATAAGAGACATATAAATATGTATAACAAAATGTCAAAAATTTAAGATATTTAAACAAAATTTAAAAGCATTAAATCAACGCAAACCTATGTATAATTCTTCTCATCCGTCGGCTGTAGGTAACAAAGCGGCAACTTGTATTCGACGAAGAATCTGTTCAAACGGAGTTAAATTAAATTCACATAAAATAACTGTCTTTAGGCTAAACTACTGTTCTTATTTAATTGTTTTTGGTAGTTTGTATAGCCTGAAAACGGTACCTAGAATACGTGGTATGGTATAGAGGAAATCTCATAGGTCGTATTAACCCTGTATAAACTTAACTTTAAGTAGTTACGCTTTAGCTAAGCACAGGTTCCATCCTTGTACTTTTCGTGTTATTCTCATTTTTAGATTTTGGGTTATAATATGTACATTTGATATCTGTATGTTATGTATGCATGATAGAATAAAATAAACATAAAAATATTTTTTTATTCTTAATTAGGAATGGATTATGTGCATTATTTTTTCAATACCAAGGGATAGAGTTTTTATACTTTAAGAATGTACAAAGGTCTTCGACGGATACAATATTAGTATTCTGTATGATTCTGTAGTACCAACTAGCTTTTCTATTTGCGTGCACAACTAGTTCTTTATGTGTCATTCTAGAATAATATGATAGGACTTAAGACTGTTTGCTGTAGGTTGAGTTGTTTTTTACTCGTGTTTGTTGATAATATATCATCATCTCCCGAGCCTTTTCCCAACTTTGTTGGGGTCGGCTACCAGTCTTACTGGATTCAGCTGAATACCGTATTTTACATGGAGCGACTGCCTATCTGACCTCCACAACCCATTTTACTGGGAAACACAGTATTCCATAGTAAGACTGGTTGTCAGAATTAACTTAACGACTGCCAAAGATCTATGTATGACAGCCGGGACCTACTGTTTAACGTGCTTTCCGAAACACGGAGGGGTCTCAGTATGTTATAAATGGTCACCCATCCACGGACCAACCGCGGCGAGCGCGGCTCAACCTGTATTATCGGTCAAACCGAACGGCTTACACTTAGCCACGAGCCCCTCGATAGAACCAAAAATATGCTAAATATGCTTTATTTGCTTTTATTTTTGATGTTGATGGCTACATTGGACCTCCAACGTTCTGTTTTTTTTTTCTTCTAATAAATAAGTTTTTAAACTCGAAAGTATCCATAAGGAATCGTCAAATACTATTAGATACCGTACCTTCAACCGTTCCTTCCTTACTAACTACCATATATCATGATTGTGTTCTTTCCAATTATTCATACTTATAATATTTTATAATAAATGAACGACTTGAACCGACGTTGTAATTACAATAATATATTAAAACTATGTATTATACATATAGTTATTGTTAAACATTTTTTGTCGATGATGTAATATTTACAACATATTGTTTTATTGCAGTAGATTATAAATTAAATGCTGTTATTGAATTAAAATGTTTCTTGATAAGTCTTAAAACTAGCTGTGCACGCGGCTCTGTCCGCTTAGGTGTCGGTTGTTTATGTCCTTTCTTAGGAGCTTCAACAAAATCGGTTCAGTGGTTTAGCTGCTGCTGTAGCGAAAGAGTAACAAACAGACAGAGTTATATTATTTAGTATCGAATATGGATTTAGGTACCTAATAGACTACGTTTATTTAATTATAGTTAAATACAAGGCTAAAAATCGAACTGCAACCTTATCTGATACAAAATAATTATTGTGATGATGCATATGTGAACTCTAAATTTGAAAGTTCTTTAATTTGTAGGTGGCAATACTGACCTTCTTATTTTGATATATTATTGGTATTGATATTATGTTGAAATGTTTATTTTTGTGGTTATTAGTAACATACTATTTACTTATTTATCCGACAGTCATATTATTGGACGGTTGAATTCTTAGGTCCTTGAACCCTCTCCCTGTAGAAAGCGGGTGCTTTTCAACTGACATCAAAATCGATCGAATCTGTTAAATTTATCGATTCGTCTGGATGATCTTTTTGTATGTTTGTTTACACGCGATATCTACGGCAATTGTTGAGGTTTAATGACAATATAGTACACTCGAGAGCAATGAATCCGGGTCACTTAAAGAATCCTAAAAATCTCGGAAACTAAAAATGCTAGGTTAATGCAATAAATTGTATTTAATAGACAATGTAATACTCCTTAAATGAAGGTATTAAAACTTCTTAGTTATTGTAAAGTTATATCATAAAAAATCAAATTTGAAAAAGGGCCACTTTCGAAGATGGAACCAGTGGCGTAACTACAGGGTGGCAGGACTGGCAAAATGCCACGGGCCCCCGACCCAAGAGGGCCCCGGCCCAAGAGGCCGCGAGCTCAGTTATTTTTTTTAAGTTTATAGGTACCTGAATATTTTATTCAGTGGCGTAGCGTGACTTGGTGGGGCATACAAATTTGTTTTGGGGCCCTTATGAAGGGTAAATAATTCTCACAAAAGAAAGAAAAATTGCATAAAATTAAAAGAAATACTTATTTATCACAATTTTCTATATGTCCCTTTTAAGAAAAAAATTACTAGCTTTTTAAATTAAATATGTAAGACATCCTTCCTTTTTTTCGGCAACTTATTTATTGTATCATTAATTATAGCTGATGAGGACTTTAGTTTTTCTTAAGTTTCTGCCTCAATGGACAATAGTCACAGGTCTGTCAGGTGTTCATGTCCCATTAAAGTTCAAAATTATATATTTTTTATCAGTTTTATTTTATTCTAATTTACATTTTGAAAATTTTGGTTTACGCACGTCAGGAGCCCCCGTGGTCCATGGCCCCGTATAATTGTTACGGCAGATACGGCGGTAGCTATGCCCCTAATTTTATTTTCCATGAAAACGTTCTGCTTAAGATCAAGTAAAGTGAGTCTACTAAAGACCATAACACAATTTCAAATTTGGTTATGCTTTTCAACACATCCTAAACGATCCTCATTATTTTTATCTTTGATTTTTCGTATTTGATTTAAAGAAATAAAGTAGGCTTTAGCTTTAAGTAAAGTTGATTGTGAAAGTTAGATATTAAAATGTCTAGTTCCAGAAAATTGTTTAAGTGGGAGCGAGAAACGAAAGAGAAAGATTCACAACGTAAGAAGGTTTTATAATAAAACAAAAGAAATATATTTCCCTCAAATTATACGCAACTACAATCAGTATATGGGTAGAGTCGATTTGCTCGACTCATTCCTGGGAAAGTAAAAAATAAAGATGAGGACAAAGAAGTGGTATCTGGACTGTTTTACCATTTCTTCGAAATAGGTAGCCCAAACATTTTTCTCTATTACTATCAGTTTTTTTTTTCAGTTTACCTATACTTCCCGTGTTCTAGACCAAAAATAAGATCTGATATGATTAAAAAAAGAACTGTAATATAGGGATAAATCCATGCTCTTAAAAATAAAATTGTTATTCGTGTTGGAAAAATACTTTAGTTGTTTATTAAAATTTAACTAAGTACAACGTAAAAAATGTACTAATAGGGCCCCATCAAAAGAATTTGCCACGGGCCCCAGATGGTATAGTTACGCCACTGGATGGAACTACGAAATTACAGCATTTGGTTTTGCTTTTGTTTGTAATCTGTCATTTATGTGGGTACATAAACCATGTTGATAGTGCTCTATATTCATTATTCAAGCCGGCCGGAGTCAGCGCGATACAGCCAGGACTGTCGGTGTGTCGCTGTCAACAGTACAAAGAGTTCTCCGACGTTACGAAGAAACTGGTTCTAACCTACGCAGACCAGGAACGGGCAGAACCAGGTGTACCACAGCACGAGAAGACCGATACTTGGTGAACACCATGCTTCGAAATCGCTTTCTCACAGGAACTGAACTCACAAATCAGTTTCGACGCCTCGGAGGAAGTAACCCAAGTGCATGGACAGTAAGACGTCGGCTTGCTGAATCTAACTTAAAACCCCTTAGACCTGCAAACGGCCCTAAACTGGAGCGTGGGCATCGTATTTCAAGACTAAGATATGCCCAGAGCCACGTAAATTGGAGTATTGAAGATTGGTCAAAAGTTATGTTCTCCGACGAATCAAAATTTATGCTCTACAAGCACGATGGAAGACACAGAGTGTATCGAAGACCAGGGGAAAGATTCAAGCAAGCATGCATCGAAGAAAAAGTAGCCTACGGTGGTGGGTCTGTACTTGTGTGGGCCGGAATTTCTTCTGAAAGTCGCACAGAGCTGGTGATCATAGAAAACGGCTCTTTAACTAGCGAAAGATATGTGGAAGAAATCCTCAATGATCACGTTGGTCCATTTATGGTCAATTTAGGTGAGGATGCTATATTTATGCATGACAATGCCCGACCTCATACAGGTAGGATTGTGAATGACTACCTTCAAGAGATGAACATTACTCGTATGGAGTGGCCAGCGCGCAGCCCGGATATCAACCCGATCGAGCATGCTTGGGACGAGCTAGGCAGATGCGTAAAACAACGAAACCCTCCCCCAATCACGCTTCGTGAGCTCAAAATTGCTCTCACAGAGGAATGGGAGAATATTCCCCAAAATCGTATAAGGAACTTGGTGTACAGCATGCCAAACCGCGTAAACGCAGTAATGGAAGCACGAGGAGGCAATACGAAGTATTAAAATTCAAGAAAATCGTAATAAAGTTCAAAAATTTCATGTTTCCTATTTTTGTTTTAAGGAGAGATCAGCAGTTTTTTTCTTTATGTAATTTTGTGTTAATAAAATGTATGGTGACTCATATTTTTTACTTTCATTTAAGGAGTATTACATTGTCTATTTACTTAATTTAGTCATTCATATTTACTTAATTTAGTCTTTTAGTTTTATTATTATTATTTTCGCATACGCGACCTTTGTAAATGTGACGGCAATGTAAATTTAGTTGCGTGTACTACTTCATTTTTCTTCCATTTTGGATGACATCGTTTACCTTAATCTAAGCATTTTGCTATTTACGTTGTTGTCGCACATTTGTATATTTATTAAAATAATTGTATTTTTAACATTGATGTTAACCTTTTTTTCAAAAGAGTAACCAATGGAGTTTCTTGCCGGTTCTTCTCCATTGGAATGACATTTTGGAACCTGCAACTAGAGTCAGTAATTTAACGTTTTAAAAGAGCTTAAAAAGGCCTACTTGAAATAAAAATATTTTGATTTTGATTTTGATTTTGATTTCTATTAAATACAATTTATTGCATTAACCTATCATTTTTAGTTTCCGAGATTTTTAACATTCTTTAAGTGACCCGGATTCATTGCTCTCGAGTGTAGTTATTAAAAATGATGTCCTTATTTATATAATCTGTGAACACTACATAAAAGACGTAGACATAAAGGATCGTTTAGTTGTTTCGTCAAAGTAAGCAATAGTAATACATTACTCATCAAATGCTAACGCACTTGGACATTCAACAACAAGCTCTGTGGTTTATATTATGTAGAAATAACATTTAATATTACTGCAGATAAATAAATACACATGTTCACAAACGAGATTTACCTATATCGTGTTTTTCATTGGATGTCCACAAGACTCAAATTGGCATTGACACACTTCTGTCTAAAACCTTATAAGAATTAAAGTGAAATGTCAGGTACAAATAGAATGAAAATTCATAATTAAACTGCCCCAGGTATGATTTTGTTCCCTCTGCTCTATATAATATAATATATGAGAAGTGTTGTGACGAGAGGTTGGATAGAGGGAAAAGCACAAGCTAAGAATTTTGTACCTTTAGAATCATTCTGTGGCAGCACGCGCCGATAATGCTAAAGCGCACTTAGGTGACGAAAGGGCAAGGAGTGACGCAGCGGCAAGGTGTCTAATGCAGCTGTGCCACACATATGCACAAACACACAATGGCGAAGCCTGGAAAAGGAAGTAAAATATTTAACAAAGATATTAACATTGACTTTTTTCGTCTTTCAGTAGTTTGGTTTAAGTTCAGAAGCAAGAATGAGTTCGTTTGGTTTAAAGGACCAAAAAAGGTGCGGTTAGATAATTATGTTTACCGCAGGCGGACAGGCGCAATTTTTTGCATTTACCTATACCATCACCTTTATTTATGGGCCAGCTAGAGTAGACTGTTTTAAATAATGCTGTCCCTCGTTAAAAAATCAAATCGATAATCCCTCTGAATCAATATGAAGGACAAAAGTAGCCTAGCCTAGCAGGTGTTCAAATCTGCTCTACAAATAAAGCCAGATTTTCCGATATCCAGAAATAAATAAATAAAGATAATGTATCAATTCCGAGAGGCAATATACGTTTCATATGATATTATTTACTTATTTGTAATTTTATATTATCACTTAAAATGACCTCTATACTCAAATAGAATATAGCTACAGATAGCCATCATTAAGACATTGACCGTTGATTGCAGTGCTTATTAAAGATGATGACGGACCATGGCCTTTAACTTACGATTAAGATATATTTATTTTTTATAATATAAAGATTATATATTATTTGTGTACACTAAGAATAATTTATTGAAAGTCGTTTTTAGGTGATAAGAACTTAGTTCAGTTAAAGCTAGGAATGTTATTGACAGTAACAGTAAACATACTGGGTGCACTGAAATATCTCCGGCCCGGATGGCTTTTGTTTGTTGAGAAAATATGTACCCAATAACGGAAAAACCCGGACAGAGGAGTAATCATACAATGTACTTAATGTTATAAATGTGAAAGTAACTTTGTATGTCTCAGCCCGTTTACGGCTAAACTGCTGAACTGCCATGATATTGATGAAATTTGTTTTTGGGAAGTTCAGATCGCAAGAAAGGACACAGACTTTTTGGCGCAATAAGTGACACCGTGTGGGACTAACCGCGGGCAAAAACTAGTTACAGATATTAAGAACTACGTATGCTATTTTTCTTTCACTAATCGCAATTTTTGAAAGGTTGGTGAAAATATATAAAAGTCACGTAGAAGCTTCAGTACACATCATCAAACGTGGAATCTTAATGTGTATTAATACACAGTTCTTTGACCGATATTGAGATTGAACCCCTATCACATCAAGTAACAAATTGCAAGTGTAATGTTTCTACCACTCTTCCTATATGATGAAGTAATAGTGTGCTAAGTGCAGAGTAGGATTGTCACGCGCTAGACTCGATGTCTGCAGAGTAAAGATAATCCCCGGCTACTGAGAACCTAAGTATCCACGCGCAATTTAATGTCATCTTCATCTCGTAATATCCACACAATGATAAACACTGTATTCATGAATATTGCGTACAGACGAAACTGCAATTTGCACTCAACTGCGTGTGATGGAGTAATTGTACGTAGCTACATTAGCAACCACGACACCACATCCACTGAGATGGCGTGATAAAATGCAGATTAACATTTTAAAACTATTTGATTCAAGGTTAATAAAAAGTTACTTTGTGTCTAACTTTGAATGGTGTACATACTTACCAGTTAAGAGCTAATCAGACACAATATTTGAGTACTCTACACGCACGGCGTCCCATAACATTTAGCGTTAGAAAGACATTCTCATAGTTTGGAATTCATTAGTCTTGGCATCATGTACTTACATGACATCACCAGCTGCTTCTAAACTCTAAGATCAACTGCTGAGCCTTGTAACCTAAACATTCTCATATTCTGCCGTCGTCCATCAATTTCCTGCCTTTCTATTAGGCGTAAAGTAGTAGAATACTATTACAGGAACGTCTTCACAGAGCTTTGATTTGTTAGTTTATTGCAGTATAACAATTTCATTCCTGCCCGAAAGCGATCAATCTTAATAATGGACAAGTAAGCAATAGAAGTGTAATACAGAATATTGCGCAAACCTACGAGTATTTCGCAGATGGACTAATTTACTATGTATGTAGTAGTAGTAGTACTATGTATGCATCTACTAACTCGCTTGCCTTACTTATTATTTCGTAGCTGCAGCACGTCTAGCAGTAGTTATTAATAACGTTAGATTTATCATTATATTATTTATTATTACTAAAGATTTACTACCCGTAAAACTCTGGAAACAATGTTTTGTGTAAATAATTATGATCATTCGTCACCATTGATTTAGTTAGAACTACATAGGCGATCATATAAGCTGCTTATCTCGGTTGAATGGCTAGTAAAGTTGTTAAACACTATTATAGTGATCTATGCTAAAAATCTTACCTCTGTTAGGTTAGACCTCTTCACTGTAGTTTAAGTTGAGAAAGACCGTTGCTTTGCTTCAGACAGTCTGAACAATGTAACGACCATGGATAAGAAGAAGCGGGTAAGGTCAAGGGACGGTAAATTCAACGTTCTGTTTTTTAATAACTTGTAGACCATGAACATAAATCACCGTACGTCAATTAAACAACACACTTCACTTAAGTAACCGCCTAATATACGCTGTAATGGCACGTCGAGGAAGGACGCATTCGGAAATGGATTGTATTGCAAGCAAAGTTGAACGTTCATTGAGATCAAGATGCGTTAGATGAGATTATTACCGGTGAGAAGGCCGCAGAGTCGTGTAAACATTAATTTTATTATGTACATAAGGTTCTCAACAATGTGTGGCAACCTAAATGTGCCTTGTAGCTTGATTTCGTAAGCTGCGGCTTTATTGAATTCGCTTCGTTTTGTATAAATTATTCCATTTATTTCAATCAGAATATATAGGTACCTTGGTAAGTCGGATTCTGATGATAAGTTTAACTTTAATAAATGTATTGGTAATATTTCTTGAACCGTAAGCAAACGACCAAACTTCAATAAACACACAGACGATACTTGACGTTACTAGATTTAAACACGAAGTAATAAAGAGCTTAATGACAGTACCAAGCTATTTATTGAATATCCATAACATTATCTGTGACAAAACCTTTATTAATTAAAATTGCTTTGACGTGATCTACAACACCTCATTCAATAATTAAATTTGACCTTACGTGACCTATCTGAACAATATCTGAATAACTTACATAATACAGAGTGAAGTGTCAACGGCCGCAATTCATTGGACGTTACCGATTCACTATGATGTACAGCGAGAGTATGTCAGTTCCGCGTAGATCGTGCACAGTCATAATCGTTATCACCAGTACAAATACTATATCGAATGACTGACTGGTTTTTGCCAAAATAAAAGTCAGTTACTAAATACTAGATCCATATCATAAAACATTGCACACAGTCGCAAAACATCGCAGTTTTATTTTTTATCGACCGGTGTAATTCTAACTATCAGATATGTACTAAGTAAAAATTGATTATCAGTGGTGTAACCTTTAAGAAACACAAGACTTACATATTTAACAGCACTTGAATTTTATAAGTTAAAAATTTTAATTTATTCCATCATGAATAATATTTGCATTTCTTGTAACTTAAGTAGGTACTTATATAAATTTGGGGGTCATACTTATTTTATTACATTGTTTTATTTTAACGGAAAAGAAAGGATTGTTTTGTGACAGCTTTCATTTATTCTTAGGGTGCGTCTGGATCTGACGAGCGAGCACCGAACGAGCATTACACGAACAGCTCGCGAATTGCTCGCGAGCATGGCGCGAACGCACTAGTGCCAATAGCGCCGTCCGCCAGACGAACGAGCGCCGCTCGCGAGCTACCCGTGTAATGCTCGTTCGGTGCGCGTTCGTCAGATTTGGTCGCACCCTTACATATACGATGTAGTTACACAGTATGCTACACACCTAGGTATCAAATTTAATTAATCTTTAATAAAAAACTATAATACACAAATACACCTACCGTTACCGTACCATCCTACTTACATACACTACCGAAACAAAATCTACATTACAAATTAACTAGTTAAAAAACAATCTTAGGTCTCAGGTACAGATATAAAACAGATCTCGATTACAAAACATAAAGATAATGACAAAATAACTGGTTTTATCAATTGTTTTCAGTCCTAATTAGAAAACTAATAGTAGGTATCTTTACATATCACATAAGTGGATAATAATTTGTGAATGTATCAAAAAAGGTCATAATCATTACGTACAAAATGAAATATGAATCGGTAACATCCATACGTCTCGAAGCCACATCCGAGTAAAAGGTAGGTAGTTACGCAATGAGGTAAATAAAATAATGGAGTATGGACGCGATTTCGACGGATGTAGAGACGAGTCGACATATTACTTCAGCCGAAACGATATAAGCATACAGGGTGATACCGAAAGGGTATTGCTATCCAATAGGAGTAAAGAATACATCTAGTATAGAGTAAAATTGATGTCCAAGTTTTTGAATCGATAATTTGACACCAGCTATAAACATGATGAGACCGCTGAAGAGCTATATCTTAAATTTGAGCAAGTGATCTATTGAGATAATGCTGTAACAGGACACGTTTGTTATGATTTTTATTGTAAAATAGTTACTAGATGTGAAAAATTGGATATAATGTTTAATTAACCCATTTTGACCCGAAATTTTATGAACCGACTTTATACCATATGTCCTCGAATCCAAAGGGAAAGGATCTTCAACCTTTTTGTATAGATATATACCTTTGATAACAACCTGTATCATTTACCAACTTATTGATAATGTTCAATTACAAAACCTTACTATTCATCATGCAAAAGAAACACAACCTTGCAAAGTGGGGAATAATCGATCCCCTTCTTACTGAATGCGAATGTGGAGCTCCCAACCAAACCAAGTCCCATTTGTTAAACTGCCCAAATTGTCCGTACACCTGCACTTTGGATGACTTGAGGCACGCTAACGAAGCTACCATTAATGCAGCTTACTGGGCCAATGCAATATAATGTAAATCTAACATCGACACGAAAAGAAGAAGAACTAATCATCATAATCATAAACGCAATTAAGCCAATAATACTAAATTGACAGCCAGTATTTCGAGTTAAAAAAAAACGATTGGTCGATGTTAATTTCAATGACTGAAAAAAGATGCAAGAAGCATGTCGATGTTGTTATTGTTTGGTAACAGATGGTTCTTACATTAAGTTTAGCTAGCTCGGCTATTCTAGGCTTATTAAATAAAGACCTATTTAGCAATTTGTAAATTCTTTCCGGAAATGAATGTACCTACAACTTGTTGGCTTTTTTGGAATGTATATTTTTTTTTTTCTATGTTTTTTCTAAAGCTGAAGTGCGTAATTAGGTACTACGCATTACGTTACGTTGATTTTTTTTTATCAACTTAATAAAATATTTACATCGTGCCTAATTTATTTTGTTAACAAACTAAAGCATAACAAATTACTAATCTTCAATTAAAATGCTGAGGTCAAGAGCTCGTGAGTCGGAAGTACCTTAAATCTTCCTGTTTACCTAACAGCTCTTGTACAATTTATAAAAAAAAAACATGTCTATATGCTTAGTGGCTTTTTCAGTCAGAGTTAAGAAAGGCTTGATGTTGTTGCTTTGTTAAAATTGCTAATTACTTCACCTATGACTCTTAACTGCTTCTACAATTAGTGCAGAAAGATGAACATTAGATATTATTTCCTTTGCTCTAGTGGCGTAGGCACAATTAGCATAACATTTCGTCTACCAGTAGGTTAGTTGCTATTGTTCAATGAGAATAAGTCGGCGAACAAAACAATCATTAAGGCTTCTCGACAAATATGAAGAAATCTCATTTGACACAAGGTTAAAGTGCAAAACTAAGTGGTGTGCCTCCCGCATCGCACGGTCTCTACGCGTCCTGAATACGGTACCTTTAATGTGAGTAAATAGCAGATTGTTTAGAAGACACTAGCCACTGTACACGCTCGGGTCATGGATGAGTTTGATACCAAATAATAATCAGGTAATTTATAATGACCGGTCGTACCGAGGCTTTTATAGTTTGTTGCAATACACGATTCAAGCTCAGGGCATAGAATGTAAATCTGACAATTAAAATCCGTTTAATGATGTAATCTCAAGGGTATGGTTAAATTCAATTATTTTTGTGCAGCTGTTCCCTCTTTTTCAACTTGGCTACCCAATACGGGAACCTAGTGTCTAGCGAAATAGGACATTGTTTCTTATTATAGTCTTAGAATCTATATCAACTTACATATACATACCTCATTGCTATCTATTATAAAATGCGATACTTATATTTCATTAAGACTGTCTAGCGTAGATAAATTAATAATCTTAACCGATCAACAATTAGTTGATCGAAGTAAATAGGCAAGATACTTAGGTAGGCATCAGAAACTAAACAAACAATTTTATCAGGGCAGAACCGTCAATTTGCATTCAAGATTAGATACTTAAATCGAATTGCCTTATTGACTACGAAATCTGTCACACGCCCAATGTTGCAAACTAGACAGGCAATCATTTTACAGAGCAGGGAAAGGATCGCCTACTGACGGCACTGGCGAGTGATTACCCCGATACCGAGATACCGACGATATTGTATTGCATTGCACAAACGAATTTAAGAGGTCCTCCTTTCATAATAAAAGACGTTGAGTAAAGACCATTTAAGGAATTGTGTAGTACATATAATTTATGCTCCACTTAAAACGACAGACGTGTAGCAATATTATACATTAAGTGTATTTTTTTATGCTGCAGTAAGCTTCAACCTTTTGACGTTCACCGCATCACATGTGATTTAGGGGCCCGGCGCGGCGGCGCTTACTAGTAAACATGATTAAACTTTCAAATTATCCACTCATATTAAAACACCTTTCTTCTCATAAACGAAACGGAGGAGGTTTGAAGTTTTTTACATAACTGTTTAGTTTTTTTAATGTGATGTCTACTACTGTTTACCTACTTGTAACTTCTTAATCGAAAGAACCCTAGAAAGTTTGTTTACAAGATAGATTCAAACTTTTGTTGATGACATCTTAAGTACCACTTACATAAGTTTATACTGCAACGACTTATAACATAACATAACATAACATACCATCACGCCTGTATCCCCGAAGGGTTAGGCAGAGGTGTACCAATGTACACCCACAGTTCGCCGGTATGTTTTAGGTCCCATGTAATAGGGGGCGAGCCTATTGCCACTAACCGGGCACAAATCCAAACTCCGACCTGCTACTGAGAATTTCATAGAAAAACCCAATAACACCTTGGTCGACTTGGGAATCGAACCCAAGACCTCTAGCGTAGCAGTCGCGCTTAGCGCCACTAGACCAACGAGGCAGTCTTATAGACCTAAAGAAGCAATATAAATTTAACAAGTTGCTCAAAAATACTAAGGTATAGAGACCTACAGGGCTACAGGGCCAACAGGCGCACCTACTAATAGGTACATTCATTAATGGTTACAATTATTTGAAGGTCTATGAATCTACCTAATTGCTAACATAGAATGTTATTTATCTTAAAATAGCGTCCTCAGTTGATGTTAAGTTATTTTAATATCTACAATTAAGTATTTAGTAAACAAGGTAATATAATATTTGTAATTTACTGACACAGTGGCAACAGCATTTTAATAAGTCGGGTCATAATGTGAATTTTATTAATCTATTGTGTTATGTGTGCCACAAACTGTTTGGTAATTTACGTAATGCCATTAAATTCTTATCAAGATCTTTCTTAAAATTTTCAAGTAGGTAACATTGCATTTATTCACAACTGGCGCTCTTCAGTCTGCGACAAAAGGTGACATAATATGATGCAGTTTTCGTATCTTAATTTCTTAAGTAATTATTGCAATGACCGAGAACAATGCTAGAGGTATTTACTTACGCTTTTTTCTCAGACTGTGACTAGTTTAATTTACTTAATACTTAATAGGCCTTAATACTATGTACATAATTAACAAAGATGAAAGAGCCGTCTATTACAAACACATTGGTGACAAAGGTACAAAATATTAAAATCAATAAACCGGCTCGGCTGGTAGTTGCTTTTTGTCTGCACCACTTTAATTTCAAACAGAATGAAAGTTTAAATTTGCCTTCATCAACCACGTAAATCAGTTGAAATAAACCCTTAATTTTAAATTAGAACTTTCTATTAGGTATACGTATAGGTACAAAGTTATTATATAGGCAATACGAAAGCATTTATCGACCTTCAACCATATAAATCCTTGTGTCATAAGTACGTAAAGATGGCCAAGTCTAAATTAGTTGCAAATTTTCTCACAATTTTATTTCATTGTGATGCCTACTTTACAAACTCACAATTATTGTTGTCAAGAGTGCACTAGATAGCGTGATTGCACATGTAGACTTTATGCAATCAATACACGCAACACTATGTAGAATAGAAGGTGTACTGGTAAGACAAACACTCGTCACGATTATCCAGGGGTAGGCAGTTTTGTCTTACCGTATGAAGTGGCTGTGACGCGGTAGGCAACCTAAGTACAAACTTAGGTAGGTACCTAATTCTGTAAATAAATTACGCTTGCTGTTAAATAATCCATGAGTTTTTAAAAACTTTCAATTTAAAAAGTAAAAATAAGAAAAGAAAAAAGAACTACTTATTTAAGAAAAAGACATACATAAAATCGCCTTGCTCCTTTTCTTCTTCCTTTCACGCCTTTTTCCATAGATAGGCAGAGACAACTTCTTTCCACTTGCTACGATCCTTACATACCGACTTGTTTCGTTTCGTCCACTTTCATGTTCCTTCATCTGCTCTTCGGTTTATGGTACTCTTGACCTGGCCGTTTTTCCCATTAATTTTTGTCACTACATCCATAATTTGACATACGTCATCCACCTTACCATCCATTCCTCCTCTTACATTCAACGCAGCGAAGCGGCTCTCCGTGGGCCGCTTTTCGCCCCCGCGAGAAACGAGACGTGATGGGTGGCGAACCACATCGCCGCCGTTATGGTTAATTAAATTATTTTTATGATTATCCATTGCGTTCCTGCGGGATTTGAAAGTTGGATTTGAAAAAAAAACATTTTGTTTTATTTCATTTACTCGAACCCGCAGCATGTCGCCCAATGGCACTTGGCGTACCTATCTCACCACTGCGCGTTGCCGGTGCAAACAAAAGTTTAAATTTTTTGCATTGTAGTTGCAATCGATACATATTATTTGTCGTAGATGACAAATGGAAGTAATATGTCTTCGTCTGATTGTTTTATAATATTGACGTTAATTTACATATGCACTTATTTATGTAGATGGCTTAAATTAGACATTAAGTCTATGGACAGATATGTAGCATTTTACCGCTGTTTCATTGGCTTTGTTTTTGTATATTTGTGCGCTGTGATGTAAATAAATAAATGTAGTAAGTAACCTCCATGTCTTGGTTATAAAAAAAACATAAAATATTATTGGTAAGCAGTATGGACGTGATCGTAATGAACGAAGGTCGGAAACGGTCTTATTGAAATGCCTGCATCCGTTATATTGCTGTATTTTATACATTAACTAAAAATACGCAATCGCTCATGTTAACATAGTATCTAGTAGTAGGCTGAATTGCACAAGCAGTAATTTAAAAACAAATCCTTGATGGTATCTATAGACA
Organism: Autographa pulchrina; assembly: GCA_905475315.1. Taxonomy (NCBI): domain Eukaryota; kingdom Metazoa; phylum Arthropoda; class Insecta; order Lepidoptera; family Noctuidae; genus Autographa; species Autographa pulchrina. The sequence continues at coordinate 10,960,792 of FR997768.1, forward strand.
GGTATTGAACGTTTCATCTATACTGGAGTTTGTAGGTTTGATTCCCACCCAGGAATCTCTGTGCGATGAGCATGATCATCAGCATTTTCCGAACCTGGACCTGGCACTGTGGAGGCCTTGGTACAGTAACACATCAATTTCTAGAAGCCGAAAAAAGCTTGATACAAGCAAGGATCGAGGCCCGACTGCCCGCGGCCTACGCTTATAATTATACCATTGGAAGGTATAGAAGGCGTTCCGATTTCCAGAAAATGTGGTATAACGTTAAAGCAAAAATCGTCTGACAGTACACATTCAAAGCTCAAATTATAAAGTACCAGACTGCATGAGTTAAGATTTTATATTTGAATTTTGACATTATATATAATTATATAGATGAGATACTGGTTTAGGCAGGTAACCTTCTTTAATTCACTAGCCAAAAATCACGATCATAATATAGGTAATTGTTTCTCAAGTAATTATCTTTAACATTGAATATACGATGGAAGAATTTAGAGTCGATTAAATACTCGTGCAAGGTGCATCAATGATTAGTGGATCAGTGATTTTATGGTTCCTATTAATATCAAAATATAATTTCAAATATTGTCTGGAAGTAATTATGAGAATTTATATAAGTACCTACAATCAAAGGTATACAGGGTTGATAAGACCTATGCGATTTTCTATGCATCACATATCCGATGCACTTTTCAGGCATGCAATGTACTCCGTTTGAATACACTGTATCTATAGCTATTTATAAGTACAAAAAAAATTAGTGTATTGTTGTGCCTAAACAAATTCATTTGATCATGAAATATCACCGCGCCGCGCCGCACTCCGTCTCGCGACCGAGACGTTGCCGCTTTATTACCTACAGCCGATATGTGTATGAAATTTCTGTAGTATGGTGTTTGCGTTTTACTTTGCTTTTTCTTATATTGCCTGTTATTTTTTACCGTTTGAAACTGATACTTACCACGGGTAGTATACCTAGTACATAACAAGTCATTGGCTGTATCAACCCCGTACAGTAAATTATTAATAGTTACCTACCTATTGTTATTGTACCTACTGCACTTTTATTTATATCGTATGATCTCTCTACTTTGACAGCCTGTATTAAGGCATAATAATAAAAAGTACATGTGATACTAAAATATGTTACGAAACATGACAGACATTAAATTAAATTGGGTTCAATTCTAGTTCACAGTTATGGCGATATTTGACCTCTACAAGGTGAAAAGAAACAAAGGACGGGCCAAGGGCAAGTTGAAATTACCACATAAATATTTCGCTACCTATTGTTCATATTCCCATGAATGGCATTATAGAACCTAACTAAAAGATCAAGTTTAAATGTAGAACCAATGACCTACTTAATAAAAATAAATAATTATAACTACAAACTAAACCAAATTATACCTAGACCTAGGAATAGTATACCTAAGTGTCAAATCTACTTATTTAACTGAGCCATACATAGGTATTTAGATCTTCGATACAAAGTTTAGTGTTTATGTAGGACAGACAAATACAAATAAATAAAAGAACGTAAATCACAATAATTATTTATTCTAAGACAACAACTAAATACTTTCTACATTCACAAACGAAATACAAAACATTATCTCTTCTTCCTCCTTTCAGCGCGACTGCCGCCCATGTCCTGCAGCTGTTGTTTCAGTTCAAGCAGCTGGTTGTCGGGCACGTAGCGCACCTCTTCGTGCTCGATGGCGTGCTCGTGCACGTGCAGCGTGCAGCCCTCGGGCAGGACCGCGCGCGCCACGCGGAGTAACGTGCCCAGCGCCCACGCAGGCACGTCAGTTACCTGCCAAAATTAATATAATTATAAATTAATTAATCACCAGCCTACAAACGTCACACTGCTGGGCACAGGAATCTTCCCATATAGAGAAGGCACAAGCATTGATTTTAATAGAATTAATACTTAAATCATCTGTCATGCTTTTAATGTCCCTAATATGGTAACCTCTTTTATTAACGTTACAATATGTGTTTATCGCGTTTTATACAAAAGTCAGACCGATAGCCCATCCACTGACAGAATACATTCCTGACCAGTTGTGGTCAACAGCCAGATGTAACTTGAATGTGGCAAAGAATTTAATAACCATAAAGTACTATCACACATTTGTCCTATAAAAGAATAATATCATTCAAAACAATATCATTAAGCCAGATTACGATGAATAATATAACATGGCTTTTTATTTCCCCATACATATCAAAACCAACTAAGACTTTGAGGGGCTCGTGGCTAAGTGTAAGCCGTACGATTAGACCGATAATACAGGTTAAAGTTGTCAAAATATAAAAGGTCCATTTTGACATTTGAGAAAGACCCTAGAATGTAACTTGGAACGAAACTGAAAGAAACAATAAAATAATAATTAATTACATAAAGTGTTATTAAAAAGATACATATTTTTTTTGGCGTTTAAATAATATGATAAAATATATTTTAACTACGATACGACAAATGTCAAAACGGACCTTTTATATTTTGACAACTATAAGCCGCGCTCGCCGCGGTTGGTCAGTGGATGGGTGATCATTTGTAACATACCGAGACCCCTCCTTGTTTCGGAAAGCACGGAAGTCAATTCTGACAACCAATCTTACTATGGGATACTGGATTTCCCAGTAAAATGGGTTGTGGAGGTCAGATAGGCAGTCACTCCGTGTAAAATACGGTATTCAGCTGAATCCGGTAAGACTGGTAGCCGACCCCAACATGGTTGGGAAAAAGGCCTCGGGAGATGATGATGACATATCAAATCCAAATGACATGTGTCAGAAAGGCATTCTCAGCGGCTGAATTATAAGTGTTTATGTGTACACTGTACATGTATTATAATGTATAAACACCATAAATATAAAAATTACCTGAACATTTCTCTCATACACATTCAGCTGGTACTCAGCATCAAGTGCCGTGCCATTTGGCTTATATCTTTGGACTTTTAACTGCTGCGCTGGTGTTGCCCAACTTTAAAAAAAACAAGCAACAAAATATTAAAATGTTTTCTAAACAGTCAGCAGGTGTTGTGGTCAAAGCCCATTCCTTTTCTAATAGCTATGTGTTATTGTTAACTATATTTTATAACCCTGAATGAGTACATTTGAGGCAATAATTAATACAACAAGAAACAGTATAGTGAAATATACTGTTTCTTGTTGTAGCAAGTGAAATAAATAAAATTCAATTGGGTTCTTCATAACTTGTTTTATCTAAATCATTAACATTATTTTACTTTTATTATAACGTATGACAGGTTGTAATCATCTAGAATATCTAATTATAATATAGTTATTTTTTGTTTTAAAAATAATACCCACCACTCATCAACTTGTATACCCATAACTTCTGCATATTTATGTATTTGGCTCTGACAAGCTTCCAAAAGGCTATAGTCATAACCTTTTAACTGTAAGTTCAGGCAATCATACACAGGTTCATCTGGTTCCATACTCTGAAACATTTGGTAATAAACTTAATATACATGTCTTCGGCCATGTTTGTCATTTGTTGTTCCCCAAATACAGCGCTTGGTGAAGTGTTAATTAAAATTTAAACAATATAAATGAAATAATATACTTACAATCAAATAATCAGGTTCATATAAATCGCTTTTAAAACGTTTCAATTGGGACACAGTCGCAGGCAAGTTGACTTTATTTAATCCATGAGGATTTATATATTGGCGGGATAATTTGATCTGCAACAAAATATTTAATATAAATATAGATACATTATGTACAAATTTGTTATTACAGTTATTTGTACTTACGATGTTTAATGCTTTTGTACAGAACATTTTTAAATATCTTCTCTTAAATCTTTCTCAAAAAGGTTAACCTATAATTCTATTCCTACATCAAAAGTTAGTAAGCATAGTCTAAACTATTAATTAAATGTATATTTTCCTGAATGGCTCTTCCTATATTGGTTAGTATCGTAGTTAATTAAAATGAGATATAAGCGAATTCAGACAGAATTTTTATGCCTGTTCTGAATTAATCATCATTCATCATATGATATTGACATTTGACATTTAGTTTTATTTTGACACTTGAGTCTTGACTATCTATGAATGTGGTTTTCTAAAAAGCAGGCAAAGGCTTGAGCAACGCAGCCGAGATTAAAAATACCATAGACTACGCTCTCAAAACTATTTGACTAAAGTAATTCCATAAATATCCTTATAAACTTCTTGAAATGCAAGATTAATTGTAAATACTTTATTATTTAGGAAGTTGGTAAAAAATACTATTTTAGATGTACTAAAAATTATTTTACGTAAGTCTCCATGCTGATTGTCACTATTCATGGCTAAAATTATAATAATCCTGGTCTATAAACGTCTCACTCTCTCACTACTGGGCGCAGACCTCATCTCATGTTGAGAAGGAACTAGTATATGGGTCTAGAGCAATGATATTCTTATATCATTGGTCTAGAGGAAGTAAATTCAATTTAGGTCAAAATAATAATTCTAAGAAACTGGCAGTTGTAAAAATCCACATGACATAATCTATTCAGAGCTAAAAAAAAGAGTAACGTCAAAAAATTGTCTATGTTTTGCTTGCTTTGCCTTCGTGCGTGAGGACATCAATGAAATGGAAAGAACGGTAAAGAAAATTAAAAATTAGGTGTTCATTATTTACGACATTGCAGTAGTGAGTAACTTAATGGTGAATCGTTTATGGTTTTGTATCTCTTGAAGCAATTTCACAGAAGAAATGGCGTCAACAGGCAGTACACCATTTCCTAAATGGCAATTGGCTATTCTTCTTGGCGCACCTCTCGCCATCGGTTTAGGTTACCTTTATCTCAGAAACAGATTAGAAGACCCAGAAAAGAAAAAGGTGTCAGAGTTAAAAGCGAAAACTACTATTTCATTAGACAACGAAGAAAATAACGCTAAAGTTTCAGAAAGCGCTATCGACCGCGCTATGAAACTGAAAGGTGCCGGAAACCGGGCTTTCCATGCAGGAGAATATGATAAAGCAACAGCCCTGTACAACGAAGCGATTGAGGCCTGCCCTCCGGATCGTCCAGTCGACCTTGCCACTTTCTACCAGAACCGTTCGGCATGTTACGAAAAACGCGAAATGTGGGAACAAGTCAAAGAAGATTGTACCTTTGCTCTAAAACTGAATGAAAAATATGTTAAAGCTTTTTTGAGGCGTTCTCGCGCTGCTGAGAAAAGTGGAGATCTAGTTATGGCTCTTGAGGATGTGACTTATGCTTGCATTCTTGAAAGGTTTCAAGTGCAGAGTTCTCTTATAAATGCCGACCGAATCCTGAAGGCACTGGGCAGGCAACATGCACGTGAAGCTCTCGCAAAACGTTGTCCAATCATGCCATCCAAGCATTTCATTAAGACATATTTCTCTGCCTTCTCCGAGGATCCCATTACTAAGTTCCAACTTGATGACAAGGCCACCGGTGGATTTGTGAAAGCTAAGCAAGCTCTTGATTCGGAGGACTATGATTCAATTGTTGATGCATGCTCTGAAGAACTGAAGGATGCTAATGGAAAGTATAAGAACGAAGCATTGTTGTTGCGGGCAACATTCTACCTATTATTAGGCATGCATGAGGAGGCCCAGGCAGATCTTGCAAAGGTTATTGAAGGTGATGCTCCTACTAAAGTAAAGGTAAATGCATTGATCAAGCGTGCTTCATTATTTACACAGTTGGAAAATACTGAGCGTTGCTTAGAGGACTTTGCACAGGCCGCCCAGTTGGATCCTAATAACTCTGATATTTATCATCACCGAGGACAAGTATATCTGCTTCTGGAGCGCATGGATGAGGCTACAGCTGAGTTTGCAAAGGCTGTTGAATTAAACCCAGACTTTTCAATTGCTTACATTCAGAAGTGTTATGCTGATTATAGACATGCACAGATTAACAAAAATGTTGGTGGTCTATCACAAGTGCGGGCCGACTTTGAGCAAGCTCTGGAGCGGTTCCCTCGCTGTGCTGAGGCATACATCCTGTATGCCCAAGTGTTGTCAGACCAGCAAGAGTGGGGTCGTGCAGAAGCTTTGTTTGATGCGGCACTTGCAGTAGATGCCAACAACCCTACTCTATACGTCCACAAGGGTCTGGTTCAACTGCAGAAGAGCACAGACTTTGACAAAGCTGTGAAATTAATCAACAAAGCCATTGAAATGGATGATAAATGTGAATTTGCATATGAGACCTTGGGTACAATTGAAGTACAGAGGTAAGATATATTATTCTAAAATATTTTGTATGTCATGGTTATGTAATTAAAAATTATATTTGTTTCATGATTGATCTCTCAACACCATAGTATATTTAGTATTTACTATTGCCATCATTTAACTGATGTATTATCCATGTTTATCTGCGCCCCTTTATCAACTATGTCAGTAAATATTTAATGAGATAACAGGTTTATCTAATGCTACCTTGTAAAAATGATTCTCTTGTTGTTATGTAAGTCAATGACTTTTATTTTATTTATTTGTTCCCCTTTTTCATTGTTACTTGAAAAATACATATTAATTATGTAAAATCAGATTGAACTATTATTTAATGTAACATAATTATGCCAGTGTTACTTTTTGACCGACTTTTAGTAGTAGTAGGCTATTGAATCTGCTCAGTAAATGAGGAATTTATATCTGTAATAATTAAAATTGGATTATAAAAATATTTTTAATGTTTACAGAGGAAACCTGCGACGATCCTTAGAACTTTTCGAGAAGGCTATATCACTAGCCAAGACAGAGTTGGACATGATACACTTGTTCTCTCTCAAGGATGCAACGGCAGCACAATTGAAGGTATCCGAGCGCTGGGGGCTAGACTGGACTGTAAGCTAGGCTATTGCCACACTACTTGCCACATACTCAACGGGAATAAAACCTGGCGTCTAAGTTTGCCAGAGAGCTCAGTATGTTATTCGTAAATTATTCTCAGTGTATGTATCCGTATATTTACTATGTTCATCAATGTTTTGCTATCTTTAAAGCTTTAAGATTGCTTGGAAAACTATAATTTCAATGTGTCATATCATTTTAATTACCAAATTATTAGAGGATTATTAAAATTCGTGCCAGATAGTATTCTCGTTGTGAACTAAAGGTACCAAGCCGCCGCCGACTCTTACGCATCATTAAATATTTTTTAATGGTGTTATTAATTCTAGTAAGTTGCTTCTTATATAGAAATTTTTTTTCCCAACGTAAAGTAACTTGCCTTTGGTGCACCATGCAGTGTGCACATACTAAATGTCATTTGATGATATCACAAAGTTTTCAAAGTTGTTAAACATTCGTATTCAAACAGGTTGTCTTTGTTCTTGTTTGTTATAAAATGTATCACGAAAGTAGATCATAAATTCATAAAATATATTGTAAATATTTATAAAATTCCATTGTGAGCAGCACTAACAATGTAGCCATACTTCGATTTGTTGGCATACATTATACGAAATAATAAAATGATAAATACTTGATTCTGGATGTCGTCAAATTTTATGTAGGTTGTATGCCTGCTTCATATTGAAGTGGAAAACTTTATTGTTTCTCAAGAAAACTTCTAGTTTAGATATTTATTTATATGTTTGCATTTAAATGAACAAAATGTGTGTAACTAAATTGTTATGTAACTCCATTGGATTACTATATTAGGAAAATTTATGATTAGCTAATATTGACATGCCTTCCTGTTGTTAGTGGCACACATCGTAAACTGTTTAATATAGTTGTTAAGGCTGAGCGAGTTTGTGTAGGTCGTGTTTTATTTTTCAATATGTTTGTTAACTTATTGACTTTTTATTGTGATATATTGTTTTATTGATTTTTTTAATTTGCATTTATAGCCACTTAGATATTTGGATTATATATTAAATTTAAATTTATATCATAAAATATTTTTAAAACATGCTACCTAATATTACTCAAATATCGCTCAGTCATACTATACGAAACCATAAAAAGTTATGTTAGTATACAGCTTTATTAAACTTCGATTAAATTATAACTTGGTACTTTTGTTGTGCGCATAAAAAGACTCATGCACGCATATATGTAGGGTGGCTAGTTTATTGTTTTAATTGATTTTATATAAAAAAAACGTAAAATATATAAAAGCTTAATTGATAGCTTGTCTTGCGTACCTAACGTTGTATTTCGTTTATTTGGGTCCAAAGAAAGTTTGTGTGGACAAAAGCGCTACAACACTTAAATTTGTTGTTACATTTAACATATATTGTGGTTATTTAAGTCATGGGATAGCGCCTTGAGTTTGTGCGGCGGTAATCACGTGCGTGCTGGGTGCGTTCAATTCATTTACTTACAAATCCAGAGTAAGTTATACAATCTTCATATATGGACTTATCGTTATATAATGTTACCCTATATTTTAATAACTGTTACCTATTTAATACTTTGTGTATTATTAAACTGACAGATATGCACTTTATGTGGTCTGAATAAAGCTAAACATCTGCGGAGGAAATGCCCCTATTATAATAAGATGTTTTGGATGCACCCTCAAATTATCAGTTAGATTGTGAATTTAGAATTGTAGCTCGCTGAGATGGTTCTACAAGAGTTGTTACCTCACCGATAGTGGATAGTTATCAATTTATGAAAACTACAAAATACATTATTGAAACTTAAACTAATTAGTTTTACTACCGAACTTCATACTTAACCCAATCACACAGAGAAATTCTATTAGTATAAGGGTGCGTCCACATCCGCCGTCCGCCAAAGGTGCGCGCGCAGCTCGCGCCATGCTCGCGATCTGCTCTTGTAATGCTCGTTCGTCAGATGTGGACGCACCCTTAGCAACTAAATAACTATGTCAGTATCTTTATGGACTCTGGTCTCATCCTGTCGAAAAAGCGGTCTAGTGTCACCCTATGATCCTACTATAAATGTGAAAGTTTGTGAGGATGGACGATTGTTATCGTATAATATACAGGGTATCCGGTAAATAGTCCGACAATCTGTGGTGGCTGATACCTTAGGTCAGGTCCTATCAAATGAACACAACATATGTTCCCGAAAAGTTACAGGTTTCGAGTTACAAACGATTTTCGGAAATTTAAGAAATTTCTACCTTGCATCAGACTTTTCCATTTTTCTTGCTGATTAATAGCTTTCGTAATACTTTTTGTACATCAAATTAATCTTGAATAGTTATTCTACGCTTTAGTAATTCTCATATTTATGATATCTAAAAGGAGAATATATTGACGAAAACGCCATTCGTTTCACAATTTTCACTTTTCGTTTTTCTTACTGCTCAACTTTGAATTGTAGTGTTGAAAAATAAATGTGTTTAGGAGTTTTGTACAACAATCTTAAAAACTTGCTTGAATATTGGTGATTTTGGGAAGGTAAAATACTTGCGTATTTTCCTTACAAAATTTGTCAAAACAAGCTGCTGAAGTAGGTACACATGGGCTTATTTGTTGAAATATTTCAAATGTAAATCTGACGAAAAATGAGACGTAACTTAACGCGGGTCGTCATTGTACAATGAAATTAGGTGTTTTCTTCTCGCCATTAACTCTCTATGCCAGATTAAAACATGTTTTAGTGTAAAGTTACCTTTTCCTTCAGTACTTTCTTACTAGATGAATCGATTTTATAACACTTTATTTTTCATGCAACAAAAATGAAATAGCTGGTTTTGGACGCCCAATTCATCTGCCCTGGTATCCCTGATTAGAGGAGGCTCTTACTTCAGGCCCATACTGCACTTAGCACCCATTTTCCCAAACCATATTGGATCGTTCAACTTGCCTAGAATGTATTTACAAAGAGTGGAGAGAGTCTTATAAGAAACCGGCAAGTTAGAGATGGACAGGCAAACCAAGGGTTCCGTAACTTTTATTTCCATATTTTCCAAATTGAAATTGGCCACAATTATTTTGTGTAACTAGTTAGTCGCTAGAAGAAAATACCTTATTTCACTGGACAATGACGATCCACGTTAAGTTACGTCTCATTTTTCCTCAGATTTACATTAGAAATATTTCAACAAATAAGCCCAATTGTACTTCAGCAGCTTGTTTTGTCAAATTTTGTAAATAAGTACGCAAGTATTGTACCTTCCCAAAATCACCAATATTCAAGCAAGTTTTTAAGATTGTTGTACAAAACTCCTACATACATTTATTTTTCGCCACTACAGTTCAAAGTTGAGCAGTAAGAAAAACGAAAAGTGAAAATTGTGAAACGAATGGCTTTTTTGTCAATATATTCTTCTTTTAGATAATTATGAGAATTACTAAAGCGTAGAGTAACTATTCAAGATTAATTTGATGTACAAAAAGTATTACGAAAGCTATTAATCAGCAAGAAAAATGGAAAAGTCTGATGCAAGGTAGAAAATTCTTAAATTTCCGAAAATCGTTTGTAACTCTAAACCTGTAACTTTTCGGGGAACATATTATGTTGTATTCATTTGATAGGATCTGACCTAAGGTATCAGCCACCACAGTTTGTCGGACTATTTACCGGACACCCTGTATAATCTTTCACGCAAAAAGTACATATAGAAAAAGTTTATATGAAATTTGGCACAGTCTATAAACTGTATGACAAACAGGATACATTGATGTCGATAAGTTCACGAGAGCTAGCTTTGCTGGTAAACCCGCAGGGCGCAGCATATTATATATTTAAAGTCACAGAAATCTAATCCACGATATTTTAGGTATTTGCGCGTAAAGTCAATCAACGTATTACAAGAATAACGTTAATTATTAACTAGCTTCTGACCACGGCTTCGCCCGCTTTGATGTCTATTTCTAGCTATATGTACTAGCCATTTTTTTTAATTGGGTGTTTACCTAATTTAGACCTTTCCGCCTACATCTAAACTTGCAAGCATTGCCTCTTTATAGGTAATATTAGAGATGATATATGTCTTATAACTATTCAATCGGCATTGATTGACAATACACACATATTTGGCGTCTAAGTACATCTAGTTGGTTATAAATCCAATGTCAATTACTTCCTTAATGCTTTTACTCCTTATATTATATGGTTTGTGTATATACAACACAAGTGCTTTGCTGTGTTATAATGGTACGTTTACGTGCAGGCGCTACGGTGAAGACCCGCTACAATTTCGAAGTTTGTTCGGCCCTAGCCGATCTTCAGCAGCAAAAACTCGGTGTTTACTGACAACACAATGTAATTTACATGCAGGTCTGCTATTTCTTGAATATCGTTATAAAGTAGGTACCGATCATTTAGAGCACGTATGTAAATAAATGTAAAGACGATTTTTTGTGTTTTATGCCTGGGTAATACGGCAAGGTAAGCTTCGCTGAGCCCTAGAGTGAGAACGCCAAAAATGCAAGAAGCGTTCTTAGCCACTTTTTGATAAGTGAAGGCACAGAGCTGCCATGCTGAAAATAATAAAGTCTGTTGCTTCGATGAATGATTGGGCTCGCTTGCTCGACCAATCATTTATCTAAGGTCTGTTGATTGCGTCTGGACGAATCTTGAAGTTTAAAGACTTTTTCGACTGATTCTGAGTATTTGTAAAAGGATCTAGGATAAATAGTCTCCAGTCGACTACCACCATACAAAATTATAGCGGTTCGTATGGCCTATGGCACGCGACTCGATACTCAAGTCTTCGGGTAGGTATCGGAGATTAACGTAGCTCTGCGTGCGAAGGGCCAAAGACCTCTATTTACTTAAAAATAGAGCTAGCCAGTCTGCCTCGTCTTTACTTTCTTAGGTAAATATCTTATTATTATACAAATTGTTAAAAGATACTTACGTATCATTTGTATAGCCTATCTTGTATCACAAAGTTGCAGAAGATATTATTACCTCTTTTTTATAATACGTGATACTTTTGACAATACTTCGTCTCGTCTGTCATTACTACTGTAATCCATCATGACACTCTTCTTGTTTTCTTACGAATCTAGATCTATATAAGTTCTTCTACGTAAATTACTATTCAATTAGCAATAACTTTAAGCTGTACAGATTTTAAATATGCACACACATGTTGTTGAAAAAGATATGGCTCTTGTTATTTCTATGTAGCGCAAATGAGGCATTGCTCTGTTATAATTGTTCATCGACGCAGCGAGACTGGACCCGCTGTGGAGGTGACTTCGTAGTAACGACTCTTGCATTCAACAGTACACGAAATTTTCTTGTAAATTGTACAGGAGGTACATATTTATAATCTACCACATTAATTTTACACATATTCATAAATGGCCTTTATATTATTTTGATATGTCAACAGAGAATGCGATGTGTTTTGTGAGATCGTGGAGTGCGCGCGCTCGCCACGCGTGGATCGTGCAGAGGGGATGCTACTTACCTACAGGAGAGGACATCCTTCCTAGATCTATGACGATACCTACCAGAGCTATGACTTGTAAACATGAAAGGTATGTATTACATTTAATTTCTAATAATACTTTTCGTACAATTATTATCTACGAGTAAAAAAAAATAGAAACTTAAATTTTTATTTAGTTTTAAACATCTAATCATAAAAAAATATTCTTAGAAAAATAACAATTTTAAGTTAATAAGTAGGATAAGTAAATAAAATACGAATGCATTGCATAGAACCGCTGCTGCCCCGGCGCAAGGGCTTCTGGTTCGATTCCCGCTCAGAACAAACATTGATTGTAATGTGCAAAATTTAAATATCAAGTCTGAGAATATTTTGTGTAAGTATAATAATAATATTTTTTTATTGTGTAACTAGGACTAGATTACATGACAAAGTAGTTTTAGTACAGTATAGGCAGGCACAGAGTAAATATTAATCTAGTAAATGGGTTGAGTACTGTTCTCCTAGATAGGCTACAGAATAGCCTGTGTTTAGGAAATACAGTTCTGGCCCCCAATCTTAGTGGATGACTAAATTGTAGCACGTGTTATGGTTTCAAAATAACATAATATTAAGGATTGTACAAAATAAAATAAAAATTGAAATGTACTGCCGGTAAATGTAACAATAGGATACTTTTCTTAATTCTAGCCGGTATTAAGCTAAAGAAAAAATATAAAATGAAAAGTGTGCAGTGTTAGTAGTGTGTATGTGTGTGTGTGTGTGGTGTGTGTTTGTTATTGTATTTGGTGCGTGATCATTTTATTTGTGTGTGGTGTTTGTTTTGGCGTAAGTGTGTTGTGATAGATGTGTAACATAGGTAGTAAAATCATTTATTCAGGAACACTTCAGTTTCATGATAGTTAAGTTTTTGTAGGTGTGTGCGAACAATCTTTTTGCAGTTAAAGTAAGTTGAGCCATATATAGGAATTATTGCGTTAATTTTATTGTAAAGTGATGGGCCAAGGTAGAGAGAGAATTTTTTAATAAAAGACGTATGGGCAGGTGGAATAGTGCAGATTAAGTCTTTGCGGCGCTTGGTGATTTGCCGGAAAGGTGTTTTTATGTGTTGTAATAGGACTATGTGCAGAATATATTGTTGTCTAACATTAAGTACGTTACACAATTTATAGAGTTCGGTTGTTGAGAATAATATGTTTCTAAACGTGGCCACTTTCAGAATAGCCCTGTGTGCGATCTCCAGAGGATTTAGAATGGTCTTTGCAGCACCACCCCAACAAGAAATACAATAGATTAGTATAGATTGACACAGTGCAAAGTATACGGTTCGGATGATATATGGGTTCGCTACATATCGTAGGGTTTTAAAAATGTACATTAACTTGCGTATGCGGCCGGAAAGAGTGTTAATGTGAGACTTGAAATTAAGGTTTTTGTCCAGAATTACGCCAAGGTATTTAATTTGGTCCACTGAGGTTAATGTAGGGCATTGACAATTCAATTGGGTTTGCGTGGTACAAGAGTGAGCTTTTAGTGTAATAGGCGTTCTTGGTTGTGAGAAGTTGGTAATGGAGAAGCTAATAAATTTAGTTTTGGTGGTATTAAGGGTCAGGGTGTGAGAAGAGAGCCATTGCAAGGCAGAATTGAAGCCTTTTTGGGCAGTGGCTTGGAGTTCCGACCATGAGTTAGCAGAAAAAGTGATGGCAGTGTCATCTGCAAATGAGACTATATTAGCGTTTGGAATTCCGAGATTGCAGAGGTCGTTAATGAACACTAGGAAGAGTGTAGGCCCCAAAACGCTACCCTGTGGCACGCCGTACTGAATGGGAAGTTCGTCGCTCTTGTAGGCATCTATAATGACTGTTTGTGAGCGATCTGTAAGATAACTCTTGAATAAGTCTAGTGGCGCACCCCTGACACCCAAACCTTCAAGTTTAAGTAGAAGAGTGGAAACGGGAACCGTGTCAAATGCTTTCGCAAGATCCAAAAATATAGTGAGAACTTTCCTGTGACCATTTAAGTTTTGGACAATATCGTCAACTAACATATGGACCGCTTGGCAGGTTGATTTGTTCTTGCGAAAGCCAAACTGTTGTGGAGATAACAGTTTGAAGTGCTCGAGGTAGTGAACTAATCGCTTGTTTATAAGGCGTTCGAGAACTTTGGACAAGGCACTGAGAACCGCTATGGGGCGATAGTTGTTAGGCATGCTCCCGTCCCCGCCCTTGAAAATAGGGTGAATGACTGCCTTTTTAAGAGATGTGGGAAAGATCGATGATTGGAAGCAAAGGTTGAATATGTGGCATAGTATGGGTGCAAGGATGCGAGAGTATCGTTTCAAGATGGTTTGGGATATGCCATCCCATCCAGTAGCAGCGTTGGCCCTAAGCTGGTTAATAGTTGATATAATTTCATCCGGGTCCGTTTTTTCCAATACGAAAGATTTATTGGGATTTGCAGCATGAGGGAGAGGTGAAGGGTACTGGACATCTGTGATGTTTTCTGCAAGTTTCTTTCCAATATTGACAAAGAAATCGTTTACATCATTACAAGACTTTTTAGCGGAGGGAGAATGAGAGAGGAGTTGAATGGAGGAGTTTTTAATTTTGTGTGTGTGGGTAATGTTTTTTATAGTGTCCCATAGTTTTTTAGGGTTGTGTATAGACTTAGTTAACTCTTCAGAGTCGAATTTTCTTTTAACTTTTTTTAATATAGTTGTACAAAAATTCCTGTATCGTTTGTATGTGATGTTAAGTGATATGTTGTCTGGTGACCTTTTGGCTTTTTTGTGAAGAAAATCTCTGTTTCGTATACATCGCAACAATCCTGGTGTTATCCATGGCTTCAATATTCTTTTACTAGTCGGCAATTTGACTATTGTTGTGCATTTTGATAGGGCATCTTTTATTAGTTCTGTGAGGGTATCTATAGCATTATTTGGGTCCGTGGTAAGGAAAAGAGAAGTAAAATCTAGGTGTTTCATAGAGGAGTCAAGTGCATCAAAATCAACCTTAGAAAATGTTTTCTGGGGAGTTGCAATTGTTTTTTTGTTATTTAGACATAATAGAGAAGAAGAATGATCTGTTACCGTTGTGTCGTAGACTAGGGTCAGTATCTTGGTGTTAGTTCGAATCATTACATGGTCTAAACAGTTTTTACCTCTAGTAGGATATGTATGAGCTGGTAAAAATCCGTGATATGCCAGGGTACTAAGATATTCGTGTGATCGTGTATCTTGGGTTGAAGGTTTGATATCTAAGTTAATATCTCCCGTTATAATTATTGTTTTGTAGGAAATTAGAGTTGGAAGAATGTTATTGAGGGCTGTAAGAAATGTATGAATGTTGTCATTGGAGGGAGACCGGTAAATACAGAGTATAGCCACGTCAGAATTTAAGTTTAAAAGAAGACCCGAGGCTGATCCGAGGAAGTTGGGTTCCTCACATAAAATGGTTTTCAAAGCGGACTTCGCATAAACGACTACCCCGTCGCTCTGATTCAGGTGTTTTGTTGTACAGTAGGTTGTGTAGTTATCAGGGGTTGGAATACAGGAATTACTAGAGCACGGTAACCAACATTCTGTAAGCACCATCAGATCACATTCAATGTCTAAGCGGTGAATAAGGGTTTGTAGGTCTAAGTAATTACAGTTAATGGATCGGATATTTTGAGTGAGTACTGTAAACCAGTTGCTTACATTGTTAAGATACGATAGAGTCTCTTCAGGAGTACAGATGTGAGTCTCTGATACCGAAAATTGGTCGACATTTGAGATTAAATCAGTAATAGTGTTAGACATTGCTGTATAATGTTAAGGGTAGAAGGGGAGTCACAACGTTGAATGTATTTGATTGTGAGAGATTTTTTTCATATATTAGGAACAATTTAAAACAGAGCACAGGAATGTATACTTTAAATGTTAAAATGAATTTTTGATGTGATTTATGTAAGTGGTATTTGTATGAAGAGTGTGTGTTTGACATGTGTAGTAAATAGTTGATTACATTGATTAAATTAACTTTAGTGATAGAAGAAGTAGTAACAATATTATCTAAATTAAATCTAGACATAAGAGGAAAAAATGATCTTTCTAAACAGTGATCTAGTCATACGGTATTCGATGCAGACATTTTTTGTATTTGTGATTCAGTTTTTATAACTATAGAAGGGGTTTCTGTGTTTTTCTTCAGCAAAATGCGCCCATCTACAGTCCAGCAGTACAGGTATTGGTTCATTTTAGCGAAGTTACGAGCCAGATAAAAAAGTCGTTTAGAGTGGGTAGTCAACTGTTCTGCAGCGTATGTTGGCGTTATTGGAGCTTCTATACCAAGATGGGTCGAATTCAACTTGTTATTAGGATTTACTTTGTTGTGGTTCTTAACGGCTGCCAGGAAATTGGTTTTGACTAACGTATTCGTAAATTCTACTGTTATTGTTGAATTTGGATTTTCTTTCTTGGATGGCTGTCGTACTATATCGCGAATATCAGTCAATTGCATTTTAATTTGAAGTTGTTTTGATAGCTCCAGCAATGACTCATATAGGATATTTTTTGTTTCGTAGGTCCTCTTGGGCACGTTGCGAAGCTCGACGCAAGTTTTGACTAGGGAACGATCGAAAGACTCCACCTTTTCTTCAAGTGCAGTCAATTTAACTGCCATAGCGTTGCGCTCTTTTTCAAGTCCGGTAATTTTTGACTCGAGTGAGGTTAATTGGTCGGATACTGATGTCATAGACCTTTCCAATTGTACGAAGGTCTCTTCTATCTTCGTGTTTGATGTTTTTATATCTAATATGTAGCTCTCTAGTTTATCCAAACGAGAGTTCTGTGAACTAAACAAGTTTTGAATCATGTCCCAAAGTTCGTTTCTGAGATCCCCAATATTATCTTCACTCGGCGGACATCGTCGCTTAGTTCTCTGTGTAATATTGGCAGTAATGTTGGCAGATGAATCGTTTTTGGCGCATAATTTTGAAATGTCTGAATCGGAACGAGATGGACTAAGTAGTTTTGGTGGCGTTCTAGGTGTTGACATTTTTGCTTTCAAATAATTAATTTCGTCGGAAAGCAGAAATAACAAATTGGAGAATTCACAAAAAGAGCCGGCCCGTGGTTGGGTTTGATCCTCCGACTTTTCGTGTTTAACGATTTTCGGCCAGCGCTCCAGGCCACAACGCCAAGCGGATAGTTAACTGTTATAGCCAAATGGTTAGCCACTTAGTACAAAAAATAATAATATAAGACAGTACGTGGGTAGACCGAGTGGGACCATCAAGGTCAGATACGTAAGTCACTGGATGATTTGCACTTTACTTCGTTGAATGTTTTATAACTCTTATTGTAAAAACTGACGAATTTTCACTCACTATGTTGAATGTCACTAGTAATTATTGTTTTGCACAGATTTAATTGATATATTTGCAGAAAAATTTGGTCGGAAATAGTTATTATGTGATAAGATTATTTAAAAATAACAGTGGGCACACAAAACACGTACAGTCGCTAGTGCGGCGCGCGGGGGATGAAATGAAAATAAGTATGTTGATAGTGTGTGAAATCTCTTCCGACACTAGAATTACTGCTAAGGAATCTTGATTGTTAGGTAGGTGTAGCTTGAAAGAATAAACACCCTAACACAATGTCTGTGAAGTGTGAATGTTTCGGTATATGGTAACAGTCGCTACTGGATTATTGTTCCAGACTACCCGAAGCCGAGTACAAGGTGTGCCTGTGTCAAGCAGACTGGTGCAACTCAGCGCCGAGCACGATCCCTTCTATGAAACAAAACATTTTTAAGTGGTCCACATACATAATTGGAAGCATTATTCTATTTTGAACAACTACATAAGTTACGCACTTTTCTATTAAAAGTATGTAATGTTTACTTGTAAACTATCGTTTACGCCGTTTTACTTATCTGCCGTTGACCCTACATCATAGATGACTCCTTATAGGCTACACTGGATCGCAATAAATGTGACTTTATGGGTTTATAAGCAGCTTTCACTTTATCTAAGGTGTCTCTGTCTATTTCTACGAAAAGGATGGTAAGAAGTGTGTGTGTTAGTGGGCCGCGTCCGCTGGTCGCACGTGTCTTTTTTGTAGACGTGCATCAAACTAAACCTACATAATTAGAAAAATGGGAAATTATTTGAGCTGCAAATCATACACGACACCACGACACTTATAGAAATGTGCTAATTAATTTAAATCTTGAGCTGATTGAAAATAACTTTAATCTATTTGGATTACAGTTACACAGCAAAATAAAACTTCGGTCGATGTATTAAAAATGTAATATATTGTAAATAGTTCCTTAAACTAAAATAAATACGTTCACTAAAATATATTTACCAACATACAAAATAGTCTCGTCAATTCCAATTGTTTTTTTCGTCTTTATAGAATACCTTACGGTTTTAAAAAAAAAATTAGGTCGTAACACTTAACCTTTTTAAATTTCAATATTTCAATTGATCGAAAAGTAGAACTGTATAATGATTAGGAGGAAACGTGTCTGGTCTTTTCTCCATACAAACGCTCTCGCCTATTTTCTCGCTAGTTTACGACACTAAAGCAATGATTTTTACAGTAATATTTATACTACTTAGTTGTATGCCCCTATGTTGTAGGTTCTTTTGGATGATAATATAGCATTAGATCTCTCCAATGATGCCTATTTCGATCGCAATTTTTAGCGGCGTAGGGTATAGTATCTATGATGAGATGTAACAAATAATTAAGTTTTTTTTAATTCTAAATATCTCTTTTAAATTGGTTGAGCATTGGAGGAGGAAATAGGGGAGAGCCAAGCCTCGAATTATAACTTTTTTCTTGCTATATTCAATCAAATCACCAGTTGTCCTTGTCAGACTTGGATAGATAGGCCGGAGGGCGTACGACAACGACAATTTCAACGAATATAATTTTCTAAGCCTTCCTACCGCATTTCCCTTTAAAAACGTATTTTTTCGTCGCTTTTTTTTTAACTATGATGCCTATCATTGAGCATCCAATCTTACGGTATGCAACCACTTATTTACGAATTGTTATTATGGTTTTGCACGCGTAATGTAGTAGATATGTCATAATTAATTAAAAGGTTCAGTAGAATTTTGCGTACCATTTTAAATGTAATATTCTATTTCGGAGGCAGCTGATCCATCGGTGGGGTCGATCAACAAATTAAGTTATTGTCAAATTAGTAAGTTATTAATCTGTTGCACCAAAATCTTGATTGTTTTTTGGTATTTTGCTATGTAATTTATACTAATAGGTCTCAGAAATTGTGCCTAATACCCAGTCATCTTTCTTCGTCGAGTTCGCTGTCGTCATCATCTTCCAGTTCATCAACAGCTTCGGCTGCGTCACTCGTCACCGCCTGAGCGATCAACCCAGTGATACCGGTCTCATTTTTTCTTCCCTCAAAAAAGTTGTAAACATATTCTTCAACGGTCTCTTCATCAAAGGGCAATAAATCTTCGAGCTCAATTTGCCGTTTGGTTTTTTTCTCGAAAGCAGATTTCTTTGAAGATGAATAATCGTTCTCGTCGTTGTCGACTATTCCTTTTCTATATATTTCTACTGGCACGTCACTACCGTCACTAACATCATATTTTATTCCAAGATCAGTCTCTTGTATTTCTATTGACCCGTGACCACTATCAATAAGCGTTTTTAAATTTTTTGCTTGGTTCTTACGACTAATATCCGTTAACCCCAATTTCTTAGCAGATTTTTTACTTATCGGATGAAGATGTTTAACTTCATTAGTTTCCATATGTTTGTTTATTTCATTAGTAATTGTTTCTTTGCTCTCAGGAAGTTTGGGTTTCGATCCATAAGTTTTAACCTTAGAGTGCCCTTGTATTATCAGATACATTGGCACTGAAGGTGCCTCAGTTGTTGGTTTAAGGCTTTCTGAAGATTCTTCAATGGTAGTTGGTATAGGCGTTGTAAAACGCATATGTAAGTATGGTCCGTGAGTATATAAGGCAGGATTTTTGTTAACACTTTGTGAATTCACGTGAAACTGTTGTTTGTTCGTCGTTGTGCTTTCAGCTTGTTTAACTGGTGGGGGAGGCTGCATCGTTTGCATTGTTTCAATTTGTAGATCTTCTGGTTTTTGTTCGTTGAATACGTGGACATTTTCAGATGCGTGAGCGTAAAGATTATCTTCAGGTCGCTCTGGGCCATTTACCATCGGCATAGACATCATTGGTCCAAGCATATCGAGCAAGCTTGTTTCAAGTTTGGTTTCTGTAGTAGGTATTGGTGTTGGTTGGAATATTGGCGTGGTCCGCTTTTCAGTAGTTTCTTGTGGTGTCTCCGTAGTCACTTCAAGGTTTTCAGTTGTTCGTTCCGTGGGCCATGTCACTTGAGTAAATACTATTGTAGGTGGGACCGCTGTAGTTGGTGGAAGAACAGTAGGCACAAAAGTTGGTATCAAAATTGGATTAGGTTGAATCTTTGGAGGCGGGGGTGCTTCAGATAGCATTGGTTTGTAAAATGAATAAGGATGATGAGGTGAATCTGAATGATCATTGAAAATGAAGTTATGAGTATCGTTGGTGGCATCAGTATTGTCTACTGGTGTGGTTGGCCCCCATCCCGCGTAATCACTACTTACTGTATTTTCAATTACGGATTTGTTTTGATTGATATCATTTGTCCAATTTTGAATAGTTGTCGAAGATTGGTAAATTAAATTTGATTCTTGTAGAGCATATAAAGATGTAAGATCTTCAGGTGCAGCAGTGGTATCTTTTATTGTCACATGAGGTAAGCTATTGGGTTTCATTTGTGGCTGTACTTTATTCGTGTGCGGAGCTTTGTCTTCTGGAAGAATAAACAGCTGTGGTTGGTGACCAGGGGGCGGGGGCGGTGGGGGCACTAATATAGTCATTGGGTAATGCTCGCTCAATTTGTACGTAAAGTCCTCATACTTATTCAGAAAGGGTCGATGAACATGTCGTCTTGGTGGCAAGGGTGGTTGACGAGAGGTAACGCTTGGTTTTCGGGAAGAGACGCCGAGCATGAGAACTTCAGATTTTCTCTCTGGATAATGTTCCCGTTCTAGTCTAGGCTCGTCGGCCCAATAATGAACTCTTTCGAGAACCGGTGGTTCGTAGTCATATGTTGGATCGTTGCGCAGTGGGTCCCCGCGACCAGTTAGCGGTTTCCACTGTTCGAAATCCATTCGTGGGGAGAATATTGACGTCAGACTGACTTGATGTTCATCTTCGGATTTATCTGAAATTAAAATTTGAACAGAATAATATTATCAATTTGTATTTTTTTATTGGTACCTACTAATAAAATGCTCTAATATGAAACACTTTTCCAGCTTTTCGATATTGTTATACACTGCTTTTTTATAAGCTATAAATAAAATATAAAATTGCAGAATATGGTAAATCTACAGATTAATCTAGATACAATTTAGAAGTTACAAGTTTAACTAGCCTAACTTATGACTTACATATCTAGATAAAGTATCTTATTTATCTCAGTTCATACTTACACGTTGTGTTTGTAATTCGATTGATGGGCGACCCATCTGCCGCTGCCAAGTCTGAAGAGAAGGAGCGAGATGTTGTGATTGTCACCAGGAACAGTA
The DNA here is from genome assembly GCA_905475315.1 of Autographa pulchrina. Lineage (NCBI taxonomy): Eukaryota > Metazoa > Arthropoda > Insecta > Lepidoptera > Noctuidae > Autographa > Autographa pulchrina. The sequence continues at coordinate 10,982,767 of FR997768.1, forward strand.
ACAACCACACATGTGGGTGTATCTGTAAACAAATATATTTATTAATTGAAATCAAATGAAAGTTAATTATTACATACACATAAATACTCGGATGTAAAATATCTACAAAAATTCTACGAAATACTTAGGTCACGAATTATATTGCAGACCAAAATAAAGGATAGAGTATGCTACTTAGTTAAAAATTTACAACAAATAATATACAAAAAAAGAGAGGTGCGCTTATATTTTACTATTAAGTATTTAAAACAAACCAAAATAGTTCTAAAAAGTAAAAAACGAGTTGTAGTTCTGTCTTTGCAGGCGGGAGACAGTGCAATGTTTTTTAATGTGAGACGTCTTCAAATATAGTATTTTTATGTATTTCTATAGCAATTAATAATAGAAATGGAGAACATAGAGTTATATTCTGCGTTAGCGCAACTCGCACTTGACCGGCATAAAATGGTAATATGTACAACCGTCTACAAAATTACACCCCGTCTAGTCTATGTGAAGTGTACCCATGCATATGCAAATTAGGTCATTAAACTCCTTGTTTTTGGCATCTGTGTAATAAAAAATATAATTTCATTTCCATCTAATAAACAATATATTTTAAACAAAATACCAAACTAATAATACATTTCAGGGTACAATATTTTACACACATTAATATGTTCGTTTTTCTTTACTCATATTTAAGGCCCCGCGCCGCAAATGCAACTAAGTACTAAAAGCATGAATTTCATCCAATTAGAGCGGAGGTGCATTTTTTCTTGGGAGGTTTCAGTCACGACGGTATCTCGTTAAAATGCCGACTGCCCTGGCAGGAAGAAAGACGAGCTAATTTAATATTTTAAAGATCCTCTTTATTATAAGTAGGTATATATACGAAATGTCTGACCTCATTGGCTTTTTATGGAAAAACTGGGCAAATTCAAGCCATTCGCTTGTTCATAAGCAGTGTTCCAAATTTATGTTCTTATGGCGTTGTTTAAATCACATAACATTGGAGTATTAAATTCGGCTTATTTGTTTTGGCTATCATCTGATCAAGTTTTTAAACGATTAAATATTTAAACAAAAATAAAATTGTTAAGTAGATAATTCATTATAATTATAAAAAAAAAACTAAATTACATATTTGTTTCTACCCCAAAACAATGGATTTGTATAGATAGATAATAGACAAATATTTTATTACACGGCTTAGGTAAATATAATATACTTAATTTAGTCTTAGGTTGTGACTTATTTATCCGAATCAAACTCTACCTTTTATGATTTGTCTAAACAGCTATGTACCGACTAGAAACAATTGAAGAGAGGCAGTTAAATTTAACTGTCGTTTATTGGAAAATCAATAGGGTACGTAAGACCTACAGCTATGCTTACCACCTGTACCAGGATACAATGGACACAGCAGCAGTGAAAGCGGCGCGTGCGCCGAATCACTAACACTCGCAGTACTTGACGGGAATCATATTAAGGTGTTTTGCATTTAATTTATCCTATTTTAAATTTCCTTTCACTCTCTTATTATGCTTTTCAACTGGTAGTGTCAATTTGTATGTCATTACAATTAATTGTCGTTATTTCTCACTCTCAGAAAAACGTGTCTAGCCTTAAAGCTTTTGGTACATAAGGTATAATGTAAGAAATACACAAATCCAGACGCTGTATATCTTTACTTGCAAGGTTTAATAGATGGCCTTTTTTACTTGAATGTACTTTTAATACCTGTCTAGCCAAAGGTAAGATGATCAATAAAGGTAATTATTTTATTAGTTGGCAACGTTAGTTATGTTGTCCCGCGGATCCAAGCGGCACGTTCAGCAAACATTTGTTCGGACTCCAAACGCGGCACAACTTTCCTTTTCTAGTTTTATAAGCATTGTGGTTAACCGAGTCCTCTAGTTTTACTAACTGAATGAAATTATATACAAACCAACGAGCTGCTCAAGTTGCCTAGTGAAAACATTGACCACATCTTTATTGATTGGCGACGAACCACTGCCACTAGACTACCTCTAGGTAGTAAACAGGGGCCCGATGCCGCTATTTTAAAGTCAGTGAGTGGCAGGTTAATAAACGTTCCAGTGTACTTGTTATTGTGTCTAATTAATTTTCGTATTCAGATAAAAACAGTCACTTGCAATCCTACTATGACAACAGTGGCAAGTAGGAATACATTTGTCATTAAACTAAAATATAAAAAATTTAATTGTAATCAGTAAAATAACTATTAAGTATATTTACGAATGATATTTCCACTTTTATTTATTCAAGTAAGTTTCTATTATACATTCCGTAGGTTTTAGTAGTTATAGTCCGATTATATTATTTTTGATTAGATTGACTAGGATGCGAATGTTGGCTAGCTTAGCTTCATAATAATTATTTTATTCATATGAAGCTCTTCTTCCTTATTTATATATAGTCGGGAAGCAAGCTCAAAGATGGTCATAATCGTTACGCTTTTAAGTACAAGTTATTTTCATATGATGCTTAATGAATAATATACTGATATTATGCATCATTACTTCTTAATTACATCGAACATCTAGATAAGGCAACGGCGTACTTACACGAGTAAATTCGTGTAAAGTTTAAGACTGCAATAGCACATTTGGAACAAGTTAATGTTCAGAAAAGTAAAGTCAAGCCAAAATCCATCTGAATATCCGTAATCTCATAAAATTAAATCAATTTTTGAAAAACAAACTTGTAATAAAGAAAGACGAAAAGGTATTTAGGCGTCAGCCATGTAGCATCATTTAACTTCCTACTCAAACTAGGTAGCTACTTACATTCCATGTCCATCTAATTGTAATCTTCATGCCAATGATGCGTTTTTGTTTAATATACTTAGATTATGTGATAGACACAAAAAAACATCAGCCGGCTGTCATTTGCTTGTAGAGTAGGTTATATAGGTGGATATACGATATACTTACATTTTATGTTTTGCTCGATTAGGGTACTATAAATTGACATCAGCGAGATTATGTCATCTATCTTTTATAAGAAAAACCGCCGTCAGATGCATATTTAAAGAGTTGATAGAGTTTTGTATAATCTCTACTTTGAATTTTGTTGGTGTCTATAAAACATTTGAGTTTTAATTTATATTCGTAACTAGCTGTGCCTGCGACTTCGTTCGCGTGGATGACGAAACTTATCAATGAGTTTTTAACCGCAAAATCAAGTTTGTTTTTTATTGTTTATACTTTTCCGGGATAAAAACTACCCAGTGTGATGCCCAGGATAATAAAGAATAATTATACCAAGTTTCATCGTAATCGAACTGGTAGTTTTTGCGTGATACCTGAACAAACAGACAGACAGACAGACAAAATTTTTTTTTTTCACCCTTTTTGGTTCGTTGTCGGTCTAGTAATACCCCCCGCCATTTATTTTTTTGATATTTTCAATGTACAGAATTTTCACTTCTACAGATTTATTATAAGTATAGATTAATGTTAATATAAGTTGTTTTATATCTACGTCTAAAATAATTAGGTACTAATCCATTTAAAACGTATTTTTTTACCTATTAGTAAATTTTCTAGGAAGTATTAACTATAAAGATTTAGCTTTGACGGAAACTAGTCTTCAAATATTATGCGGAGGCGAGTAAGCACAGCTAGCCACTTAATTTTAATAGGTATGTAGGTACCAAGAATTACCTACGTACGCCTCTACAATGGACGTGACATAAAACTGCCTCCGAACCTGTCTCCGACACAGATTCCGTTAGGCTTGGGTGCCAGCGATGCAGCATACGGATACCACATGCATTATTTACTTGTACATCTACTATAATATTACCCACTCGCTATTACCTACTTATTCATTGATTTCTCGAAGTATCGCTTATAGTATTATACTTAGGTAAGTAAGTAGATTTATTCACTTAAAAGCTGTCTTTTGCGACGGCTTTTAATAAGTTATAAGTTACTGAGATGAGATATGAATAAAATACATTCAGTAAACATAACTTCCATGGATCTTGGATGACCTAAGTTGAGACGAGGCGATCCCGAGTCACTTAAAGATTTATTTTTAATTGGTTGTTTATTGCATTCAAACCTATATAACATGAATTGGGTTAATCATAATTAAAGCCTTATTTTCAATCAAGTTTGAAATAAATATATTTAAAGTAGGTAGGTACAGTTCATAGTCACATTATATAATTATGTTTTAGTGATTAAATATGCAAATCATTTTCCAATATCTGATGAAGTTAAAATGATATAGCGTATAAATTGTAATAAGTAGATCAATATTGATGAATGAGCTATTGATTGACTCACTTTTAACGACGACTTATATTATGTGTCTATGTAATATAGCGCAGTCGTTCATCGGCGTTTCACTGATTTATATTTATGAGTAGTCCACTTTTTTCGGCCAATCGTGTTTGGGTGTAACCCAATGGTGTACGTTTTATAAGAATCTTCAATCCTTTTCATCATTTCATTTCTGGCTTTTAACACGCTTTTATTAGCTTCACTTGTATGTATGTATGTAGTAATCAGTATGCAGTCATTTAATCGTAGTTCTCAGTGAACTAAGTTATTCCTAGGTTTCATACCTACCTAGTTTGAGTACTTTTTTATTGTATGTAACGGAACTATTTAATTTAACGGCCCTATCAATTCTGAATTATGATTGTTGCTTAGTAAATTTTATATGGACTGCCCATACATATGCATAGTAAAATAACTTTTACGCATGTAAACGGCTCGTAAAAATTGTACCCCGTCAAATCAATCATCTTGTACCTACGTTAAGACTGGGGTGGTACAGTATTGGTGGTAGCTACCTATTGTGGCTGTCATAGCAAGAGAGAACCACCAGTCATTAACACCATGTGGCCGCATCGCGTGCCACACACTATAATCATCACTCGTGTGCCTCGTATACCACACAATTTGTTCTGCTTTTATTTTATAGTTATCTAATATTACGTATTATTACACATGGTACTTGAGACATACCAAAGAAATATAGTTTCACCGACCGTTTTTTCATTATCTTATCGTCTGCCGGCTCTTGATGATACCTATATATTTTAACCGTGCTTTTAGGCATAAATCATTATTCATGTTCTTCCAAAAACTCGTATATATTTGTTAGTGAAAGTTTTTAAAACATTTATTTATAAAAGTTGACGTTGATTCACGAGAGGAGCCGGGAGAGCGGGTGGCGGGGCGGGGGCGTGGGAACGCGCGCGCAGACCGACTGGCGCCACGGGCGGTGCCGCCGACGCAGCCGCGCGCACCACCACCGCCCTCCACGACGCGACGCTTTAAATCTTGATACATATTTAGGACACTCTTTTTAAATGTCGGATATGTATCAAACTTAAACGTTGAGCTCGCGCTGTTTATAAGGGCAAGGAAGGTAGATAAAAGGATATTTTTATAATATAAACAAGGTATTGCGTCCCTTAACGTTGCTTTATAGAAAAGTGACTACATTGTTAGTCAACCTGTATCATGTTAGCTTGTTCTAGTCATCTTTGATTAGTTTATCCGAATTTAAATTAATTAGTTAAATCTTAACAAACGTGTGCCAAATAAATATAAACGACTAACACAAAACGGAACAAATTAGGTAAGTCAATAGACGCGTGGAAGCCTTCCGCCGAGCCTAGAGCGGCTAGAGCTCATGCGTGTGGGTGCAGAAGGAAAGAGATATACATAACACTTTCACACGCTTTATGTGTCGATGACCCGGCGGCTTGCGGCGGCTTCTAGAGGCAGAAGACTTGCCCAATGACCCACGCACCGCCCGCCCGAGGCTGCCGCCCGCGTCTCTACTCGGTACACTTGCTACATATCATGACAGCAATGACTCTTATTACGTAAACATAAGGTTCAAATTGCAACAATTTCTACACCTCCGTGAAATCCGATTTCCCTGTATTTAATATTGTCAATGGTCATGAAAGCTTTGTTTTATGTTTATTATAAGAAGATACTCTTAAAAGAGATTTGACTTATTATTATGTCTACTAATTAAATGAGTGCTAATTTAATTCATTTTGGGAAGCCGATCTGTTTTTTACGGTAAAAATTAACTGACTATTAAGGTACAGTTAATATTACAACCAGTTTCATCGTCTTCATATGTTTGATTGATTGCTTTCTGCATCTATAGGACTAATGTGTTTTGAGATTGTCAAAAACTTTAGATTTTATACACAAACGCAAACTAAAAATTTATAAATTAAAGTAATATTATATAGATTTATATTAGAATTTATAAAAATCTGTCTAATCGGTAAACATTCATAGTAAATAAGACTACATTTTTATTGACATCAAAGTAATGTAACTTCAGAGCGCGTTGATGTCTTTTGTAGGTAAACAAAATTTAGCGATGCATTACACTGATTGATATGGGTTTTGAGCTTTAGATTGTAGTTGTCATCTGTTGAATTGTTAAATTGAAATATTGTTTATTTATTTTTAATTGTTACTGCTCTTTTAATTATTATTTTTTATTTTTTTAGATCTTAATACAAAAACGAACTAACAAAAACCAGTTCAATGGAATTTATTTAGGTCTTCTTTCGTTAATCTTATTTTTCTGAGGTTTTAGTAGGTACCTACTAAGTTAACATATTTGACGAGTACTTTTTTATAAACGTACGTATGTACGTGCAACAGATAGATTCCCAATGAGCTAAATATATGACACTAACAACAGTCATAATAATGCTATAGGTATGCCTTAAATGCATAAAATACTATACAGTAAATTACATTACACGTAATAAATTAATTTCTAAAAGATATTAAAATCAATATAAATATGTTATTATCACAAAAATCAATAACACACAACTTACCAAAACCATTTTCAAGTATTCGATCGCCGTAAGGTGCAACACTATTAAACACGATATATCGATATATTCACTGGCTGCGCCCGATTCGTGCGCGCGTTTCCCGCACGACGTCTGCGCCGCGTCTGCGTCTGCGCGCCCATTCATAGCGCACCGGCGCACGCGCACCTCGGCTGGCGGCGCGCGCTGCACCCGACCCCCATACTTCCGAAATAGCTATCATCTATTATCTTTACAACTTCAGTCGAGATTGAGCTTTAAGAGCCTTATCTCATTTGCTCTGAAAGATTTTCGAATGGGATGTCGCTCTCGTCTAACATTTCTTCATATCCTACTAAGTAGACTAGGTACCTTCCTGTTGTAATGTATCAAAAACAATAATCTACTTAACATTACCCATTTAGAGGAAATTATTTATGATCAGGATCAAATTTTATCAATAGTTTTAATAGATTATAAAATATTTTAGTGAGGTCTTTAATGGATTCTCATTCCGTTTCTACAGGTGCATCTACATCCCAGGTAGCTACTATCTGTCGCACCAGCGAGCTGAAAGATTTTACTAACTCGGGATCCCTAGTCTTGGGAAGATTTAGCTTCTTCCTTCCGGGTGGGTTTCTTGGAGGAGTGAATCTTTTTGAGTGACAGTAGGAGTGGTCGGTGTCGCATTGTGCACTGTGGTAAGACCTCGTATGGGTGACTTCTTTTAAATCCTTTCTTTCGGTCAAGGCTAAGTCTAGTTGCGATGCTCTTCTCGCGTAGGCGCTGCTTAAATCATCTGTCAAGATGTCCAAGGCCTAATGATGATGATGATGAAAATATTTTAATATTATGTTACTGATCTAAACCTTGTTGTAAACCGTAAATAATATAACTTGAAGTACGCACATTACTACTTGTACCTACTTACTATAAGTTAATCTGTAAGATAATTTAATTTCTGTTAAACAATGTAATTCTTTAGCTAAAAATAAATCACAATATATTTAACTGTTATGTTATTATACTTAACTGTTATTTTACATCCTTTATTTTAATAAAATAAGTACATATTCCGTGCTCACGTCAATTTAAGCATCATTAGCGATATGTACACAGAAAGCGCTTAATTACACTATAAGAAATAACAGGGCCATAGGAGGAGTCGTTAATTTAATTTGCATCAACTGACCTCCTTGGGCAACATTTTCAATTTTACGTAGAATACGTAGGTATACCTACTTAATGTGGCAAAGTTTTCGTTTATTATTTTTGGCACCGTTCAATAATCCGTATTGTATGCAAATGTTAAGAATGGGGTGACATGGAGACTGCGAGTTAACCATTATGCTGTGACAATGCGGCGGAGGTGACCCGCCGCCGCCCGGGCCGCTGTCACTGTGTACTTGTCGCAGGCAACATGAGCATTATACTTTAGTACGTATTATATTTGCAGTTAACATGTACAGACTGTGTATGGACTATGACACTGCACATATAAACATTTCACGTTCGTATTTTTTTTTGTAATTTTTAATTAACATGTAAATATAAACCGCTTTGTCCTTGAGACAGAGCGCTGCGTTATTATTGTTGCTATATATCTTGACAATATGCCTACATTCTTGTTAAACTAATCTAATTTTATTCCGAATTGATCTAGTACATTTCAAAGCATTAAGTAACGACGGCGCAATCTATTGCATACTTGTAATTTAATATAAGATTTTTACCTAACTGTTATTTCCTTGACCCAAAAACATTATTAAATTGCAGGCAGAAAGTAAGAAATTTTCTTTATTTTTATTCCGTAAGTTAAATAGTTGTAAAGCGTGGGGTTCTTTCTAATTCTTCTGTAAAAAAGGTTGTCCCGCAAATACCTAAAGCCCAACAGTGGAATACATTATTTAGTAGGCTCTACAGTAAATTATTTCAGTAAGAATATTAATCAGTGTCTGGTGTCCTGCAAAATAAGTTGGATTCCCGCATGATTTTTGATGTTGGGGACAGTATGTAAAAGCCTATATCGAATACACCTACTTACTTACATGAGTACCTGCATACTTATTTACTTACTCATATACTCAGGTATGTGATTTCAGGAAACTGCGAAGCCTTTTGTTTGTATTTTTTTTATATTGTGCCTAAATGTTTCATAAGATAGGCCTTAGATAAGGATTAGGACTTCTGAAAGTTGCCGTAAATTAGAAAGCTTCATACGCATTTATGAAAGTTCGAATTGCAAAAATATTATGTACTTACGAACTAATAAATAGGTTGAATGTTTGACCTCCAATGTATCCTTAAAAACCATAAGTAGAATGACAGTACAAAAAACGACTAGATGTGTAGGTATGTTATGTGAAATTTGCAGTTCACTTCTCAGTATGCATGCCACGCGTTGGCTACCTTAGAAAGAGCCCACAACAACAAATGCGTTAGCAGCCCGCAGTGAAACGCAGACAGTGTTCGAAACGACCAATTAAATACATCTATAGTTATAGAAAATATTTTGCATAGGCAAATACGTCCTGTTGTATAACAACACCAAGTTAAACTCTAGATGTTACTGAGGTTACGTTAGCTTATGCGGTAACTCGACAAAAATGTACAGTCACGTATCTAGACACTAAGGATGAGAAGACACTTACCTAAAGACATTAAACACAAAACAATCTTCACTAATCATCTCATTTTCATCCTTGTATAGCCACTGCTGGTTTGTGACCAGTAGTAGCCAGTGGGCTATACAAGCTCTTTGTTTATGCCACTCGAACTCTCCTTTGGCTCTTGCCATCTTCACTAAAATATGTTTCATTCCATTGTTTTTTTAGCTCGCTTCTTATGAACATGGTATATTGGTATTAAACTTATAATTGCGAAAGTGTGTTAGTGTATATCTGGGGCCCGAGTCTGCTATTTACATTTGCTTGAATCGTCTGAGTGGGTGGGGTTAGTGGGACCATTTTACGATAATTGGCATTCTACTAACTGTCAAAACGTCACAATTGGCCATTGGAACGATTGAGCCGCGAGTTGAGTGAATATGACCGATGGCCGGTACAATTTCGTATTCCGCTATTTTTTGACAGCAGTTGCATCATATCTATGGCTAAACATTTTTTATTTTTCATAGACAATGTGTCAATTTCAACGAAAACTTTCCTTTTTTAAAACATAATTATCCTTATTTACAAGTTTTTAATAGAAATTACATATTGTATGGGCTTTTACAATTAATTAGTATTCAAAAAACAATTAATACAATTTTTTGCAACATAAGAAACGATTATTAATAATTAGTGCCAATCGGTGTTGCCTATTAATAATTACAAAATGTTTGATACTTTTATTTTTAATTTAAATTGACAACACCGCATCCCACTCATGCCAGTATGCCACTGATTGTTGTTGGCTTAACTGAATACGAAAATTAGGCACATATTGGGTTGACACTATCATCCCACTATGATCATAGTAACACGGAGTGTAAATAGCAGACTCGGGCCCCTGTGGCCATGCGCCATGAATGTGTCATGGTTATAAAATTACTAAGCCTAAATTGATAAATACCTCCTAAAGGATAGACTCTGTCTGGATACTCTCTGTTTGACAATTAAAGTTTGATATAATTTTATATATTATTACGGTAACGGACTAAGGATATAGATCCTTAGTCCGTTACCGTAAAAAATCGTACTTTTTTAGCTACTTTTTGTTCCCTTCAAAATTAAAGAGGTTCTCAAAGTTTTTTGTATGTTTGCCACGCGACATCTTCGGAAATTTTATTGTGAACCGATTAAGTACATAGTGGCATTTCGCTTTGGGTATGCTTTCGATGATCCCATATAAATTTCATCAAAATCGATACAATCGCGTTTTAATTCAAATTAACTACGATTTTTACCAAAAGGGACCTTAAAGTGATAAAAATGAAAGATATTTTCCAATTTTCATTAATAATAATAATATAGAAAGCGGTACTTCTCGACACGGCGCGTATCGTGAGGATGTTCCTCTCTCTGGAGCCCTAACCACCGGCAGCTTGGACCCTGTCCCGAGGCCGGTTGGACACTATATTTTATATTTTTAAATGTATATTTCTTTTTTGTATATATTTAAAAATGTATTTTATATGTTTATTGTAAAATAAAGAAATAATAATTTATTGATTCCAATAAAAGTTTACAATTTTTGACAACATTATCCAATTTTAAGTAAGCTTAACAATATACCAAGTGTGTCTTATTAATTGCCTTCGTTGCCGAACTAGGTTGGAAACCTGTGTTTCAGCATACGGCGCCTCTACCCTTCGGTTGGGGGTATATATTATAGTTCAGCCCACATTACAATTTCATATAAATTTTGAACAAATAAGTATTCTTGGAAAAATAATAAAAAAGAAAAAGTATATAAAACTAAGATAATGTAAGGTCATTAGTTATTACTTTAAGGTCCCTTTTGGTAAAAATCGTAGTTAATTTGAATTAACACGCGATATATACCACACGTACGTGTGATATATATCGCGTGTTAATACGTATGTACCTATGAGTAGCCTGGAAGAGTTCGGTTTTTTTCGATTTTTGTTTAATTCATGTGCATCAATATTATTTGATCCAGGTCTTCGGCAGCACATCGGTTCCCACCATCGGGTGGCGGCGCGGCTGCGCAAGGCGGTGTCATGAGCACTTAAAGCTACCACTATACTACTTAATAATAATTTCATTAGTTTGTTCATAAAATAATATTACTTTATGTTCTATTTTGCAGTTAAACTGAGCAGAGGTTTTTATTATTATACTAGATCCGTAATTTGTTTTAGTGGGTCAAGTAACTTTGCATATAAAGTGAATGTCAAGTGCATATGAGATTTGTAGGTATATGTACTACTAATTTAATTTTATAGATATCTATGGCTAAACCTGCTAAAACAAAAAATATAAATAGTAATTTAGTAGTAAAGGCATTGAATAAAAGACTTGTATAGCTAATATGTTTATTAGACATATGTTTCATAAACTCATCTAAAGGATCATCATTGACACTCCTATCAGAATTCTTCCTGCCATATACTTGGACAAGTTTCATATGTTCCTCAAGGTTTTCTATATCATTGGATTCTGAATCAAAATATCTGTCTTCAGCATCCTGTGATACTTGCTGCAGGTCGTCATATTGCTCATCATTATCTATGCCATGGTAATCAACATCTGTATCTCTGCCTTCTATAAAACAGCTGTACATTTCCTGTAAAAATTCTTCTCGGAGCAAGTTCCTCTCTGCCGGTGAAATCATATTTTGTTTTCTAGGTTCTGGCATATAACTGGGTCTTGTATCAGGTTTATCAAAGTCACCCCACTGCTTTTTATTTCTAAAACTAGAACTATCATTGCTTTCTGAATCATCTTTATTGACTGTTTGATTTGTTTCCTCTTGTTCTTCAAGCAACTGCTCATTCTTCATTTCTCTCATATCATTGCGGTCAACTGTTTCTAATATCATGCTCAGGAAGGTGAGGTTGTCATTGTCAACACCATCACGTTCTTTAATCTCCTCATCAGTTAGATACTGGCCAATAAGCTGTTCATAAAGTAAGGGATTTCTATACATCATTTGTTTTTCACTGAAATAATCTGTTTCATTCTGAAGTTTCTGTAATGCATTATATCGCCTATTTCGTATTCTTTTACGTCTACTTTTGTCTGAATGGTAAGTTTGTAATTGTTTAATAATATCTCGAAAACTACTATCGGCGGTAGATTGTAAATTTTCAAAATAACCCATGTGCTGTGGAGCAAGATATTTCCCGAACTGTATTAGGAACTCTGTTGGTGAACGGTTATAAAGATCGCAAGCCATTTTTATTGTTTCACTAGTTCGAACTTCTGTTTCATTAACATGTGCATTTTTAAACGAAATTTTAGCGCATCTCACTAAATAATCAATGATATCGTTAATAGGGTCAATATCGAGTTCTTCGTCCAAATTTGTTGAATTTTCTAATTCAATTGTCTCCATTTGTGTAACCTATGATAGTGTTTTTGAGACAGGTTTTCAAACCCAAAAGTACCTATTATGTTATTTAAATGTAAAATAAGAGGTACCTACTGTTCGATGTGCCTCAATTTATTGAAAGTAACACCTTCGCTAAGAATGATTTGTTATTGCTTTTTGCGTTTGATCAAGTTTGATGGTAGTTTGACGTTTCAAGATATTTTAATGATTAACACAGATGATGAAATTTTGAAGTAGGTATGTCAAAGGTATGTAAATAATAAAAAAAAAGTAATGTCATTATGCACATTGCCAAGTGAGAAAAAATAAATAGGGTTTAATTCATTCACATTTAATAATAAATAACAAACTTACATAGGGTCCGTCTTTTAAGCTTGTATGTAATATACCTGTGCTAGGAGGTCCTGCTCTTCGTAACATTATAATGATGTAATATGTCGTAAAAGTAGTAATACTAAAAATAAACAATGGAATAATAAAATTTTATTATTTAATAATAGTATGTTTGTGTATGAGTGTGTGAGTGCGTTTATTATTGCAATAGAGTGTGTTTTCTCCACAACTCAAACTAATGTTGTTTGGAGTAATATTTCAATAACGACAATCAGCTTTTCGGCTACAACCGAAAAGCAGTGAAGTTGAAGTGAAGAAAAATAAAAGGCTGAATTACGATCTACATATTCCGATTGGTTTTACTCTAGTTCATCTATTTATTTTGGTTCTGTCAATTTTGTGAACATCAACAAAGTGACAACTCTACTCACATCCAGTGTTGCCAACTTGACGGATTTTCCGTCAAATCTGGCGGATTCAGGCATGAGTAAAACGGAACAAAACATATGTTAACGGCTGACGGATTTTTTAGCGGAATAACTAACTAACGAACTAAGCTACTCTATTTTTTATTTTGTTTTTATGTCTTAGTAGTATGTGTTTGAAATTGAGATTTAGTGTTATGTTTACAATTACTTTTAACGAGTTAATTATTTTATATCATGTTTTTGTTTAATTACAGTATTTTTTTTTGTTGAAATTTTCAAAACTTTGTATTTTCAGAGCTTTAGAAGTTAAAAAGTACTACAACCTCGCCTTATCATTACGGGTATTGTTATTTAAAAATAATTTCTACAAAGAACTTAGATTTTATTTGTATGTTTTTTTAAATTAAAATATGAATCTACCTAGTTGTAATTGTCTTTTAATTTGTCGCATGTGTATTTATCATCTATCATTATTTGGACGAAATATTCTAGCGGATTTTATTGGCGGAATAAAGAGAAGAAACAACGGATTTCTAACGGATTTTTTTAATAGAGTCGGCGGAATTTCAATATTATTGTTGGCAACACTGCTCACATCTGATCAAACCATAGAGTATTTTCTTTGAAGTTAAGTCGACCGGTCGTGCAATAATAAATATCTGAATAAATAGAGAAATTAAACCTATACATATACGTTTTTCTAAGCTAATTAAACTACAAAAGTGTTTAATAAAACTACTGACTCATTAGGAGAATATTATGCGTTTCAAATAAGCACATTTTTAAGGAAATGTGTGCAAGACTTTACAACAATGAACAAAGTATTTCAATAACATTTGATGATTGATAAAGACTAGATAATAAAATAATTTAAAATGCATTGGCGATGGGAAGACATGTGTGGCCCCAAGGGCTTAAGGCCATGGGATGACGTTACAAAAGACTTTGGACAATGCTTCCAGGAGTTATTTTTTCAAATTCCAGTATATTTTCTAATTGCAATTATATCAGGATACTATGTTGGCTACAGAAAAGATTGGGTGGTCCGTGAAAAAACACAAGAACGGGCTATTGTGTTTCGCAGTTTTGTGGTATTAGCATTAGTGTTCATTCCAATAATTGAGTTGTATGTTTTTATAACAAAACCTGACTTTGTTTTGTATCCAGTGAACTACTTCACGGCTGGCGCGTCATGTCTAGCTTGGTTGTTTCATTTCGGATATGTACTAGCACTAAAGCACCGATTGGGTCAGAGCTCCCGTGGTCCTTCTTCACAACTTATGATGTGGAGTTTTACAGTAGTTGTGAATCTAATTACTCTGAGGACCAATATAATGACGGGATCAAATTTAGGTTTCAATATCGCTACATTGTGCTGCCATGCTTTGTACTTTATGTCACTACTTCCATCAAGTAATTCAAGACCTACATTCTACTCTCCATGTCTTGTTGGCTCTCAACATTCACATGTAAGTTTGTTAGTTTTTCCTAACTAAAATTAAGTGTAAATAAACTATTAGGTACCTTATATTTTTTGTCATATTTATTGTAAACAGAGTGAGTACACACCATTGCTTCCGCATATGGATGAAGGAATACTGGGAACAGCAATGCAAGGAAATGGCTGGTTATCCAGATTACTATTTTTATGGGTGGACCCTCTTCTTCAGAAAGGTATTATTTCGTTCTTTGATTTACCTAGAATAATAAAAATATTTAAAGTTCTACATAAATCAACAAAAAGGAGGGGCTCGTGGCTAAGTGTAAGCCGTACGGTTTGACCGATAATACAGGTTAAGCCGCGCTCGCCACGGTTGGTCCGTGGATGGGTGACCATTTAAAACATACCGAGACCCCTCCGTGTTTCGGAAAGCACGTTAAGCAGTAGGTCCCGGCTATCATACATAAATCTTTGGAAGTCGTTAAGTCAATTCTGACAACCAGTCTTACTATGGGATACTGTGTTTCCCAGTAAAATGGGTTGTAGAGGTCAGATAGGCAGTCGCTCCATGTAAAATACGGTATTCAGCTGAATCCGGTAAGACTGGTAGCCGACCCCAACATAGTTGGGAAAAGGCTCGGGAGATGATGACATAAATCAACAAAAAGGTTATAAAACATGCTAAAATAAGTATGTTATAATGTTTAATAAGTATCTAATGTTGTAACAATAATGTAAACCAAGATAACTCCATAAATCAAATATATGATATATTTGAATATGACAAGTAAACATGTACATCACAATAAGTTCGCAGCATGTAGATAAATAACAATGGAATATTCATACTTGAGTTGAATTAAAGTGAATTGATATGTAATTAAACATTGTTGTGGTTTATAACAATGTAAAAATCATAAAAAAAATCAATTGGCAAAATATAAATAATTAATTTTATATTTCAGGATTGGAGAATAAATTAAATGATCCAGAGGAACTCTTTGATGTACCAGCAAAATATTGCTGTTCATATGTGGGAGCAAAGATGGACAGATCCCTCATTGGCAATGTAGATAATTATCAGCAGTATGAAGATGTGCCTCATGAACCATTTATAGGTTCTGGTATGTTCTATTTTATTGGTATTTTAGCTAGCTTGTTTTTCATTTCCTATCACAATTTATACAGTGTGTGAACCATAATACCGCTACATATTGTCATTTTTCATAATTCACCCTAGCAAATTTTATTGTTGTCAAAAAATCATGTAATGCTTGTGGAGTGGCAAAAGGGGTTAACTATTAAAAAAAAAAAACCTTTCGCTGAGTGGATCAGGATATCATGGCATTCGCTTGTTTTCAGGCTATGGAGCTACAGGAGAAACAACAACACAACCATGTACCCCAGTTACGCCAACGTTGCGCGTTCTAGTGCGATCCCCGCGCCGACAAAACGTCTCATTGCTACGAGCTTTACATTCATGCTTTGGCCTACAGTTCTATAGTATTGGAATACTCAAGTTAGTCTCTGACATGGCTGGATTCGCAGGCCCAATATTACTAAATTATCTTATTAGATTTGTGGAGGACGAGAGTATTGATCAACATTTAGGGTAAGTCTGACATGTTAAGTTATTCGCATTAAACACCAATATATTGGTGTAGTTATGGCTGTATGTATATGTTTACTTAGTATAGTGTTGTAATTGCAGTTATGTGTATGCTGGAAGTCTACTGGCGGCTACGTTAATATCGACTTTATTCAACGTGCATTTTAACTGGTTGATGTCAATAGTGGGTCTTAAGATGCGAGGCGCGATAGTCGCTACTATACTCAGAAAGACTCTCAGTGTCACCTCTACAGAATTAAGTAACAAATTCTCAATTGGTGAAATCACGAATTTTATGTCGACTGACACGGATCGTATTGTGAATTCGTGTCCAAGCTTTCATGCGCTTTGGAGCATCCCATTACAGGTAATAAAATTATATCAAAATAACTTATACTTATAATTACAAAACTTGACTTACCTTTTTTGCTTGCAGTTATTCATAACATTATTCCTTCTGTACCAACAAGTGGGAATATCATTTCTAGCCGGAATAGCCTTCTCTGTTATTCTAATTCCAATAAACAAAGTGATAGCCAATAAGATTGGGCAGCTCAGTACAGAGCTCATGAAACACAAAGACTCCCGCATCAGTCTGATCACTGACCTGTTGAAAGGCATTAGAGCAGTAAAACTTCATGTTTGGGAGTCATACTTTATTGAAAGAGTATCAGGTATGTGCAATTGCTGAATTATTGGTACTATATTTACCATACAGAGCAATAACTATAATTTAATAAAATATAAGTAAATTAACTTGATCTAATGTGCACGACAATTCCTTATGTAATTCCGTGCAATATTGCAATTTTCATCTCGTATAATTTTTGAATGGAATAAAAAAAAGGTTGTATACAGTTTCTTCCCATTACCTATAAACGCATTCTGTACTAACAGAAGTCCGAAAGGAGGAGCTCCGTTACTTGCGCGGCCGTAAGTACCTGGACGCGATCTGCGTAGTCCTGTGGGCCACCACGCCAGTCTTCGTAGCCGCCTTGACTTTCGGCACGCATGCGTTAAGAGGGATACAGCTCGACGCACCAACTGTATGTATCACCTATTTAATATAATAAGTAACACGCAGATAAAGCCTAAAAGAATATAGAAGATAGTAGTAGTGTTAACAATTCTTTAGGTGTAACCTTAATTTTATCGAAAATAATTAAATTTTATAAAAAATAAAATAACAAATTACTGTATGTATACAGTACACATTTTTAACTTAGATTGCACTGTGTATATAGGATGCAATAGGATGCTTTATTTCCAGGTTTTTACAACAGTAGCACTTATTAACATGCTGATAGCGCCGCTAAACGCTTTTCCCTGGGTGCTTAACGGCCTCACAGAAGCCTGGGTATCCATGAAACGTATCCAAAAGCTGTTAGACGTAAGTCACTTATTCCTTCCTATTTTATATATATTTTTTTAAAGTGTAGGCTGTACTAATTCAACATAAAACCTGACTTTAGCTTGCAGATATGGACGCAGAAATTTATTACGACCGTGTTAACAAAAATCACGACGAAGATAAAATAATAATATTTAAAAACGCGTCATTTGCGTGGGCCAAGGCTTTAAAAAGAAAAAAGACGTCAAAGAAATCTAAGAAGAATAAGGGAAAGTCTAAAAAGAGATTATCTCGGGGTAACATACAGAGACGCGATTCTACTTCGTCATCAGATCACTTGGTGCAAGATGTGCCTTTTATGCTTAAGGATATTAGCTTAGAGATCGGGAAGGAAGAGTTGATAGGTATCACTGGCGCTGTTGGAAGTGGGAAATCATCACTGTTACATGCGATTATAGGAGATATGCTCAAGAAGAACGGTGATTTACAGATACCAGAAAACCTAAGCAGTAAGTATTAAAACAAAGGAAACTATTCCTCTTTAAATTCTGTGCATATTTCTTTCTAATATTGTATCTTTTTAAGGTTTTGGATATGTATCTCAAAAACCGTGGCTGATACGTGGCACTATCCGAGATAATATTCTGTTTGGGAAACCTTACGATGAAGCGAAGTTTCGTACAGTTGTCGACGCTTGCGCTCTTACTGGTAACTATCCCACTTTATTTTTTACATTATTTTACTTATTCAAATACATCGTTACTCTGCGAGTTTCGTTAAATAAAGCTATAAAGTCATTGTCAGCATATTTCTTTCTTGTGAAAGTAACGTCAATTTGTTACATGAACTATTTAGAAATACATCCTTGTCGAAAAGTTGTTGGCACATTGCATTTAGGAAAAACGGAAAAATATTAGAATTTGAAATCCGGTTTTAGCTATATACGTAAGTGTGAAGGTAAACAATATTTTTGTACAGAGGATCTGAACGTGCTCGGTTGGAACGCTTACGCGGGAGAGGGCGGCTGCACGCTCAGCGGCGGCCAGCGAGCGCGCATCGCACTAGCACGCGCCGTTTACCAAGATAAACAAGGTAATTAACTACGTTATATGAATAACATAACGGCTTTTTAATGATTTTGTATTAGAAGTTAAATAAGATCATTTTGCCCCGTGCTTCTAATGGACTTCTTAATTTATTTAGTAAGCTTTACCAACAGTATTACATACATTATGTACTAAATAAAAGGAGTAAATAACGACATGTCTTATATGCATTACTATTATAGGTTAATATTGGGGTACTAAGTATTATAATTCAACAAAAACTCTAGATCTTATCTTTTAACAATTTATAGTTTCTATATTGTTAGCGAATTTTTTAGAACTTAAACTAGATTGTCTATAATTTTTGTCTTTTATGTCAGTGTACTTGCTGGATGACGTGCTGGCGGGTGTGGACAGTACTGTGGCGCAGCACATCATGCAGCGCTGCATCCTGGGCGTGCTGCGGCACAGCACGCGCGTGCTGGTCGCGCACGCGCCCCGGCACCTCGCGCGCGCTGCGCACGTCGTGCTCATGCAGGACGGACGCGTCGTCAGGCAAGGTATGCATCAAAACTAAGAAAAGGCCATTTACTAGGATAGAGCACCCGCCTTCTAGGTTGACCATTTGAATTAGCAGAGAATGGCATCTATTTCGTCTATTTCGCGTCACGCTAGCGAAATAGATGTGCCGGTTTTCACTCTCTGAACACCAGTCGGTTTGGCGGCACTGATCACGAGACAAGTCACTATGCCTTTTTTTCAAAGGATACTTTACAGAGTCAGAGGTTAAAGCTATTCTTGCAAACACAACCGCTGCAACTTTAAGCCGGCCAGCTAAATACTCGCTATAATAACTGTACGTTCTTTATTTAAATATTTTTATATTGTATTTGTATACTAAAAGTGCCATATTCATACATAGGTCCACCTGAAGCGGTGTTGAATGATATCGAGGACTACATGCCAAGTGAAACGGAGTCTTTAGGCGAAGAGCCCCCGCGGCCGATAGAACCGGAAGTGGATGATAAGGATAATGTTAGCAGGAACAGTCTGGATGACGAGGTGCGTTTAATTACTTTATTTACTTCCTCGAAGCTGGGCGAACAAGACATAAGCATAAAGTATCAGGTTTTATTTCATATAGTATTTGCCTTCAAGTTGACATCAAAGACGAATATTAAATGATAAAAATTTGAAGACCATCTACTTCTACTATGTATTTCTTCTACTTATTAAGATTTATAGATCTATTAACTGTATTTTTTTGCAGGAAGCAATGTCTCAGGGATCAGTTGGCTGGAGGGTATTCGGCATGTATTTACAAGCTGTCGGCATATTTTTATCTATAGCCATTTTCCTATCTCTGATTCTGATGCAGCTTTCACAGAACTTCACATTCCTCTGGCTTACGTATTGGGTCAAAAACAAAACCAAAAATTCTACTTCGCTACACGAGAATGCTTTAACAGAACACGTTACAGAGAAGACATCTATACTTGATCATGGAGTATTAGCAATTGACAATGTCATACATACTATAATAAACACTACACTGCTGTTATTGAAAAACAATAAGCTGTCAAACGAGACAAATTATAACGGAATAGAAAACTTACAATATCAACCATATTCAGTTGGAGTAACGGGAAACAACACACCAGTTAACACTGATAACTTTTACTTAGAAGTGTATTTTGGATTGGCGGGCTTGAACTTAGTGTTCACGATAATGCGGGCATTTTTGTTTGCGTACGGCGGAGTCAAAGCTGCGTCCTCAATACATAAACTTCTATTGAAAGTTATTGTTGAGGTACGTATTTTTTAGTTACATAAAATATACTATACATATAAAGAAATGGGGGATCGAGAAAATCAAAAGTGATTGTTGCTTTTATATTTTATATTGTGTAAAGAGTCGTTGTAATAGAATGTTCTCTATTCACTCCTATCCCTAATTAATCTTTTTTATTAATATACTAAAGTTATAAATATTTCAGGCGAAAGTGAAGTTCTTCGACATAACACCGCTGGGCCGCATTGTGAACAGATTCTCATCAGATACATACACTATCGATGATTCTTTGCCCTTCATATTAAACATATTTTTGGCGCAAATATTTTCGCTGATCGGTAAATAATATTTTTATTTATTTAGAAATGTTTCTTGATATATATTTTTATAACACACAATTTTCAGAAGTAGTGTCTCTAATAACTCGAACACTGCACCTGTAATTTTAACGTTGATTGATATCTCGACATCGCGTTTTTCGTTATATTTTTACGTGTTAAGTCAAGTTTTGAGTCATAGTATATAGATACATAGTTAATATAATATTATTTTAAATAACCGTCTAAGAGCATTTTTGGTCCGGCTACTGTTGGTATTGGCTTTGGGCTTGAAAAAATATAATATTTTTCTGCGTAGGAGCGGTAGCTGTAACATTCTACGGGCTGCCGTGGCTAGCAGTTGGCGCGGTACCACTAGTATTCATCTATTATCGGCTGCAGCGGCGGTACCGGGTTACTTCGCGACAGCTAAAGCGACTGCAAAGTGTCACCCTCTCACCTGTGTATACACACTTCAATGACACGCTAGACGGTAAGATTTACATACCTAATATAAAAGAAAAAAATATTATTTACAGTGTATGATTTAAAACTAATTGAATGTTTTAGTACTTTCGATAGATCAGCACTTTTTTTTCTGAAGCAGTAAGTTTTCCCTCAGTCACCATTCATCTTTCTAAATAAAAAGATATCTAGAGAGTAAAGATTTTAATAATAAATAATAATAAAATCATTTATTGTCAGGCGACTAAGGCCCATAGATAAATACCTTATAAACTAACATACATATTTTATAAATAAAAAACTAATGCACACGAAGTGTCGGCATCGTGTTACGCTGCGTGGTGTCGCGTATCCTTCCTCTGAATTTTCGATATACAACTCCCTTCGGCCAAAACTCTTCCTTGACGTGACCTCAACCAGACTCGCACTATGAACGACTTGAAATTTGTGTTGTGGCGCGACTCCAACCTCTCCACCCTCAACTGCCCTCAAGGTCCAGTTGGTCTTGGACCGGACATACTCCACGACCTGCTCCACCGTCGTGGTGTGATGTACACGGGACACGTACAGCTGCGTCGTTGGTACTGCAGGACGCAGCAGGATGTTGGGTCCAGTTGGTGCGGTACCGCACTGGTTCCTACAAGTAGGCTTCTTTTTCTTCCTTTCTACCTTTATGAAGCCATCCTTGTCGCACGTGTCCTTCTTTGGACTACTCGGTGGCTGTGGTTTGCCACGAGATTGTTTCTCCCCTTTCGCTTTGGCCCGCTTTGTTTGCGTCACAGCGGGCTTGTTGGTGGCTGCAACTGCTGCGTAGGCGCGTTTAGGGGTCGATGTACCTACGCTAGCTTCAGCCGCACGTGTTGACACAGCGGCGGCGGCGGGACGGGGCGCATCGTCAGCGATATCAGCGACCGGTGACGCACTCGAATTCGCCGACTCAAAACTGATGATGGACGCATTTTGCGCCCCGCGACGTGTATTCACGTTCATTTTGTCCGATGACCCACTTACATAAATAACGTTGCGCAACAACGCCACTTCTCCACGCAGGTCATTGATGGTCACCTGTGAAGCTTCCATCTTGGACTTCATTTCTTCCAGGCTTGCCTTTAGACACGTAATGTCTTTCAGCAGCCTGGTGACGTCGACGTGATCAAACGTGACGGGAGGCAGCTTGTGCATTTTGTCTGATGACCCACTTACAGAAATAACGTTGCGCAACAACGCCACTTCTCCACGCAGGTCATTGATGGTCACCTGTGAAGCTTCCATCTTGGACTTCATTTCTTCCAGGCTTGCCTTTAGACACGTAATGTCTTTCAGCAGCCTGGTGACGTCGACGTGATCAAACGTGACGGGAGGCAGCTTGTGCAAGTCCTTCGCCACGAATTCAGGCACGTCGTCAGGATCAGTCCTCTTCAGCAGGGAGATGATATCCTGCAGGCTCTTGTCGCCACCGTCCCTTCGGCGGGATGGCATCTGCTCGAGTTGTCCGAGCGACTGGAAGAGCATCAGCTTGGCACTGCAAACCTCCTCCTCTTTGTAGGCGGATCTGCAGATCTGCACGATGCTGACCTCGTCCATATAATCGATGGCATGGATAATAAATGCCAACACTTCGTTGGCGGTGAGTGGTTTAGAACTCATCGCGACTAAGACGCGACGGCTATTGCCGCGCAAAACGCGAATATAATATTCGTAGTGAGCAGCGAAGACGCGACCGTTCTCGAGCGCGCATCGCACTGCACTGTAAAGATTTTGTCTTATATCCGATTAAAATTTTACATAGCTGCGAACAGCTACATCTAAACGTCGCGTACGGTTCGCACGTATGCTTCAGACTGTGTGAACGTGTTTTTATGATCAGTCTGATAATTTATCACAACCGCTAGTTGCGAGGCGGTATTAAGGCGCTGCCCCAGTGCTGGCCGCGCGCTCTGAGCGTATAGATATATTATAGGTTTTAATAGTAAACGCGGGTCGTTCTGTGTGTGTTGTAGGGCTGTCAACCGTGCGGGCGCTGGGTGCCGGGCCGGCGTGGGCATCGCGCGGCGCGGAGCTGGTGGAGGCGTGGCAGCGCGCAGCCCTGAGCGCCGCCGCGGCTGCGCAGTGGCTGGCGCTGCGCCTGCAAGCCGCGGCTGCTGCTGTGGTCGCCGCCGCCGCGCTGCTCGCCGTGCTGCAGCGCTCGCTGCATGCCGCCGACCCCGGTACGTCACACTCACTCTTCGCGAGGAAGCCACTGGATGCTAGGCAGTGGCGTGCATTGGTTTTCGGCCATGGTAGGCACTCGTACATGGAGCAACTTTACCGTAAATACGCAAATGAACTCCCAAAAAATGGAACAAGCTTTATTTTTGTGGATCACAAGGTGCGTTCAGGTCTGACGAACGCGCACCGAATGCGCTGCTCGCGCCTGCCGTTAGGTACTGCAATATGTTAGTGCGCCTCCTCCGCGAAACTCTCGCAAAGGTCGATGGTGCAAATAACGCCGTCTCCGAAGCCGAACTGTTCGCGAGCAGTACGCGCGCTGCAAGATACAATTTAAAATGCACGCGCGCAGCTCGCGACCTATTTCTGATTGAATCACTATTTCAACTTGTTGGTATGAGTTTGTATAAAATAATCTTAGTAAAGCTAACTGCGAACAGCAGCCGACTCCGCGACTCGGGAGTCGTGACGAGCAAACGGTCAGCTTATGATTGAGGACTTTTATTTGTGTATTATTCTTAATAAGGGTTCGAAACCGAACCTAAATAATAGTAAATATATTGAGCCATAGTCAATATGACCATTCGAGATCAACATTTTTCTTACCTACCTTATGTACCTATTACATAGACAAAAAAAGAATCAGACGTATTATTGAATGTGCCAACATATACTATTATCTTGTATGTTTAATTTCTCCCATTTTTACTAAGATTTTAACTAAAAACAATCACTTAATATCATCATCCACAACAACAATATGTTTTCGTCGTAGTTGTTCTCGTAGGTATCAATTCACACAACAATTTCGTATTTAACAATCAAGAAACGACGAATAACACAAAAAGAATCATTCGTCCAGCAGCACACCGCTAGTCAGGCGATAGTTTCTAACATTTTGAGTTAATATTATTATGAGCCTTACCTTTAAAGTTTTGTCAACAAACCCCATCTGATGGGTTTGTATTGTAAGTTTGTAATTACGCACGTATGCTATCCAAACATATTTCATTTTCGCCACAATCTTAACATTCATACACATAGCGGTTTATTAATGCTCCTGTTTCTTAAACTACAGCCACTTCACAAAATCACAATAAATAGAAACTAGTTACGAAAGACAAGACGAAAACACGCGCGCGAACTATCAAAAACTTAATAAACAATCTGCCACAGATAATAAATATCGAAAAACGACTAAGTTGCAACACAGAAGTAAAACAATAAAAATGTTAATTGAAACTAAATATAATAAACATCAATAAGTAACTAAATAATATTGTGATAATTAATTTACAAGTTATTAGTATTTTAAAACGCAAGTTTCATTTAAAATACACTAATAACTGGAATAAGAATTGACAAGTTCGATGAACGACCCAAAAGACTTTTGCTCCAAAACGGATATGAGAGTAGAATGAATGGGAGAAAGAAATAATCTTGTTTATTGGCAGGTAAGCATGCTTACTGTAGGTGTAAAAAATTACGAATGTCAAATGTCAAAGCATTACGCTTTGCAAAAAGAGGTTTTCGTTTTTGTCGTATAATAAAAACTCAAGATGGCGGTGTATTATTTTCTGTTTTTGAAGTGTGCGTGCGTATATGGTTAAGGAGATTTTGTTTGAATGTGTGAGTGGAAACTAGGCAGTTTTTGAATAGCCTACTTCGTCGTTGAGTATTGAATGAATTTGAATGTGACATATGTGACGTCATTATTGATTTGTTTGATATTGAAATGTTTGGATACACATACAAGTTTTATTATCTGTAATTTAATGATTATTAAATGTATGATGAGTGTTGACTGATTTATATATAAATTGTTATATTTAAAGATAGTTAGTTGGGATTTTGTAGGTAGGCACTGCCTTTTTGCCTATATGCTATGCACGCCACTGATGCTAGGCCAGAGAGACGTGGCCTAAGAAAAACGCATCAATATCGGTACACTTATATAGGAGCTACGATGCCACCGATAGACATACATAAATCCCACGGTTTATATTATTTTCGTGATTTATTTTTGAGGCTTTGGAATTGCGACTTGACATCAATTTGTATGCGTTAACTTATATTCAATAGGATTATATGATATTATATTGCAATTTATACGTATCCCGTAAAACCTCGTCCTCTCCTACAGCAGGACGACTGTGTTTTCGGAGTCTAAAGATATAACACGTTACTTAATATTTTATATCAATGGATGCATGCAGGTCTTATCGGTCTCGCTATATCGTACGCGCTGTCCATGACGTCAATGTTGAGCAACGTGCTGAACTCCTTCACGGAAACGGAACGGGAAATGATTGCTGTGGAGCGCTTCAGAGAATATTTCCTTAAGGTTTGTGTATTTACTATTTATGTATTTGACTATCAGGGCCCCACGGATTTACTCACGTACGATCGGCGTGTTAATCCAGGCTATAAATATCTCTGTTCTTGTGTACATAGTACATTTCAAGAAATTATATTAAAGTTTAGAGTAGATTATTGTATACAAATGGTACATGTTATTTATAGGTAGAGGCAGAAAATGTGGCCGGCGACTCTCCACCTTATGGGTGGCCTTCCCAGGGCGTCATTGAGTTTGATAAAGTCAGCCTTAAGTTCAGGTAAGGCAATTCAGTTATGACAATAATATGTGCCTACGTTTCCTCTTTTATGTGTCCCGTAGCAGGTTGGCGGGCAGATTTTTTTTTATAAATGTGTTCCATGTATCGTGTATATAAAATAATATAAATATAAAATAAATCGTGTATAAATATCTTAATAAATAAAAATATCTAGATAAAAACTGCTTTCGTCAATTATTTTCTGTTAAATAATACAAAATGTTTGTGATCGTAGTGACCGCGAGGGCGCGGTGCTGGCTCTAGAAGACGTGTCGTTCGCGACGCACCCGGGCGAGAAGCTGGGCGTGGTGGGCCGCACGGGCGCCGGCAAGAGCTCGCTGCTCACCGCGCTCACACGCCTCGCGCCTCTCGCGCAAGGACGCGTACTCATCGACGGTGTTGACATCTCCACGCTGCATTTGCATTCCCTCAGGTAATAAACACACCTATTTTTGTTATTTATTTATGTACCTACTTGAAGAAGGAAATTTCCTCAAGCTAAAGAATTAAATCCTTATGTCGCGAGAAGTTTCATAAACACTTAAGTCATCACAGAACACATACCTACCTACAATAAACATAATATATTTTGTGGATCACTTAAATGTTTGACCCATATAGATCGATTATCGAAATTACAGCACATGGTTGTTTTATTAAACTTTCGCTTTAGCGGAGTGAGACAAAAAATATTACTTAACTATTTATGGACATGTCTTTGCAAGATCTAAAAAGATACTTTTTTTTATAAGAAATTTTTCCGTCTCCCCAGATCCCGCGTGGGCGTGATCCCGCAAGAGCCGTTCATCTTCTCGGGCAGCATCCGCGAGAACGTGGACCCGCTGCGGCAGTACCTGGACGTGGACGTGTGGCGCGCGCTGGAGGCGTGCGGGCTGCGCGGCGGCGTGCGCGCGCGCGGGGGGCTGGCCGCGCCCGCCGCCGCGCACGTGCTGGCGCGCGGCCACGCACAGCTGCTGTGCGTCGCGCGCGCGCTGCTGCACAGGCCCAAGGTACTCACTACACTCTTACTTAGAAGTTAAATAATAAAAGTATCGAGTGCACGTATCGCTATTTATTTGGCTGAATGTACTGTGATCGTATACTGAATAAAGCTAATTTCAGTGCAACGACAGACGTTAACGCGGAAATATCGATGGCTCAGATATTATTGGGGTAATATTAGGTTTTTAGACAATTTTTAATAAAACAGCGCGCTCTGTTTTAACTCAATTTTTACGACGAAACTATTTCACACTAGTAACTACAGTTCATACTCAGGTATCCGCACTCTATTTGTACTCTTTAAGTACAAAATCACTAACATACCATGCCCATGTCATAAAATACTGTTTCATATTCATATTTGGAGTATTTATGCCTCTTAGATCCTACTAGTAGACGAGGCAACGGCGAACTTGGATCAAGAATCGGAGCGTTTGATCTTGGACGCGATCCGCTGCTCGTTCGGCGGGTCCACAGTGGTGTACGTGGCGCACCGGCTGGCGGGCGTGCTGGAGTGCGCGCGCGTGCTGGCGATGTCCGCCGGCCGCGTGCAGGAGCTCATCGCGCCCGACGACGCGCTCGCCGACCACAACTCACATCTCTATCAACTTATGTATGGCTCATAGACATTTCACATTGCAGCCTTCCCCCTAACTCCTTCCACATTTACCCCCTGTTTCTTAAAGGCCGAACAACACAAACAATTATAATCATCAATCCATGCGATTCCTGTGATTTTAATCATCATCATCCAGTCATATTAATTACATCACATTAAATTGTTCAGTCTTTGAGAAACCGAGGGCACTATGTAAACTAAAAAATGATTAAAAGCGGGACCAGGCGGGTAATACAATTTAACGCTGAATAAGTAATTGCCGCGGTCGAATATAACTTGGTCGTTTGTGTCGGCCAGTCCTGTAATATAGGCGTACTATTAGAAACCATGGCTATGATGACTAGGATCGTAAAGACCTTGTAAAAGTAGTATTAAAACGAATGAATTCGAGGTGAAATGTTAGCCGCAGAGCAATAAATGTGATTTTTACGCCCTTTCGTGTTTCATATTGTGATAAGTATTTTAACAATTGTGTATGCCTTATTATGCCAAGATGTATATTTTTGTTATGTGATCAATATCCATTATGCACTTTATTAAAGAATCGTTAGAATTAATTTACAACAATTATAATGATTGCGCGCGCGCGCAGTCTTGATTTTTTTGTGCACTTATTTGCTCAAGCGCAATATCTTTAAGTTTTTACTTGACGGTGACCATTCTCGTTATTCCAATCAAATTATAAGCATAGCTCCATTGTTTTGTGATAAAGTTTAGGTTTAACGTCAAACTTGGCAAAACATTCGTTTTTAACGCTATATACATAAAAATATGATTGTCAATTTAATTTAAAATGAGATGTGATATGCAATGGCCAATTTGTTATTTGACATTTATGTTAATTATTATTAGGTAGTACAAGACTGAGATAAGTCTAGTCGCTAAACGACAGTGTCTTGTAGTTTATAGACCTTGTTTTTTTTTATAATAAAGTCAAAAAAATAAATACAAAATATAATCAATTTCATTCATCATTTTTTATGTGTTCCCAAAGATTTTTATGAAATTAGATTGTGTAGTTAAAGTAACCAGTATCAATTAGTTAAGTAGCGGTAATAAAATATTTAAAGATTAATTTTATCACCACGGCTCTCTGTCAAAACTCATAAATTTGCTATGATTCATATATAGCAAATCCTTACCATATTTTATGTTCACCCTAAATCTGTCCTTTTTTTTTTGTAATTCAGCCCTCATTTTTCATTTCCCTCTGTACTCGAAACTATTTCTAACACTAACACCTACTTATGTCAATCTGAATTGTATTATCTAATTTTATCCTCATTCAAAAACGGCGGGTATCGCACGGTATCGCAATAGCGTGATAACCGCGCGCGTCATAAATAGTTATTTAAATTAAGTATTCGTTCAGACATAGCCGAGCGTTTAATCCATAGATATTCCAAATCGCTCGATTTGCATTCGCGCGGTTCCCGCATGTCTGAACAAGCCCTAAGGTTAGAGACATAGTATGTTATAATTATGAGAGTATTTTTATAATATTTAGTAACTAATATAATAATATAAAATAAATATATATCTTATTTCATGTTTGTATAAATAACGTCGCGTTTCTTCTATTCTATTCCATTTCTATAATGATAACGATATATTTTGTGTTGTTTATCGAAAAACAAATAAAATACAGAGGTTTTTTTGTGATAATTAGATAGTTACACACATAAAATGCGTTACTGTGATTTGTTCTTATATATTATTGTATAAATATATAGGTAGTACGCGTAGTTTTCGCATTATAAAAAGGATTCTTTAAAACAATAAACACATTATTATAGTAAGTGATTTTGTCAATAATCTCAGAAAGGTTAGGCATTCCACTGTAAATTAATAATAATAGTGACATATTCATGCGAAAACTTTCTCTCAAATTCCAGTTAAGTTTCCTAAAATTTCCTTTTTCATTCCCACATAAAATATTAACTACAAGGTCAAAGTATCTAGTACCTAACTTCCCATTGCAGGGAAAATGTATAATGTTAGTAAAAAGCTTCTAAACAGACATACAAAACACTGATAGTAGTACTGAGTATACTTCCAGACACTTCAATCGGGACACCCAGCATTTATGCCCTGTTTATAAAAATGTAGTTATTACCTATAGAGATATGGAAATTTTCATATTATTTGAAGCATGGAAATGTTAAATAAGAACTCCAGATTACTTCCACCTATCATTAATAATTTTTAATTGAGTCGACTCGATTATAGTGTCTGGAAGAGAAAAATACGTTGTAATAGCTAGATAGTCTAAATAAGTATCAATTTACATATCGATAATCTTGTAACTTCCATAAATACGAAAATTACGTAGATATAGAGAAATGGATAGGTAGGTATTCTTAACTAATATTACTCGTTATTATTATTTTAAGTTATTATTTTTTTAACATTAAAGTATGCTGTCATGGATTATGATCTTTTGTTTTAATAAGAATAATATTTACGATAAATTAATTACATATTAAATGTAAAAAACCTCCTCTAAGAAAGAACAAGTTAACCTAGTCAAATTAGGGAATATACGCAGTTCCATTTATAAACCGAAATGATATTTATGATAAAAAAAAAATTAACGAAGTAAAGGACCGATTTTGATAAAATTCATATGGTATGTTATATGGAGAGGCTCAGGAGACATTTTGGCTTATTTACCTTAAGTAAATAAGCCAAAATGTTTTAAACTCACACTTAGACAGTCTTAAACGAGTACCTATTCATAATCCTTTTTATGGTCAGACGTGTAAATTGTTTGATGAATGTAATGAATTGTGAGAGAAAACTCTTTCCACCTTTTATTAAAGTACCTATTATCTTGAATTGCATATCTAAGTATTTCAGGAAATTTTCCAACGATTAATCATCACTGTAAAATCTTCAGGGGCCCGAGTCTGCTATTTACACTCCGTGTTACTATGATCATAGTGGGATGATAGTGTCAACCCAATATGTGCCTAATTTTCGTATTCAGTTAAGCTAACAACAATCAGTGGCATACTGGCATGAGTGGGATGCGGTGTTGTCAATTTAAATTAAAAATAAAAGTATCAAACATTTTGTAATTATTAATAGGCAACACCGATTGGCACTAATTATTAATAATCGTTTCTTATGTTGCAAAAAATTGTATTAATTGTTTTTTGAATACTAATTAATTGTAAAAGCCCATACAATATGTAATTTCTATTAAAAACTTGTAAATAAGGATAATTATGTTTTAAAAAAGGAAAGTTTTCGTTGAAATTGACACATTGTCTATGAAAAATAAAAAATGTTTAGCCATAGATATGATGCAACTGCTGTCAAAAAATAGCGGAATACGAAATTGTACCGGCCATCGGTCATATTCACTCAACTCGCGGCTCAATCGTTCCAATGGCCAATTGTGACGTTTTGACAGTTAGTAGAATGCCAATTATCGTAAAATGGTCCCAATAACCCCACCCACTCAGACGATTCAAGCAAATGTAAATAGCAGACTCGGGCCCCAGAGCGTCTGCAAAAACAAATAAAAAGTGCGCTGTATTTTGATAAGGTTCGGTAATCGGAAGGTAATTATTTTATATCGATTGGTTATTTATCCATAACACTATTAGTTAGTTTTCCCGCCAACAATGAGTAATCGATTAACTATCTACTATTTACTCAAGTTGTAGATTCCGTGTAATTATTAGACATGTATTAATAGTTGATCGCTGCCTGTTCACACTGTCCGAGAGAACTCTTTCTACATTTGGTTCGGCGAAAAGAACTATCAAAAATAACACTCGTTGAGAGATGCTCGGCGGGAGATTCAAACGCGGCGCGCTCAGTTTTGACACTAATTAAACGTGACATTGAAATTGGTGTGAGATCATACCCGTGCTCTCGGATCATGATAGAACGTTAGACTCGCTCTATGTATTTATGGAAACTGTTTGGTTTGTACCGTTTAACGTTTGTACCAATAGAAAACTAGCGATAGTAGCGGTCTATAGTATATCTAAAGTCTATGATTCTGTCACTTGTCAAGTTGTCAGTGATGTATTTGGATTATAAATAATTTGAGGTTGTTTTTATTCTCGTATTTATATTGGATTTACCTAAATATTTTATTAAATATGCCTTCAAATTTAACATGGTTGAAAGTGTTTGTAATATACGTGCCATAATCTTGGTAATCTCAAAGCAATAAAAGACATCAAAATGGATAACGTAACTGAGAAATTGTTCCAATGTTTTGGACATCGAAAGTTCAAAAGCGAACTTCAAGAAAGTGCGATCAGAGCTATTGCAAGGGGTAAGAAAGTAAAATTTTTGGTAATATTCATTCAACTATTCTACTACTACTATGTTAAGCTACACTAACCATAATGTACACATGATACATAATATATTTGACATCATTAAAGTACAGAATTTAGTTGTTTATAAATAAAGAGTTCTACATGTTGATCGCATTCCAAAATATAAAATGATTTTGATTACCGCAATTCTCTTAATGGTTGTACATAGCAATATGTTTTGAGTCTCTCTTTTATATAGTAGCCTGATAATAAATGATTTATTATTATTTATTATTATATACAGACAAAATATTAAGTAAAAATTTATTATCTGCAACAAATAAACACTTGCCATTGTCCATATGTTGTTGCTTTGTATTCTCTCTGATGGTGTATTAGATATATTTTTGATGGTTTATCAAATCAATGTAATAAATTAATTCTAAGAAAATAATATTTTTAATACAATGGGTTCTGTATCTAAGTTCAGTTTTTCAACAGTAATTTTAAAGTGCATCTAAAGTTTATTCTCTATGCATAGTTTTTAATAGTTGTATGTTCTCTAACTATTAAAATATATTTCCTTACTCTACAGGTGTCCATGATGTTTATGTTTCCATGCCCACGGGCTCTGGAAAGTCCTTGTGCTTCCAATTGCCAGCAATGTTGCAGGACAACAAAGTAGCAATAGTATTCTCTCCACTATTAGCTCTTATTAAAGATCAAATTGATCACCTCACTAAAATTAAAATTACTGCAGAATCAATAAACTCTAAGATGACATCCAAAGACAGAGAGAGAGTTCTAAATGATTTAAGAAGTATGAAACCAAACACCAGGTTTCTATATGTCACTCCTGAACAAGCTGCTACTGGTACATTTAAATCTTTAATAGAACATCTAGTCAAATACAAAAAGGTTTCATATATTGTTGTGGATGAAGCTCACTGTGTCAGTGAGTGGGGACATGACTTTAGACCAGACTATTTGAAGTTGGGTGA
Source organism: Autographa pulchrina (assembly GCA_905475315.1). NCBI lineage: Eukaryota > Metazoa > Arthropoda > Insecta > Lepidoptera > Noctuidae > Autographa > Autographa pulchrina. Next base: position 11,016,118 of record FR997768.1, read on the forward strand.
TCTCAGAGAAAAGTATAAGAGTGTACCTTGGGTTGCACTAACAGCTACTGCTAGTGCAGAGGTGGCTAAGGACATATTATCTAATCTCAAACTGTTGCTACCAGTGGCGCAGTATAAAACCCCTAGTTTTAGAAGAAATTTATTTTATGATGTTATGTACCAAAATTGCATTGATGATGAAATTGGTCACTTAGTGGAATTCTTAAAGAAAAGTTTAAAAGAGGATGGAAATGTTAAACTGGTAAGTATCACATTTTTCTGTGAAGTTTTTACTTTATTATTTACAACACAGAAACATCAACATGGGATAATGTTCATATTTCAGAAGGATAAAAATGCTGTTATTGTTTATTGTCGGACCAGAGAACAAACAGAAGATTTAGCTCATATGTTAAGTAAACGGGGTCTTATGTCCTTAGCTTATCATGGAGGTATGATTTGGAAGTAAACTACTTTTATATTCAATTTAAATCTTTAAATTACAATTTTTTTTTAAATTATATGACATGCATATTTTCGTTTTTATTTATATGTAAATAAGGCTGATAAATGTTATTTTAATGAATATGTATATACTATTAGGATTAAAGACGGCCGAGCGTGTAGCTGTGCAAGAGAAATGGTCGCATGGCGAGTGTCCGTGTGTGTGCGCCACAGTATCGTTTGGAATGGGTGTGGACAAAGCGAGCGTGCGTGCGGTCGCGCACTGGGGCATCGCACAAAACGTCGCTGCTTACTATCAAGTTAGATGTTCAAATTTCTTTAATATAACTTAATTCCTTCCTTTTTACTGAACATTATTCATAAATGTTTTTATTTTGCAAAATAGGAATCTGGAAGAGCAGGTCGTGATGGTAAACCAGCTTTTTGCCGTATTTACTACTGCCGCAGCGAACGTAATACGGTTGACTTCTTGCTCAAATCGGAAGTAGGACGTGCTAAAACACCGGAACAAAAGAATAGATGTAAAGTCGCTTACAAAAGCTTTGAAATCATGGTCAAGTACTGTGAAGATATCAAGTAAGTAAATATTTTATTTTATAATATTTAATTTTCTATTTTTGTAATATCCGTGGCTGGGGTGTCTCCTACCGTTTAATTAAAAATAATTTAGATTGTTTAGAATACTTCGACGTAGATAATTTTTTTATGGGCGATAGTCCCACCGCGTCGCATTGCATGTTTCTTTCACTTTGCATGATAGCCTATAAAGTTCGTCAGAAATAAGGGTGAAGTAAAACAATACTATTTCTACTGGTAGTTTAGAGACGTTACGTTCAGCACGATACTAAAACTTTAGGGACTATTAACTTAAAAATGTATTATGGTGATATTCTTAATCCAGGTGTCGCCACAAAGTATTTGCGGAATACTTCGGCGAGGAGGTTCCCAAGTGCGGCGGGCGCTGCGACGTGTGCGCGGACGAGCGCAGCGTGCGGCGGGCGCTCGACCAGCACCAGCGCCGCGCCGGCTCCGCACAGCTCCGGTCTGGCGGCCTGGTCGTGAGTCAGGACGCGTCAGACCTGTACGGTGAGGGCAGGCAGGGGCAGAAGAAGTAAGTGTGTGGAGATTTCGGTTCAATTGATGCTAGAGCAAGCGTGGTGATCAATGCTCGTTTCTACTCTATATGAGAAGATGCCTGTGTCCAGCAGTGGGACGTTTAAAGGCTGTTCTGTTTCTTCTTTAGTTAACGATATAGAGAAGGTTAAAATAAACGTGGCAATGCTGCCAGCCTTCTGGGCACGTTTTCCGCCATTGACAAGGATGACGATGAGTTTTTTGATGCGTGTTAGTTTTATTTATTTATATAAAATAAATATTATCTAACTTCATCTTTCTATATATGTAAACTACGCTTTAGGAGTTTTTCTGGAAAAATACCTAATATTAAAATAGCCAACTTCAATGATATATTGCTATTTTAATATTTTTAGGGAATCTGAATCATATTACGGCGGTGGAGGCGATAGTGACAATTCAGATGGTGAGACCAATCGTCGTCGCATCGCTCAGGAGACAAAGTCTCTTATACAGCAAGAGTTCGCTAACAGAAAGAAACGCGCTGATGACAAGAAGGGAAATAACGACGCCGAATCCGCGAAATATTCTAAATGTAGAGCGGCGGAAAGCACAACCAATAAGGTAACTATATTTTATTATGAAGCAGAAAGAAATGTTTGTTCAGGTATAAAAAAAGAATATAAATAAATATAGGTACATTTAAGACTGCTGAAGAATTAATGAACTTGTTGTAGGTAAACGGCTTGACGGTAGCTAGCCGCGATGGTTACCTTACGTTACTTACGGATGCTCTTAACAACAACTATCAGGGCACGAAGGATAGCGACCCTATTGACAAGGCCTTCTCCAGGTACGATATAGAACAGTGCGCCGTAGATTTGGAGTACGAAGCATTTTCAAACAGCACAGTTATTAGTTTATATAGGCGAGCAATGTCCAAGTTGGTAAGCAGTGCAATATATTTTGAGTAAATTTTCACACCAAGAAAAATATTTTATATCTTATTTTATTTTTAGATATCATCGGTAAAGGCAACCAGAGATCAAATGTTTCCACAACTAAAAGAATTTCAGCCTAGAAAACGGAACACACTTGTTGAATTTGTAAAAGACTTTGAACAAAATAAAGCTCAACACGGCAATGGTTTTATAACAGCGTCACAATTAGGTAAGGCTTTATTGCATTTCAATTTATATAATGTAAAATGAGGCATAAAATTTAATAATATTTGTTCTTTATTAAGATATGGAAAGAAAAAAAGAAGCCAATTCTCAGTTATCTAGGGCTGATAAAGACGCAAAAAGAAAAGCAAATTCTTTTAAAAGAGACCCATTGACACAAACGAAACTTAAAAACTTCTTCAAAAAATCTTCAGAGGCCTCAGCCAGTAATACTGACATAAGCGAAGATGAACAGTCAGGTCTAGTCATAGATGAAAATGACGAAGACGGCAAAAGTGAAAGTAATTTTAACAGTAATGATACTACATTAAAGATAAAAGAAATTAACGATGACACATTAAGCAATCAAACTGCAGATGATCTCACAGAATCTATAAACCTTAATGAATACACATCAGAAGAATCTAAAACATTAGTTATAAACATTACTTTAAAAGGCATCCCAAATAAAGATAGTCGTAAAACGCAAGATACGCCAAATAAAACTAAAAAAAAAATTACTGATTCAGAAAAAAGTAAAAGAAAAGAAGAAAAAGATGTTAAATTAAATTGTAAAGAAAAAACTACTTCTAAACGAAAATTAAAGGCCCTGTTTGGAGAATCGGATAGTGATAGCGAAGTTAAAGTATCTAAAAAAGTAAAAAAAGAAAGTAGTTCAAGTGAGCGCAAGAAGGAAAAAGCAAAGAAAAATAATAGTAAGAAACCCGACGACTTAAATACTAAAAGAGGTGAAACTTCTGTTAAACCATCAACCTTATTTGGTAATTTATCAGATAGTGAATCTGAAAATGAATTAGTAATTGATGATAAATGTGACGAAGCAACTGTAAATAAAAGTGCAGAAGACACGTTAATTCTCAGTGAGATCAAAGATGAGCAAGCGAGTCAAGATACAGTGAACTCATTTGAGTCTAAAGTCGATTCAGAAACTTCACTTGACAATAATTCAAACAGTTTATTTGACCCACTTCAACCAGAAACTGACGATTCAAATTTAAATAAAGCCCGTAAATTGAGTTTGGAAGCAGATGCCGTTTTGCAAAAGCTTATGATGTTTAAAGATGAGCCGCCTGAACCTCCAGCAGCTGAGAAACAGCCTGAAGAAGAAGAATCTCTTATACCAGTTACCACTAATCCTGTCCCATCTCCAGAGAAAAATAAGGATAAGGATAAAAATGTACCCAAGCACAAACTTAGTTTAAGTAAAAAGATAAAAGAAGAGAAAGACAAGAAGCCGAAAGAGGAAAGAAGTAAAAAGGAACATAAAAAGCCACACAATAATGATAGTAAACATAAAAGCAAGAAACATACAAAAAAACATGAAGGTTCAACAACAAATAAAGCTGAGAAGGTGGATCTTGCCAGTCTAGTGGTAAAATTGCTCATGCCGTATTATAAGAAAAAGAAAATCAATAGTCGTGATCTGTTTAAGACTACGGCCCGGCACATTGTGCATCAATTACTCGCTATCCAAGTTACGGGTAAGTCACATTTATATAAACTTGTGTACATGCACGATTTTTATCGCTTGCGTTAGATAATATAATTTTAAAATACTTTAAATTTCATGTTTCGTTTCTTTACAGAAGAAGCAGCTATTGATGTGTTGTTGAAGAAAACCTTCGGAAAAGAATTAAAAATAGAAAAAGAGAGTGATTTATTAGATAAGCTTAATTTGAGTAATGTTGTATAATTTATTATTTATTAAGTTTGAATGCCTTATTATTAATTAATTTTATTGTTATTATTTTAAACATGCATAATTAAACAGGAAAGTTTTAAATGTTGATTTTAACTAATAAAAATAAAATATATATATTTATTTTGTCGTTATGATCAATATTTAACGAAATCATTTTCTATGATCCTTGACTATCTTCTGCTTTTAGAGTCAATTCATACTAGCGCAGAGTCGAAGCGTATTCCTATAAGTCTAAATCGCAAATTCACACAACTTTAATACTCATATTTCTTCTAAACAAAGAATTAGACACAGCGCTAGTATAAATTGACCCTAAGAATTATTCACTGTAAAAAAGATAATAAGATAAAACCATCGTAGCCTCGTCACCTCTGGCGACTTTTGACTCGCGGTAGCCCAATGCCCAATGTATAGCCGAGAGGAATAGGTCACCACGCCAATACACAGCGCGACGTGCGTATTATACAAATGTTTGTTCCAATTCTGGTTGTTCTCAGTATTTGATAATTAAACTTTTGTGGAAACCCCGCGTCCCTGGTAGAAACATTTCTATGCAATATATATAATACTCAACGAAAACATACTGCAAGGTTCTCCCAAAGTATTGTTTTTTTTAAGGGTTACGTGACCTATTGTAATTCGGTAATATACACGGACTAAGCAAAAGCACATGTACCTACGCGTATATACGCCAATAGATACACCTATACTAAAGCCAATCTGGAAAGAGAATGAAACGTTATTTTTTTTTAATAATATTTCGGGACAACTCACACACGGTTATCTGATCCCAAGCTAAGCAGAGCTTGTGTTATGGTAACCAGACAACTGATAAACATACTTATATATTTCTAAATACATACTTATATATTTCTAAATACATACATATTATAGATAAATTACACCCAGACACAGAACAAATGATCGTGCTCATCACACAAAGATTTGTCCTGGGTGGGAATCGAACCCCGTTATTACTAATAACGCAATTATCAACTTTGACAACATGTGTTTAAGTTCATTTTAGAATGACAAATGTTACCGAAAAGGGCCTAAAAGTAATTTTGAATGTGATGGAAACTGAACTGTTAGTCATTGAATTAAGGTTCATAATCCCAAAGCACGGTCATTATTTCTTTAATGTGGCTGATATATAGTAAGAGGCTTATTGAACAACAATAAAACATTGGTAAAACTATACCTGCCTTTTTACTAAGTCGTGTTTTGACGTAAAAAATCGGAGAATATAACATTTAAAACAACATATTATGTAGTTGCGAAATGTGCACATTTAATCCTTGATAGTAGTGTTTTACATTAAAATTTATTTAACTATATACCTAATAACTACAACTTTACAAAAAAAAAAATTTTAAATTATAAAATTTTAAAAATTAGTTTTAAAAATTAATAACTACAACTTTACTAAATTCTCCCAAGAATCCGCTTTAATCAGTGGATGTAATACTTTATTGTTTTTAAATACATTGCTTCTATAAGTATCTAAGAAAATAGATTTTCTCTTTAAAATACAACTTAACCTACGATACATAGTATTTATTGAAAGGATAGGTAGCCTAGTCAGTGCGGAAAGAGAATCGTCTTGGAATTGAGGACGCTCTGTGTTTAAAAAATCTTGCGTTATTATAGTTCGTTTAACATTTTGATATCTACAAATATTTTCACATCCTCACTTCCTAGATATAGGTAATAAGTTTTCTGGAATGGTTAGAATGCTGTCATAATGTTAGTTCAATTTTTCGCCACGATGTTATGTTTTGCACAGACTAGCTTTTCATTTCGACTTATCATACATATATATTACTATATTTATCAACCTTCACTTAATCGAATTAAGTGAGTCTTTGTCGGTCTTTTCCACCCTGTGTACCGTGCAATCGGTGCAATGTGACATAATGATTCACCACAGGATATTATATATATTTTTTTACTTATATTAGTATATCGTGTATTATCTTAACGTATATTTTTTGACTTACTGTGAAGTCTTATTCCCTTATTTATTATCTCTTACATAAAAATAAAATTGATTTTTTTTATTCCTAACCTAATTCATAGCCTTCACAAATTCTTTAATTTTGTTAACTAAGCAAACTAAAAGTCCAGCACGCCCTTCTCGAGCGCGAAGTTCGTTAATGGAATTTTCCACCACATCAAACAAAAGGCGGTCATATCCAGGAGTTGCGCAAAGAATGCGCGATCGGTCCTGCCACTTCAGTAAAAGCAAGATGGGACTGAAAAATTTCAACATACCTATCCTCATGTTTTACCCTTGGTATATATAAGCTTAAGCTAGACAAAAAAAACTGCAAATAAAGTGTTTATATCCTGAGCGCGCGCTTGCGTGGCGTGGCTAGTGCGTGCGGCGGGCGCGGGCGGCGACGCTGCTGCGGCGTGTCGGGCTCGGGCGGCGCGGTCGACGTCACGAGGTTGCGGACGTTGCCGAACGTCGGCTCCAGACCTATGGTCTCTTGGAACTGCTGCACCCGCGTTATTAACTCGTCGTCGTTCTCGAACAACTCCTCGATCTGTAGAGTACCGAGTAATCGGAGTAATAATCATTTCATGTTTTGTCTATATTGATGTCGTGCCTAAATATAAAATATTACACTAAAACTTAATCCTCCAAAATGTTTATAAGCAATTTGACTCGATTGTTTTGTGAAAAAAGGATAAAACCGTACGTACGTACCGTAACGTACCATACGTCTATGACGTATGTGACACTGAATTGAGCATCAGGGTCTAATTAAATGCAATTTTTACTCATATGAACCCATTCATGTACATTACTGTATTATACCGGCGAGGTCATTAATGCAACCTTTATTTAGGTATAGTTTTCTAGTATTTAAAACTTACCTCTTGCCGATATTCATTAAGAAGGTCGGTAGCAATGCGCACAAGATAGGCAGCTAGCTGGCCGCCGCGGGAACCGATACGAGAATACAGTCGTAATACTGCAGGGACCAACACTTCAGCCACCGTGCGCTTCATTTTCTACAAAACAAATGAAATATCCAAAATTAGGATTACTCAAAAACAATATTTAGGTAGTATTTCAGATGGTAGAATATATTTTAGAAAATCAACCTTACTACTTGGAATGATGCTAAAGTGTTACATTTAGGTGTCGTTGATTGTACATAATATTCTTTGTACTTACATGAGAGACGATGTTCGTAGTCACACGTTCTTGTAAATCGTCAATGTCAGCAACTTCACCATTGTTCTGTGGTTTTTCTATGAAATAGAAAAGAATAAATTCATCAAGATTCGTCGCAATATTCGTTTGAAATTAGGTGCCATCGACAGGTCATTCTGCAGCAGGTCGATGGAAATTAAACAAATAAATAAAGCAATAAAAAAAACCCTTTAAAATGTTAATAAAGTTATTATTAATAATGTCACTTATTACCGCAGCGACATGAGCTCATGGTTAAGGACCCGAAAACTAGCATATAAAATGTTTAATATTGTAAAGATTTGTCACTCTATTTAAATTCTTGTCAATTGATGTTATTTCCACATAAAAATAAACTTTATGCTTGTGTAAATATACCTAGTTCATTTTACTAGTATTGTTAAAAAGTCATAAAAAATATGAAGCTGTAGCGCAAACTCAACCTTAACATAAAGCATTACATTTTAAAATCATAGTACACATACTCGGCATTTTCATCCTCGGCCCACAGAGCAGCGTAATAGTATCCAAAAGAGCGGAGTTCATAGCTGGCGGCAGTTCCTCATAGCCCTCGTCGTTCATGTCCGCGGCGTGGTCGATGATGTTGCGCGCCAGCCGGCACTGGATGTTCAGCTTCTGGACTAAAGACATCCGCTGCAGCATCACATCGTAGATCAACTGCCGGGCGTCGAACTCGATTTTGTCTGTGAAATGTTTTATTTTTAGTTCTTGCTTCAGTTTGTATAAGGTATTTAGAGTGTCCTGACTACTGGTAAGGAAAAATCGAATATAATCAAATTCAATTACATCATGTATTGAATGTTGTGTGTACCTATAAAAGGCATGAAAATAAAATAAAAAATGTTATTTACCACCTTCATTTACTAAATAAATTAATATTGATATTACCAACTCATCGTGAGCACCACACTTGGTGTTCAATTGTCTTGTCGCACGTAAAGTAAGTATCCACAATGAAAAAATAACGAGGCTTTAGTCCAAAACATTTATAAATAGAAAATACTTAAGCATATTTTTACCCGTCTCATCGCTGTTATAATGAACTACGCAGTCGACAAAGTGGTGGTAAATGGAGTCGACAGTGAGGCAACTGGTGACGTAGTACTCAGCCGGCTCTCGCACGTCGTGATCCTCGTCAGCTAGTAGGGCGCAATACCTACACAGTATTACAAAAAATATATATTATTTGGTTACATATATTAAGGCACTTGTCCCATTGAGCTCAGCTAGTATATTTTTGAAAGTTCTTGTCACCACAACAAACAAATGCTGAGAGAGTTCTCTCCGGCCAGTGTGAACAGCCAGAGAGTAACTATTTATTATTATTATATTATGTATCTCCATCATTTACACGGGATTTACATTTTGTTGTACGTTTTTTGAGCGATAAAATTGTCGATAGTTTACTAGTTTTAGTTTCTCGCCCGCAATGAAAAAACTGCCTCAAGTATGAATAAAATATTCTGTGATATACTCGGATTTTTCGAGATCTAAATAAAGCGAAATTCAAGCCAAGCGGAAAACCAAGAATTACACAGTATTTATTTTTTAAATGTTTTCATTAGCAGTACGTACCTATAGTACAGAGGAGTGCGCAGACGCAGGAACCCTCCGAGCAGCAGGCGGGTGAGCGTGCGCGCGGCCGTGCGACGCAGCTCGGCCGGCGTGTCCGGCGACAGGCAGCCGCACACCGTGCCCAGCAGCGGCTCCACTATGCATGAGTATCTGCCGCACACATATTGGTACAGTTATTTGTGGTGGGGTAGCGGGCGACTGGATTGAGAGACTAGTATGGGACGCAGCGTTCGCGACGTGCGCGCGCTCGAGGACCACGCGCCCTCAATGTGGAGACCGTGATTGTTTACACGGTTTCCTAGTTTTCGGTCACCGTTAGCCGACTTGGCTCCAAGTGTATCAAGAACTGAACAACATATTACCTGGTGCAGATGTCGGCGAGCGCGAGCACGGCGTTGAGTCGTGCGGGCAGCGCGGCGGCGGGGCGCGCCAGCAGCTCGGCCAACACCGGCGCCGCGCGCTCCGCCGCCTCGCGCGAGCGTAGGCACAGCCGCCCGGCACCCGCCACGCTCGCGCCGCGAGCACTCGCTCCCCATTCTGCAACCAACAGCACACTTATACCTCCACGACAAGACACGCACCCATCGTGCAACAATTTTTTTTAATTTGATTATGGTGGTACATGTCACCACGCTAACTAGCACTGCGCGCCACTGCGTCGGTTGGATGCCGTGGTGGCGTGTAGCTGCGTGCGGGAGTTACCGGCGGGCGGGTCGGCGAGCGCGGCGAGCAGCATGTCGAGCAGCGCGGGCGCGGGCGGCGCGGGCGCCACGAGCGACAGGTCGGCGGCGCGCAAGGCCTCCTCCACGTCGCGGCTCGCCACCGCGCGCTCCTGGGCTGCACACAACACGCTATATATTAACCACCACTTAACAATTAGGTCGCTGCCACGAAACTTGCGGGCGCGGGGCGGCGGCGGCAGGATCTTATGCGTAAAATCAAATGGACCGGCCTTTGAAAACGGCGGCGCGGCGGCGGGCAACGAGCGATGACAGCCCGAGCGTCTGCTTTGCAGTGTTATGCACATTATACTTATGACGTGTCGAAATGTCCTCGGACGTGATAGAGCAAATTACTTTAGCAATTTTTGAGAGGCCACCGATATGACACAGCTAAGATGCCATAAAAATAGAAGAGTAATTAACCTGATATGGGAAGAAATTAAAAAGGACTATTTTCAAATGCGTTTTTACGGATTATATCGCGGATTATTTTAGATTTTAGGTCCCGACGTTTTAAAAAGTAGTTTTATTTCAATAAAATTCGTGTAAACGTAAAATTAAATTATTATATTTTATTTCATATTTATATAAATTTTGTTCGCGTGTATAAACTAATATATAATATCAACGATACAACCAGGAACACAACACTACTTCGCTACAGTGCTGCGCGATTTGCCCGCTGGTTTCAAGCCGCCACTGCTGCCCCACCGTCCGCTAAATTTGGGGTAGCGGCCTTACTGCTTATTTGTCGCTTTACACTTGTCAGACCGCCGTGGTCACAATGCGGCGTCAACATAGCAGAAGCCGACAAGGCTCATAACACGATCTCCAAAATAAATTATTTGACTTATTATAGAAAGTTGTTTATCATTCTTAACAATATAATAAAAAAAATATACTCACCCAACTGCATGAGCTCCGTGGCCCATACCAGGTTACCAGAATTTAATTCGGCTGCTAGCGAAGCGCACATTATTCTACACCCTAAAAATAAAATAAGTTTATAGGTATAGTTAAAAAACTTATGCATATGAAATGTAAGCTTTTCAAGGAGTACAGAATATGGATAATCTTGCCTTGGCCGCGCGAGCCGTTATCAACCTAAAAAAAGGAAACTAACATTCATGGAGGCAAATTTTTAACCTAGCTAAGTTTGGTATTGTTTTAAAGTAAATTCCATTCAATAAAAAAATTATAATTAAAAAAAAATAAAAAACACGCCTGCCATGTCAAAAAAAATTAAAAACAAGTCAAATATTTGCAGTCGGGGGACCTGTAATGAATTGTTTCAAGTAACCGACCCCGACTGCAAATATTTGACTTGTTTTTAATTTTTTTTGACATGGCAGGCGTGTTTTTTAATTTTTATTAATTATAATTTTTTTATTTCACACCTTTTAGTGAACAACAAAAAAACAGACACAACACAAAAAAAAATATCGTTCGGAACCCTTTGCAGGCGATTTCGACTCACACTTGACCATTTTTTAATGTCCACATAGCCTATGTCACTCGGGATAACTCAAAGCTTCTAATGATACCACAAACATTGAAATCGGTCAAGCCTTTTAGAAGTTATGGTGGAATAAAGAAACTCACAAACATACATACATACATACATACATACATGAACCCTGAAAACATAACACTCCTTTTTGGGCAGTCGAGTAAAAAGGCCCTAAGTGTTATATTTTCATTTAAAATGCTTAAAGGTATAGTATTTACCGTCATTCCGGGCGTCAGCGAGTCGGCGGACGAGATGGTCCCGCAGCGAGGCCTGCTCCAGCGCCTGCAGGAACCGCGACCACACGCTCAGCACCTCCAGGGTCAGCGGCATCAGCCGGGCTTCCCGCGACTTCACAACGTAACACATATATTAGCAGTAGCTGCACCAGCATCCCTAGCAATGTGTCGTTCAGTTAAAAAGTGTTTAGAACTTCGTTATTTGGTTCAGCTTAGAAGACCGTTAGGAACTTCTAGGAGGTTTAAAAGTTTCATCGCAATTTGATAAATGGTTTAAAGATCTAAAACCATACCCAAAGGACATCATCCACTCTCTATACATTTTTGGTCCAAATTCGAAAGTGCCAACGGCCAACAAAATAAATTGTTATATTCTGACAGAGCTCGTCCTCCTGAGCATTCATAATTCGGCACCAAAGCTGTAGCACCGCTGCCCGTGATTTTATCCAGGGTTAAAAATTCTGAATTTTCATACATTTTTCGATCACATACCACGATATTATCGATTAAATGAATTACTAAGAGGACAGAGCTGATCCTCCTAAGCATTTCTTAATATGGCACCAAAGCTGTGGAACCGCTGCATGTGATTTTATCCAAGGTTAAAAATTCTGAATTTTCATAAAAATTTTCGATCACTTGCCACGATATTACCGATAAAATGAATTACTAAGAGGACAGACCTGGTCCTTCTAAGCATTTCTTAATAGGACACCAAAGCTGTAGCACCGCTGCACTTGATTTTATCCAGGGTTAAAAATTCTGAATTTTCAGACATTTTTGATCAAATACCATAATATTATCTATAAAATGAATTACTAAACACAAATGAAATGTTCTGTTATGGATGCTAGCTCATAGCTAATGATTGGGGGTTGTAATAAATTCAGAGATTTTATTTTTAAAGATGTTTAATGTATCTTATCGTCGAAAACGTCTTGCGTAAAAATTATATACTCTAATCCTAAAGCTGGTGGTTATATTTTGTAAATGTAGTGCATAGCTCACATAATAATATGCACATTATGTGAGAACAGCACCCAATTATCGTTTTTTCTGTGACTCAAGTGCATTAGTAGGGAGCGATAGCTGGTCTTTTCGATAAAACTTTGGACCACCACAAAATATAATTCGCAGCCATATTGTATAATGCGCCGTTTTATAAAATGGTGCGTCGGATTACAAAACTTCGCCGTAATACAATGGAAACTGTCGTTCAGTCGGATTACGATTCGGCTGAAATAAAGTACGCCGTATTGTATGAGTGCTTCTCGTTCGTCAAAGCGGCTTAGTAACGTGGCGTCCATTCACAAACTGGCGAATTATAAATACGCCACTTGGAAAGTCTTATTTCCTCTCTCTTCCGTATTTTCAGATATTTAAAATTCAACTCATCAACTAAACCAGGGAAATATCCTACCGGAATATGCCGTTTTATTTATTGTTTTCTTTTGTATTCCTGCACCTTTTCCACTTTATTTGCATATTATTTTGTGAGCTATGCACTACATTTACAAAATATAACCACCAGCTTTAGGATTAGAGTATATAATTTTACGCAAGACGTTTTCGACGATAAGATACATTAAACATCTTTAAAAATAAAATCTCTGAATTTATTTAATAAATATATATATATAAATTTAATAAATTAGCTTATAAGCTAGCATCCATAACAGAACATTTCATTTGTGTTTAGTAATACATTTAATGGATAATAACATGGTATTTGATCGAAAAATGTCTGAAAATTCAGAATTTTTAATCCTGGATAAAATCAAGTGCAGCGGTGCTTCAGCTTTGGTGCCATATTAAGAAATGCTGGGGAGGACAAGCTCTGTCCTCTTAGTAATTCATTTAATCGATAATATCGTGGTATGTGATCGAAAAATTTATGAAAATTCAGAATTTTTAACCCTGGATAAAATCACGTGCAGCGGTGCTACAACTTTGGTGCCGTATTAAGAAATGCTCAGGAGGACAAGCTCTGTCAGAATATAACAATTTTTTTTGTTGGCCGGCACTTCGACTTTTGGACCAAAATGGATGATGTCCTTTGGTATTACTTTATAAAATTTACACATTATTTAGGATATTTTGTATCTGTCTCTATTTATTCTATGTCACATCAAGTATCAAATACTTATAACTATATTTGTGAAGGCGCTTTGTTTTTCATGAGCATAACTTTCTTCACACAAAAATGTTGACATTTTTGCCGAAACATTTATTAAAGTACATAAAAAATCCTTTCCAATGATATGTGTTCTTAGGCCAGAAACCTTTGAGTACTATAATTTTAATTTATTTAAAAAGAATACTTACATTTTCATTATCAGCGAGTCTATAATAGTAGTCGAGTATGAAGGCGACGTCCGAGTAGTCGACGATCCTCGCGACACACGACAGTAACACCAGACACTGCAGGTCTCGCTCGTCGTCCATCACGCCCAGGTGCGTGCTCAGGATGTCCACTATGCGGTGGCTGAAATAAATAGCAGTTATAAGTATGATCCATAAATAAATTAATTAAATCATGACCAGATGATATAAAGATTGAAAAAAATAAGAAGATTTCACTATTCCTGTACTTGTTACATTTACTTATATATAATTAACCGCCGATAAATATAAGGCCGGTATTGTAACAGAAATTCCCTAAATTTGAGAATAAAACAAAAACTACAACACCAATTTCGTCGGTATTTTTGGGGGCCTTTTGTTTGGTAATTAGGTATTACCAAACAAAATGTGACAACGCCGACACTTTCTCTCGAATTTTGAGAAAAAAAAAATTATTAGGTTATATTTTTTTTTCCATTTTTTTCCACATTTTCGTAATCAGATATCGATACCTAACAACGACTTAACGGATCGGACAGGGGTTTCGTAACACCCTGTATAGTCTATTTATATTACTGATGCCAATTGATGCTATTAACACGCTTTTTATTTATTTTATTATTTATTAGCTTCACTTGTATGTATGTATGTATGTATGTATGTAACCGACTCCTTTGGACTCGATTTTGACCTACTTTAAACGGACAGATTTAATTCAAACTTTGTACACTTATCAAGAATCAGCGACAATACAATAATTATAATTTTAAATTTTTAGATTAAATAAATAAAAAAAAACAATTTTTTTTTTAAGTCCACAAAGCAATAGTTTGAATTCAGACAACACGTATTGCTGCTAGGACTAAAAAGTGAAAAATAAATATATATAAGTAGTTCAAAAAAACTAAAAAACACACTTTTAAAGTACTTCTAACTAAAAAAGTGAAAAATAATTCCTAATGTAACCTGAAATTGGTAATGAACAAAAAACACTAGTATTATTGTGGAAAAGCGTGGGTTGCTCGATAGACGAAAAATATGGCACAGAGCGCCCCACGCTTTATCACAATAATTTATAGTGTTTTTTGTTCATTACGAATTTCAGCTTACATTAGGAATTATTTTTCACTTTTTTAGTTAGAAGTATGTACTTTAAAAGCGTGTTTTTTTAGTTTTTTTAAACCATATTTATTTCCATTTAAACACCAACTTTATAGTAACGCAAGTGTAAATAAAATTATTTTTATACTGACAAGTCTTGATGAAAATTCATAATAAAAAATATAAACTTCTAGTGTAAACTGAGCTTATTTACATAAAAGTCGTGTTTGATCATCTGATGACGTAAACTTCTTAATCTCCAGTTAAAACAAATCCTAAACTCACCTGATGGTATTAGACAAGGTCTTAAGCAGCGTGCAGGCCTTCTGCAAGTGTCGCCGCATGTTGTTACGCGCTATACCGGTCAGTATCGACAACGGTAGGGGATCGTCGTGGCCCGCTGCTACAAACTTCTTCGGGCGGTCTACTAGCAGCTGCTGCATGATTAACGCAACTTGTTTGACCTGTATAAAACTAGGTTACATCTAAACTCACCTGATGGTATTAGACAATGTCTTAAGCAGCGTGCAGGCCTTCTGCAAGTGTCGCCGCATGTTGTTACGCGCTATACCGGCCAGTATCGACCACGGTAGAGGATCGTCGTGGCCCGCCGCCACGAACTTCTTCAGCCGGTCTACTAGCAGCTGCTGCATGATTAACGCGACTTGTTGTTGGACCTGCAGCAAATTATTTACTTATTTTATGTCAAACTAGATGTGCAAAGCAGGACAACTACTGCATTGTTGAATTGTGCGTCTCAGCATAAACGGCACACCTGTGTAAGTCCACAACAAGCAAATTCGTTGTAATTTTTGAAGATGATAACTTTTTTGCTATATTTTTATGACGTATGTTACAGTCGACGATCCAAAATTTAAACACGCGTGAGGTTTTGTATTGTCTCTAATGTACAGTAACAGTTCAATATATAAAATACCAATTATATTTCGTAAAAAAGACTTTTTAATATTGTTTTTAATCAAGACTCCGTCTAGTCTTTATACATTTTTATTATTACTCAGTGGCTGTTTTATATATTTTAAATACTGCACATCAGAACGTTTGAACTTACCTTTGCCTCCGGGTCGGATAGCTGCGGCATGCAGGCGCTGAGAAAGGCGTCGACCACAGCGTCACTCGTCCTCGTCATCACCAGCTCGTTCAGAGCTGATATGGCAGCCGACCGCACTATAATGCTCGCGTCTCGACATAGGTTTGCCAACAGCTAAACATTACAAAGGAAATTATTAGTTTGGACTTAGGCAGGAGGTGCACACAACACCTTATTTGCCAAGTTTACGCTGTTATATTTTATAGGGAAAATTGTTTGCAGTTGGTGTGAGAGACAGTATTAAGCATGTAAGTAGGCGTGGCTACTATTAAGGTCGCCTCAAATAGAAATATCTCTCATTCAAGCATTAGATACAATACATGTGTTCCAATTTGCGCGTTCTGTCGTTTGCCAAATTCGTACACACGGTTATACAATATTATCTAAAGTTTTTGGGTTTATTGAAAAAATGTGGCTTGTGTCTTGTTCTGCAGTGCAGTATTATAGTTTTATTGCATATATGTTTGGGGTTCAGGCGATTTTGTACCGAAATTACATTACATTAGTGTTTAGTGACTGCTACTGTTCAAAACAACTGTTCAAAGCAGCTGTTATAGGGCTGTAAAAGAGCAAACTAGTCAGTGAGTGCATGTTTACCGCGAGATGTGCGGGGTCAGGTTCCCGGGTGCGCGCCAGCAGCCGCAGCACGAGGCCGGCCGCCGCGCGCCGCACCGCCGCGCGCTCGTCACACGCGCCGCGCGCGCCCGCCGCCAGCAGCCGCGACGCCGCGCCACCACTAGTCAGTGAGTGCATGTTTACCGCGAGATGTGCGGGGTCAGGTTCCCGGGTGCGCGCCAGCAGCCGCAGCACGAGGCCGGCCGCCGCGCGCCGCACCGCCGCGCGCTCGTCACACGCGCCGCGCGCGCCCGCCGCCAGCAGCCGCGACGCCGCGCCACCACTAGTCAGTGAGTGCATGTTTACCGCGAGATGTGCGGGGTCAGGTTCCCGGGTGCGCGCCAGCAGCCGCAGCACGAGGCCGGCCGCCGCGCGCCGCACCGCCGCGCGCTCGTCACACGCGCCGCGCGCGCCCGCCGCCAGCAGCCGCGACGCCGCGCCACCACTAGTCAGTGAGTGCATGTTTACCGCGAGATGTGCGGGGTCAGGTTCCCGGGTGCGCGCCAGCAGCCGCAGCACGAGGCCGGCCGCCGCGCGCCGCACCGCCGCGCGCTCGTCACACGCGCCGCGCGCGCCCGCCGCCAGCAGCCGCGACGCCGCGCCACCACTAGTCAGTGAGTGCATGTTTACCGCGAGATGTGCGGGGTCAGGTTCCCGGGTGCGCGCCAGCAGCCGCAGCACGAGGCCGGCCGCCGCGCGCCGCACCGCCGCGCGCTCGTCACACGCGCCGCGCGCGCCCGCCGCCAGCAGCCGCGACGCCGCGCCACCACTAGTCAGTGAGTGCATGTTTACCGCGAGATGTGCGGGGTCAGGTTCCCGGGTGCGCGCCAGCAGCCGCAGCACGAGGCCGGCCGCCGCGCGCCGCACCGCCGCGCGCTCGTCACACGCGCCGCGCGCGCCCGCCGCCAGCAGCCGCGACGCCGCGCCACCACTAGTCAGTGAGTGCATGTTTACCGCGAGATGTGCGGGGTCAGGTTCCCGGGTGCGCGCCAGCAGCCGCAGCACGAGGCCGGCCGCCGCGCGCCGCACCGCCGCGCGCTCGTCACACGCGCCGCGCGCGCCCGCCGCCAGCAGCCGCGACGCCGCGCCACCACTAGTCAGTGAGTGCATGTTTACCGCGAGATGTGCGGGGTCAGGTTCCCGGGTGCGCGCCAGCAGCCGCAGCACGAGGCCGGCCGCCGCGCGCCGCACCGCCGCGCGCTCGTCACACGCGCCGCGCGCGCCCGCCGCCAGCAGCCGCGACGCCGCGCCACCACTAGTCAGTGAGTGCATGTTTACCGCGAGATGTGCGGGGTCAGGTTCCCGGGTGCGCGCCAGCAGCCGCAGCACGAGGCCGGCCGCCGCGCGCCGCACCGCCGCGCGCTCGTCACACGCGCCGCGCGCGCCCGCCGCCAGCAGCCGCGACGCCGCGCCACCACTAGTCAGTGAGTGCATGTTTACCGCGAGATGTGCGGGGTCAGGTTCCCGGGTGCGCGCCAGCAGCCGCAGCACGAGGCCGGCCGCCGCGCGCCGCACCGCCGCGCGCTCGTCACACGCGCCGCGCGCGCCCGCCGCCAGCAGCCGCGACGCCGCGCCACCACTAGTCAGTGAGTGCATGTTTACCGCGAGATGTGCGGGGTCAGGTTCCCGGGTGCGCGCCAGCAGCCGCAGCACGAGGCCGGCCGCCGCGCGCCGCACCGCCGCGCGCTCGTCACACGCGCCGCGCGCGCCCGCCGCCAGCAGCCGCGACGCCGCGCCACCACTAGTCAGTGAGTGCATGTTTACCGCGAGATGTGCGGGGTCAGGTTCCCGGGTGCGCGCCAGCAGCCGCAGCACGAGGCCGGCCGCCGCGCGCCGCACCGCCGCGCGCTCGTCACACGCGCCGCGCGCGCCCGCCGCCAGCAGCCGCGACGCCGCGCCACCACTAGTCAGTGAGTGCATGTTTACCGCGAGATGTGCGGGGTCAGGTTCCCGGGTGCGCGCCAGCAGCCGCAGCACGAGGCCGGCCGCCGCGCGCCGCACCGCCGCGCGCTCGTCACACGCGCCGCGCGCGCCCGCCGCCAGCAGCCGCGACGCCGCGCCACCACTAGTCAGTGAGTGCATGTTTACCGCGAGATGTGCGGGGTCAGGTTCCCGGGTGCGCGCCAGCAGCCGCAGCACGAGGCCGGCCGCCGCGCGCCGCACCGCCGCGCGCTCGTCACACGCGCCGCGCGCGCCCGCCGCCAGCAGCCGCGACGCCGCGCCACCACTAGTCAGTGAGTGCATGTTTACCGCGAGATGTGCGGGGTCAGGTTCCCGGGTGCGCGCCAGCAGCCGCAGCACGAGGCCGGCCGCCGCGCGCCGCACCGCCGCGCGCTCGTCACACGCGCCGCGCGCGCCCGCCGCCAGCAGCCGCGACGCCGCGCCACCACTAGTCAGTGAGTGCATGTTTACCGCGAGATGTGCGGGGTCAGGTTCCCGGGTGCGCGCCAGCAGCCGCAGCACGAGGCCGGCCGCCGCGCGCCGCACCGCCGCGCGCTCGTCACACGCGCCGCGCGCGCCCGCCGCCAGCAGCCGCGACGCCGCGCCACCACTAGTCAGTGAGTGCATGTTTACCGCGAGATGTGCGGGGTCAGGTTCCCGGGTGCGCGCCAGCAGCCGCAGCACGAGGCCGGCCGCCGCGCGCCGCACCGCCGCGCGCTCGTCACACGCGCCGCGCGCGCCCGCCGCCAGCAGCCGCGACGCCGCGCCACCACTAGTCAGTGAGTGCATGTTTACCGCGAGATGTGCGGGGTCAGGTTCCCGGGTGCGCGCCAGCAGCCGCAGCACGAGGCCGGCCGCCGCGCGCCGCACCGCCGCGCGCTCGTCACACGCGCCGCGCGCGCCCGCCGCCAGCAGCCGCGACGCCGCGCCACCACTAGTCAGTGAGTGCATGTTTACCGCGAGATGTGCGGGGTCAGGTTCCCGGGTGCGCGCCAGCAGCCGCAGCACGAGGCCGGCCGCCGCGCGCCGCACCGCCGCGCGCTCGTCACACGCGCCGCGCGCGCCCGCCGCCAGCAGCCGCGACGCCGCGCCACCACTAGTCAGTGAGTGCATGTTTACCGCGAGATGTGCGGGGTCAGGTTCCCGGGTGCGCGCCAGCAGCCGCAGCACGAGGCCGGCCGCCGCGCGCCGCACCGCCGCGCGCTCGTCACACGCGCCGCGCGCGCCCGCCGCCAGCAGCCGCGACGCCGCGCCACCACCCTCCACCTCCTACACACAAACACTCATTTCATATCATATAGGCTAGAACCCCAAAAAAGGTCCAAACTTATTGGTTGCCCCCGAGAAGCGCGCGATTGGAACTGCAGGTAATACCTAGTTTCAACTACAAAAAAGTAAATAGGCAATTCTTGCTGCGATAACCTTATGCTTATGCGATAATACTTACACAGGAATCCTGTAAAAGTATTGGTTCGCGGCACCTCCTGTGACAGGAGGGGCCGCGAACATTATTTGTCTACTAATGTTGTTGAGGTCGGCTTCCAGTCTTACATGTTTTAGCTAATACTACCGAGACGAGAGAGGAAAAAGCTAGCGACAGCCTATCTGATAAATCTTTTACTTTATAAAAAAAAGTAAACTAAATATATATTTTTACCTGAAACATAAATGAGTTTAAAAAGAGTCTTTACACATACTATGTGAACATAAATTCAATCAGACCTGTATAGCTTTAAGCATGTGCGGTCGGTTGCTCTCGAGACACTCAGTGATAATGAGTATGGCGCGCGTGCGCAGCGTGCCCGACACGTCCTCGACGCGCTCGTACATGGCGTGCAGGATCTCCGCGTGCGGCACCGTGTGGCGACGCTGACGCAGTAGACCCGCTACGTCTTCTTCCGTCACCTCGTGCTCTGGCTATTGGGAATATAAAATATTTTGTTTTTGTCAGCGTGGGTATACTGGGTATAGTTTCCATACGAAGGTGCCCATTGACCTTTATGAGTGAAAACATTTTTTCTTTAATTATAGGTATTGATTCGCCAAAGTGCAATAAGTAAGGAATGACGACCTGTTATACTTGATTTATTAATGATAGTGTGAAATTTTTGCAGGTGTCATGGCCATATGTGGCCATGTAGTTCAAAGTAGTTTTATTTTAATTTCGAACATTGGCCCAAACCTCAGAAAGCAATAATGCCAGTGTGAATAAATTACATTATTAGTAGTAGTTGTTCTTACATCAGCCCCTAAGAGTTGGCTGTCTTGACTGCTTTCATCATCTGTGGTAATTGTGAAGCTCGTTTCTGGCTGGTTCTGAGTGCTGGTCGAAGGTTGAGCATCCTGCTGACTGGTGCTTGGTTGTGGTTCAGCTTGCTCGACGTTTTCCGCATCTTAAACAAAATGCGACAGAATGTAAGTAGAATGATGAAATGAAACAATAAATAATGTATGACCATAAATAAATACTTACTAGCAGTAGGTTCATTATTCTGTGCAGAGGCACCTTCAGCAGCACTAGCTTCATCAGGTTCATTATTTAACAAGTTGCACAGCATTTCCTAGAGCATCAAATAAATTTAGATTAAGTATAATTCCCTCAAAGAGAAAATGCTGTCCATATTTTCATTTCAATTTTCTTATTATTATCATAGGTACTGGAATATAAATACTGCATTTACTAAGATTATTGAGGTTGTGTAAACATCAGTCAACCAACGCAGCCTATATCACTCCACTGGATAGACCATAAAATAGAGGTGCTCATAACAAGGTCACAAAAAGTACTTTTGTGTGAATACAATATACATACCATAGCTATCTGCCGATGTAATATTTTAGCCGTGGCAGAGAGGTGTATTAACCATTGTACAATCTTCTTGTAAGATTTGCGGGGCAGGAGACTCATCAGGCCTGTCACTAGTGACACACGGATGTGGCGAACATCTGCTTTTTCCTATTAACAGAAAACGTAAAAATTACAAAAGCCAGCAATAAATATTATTTGATATAGCAGGATTGCTATATCAAATAATATTTATCAAATTGAAATTACTTACCAAATGTTCCAAGCTGTAACATAGATGCTGCAATAGGATCAAATAACTTGATAATGCAGCCTTCCCATACTTGCTCAGCAGCAAACCGGAATAAGTGACATATGAAGCTTGCACAAGACTCTAAAAATATGATAACACACTTCTATATGGTTTAAATAAAAGACATACTTATTTTATTTGTACAGGTAGAACAGCAATATAGTCTATGCAACTTAGGAATAAAGTAGCTTTCTAATGGTGAAAGAATTATATTGTTTGGTTCAGTAGTTTTTGTTCTTATTTGTTTGAAATATAAATCTTTCCTCTTATCATATTAGTATAGAAGCACAGATTATACACTTACTTGTCGACTATCTATTGATGAAGCAATAAGTTTAGGTAGAAGGCATTTAAACAGTAATTTAATGGCTCCTGAATCAGGTTGCTGATTAGCATCACATATTAAGATGTCTATTATTGCATAAATGACACCGGATATATTTGCTAGTTCAATTTTATCTGAAAATATAAGATTGCATTATTTTAATACATAATAAGAAAGATTTTTTTTAAAAGATTTTCAGTTTATATTGTAAAAACAGGCCCAATATTTGTTTTGTCATGTACAAAATTATGATAAGCTTCCATAAATAAAACTTAACTTATACCAAATTCATATGTATGCAAGAAAAATATTTAAACAAGCAATGTAGAGTTTAACTTCCTAGCAAATAGTAATCTGTAGGAATCAAAAGTAAAATGTTGTAGGAATCTATAAAGCATATTTTACAATTCTAGAGCACTCTTGAGATGCCATTTAATACAGCCGCTATCAAACAGCCATGCTGATGATCAGTCCATTATTATTTACTACTGGTAACTACTACTTACCAACATGTAATTTGTTTACAATCGCACCACCAGTTACATCAACCAGATTACTTAAAATATCCTCAAAATTCATATCATTAGGAGTAAGCTGTAAATTTTCTATTATAGCCCTCAGATCAACAACAAAGTGTCTTAATTCTCTTATCACAGAATTTACTTCTCTTGTTAGATCTCTAGAGTTGAAGTAATTATCTTCCTCACACATGGCTTTAGGGAAACCAAGACAAGCCAGTGAGTTAGTAAACAGTTGTGAGTGATAGATATGATAGGCTTTGTGTCCAGGGATAGACAACAATTTATAATACACGCGAGAGGCCAGCAACGCATAGTTTCTGTGATTTGCGTTTTTAACATTCTTGCATCCATGATCTATGTAATATGCCAATAAAGCGAGCACGCGTTCATGTGGGATCAAACGTGACAATATTGCCCAAGACCTTTCTTCTCCTTGATGTCTCAGCCAACGATCAATAGCTTTCATAATGCCCTGAAAGGTCTCTCGCAAATCCACACTATCAATAGCGTTTTCATATTCCGGCGGTAAATCACCAAACTCGAGAAATTCTGCATCATATATAGATTCAGCCCAACCAGGGTCAATGCAGTTCAATGGTAAGTTATTTAATTCTTCAACAACGGCTGCCATTTTTACTTAAGGTGCAAGATCTATTTACTTCGTACACATTTTTACTTATAAGATAAAAATAAAATTATAAAATGTAAAGTACATCGGTAAACAAAAAATTGTCATTGACTGACAGTGACTGACAGTAAAGAATAAAAGCATAAAGACTAAGAGTAAAGACATAGACAAACCACAGAGCTACTATTTATATCTTTGCTCTCTCTCTTCTATAAGAATAAGAATAAGAGAAATATTTATTTTGTATAACAATGAGTACATAAAGATGGTATAAATAAAAAGTTGTCCGTCATCATTGACCAGAGAATGGTGTACAAAATTTAAATAAAAAGAGAAAAAAAATTGAGGTTACAGCTAAATGTTTTTTATACATAATAAAATTAAACAAATTTCTCTTAATTGTGAAACAAGAGATAACAAATAAACTAAACTTAATATTATGGACTCAATATAAATCAAACTTAAAATTAGGCATATTATATTTTTTCTAACAGTTGCGACACAGTTTTTTGTAACTAATGTGGCTGTTAAGTTAACGCATAATTAATGTTACTTACTGGTTTTTGTTCCAATAAATGATTTTGATTTTTTTTTGATTTTTTTGATTCTGTTATAAATTCAGAGATATTATAGAATGCTCTATTAATCAAGAACGATTTGAGGTGCTTCTTAAATAAAACAAGATTGAGATCAATAATGGGGCGCGGTATGCGATTAAATATAATCTATACTTTATTTTATATCTCTTCTATACTTTATTTTACATACTATTCAGTGCCATAGAGACAATCAGACAAACTTACATACATAGGAGGTCCACTGATTTTGCTTATACATCATCTGTATGCTTATTTAACGAATTTACTGCGCAATAGTGTTGCTTACTCAATTTTTTACGAAACGTTTATGTGCATGTGCAAGGATCATTACGTGTATGTATGGCAGGGCTCGGAACCGTTATTTAAAATAACGTTTTTAAAACGGTTTCAACGGTTCTTTGAACAACATTTTGTTCGGAACGAAAACGAAATGAGAACAAAAAGAGAGTTTTAAAAAACCGGTTTATTCCGCAGGACACAGCCGCATGTAGTGTGCAGCGAAAAGCATGAACTTGTTGGGTTCTGTAGGGTATGTTTAAATTTCGATAAATTATTCATTCCGATGCGGTCGCGCATTGATTAAGGTTGTGTGTGTTGCGACTTGCGAGTAATTAGGTAGTTTGCAATATGGTGTTCTAGCATATGCACCACGACAAAATTTTGTCGACACTTTTCTCTCGTCAGCGTGATGTCTTTCCCACTCACACGGCACTGACATCGCGAGACGAGCGTCGAAGAATAGCCGTGGTGCGCATGCTAGGCTGGCTGGTGCTCTGCCGTGGTAATTGAGACTATTTGAGACAACCGACAGAAATTCCCGCCTAAAGTTTTACACAATTAACAATTTTTGGCGTCACCGTCACAAAATGCAGTGCAGTCGCGATAGAAACGAGGAATAACTACACATCTGGGACAGCCCAAGAGGCTGGACGATCACACAAACGATGTTCTTAAGTAAATGCAGCAGTAACAAACTAAAACACGTGCACGTACCTTGGTCTGCTATTTCTGCTGCCGATGATCCGCCTGCGCTATGATTGATTTCTGATGATGACCACAGTTGATTGCTGAAGGTCACGAGCTGCTCGGAATAGGGATTTCCAGCAGAATATCGGTCGAGTTGACGCGTTTAAAGGGTTTTTTCTTGAGAGATGGTAAGATGGTAAGAAAAGATTGTCGATAGGGGGGGGGCGGTTTGTCCGTTAACGGTAGTGACGTCATGACAGATGCAGCAGTAGCACCAATCGGATAACGAGTACGGCACGTATTACAACTGTCAAAACAGTTGTGATTGCCACTGCTGAAAATCGATAAGAACATCGTGTGTTGCCCGTGGTGAAATTTAAACGTTCTTATTTTAGTAATTTGTATGATGACGAAACATTCCGCCCACCAAAATACCTATGGTATTTTCGAAAATACGAAATATAAATAGAAAAGTTAGGAAGAAAACGTTTAACCTTAATAGTTACTGAACTACGAATCCAGTCAACCTAACCTACGATGCTTAATAATATTAAGTTAAATAATACGTTAATCCTCTATAGGTAGAGGACAGAGTTTCGAGTCGCTTAACAGAATTGCTAGTAGCGGTCTTAAGAATTGCAACCCTAACTTCTCCGTCAGCGCCAGGAAGAAGATCAGTAACCCTACCAAGTGACCATGCAAGAGGAGGTCGATTGTCATCCTTGATGATCACAAGCGAGCCCACCCCTAATGGTCTTGAGTTCTTGGTCCATTTGGCGCGTTGAGTGAGTGAATTTAAGTACTCGTGTTTCCATCTTGACCATAAACTTTGTTGGAAAGCTTGCAACAACTGCCAACGATGAAGACGATGAATATTGACGTTGGAATAATCATCATCGGGGACAGCGGTCAAAGGCTCCAAAGTAAGGAAATGACCCGGTGTTAACGCTGACAAGTCATTAGGGTCCGAACTAACAGGGCACATGGGCCGTAAATTTAAAACCGCCTCGATTTGTACGAATAATGTAGTAAGTTCTTCAACTGTTAGAACCCGATCACCGACTATGCGATACAAATGTTGCTTTGCGGCTTTGATTTTTTCTAACGATGAAAAACGATTTAATAAATTATCGATAATTGAAAAATCTTTTTCCCGAGGATGCACAGTTAATACTAACACAGGAGATTTACGAGTCTTGGCCTCAACAACTTTCTGCTCGTCATTATCAACGCTGTCAATACAAGATGGCCATGACTCATGCGGCTCGGGTAACCATCGTGGCCCCGCCCACCATAACGAGTTGTGAAGAAGTTCACTTGGAAATTGGCCTCGCGAACAAACATCTGCAGGATTGTCTGCAGAGGACACGTGATGCCAATATTCAATAGCTGTTATTTCTTGAATGTGACTCACGCGATTGGCAACGAAAGTAGACCAACGACATGAGGGTGAACGCAACCCAGAGAGTGTAACACTGGAATCGGACCACAAAAAGACAGCTGAAATAGGATTACGAGACCGATAAGTTTCTGTAAAGAATTTGTACAGATCTGAAAGCAAAACTGCGGCGCAGAGTTCTAGACGTGGCAATGAGGTACGTTTTAATGGTACCACGCGAGCTTTCGAACAAACGAAATGAACGTAAGAATTGTTATCTACGTCTGTTACTCGTAAATAAATGACCGCGCCATATGCAGTTTCCGAACTGTCGCAGAATCCGTGTAGCTCGTAGGATTGTGAATCAGTACGAGTGACTCTACGCGAAATTTTTAGATGTTGCAACTGAGAAAGTTGATCCTGATATTGTTTCCATGTACTGACGACCTCGTCAGGGGGAACGTCATCCCACCCGGCACCGATAATCCAAAGCTTTTGGATTAAGCTTTTAACATGAATTGTCAGGGGGGATAAGAATCCTAACGGGTCAAAGATTCTAGCGAGTTCACTAAGAATAGACCGTTTGGTACATGGCCGATGTGAAGATACAACTTCAAAAAGAAACGAATCAGTTGAGGGATCCCATTTGAGTCCCAACACTTTGAATGAAGCCGGTTCAGCTTTATCTAACGATACAGAATCAGTTAGGCAATCTTCAGGTTAAAGATCCGATAAAAGACCGATTATTGTAGAGCTTCTCTATAAACAACATTTGACGTTAAATTATTTTCAGGTAACAAAATATACTTATGGTCGGGAGCCCCGACCCGTGATAGGGCAACGTAAAGTTGCCCATGCGTAAAACATTATTTTCGTAAATCAATTCCTACTAATTTTTCGCCATAACTTCAAAACCAAACGTCCAATTTTAATCATTCAAAGATAAAATACATATTATCTACTTAAACTTTACTTAGTGATTAAATAATTTATTTTGATAAGGATTATAATAATTATAATAATAATAATTAAGCCATTAATTCCATATTTCTGAGTTACATTTAAAATGTTAGTAAGTTTGTTAAAATTATGTTAGTAAAATTTTTATCTTTAATTATAATTATTTTTGATTTAAATATGGATCCCTGTTAGGGTAAAGGCCTCCTCCATCTTTTTCCATAATTCCCTATCCTTGCCAGAATTCATCCATTCCTTTCCTGCTACTTGAATGATATCATCAGCCCACCGTGTCATTGGCCTGCCAACATTTCTTTTTCCTATTGGGCCTTTCAATCGTGTTGTTTCAATAGTCCATCTTTTGTCTGTATATCGGGAGATGTGCCCGGCCCACTTCCATTTAAGAGTGAGTGCATGGATTAGAGCATCGGTAATTTTAGTTTTTTGCCTGATGGTTACATTCTTGATCTTTTGAATTTTTCTTATCTTTAGCATGCTCCTTTCCATTGCTGTTTGAGTCCATTTAATGTGTTGTTTTACTTTGTTTGTGAATATCCAGGTTTGGCAGCCGTAGAGTAAGCATGGTAAAAGACATGTATCGAAAACAACTTTTTTTAAATGCTGACTGTAGTTTCCTTTTAGGACTTCTTTCAGTGACCAAAATTTTTTCCATGTTATGTTGATTCTTCTTGTTATTTCCTCTTCATTGTTGTACTTGTTAAATGATACTTGTTTTCCCAAATATATATATTTGTTGACGTATTCTATGTTGTTTCTTTGTTCCTTTTATTTCAATGTACCTTTTATGACTGTTAGTCATTATCTTTGTTTTGTTTACATTCATTTCTAAGCCAATGCTAGAGCTTTCATCATCAAGGGATCTCATCATTTCTTCTAGATCTTTAAAGGTTTCAGAAATTATGACTATGTCGTCCGCAAACCTTAGATGGTTTGTGTAACATCCGTTAATTAGCACTCCTTTGTTTGACCAGTCTAATTTCCGAAATATATTTTCGAGCACAGCGATGAAAAGTTTCGGTGACAGAGGGTCTCCCTGTCTGACTCCTCTTTCTATGCTTATAACTTCTCCTCTGTTTTCTAGTTTTACTTTACTCGTACTGTTTGCATATATAAATTTTAAGATGTTAATATATTTTTGTTTAATGTTTGAACATCGTAGTGCATTCCATATTGAGCAGTGGCTGATGCTGTCAAAGGCTTTGCTATAATCAATGAAGGCCAGATACAGAGGTCTGTTAAACTCTCGGTATTTTTCAATAATTTGTTCTAGTGTATGTATATGGTCCATTGTGCTAAATCCCGACCGGAAGCCTGCTTGCTCTCTTGGCTGCTGCTGATCAATATCCTGTGATAATCTTTCTAGAAGTAGAGATGAAAACAATTTGTATATGCTTGCTAGTAGGCTAATGGGTCTATAGTTCCCTATGTCCAAGGGGTTACCTTTTTTGTAAAGCAAAATTATATCTGATGTGCACCATTGTTTAGGTACAGTTTCTGTTTCCAACACCATATTATATAAATGTAACAGATAGTGAATCAGAATAGGTGCTCCTATTTTGAGAACTTCATTACATAGCCCATCTGAGCCAGGGCTCTTCTTAGATTTAAAATGTGTTTGTAGATTTCTACGTCTTCAAATGGTTTAACATGGTCCTGATCAGTTTCATCTCCGATTCTTGATTGTATTTCAATGTCACGGTTATTTCTCTTCTGGTATAAATTCTTGTAGAAATTAGTTGCAAGGTGTATTATGTCTTTTCTTGATTTTGTTTCGGTTGACTTTTGTTCCAGTTTTTGTATCCAAGTTTTATGTGTTATTAATTCTTTGTATGCTCTTTTGGCACTTCTAAAGTTTTTTATGTTTCTTGTAATGATTTCTTGTCTGTGGTTTCTGTAATCCCTCTTGATTGATTTATTGGTTTCTTTATATATTCTGCTAAGTTCATTTTTCATGTCTTTTGTTTTATTATTTGTGCGTATTAGTTCAGTGCGTCTTTTTATTAGTTGGTCTGTGTCTTTACTAAATATTTTTTGCCGTTCTTTTTGGGTTCTATTTTTTGACATCAGACTGTCCGTTAAGACCTTTTCCAAGAAGTTATAATAGGTTTGGATGTCGCTTGAGACTGCTTCTTTGCCCTTCATATGTATGTTTAGATTTTCGATGTATGTTTTGATTTCGACTTCTGTTTTCGGAATATTAAGTGGTGTTACGAAGTTTTTTCTACACTTTATTGGGCGACTTAGTAGTAGTGTTGCTCGCAGTGGTCTATGATTTCAACATTAAGGATTATAGCATGAGTAAAATAAATGCGTTTAAATGTAGTCCAAAAAAAATTCAACCTAAAAAAAATGGTTGTTGTGCCTCACTCGACATAGATAGGTATAGTGTGTCGCGGATTTTTTTGTAGATATTTATAAGATCTACAATTAATTAGAACATTTTATGGTTCTATCTTTTATAGTTTAGGCAGCGTACGCAAAATAAGTAACTTTTCTGGTTGATTTTTTACACCTTGTGTCCGAAAAACCCAAATATCTTGCGGAACCCTATTTTTTTCCAAAATAAAATTTAGCCTATGTTACTCGTGGATAATGTAGCTTTCGAATGGTGAAAGAATTTTTAAAATCGGTCCAGTAGTTTTTGAGCCTATTCATTACAAACAAACAAAGTTTTCCTCTTTATAATATTAGTGTGGATTAGTGTGGATATAGGGTCTACTTGCGTTAACGAAACGACGAAACTTAGCCGAGCGGCCGTCAAATACCAACTGAATTAAAATCGTGATATTCTTATTTTCGTATCGAAGTTTCGTTGTTTCGAACGAAGGACCCAATAAAATAGAAAAACCGGTTAAAAACGTTTTATTAACCGAGAACAATTCCAATGTTATTGTTCGAACGGAACGCTTATTATAACGTTCCGTTCGAACGTAACCGAAACAAACTGGTTTTTAGGTATTTAAGACGAAACCGTTTCGAAAAATATACCGGTATCCGAGCCCTGATGTATGGCCGGCATAGCATAACCTCACTTTTTTAACGTCACTGTCATCAGCAATGTCATACTGTCAGGATTCAGTGAGCGCGATAATATACTAACAATTTACAAAATAGAAATTTAAACTATCAAAGTAATTAAATACCTAACTTAAAAGCTTACTCAATACAAGAAAAGATAATGACAACACGTAGACCAGTATCGTGGTTTTTAACTGAGAAGGGTAGACAGTTTTCTTTCGCCGTAATTACCGGCACCAGCCTAGCATGTACACTGGCAAAATTCGGGCCACATACTTTTTTTTTAGAAAAGTATAAAAATATCGTTCATTATTACAAGTGAGTTAATTAAAATACACTTGACTAAAAATCGTATTTGTTTATTTGTACTTAGTTGGTACTACCCAAGTGGAAATATGCATTCTTTATTTTGTATAATGTATTTTTACAGATATTTTAAAGTAATGTAATGTTAATTATTTGTAAATTGCACTCGCAGCGATGGTCAACCCGCACAGTTACCTCAGGAACTTCATGCAAGATACACTAAATGTCTTGACATCCTCAAACTGCCTGACATACAACGAAAATTAATAGCACCATTCAGTGTTTTTGGATATGACTTATTTCATGCTGGTAAGTAGGCCAAAATTAATTACTGTGACAATTATCTAGATATTTTTTATTAGACAACTTAGAAAACAATTTCTTCGAATGGTTGAAAAGCTTATATTATCGCAGAATACATTCTGAAGTTTCACAAAATAGCTACGTAAAATTTATCAACATTTTGTTTGTTTTTAGGTAGTATGAATTCAAAATTTGGGGTGGCAATTGGTATTCCAGTAAATTTTGCCTACAAATCCTTAGCAGATTTGGAGAAGGATGATATTTTGGCAAGTATTTTAATTATAACAATAAATTTAAGTAGCTTTGTGTCTCAGTACTAATATGTTTATTTTCTATTAACATAATTTTATTTATCAACTAGCTGTGCCTGCGACTTCGTTCGCGTGGATGACGAAACTTATCAATGAGTTTTTAACCGCAAAATTAAGTTTGTTTTTTCCGGGATAAAAACTACCCAGTGTGGTGCCCAGGATAATAAAGAATAATTATACCAAGTTTCATCGTAATCGAACCGGTAGTTTTTGCGTGATACCTGAACAAACAGACAGACAGACAGACAAAAATTTTTTTTTTTACCCTTTTGGGTTCGTTTTCGGTCTAGTAACACCCCCCGCCATTTATTTTTTTGATATTTTCAATGTACAGAATTTTCACTTCTACAGATTTATTATAAGTATAGATAAGGTATTGAAAAATAATTATGTAGATAAGTAGTAAGTAATATGAAGTTTGTTTTCAGGTAAATCAAAAGTCAGTGGACTGGACATCAGAAACAGGGGCAAAATTGGCTGATGCTTTAATACTCCCTGAAAAAGTCCAAGAGTTTGCAATATGTAGAGAAATAATGATGACACAGAATAACAAAATAATGTTTGAATCAACTTATCCATTTACTTGCCTGTTTTTTGCATATAATGCATCTTCATATCTTAATAAGAGAATGAATTTATATGCAGCTCCAGCTACGGTTAGAGGTGTGTTGTATACAATAATAGGTTTGTTTTCAACTGGTGTTTATTTCCTTATGAAAGACATGACGGAGGTTTATTATGAATCAGACACAGATAAGCGACTTTGTGAACTTGGTCCTGAATATGTTGAATATGGAAAGATATTTTATGAAAAAATATTGCAAAGAAACCAAGCACTGAGGGAATTGATGGGGAAGGAAGGAGAAAATAAGTATAGTAAGCTGGGCAATGAAAACTTTGGTATAAGACAACCCCGAATAGCTTTAGTTCATAGAAAACTTTTCTTTGAAAGCAAATTAAAAGAATTACAAGGCACAAGTGAATCTGAGAATGCAGATTAATACACTAATGCTCAGGTGTTGATGAAATGTATTTATCAAGTTTTAGTCTAAAAGTGAGAATAGTAAATAGTGTTTAAACTTAAATAAATGTTTTCGTTACAATTTTTTATTTTATTACATAATACTTTGTAAAAAACAATATATTATAACAACTGTGTTATTGTCAATTCTTGTGTTTATTAAGGTCATTTAAGGTACCTGCCTATGGTCTATGGATGTACTGTGCATGTTAATATTTGTTTAATAGTTAATTAAACCCACTTGACCGTTATTCGAAACCTAATAAAACATGAGAGTAGCATTCTTGACTTCCTGCTAGTAGTAGCCGTGCGGACACAGCCCCCACCACTGTCTGCGTCTTCTAACTTCTCTCCCACCACCCCCACCACCACCTAAGGCAGCTCGCGTGTCGATCGCGAGTTGAGCGTCATTGGCGTTTTGATTTCCGACCAAATAGGTCGCTAGTAAAAAGTGCTTGTCCTACAAGTCACTCTGTTAAAACTAAGTATTGGGTCGTGCGGTGATAATATTATTGTGCAACAGTGCAAAGTGTTAAATAATTAACAAAGGTAAATTATTCGCTGTCTTGGTAAGTACCTACCATTGCCATTTCTGTATATATACAAACCTAAACTGTTACTTAATTTTGATCCGTAAAATACTTTGTTTTTAACGGTAACAGTTTGATTTCATTGTTATTTGAATTCGGTTTCTTATTACGTAGGTTTACTTAAGAAATATTATTGTAATTGAAAAATTGCTTAATTGTAATTTACCTACCCACAGAAATGTAAGAAACTTTAAACGGTGATACCGTTCGATATACTTATTTGAATTAGATATTATATTTTTTAACGGAGTGGGTATCGCGAAATGACAATACCTACGGTGTAAATCTTTTCTTTGTTCTCTTTTTACGTTATAAACTTTGACGTATTTTGATATTGCGTTTTTATTTAACAGTATAGTACATCTAAATTGTGATTTTGAATACGAACATGGATAAGGCAGGCCCATCCGCTGCAACGACGGAGACAGGTGCGGTTGAGAAGAATCGTAATGCCGTAAGGAAGCGTAAACGATCTTCAAGTACAGAGTCGAGCTCGAGCAGTATTTCATCAACAAGCTCAAGCTCCTCGTCAAGCAATCATACGAACCGCAATAACAGACGTCGAAGGAAGTACAAATCCAAAAGGAAACGTGACTCAAGTAAGTTAAACAAATTATTAACCGAAGTGTCTAACCTAAAATACGAGCTGTCCCGGCGGCAAACTAGCACTCCAAGAGAATATTATCAAGAAGAATGTAGTTCTTATGTAGATCCTAACATTAGTGGTGACTTATTTGAAGGGGAGGCCAATGAACTCCCCTTACCTCCGCCATCCGCTGTTGATGCCGGAACATGCTACGATAATGCGTTTAGTCTAAACATTAGTACAAAATTGAAGGAACCATCGGTTCCTCATGCTTCATCAGCATTTTTGGATCAGTTAAGAAGCTTGCAACACTTTGGGCTTTCCGATTGGAGCAGTGTGCGCTACGCGGACGTACAAAAACTGTATGTTCATGACCCAGGTTTTACTAACCTTGAACTTAATGAAGAAATAAAGCGTTATGATACTTCTAAGTTTACAGCACAGATGGAAAAAGCCTTTTCAGGTATAACTTATGCTTTATTAAAGCAAAGGGATGTAATGCAAAATGAAATGTGTAACTTTTTAACATGGGCACAGCAATCTGAGCAGTTAAGCCATGCCAATATTGTTGAGAAAATAACCGAAATCTTCACTAAAGGTGAGTATCCAAAAATAACAAGTGACATATTTCAACTTGTTTGTGGACATAGAGCTGAGCTTGTACAATACAGA
This sequence comes from Autographa pulchrina, assembly GCA_905475315.1. NCBI lineage: Eukaryota > Metazoa > Arthropoda > Insecta > Lepidoptera > Noctuidae > Autographa > Autographa pulchrina. The sequence continues at coordinate 11,050,202 of FR997768.1, forward strand.
AGAGAGGCCATTATAGCTTCGGTGAAAGACCCGTATCATAAAAGTGCATTGCGGAAAATTCCACCGACATGTTCCCACTTATTTGACAGTGATAAGTTTACAGCTGTCCTGGAAAAAGCAGGAGGCGTGAAAAGCGTATTTTGGCCCAAAAATAAGGATCGCACAATCTCTGCACCGCAGAACGATCCAGGGCCATCGCAGCGACCAAGTACGTCGTACGGTCCTTCGTCAAAAATATCCCACGCCCCAAAACGGGACAACAAACCCGCTTTTAAAAGGAACAACCGTGACCAAAATCATCAATCCTTTCGAGGCAAAGGTGGGAGAGGAGGAAGACATAACGAGGGTCATAAAGGCCGCAGGGCAAACTCTCCCTCATCCCGCCGGGATAGGAGAGAAACAAATAGACGCAAATATTGACTCGAGAATGCCTTTTCGTGCCGGTCAACTTCAATTTTACCACAGCCGTTGGGAAGCGCTTGGGGCACCGCCCTACATTCAAAAAATTATAAAAGGCTACCGTATTCCTTTCAAGAGGAAACCACCGCTAAGGCAACATTTTCTACACAGTCTAACTGCACACTCGCCAGAGATGTCAAACTTAATTTCGGAAATGTTATCACAAGGTGTAATACGAGAGGCCAAGCGATCCCCGAGTTTCATATCAACAATTTTTCTTCGACCGAAAAGCGACGGCACGATGAGGCCTATTTTCAACCTGAAAAAACTAAACGAGTATGTTCACACCGACAAATTTCGGCTTATAAATATCCACAAAGTACCCGACTTCCTTCAGGAAAGCGACTGGATGGCCAAAATAGATTTGCACCAGGCATATTTTCATCTACGGATTGCACGAACACACCAGCGATATTTACGTCTAATGTACAACGAAAAGCTGTACGAGATGACTTGCTTGCCATTCGGTCTAAGTTCTGCTCCCAAAGCCTTTGCCACTCTAACAAACTGGGTAGCCCAAATGCTGCGGGAACAAGGCATCCGCACTCTAGTATACCTAGACGATTTCCTCCTAGTCCATCAGAATCGTTCGGTCCTACAGGCCCATGTTGCTACCACAATAAACTTGCTAGAACACCTGGGATGGATAATAAACAGGAAAAAGTCAGTCCTAGTCCCACAAAAGTCTCTAGAGTTCTTAGGCGTTGTATGGGACACATGGAAAAATATCAAATATCTCCCAGAAAGAACAGTATCCAAACTGAAAGACTACGTTTCGAATTCCCTGCAATCTCGTTCGGTGGAACTGAAACAACTTCAGATACTTATAGGGGTACTAAACTTCGCCAGCTTTGCCGTGACAAGAGGAAGATTAAACTATCGAAGCCTTCAAATGCACGCAAATGCTCTTCTGAAGACACCTGCCTGCACAAAAACTCAGCTGAGCCCAGAAGCAAAAAACGAACTCCGGTGGTGGCTAACGAATTGCAGAGTCCCTTCAACCATTCACTGCCCTCTACCATCACACTATCTGACAACCGATGCGAGCGACATCGGCTGGGGGGCCTTGCTAGACAACACGAGCTTACAAGGCACATGGTCAACGACGGAACAGGAGTTGCATTGCAACCAAAAAGAACTCATTGCCATAATAAACGTCTTACGAGATCACTGTCGTTACCTGAGCTCTTCGGCTTTACTAGTCCAGTGCGACAACAAAACCACGGTATCGTACCTACGCAACGAAGGCGGCACGAAATCTCAAGCCCTAGTAAACCTTGCAGCAGAAGCTTTCGCAATCCTAGATCAGCACAACATCCACATGACGATTTATCACCTGCCAGGCAGTTACAACTCGGAAGCGGATCACCTGTCTCGTCAGAAGACGCCTTCAGAATGGCACCTTCTGCCAACGGCAACAGAAGTCATTTTTGCAAAATGGGGACAACCACAAATCGACCTTTTTGCCTCTCGACGGGCACATGTTCTACAGAACTATTGCACACTCGACAGAACCGACCCGCGAGCCAGGAGGTACGATGCTCTAGCAGCGGACTGGACTTACACGCTAGCTTGGGTGTTCCCACCACCCCATCTGATCCCCAGGGTGCTAGCACACCTAAACAAGGCAAGAGGAGTTTACCTGATAGTCGCTCCTCGGTGGGACAAAGTATACTGGAGACCAGACCTGAAGAGCAGAGCACTAGGTCCCCCGTTCACCATCAGCAACCTACCCAAAGTACTAGTAGATGTCTCAACCGGTCTCCCGCCGCCAAAAGTGGCAACAATGACGCTCGAAGTTTGGAGATGTGGGGGTGGGAGCCAACATTGAAGGATTGGTCAGAAGCACAAAGGTCCCTTTTATCATCCAGTTGGCGTAAGTCTACTCTTAACACTTATAGACCAGCCTGGAAAAGATGGATGAACTGGGCTAAAGATAATGAGGTGAACTCGCTACAACCAACTGGTTCTCAATTTGCACGATTCCTAGCTGATCTGCATCAAGTAGAGGGGCTTTCCCTGAGCACGATTCTCGTTCACAAATCGGCGGTCTCGACTTTTTGTGACCCGGATAATCAAACAAAAATAAGTTCACACACCCTCGTAAGACAAGTTCTAAAATCGATCTCGTTGGCTCATCCTAAACTACCCAAGCCACCGATTTGGGATATTAATACGCTCATTTCATATTTAAGTCAGAAAAATCCTGAAACTGTTAACTTCTACGAAGCTTCCTGTCAAACTGCCGCAATTCTACTTCTCTGCTCCGGGCGACGTGTTCACGATCTTACACTCCTTCGAATTTCACCAGAACGCTACATTCAATCCGATAATAATATAATTCTCTGGCCAGCTTTTGGATCAAAAACAGACACAGCTAACCGGAGACAATCAGGCTGGAAACTTCTACAAAATAAAGAAAATAAAAGTTTAGACCCAGTCCATTGGGTCAAACATCTGATCCATCTGTCACGCCTAAGAAGGGAAGTAATATCTTCAGACAACTTGTTTCTGAGCACTTTTGGAGACCCCAAACCAGCGACCCGCTCTATAATTACAGGTTGGATGAAGAAAACGTTAAAGGACGCTGGCATACAGGGCACACCGGGCAGCTTCCGATCAGCAGTAGCATCAAAGAACTGGATGGAACAGTTCCACCTAGACGACATACTCTTAAGAGGTAATTGGAAATCGGCCAATACTTTTAGGAAATTCTATTGCCGTGAGATTCGAGCCGATGCATCAAAGACTGATTTGATTACTACTCTCTTTGAGCCTGTAGAATAGAAAAAATCATTAATAGAGTAATTATTAACTAATTATAGCTTATTTGTAAGTTTCGAGATGCTCTCCCATTAAGCCACATACGTACAAAATATATATTAACAGTAAAACGATAGTTGTACTTATTGCTGTGATTAATAAATGAAAACAGTTGTGATTTATCAATATTGTTTCATTGCAATCATAATACACATTTAATCTAGATCACATTGGCGACACCACCACCAGGCGATAACAAACACGTCTCTCATGTTTTATTAGGTTTCGAATAACGGTCAAGTGGGTTTAATAGAGACATTTTACCTAAAATAAAATGTTTATTAAACCATACTTACCTTATTCGAAACCTAATAACTTAAATACCTGCCTGGTGACATAAAAACATGAGCACACTCAATGACGCTCAACTCGCGATCGACACGCGAGCTGCCTTAGGTGGTGGTGGGGGTGGTGGGAGAGAAGTTAGAAGACGCAGACAGTGGTGGGGGCTGTGTCCGCACGGCTACTACTAGCAGGAAGTCAAGAATGCTACTCTCATGTTTTATTAGGTTTCGAATAAGGTAAGTATGGTTTAATAAACATTTTATTTTAGGTAAAATGTCTCTATTAAAATTTTTACACATGTAGAAATTAAATCATCAAAAATAAAATATTAATTTAGAATTTCTTGAAAATTGCCAATATCTTTCAAATGCACATAAGATCTTTATAAATTATAGCTAAGAACCATTTGTTTAGGCGCTATGATGCCAAAGATACGCCTCTTTTTGTGTCACGGTTAACAAAACGTAATTATTAGTGACCAACGATAAAACTGGATAAAACTACACTTGTGTTTTTAAACTGTGGCAACAATAGCAACAGCTATCAAATTTTCATTTATCTGTCACAGAAAAGGTCACAGCTGTCATCATTCTTTCTCTTTGACTGATTCAATGATCGTAATTTACATTTCGCCAATTTGTCAATGAGATGAGCAAGTTGCTGTAGCCCTATATTTTATTGATTAATTAAAACAGATCAGTGATAAAACAGTGATAGACGTTTTACCTATTATATTTTGTTCCAAATATCTTTAAATTACCAAGTCGAGTGCTTTTTTGTTTTAGAGCCCACAATTTCACATACGTTTTGTTAAATATTGTGATTTCCTTGTGTTCTAAAATTATAACTCCGTATAAATGAAATTGTAATTTTCTGTGTGAGATAACTCGAACCAAAATGTGTGGAGGATTCACATGTTCTAAAAATGCGCTGATCGCGTTAAACATTCTTTACGTGGTAAGTTAAATTTCTGAGGCATATTATGATTTGAATATGTAGCATACGGTTACATACTAGACCATTAATGTAGGACCTAGATTATTTATACATAAAGCTAATTGTACTTTATTTATTAGTGAATGTAATGTGAAAATATTTTTTTAGGTAGTGGCCAGTATCCTGATATCAGTGGCGGTCTATGGTCGGGCGTCTTCTCTGGTCACCAATCTTCCCATTGTGGGAGGTATTTTAGCATGTGGTGTATTTCTTATATTAATTTCCATGCTGGGACTTGCGGGGGCTGTGAAACATCACCAGGTCATGTTGTTCTTTGTATCCTTTTCAATACAAATCTTGATCATATATGAATTTATTGTTTTTAAGAATTTTTTTACTACATTTTAGGTAAAAAGTTTAAGTAAATATTATGTCAATCTTACTCTTAAGGACTCAAGAATGCTATATGTTTATGTAGGCTAATTTAGAAAGTACTTTGCAATGTTCTTCACATCAAGGTTTCTAGTATACATTGTTACACAATGAAAGACATTGTAATAGGAAATAACCTTTGTCTTGTAAAGTAATGAGGTCTGTTTGGATATATGAGCCATTTAACTAGACAGGTCAATGTTAGTGTTACCAAAATGATATAAAGGAGTCAGAATGCAAAAGGCAGAAACCAAACTCTAAGATGTAAAAATATCAAAGTAAATATTTGTATAAAAAGGCACCAAACAAGACAAAAAAAAATTAATAACACAGTTTAAAATTCAAGACTACTAAGTGAGGCCAAATATGAGACTTTCATCTAGAGAAAGTTATGCCTAAAGAACTATTCATTTATTTAAATAAATAATAAATAAATGCGGACAACATCACATACATTGCTCTGAACCCAAAGTAAGTTGCTAAAGCACTTGTGTTATGGAATTCAGAAACACCTAGGTAACAACAATAGGTAGATCTTTAAGTAACAAAAGTATATTTCCTTATCTAATACTCAGTACATGGTGATCCTGTTCCTTCTATTTTTAGTGCAGTTCTCTGTGGCTTGTGCCTGTCTCACAGTTAATTCAGACCATCAGGAAATGTTGGCCCGCCAGGTGAGTCATACTTGTTCATTGATTATTTTAATAAGCTGTTATAATAGCTAGTCATAGTAAGTATAAACTACAATGAGAATTATATCAAAAGTGAGTGCCCATTGTGGCTGGTGTGAATTTATTATGCAGGTATTACTAGCAATTGGAATATTTCTAGACAAGTTTTATTGCCTCACTTTTATGATGTAAAAATATGTATACTGTTTTCTTTGTGTTAAAATAAATAGTATAGAGTTGCTTCTACACATTTCCACATATTTATTTCATTGTTTGAAATAATTTTATCTTATCATTGTGGTTTAGTTTAAAATAAATAGTTTATCAGTACTACTAGAGCTGTGCAAATAAGACATTATCTACAGTTTCCATATTTATTTTGCTTTGATAAAGTATTCTGCAGATTATTCATACTCATAATGACATTTATTAAAAAACAGAATATTCCACATGTTAAAATATGTTATGATTTAACTACATATGATGAAACAAAAAAAAAATAACATGAAGGAGGTTGAACTACTTGAACTAAACAGTTCTGGAACCCGGTTATAGATAGTTTTAGTTAAATTTTTATGTTTTACAGGTAGAAAATATTTGTATGTCACACCCGAAAGTTAACTACCTGGAAAAGTTAATAAAATAAGTAATAAAAACACAAAAGGCATACATTATGATTCTGTACTTTACAAAAAAAATGTATTTGCCATTTTATTTCAATATTTTTTGCTTATTTAGGGATGGAATAAGGTTAATATGGATGTGAAGGAAAGGGTCCAAGAGAGATTCCAGTGCTGCGGCTTCCAGAGCAGAGCACCAGAGAATGGTACAGCTGAGCACCCATCATGCCAGATTGTTGATGTAAGTATTATTTTTAGTTCATCTGGCCTGTTGATGTAGTGGTTAGGGACCCTAACTCTGTTGTTCTAAGTATCATTGTTAGTTCAACTTGCCCATTGGTCTAGTGGTTATTGACCCTGACTGCCAAACTGGAGGTCATGGGTGACTAGACAGCCTTGCTGGCCTTAAATATTATAACAATATTTAAAACAAAGTCAGACATTTAGAGGACTTGTTGTAATTTCTGATAAATGCAGTTGTTCTACTATACAGAATTTAATTCTTTTTTTAATTGCAAATAAATAGCCAGACTAAGAATAAATCATGTGCAATTTTAACTTCTACAAGTATCTACACAAATTGCTAATCTTATAAATTCCAGAAAATATGCTGTGAGAATGTATATAATGCACCGGAGTGTCAATGCAAGCCATGCATGGGGAAACTGAAGGAGACTATTGACTATGCATTCAAACTGTGCGGCGGCATTGGACTGTTCTTCAGCTTTACTGAGGTAACACATGTTTAATATACTACTTTAAAATATATATTTTTTTTTATCAATGAAACTGCGTATAAGGTTATTGGTAGGCTGACGATATAATGAGAACAATATTTGCACAGACAGTTAGGTAATATATTACAGTGAGACAAAGGCAAACATAATGCTACTGTTATCAAGATGTATTTTGGGACAAGCTTATCATATATCTTACTATCGTTATTCTTTTAGCAATATCAATTTATTAAGACCTTATTTTTTACGGGGTATAAACCTATTATAATTATATGCATGTAAATAGACCAAAATTTTGCATTCAAGTAAATTTTATTATTACTTTATTCGATTTTAAAACAGTAATTCAGAAACTGAACGAATATTCACATTTTATGTAATAATAACACATTCTTGTAAATTAATTATTGCATGTATATGAGAATACTCACCATGGAGCATGTGTTCAATTAATTCTCAATTTGATCACATCTTCGTAAACATTGTTTTCTACATTTAAGCATTTCAGATTGCCATGAAAGAAGCAGCTAATTACTTGTCACTAACATGCCGTGATGATGGTCTCTGTATTATCAACATAACATTGTCTTGTTAACATTTACTTTCTTGCATTTGTGACTAACAATCGGACAATTAATTTGCAGTTTCTGGGTGTATGGTTGACAGTAAGATACCGTAATCAGAAGGATCCGCGAGCTAACCCCAGTGCATTTCTTTGAATGATCTGACGATGTGGATATTAATAACTTGAGGTGGATTGGTGTTTTGCTTTGGATTGCATGTATTATTATTTTATACATGTGCGCATGACGCTTTTTATGTTTATATTTTCACCATGTTTTGAGGTATAAAATATACCAAAGGTGTTTTCGGTATAAAAATGTAGTGGCTTGCTCGTCTTTCGGCTATCTCATAACAAGTTCAAATTAAAAGGGTGGCTAGGATAGGTTCTTAGGCGTACGAAAGTTGTCCTGTCATCTTAATGCACGGAAGCATCGCTCAATAATTGAGTTAATATGAAATTATGAATAGCTAGAGTAGACAGTGGAAAGTGTTTAGGACTTGAGTTTTCTGTTTGTTTGCGACTGTGAGAGCATATTTATGCATGATTGTGTCGGTCGTTACCCTAGATCACTGAATTTTTGTCCACAAACATCACTTTCCTTGTTCTATTTATCAAAAGTTGTACCATATTGTGTTACATAGTCAAAATCTCTTTTAAAAATGTTAAGTAGGTTGGTACTAGCTTATTAGAAAAATGAAAGAATCTAGGTGTATTGTCGTTGATCAGCACTTAATAGCTTCAGTTAAAGGCCTATTCAGAACACAACCTATACTATATAACAACGTAATAAGGCTGTCACCATACAGAATTATTTTTATTAAAGTATGAAATATTATAATTGAAATTTTAATTTCCGATTTCCAATATAATGTTATATAATTTATGTATGTTTTACATGTACAGGGTTAGCCCCACCGAGATATGGTTATATTAAAAAGATCGTGTACTATTGTTATATTGTTGTGCACTATATACTGGCCATCGGTTTTATCTGTGCAGGCCTTAGCAATGATAAAATAACGTTCCCAAACTGAATAACCTGAGAGAACCAAATAATGGGGGCTATTGCGAGTCAAAAGTCCGTTAGGGTTGCTAGCGTTGTATCAATAAACTACTGGCCTGAAATTGACGGAAATTGATAGATAGACATGATGCGGAACTTTCTGATTTTTGACTCGCGGTAGCCCCCATTACCTATAACCTATGTAGCTTCTTAGAGCACACGTTTAACATTTATTTGCGCGCTTATGTTATACAACTATATTAGCATGATTAGCACATGCATGCCTGGTTTATGTAACAGTTGACTAACTTTACCTACTCTCTATTTATTATGTTTCTAAAAGTACATATTTATATTTCAGCTATTCGCAGTATGGCTCGCCCGACGGTACCGCAACCAGCCTGACCCTAACTATAAGGAACCCCACGCTATATTCCCCAGAAAGAACTATCTGTACTAGATAACAAATGTAGAACTAATATTCCCGCAGACTGATTTTAGTGAATTTGCCTATACTTTATCCTGTTGCGATACTCGACCCTTTGTGTACAATTAATATATTTCGACTATAACCTGACTACCTACTAAGTTATAACACTTGTTACAATCTACTGTTCAAAGGAACTGTCAACCGCGTTTGGCAATTGTTTCTAAATTTTATGACGATTTTAAGTGTATCCACTTATTTGCTTCAAATTGATAGTTTATGTTTATAAAGGTTAGTAGGCAGGCTGTAGTTGATCGAAGTTTTAATACAATATTCAGTTAACTTCCTTGGAACCGAAATTTTAGGGTGGATTGTGATGTGTAGTGTTGAATGTTGTTATGTTGTGCAGACGTATGTTATATATAGTTTCTTCTACAGTTTATACCTCAGATACATTCTGTGGTGGACTGTTTGTCAGTTTCGTATTATATTTACGAATTGTTACTGTAGTTAGATATAGTTTTAGAAATAATAGGCAACCTACGTGTTTTGAAATTTATTCTGTACCTATCTTTGATGCCGATTCTATAGAAATATATATTTCATATATTAGCAGTATATAACTTCATATTTTGTTAGGTAGTTACTGTGTATGTGACTCTTTATAATACAGTTTGTTAATTCACTACATATTGGCTATATGTAGATGTACAAGATCTATTCTTATAAACAAATTGGTAGTAACGTAACAAACAATAACTCATTTCTGTAAATTAATTGTTGTGAAGTCTGAGGATAGTAAGTTTCATATCAATTGGATGAATTCTAAAAACTACAAATAAATTTTAATAATATTATTAGGAATAAATACGGCTTAATATTTTCACAAGTACGATTTATAAATTCGGGAGGCGAAAAGAATATAGTTTTAGAAAGACTTCCATATTTTATGCTCATTATTTACAATCAATAAAATGAGGCTTAGAAATGGTGACATTGTTGAGGTCGTGGGTGATCTCATTATTTTGCATTTGTTTCCATTTATTAAAACAATGCCATTGCTGGTATATAGCTCTAGTAGTAAACACTTAAGTTATAGGTACATTTCGTCTACTAGTCAGTAGTCTAATAATTTAGCATAATCTTGCTTTCAATTTTTACCAATTAACGTGAGAAGCTAAAATTGGGCTTTTACGAACTGATATGATATAGATAGTTGTTAAGTGCTATCGTGAATTTCGAAGCCAGAACTGTGTGCCCTGTCATCGTTCCGCGTTCGATATGTTTTGTGACCTGCATATTTGTTTAAACTCAATTAAGCTTTAATTAGATATTTTTTATGATTTATTTTATTGAATACCACCAGTTCAATACCCAGTCTGATGTATTTTTTATTGACTATGACGAAAATATTTTGATAGATAATTTTATTTGAACTTTTTACATAAAGTAGAATAATTGTTCGTCATCTTGAACCAATGTCTGCGAATTGTTTACTATTCATTATTTTATTATATACTTAAACAATAAACATAGGTACTTAAATTATGTACCTACATATATTGCCACATTGAATTTCCCCTTGTGTATTGTCAGTGTAATAATATTTATCAAATTATTCAGAATTAAAGTGTGCAAGCAAAAGTTTGGATTTTATTTTAACTACCCATTACATGCCTACTTGAACTAAATTTTACTCGTCGTATATTGTCCAGGGTTCAATCTTTTTACCTACACGAATAAAGTGAAGATAAAGGTATTTTGTAAAACGTGATTGATTTGCTCAAAAGTGATAAAGTTATTGATTATATAAAATAACTTAGTATCTACAGATTTTCTAGTATGTAGTTAGGTCAGTACCTACAATAAAAAATATATTTTTTTATTTATCAAGTCAACTTTGTAGCATGTTGAATGTTGTTCATTTAAGTCTACTTAAGAAGTCAGTTCAGAGGTTAAAAAAGGAACTCAAAATTTTACTTTGTTTACAAACAAACAATAAATAAGCAAAATCGAATATATCTTCTGGATTACCTTCATAAGTTTAAACAATAAACTGATACGTATACCTACTTTAAAAGTTCTCATGTAAACTTACGAATTACGTGCAGGTAAATATATATTTTCTAAATCTGTTTTCTTCCTAACCCAAAATAACGCTGTTTAAAATGGTTCGTGAAGGACTTCATAAAGGCAATAAGTACAAAATTTAATAACCCCGACAAATTATACCACATTTTGTTTACTAACATTGGGTCTCGCTTGGTCAATTTTACTTTCCTCTGGCAAACTTTCCAAAATTTTAACCGATTTTCATGTATATTTCAATCTTAACCGATTATCATGTATAATTTTCATTTTTGTAGTGACCACATACATCAACCCTTTCATTTAATACCCCACTTTGGTATATTTGGAAACATGATTATTCATTCCGACTACCAGCCTCTTCCATAACTTGTAAACTCAACTGATGTCGATAAAATATAGCTAAGAACACTTGACTGGATTACATTTCAACTAAAGACAGACTGCATCAAATTAAGGTTCATCCGTTTGGCAGCTAAGGTACCCAAGACCTACAGAGACATTTAACTTAAAATCCCTCTTTTTGTGCTTAGAGTAAAAATAAAAAATCTAGGTAAATAAGTAAGTCTGGTCATCCTTATTGCTTTGTTTTTTTTACATAATATGTAGATACCTACTTATATGTAGGTATCTACATATTATGTACCTACCTATATAACTACTTAGATAATGTAACCATAACAAACAAAATTCCATAACGTGTGTATTTTACGAGCATCGACTTAATTTTTCTGTATTTTAATATTTCAGTTGAATTTTATTAATTAAAATTATTTTTCTGTTGCTAAGTAGTTATCACTATCAAAACATTAATAATAATTTGATGATTCGTGTGACCAACCGACATGTCATTGATTACTTCGTAGGTATATTTTCTGAGAACAATACAGCATTGTAAACATAAAATGATATCTACGCAGTTAGTATATTCGACATGATTATCCAATAGTTTGATAAATAATTTAACTCAATTTATTTATTTTAATAATGTACTATGACATCCAATTTGGTTATATCGCTTCTTGAAGTAAATGTATAAGCCTTGTAAATTGGAATGTGTAACACAATTTCCGACTCATTGTTTAGGATACAGAATGAAGGGTTCGCCGTATCAATGTCTACGCGCAAAGCTGGCGCGCAGGCCCTTTTCACCGCCCGCCCGCGCGCTGCCGACACTGGGCGGAAAACCTTCGGTCGCTGATAGCAGACAGTCGCGCGCCGCCCGCAACCACCGCTACACTCATCGATCGCCCATCACACACATAGTGTAGCCTAACGTGCTCATTGTTACAGTGCAGTGCCTGGAATATTACAAACACAATGTCCTTCGACAAAGATGAACTTCGCGATGAGTAAGTACTCTACCCGAGATTATTCTGTACACGTTTCGTTTTGCAATGACTGTCACTCGCCACAACTTAAAGTAGGTGAATCGATGAGTACATACTGTTCATCATTAAACTGATGTTTCCTTTATTTTATCGTTAACGACAAAATGAACTACCAAGAATGTAGTTTTGAGTATGATTTACAGACGTATACTTAGCATGTCGTTAACGTTAAATTGTAGCGTAATTAATACGGACAAAATATTTTAAGGTAAACGGAATTAAGGTAAGGAAAGTTCGTGTAACTTTTGACGGAGGTATCTATTATTGGGGATAAATTTTTTCAAGAACTTTTAATTGAACAACAAAGGGTTAACGTCACGTCACGTTACAGATTGTTGCTTCTGTATCTACGTAGGCGCCCTAAGGCATTTGACACAATTTTGTTGAAGAAATAGGTCGGTTTAGATGACCTCTGAAATACAGCTCGTAGTAAAGTTGTTTACGCAGTAACAAGTTGTAAAAGCCAGATTAAGTGTATTGTGAAGCATTTTCATTCACCTATATTATACCGTAATAGATATAGATACTGATATTATTCAGTGTCATTGTTTTATTCATTCGAATATTAAAGTGCTTTTTATCCGCACACCCGTGCGGACACCAACCTAGTTTTTGTTTATATGCACTTAGACGAAATTAGTTTACTTATAAATACATAATTAATAATTTACATTTAAAGTTTTCACAAAATATGTGTATTAGAACTTTTACATAATAAACTGTAATTTATTTTCAAATCTGCAAACATTTTCACAAGGACCGTAGTTCCAATTACAAGTTCTATAGTTCGGTATCTAGAGCCTGACAACGAATACAACGAGTGCCGACCAACAGATGGGAAGATAACGATGTCTTGTTTACAGTTACAAACAACCAAATCTAGAACTAAACTGAAATTAGGTAACTAGTTAGTACTAAAGTCAGAAAATAATTTGAACCTACTTTAATGCTACGATTACTATTGCGACACAAATGTTGATCAGTATTTCATGATTATAGGACGCACTTTCTTTGCCTGGATAGTGTCTGTCACAATAAATTTATCATTTTAAGAAACTAGTGTTTACACATACACTCAGTGGGTGTGTACACCGGCTGTTTAGTGTCGTATTGTACCTATACGTAGCATTAGGCTCTGCGCACACAAGCAAGATCAGCGCGTAAAATATCAGCGACTCGTTGCGACCGTGCATTCGTTTAGTAGGAATTGATATATATTTGGTATCTATGGCATATACAATCATAGTTATGTCATAGAAATAAAGATTATGTATGTTTTTTTTTAATTCTTGTTATAGCTTCTGAAAGGCTTTTCAATTGAGCGTGTTTTTTTCCACTCTGGGTGATTCAGCCGTATTCTTACAGCACCGGTCAAGCACTTGGCCTTCACTCAAACGTATTTCAAGTACCTAACTCATGTGATTGTTTGACCAAAATAATGATTATAATAATAACAATTGACTATTTTTTTAAGTTTAAATACCTTGCTGAAACCGCGTGTTTCTTCGTCGCGAAATCCATCGAAATGTAATTTATCATGTAGTTGGTTATTTATTTAGGTGCGATATACAGATTTATAAACCAAGAAGGCATACTCGGTAAAATATACACTACATAAGTTTAGACTACTTTTTTTTTTTTTGTCAGGTGAATCTCATTTATGAGCTAGCCTTGCATCCCCAGGAGGTTGAGGATGCAAGAGTCAGGCGCTTCCAGAGCTTTGAGAAAGGCTCCGACTACTCCGGCAAAACACCTGGTGCCATCCTTCGCCTTAGTGGCGGCGTTACGGGTCCAACCGAAGTCTTAGCACCATAACGCCCCCGGCGACTGCCCGCTTAGTGGCGGGCCCGACATGACCTCCGTCCTATGTAGTAGGGATGACAGCGGGAGCAGTGCATGGCACTACACTACCCCCGCCCAGCACGGAGGGGGACGCGTGCAGAGAAGGCTGAGGGACCCCCGTCCCCGCCGTCTACGTCCCCCCCAGAGCAGGTCTGACTAAGGGGTTTCTCGCCCGTGCCCTATCCACCCGCCGTCGGCGGAGCAATGGAGCGGAAGGGTCAGCCTCCCGCTCGCGCTCCGAGGTCTCTTTCTGCGAAATGACAACCTCGTAGAAATGAGACACTGGCCGCCAGATGTGATCGTCTGCGAGCATGGCATTAACCACGCCCGCGAGTGAAAGGTCCGGTCCAACAACCCCACGCAAGACATTGCGCTCCACCTCGAAGGCAGTGCAGACCTCAAGGGTGTGCTGCGCCGTGTCTTCCGCCGCGCCGCAATTGTGGCACGAAGGGGACTCCTCCCGCCGGATCCGGTACAAGTACGATCCGAAGCACCCGTGCCCGGATAGCACCTGCACCAGACGGAACGTGAGGAACCCATGGCGTCGCTCCAGCCATGACTCCAGAAGTGGACCCACAACGTCAGTGACGCGGCGTCCGTAACGGGCGTTGATGAGGTCTAAACGCCAACGGATGACCATTTCATCATAGGCTACATGCCGCACGGCGCCGCGTTCATCAAGGGCTAAGCGCTCCCCGAGTGCTTTCCGGGCAGCCGTCTGGTGGTATACGGCGGCCAGGACCCTGGCCTCTAGCTCCCAGGGGGGAGTACCAGCGATTGCGCATGCAGCTGCGTGACCCACTGTACAGTAAGCCCTCCTATTGCGCTGCGCGATTGCCCGTTGGGGCCTGCGCAGGAGGGCCACGTTTTCCTTCCTGTAAAGGGAGTCCGCCCATATTGGAGCTCCGTAAAGCGCCATAAACCGCAGGACTCCAGCATAGAGGCGACGGCAGCTAGTCCGTGGCCCCCCCAGGTTAGGGAGGAGCCACGAAAAGGCGTTGGCCGTTTTAAGAAGGCGTGTAGCGAGACCTTGAAAGTGGAGCCCAAACTCCCACTTGGCGTCCAGGATCAGGCCCAGGTATTTTATCCTGGTCTTTACATCGATCCTGACGCCCGCCACCACAACTTGCGCGTCAGGGGGCTTGCGCTGACGAGGCCCCGGAAAATATATGGCCTCCGTTTTTTCCAAGGCCACTTTTATTCCCAGACGTCCCATTCTGTTAGCAACTAATGTGCCGCCAGCAGAAGCCAGACGTACCGCTTCCCCATATGTATTAGCTCGGGCAGTGACTAGGGTATCGTCTACATAGCAGAAGATCTCGCGCTCCCGTAGATAATCGGCCAGGAGCGCATAAGTATAGACTACTACTTCAACCCATATTAAGCAACAAAAAATTATGTACGATAGTTTCATAAATTTTTTGTTTTTCTTGACCTCATTATTTGAAGAAGTTTTCAATAATAAATGTAAATTCGTAGAGTAACTAGTTAATACAATTTATTTACACAAGAAGATAGATATACTTAATTCTATCGGGTATCTATTGGGTTTAAAATAACAGGTTACGTGGTTTGGTAGATAATGATGTATGTAAATTATGTTTCGAAATCCTCACATGGTTTACTTTGAATGTAAAATTATAAAAAAAATCGGAATGGTGCGAGTCTGACTCGCCCACCGATGGGTCCATACAAATTTAGTTAATCGTCAAGGATTCTTCAACAACAAACTTTATAACATCGTTTAAAAATGATTTCCTCGTACATAGATCAGATACGACTCTGTCTTTGCAAGTTAAATATATTTTTGTAATCGCAAAAAAATATATTCGAAAACTACAAATTAAGATTTTTGGGGTTGTTTACTTAACTTGTGATGCTAGACCCAGCATAAACTTTTATGATTCAGGGTCGGCAGGAATTAGTTTTAAGTTACCCGGACATTTCCGAGAAACATGAAACAAGTTCTCTTCGACCTGAAATATTTTTCCCCGTACATTTACAAGGAAGATTATTTTCACACGGTATTACAACGCGTTCTTGAGAATAGAGTTCTTACCGGCGCGCGGATAGACAACCAAGAGACTATAAGAATTCCTTTTGCCAGATCCTTAAAAAACGTTCAAACGATTTTTAGTTTTTAGCCAAGTAGCATATTTCCTAGAGAGGCAAAGGGACTTTTTATACAAAAGGTTAATCCGAGATTTAACTGCAACAAGCAGCATGTAAGGCTTAACCTCACTGATTGAGTTCTCTGTGCAGTACTATAAGCCTCTTACGTTAATAATGCCTATATCCTATTACCTGAGTGAAGTAACCCTACACGCTAGCCATCACATTAGTTCCTACAGACCTATAAACTTGTCATCAGATATAATTTGCTCCATAGCATGACTTCCGCCAACCATTTATTGAACGCATTCAACGTAGTTCCTTTACTAAGCAGAAATAAAGCTACAGTTATCGAGTTAAAATGCATGGTTCATTATACATTGAAGCATTGCTATGAAAGCACACATTGTAACATTAGGACGGTAATCAATGTAACGCTTGTTTGGAGGAAAGGTTTTTAGAACGCGGAATTCTGAATCGTAAAGTAACGTAATAAAAGTTTTTGTGGATTTGCAGACCGCTTTATGAGAAACCGTCCAGTACACTATTCGCCTTTGGAAAGTTAATCAAACAATACGTTGCAATCGCTCAGTGCCGCTCGCGTTACATTCTCGTGTTTTTCGGAATTTAATTTAAAATATTTTTTAAATATTAAATAAAAGTTGTGTGGATCTGATATCACAAAATATATAAAAGGTAAGTCAACTGTTGATTTATTAACTAATGAAATATTTACTAAACTTTATTGAAT
Organism: Autographa pulchrina; assembly: GCA_905475315.1. NCBI lineage: Eukaryota > Metazoa > Arthropoda > Insecta > Lepidoptera > Noctuidae > Autographa > Autographa pulchrina. The sequence continues at coordinate 11,067,344 of FR997768.1, forward strand.
ATAATTATGTAATTACAAATTAATTCAAGGATAAATAAATATTTAATAAAGTTTACAGGAAATTTAAATCATTTGACGGGATAGGTTTGTTAATTAAATACCGGTTAAAGTCACCGATTTTTTTTTGGACTGGTATTTCCATTTTCATAAAATGGTGAAACAGAAAAACCTTTAGGAATGTGTTTACTGACCCTAAACATTCTTGTTTTCATTCCTTATTAGGCGTAGGTATAGTTTACTTCGTTTTCAACATCGACTAGTTGCCAACCTTGATAAACTGTTTGCAAACAGATTGTATCAGCGTAGTTTATTATTGTATCACTAAAAAATACATCATACGATAACCTTTTATGTAACGTAACATCATCTATGTTGATGTCGAGTGTTCCATATGGACTGATTCACAAAACTGACGACATTGATTCAGTTTGTCCTCTTAATTGGGCCAATTAAAAGGTAGTAATAAGGAACGATTCAGGCATTTTAATTAAGAGTTCGTTTTTTATTTAGCTCACGCAAATACTTAAAATCTTTAGTAAAAAAACATGTGTTGGGTTTTTATTTAGGTTTGAAGCTAGATAAAGCCATGCCTTGCAACTGTGAGGCGGAAGTGGCGACGGAGCCGTCTCAGCACCAAAACGGATGCGCGCTGAATGCACGTCGGTCGGGACATGCGCAGAACTGCCATCCTACCAGCGCTGGCCAGGCGCGCACCTGCACCACCAACCACACACAGGCAGGAAATGGGGACGCCGAAGAAGCGGTTGATCTAGAAACTGTTAGGTTGCTAAAATATTTTTATTTTTATTATGAAAACAACCTACGTAACAACTGAAAAACTGTGTTGTCAATTTTAATTCTTTCTAGTTTCCTCTAATTGTGATATAAAGGCTGGATTTTCCAACGTCACATAATTTTTACCTGATTTACAGTTCTTCAATACAAAATCTGTCAGACGTGAATTTTATCTCTTGAATAAAAAATATCTGGCGTTGGAAAAACCGGCCCTAAATAAATAACGTAAGTAATTATATATGATGGGATTCTGTGAAAGCAGTAAATCTTGCATAATAGTCGTTATAGGATGACATTTTAAAACTTGCACTTCGTTTTCAACTAGATACCTACTACGAATAAAAGGTTAAAATTTTATGCCGGATTGTAACTAGGTCGGTTGTGGTCGGGATTCTATTTTGTAATCCCATTGTTAGTTTTATATAAAAAGGGAATTGTATAAATGTTTACTTGGGGTAAGTGAATAAAGTAGCCAGGTAGATTTGTTAGCAGGTAAAGTTTCTGGCAAAAGCAAGCCACAGAAGGCAGTTTACTAAGTTGAATTTGTGCGAGTTAATGGGCTCTTATAAGCATGAGTATTGAGTAAATATTAGATTGTAAGTACAAAATATAATATTTCATAATGGGCGTCTTATCCCTGACCTTTTCTCAACAGATACCCTGACGGCACGGTTCGCCTACGGAACCCTAACATCGAGTTAATGGACCAAGACATTTTATATCACTTGGCACTCGGCAGTGGATCCCACGATCTTGTTGAGATGTTCGGTGATGTGAAGGTAAACCTATTACACCGCTTTTACATTTACTTACCATTTCTTTTCAAAAGTTTTACGAAAAGATTTCTACTTAACTCTTAGGCGCTGGCCAGACAGAAGAGACGTAAGACGCAGACGGGGCGCGGACATTTGTCTTTACCGCGACGCTTTCATACAAAATGTATAGAAGCGTCGCGACGCAAAACATACAGAAGAGACGGGGCGCGGGCGCGACGGTTCTATACATTTTGTATAGAAGCGTATTATGTCCGCGCCCCGTCTGCGTCTTACGTCTCTTCTGTCTGGCCAGCGCCTTACTTGATAATATTGTGCGTGGATTTTTAAGGGCCGTCAGTCGGCTTTTTAATGTTAAAGTGCCATTCCGAATAAACGATTTGACATTCGCAACTATCCTTCAACGTTAATAGCTGACCATTCACTTGAAGGAAAATGTCAAGAAATGTGTATAATAAGTACCTACCTACATAAATTTATAGTTCAAAATCGACTGCCAATGTATAAAAGTGTTACATACATTATTAACATGTAACATTTAACTCTGTAAACTTGTGACTTGAGATGATGGCATAGATTAAAACAATATTTTCTTTTAGTTTTTAGTACAGCTGTGTTTGTCTTCTGATTTTCTTCTAATGATATTTAATTGCTTGCCCAGTTCGTATGCCTGGGAGGTACTCCGAAGAGGATGGAGCAGTTCGCGTACACGATCATGGCGGAGATAGGCCACAAGCTGCCGTGCGGAACGACCCTTCACGACATCAGCCAGTTCTCCTACAGGTACTCCATGTACAAAGTGGGGCCTGTACTCTGCATCAGTGTAAGTACCTTTTACATTAGCTAAATAGCCACTTAAAACCCGATTGCTTTTGTTTTTCGCTTACAGATCGCCCGATAGTAAGATATGGATTGGTTTTCATGCGGGCTTTAACAGTTTAAAATGAAATATGAAAAATGTATAATTATAATTTTATGGTAGGTATAAGATAGTGATGTAGGTTTAGGTTTGGCCATTAATTGTGTTAAAGCACCTGCTTACCAACCAACATATTGCAAAGTAGTAACTAAACAATTAGATGATATGTTTTTTTGTGTAACGAAAGAATTTAAAGTAGGTATTATTTATTCAACAGTTTCGTTTAGCTAACTTAAGTATGATCGACAGGTTATTTAAAAAAATACTTATTTTATAAAATAACCTGTTCATTAAACTGAAGAAACTTGCATTTATCTGAATATTATATAAGCAATTAGATTATTATTATTCATTTTGTTTTATATCTTCTATCGTTGACCTTATTTTGCTATTTATTTATAAAAAAACTGCAGTTAGATATCTAACTGTGATAAAACTGTAAAAAACACACTTAGTAAAAAAAAACGATACATATAAGTATTTTAATGTTGAGTAGTAGGTATTATATAAAATATCGATCTCATGACTTTTCTATGACATGGATCAAGACATCTAGATAAATATTATGCTATACTTCAGTTACTTTTAATTATGTAACAAATTTTTTTGACGACCTCCGTGGTCGAGTGGCGTACGCACCGGTTTCAAGGTGACGCTAGCTCTGAGGTCCCGGGTTCGATCCCCGAACGGGTCAATGTAGAAACCAAAAATTTTCTACATTGCCTCGGGTCTGGGTGTTTGTGGTACCTTCGTTGCTTCTGAATTCTATAACACAAGTGCTTTAGCTACTTACTTTGGGTTCAGAGCAATGTATGTGATGTTGTCCGCATTTATTTATTTATTATTTATTATTAATTAAAAGGTTACGTAGTTATCTGAAACCAAGGACCAATTTCTGCTACTCAGGAACTAACCTAACCTAATCAAAGCCTAATTGAATATTGTTGTTTGTCTTAACTTAATTAGTTAATTCGTTTACGTTGCCAGCATACACAATACAAACAGACTGATTAGTACCTACTAACTAGGAATCTTGATTAGCACCTATATAGAGTTATGATCTTAGATTATTACGACAGATAGACATGCGTATGTGCGTATTGTTTTGTGACCCCTCATGCAACTACAGGATAGGGTTGCTTCTTGCCTGTTAAAAGATGGATGATAACATTATATTTTTATAGTTTTTAGTAGTGGTTGTCACAATTTTTTTTGCAGTCATCTATAGGTATCTATACTTATAATAAATCTGTAGAAAGGTCAATTCTGTACATTAAATATGTTTTCAAAATAACTATCAGGGGGTGATTAGTGATCGATACTGATGCCAAAAATGCAATCAGTAAAATTTTTGTCTGTCTGTCTGCCTGTATGTTCCTTATAGAAACAAAAACTACTTTACGGATTTTAATGAAACTTGGTACAATTATTCTTCATACTCCTGGGCAGGTTATAGTATACTTTTCATCACGCTACAATCAATAGGAGCAGAGCAGTGAAGGGAAATGTTGGGAAAACGGGAGAAGTTACTCAATTTTTTAAGCTTCCGTCGCGTGTGCAGCCTTAATGGTTAAAGACTGATTGATAAGCTTCGTCATGCACGCGAACGAAGTTGCAGGCACAGCTAGTGTAAAATAAAACGACTTCCGGTCTTCAAAATACTCGTAAGTAATCCCTGTGCCGCAGCCCGCAAAGTTGCGGCCGTGGTCTGGTCATATTATAAAGGAAAAGATAACTCTGTTCGTCTGTTAGGCTTTCATGGCTAAACCGCTTAGCCGATTTTGACGCAACTTGTTATGCCTATTTTCATTAAAATCGGTTTAACGGTATACCCATGCATGGATTCCTAGGAAATATATAGGCGATAATCAAAACCCAGGTGGGAGGAGAACCTCCTTTGTCCCGTTGGTTAAAAATTATTAGAATAGTAATTTATTATGATGCAAATAAATTATGTGACAATGGATGTCATTGAGCGAATAGTGGGTTGTGTCAATTGCAGCAATTTCAATTGAGACAATTTACTGGCATCACTTGAAACGCTCGCACGTGTTTTGCATTGATGATTGAATCCATTGTAGAAGTAACCTATCTGGAATAATCTAGATTACATAATTATGATGAACGTAAGAAGTTTTATTAGGTACTTACGTTGATTCATATGAAACGTTTCCTTGTTCCCTTCTTCGTGTCTTTTGCATTTAATTTATTAAACTTTAACAATATAAACGTTGTTTATGAAGTGATAATAAATGGACAGTTTTATAATTACATATAATAAATATAATAATATAAGAGTTATATTACATTATTCCTTTACCAAACCTAACTTTCGCTCACACCTGCACCCACTTGGAAGCTCGGGTAATGAAGCTTGCTCCGAACCAAATCACACCTAAATCGGTTCATTGGTTAAGCCGTGAAATTATCTATACAAGCATACGGTGACCTTTTATCGCATTTATATGAGTATGAATTGATAACATGAGGTCCATCGGCCGAAAAAAAGAGAAGTTTCGGTGCTCGATGAAACATTTACATCTATTTGACACATCAACATGAATGAATATTTTACCATTACCACAAATATTTATTTGGGATAATAATGATGTTATCGAAGTTCATTCAGTTTTATCTGCACGCGCGCACAGTTTGTGATCGATCACGCGAGTGACGTATTACTTTTATGTAACGGCTAACATTAAAACATAATAAAGTATAATAAAGAAAACAGAAAGTAGGAACGCCAATTTAGTCTAATTATAACTATTTCTGCAATATTTTTTACACTACAACTTACAGTATGTCAATAATTAATGATGTATCGACTGGCCGTGGGAAAAGGGAACTTGTTATAAAAAATTCCTGACCTCGCTGGAGTCTTGATTTTATTCCACATTTCAGGGTGAAGTGTGGAAAAAATCTCAGAGGTAGCCTCCATAGAAGTCCGGGATTTTTTTTATTTTGATATAATGTAAAAAAAGCTGGGTCCTTTTTATACTAAGATTGATTTATACTGAACATTGCTGCCTATATTTAAAAAAAAAGGCCCAAGTAAAAAAAATAAGAAATCAGTTGAAGCATTCTAATATCATGGTATCTCAATAAATGACAATTTTGAATCATATCATAATGTTAATTTTAATTAATCATCCTATGTTTTCCAGCACGGCATGGGCATACCGTCCGTAGGCATCCTGCTGCACGAGGTGATCAAGCTGATGTACCACGCGAGGGTGCGCGACCCCGTGTTCTTCAGGATCGGCACGTGCGGCGGCATCGGCTTCGAAGGAGGCAACGTCATCATCTCCGAGGAGGCTGTGGACGGTAACCTCAGGAACATTTATGAGCTGGTATGTATCCTGATAAGGGTAGATGATTTATTACGAACTCAAAAGGTTTTAAGTTTTATTGTTGACTAGTGGTTTCTAGCGGCATGAGCCGCGTAAGTAGTTTCCGCTTCCGCGATATGTTTTGATAGCTGTTCTGCTTTTCGGCGGGGACGGAAACAGATTCAGCAAATTAAAGATCATGAAAATCGTTCTACCGGTTTTTGAGTTACAAAAGGTGTAACTAATCCGACTTTGTTTAATCATGTATTTAGATTATTAGATATTTATTCAGATTATTTAGTTACTTTTATGTTTCGAATCCTACGTAATTAACTTGTTCTTTAGAAATATTTTTCATTCCAAACACCTGCGTGCGACAGGAAACGTAGTCAGTTATTAACAATAACCGATTCGATTCAGTTTCACTGCACTTCTCGGAAGGTCGCTAACTTCCCAGAAGTGCAGTGAAAAACACTGACTAATTACCTTGTTTTTACCTTGTCTTGTTTACAATGACCTATTTTCAGAATTGCCTGTGGCTGAGAATTTAATTGAGGTTTATTAATTTCAGACAGTATTGGGGAAGAACATTCAAAGGCCTGCGAAGTTGGACAAGCGGCTGGTGAGGGAGCTGAAAGCGTTGGCCGACCCTGAGGATCCCTATGACACTGTGACTGGCAAGACCATGTGCACCTACGACTTTTATGAAGGTACCTTACATTCTATTAGCTGTGGAACACAATTTGAACAAAGATAACTTTAGAAATACAATAATTAATTGCACATAAATGTAAAAAAATAGACTGCAATTAAAAAAAAACTGCTGTATCGATCTTATATGTGGGACCACCTCTGCGGAACTAATTTGAAATAGGTTCTCAATCGCGTAACATTACTACATGTAAAGAAAAACATATATACGAAATGGGAACCTCCTCTTTTTTAAATCGGTTGAAAATTGTTTTGTTCAGTTCACGGCAGGTTTTTTTTTTGCTACATACGAATTTACAGCTCATGTATTTGGAATTTTATTACACTAGTTGTATGATGCTTTTGATGTATGACATAACGCAACTAAATACTTGCAGGTCATATAAACATTTGACCCGTCAGAGAATTGAACAGGCGATCCAAGATATAATCGATCGCTTTGTATTGTAAATTTTCATCAGAATAGTAGGGAGCTTATCAAAATGTTTAGTAATAAGGAGCTGATAAAACAAATAACTCTTATTAAGGTCAAATGTCATAACCTAGTAGTAAGTAGGGCGATATTTACGGCTTACGCCGAACTTGTTCCGCAAAATATAGTAAATGGAGATAACAATAAAAAAACACGTCTAAACTTTTTAACCTCTAAAAACCACTGTACCTTTCTTTAAAACCCTAATGAGGATAAAAGATATGAAATCCCAAAAATATTTTTATGAACTTTATCTAATAATTACTTCAAGCAACGGGTGCAAAAGTGAACACTTTTAATACATACTAACACGGAATTAGATCAATTTCAAAATAAACTAGATCTTAAGAATTTTAAGTATCTAATTAGTCGTCGAAAAAGGTCACATGTTAAAGTCGCATTTTCCATATTAGGTCAGGGTCGTTTGGACGGCGCGTTCTGTGACTTCACGGAGGCTGACAAGATGGAATACCTGGAGAGTATTCATAAGGCAGGCGTCGTCAACATTGAGATGGAGTCGCTCGCGTTCGCTGCGCTGACGCACCACGCCGGGATCAAAGCTGCCGTCGTTTGTGTCACCTTGCTTGATAGGCTCAAGGGAGATCAGGTAAACACATACATCGATACATCGATTTTTATCATGTGAGGATATAATGGTCGACTATCAAGCAATGTTGAGAAAATGATTTTTCTGAATATAATTTCTATTGTTTATTCATCCTTTTTGTTGCCAATACAGATGTTAGCTCCGAAAGAAGTGTCGGACGAATGGCAGCAGCGTCCAACGAAGCTTGTGTGCCGTTATATTAAAAGGTAATATATTCTTTTTTGTATAGAGTTTAGATTGTATGTGATAATCCCTATTTGGTTGGTATACTTACTTACACATATACTTACACATAATTATGTAGATTTATCTGACGGGGACAAGGCAGTACCTAAATAAAAACATGAACTTGCGTAGCACATTTATTGTAAAGATTAAGAACAGATACCAAGTATCGTAGCGCAACTGAGGTGAGGTTCATATCCTAGGACCGGTACAGGTTTAATTGAAGCTTCAACTTATAATATATTGAATAGAGTTATGTAAAGAGTCGTAATATGTTCCCAATTGCAGATATCTTCAGATGAAGGGTCGCTTGTCGCTCGACGGGCACGGCTCCATTGCGGTGAAGAGTCCGCGCCGGTTCAAGCTGGTCCAACAGGAGTCTGAGAACTACGACTAATTGCGTCACTAGTCTCGTTGCTATGGTTACTTCAAGAGGCGACAGAATCTGCCTCGCGTCGGCTACGGGCCATCTCTGCTGATCGCTCAAATCTTTTAAAACTCCTATTTTATCTAACCTTCTACAGTATCTGTTCATTTCAGCTACATATTTCAAATCTACTTTATTGAAAACATTAATTTTAAAATTTCACCGGATTCAAGTGGCGATGCTTCTGATTGCTAAACTAATAAACAAATATACTTATTATGATGCTGTACCTACTTAGGTTATTATTCTGCACCAAAATAATGTGTATAAAACCGCTATTATATTAAAAAGTAAAGAAAAGTAGTAGAGTAGCGTTACTACTGGCAAGTTGTTGTAAATTATGAATGTCATGTTGTAAATGTTTGAGATTTGTTTTTATATTCAAGCGTGAAAAACACTTTAATCTTTATAACGCTTTTCTTAAAAAAAGTTAGACTTTAACAAAATTTTACTAACAACTGCCTATTTTTAAGCCTTTTTTTCTTAATTTGTATCTCTGTAACATATCATGTCTTAAATATTTTGATACTTTTCTTACCTTTCTATTGTATACAATCACTTTACAACGATGATAACGATTTAGTTGGTTCTCGTGTGGGTATGGAAAGCAAGCACGACTATTGAGCTGAACGCTATGTTTGAAAGAGTTACATTTTGAAGCTAGGTATCAACCTAGTTTTAAGTGTTGGTCTGGTTTATTGTTGCACAGATTGTATTAGCTACAATTGTGATAATATTTGGCCGTAGTTGTTAATATAAGGACCACGACAAACATTCCATTTCTCTGTTGGCGGCGTTCACTATTAGTTATTAAATGTCAGAAAGAAAAACAAACGGTTTCACTAACATTCGTGACAGAGTCATAAGCTAGCAGTCACATTTCATAAATCATTAGATAATAATATGTATTAACTTAGTTGTCTATGAAACGCGGAAGTGAAGGTAAACGACATGTAACTTGATGTGAACAAGACATATCTCAAAATCATGAGCAGGGCCCCGACGCATAAGGTGATAACTTTGCGTTTTATAATGCTGTGAGGCATAACGGGTTAGTATATCATCCAAATGATATTTCTACAAACGTAAGCGGAGAAGGAAATCACTATTAATGTATGGAAATTAAATATTTAATAAGTCCCGTGTTAGACTTTTCAATTCCATACAATCAGCAATTTGATAAGCGCTAAAACTTTTAGAAATGTCACTTATTAAGGAGGGGAGGGGGAGGAAAAATGGATCTAGCAATCGGAAAATGATAACAGATGGGTCAATTATACATACAACCAGTTTGAATGATAACTTAGTTTTCACCTTGTGATTCATCGCCATCAGAGAATAGTGTGTTTGTTACATTGATTTAAAGTGCTTCCACAACGGTTATTGTTAATGATTTATGCACGAAGCTTTGTCGGCACATAGCTTATGTGTTACAAAATATTATAAGTATAGGACATTCCAATTGTCTACGTTGATGTAGTTTTCGTATAAGATGATAAGAATCGATAATAAGAAATGTTGATCCTAATAAAACTTTTAAAAGCTGAAGAGAACTTTGAGAGTTAGATACTTCTTAATTTATTAACGAAAAATGACCAAATGTAATTTCAGCTCGACTAATTACTTTGAGAATATAACCAGTGACGGATTAACCCTTAAACAAATTAAGCAATTGCCTAGGGCATCACGTCTGGGGGGGCACCAGAGGAAGCAAAAAAAATCCGTCCTTAGATCATTACACCTCACTCTCACGTCACGAAAAACTAAACTAAATAAGAGAGGGACAAAATTAACAAACTTTGAATAGTAATTTTTTTTTTCACTACTGGTTCAAATTGAATGAAATTTGAAGTCTACCAGGTCTGGGGGCACTACCGTGCCTGTAAATTAGGCTTACCAGAAAAAAAAAACGCGCAGCTTACTCCACCTCATGGAGATGGGGAAATTAGTTATATGGCCAAAAGCGTGTAGGAGTGGACTTTGCGGCGTTCATACGCTAAAACTATTGATTCTACAAAAAAAGGTTAAGGAAATTTTCTCCAGTTTAGTTTATTACTAAAAATTTTAATCGTAAAATGAGCCGGCAAGGAGTTGTTGTTAAAAAACTGTTTTTGAGCGATTCTGCAAACTTTCTCCGACAGGCGTTACCCCTTTGGACTGATCACCAACAGGACGTTTCGTTTTTGAGATATTTGTCGATAGAACGTTTCACCTATGCATGTTTCACTGAAAGTCCTGTCGCCGAAACGAACAAATGCGAACCTTGCATATGTTCGTTTCGGCGGCATCGGCAGGACTTTTCAACTATGGAATATTCGTCGTCAGATCGTTTTGTCTACGATTTTTTCGACATGGCCGCCTTATTTTTAATGAAAAGTATTTATCTATTACATACCAATATTCTTTTATTTTGTTATTGCAAACATTGGAGAAATATAAAAACAAAAGAAGTTTAAGCGAAAGCGTGGAGATCATTATAGAAAAAGGATTGAGACACATTGATCTGAAAAGAATCAAATGGACTTAAAATCATAATTAAATGGATGAGCACATATTTGTCATCTGGTTTGATAATTTTATATTTTTAACCTAGGTATACTAAACTACTTAAATACTTATAATCGCCACTTTATAATTTAAATAAATAAATAGGTTTCTTTAATATTTTGTTTGGTAGGTATATGGTACGGCAGTGCCGCTTGTTTTTTCTCGACTGGGCGGGGGCACTGCCGTGTCCCCAGATTAGGTCGACTGTGGAAAACACGAAAAAAACGCGCCACTTACCACCTCATGGTGGTGCGGAAATTAGTTACTAGTCAAAATGTGTTGCAGTGGACTTTGCAGCGCTCATTCGCCAAAACTATTGATTTTACAAAAAAAGGTTAATTCATAAATATTGTAGAAAATTTTCTCTAGTCTAATTAATTCATTACTATTTTTCTCGTAAAATAAACCGGAAAGGAATTGTTGTCAAAAAACTGTTTTTGAGCGCCATTCTTCTCACATGACGGCGCGAGTGGCAAAGATACGAGGTGGCAGTGTGAGAATTCAAAAAGAGCACATCGAAACCTGTAAAATCACCAATTGTCAATCACCCGGAAAACTTTCCAGGTAACCCCCGTTTTGAGCACCAAATGACTGTAGTACTAGCTGAAAAACGGATAGGGGGCCCCAGAGATATGGATTGCTTAGGGCATCAGTTAGTCTTAATCCGTCACTGAATATAACACACAATTACTTATTAGAAAGTAATTGTTTACATGTTTAATGTTAATCGTATTAAATAAAATGCCAATGCTACGATGTGTTTAGCGACATCATTTAGTATGTAAGCATAATTATGATGTCAGTCCTAAAATCTAGTGTTCTATTTGATATATCACAATTAATATTCAAGTAGGTAAGTAGTTAGTTAATTTATTTCAGGTTTTTTTCAAACTGTCACTTGTGTCATTCCCTGTATCTATTGAAATCATCTTAAACCATAAATCCCACAATTTTAATCATCATAAATTTTATTCATCGAAATTTATACTTTGATGCCTAAGACGTATTCTGCTTAGTTATATACATTTAAGGTATTTATATCAAAACCTAATATTTCTTCTTATAACTTAATGTAAAGGGTTGCATACTATATAATGATGTATTCCCAAATGAACTAGGCTTAAATAATTTACACGTGTACACGTAGGCGTTTGGCTTTGTTGTTTAATAACAATTATTATGATAAGCACTGTTGTTAGATGTTAATGTTTTGACCACAATACGAAGTGTTGCTAGTTGCATATCCCTGTGTAGTCTTGTGACCGGTGGTTGTTCACTCGCGAAGCCACGCAACGAATCCACATGTAACATACATATACTATATTTTTATAAAATTATATCTGATTACCCAATTCCTTGATAAGAGTGTACGAAAATATCATGAGTAGTAAATGTGAATTTTTACAAAAGTTGGCGATGTATCGGATTCAAACACTTCTCAATTGTTTAATGGATACGTATCTATAGATTTTCTTATTTCCGCACAAACACAACATATTAATGTATAATGTAATATCTATTTTCTTTAGATACGAATAAGAACTAACTCGCCTCTAGCGAAAGACAAGCATTTCGGGATGCCTAGAACATTAAATCAAATATGTTCGTTTCCATCAGTAAATTTATTTTATAATTTCTATAGATATCTATATTCCTATATTTATTGTTTGTTCATTATGAATCTCCTTAAATAATTTAACTATCACATAACGGATTTTGGAAGGCGATACCTCACATTATTTTATTAATACATATCTATTAATATTTATCATATCAATGTATTATTAAAATATTTATTTGATATCCAAGGTAAAAGACAAATGTATATTTATTGCAGCAAGAATGTGTTTTCGTTTAGAGTCCAGCCCCTCTAGCCAATGACATTTTTTCAAGCGTGAACGAATCAATCAAATGTATGGAACTGACAAGTCAGTCACGTGGCTTATTGAAATGAAATGTCACTACCATACATTTAATGTCATTTAGGTGTTCCTATCATCGTTAAAGCTTGTACAAGTGTCACTTGGTTACAGGGACTGTAAGTATTTGTAAAGTTAGCCTAGCTCTATAATATAGCTTCGGTAACACGCGCGAAGTTTCCGTGAACTTATGGGGATTTAAAAAAGTGTCCCATGTAATTTTCGTATATTTAAATATTTATTCATATCTCGAAAGCAGAACCGATTACATGTAATATTCCTACACTGGAACTCGGCATCCAAATTGATAGCCTGTATTGGGTTTAATACAACTGTATTCTCTGAAATATTTTATTTACTTAAATGCAAAACATAAATTAAGTTCACAGTAAGAGTATGTTAACATGTCGTTGGATACTTCCTTTACCTTTATTAAAAATCGTTTTAATTATAACTGAAATGTCAGTGTACCAATAACAATTCATCGAAAATAAATTACAAGTGTTTATTGTACTTACATTAAATTACCAGCTTAATAAGACGTAGGTCACGAAGGCTGCATTGATTCCCAAGACATATATAACGTTTGTTTATGACAATTCCCGCAGAGAGATATTGTATTCATGTTTTAAGAAATGGAAGGATTTTTAAAAATGACCGTGTCTTCAAATGAGCTGGAGCAGGATGACATGTAGACATTGCTTTACATTAGGTACCAGAATATTGTCTGTTAAATTATTGGACAAGCGATGAAGGTCCAACTGGAAAACATGGATTTGCATTATATTTAATCATTCAGTCTTTATAATACATAAAACTGTTAAAATGTACTTTGATTGTTGGTTATTCCTACAGATATGATACATTTATGTAAGTAGTTAATTAAATGAGCAAGTAAGTTACGTGGTAATTTATTTCCGTAAGACCAGAACTGAGTATTACACCTATTTGAGCTGTAGGAACTTCATGAGCGCGTCGTGTATGAGGCGCGGGCTGGCGTCGCTGTCCGCCGTGTAGCGCACGCCTCGCAGCGCGCCGTCCTCGTTCCGCACCACGCCGTACTCCCCGACAATAAAGCCATCCGACGTCCTCTCTTCTACCCTGTATTTCTTAAACTGACGCCCTTCCACTACATATCCTACCTTACAGTTATCTTGCTTACATTTCTCTGTACTAGTTTCTTGAGCCTGCACGCCATGACTCCGTCCGTCAGTCATCACACTGACTTTTTCGTCAACTTCATAGTTTTTCTCCGGCTGGTGCTCTCTTTGAGTAGTACCCATTTGGATCCCATTCGTTGCAGTGCTAAGGGGAGTTGTATTCACAACTGTGCTACTGATCGGGTGTTGTGATTGTCTTTGCCATGGAGAATAATTTGGAGCCGTGCTTGGAGGTGGAACATTATGATCGAGATGCAAAGACGCAGGTTCACTATAAAATTTGGAGGGTTCACTATAAATCTTAGCTGGTTCGCTGTACACTTTTGCCGGCTCGCTATATATTTTAGCTGGTTCACTGTAAATTTTGGCAGGTTCGCTGTAAAATTTTGCTGGTTCACTATATATTTTAGCAGGTTGACTGTAAATTTTTGGTGGATCATAAAAGCTCGGTTGGTTCGGGATTATCTGACTGGTGGATATGTAAGAGTTGCTAGGTTCATTATCATTAGTTGCCTTAGGAGCATCGTGTACAATATTAAAGCTAACTGTTGTTAATCTTGCGTTATTCCTTCCGTTGTTGATTGGTCTACTCCGTAAACCTTGAATATTGTTTAGAGAATGCTCAGTTGGCATTGTTGCTGTCGGTGGAATATCTTCGATATGGTCGTTATATTTAGCAAATTCGACAGACTTTATAGAAGACTCGGCTACAGAGTCGTCAGATTGGTAATTATTACTATTACCATTAAAAGCATCAATGCCTGTTAATCGATCTATATCTTTTTTATCCGGTCGTTGTTCAAGAATTGGCAAAGCAGTTAGATTTGTTGCAGCTTTTTGTAAATCTGCATTCATACCAAATTTAATAGCGTCGTTATTAAATGAATTGCTTGTTGTTACATTAATATGATAATTTTGCGTAAACAAATCTGCTGGTCGATGTATAGCTGCATGCTGATATGTTCTCGCTTTATGTTCTTGAAAACGGTTAGCGTCGGCCGTAGATGCCACTTTTCTAGCAAGCGGTACATCTTGTTCGTATTCGTCTATTTTAGTTGAAGCGTCCGTTTGAAACTGTTCGTCTTCATTGTCTGGATGGTCTCTTGTCATCAACAGCAATGGGTGAAGCAGGTCGGCACTGTGTTCCTTTGATTCCTTTTTTGCATTCAATTGCTTAATATATTCTATATTGGCACCTATAAGATTTGGTGGGACATCTGTTACAACCGTTGGAACAGTATCCTCGTTTCTCGAAGTAATCGTTGTGGTTGTTGATTCTGAGGGAGATGATTTTGGTGGTGTATTGTTGAGGTCATAATCTGTCATGTGACCGGATTGACTGAGGGTAGGCTTTCCCCTTCCACGTCCGACGGCCACTGACGATGTTATCCTCACAGATATCACTTTTTCGTCCGAAGACTCAGGTAAATTTGTGTACTTTGGTATTTTTGGGGAATTGTCCATAGGTTCTTGACCGATGTCGCTGACGCCCAAATCGTATCCATTTGGCAGTGGAAACGAAGTCGTAAATGTTTGTAGGATCTGAAAATAAAACAAACAAAATTTAATGTTATATCAATATGGTAGAACTATGCAACAGGGTTAGTTTTCTTCTACTTTGACTAGAGAGCCTAAATACAAAGAACTTCAAGGCAGATTGCTAATAAGAGGACCATTTTTCTAACTTAGAGATACAGGATAGAGTCCAATGCGTGTTGTCATAGGAAGTCTTTTTAACATACGGTCTTGAACCTCAATGGAAAGTATAATAACTGCCAAGGTCTGGCCACCTGTGACTCGCATGATTAATCGGTGCAGAACCCGCGATAAGGAGGGTAATTGATAATTTCTTACATGACTCAAAATAAAGTGGAAATATAAATGAATACGATCAATAACAATATCTAGAGTTCACAATATGTAAATAAAGCAGACTCATTATTATTATTATTTAAATCGGTGAACTTTATGGTTTTCATTTTTCATCTGAAACATCCTATGTCAGATAAAAAGCGAAAACAAAAACTAGTTTCCGTTCCTAAAATCAACAAGGCTAATAAATAAAATTGTTTAAAGTAGGTAATCTACAGGAAAAAAGTTACTTGAACCTGAACGTTTATATAATTATGTGCTTATCTAAAGCCCCATTAACAAAACCCTTTTAGTAAGACAACAAGAGCTCGAAGCAATTATTGTATTATGCCATGAAAGCACAAACCGTAACACGTGTACATATTCCGCTCTACAAACTGCATCTAGGAATGTGGGCTGGAAAAATGTTGTATACATCAAGGTAAATGTATTGATCCGTTCTTAATAATTATGAATAAACTATGTACGTGGCACGACTAGCCTTCGTAATGAGTCTATTTAAGGCTGGGTAATAGGAAAAGTGACGACACACTGAATCCATTTTACTTATACATTACCATTCCATATCCAGATCAGTTTGAATAATAATATAAAAAAGAAGGCTTATGCATACTTAATAGAAACTGCATACGTTTCGAGGAATTTTATTCAAGTTTTTATTTAATCTACAGAGCAATTCCAAGGAACGTTTATAATATGCTCTTTCCGCTTTTGGGTTCGGAATAACCCTGTTACAGAACCTCAACAGTTCTCAAAGAACATTTCTTTCTTATAAGTAAGTTTTTACTTGTCTCGTGATACTTCCTGACTGGTATACCCTGCATTGTCTCTCAATTAGTCACGGAACTGGTTTATATGCAACAGTCTTCCAATATGGGATGGATGGGAGTAAGTAGTTACTATAAGTGGAACATTGTTATAGCATTAAAAACCATTTCAATCGTAGACTTGGCGAGAGAAATGCCAAGTACCCAGCACCCTGTTAAATATAAATTATGTGCTTATGTTAATGTCCTGATTTATTGCAGATTATCAACAATTTTGTGCCATAAATGTAGTACTTGTGCGGCTTGTTCGGATGCATTACTTATTCTGAATTGTTTTCATGATATTAAAACCAGATCCACATATCTCGTAGGTCACAGCGACAGGTAACTTTTTATATTGTCATGTATGTTTCCGTGTGTAAACGTCACTTGGCTTGCACGTGAACGAATGTTTTGTGCTGTAGAAATAGTTCAAGTAAATGTCGCACTTACTGGTAACTACCTAAAACTACTTTCTGATTAGCAAAATCATTCATGTTTTCTCAAGGGCTTTAAAAGACATCAACGCGTTTGTTTATTGCATTATCAACATTATTTCAACGAAATATTTAATGTAGATGGTTTTGAATTAGTCTTTTATCCCACATAAAGTTATTTTTATACTGCTGCGTGTTGGACCTGTGTAACTCTCCGGGTATTCTCGTCACAATAATAACTCTTCTAGTTTTAATGTTAATTAATTATTATCAGATCTAGAGAAGCACATTGCGTGCTCCTCTTCCCTCCTAATTGTTTAAACTTTACGAAGTAAACCTTTGTGTAATCTGCAACAGTCCAACAACAAAGTTATGGGTTCCAGTAACAAATAAAAACCTAGGAATAAATTTTCCGCTTCCTTCAGCCTCCAGTGATCGCACCACTACCTACTCTATAAAGTATTAAAAGTAAATCATATCTAATCATCTTTCAGGTCAATACACATTAACGTTGCGCATATTATAATATAAAGGAAATTGCGAACGATCGTTGCTTTCAATAACAAGGTCCAGTACAGTCAC
Source organism: Autographa pulchrina (assembly GCA_905475315.1). Classification (NCBI taxonomy): domain Eukaryota; kingdom Metazoa; phylum Arthropoda; class Insecta; order Lepidoptera; family Noctuidae; genus Autographa; species Autographa pulchrina. Next base: position 11,084,928 of record FR997768.1, read on the forward strand.
GAACAAAATTATATAAACAGCAAACATATTTTTTCGGTTATGCATTGAAGAAATTCTTTTTAAATTTTTGGGATTTTTTTAAATTATAGAGACTAAGTGCCTGAAAAAAATGGGCCTTTGTTTTTCCACTTAATTTTTAGGGCGGCTTTCTCTCGATGTATTATGTAGTAGGTTAAAATTCCACAACCCATTTACCTACAGTATAATACAGATTCCCTTGTCTTATTCCAGATGGCCATTTTGAGGATCCTACAACTATCTAAGTCCAATTATGCGTGCTTTCTTCGAAAATACTATTTACACTTTTTGTAAATAGTATTTTAGCCAACTAGAATGGAATAATTTTAAACCTAGTTATAATATTCAACACTTATACGTATAGTAGTGCCTTCGTCACGCGGAATTAACGCAAGATATTTGAACATACATTCACATTACTGTCGTCTGGGCTCAACTTTAATACTTATGTCATGTCCACGTATGTATAGCAGGACGGCGCGGCGGTGTCGGCCTAGTGGTTTACTGACCGGATTCGAATGCACAAGGTTGCGGTTCACAACCCAGGCAGGTTTTTTGAGTTTATTTAACTATTTAAATATCATACATACATGCTTTCTTAGGTGTGATACTAGTTGAACTTGAATAAGTGTGAAAATTTGTGAATTATATAATCTGATATTTTTTGTTGGTTTACAATTGACGAAACCTTCAGTAATCATCATAAAACCTCTTCCATTTAAAAAAACGCTTGATTATATTTTTATACCAGTCCTCCAGTTTCACTTTCTTGTTATAAATAAGGCTCAATTAGGTACATATACATTAATATATTTCAGTTCATTCACACACAATTAGCAACTGAAAATAAAATATTCCATGTGTGGCTTTAATTAATATTAAAATGTTGTTTCTAGAGGTGTCCAGAGCGGAAATTATAACGCTAAGCGACAAGAGTGGCGTGGTCATTGGCGGTCGAGGGAAGGCGAAGGCGACGGGCGCTGTCAGTGACCGCGCCGCGGCCTTGCCTCCGCTGCTGCCCCATGCGGGCTACTGCGGACCCAAATCCTACAGCACACCACACAACACTCACACACATTCATATAAACGCCATCCTTATTTCGAATGCAGTAAAGTTGAATTTAGCAAACCGCCGACGATCAACGTGAGTGAGCTGCGTTTTCAAACATATCTTTCTTTAAGTTAGACTAACGCGCAAACTAGTTGCTTGCTTTGTTTGATCTTGTTAATCTAGCAGTGGTATTTATAAGTCAGCTGGCTGTAATTCTTGTGGGCGTTTCTCGCGACGCCACCTTCTATAGATCTGCAACCTTTGTTTTAATTTACATACCTACATATAAATATTTTAATAATTCTCTAATTTTTTATGTCCAACGGACGAATAAGACAATTTTATTCTAATACAGCTTTTAATATAAACAATTTTTTATTTGTAATCCAATCGCAATATTTTAATGAAGCAAAAAATCTAAACTTGATTTTATTGGAATCCAGTAACAAAAAGGTTGTCAAACACTAGTGTGAAATGTGAATGAATACCTATATGTTATTAAATGTGACAGACAACTTTATTGAGCACGGGTCGACGTTTTCATATTTTTTGCACTGATTATAAAATACGTCACTGGGTATAAAAAATACGTCAATGTTTTTGGACTAGGTAGTAAAATAATATCTTTAGACTTTATGATTATAGGAATATTTTTTAAGTAAAACTATTACGTTGTATAAGAAAGGTATCTAAGTACATAATAGATATTTGGCAAGTGTGTGGGTGGAGCAGCACAAGCCGGGCCGCGCGGAAGCAAACAAAAATCCGCTATGAAGAAACATTGTGGCCTTACATTAAATCTAAAAGTGAATTAAAATGAATGTGACCTTTAGAAAATTGCTCTGCTTAGTACATATTAATTAAGTAATCGATTTTTTATTAATGTGAGCATGTCGTACTTTATATAAAAATATACGAATAACGTCATAAGACAAAAATGTCGGTATTTGAGCGTAATTTAAGACATTTAAAGTAGTTCATGCACATTAAATAAAGACAAAATCTTGAAAGGTTACCTTCAACGGTTGCCCCTTAGTCTTGTCACTACTTGTAAGTGATAAGTTTGGAAATGTACAATGACATGCCTTTGTAAGATTGACTTACAAGTTTGTGTGACGCATTTAGAAAATACCACAGCGGGGCGTGGAAGTTCCTGCTTTTTGTGTCCGTTTGTTGATGGTGATCGAATAATATCAATCATTATTAAATTTTACAGCTTTATTTATTTACAATGCAATACTTAAATGCTATTATATGACCTGCGATTATTTTATTTTAGTAAATAGCAAAGACAGAGTTTCAGGGATAATGAGAGCCGTGTTTGGTGGTTTGGTTTGGTCGGCCACCTATTAAAATAAGATCAAGAATTTTAGTATGAGCAGGTACAGCACTAGTCAGACTACAGGAAAATTTAATTAATTTATTGTTACAGGTAGTGTTAAAAAGAGAAATTGAAAATATAAGGTGCTATAAAAATATCTGCCACGGCTTTAATGGGAGGTAGTATTGTGTTTATAGATTACAATAGTGAAGAACTTTCGTACCCCGGAACAGTCAATTAAATTTTAGAAAATAAAATTGTTAAATTAACATTGACTCTATTCTGCGTAACGTGGTTCACAAATTACGTGAATTCGGTGCGGAGCGGCAACAACTTCGGACACGGGATGGTTTTATACTAATAAATCAATTCAAATTTATACGTTATTTTTTTTTGTATGAAAAAAAATATGATAAATAATCAATAATTTATCTATACTATTGTAATCTATAAACACAATACTACCTGCCATTAAAGCCGTGGCAGATGTTTTTATAGCACCTTATATAACAATTAGACTTCCAATGTGTCGTTAAAACGTTGATGATATTCGACAGGAACCGGATTTCTGTAACTAGCGAAGGGTTTAAATGAAGACAAGTTTGGTTCATTTGTAGTTCTAAAGCGTCCAAACGTTTATAAGAAGTGACGAGCCTACGTCACGTGACTTACGATTCCTATCATCGTTCACGCTTGTGGAAATGTCTCTTGTATACGGGGGCTGGTGTCTTGTCAAGTGGTATGGTTTGTACGATGTACATTGTTGCTCTGTCGGTACCAAGCCTCACTTAACCAAGTGAGGCTTGGTACCGACAGAGCAAAGTAAAATTGTGCCTACACTTGTATCAGTATCTAATAGGCAGGCGTAGTAAGTGAGGCATGCGCAATGTGGGCGCCACACACGCGCCTGCGCCGTGGCAGTGAAATACGTGAAGGCCACGATCTCGTACAAAAACAAAACAGATTACCTATACAGGTATGATAGCGCCGTAATTAATCCAATTTAGTTATTTATTGAACTTGAAACGGTTTTGTGATGTGGGTACACAGAATGTAGAAGCAGAGTTTCAGTACCTACAATTAAAACCAAATTAAGTATTATACCTGCGGACAAAGACCTTTTACCTTCTTTTTCCTAGAAGTAAAGGCTACATAATTAGATGCCTAAGTAAATGAATTTATGAGAATTTCTTCTTTTTGAGAGAATTCAAAGATTAATCCGATAATGTCGCATATTTTAGCGGATGTCATCATCTAGATTCGCCAACGTAGGTGTCTTTTGCTGCAGTTGTTACTAAGCTGGTATAAACATGTGGAAATAATTAAATTTAAATAATTAAACTACCTGTGTAAATTACTGTGTCAGTATTCTCTTTTTTTCCTAGCTTTCGTTCCCGATAACTCCATTTCCCATTTCCCATATGGACCATACCTATGTATGTTGGGTAAAGGTTTTCTTTGTTAACAAAAAATAATTGATAAAAAGTATAATTGAATGAAGTATAGATACATCCTTGACAAATAAAGTAAATACCGATGTCTTGAGTCACATTTATCGAAATAATAAGACTCTTTGTCTTCCGTATAGGAAGAACTGGATGTGTCATAACTACAATCGCTCAATTTTTGTGTAATTTTACTAAACAATGAAATAAACTTAACATGGACTTAATATAAGGCATGCTTAGATTTTATAATGGTGGGAATAGGAAAACCGGCACGGAAACTTGCCCACAAGTAGCTTTGTCAATAATTCGTATTACATGAATTTTTAATACTGAATTGAGTTGAACTCGAAAGTACTGAACTGCCTCGTTGGCCTAGTGGTGCTAAGCGCGACTGCTACGCTAGAGGTCTTGGGTTCGATTCCCAAGTCGACCAAGGTGTTATTGGGTTTTTCTATGAAATTCTCGGTAGCAGGTCGGGGTTTGGATTTGTACCCGGTTAGTGGCAATAGGCTCGCCCCCTATTACATGGGACCTAAACATACCGGCGAACTGTGGGTGTACATTGGTACCCCTCTGCCTAACCCTTCGGGGATACAGGCGTGATGGTATGTTATGTATGTATGTATGAATTGAGTTCAGGTGAACTCAAGAAAGTAGGCACTTTTAGGATTTAAGAACTTAAGTATGTGAGCAGTTGTAACTTGGCTGATTAACATAAGCTTCTTATCCAAGTAATACTTGAATAACATAATATGCGAATAAAAGAGCGATTATCACAGACATATGCACTAAGTACAAATAAGAACAATCTGACACATAATATATGCAAGACTTGCAAATAAAAAAATAAAACATTTAAAGAAGTCCAAACAATTCAACGAAGCTTATCAAAATATTATTAAAAAAGCACTCAAAATCCAGACAATGCCTTTATGGCTTGTTGAATAGATTACTTGTGTAAAATATAATAATATATTATATTTATTGTGAGGTGACAGCGAGGTGACGCAGGTGCGACAGTTGCCACAAACGTGCAATTAGCTCATAATATTCGCGTATTGTCCGCGCACAGTCGGCGGCCTTCGAGGTGCACTTTTATCTAAAGGAACGCCCTTAATCGTTAGCAAGTCTAGCGAGCGAGTCATGGTTTCCCTACAGCCTTCTTATTTAAATTCGTATATGAATATGGCATAGTTACCTAGCTAGCTTTTGTTTCATACCCATATTCATTCTTCATGCAAGCTTAGTTGCTTGAAGCTTCGCTTAGTAGCTTCATAAAAATTCTTGGTGAACTGTCCAGAGTTACGAGGATTATTAAGATATGCTGACAGATTATTTATCATATATTTCCATCTATATTTCTGTTATTATTGGTGCTTATTTAAGGACTGTATGGTGTTAAATAAATTATGGTGTAAAGGATATTAGGGATAACGAGTTTTCATACGGACTCCGGTTCAGAAAATACTGTACTGTCATAACTTATTGGTCTTTAAAGAGATTAAGTGAATATTTTAACAAGGATCGTTCACTAATATATTTTTACTAGCTGTGCCCTACGGTAACACTCGTCTTGCTTTTCTCCTAGGGGAAGTAACGTGATGTAAAATATCCTATGATCTGCTTCAAGAATGGAGCTATTAAATGAACGATTTTTTTCATATCCGACTGGTATTTTCAGACAAAAACGCGTTCAAACAAAAAATATCTGGCTTTTTTATAAAAAATATTTCTATGTATGGACGTTACAAAACACTTTAGGTACCTATGTACTCTTTAATATTTTTAAATGGTAGTTTTTACCCTTGCAGCCCCTGCAAACTATGACAAACCTTTTGTTAAATACGTGCCCAAGGTTATTGCAAATACCAGCTTGATTAAATTACATACGGGTAACTGCAACACCTGGTGTCAATTAATATAATTTCTAATTCTTAGAAATACTTGAAGTCGAGTGACGTCACATCTTTCACTGAATTAATCATAATGATCGCTAATTCGCTTCCACGCGTTAAGTACCTACTTAGGTATAATTATGTTAAATGTGTTGTTATGACTGTATTATTTCACGGTTACATGCTAATGATAATTCAAAGGTATTTTATGATGTAAAAAGTTAGTTTTAGGGAGTAAATTAGTAGACTAGACCATCCTGGTAGACCATCTTAGGACATGTTGAGTCTATAATTTTTGCTGTATCGCTTTTGCTTCATTTCTTTCTGCCACTAGGATGTGGTTGTAAAACGTCATTATAAGGGCTCTATTAATTTTTTTTTTACCTATACACAGGTGTATCTAGTACAAATCAGGGTAATTGCTTCGTATAACCCACAAAGTTATTGATAGATTGGCTTGTCAGGCCGACATCGACAGCTGAGCAAGTGTTTCCGAGGTAAATACCCTCATCCTGCGGCGTATCCTCATTTACCTTTGTTTCCAATTCCATTTGAAATTAAACTGTTATTACGATTATTCAGTAGGTTCTTCTAGATTATGTAGTCAACAATGCAATAATATCTTGGGCAGTATGATACAGTTACGTATTAAAAAAAAAAAGGTTCTGCTACGTCTTTTTAAATGCTAGGTGGCCTAGCGGTTCAATGAACACATTTGTGTGCACAAGGTTCGAACCCGTAGCAATGCAATGTGACTTTTTAAAAGTTGTATATACTTTCTTACTTATTCTAAGACATCATTGGCAGCGTGGTGATCAATGCTCGTTTCTTCTCAACATAAAAAGAGGCTCAGCAATGGAACACTACAGATAATATTTTTTTAAATAGTACCTACTTTGTGCATCCTGTCGTTGGTGCATACTAGCTGGTTCTTAAACGTCAAAAGGTTGCTGACCAAATCTTACAACTACGTCGCCTATATCTTGTTCGAGTCTCAGTAATTCCAACTGTCCAATGATAAGAAATGAACTCATAGTGCATTTGTCTGGAAAGAGATTTATTTAGTAATTCTTTGTCTTTATTATCCACATAAGGATTGCGAGTGGAAGGAGGCGAGCAAACCAGTTCTGATTTACCAGATCGTGCGGTATTTTAAACTCGAATGCAAATAAATTGACCCATGATAAAGAACTTGAGAGTACAAAGAAAAGATGGCGCATACCGATCTGCGACTTGTACTTTACTATTCAGACTTTATATATTTAACATAAGCATTGGATTGTGTATTAAATATATATGCATTATTTAGTAGCGATGTTCAATTATTTATAAGGTTTATGTTCGAAAACTAAAACGTCAAACAGTTTTAAGTCGCCGTTAAGCCCAGCTGTCCCTGTCATTTTAAAGTGTAAAATAACGACAGGAATACATAGAATGTTAACTTTTTCTTAAAGTTTATTTGCTGTTTAGTATTCGGGGGTTATTCAGGTAAATAACTAATGCTATCGTCATGTTAAGAATGGTTGAAACTATGCAACCTTGTTATTTTTAATTACAGTTGTAAGGCGATCGTGTGTTAAATTAACTACTTCTAATTACCATTGAAGGGTTAATTAACCTGCTAATCTATATTCCATAATCCTTATACAATTGTAGTATAGATTTCAAACATAATAAGAACCATAGATTATTGTTCAAATGGGTGTTTCTTGACACGGCAACTATTCATTCACGACAATTAGTAGGTATGTATTTTTGTTTTATCTTTAACTAGCGGTCGCCCGCGGCTCCACCCGCGTGGATGTCGGTTACCGCTGCATAAAGCCTACCCAGGAAAGACACGGTCAGCAAAATGATTCCCAGGTCAATTCACAGACACCGACACTAACATCGACGAAACTTTTCTGGTTGATTTTTACAACTTGTGTCCGAAAAACCCAAATATCTTACGGAACCCAATTTTTTTTCCAAAATAAAATTTAGCCTATGTTACTCGCGCATAATGTAGCTTTCGAATGGTGAAAGAATTTTTAAAATCGGTCCAGTAGTTTTTGAGCCTATTCATTACAAACAAACAAAGTTTTCTTCTTTATAATATTAGTGTAGATACTGCATAGAAAGGTAGAAGAAGAGAAATATTAACTATTAAAATATATTTTCTTAAATAAAATCCAATACCATAAAAGTCATCATAAATTACAATCTTAAGTAAATCGCAGGAAGAAGCGATTGCCATCTGATTGTTAAAAATGATATGATCGAAAATAAAATAAAGAGACTGTAAGACAATATTACGACCGTAAAAATATGAATACACGCCTACCTGATGCCATTTTATAAATCGACCAGGAAGTGATCTAGACCCGTTTCGCCCTCAACTGAAATTAGTCTGCGCCCGCTTCGATCCAGTTTGTTTAAAGACCACTCTGACATTTATCACGCATCAAATATGCTTACTTTGAACTTGGAAGGGAACTCGTACCTGTTGCTAGGAGACTACTCCTTATAATTACGTAGGTGTAAGCTCGACTAGTCGCAGCAATAACATAGCTAGGTACATATATTATGTACGACTTTTAATAACTCTTGGAATGGCTTGCATTCTGTGAGAAATTTCTAGCATACTCAGACAGATGCAACTCCCATCTAATTGTATAATGATAGCGTTCGTTATTAGAACAGAGAACTTTAGCGTTCCGAATGAAAAAATAGATCTCTGAATTCTAATTAGTGTGGGTAGGTATGTGAATGTATTTAAATTTTATAAATCAACCTTGCTGCAATGACATGCAATTAAAAGGCTAATAAAATGTCCGTAGTGTAGATTTCTACTTAATTACATGTTAATATGTTACTTACACCTTGATTTTAATATTAATGACAATTACTTATAAATGATTAAAAAGGACATCATAAATATAAAGCCTAATTGCCATTTTAATTAGTAAGACAATTTGAGTACTTATATGAATAATTTGTTGTAATTAATGTAATTGTTTTACAATTGTAAAAAAAATATTTTAATTAATAATAGCGACCATCAGGTATACCTGTCGCAGAGATGGTTTCCTTTGAGACAAAATGTGTTGTTTACATAGGTGGGTTAACGAATAGTTTTGTCAAAGGTAGCGTGAAATTAAAGTTAAGTATAGAGTATTTGCAATTTCCAAGAAACTAGATACACTTATTGCCTACCTCCTTGTAGGATAACTAGTTCAATAAGCAAAAGTTTATCGTTGCAACACAAACTGTTGTAAACAATAGACGCGGGTATTACTACAAAACTGAATGGGGACGTCCTTAAGACACTTGAAAGTAATAGAACATAGCATATAAATGATATCATACCAGAAGAAAAATCCATAATAAGTTGTAACTCATTTCGTAGCAGGATAACGCCGCACCTTAACTAACACACTAGTTAGTATTACTGTATCGATAATGACATGTCCACTTTGACAGGAATTAGTAACAAAAACATCGTATTGACGAAACGCTAAGAATGTAGTTATAATGAACACATCGAGGAAGGCAGTAAGATAGGGCGGCTCCCGGTCTCTATGTAACACTAAGCGAAGTCTTCAGATTCGCTATTCACCACGAAAAAGCAATTCGCTTCTACTACACGAGTGCCCTGCGCGCGCGCCGCGTTCAACTACTCCACTCAACAGTACTGGTGACCTTAACAATTAAGAATTTATTTTATTAATGCACTTTCTTATGACGTGTTATGCCGCACGATAATATAAATCGCCTCGCCTACCTCTAGGATGAGACAAAGACCGTTTTATAAAATACTAACATTTTATTGAAATTAACAATGTAATTTATTATTTATATTTTATAGCGAGATAATGTACAAGGATCAACTCTTTTTCTTTGTCAAAGAATGTAGAGAGATAAGGATTGAATTATTGAGTAGTTCCTTCTCAGTGGCCGTAGTAAGGGTCGTGTAGGTGCTGCGCCGGCGCATACTGGGCCTCTGGGTACTGCGGCCCGTACTGCTGCTGCTGGTACGATGGGGTCTGCAAATATAAATATATATATGTGAGTAAATTAGAGTATGTATGATGTATGTATAACAAAGGCTCATGTAAAAAAAAGACTTATGTCCAGCAACTGCTTGCGTTTTGATAAGATTAAACCTAAGCGGTGAGTTCTTAGACTACCATACCGCTCATTCATTATTAAAAAATAAACTGCGTACATGTATAATAAACACATGTTTGATATTAGTGCGGTTTGCGATAACAGATGATCATATAGCATCCTCAGCGCCGCCGTTTCATACCCGCCGATTATAATGACGTGTTCTAACACACCTTTAGTTATTTAGACATATTTACCTAAATCAATTATGTTACATTAAAAAAGCGCGGAAGAGAAACTTGTAGGTATACAATACCTTATGCGTCTGCAAAACGCCACGATTTTGGAGTTATTTAATTGCTTGATTATTACTGATTTTATGGTCTGTATTGTCTGATTCAGCAAACCAAATATGCAGTATTGTTCAATGCCAACGTTTAAAATTGTAGACGATCTTTACTAATCACTATATTAGGTGCAGCGATACACTTCAGTTAAACACTTAATTGCGGTATATTATTTTTCCACTTTGCTATATGTATACATATATGTTAAAATCTTTTTTCTTAACTCTGAGTTTTTGACCTTTCTCATCTTATGACGGAAACTATTCACTGAAGTGAAATGAGTTAACAAAATTAGTGCAATTTGTTAACCTTGGAACTATGTTACTACCCAGGTGAACAAATGAGGCATCCTTCATTATTCAAATTGACTTTTATCACCCACATACAAAATGTTTAAACAAAGCGCTCTTTATTTCAAAAGAGTTAGTTTGACTTTCTTTATTTACTATTTTAAGCAATATCATACCTGATAATTATTGTAGGCCGGCTTCTTCTTCTCATAGCTCCCGTGCTGATGGTTCTTTAACGCGACACTACTTGCCAACAACTCCTTCACTTTCAATTTAGTCATGAGGAAGTTAGCCAGTAGCGCTTTGTTGAAGGCCTTAAGTTCTTTAAGCTTGGCTTTAATGGCCCAGAGACCGTCCTTCAGCAAGTCCAGCTTGCCTAGAGGAAGGTCGTCGTCTTCTGCGTACTCTTCGTGCTCGTAGCTGGGCGTGTCGTACGCCGCGCGGAACAGGTGCTGGTCCTCCTCGTCCAGATCCGCGAAACGTGGCACATGGCGTGATAATACTGTGCAATTATATAAGTAAATGTTTTACACTTATATTCAGTTCAGTTCAGATAAGAGCTATTCGAAGATTGTCGTTTCATAAAAAAAATGTTGCAGTAAGTTTCAAGATACGGATGAAGAACATTAGTTTAAAAATAGAATATCAGTAATTTATTTTGTCTTATAATGGAATAGTGGTAATCGATTGTGTTGGTCAGACGATTAAAACAAATAATACTAAAACATGATTATTAATTCTAGGCAATTTGGCATGTTCATTATCACCACATGGAGTATTTTAATAATTGAATATATTTTTTATCTAGTATTGCTCTAATGACACAGGTTACTTGTCCCCCTCGTACCTATGAGCATAGCAAAGATCTCGTTTCTAACCAAAGAATATCAAACATCATCAAGTCTGCTAAGAGCAGGATGGCGATTTAAGATTGACGAAATTTAAATAGTTCGTAATAAGTATGTAGACTAAATGGGAAAAGTACTTACCAGAACTGATGAGAAGGCAGAAAGAAACAATTTTAATAAACATGTTAAATTATCTGAATCCAGCAATAACACGTTTGCTTAAGTGATTTGTCTTTTTTCTTTGTCATACAAGTGTAGGTTCATCTGATAATCAAAGTATCTAAGTAAAGCAATCTACCCTCAGATTGATACATTAAAACTGTAGATGAAGAATAAAAATAGGTATGTGCATATTTAAAACTTAATTATCGATATTTTTGCTGGCAATACTTACCTATATTTAAATACCGCCGAACATTTATGGATAATAGGTTAAATAATATAATAATATATTTTTTAATAGTTTTTAATTTTTAAATCGCTAAATAATTATCAACTTGTATTAGTATCATTTGCTCACACAATTTCATTTTGTTACCCCGTTTACTAAATGACATAGAAATAATTAAGTTGTGTAACAAAATAAGGCAATTAAAGGACAGTAAAAAAAACAGTCTTATGTACTTACTGAAAATTTTGTTTTATGTTATAATAATGTTTTATTTGCCTATAATATATTATCATATCGAGGTCGAGTTCATGATTTATGATCACTCTTAGAAACTTAATTGTAGTTGTTAGTCTTATTATCATTGAACATAAGTACTCACAGGGCGTATGTATATAAATCATACAAAAACCAACAGTGGTCAGCTAATAAGTGGTTATGTTAATTAGAACATACTGACATTATCGATCAAATGTCTAAAAAATAGAATAATATAGCAATAAAAGTGTATGTGCTTTACATACACTTTATTCATGTACCTACTCGTACTTAGGTAGAACGTTACTGGCTGTAGAGGTTATATAAAAAAGTACCTGCTATATATCAATGCGATATGGATCTCGAACTTAAACTTTATTAATTAATTAGTTTAGAAAACATGCTATTATTATTTATTCGCATTTATAACTTATGCGTTGACCACCAGTAGTCCACCAGTAGTTGTGTGAGGTCTAGAATGTGAGTGAGTGAGGTTCCTGTGCAGGTATGTGCACTCTGCAGGAGTGCTCAGGGTACGGTGGTACTGTAGTACAGGTGCACAGTCGCGGTGTGACGTTTTATCTACTTAAATAGTACTTGGTTTATCAAAAATAGCGAAGAGCAAACGAATGCACAAACGAAATTTATAATAGCCAGCTCACTTACTAATTAGCATCGAAAAGCTTCTTATAACTTACTTACAAAAAAAATGTCGCATATAATCTGTATATCCTGCTTTATTTATAGTCTTGATCAGCGTCTTGCTTGTCATAGCAAGACTATAGATCATTAGTTCACAGCCACAAATTAAAAAAGCCCGCGGAACCTAGGTACCTGCACGCCTGCACCTAGACTACTTAGGTACAGGGAATAATAAAACCGGTCAAGTTCAAGACAACCTCGTGCAACAAGGCTTGTAAGATCTAGTTCGCAATGGCGAAACTGCGCCAGTAAAATACTGCCTACAATATAGTTACAAATATCTCAATTCTAAATAGTGTGGTCTTATATAAACTTTTACTAATGTACAGGACTTTTAGTTGTCGTTAACAAGTACGCTGATGAAAAAGGAAATGGAAGTGATCTACTTTAGCTAATTGTAGATTACTTAGACCAAATCTTATAATAATACTAGCTGTGTCCCGCGGTTTCACCCGCGTGAATACCTAGGTCCCGTTCCCGGTGCCTTTGTATATAATAACAGACAAATAATTAGCAATAAATTGAAATTGCGACTATAATTTGAGATTTAAACTATCCTATCTCTCAAGTTGAATCGAACTGCACATGGTGTGCGAATTTTATTATAATCGGTTAAGTGGTTTAGGAGTCCATTGAGGACAAACATTGTGACACGAGATTTATATATATTAAGATATAAAGGCTCAAAGCTTATTTATGATTGATTTTGATCTATTTATGAAGTCATTCTTTTAACCAGTAAGAGCAGCAATAGATTCTAGAGGCTCGTACGTACGACGTGAACCATCTGCTAACATTAGTGTAATCTATTTACCTAAGTAAATATCTAGTCAGGCATAACCAACAAACTTAAAGCCCGCCTGAGAACTGTTTATAATCAGTTTTGTCAATCAATTCGATTAAATAACCTGTCTCTGTGTGTTAATTAGTAAATAATTGCATTACTTTGTCCGCCATAAGTAAATTTTATCACTTTAGTATCCGGACTTAAAAAATGATTGATGGCCGTTATAAAATGGTATTGCAAATTAAAGTCAAGAAGTAGGACGGAAAATCTATAATACATATTTGAGAGTATTGGTGTACCATTCATTTCGTCTAATATCTTGCTTAGATAATAATACCTACTATAACAAATAAATTCTTAATTTCTAGTAATTGCACTGTACAAAAATATTGTTTTATAAATAATTTATTAACATTAAAATACAAGTTATTTTTAACCGACTTCATTATTTTTATTAACATTAAAATTTAAAAGGTGATTTAAATAAATTATACTAATACGTTTTTAATTCCTCGACATCATTGATAAATAGTCGATTATATTGCATTCTCTTTAGGAAGGTTCTTAACATTAAAAGAGAGCTTTCAGAATAAAGTAGGTACAGAATGCAGTACATTCCGAAATATAAAATTATATCATAACAATTAAATGAATAGGAACTACCAACAAAACTTATAAACCTTTTTACGAAGGAAATGGAAGACAACCGAACAACATCAAATCCAATCAACTTAATATTACGAGTATTTGCGACGGACCACACATGTCATTATAACATTCCTAAGATAATGAACTACTTCCTTGTCTAACATACAATTACATGGAAGCTGCTTAATGTATAGAACTAATCTAAAAAAATATATTAATAATAAGTATGTCGGTTGATATGTTTACGTTAGGCTAAATAAGAGATCAAATTAAGTATGACTGCTTGTAAATTCCATACAGGCAAGTTTTCATGGAAGTAGAATTTCCTCGTAGTATTAAATTTTGCACTTTAAGATAATGGCTACCGGGAATTAAAAATCCGTGAGGATCGCTAGTCTTGCATCAGGTTTATGAAGCAATTTCAAACCACCATAGGCCAGGGCCTCAATTTAGATATTTTAAATGCATGTCAGTGGTCGGTCAATGTACTTGTCATGGTGAATAATTTTCGTATTCAGATAAGCCTACAATGAAATCTCATTGAACTCTCGAAGAGAATGATCGTAATGTCCAATTAATGATCGTGATGACAGCAGAATGCCAATTATTGTAAAAATTACCAAATGAAGCCAGTCATTCGGTCAATTCAAGCAACTCTTAAATAGCTGAATCGAGGCCCAGTAGCTTAGCTCTCATACGACCCTAAGGGCTTTAAGATTCCTGGCAGCCCCCAATAAGTTTGATAAACAATGAACTGTTGACTACATGATTGGGTATTGATGACCTTAAGAATATACTAACTTATTGTAAAGTTAAATTAAAAAACTATATTTATCACTTCGATACATTTCCGATATACCTAAGTTAATTAATAATTATTAGATTTTGTCATTGCTAGACGCCACTAGCTCGCCATTAACCTTTAGTGAAATCTATAAATAATAAATAAGTACGGCTTTAGTAAAGATTATCAGAAATAGGTAATTAATCTAATTCTTCCGAGTTCTGCTTTACCATGTGTTCATACAATATCTAATCCTCTATATGTACACCTACATATTACATTCGAATCAACTTCAACATTAACTTTATACCAACTCGACTAACGACTCCAAAGAAATAAAAGTAGACATTAGGTCCATTCATTAACCATCTACGTATTTCTGCCCCTAACTTTGAATTGAGATCTCAGGCTCGTAGTACCTACATTCATTCAACTTTATAATTTTTCGTTCTTTGCATAACACAGATAGGCAAATGGTTTGTTTCAGAACTTATAGCGGAACTTTTAATATTATCTCTTTTACATAACACGATGTCACCAACAAATCCTTCAGAACACATAATTAGGAATTCATTAACAATGATCTTCGAGGTTTACGCGAATACTCGAATACAGCAAAATAAAATATTTTTAAAGGGATTTTCAAGATTTTCCGAAACTTCGACGCTTTTCATGTGTAATATTCACGTCACGGCAGCATTGAAAAGTCGGGAAAACTTAACTTTTCGAATCCTTCATGGATAGTTTTCCGATCCAGCTTATTCTAGTGAAACCAGCATAACATTCGCGTAAACCTTAGAAATCATAACATGGCTATGTATTTTTTAATTAACAAATAAACAAAAAAGGACCTCCAATCTTCTATAGTAATTTGCATAATATTATTAATTAAAATAATATTGCGTAGTGTTCGGGTTAGAAGCGAGCGCGTCGCCTCGAATGTCACAAGCCGGTGCGTTTGTACAAGTCGTCGTCGAGATCGTACGCCGGGTCCGCGTACCCTGAGTCGTCGTACCGCAGCGACCTGCAACCACACCTGTACCATCATCCAAAGCCATCTTAGACAAAATAGACAACATAATTATCAGCAATTCTTAATGACTTCAACCCATTACAAGGCACGAAGTTGGGATATGTAGGACTAAGAGAAAAATTCCAAAATAATTTATTTAACTTAGGCTACGAAGTAGCACGTATTAAACGTCAATATTACAAAATGGACAGCACTCTAAGCACCCTACTTGCGCCGACTAAAATCACCCGGACCTGACCTTGCCTTTAGCGGAGCCGAAAGTGTTATATACCACTGTGTAGATTTTTCTTTTTGTGAAGAATTATTTCCAGTCCTATAGGTACCCACTAATCTTACTCGCATGCTAATCATAGTCACTCTACCCGTAATCACAGTTAAGTTGTCGACCTAGAGAGTCTTTAATCAGATGTCATTAAGTATTAAATTGTCCTTGGTCCTACCTGTCGGGAGTCCGCGTCCTGCAGCGTGATGGCGGCGGCGAGCGAGACGAGGCTCGCAGCAGCGTGGGGTCGTCGTACCGGCGCGACACCACCGTGAAGTCGTGGTGCGCGTCGATCAGCTTCTGCAGCCGCGACACCATCTCGAAGTCCGACACCGACGCCGGCACCAGGATACCTAATAGCTTTGCTATCGAATTCCTGGAACATAAAATTTATGTTAACTAGGTAGGTTACATATACATATTTTAGATTGGGTGCTCCTAAAAGACTCTGACTCAAAAATATCTGAATATTTTTTTATACCACAAAACTAGTTTCAAAACTTGAGCTAAATCATTATGTAAAACGCGACCTACCATGATAAGAAAAATAACATCTAAGTATAAGAGAGAAAGAGACGACCAATGCACCATTCCTGTATAAAAAGATGATCTATTGAAACAGAAACCAGCGAAACTTACAGCGCAAAGTTATTTAAACGTACCTGAAAGAATGTGATGACCAGTGCACCATTCCTTGTGTGTAAGAAAGGGCTCATTGAAACAGAAACCCGGAAACGTATATAGTAGCGAAATGTAACCTGAAGCTGGTGAGCTGTGCCTCCCTGCGCTGGCACTCGGCGAGGGCCTCCTTGGCGCGCGCGAGGTCGTCGCGCAGCAGCGCCAGCTGGTGGTCGGCGCTGGAGCGCTCCTGCTCGAAGGTCTCGCCCGTCGCGCGCACCTGCTCCTTCAGCACGTTCACCTTGCGGTTGTAGCGCACCCGGACCAAGTCTGCCTCTTCCAGCTTTTTCTGAAGCTCTTCAACCCTGCGCGCTCGTTCCAGTGATGTGATCTGTGTGTCATATTTTTGCCATATGTCCAATAGTCATTTATTAATGTTTTTTTTTTTTCAGAAAAAATCTTTATTGCAGCTTTATTACCTACTAGTATCAGTTAATACAAATCTACTTTGTTTTATATATGTCACCGGAAAAAAACAAGAACCGCCAATTTATAAATTTTCTAGGAAATTTATAAACTTTCGTAGGATTCTAAACGAGAGATAAATTGTATTATTTTGCGGCCACATTTTCGCCAAATGATAAACTTACCTAAGTCAAGCGTAAAATAATAAGTAAGCTATAACCAAACGCCATGTGCGTTCTGATTGGTTGAATAAGTCACGTGTTCCTTCTCCTTCCTCTCCACCGCCATTGTTTGCCACGGACACAAGCATTACCACTGTCAACATCGACCAATCAGAGAGCAGTGTGTTATTTGCCGTACTTTAAAGAAGCGTAAAATTAAAAGCTCTTCTGTGATTGGTCGAACCGTTTAGAATCTTACGAATGGATATCCGTTAGTTTATAAATTTACCACGAGACATTGCAAATTGATACATTTGCTAAAAGGTGGGCGTAAAATAATACAATTTATCCCTCGTTTAGAATCCTAAGAAAGTTTATAAATTTCCTAGGAAATTTATAAACTTGCGGATCTTGTTATCTTCCGGTGGCATATACATACTCTTGAACATTATTTGCTTTACCTATCACCAATTTATTGGTGAAACACAGACAGTAAGGGATAAAGCGTGATGATGCAAATAATGAATATATTTTATAAAGTTCAACAAGGTACAATGAATGAGATCATGGTTCTGGTAAACAAATCACTTTAACCTTGTATGCAAATCAGGTATTCCAGTAATTTGTTGCCTATGTCTTATGTAAAGTATGCATCTGTTATATATCTTTGCATTGTGAATACCGTAATATAAATACCACTGTATTATTTTTTCCGTAACTTTTATTGACACACCTTGACCAGATTAAATAGTAAAAAATATTTAAACAGTTAGCCTGGAGTTATCATTATATCATTTCAGGCGATTACGAGCCTGTCCATAATATCGTACCGTACCTTACCGTAGCAGGTTCCCTGAATTTTAAACTTCAATTTTATCCTTCCCGTAAACGATTATTTTTTCTTTGTTCTGTGTCACTCTTTCAGGAGAGCTTTAGTAACATGTTACCTTATACTCGGCAGCGTCGGCCAGTTGCGCATTGAGGTCTCGCAGCTGTGCCCTCGCGTCGCTGAGCTGGACCTGCAGCTTGTCGCATTGCCGCGCGAGCTTCTTGCCGCGCGACACCGCCTCGTCGCGCTCTGCCTGCAGCACGGCGCGGACGCGGCAGCTCTCATCCTGACAGGGTTATTCTAATATATAGCTATCTATAATGACTACAGTAAAAGTGGCATATTGCCAATCACATTTCCCACCTCTGCTGTCTCCTAATACAGCAGAGAAAACCTTACAGAAACAATTCGTTTCGCAAAATTTTAACATGAATAACGTATTTCGTCTTGTTAAGCCTTAACGCAAATTCTACTGTATCTTACTCTTATTATTAGACATATACATGGGAGGTAAACTTCTTACTTATGGTCTATGGGCATATAACTGCAGTAAAGCGCAATCACTCAAGGGTTCCTGCATAGATAGTAGATTCAATACTAACTTGCACACTAAGTTTCCGTCGCAATAAGTCAAGATGTAAGTCCTTTCTCTGTAATTGTTCCCTCAGAATCCTTATTCGTCTTTGTAATTGATATACAACGGCAGTCTGAAATTAAAACGAAACAAATGACAATCGTCCTTTATGTAACGGAGGAACCGAAAATCGTAAAATATCGACACAAGTACGTCGATAACATAAACTGTCGTGCAATGGTATGATATGTACCGTGCCTTGTCTGTTTGTTACGATACAACATCGCGTGATCCAACAAACATAAGTATTCAAATTAGTTACGAGTTCCTACTAACATTTGTGGAAAGTATTTACTAAATAAACGTGAACTTTGTTGATAAATGTATCTGAAATAAATCTTTCAGCAAACATACAAGGTTGCAAACTAGGTATATGAAAATTTATACTTCTTGTAATGGTAGTATATGACGTGTATCTACCTACAAACGTACCTATTTATCTGAAAATTCTTTTAAATACCTACATTACCAAGCACAAACAACAAGGAGTCAGCGTATGTACCTTAATCATTTATATTTTTTATGTGCATGCTTACATATTACATACTTTTTGAAGAGGTTTTAACCCTATTTGGCCAAGTTGTGTATCTACGCACCTACCTAGCGTTTTGAATTATTTAGGTGTAAACAGGGTACGTGAAACCGTTGAAATGAAATGTAGTGCAGATTTGCTGTGCGGATGATATTCAGTAGATTTAAGTACAGTTTATAAATACATAGCAATGGACATTTAATTTTCTGATCTAATTAACTATTATTATACGCTTCCTAGACCTACGTGTGTAGGCAATATCATTCCAATGGGTAATGGTTCATGTCTTACTTCTTTAAGATAAGGCAAATCATGGAAAGATCGTTCCCTGCGCAGTCTCGGCAGCGTACCATAGTATCCGTAATATAGCATCTACACAAAACACACACGAGTTAAACACAGCAGACAGTAAACACCGATGACAAACATTTTATACAAGTTGCTACACTTACTGTATATACAATTATACATTTAGTTGTACATTTACTAAAGGTGAAGGCAAATTACTATTGTACCTACCAACTCACATTGTAAAAACTGCTACGGTGGCATAGGTACCTTAGTCGTACCTATTATAATAAGGTTATAAACATACCTCTACATATTAAATAATTATAATTAATATTACTTTGTAATTCGAATTTTTTAAATAAACACGAATATTAAATAATTATTTGGTCAGGTGGGGTATGATGGGTCGATGGGCAGCCGTTTGATAAAATATTACACTTCTACGTTAATCGGTCGATAAATACTTAACTAATTTCTTTAAATAGTATTATTTAAGTATGCGCCAGAACAAAAAAAACATGACATTAAACAAATGTTTAGAAAATAAGTTTTTATACTAATTATGTCATTAAATTCATATACCTACTTAATGTCTAGAATTTCTTAAAAAATAATAATTTAATGCTTTAGATGACAATATGCACTAAATCCAAAAATGAAAATAAGAGTAATTTATTAATATTATTATGTACTTTTAAATTAAATAATATAAAGAGGTTATTAGAGCATTTCTCGCGATCCTAGCTTTACCGACTGACCTTGTCAACAATTTTATCGCTCTCAAGCCTCGCCAATTGCTCGGCACGATGTATAATAGATTCAGTGTGCAATTCTATTCCGATGTCTTGGGTTAACTCATCCATATTGAGTGTTCTGCTCAGACGTTCAAGGAATGCAACAAACTGTAACAAAATATAGGTATTTCTTTGTAGACAAGATTTATTTCCGTGAGGAAAGATACTAAATAAATTACATAGTTAAATTAGTTTCTAGAAAATTATTAATTAATAAATCATCTATCTTCAACTTTCACATTTATGGTAGGTATTTGTCGACGTAATTACGTTTCCCAAAAAGGAACAATCACTTAATTAAACACGTAGGTAGTTCATAAATAAAAGATTATTCCAATCATATCTACTTACATTGGCCTTGTCCTTTCTTAAGCTTTCCCTGGATAGTTCGATAGTATTCAGTTCAGACTCCAATTTGTGAACTTTGGCTTCGAGCATGTTTCTTTCATCTTCTAGAATTCGAACGCGGGTTGTTGCCTGGTCATGTAAATGCGCTGTTCGGCCCAACTGCTGCGATTCCATACCCAGTTTATCACGCAATGCGTCTATTTGCTGAAAATCATAAGGAAATACTGTTAAAAGCCAATGAATAAATTGGTACTTGCCTATTATGAAATGTTTTAAATCGAAAATTTACCACAGACTTGTCCTTGTTGTCGCTTAAAATCTCTCGGATTCTATCTTTTATAGTGGTCTCATGTGCTTCCACAAACCGTGTTGGTAAACTGAGCAGAATGGCTAACGACTCCATAGTGTTACGGAATTCCGCGTGAAGTCTTTGATACTTTTCATCTCGATGCCTTAAATCCTCTGGAATAGCATTAAGTAAACAATCAATTTATTGAGGACAATATGACGACATTAACGGTTTCATAAAAAATACCTTTTAACTGTATAATTATAGACTCATTCTGGTTGACGTTATCAGTAACAACATTCAAGTTTTTGGAGCAATGTGATAATTTTTCTCTAGCCTCGTGTAACTCACGTTCTATCACTCTGTTTTGAACAGCTAAAGATTCTTTTTCTTGTTTTAGCCTCTCGATATCCAGGAGTTGAGCCGAAAGTTGGCGCTGTAATATATCTTTGTCAGTATTTGATCGCTCTAAGGCGTCTCTACAGCTTCTTAAATCTTGTTCGATAGTTGACAAGTTTTCAGTTGTATTTAAGCATTTGTTTTTTAATCTGGTAATTTCTTGAACTAGTTCCGCTGCTTTTATGATGAGACTTTCAGGAGAATGAGTATGTGCTGTGTCACAAAAATCCGATTCCAAGGCGACAGACATACGTCGAATCAGATCATGAAACTGACAGCGGGCGTTTTCTTTCTGTTGCTCTTCGCTATGACATTCTAATTCTAGGGAACGTAGTTTCTTCTCTAAGTCCTTGATCTTTTCTTCACAGTAGCGGTTATCTCTTTGTAGTGTTTGCACCGTAATTTCGCTTCTTCCTTGGGAAGTCTGAAGGTTTCTTTGTATTTCTTCAAGGTCCTGAATTTTTTTTCTAAGCGATGAGATAATTGCATTTTGACGAGCATTTTGTTCTCGGAGGTGATCTATCTCTACTTGCTGCTCTAAAATTCTCTGATCTCGAGATAACATTTGGTTTTTTAGGTCACTGTTCTGTAAGTACACAGTAACGTATCGATCAATATAAACGGCTCAGAAGGAAGGTAATATCTAAAAACTAACTAGAATTGAGGCTTACTTCAGATAATAATTTGTCCCGTTTGTACTGAAGACCAGCAAGATCACTTCTCAGGCTGGTAATTATATCATTACCAGCGTCTGCCTCCATCTGAATAAATTGAGTTTTAAATTAAATAGGTACCTAAATCCTTCCTTTAAAACTTAAAATTAAAAACCGTCACCCCTCTTAAAATCTAGACTTACAAAACTCCATAGTGGAATATTTCTTGGTACACTACAGCACGTTAAAAAGAAGTCAGTTATTCCTGACGAGCAAAGAGCGCCGACTGAAGTTAAGTACTTCTTACTTAGAATGTAGCGTGATCCGGCTCGAGGTTCAGTCTTACCGACCGACAGTCACGATATCTTTTTCACCGACCTACATAGGTACATGCATAGGCTGATATTTACATAAACGGTGGGGAACGGTTTACCCTAAATCACAATTTTTATAGACATGATAATTGGGTGGATTGTGATATAGTTGCGATGTCATCCATGGGATCTATTGAGGCAAAAGCCGCGTTAAACACGGAAGTTTTCCTGAAAGGGAAGCTTGTAATCTATGACTTGGCTGCTTGCTATACGTACAGTTACGTTTGTATCGTGAAAATCCGTACGAGGTACGAGACAATGCACGCCAACACTCCTTTCAGTGAATACTTTTATATTTCTAGTTATAGCTGGAATATCGATCTTTTCGTTACTGTTTTGAAACGGAGTAAAGAGAGACAAAGAGAAATGAGAAATGCTGCCGGAGAAGCGTCATTAAGCAAACGTAGAATTCTGAGATCGAGGAGTAACTACTTACAACATATCTAATAATGGTAATTAACATACCTAATAAGTAGTCACCTGTACCTACTGTATATGTAGGTAAGTACTTGATTTTTTCTGTGGTAGATACCTACCTAAGTACTCACGAATTTTCGTCATATTAGGAAGTAGCTACCTACGTGTAGGTTTAATTTAACGTACTTAGCATAAAATGTTGTTTGAGATACAATTTCATTTAAAAAAAACAGCCAGTGTTGCCCTTTAGGTGTCCTGGCCACGAAACGGCGCGGCGGCGTCAAAACGTTGGGAACGTAGAATGTACCTAAATAATTAACTGCGAAACAGTTTGATTTTAAAATATACTTTTATGAGATGAGTAGGTACATTAACGAGGATTAGAACCCAAGATAAAAAAAATACCTTTAAAAATAGAAAGCTTCTCGATGGATAGTTATTTTGAATCTAATGATTGAAATGATTTTAGATAAGCTTATTCAACTGAATCCGGTGAGACTGGAAGGCGGAGACAGGTAGAGAATATGTCATAATAGAAATAGAGCAGTAGATTATAATTGATAAGAATAGTGGGGAAACGCTACTTGTAAATCAGAATACCTACTGATTGCTCAAATAATATTTTTGTAGGAAAATAACCATTACAGGGATCCTACTTCGGTGCCTATATTGTTTTTTAGTTTTAAGTACCTACCTATGGTTTGTTTTATTTTTAACCTCCAACGCAAAATCAGGGGTTTTATAAGTTTGACGAAATGGACCAATAAATTATAAGGTTTTTTTTTATTTGAAAGCTGTTGCTTGAGATTTTTCGAAGTTCATAGCTATAAATTGTGTAGATTATATTCAGCATTTGAACAGTATTTTATTAGCAATTTCCAAAATCTGTTGTGGGTTTCTTAAATAATACTTATTTAATTATTGTTTAGACTTAGCTAAATATTTTTCCATTATTTTCTTTCCTGTCACCAGAAAACCTAGTGAAAAGAGTGTCAAACGTAATATTTTGTCGCCTGGGATAAGGAGAGAAACCCTTGTAAGGTTGTGTGTGGTAAGGTCAGATAGGCATTCGCTCCATGTAAAATACGGTATTTAGCTGAATCCGGTAAGACTGGTAGCCGACCCCAACATAGCTTGGAAAAGGCTCGGCAGATGATGATGATAGAGAGAAACCCTTGGACCGCAGTCGATTAGTGTGAGTGATCAGCGAAGTAAGGTGGAATAGAAGCGTGTTCTTTTTAACACGCTTTTATTAGCTTCACTTGTATGTATGTATGTATGTAACCGACTCCTTTGGACTCGATTTTGACCCACTTTAAACGGACAGATTTATTTCAAACTTTGTACACTTATCAAGAATCAGCGACAATATAATAATTTCATAGGTTTATCTCATTATCCTGATTAGGATCACCAGGATTAAATAAATTAAAAAAATCAATAAAAAAAATTAAGTCCACAAAGCAATACCTACCATTGAATTCAGACAACACGTATTGCTGCTAGGACTAAAAAGTGAAAAATAAATATAGTTTAAAAAAACTAAAAAACACGCTTTTAAATAAAATTTAAATTTTTCGTCTATCGAGTAACCCACGCTTTTTCACAATAATACTAGTGTTTTTTGTTCATTACCAATTTCAGCTTACATTAGGAATTATTTTTCACTTTTTTAGTTAGAAGTAGGTAGGTACTACTTTAAAAGCGTGTTTTTTATTTTTTTTTAAACTATATTATTTTTGCGAGATTTCTCTTCCCGCGCGCCTTTTTTGCCCTTCACTCGCGGCGTTCCTGCTACCTACTCTCATTGGGATTGATTTATTCAGCGCATATGGAACAATTAAATTCAAGCTAGGCGCAGCAACTAAACAGCATTGGTGTGTACATACACACAGTACTCTCACTAGGTACCTACACATTTGTTCACAAATCACTCGCGGTACATAATTAAAAGTAGGTATAAATTTGCCTTTAATCATTTTCGTATACCTACCAATGTAATTTTAGATCTTTCAAGACGCTCACGAATTACAAAGGTAGGAACTAAGTGATGTTTGATAACCAGATAAATGTTTACAAAAAGAACGAGAACATATATTACCTCTGTTGGACTTTTGCTGCATAAAGCTTCGTATACTTTCCAGCTTTCAGCGTCTTCACCTTTTTCTTCGTCCATGATACTGGTATCTAAATACTATCACGTATAAGTTACTTTGTGACCCGTCTGCGCTAGTCTATATACAATGAATGCAGCAGCGTTGCTACGGGTTTCTGGAGTGTAAACACATAAATCGATTTCAAGTTTGAAGGTTGGGTAGTAGGCTCCTTTTGTACAGAAAGCATGAACGGGAGTGAATTATGTAATATGACATTGGTATAAGACTAATAAATGCTATACGTGGCTCAAAAGCTCTTCAGTAACAATTGGCTCGCTTTGGCACCCTAATAAGAGCCACAGCAGAAGAAATAAATTGCGGTAGGTACACCTTCCTTGGAATTTGTAGTGGTCTGGGACAGACATAAATAAATAATAATCATAGAGCAAAGTAATAACAATAATAATCCAGCCTATAAACGTCCTACTGCTGGGCACAGGCCTCTTCTCATATTATATAGGAGGCACGATCATTTACCTATCACCACGCTTGCTCTCTGCGGATTTGGCGATTTCAGATCCCAAATTTTGGAATCCAGGTTTCCCTTCACCGTTTGTCAGAAGTGTCTTTGAATAAAAGAAAGTACATATAACTTTGAAAAAGCCACATTGGTACTTGCCTGGGTTCGAACCTGCAACCTTGTGCATACACATCCGTTCATTGAACCGCTAGGCCACCACGTTTTTTTATAGACAAATAATATAATATAACGAGCATTACACGAGCAGCTACATAAGGTGTTAAAAAATTTACGACGATGCTCGGTGTCGATAAATAAATATAAATAAAAAAAAAAATTGTTTTGAGCGATTTTATTTTTTCCATAAAAATATTTTTTAAAACTATTTTTATGCACACTGTACGCGGGGCTGCGCCCGCGCGCGTTTTGGTGGTGGAGCCAACACGGATCGTGAATATCTTATATCCATATCTTTATTTTATCGTATGATCCTTTTTATAATAAGAAGAGAGTAATTTGTACAACACGGTAGGTATTTTTTATTAAAAAAAAAAACAAAAATTATAAAAAGTAAATTCTTACAGTAAGTAATTTATAAACTATTCTATCATACTGACTATTAAAACTATTTAAAAAACGTTTTGTTTGATTTGTCTTCACCTATTGTGACAACCCTAACAAAATAGGTAACAATTTTGCACGTTCTTAAGAAGCTTTGCCTCTGTTCCGTTTATCTACTCATGTGGCCAAACTCAATAATATTAAGGTAGAATTAATGTATTATAACATTAAGTAGGTAGAACAATCCATGGAGTTGTCTATCAGTTTGGTCCCTCCATCTTGACATCATGATGGAGGGACCAAGCATTTTGTTAAAATATTATGTATAATGATGAGGTAGCTAAAATTATAGCAAAGGTAGGAAATAGTAGATTAATGGTATTATTATTTTATATGTGTATGACAGACATTGGAGACTTGGTCCCTCCATCTTGACGCTCACCGCTGATCCAACCTGCTCCGCCACTGCGCCGCGCACGCACTGCTCTTCTACAAAACTTTCGGACGTGAGCAGCGCAGGCGCGGGGCGGTGGCAGCGCAGGCGCGGGGCGGCCGCAGTAACTACGCGTTGTATTACTATGTCCGCCATATTGACTAGTCACACCAAAGCAGTTGAGCGGGACAGGCGCAGCGCGGGTCGTAAACGGTTGTGATTTTTTACAACTTTATCATGGAAACGAATGAAAAATTGATTGAGTTAGTGAGGAAATATAAATGTTTATATGATTTAAAGGACAGATATTATAGAAATACGGTTTACAGGTTTACGGTTTACTTTGACATCCGAAAATAAGTATAGAACCTATCTTCAAAAGATTCTAATTCCCGACATAGACGATGGTACTCCCCATATTCTTCTCTTCTCTTATTTACATCGTGGACCCATATTCTTTTTTTTTTATCTAAAGCTAGAACTAACAATAGCTCCTCTTCGTCAGAGTCAGAACCGTTCAACATCTTGAAGTGTACCGAGTGTGGCTATCGATACGACACACATAACGCAGTTTGAAAGCAGTTAGAAAGCAGGCCCGCCTTCAAACTGCTTTCCGACTGCTCATGTTTCTGGTGTGACATCAACCGCGGCGCAACTGACCTGCCCTGCTCAGGTGCTGCGCCTGTCCCGCGTTTGGTGTGCCCAAGCCTTTAGACCTAGGTACGGAGCGCATATTAGGTTATTTACGCGTAATGCAAATAATTGCGTATCTTTTGAACGGTAGCTTTTTTTAAAAATATTTCTTAGTGATTATTTATTGAATATAATTTTCAACAACTCCTTAAAGTTAATTTTTTAACCTAAAGGCTTGGGCACACCAAACGCGGGACAGGCGCAGCACCTGAGCAGGGCAGGTCAGTTGCGCCGCGGTTGATGTCACACCAGAAACATGAGCAGTCGGAAAGCAGTTTGAAGGCGGGCCTGCTTTCAAACTGCGTTATGTGTGTCGTATCGATAGCCACACTCAGTACACTTCAACATGTTGAACGGTTCTGACTCTGACGAAGAGGAGCTATTGTTAGTTCTAGCTTTAGATAAAAAAAAAGAATATGGGTTCACGATGTAAATAAGAGAAGAGAAGAATATGGGGAGTACCATCGTCTATGTCGGGAATTAGAATCTTTTGAAGATATGATCTATACTTATTTTCGGATGTCAAAGTAAACCGTAAACCTGTAAACCGTATTTCTATAATATCTGTCCTTTAAATCATATAAACATTTATATTTCCTCACTAACTCAATCAATTTTTCATTCGTTTCCATGATAAAGTTGTAAAAAATCACAACCGTTTACGACCCGCGCTGCGTCTGTCCCGCTCAACTGCTTTGGTGTGACTAGTCAATATGGCGGACATAGTAATACAACGCGTAGTTACTGCGGCCGCCCCGCGCCTGCGCTGCCACCGCCCCGCGCCTGCGCTGCTCACGTCCGAAAGTTTTGTAGAAGAGCAGTGCGTGCGCGGCGCAGTGGCGGAGCAGGTTGGATCAGCGGGCCCGCGTTTGTTCAGTGTGTCACCCCTCATATAACTACATGATTTTCAAACGTAGACGCACTGCTACCGCACTGCTACTGCTTTTGGTGTGCCCAGGCCTTTATACAACTAGCTGTGCCAGCGACTTCGTTCGCGTGGATGACGAAACTTATTAATGAATGTCGAACTTATTACTATGGATTGTAGCGTGATGAAAAGTATACTATAACCTGCCCAGGAGTATGAAGAATAATTGTACCAAGTTTCGTTAAAATCCGTCGAGTAGTTTTTGTTTCTATAAGGAACATACAGACAGACAGACATACAAAAATTTTACTGATTGCATTTTTGGCATCAGTATCGATCACTAATCACCCCCTGATACTTATTTTGAAAATGTATTTCATGTACAGAATTGACCTCTCTACAGATTTAAAGTATAGATATACATATAAGGTTGCCTGGAAGAGATTGCCAGGTGCAATAAGGCCGCCTCTTGTGCAGGTTTCTTTATTATTTTATGTTATATTGTGTTTTACCTGTGTTCAATAAAGAAATAAATATAATAATAAATTCTAAATAAATGTAGATCGCAACATAGTCAAAATAAAAAAAAAACGAATTTTATAGAAATATGTATTAAGTATAAAAAAAGTTTTGACAATCTGATGCTATTGAAGATTCAGAGATTCCAATATGCAACATCATACGCAAATCGTCAAAAACCTGGCTAAATCACAAATTTTTCCAAGTGGCGTTATTTTTTAAGTTTTTGGTGCACTTTTACTACCAAGACACCTTTAATTGTTTTTTACCCCTTGCTTTAAGTAGTTTTGATGAACAGCGTATGATTTGTCAAATCTCACACAATTCAAGAGATTTATGTCTAGCATAATCTCGTAACAATCTTTCATATCGATGGCGTATGACTAGCACATTGTACTATTAATAATCAACATTCATATTAGAAAACACGCAAACAATTTTTAAAGAGGTATTTTTTTCTTTTGAAAACAGTTAAACTTATCCTAACAAAAAACAAATAGAAATCAGAAAACTAGTACAAAAATCTTAACAGACTCAACCTTGTGTCAAGAATTACAGGCCGATTATAGTTATCGGCCTGTATTACTACAATTACTGCAATAGAAAAAAACTGTCTCAATTATGTTGAGATTGCTAGATTTCTTGTTCTTCATTTTCTCTAGACGTCCAGATTCATTTACTGATGACTACAGAGAGTCATACACAAAAGTCTAAAAAAAATATAGAAAAACTTAAAGATTAACATTTATAATGTCATCTTATAGTGCTCCAGGATGAACAGGATACTTTGATTGAGCTAATAAACATTCGATACGAATTAGATAAGTCACAATAGTATTTGTATTCGTTTAGTAGATTACTAGCAAAGTAAAAGTTCTATTTCACCCTGACAGCAAAAAATACTTATAATACTAACAAAATAAAGAATCACAAAATATAGACCTCATGGCCTTCTTATTATAAACTAAAATACTTAAAATTCTGTCACTGGCTGTCATGAGAGTGTAATGAATTGAGTTGTAATGCGCACAAAAATACTTAAAGGAAGTACAAAGTGTCATTGAGCGTGTAATGAGGTGAGTTGTGAAGACTATTGGCGGCCAGGAACGCGAGCTTGTGAGCGTACTGGCACACGGCCGGTACTCGGACTTGAGAGGAGCAGTTGAAGTACAAATGCGTAAGTTTGTATGTCAACCATTGAAGCTGAAATAAAACATGTCAGTTTTGATAATTTATTCACAAAGAATGGCAGAACATCGAAACGGCAATCAGCTCATAATAAGTGGTCGATAAGTATCATGCTGTCTTTTAAATAACATCTTAAAATTTCTTTTGTCTTTGAGGATAAGTTTAGCTTAATAAGTAAAGCATCATAGTTACCCGATCTGGATGCATTCCTGTAGAATCTTCAATAACGTTGTAGGATGTCGGCGATATGGTTCCTTCGCGCACATTTTGAGACACCAAATAGAAGTCATATCTGAAAAGAGAAATGCATATTTTGATTAGCCTCACCATCAACATAAACGTTGAACATTAAGAAAATTTTAAAATATTTACCTCTCAGGTTGAGTGACAACATCGTCGATTACCGTGCCAGGACGAGGATTTTCACCTGTGCGTCCGCGGTCTAAGAAAATACGCGTATTTATGCGTTTTGATACAATTATAAACGCCAACTTATATTCAGCGTCGCCATAGATCTCGTTGAGTTTCTTTTTTATCTCAGTGACCTAAAATATAAAAGTTTCAGATATTAGTCCGAAGATCTATTTTAGATTTTAGCATAAGTAGTATTAGACAGTAACCTACCTCATGGCTATGGACGTAAGGGATTTGGCCGTCACCGACGCCATCACGGTAGATAAATAAGCGTCCCGGTAGAGCTCCTAAAATTAAATTAATATGTTATGTACAATAACATAAATATTTCTTAGTGAATTATAGAATTATTCAAATACTAACCATTAATTTCCCTATATTTCCTTAAAGCGGCGGCTATGTTGAAACCCATGTGAGCACTAAGTTCTTCTCCAGAAGTGTGCGAGTTGATAGCAGAGTAGTAGCGCGTCAAGTGACGGTCTAGTGTCGCAACAAAAGCACCAAAACTTTTTTCTTTGGAACGTGTGTCGTGGCAAACATCATAGCCAATGACTATGATGCTTTGTAGAGGAATATCAACGCGCCATGGTGCACCACCCAACTGTAAAAAAAGTGAAAATGTATTTGTTTGGTCGATATATAAAGGATGAAACTACTCCAAAAAGTATGTCGTGGCCAAATCATAATATTGACATCACATTCATGTTTGGGCTAGCCATTATAATAGTGACAGACTAATGAATAACCAGCGTTTAACAATTTAAATTGCTAACTCACGGCCTACTACTACTACCTTCATAAATAGACAAAACTACCTCCAAGGAAAAAAGTACTCACTTTGCAGTTAATTTGTATGGCAACTTTAGTCGCGATCGACATAGCTGACTTGCTAGTCATGTTGCGTGCACACACAACTTGAGTAGGCACTGGTCTGTCAACTGTGCATTTTTTCTTGATGGCCTCGTAGCTGTTTATGAATAAAAATATGATTAACACATTTCTGTAAATTCACCTATGGAAATGGAAACTAATTAATATACATAATAACTTTCAATAATTACCGGTCTGGGAAGTTCCTAGCCAGGACACACATGATTAATGCTGGGTTCTTCCTAGAAATTGCGTTTTCACACGCATTGGCGTACTCCATTGGGCCGTCATTTCGGATAGGAACTTTAAAATAAAAAAGTAATACAGTTTAGTTGAACACTTAAACAGATCTTGCAATTTTTACGTATTAATTACTACTTACTGATCTCCGGTCTAGGGATGCGGAAACTGACTGCTCCAGCAGTTTTAATTATCAGCTCTACGAAGCTTTCAGCATCACGACGTTGCCTTTCTGGTGTAATCACCACCCATGACGGTAGTTGCGCAATATCCAGCAAAGGTTTTGAGCTATTTATATAGAACATCACATATCAATAGATTGTGTCAGAACATTGAATTTGATAGCAAGTATATGAACTATTATGAACACCGATTAAATATCTAATGTACACATCTGATTGTATTCTCACCGCATATCTCTTGTCCAGCCTTCAGTGGTGTCGCCAGCTGGGTAACGCAAATCATTACCCTGCACAATGTTCTCGGTAGGCAGCTGACGTCCCTTGAATCTCACCAATTCATTGGACAAAGTTAGGGCCCAGTCACCCATTTCCTGTAAGAATATTATATTTACAAAATATAGGACTATAAATTAGGTATTAACTAAGCTAAAGTTAAGATAAGTAATAACAACATACTTTAACTACTTCTGGGCATTTATTTAACCTCTGATTAAAACTCAATAGTTTCTGAATACGTATATCGGGGCCGATTTTAGTATGCACGTCCAGCGCCTTCATGAGCTTGAAGTTAGCGCGCATCTCGTCCGTGAGTCCGGTCTGGCGACACAGCTCGGGCACCAGGTACACCAGCTCCGGCATGCCGGCGCGGATGTCGCGAGCCTTGGAGCGAGAGATCAGCAGCGGCTGGCCAGCGTCCTGGATGCGGATATTGTATTTCTGCAAATAATTACACCAAATTAGTCTAAGAATAATATATGATAAGAAGACATTGTGATTATAGCTGTCTTAGATAAAGACCTTCGCCATGATTACCTTTGTATTTGGTCAATTTTATGTTAAAAAGAATATATCTAATATTATTACCATTGTTATTAATTATCAAAGCTTATAAATATAGAATATTTACCTTAAAATAATAGTCCATGTAAGACACATTTTCATCGCGCATTTTGAAAGTAGATCGCGGCGATGCCTCCCATGACACATCGTCAACCCTGTATGTTTTTTTATTATAATCGGTCATGACAATTTTGCCTGAAATAAAGATACGTGTTAAATATTTAATAATTAAAATAATTAAAAAATAATTATGCAAGTGTCAAGACCCATGCATACTTAAAAATTGTTGATGATAATTAATTGTTGGTCAGCTCTGAATAAATGAAATAAGTGTACATACCAACTACATCTTCCAGGAACAGTTTTTTATAATGGCTTCCTTTAGTTGCAGCATATTCACTTAGCATTTGCAAAACTGTATCCAATCGGAGGACCTGTATTAAAAAATAAACTACTTAATTTTTATCAACTTCTCACATCCTGTCTGAATAGAAAGGATTGTCCCCAATACTTTTGTGTTCAGCTAGAATTCACTTATTTATCGTTTTAATAACAATTTATAATAGTAGCAGTAAATATTTTTTTATAGGATAAGTTACGCTTGACTACTATGTGGCTGTTGGCATTTTATTATTTAAATTTCTTTTTATTTTCTAAATAGTTTTACATGCTATATTATTATAATTAACTGCCTCGTTGGCCTAGTGGTCCTAAGCGAGACTGCTACGCTAGAGGTCTTGGGTTCGATTCCCAAGTCGACCAAGGTGTTATTGGGTTTTTCTATGAAATTCTCAGTAGCAGGTCGGAGTTTGAATTTGTGCCTGGTTAGTGGCAATAGGCTTGCCCCCTATTACATGGGACCTAAACATACCGGCGAACTGTGGGTGTACATTGGTACACCTCTGCCTAACCCTTCAGGGATATGGTATGTTATGTTTATTATAATTATGTAACAATATGTAAAGTTGTCCTGAAACATTAGGATCTCGAAAAAAATATGAGGCTTTCAATTATTATTACTGTTCTAAAATATTACCATGTTCATTCCTTTGTGCTAACTTAGTCAAAAAATAATCGTCCTATAAAAGGAAGCATTCCAACGTTATCGCGCACAAGGGGTCCAATGCGCAATGGCGTAATACGATAACATAACAAAACTAAATGTTGCACGCGGCTTTGACTTTTTATTTTATTAAGTACTACAACTTGAATTATTTTTAAATTATATTTTTTTGTACTATTCATTATTTGATTCTCAAAATGTTAATTCCATGACAATATTAAATAAAAGTTTTCCTCTTTATAATATTAGTGTTTTTAAATTATATTTTTTTGTACTATTCATTATTTGATTCTCAAAATGTTAATTCCATGACAATATTAAATATTATTTAGAATTATGTTAAATTTGGATAGCTCAGTTTTCAACAACAGATCTGAATATCGAAGAAGATTATCTTTTCTCAATTTATTGCATGTTAAAATAGTTACACTACATAAATATTGTTTTTTGAAACCCACATTCATTAAAGTACATATTTTTCGTTATTCTTAGAAATTATTGATGTTCTAATGAAATAAACTTACCTTGTGTGTGATCTCAGTGACCATCAATAAACGGTCCTCATACTGGTTAATAGTAGTCTTATAACCAGGCCAGATTTGGAGTCTATATTCAGGTATATCAACCTAAAACATTTTATTTTAATGATTTTTTGTACAAACTAATTTTTGTATTGGTCACTCAAGCTATAGATAAGTTTTTTTTCACAACCATTATACTTTAGTGATGACTTACCTTAGCAGCAGGGTCAAAGAAGTCCCTGCCCATCAGTTGCAGGTTTAATATATTAAAGCACTTTCGTATAATTATATTAAACACTTGTATATAGTGATAGTCGCCTGGACTCACATCACAAGTCAACTGTAAGGAAACACATATTCGTTATAAAATTATATTTATTAAAACTAACAACTAATGTTTATTACCAAATGGAACCAGAGATTAACATAACCCTAAACAATATTATAAATTGGTTAACAACAAATAATTTACACATTAATCTTAGCAAAACTAATCTCTTGACATTTAGAAATAAAGTTAATAAAATAACATATATGAACATTAGTTCCAAAAATGATAAGATCCAAGAAGTAGATGCCAACCAAGTTCCTTGGTGTAAATATAGATAATACTTTAAACTTCAAACAAAATATTGAACTGTTATGCTCTAAATTAAATAAATATTCTTATGCGCTGTATATACTTAGGCAAACGGTCAGTAGATCAACTTTAATTACAGCATATCATGGCTTTGTTGCACCACTTTTAAAGTACTGTGTTATTTTTTGGGGCAACTCCACTGACAAAGAAGCTGCTTTCAAAACGCAAAAGAAATGTATACGAGCTATTACCAATATTAAGCAAACAGAAAGCTGTAAACCATTATTTTTAGAATTAAGTATTCTTACACTTCCATATATATTTTAGAGGTTTTAATGTTTGTTAGAAAAAATATGCACTACTTTAAAAAGTTAAAAAGTAAAAGATTAAATTACAATATTAGTTTACCAGAAAACAAGGCAGCATTCAACAAAAGTATATTATGTATGGCTCCACGCATTTATAACCATTTACCCAAATCAATACAGGAAATTTCAAACATAGATAAATTTAAAAATAGTGCTAAGAAATTATTATTAAAAAAAGCGTATTACAATATCGCAGAATACCTAGAAGATAACTTAAAATTATATAAGATATACATAGATTTAATAAAACACTGTTTTTAGCTTCAGTTATTTAGCTATTATTATTGTGTAGTTTGCATGCCGTCTGGCAGAATATGGTTAATGTGCACTATAATATTATGTAAGAACTTTTATGTACCCATATTCGCAAATGAATAAATGATTTGATTAATTATCCATAGAATTCCATTTAAAGCTTTCGGACTAAAATGTCTTAAATGTCTAAAGTTCATAATTGAAACTTTTATTAGCACTTTCAATAATATAATTTATGGAATGACGAAAGGATGACGATGAATTTTTTGACGCCTGTTAGTTTTAATTTTAGTATAGTTTTAAGTGTTTGTTGTTCTATTAGATTTAAGTATTGAAATGTAAAGACATAAATATTATTTTACTTTTATAAATTGTACCGCAATAATAATAATCTAAAACTACAACAAACCTTGATCATAATTCTCATACGCTCATTATCAGTCTTGCGGTCAGAGTACAGTTCCAGGGGGTCTGGATGTAATCTCTTCACAGTGTACAAAACTGTGCCATCAAATAGATATCTACAATGGTGCATAGTAAATTGGTTAAAAAATTGTTTTGAACATTTTCATCTGAAGTGAGGGTGCCGAGACTTACAATAGACAAAATTAATGTTATTGAAACTTAAAGTTTATAGTGTGAAGTACATTGTTGTAATAGTTGCCATTGAATACTCAGTTTAAACCAAAAGTAAAACAAACTTCACGATATGTGTATTTACATGCACATTATAAACTACTATAAATATTAATATTACCAACTTTCTTTGGTAGCATTCAACATGGTAAGAACACAAAAGACTTAGTAAGAGTACAACTTACCCTCCAAGTGTTTTGGCATGAATACGCAACAAGCCTTTGCGAATCGCAGTGTTATCTTCCTCCGGAGAGAAGTCTACATGATATTGGTATAAACACCACTGTGGTGTTGTCTGCACAGTGAAGTAATTGGCCTTTAAATCAATTACAGTACCCGATAAGCCTATAAAATGCAATATTACATTAAAAACCATAACAAATACCTGTACTGAAAATGTACATAATATAATAATCCAGCCTATAAACGTCCCACTGCTGGGCACAGGCCTCTTCCCATATAGAGAAGGCACGAGAATTGATCACCAGGCTTGCTCTCTGCGGGTTGGCGATTTCAGATCCTAAATTTTGGAATCTTGGTTTCCTCACGATGTTTTCCTTCACCGTTTGTCAGAAGTGTCTTAGAATAATTAAGAAAAATTTTAATTAAATTACATATAACTTTGAAAAGTTACATTGGTACTTGCCCGGGTTCGGACCTGCAACCTCGTGCATACAAATGCGTTAATTGAACCGCTAGGCCACCACAACATCAAAAATGTCCATAATAAATCAGATTTTATTACATTACTTATTAAAATCTGGACAGTGTTTAGTCACTGTTAAGCGGTTGCTACACAACAGAGATTTTTATAAATAAAGAAACTTATACTTGTATTCAACAATGAACTATAATAATAATAATAAAGCTTGTGTTATGGTAACCAGACAACTAATAAACATACTTATATTTCTAAATACAGACATAATAATATAACAGATAAATTACACCTAGAGACAGAACAAATGATCGCACTCATCACTACACAAAGATTTGTCCTAGATGGGAGTCGTACATACAACCTCCGTCAATCAGGGTTTCTAAGCACTAGACCAACAGGCCCGTTAACTATGAGTTACATAGGTAAATAAAAATGAATATTAGAAACAAAACACGTACCTTTCTTTGATTGAATTGTATTAGGGCGGGTTCTCAGAACAGTTATTTGTTCAGGCAGAACCCTGCCGCCTCCACGACGCGATCCACGCCCAATCACTGAAGAACTTGGGTCACCACTTGCACCAGGTTGTGGTGCTAAATAAAAAAAAACATTTAAAGTAACAATACTCATTTCAATGTAATGCGAAGGTACAACAAATATTACTAACCAATCTGCATAGCCTGCATGCGCTGTTGGACATCCACATCCCCAGGATGATCCTGATGGGTGGTAGGCGTGGTACGGTGCGATGCTCTGCCAGCTTGCACAGTTGGTGTCGGCACACCGGCTCTTACAGGCGGAGCGACAGTAGGTGGTCCCCATGCAGAAGGTGGTTGAGGACGGGGTCCCAAAGGGCCTTGCTGCTGCTGTTGCGGCGGACCTTGAGGTCTTTCTCCTGGTCTCCGCGCTGGAGCCGCTGCATTATCACCACCTCTACCCGCGAGCCCGCGGGCTCGCCCACGCCCACGTTCAGACATCTAAGACAAAGCTATTTTAAATTAAATATTAAAGCTTATAAATTTGCTGAAAAGTAAATATAAAGACGAGCACAAAAATATTGTATTGGACAAAATAATAAATAGTATTTATTTTGTGATAGTAACTATCACAAAATAAATACTATTTACCTCTAATTATTAACACGCTTTTATTAGCTTCACTTGTATGTATGTAACCAACTCCTTTGGACTCGATTTTGACCCACTTTAAACGGACAGATTTAATTCAAACTTTGTACACTTATCAAGAATCAGCGACAATATAATAATTTCATAGGTTTATCTCATTATCCTGATTAGGATCACCAGGATTAAATAAATAAAAAAAACAATAAAAAAAAAATTATGTCCACAAAGCAATACGTTTGAATTCAGACAACATGTATTGCTGCTAGGACTAAAAAGTGAAAAATAAATATAGTTAAAAAAAACTAAAAAACACGCTTTTAAAGTACTTCTAACTAAAAAAGTCAAAAATAATTCCTAATGTAAGCTGAAATTGGTAATGAACAAAACACTAGTATTATTGTGAAAAAGCGTGGGTTGCTCGATAGACGAAAAATATGGCACAGAGCGCGGATATTTTAGTCATCTTCTAGTAATATGTAAATCATGATACTCGTTTATTTTCTTTATTGCAATAACATTGACCAAGCTCATTCATTTAGTTTTATCATGATTCTGCTATCTGTTATCCTTTGTACTATACCATGTCACTATTAACTACTGTTCCACTTGAAAAGCCCTTTCCCACAGTACTCCTTATCAACATTTTTGTTATCAAATTATTTTAAATGTAGGTATCAAAACAAATTGTTTAAGAGTATGTAATACGTTCAGATACTGACTATGCAACTATTATGTTGTCCAATGTTTATTGTGATCATGTAGCTTTAAGTATAAAAGCTAAAGCTGTGTTATGTTACAACCTATACAAACCAATTAGTGCAAGAGCCCACAACAGCCAGAACTTGGTTATTTTATAAAAGCTGAAAGTTTCTCTGTACATGTCCCCTATACAGTTGAGAACGGCCAGCAACTAGAGTTTGGGCTGTGGTTACCTCAGCAGGTAACAGGTACAGACAGTTTTAATGGTTTCTACATCTAGAGAGACACATTGTAAGTCCACTGTATGTACTATTTTTTCTTCAGAAAAGGAAAATTAAAACCTTTCAAGACATCAAAAAGATATCCAGAGTATCAGGAAGATTTCAATAACTTCGGCAACAGCGAATTAATTGAAAATTTAGATCATCAACAAAACATCCATAATATTATTCGGAGATATATATATATATTATTTCATGTTTACAATTAATTAATT
This sequence comes from Autographa pulchrina, assembly GCA_905475315.1. Taxonomy (NCBI): domain Eukaryota; kingdom Metazoa; phylum Arthropoda; class Insecta; order Lepidoptera; family Noctuidae; genus Autographa; species Autographa pulchrina. The sequence goes on from FR997768.1 coordinate 11,123,731, forward strand.
GTTACCTGCCGAGCTAAACACAACCCAATCTCTAGTCGCTGGTCGTTCTCACCTGTATAGGGGACATGTATAGAGTAATTTTCAGCTTTTATAAAATAACGAAGGTCTGGCCGTCATGGGCTCTCGGGCTAAATATTAAATGAATTTTAAATGAAAATTACCTACCTGTATTATAACTTATTAGGTAAAATTAACAAATCTACATCTATACTAGTTAATATTCCATACAAGTATTATAAAAACATGTTTGTAAACACAACATTTGATTGTCATTGCGCCCCAAATAAAGCTAAATAACATTGAACTGAAGAGGGTACAACATTTTAAATACCTGGGACACTATGTTACCGAAGACCTTCATGACCAAATGGACATTGAACGGGAGCGCAGGGCACTGGCAGTTAAGAATAACATGCTGGCACGCAGGTTTGCTCGTTGCAGCGAGCATGTTAAAATTTTACTTTTTAAATCGTACTGCCAAACTTTTTATACGAGCAGACTGTGGACTTCTTACACACAGAGATCGCTCAGTGCCCTGTGCGCCCAATATAATAATGGTTTCAGGATGTTGCTGGGGCTGCCCCACTTTTGTAGTGCATCTAACATGTTTGCGGAAGCTCGCGTTGATGGCTTTCATGCCATCATACGCAAGAGAACCGCGTCCTTACTGCACAGAGTGCGGGGCAGCACTAATAGCATCCTGAACGTAGTCGCTGATAAAGTTGACTCAAGAATAATGCAGGCTTTTATGCGGGTTCTAGTTCGACAGAGTTAAAAACGTCTGCCCAACCCTACATAATATTTAAAATATTCATGAACTGTTTTACTAACATAGGTTTTTAAGTACTTTGTATTATTACTAACAAAATATGGACATTGTCCGAAATAAATGATATTATTATTATTGCCCAGTGATTCGAAAGCGCATCTCATTTTAATGATAAAGGAACAAGGTTTAAGAAACATTCGCTCCTCCTATCAAGGTCAATAATGTAGGCACCTGATATTTGATATTTCTACAAAGTGGGTTTAAGCATGCTTATTGCACGTTAATTTTGTTTACGTGTGTGTTTATATTATTTCAACACGTAACGCTTACACGACGGAATTGTAAAGCTAGGTAGGTAGATGAAATTAGTATTATACGATCACTAACTTTAGGGAATCTCTGCGCATTTCCATTTAAGTTTGAATGCTAAATAAGGAATAGAATATGTAAGATAGAATTTGTGTTTCTCTATAAATAATTATAAACTACTTTCGTGATACGAAAGAAACTAAACATTTGTTGAAGGTACCTACTTAAAAGTTTCCAACTTCTCAAAAATAATATAATTAGACATATAGAACGGTTTGAATGTGTTCACACAAAGAAAATAATTTAGATATAAGACTCGAAAAGTCTTGGAGGGTCATAATCCTAAAATGCTATACCAAAATTAGGACCGAAAAATGGCGACCCTAGGAGTCAGGACGTAGAGGTCCCCCGTCCCAGGCTGTCACTAATATTGTGTTTAATAATGCTGTGGCAATTAATTTACCTTAGTTATCCAACGAAGATTGAAGAAATTTTATGGTTATCGGCTAAAAGCAAAACAAAACTTGCAGTATTAGCAATTACAAAGTTTGAGTGTGTTCCATGCACGCGCGCTTCGCAGAAAGAAAAAAAATAAAACCGAACGAAATAAGTTGGTAGAGCTGAGATGTTGTCAATGTTGCTGCTAAATATCGATAGTTATTTGTTTTAGTCATAAAAATATCGACCTTATTTTTTGAAGCAAAACATCAGTATTGCCAAAGTATTAAAACGAGAAAAATCTAAATGAAAAAGGTTAATTAATTTATTTGGTGCTGAACAGGATAAGTGATAATGATTTTTTTTTCTGTAGGTAATGTATTTGTTGATAATATTATTATGATGATTGTTCTTGTGTAGTTGATACCAGGCACTGACTCTTCTTCTAATTTGTTTTACTATCTTTGCATCGTCGATGGAGAAAAGATATTTACTTGTCTTGATCTTGGTATAGTTTGTTATCAAATGTAATAGTAAGCTGACAAATAAAATAATTGCTCATTATATTCAGTCATTACACTTTTACATTGGCAACATTATATAGAGTGGTTCTACGGGCGACCGAAATCGATGGCCAGTGGCGTAACTATACCATCTGGGGCCCGTGGCAAATTCTTTTGATGGGGCCCTATTAGTACATTTTTTACGTTGTACTTAGTTAAATTTTAATAAACTACTAAAGTATTTTTCCAACACGAATAACAATTTTATTTTCAAGAGCATGCATTTATCCCTATATTACAGTTCTTTTTTTAATCATATCAGATCTTATTTTTGGTCTAGAACACGGGAAGTATAGGAAAACTGAAAAAAAAACTGATAGTAATAGAGAAAAATGTTTGGGCTATATCGAGGAAATGGTAAAACAGTCCAGATACTACTTCTTTGTCCTCATCTTTATTTTTTACTTTCACAGGAATGAGTCGAGCAAATCGACTCTACCCATAATAATAAACTAATTTGTAGTTGCGTATAATTTGAGGGAAATATATTTATTTTGTTTTATTATAAAACCTCCTTACGTTGAGAATCTTTCTCTTTCGTTTCTCGCTCCCACTTAAACAATTTTCTGGAACTAGACATTTTAATATCTAACTTTCACAATCAACTTTACTTTCAAAGTGCCTACTTTATTTCTTTAAATCAAATACGAAAAATCAAAGATTAAAATAATGAAGATCGTTTAGGATGTGTTGAAATGCATAACCAAATTTAAAATTGTGTTATGGTCTTTAGTTGACTCACTTTACTTGATTTTAAGCAGAACGTTTTCATGGAAAATAAATTCAGGGGCATAGCTACCGCCGTATCTGCCGTAACAATTATACGGGGCCCCATGGCCCCGTATAATTGTTACGCACGTGTTTACGCACGTCGGGAGCAACCGTGGTCCATACCACGGTTGCTCCCGACGTGCGTAAACCAAAATTTACAAAATGTAAATAAGAATAAAATAAAACTGATAAAAAATATATAATTTTGAACTTTAATGGGACATGAACACCTTGTAGACCTGTGACTATTGTCCATTGAGGCAGAAACTTAAGAAAAACTAAAGTCCTCATCAGCTATAAATGATATAATAAATAAGTTTGCCGAAAAAAGGCAAGGATGTGTTACATATTTGATTTAAATTGCTTGTAATTTTTTTTTAAAAGTGACAAGTAGAAAATTATGATAAATAAGTATTTCTCTTAATTTTATGCAATTTTTTCTTTCTTTTGTGAGAATTCTTTACCCTTCATAAGGGCCCCAAAACAAATTTGTATGCGGGGCACCACCAAGTCACGCTACGCCACTGAATAAAATACTCAGGTATAAACTTAAAAAAAATAACTGAGCTCGCGGCCTCTTGGGCCGGGGCCCTCTTGGGTCGGGGGCCCGTGGCATTTTGCCAGTCCTGCCACCCTGTAGTTACGCCACTGTCGATGGCACTAACGATAAACAAGTTCAGTCAGTAATTCAGTAAATTTCAGTATGCAAAGCTTAGACCTGTGGCTTAGACCTGTGGCTTAGACGCTTTATTTTAAACAATCAAAATAATGTAACTCATTGAATACAGTCAATCTGGGTAACTTAATCTTTGGGTACAACTTTGACTCACCACTTCCAATACCGATTTTTATTTTATTTTCTGGATCTGTACAAAACTTTATAATATAATAATATCATTTATTTCGGACAATGTCCATATTTTGTTAGTAATAATACGCGTTTATGCGGTATGCAATATTGAATTTGAAGGATCTCTTTTCCCCGGCGCTATAATAGATTTCGATGGTAAAAAGCTTAAAATTTCGCTCATGCAGAAGGCGATGGAGGGTTGGAAGCTGCCTAAGCCAGATATTATACGCTGTTTCCCAAATAATGTCGTGAAATATTTGCCTTATACTAAAGTGACCAAAAGAAATAAATTTTTTTATCATTGATGATGATTTTCTTTGTATGTAATGGGAAGAGTAAGACTGGTAAAGAGCTGATTTTGTAATTTTCATTTTGAATTTTTATGTTAGTTTTTATAATTGATTAGGATTTGTTAACTTAGTTTTGTTATTAATTAACAATTTTAAAGACTTATAAGACTGATTAGATATGAATATGTTGATATGTAAAAACTAGTGATTTTCCTAACGGCGCACTATATTTTTCATGTTTTCAACCCTAAACCTTTGAGAAAAAAAAAAAAAATGTTTATGGTGCTAGTTTGTTTCATAATAGGGCAGAGGCTTAAGTTCACCAAGTCCAAATATAACAAAAACTAATTTAAAATAGCAAAATCCGTATCAGGTAATAGTATGAGGTAAAGTTACCCAAGTCACCGTATAACTTTGACTCGTCGAAGTTTCAATGATTTTAAAGCTTTAGTTGAAAAAAATCGATTAAATTTTTTTATTTCTTAAAAATAAGCAGTGTAAAGCCACTAAAAACATTTATTTTAGAGCAGTTTGAAAAATTTTTAATTTAATTTAATTTTGAAAAAAACTCATAACATTGGTCAAAGTTACCCGGAATGACTGAAATTTAATATTTTGTGGTTATTTTGTTTCAGTCATAGACCAGCTTATAAAATTATGATCTTAAAAAATGGCGCCGAATTTAAAATAGGCCTGCAATCTCTATTGAGAATTGGGATGGATGGCAATAATGTGTCAACTTCTATTCTTCCATCTAATATAATATATATTCTGTCTTCGTTGCCTAAAATCTTCCTAAAATAGTATTTTTTTTATATTTTATTCATCTGAAATCTCAACTTCTCAAGTGTCGTCATCTGTTGGTACAACAGTAAACTAATCAGAAATTTAGAATGTCAGCGTAACTACAAGATGGCGCTTTGATCTATTAATTAAAGATTGTTATGCGTATTTGGTTTTCAGTGAAATTTGGTAAATCGAAACCGATTACCACAGAGTACATTGCGATACAGTTAATAATATTTTATAGTCGTACACAGTATACACGCAGTACCTGAACAAACAGACAGACAGACAAAATTTTTTTTCTCACACTTTTGGGTTCGCTGTTGGTCTATATGGTAGATGTGCTATAGTTTTTTTAGCCCGACGCTAGAGGGGGTTATAAGATTGATGTGTCGTTCTGTTGTGGCATCGTAGCTCCTGAACGAAGAGACCGATTCATGCGTGTTTTTTTCGTGTGGCAGCTTGCTTGATCGATAGGTTCTTATTTCTTAGTTATAATTTAGTAAGGTCTGTTCAGTATTTTGAAAATTATTAGCAATTTTAAATAATAAGCTGCAGGTTTCAAAAATTGTAATTAGAATAGAATAGAATAGATCTTTATTTGCTTAGGATGTAGGTACATAAAAATAAGTTGTTAAGTTCTAAATAGAATCCATGTACATTCTGCCTTAACATAGCATGCAAATTCAATACAAAACAAAAATGGAGGATAATAAAGATAATATTACAACGAGTCGTCATTTAAGAAATCCTGCACAGAATCATATTTACAAGAATTTCAGTAAAATGTTTTTTAAATTTTTGTAACGGCAACTTTTTGATTTGGTCAGGAATTTTATTAAATACTACAGGCCATACATATCACATTTCTTTTTAGTAAGCTAGTCTTGAATGCGCCCGTGCTTAACCAATTTTGATATTGAGATCTCATAGCTGTACTTCGTTTTCTGGTTTCTATTAAAGTTGGAAATATACTTTGATTTGTTATTACAAATATAGCCAATTCAAGTAAATGAAGGCATGGGAATGTTAACAATTTGTGTGACTTAAATACAGGTACGCAACTGTCTGTAACTTTAAGACCAAAAATAGCTCTCAGGCAGCGCTTTTGAGCTTTGAAAATGCTTTCTCGTTCACTACAGTGACCCCAAAATATTATACCAAATCTTAAGATAGAGATTACTAGACCATGATAGGCCACTAAAATTGTCGGTAAATTTACTTTTTTTGAAGGGTATGCAACATAAACGCAGTTGTGCTCAAACGTTTACATATTTCTTCAGCTTGTGGCTTCCAAGTCAACTGGCTGTCAATGACGATTCCTAAAAATTTGGTACTGTTAACTGGTTCTATAGTTTGACCATCGTAGTTTATATCTATATCTCCCGCAGTTATACGTTGGTAAAAATGCATAATTTTAGTTTTTTTAATATTAATTACTAAATTATTATTGTCAAGCCATTTTATTAAATTAGTAATTGTACTTATTGTTAATGTCATTTACACTGTCATGTATAACACAGAAACACGTCCGAAAAGGAAATTAAACTTAAATGTACCCAAGTGATTTATTTCATCATCATCATTCAGCCAATCATAGTCCACTGCTGGACATAGGCCTCTCCCAATTTGCGCTTTTCCCAGTGATTTATTTACCTACCTATATTTAATGTTTATTTTAAAATAACGTTATAAAGACCGGGAACGACATGAAAAACGGCACTAATGTAGTTCTGATGTTATCGAAAGGACTGTAAAAGGTCCAGTGTATTTTCTATAGAAATTAATGGTGGTGTGTGACCGCGTGACGAATCGCCCCCGTTGACTTCACGTACCTACGTCAACTACCTAAGTAGAGGGCGATTGGCGTTTGGCTTTTTGCAATGAGAATTTTGTATAAAAAAAGTGCCGAATGTTGTTGGAAAGTCCTTTGTAAAGGCTTATCGCCGTGCTGTATCTATGTCTGGGTAGGAACAATATACTTCAAGTTACTTAGAAACTTTGTGCATGAATGAATATAATTAGGTAGGTATAATACGACTACGTAGGTAGGTGAATATAATGATATCTACTTTACTTAGTTTGATTGAATCAAATTATGAAATTTTGGCACCTATGTAGGTATTTGTAATCTCTGATTTTGTTGTGTTGCTGATTGTACCTACCAAGCACCTAACACGATTTAAGTTACTTATGTTGTAGGTATAGCTACATTCAGCAACACAAGAAAAAAAATATTTGAATCTTCATTAGTACAGTAACATTATTATGTAAAACAAAGGTCCAATATTGCCGAGATGAGAGCTACTCGAACTGTAAGTGTTGTTTGCTCACGTCTAATGGTAGGGGGCGATATTGCACTGACCCATCATCGAAATCGACGGGCTATTAACAAGTACCTACCTATTTAGCACTTAAAAGCTTCATAATTAGATATAGGTAGCTACGATGTTATATTTAGAAATAGCACTGTTATCTATAATTATCTAATAAAGCTGTGTTTCTCTTGTTTGAACGCTTAAGCGCGTTAGTTAAAAAACCTAGATATACCGATTTATAAATCAGTTGTTGTTCACAATAAAAAGCGGCTAACTTCGTATAGTATATATATATGTACAGGGTGTCCGGTAATTAGTCCGACAAACTGTGGTGGCTGATACCTTAGGTCAGGTCCTATCCAATGAACACAACATATGTTCCCCGAAAAGTTACAGGTTTCGAGTTACAATCGATTTTCGGAAATTTTAGAATTTTGTACCTTGCATCAGACTTTTCCATTTTTCTTGCTGATTAATAGCCTTCGTATTACTTTTTGTACATCAAATTAATCTTGAATAGTTACTCTACGCTTTAGTAAGTCTCATATTTATCTAAAAGAAGAATGTATTGACAAAAAAGCCATTCGCTTAACAATTTTCACTTTTCGTTTTTCTTACTGCTCAACTTTGAACTGCAGTGGTGAAAAATAAATGTATGTAGGAATTTTGTACAACAATCTTAAAAACTTGCTTGAATATTGGTGATTTTGGGAAGGTATAATACTTGCGTATTTTCCTTACAAAATTTGACAAAACAAGCCGCTGAAGTACACACATGGGCTTATTTGTTGAAATATTACTAATGTAAATCTGATGAAAAATGAGACGTAACTTAACGCGGATCGTCATTGTAAAATGAAATTAGGTATTTTTCTTCTAGCGACTAACTAGGTACACAAAATAATTGTGGCCAATTTCAATTTAGATGATATTGAATGAAAAAAAAAATGCTCTGTTAATTTTTTTGCAAAGTTACGGAACCCTTCGTTAGCATGTCCATCTCCAACTTGACCGGTTTCTTAGAAGACCAACTCTTCGTAAATACATTCTAGGCAAGTTGAACGATACAATATGGTTTGGGAAAATGGGTGCTAATGAAGGATACCAGGGCATATGGATTGGGGGTCCAAAACCAGCTATTTCATTGTTTTTGCATGAAACATAAAGTGTTATAAAATCTATTCATCTAGTAAGAAAGTACTGAAGGAAAAGGTAACTTTACACTAAAACATGTTTTAATCTGGCATAGATAGTTAATGGCGAGAAGAAAATACCTAATTTCATTGTACAATGACGATCCACGTTAATTTACGTCTCATTTTTCCTCAGATTTACATTAGTAATATTTCAACAAATAAGCCCATGTGTGGACTTCAGCAGCTTGTTTCGTCAAATTTTGTAAGGAAAATACGCAAGTATTATACCTTCCCAAAATAACCAATATTCAAGCAAGTTTTTAAGATTGTTGTACAAAATTCCTACATACATTTATTTTTCACCACTGCAGTTCAAAGTTAAGCAGTAAGAAAAACGAAAAGTGAAAATTGTCAAGCGAATGGCTTTTTTGTCAATACATTCTTCTTTTAAATAAATATGAGACTTACTAAAGCGTAGAGTAACTATTCAAGATTAATTTGATGTACAAAAAGTAATACGAAGGCTATTAATCAGCAAGAAAAATGGAAAAGTCTGATGCAAGGTACAAAATTCTAAAATTTCCGAAAATCGATTGTAACTCGAAACCTGTAACTTTTCGGGGAACATATATTATGTTGTGTTCATTTTATAGGACCTTAACTAAGGTTTCAGCCACCACAGTTTGTCGGACTATTTACCGGACACCCTGTATACGAAGGTAAAACACCTGATTGTGGACCTATGTATTTACATATATATCAGTGTAAATGACATAGGTCTTACTAGAAATGTATTGTGGGGTAAGTGACTTGTGTTCTTACAACTGTGGTATGCTTTTAATTGTAATTTTAATTAAAATAAAAATTACAATATGACATTAGTCGTTTTGCACCCGCTAGCCCGGTAAGCCCGGTAACGCAATGAGTAATATTAGTAACCCGGAACTGAATTTAAAACGACACTGCTTTAAAAATGCACGTTTTTTTACTCTGGCATTTTTATTAGCACTCGTTTTCCTTTTTGTAACGGGAGCTGGCTCTCTCCCTCTTCAGTGAAAATTTATTTAAATTCTCAAAAGAATATTCCCTTTTCTTTGTATTCTTACGCTACTTGGTCTCGGAAGTATTAAGTGAGTTGGCTAGTTTGTTTGTAAGTAAGATACACAAATTTTCTTTGATCGGAAGTTTATTTAGATTAAGCTTACTTTGTATGCTATAAATGTAAATAAATTCAGCAGATTTCCTTAAGCGTTACACTCTTTTGCAAAATAGAAAATAATATAGGTAAAATGGTTTCAGTGATTAAACGTAAGTAGATTTCGTGATGATCTACATTATTATAATTAAAATACGTATTGCAGGATAAATAAGAAACCGATTGTATCTACTCGCCAGTAGTTTTCAATCTGAGCTAAACAATAAGGTCTCGGAGCGAATCACCGCGTAATATTAATTAAAATCTATTCCCTCCGTTGCTTCCCCTTAATTAAGTGCTAGTAGAGTTTTGTATGTACCCTTCCCTCGGGAGCCGGGTGACACCGAGCCGCATAAAACATTCATACCCTAAAACCGGTTAATAGCCACAGTTTAGAACAATGTAACCGCCATGCTCACACTCTGTAACGTTTATGTTAGGATTCATTTGGTATGCACTGATGGAATGTATTAAGTACTCAGTATTTAATAGTATTTATTTAATGTACCTAAATGTGTCAGTGTTTAACACTACATTTAAAGATAATATACTTACTCTAATCTTTGTAAAGGTTGAAAAAGGCTTTCAAAAAGTCCTTAAAATGTAGGGAAGACATAGTGTCAGTCATTTTTATAATGTTGTTAATATTGTTGGTAGTGTAATTTAATGTTATTTAGTATTGCAAAGTGAGGGTTTCGTCGACAATTAAGTACCTACTAACTATAAGGTGTAACTTAAGGTATACCAATGTAAATATGTGTATTAACACATGCTATTTAGGCCTGGCCTAATAAAGAATAGGTAAAACAATGAAAGCAAGAATGCCAACATTTATAAACATATTACAGAGAGCGGGGCACAATATTAAAACATTATAAATCCGCTAATCCAAACCCACGACATCATTGCAAACAATATATCTGCAAATTAATCAAAGTTTGAAATTATTTAAATATTGATTTAACTCCAGTAAGTAGCGGGGCGGGAGGCCGGCCGTCCAAATATTTGTCGGCGGCAAACAGCAATATCGTTGCGCCTCCCGGCTACTCCCGGCTCACTCGCTTCCGTATTTCGAATGCTCGCTCAATATGATAATGATGGATACGCGTTACGAATGCTGATGTGTGATGTTCGGCTTAGCGGGGGATTCCATTCAAATTGCAGATCAACTGTTTCAATATCCCTGTATCAGACAGGGTTATTGAAACTGTTAAGTATTGAATCTTTTAAATCTCTGTTTAGTCTGGGTGAATCCAACTACTAACGATTATCGTTCCTACATACTAGTAAACCGAGTTTTATGAAACAAATGACAGTATAGCGACAGGAGAGAGGCACATAAGAGTTCAATTGCTTAAATCACTCTAAGTTAATCGTGAGTTAGCTGTATTTTGTGACCCACAGAAACGAAACACTCAATGACACATTTTTTTTTAAATAATTGTGTTATTTATATAGATCTCTATAGGAAACGGTTGCTTAACATGTCATTAACCCTATAGTGTCGTCCTATATTATGGTAAACTCATAATTAATTCGCATAGAACCAGTAATAACGATGGTAACATTATCCTATTGTCACGCTCCCTAATGATTCGTCACTTTTAATGAGAGTTCTCAAATTTGTTGTGATGTATTAAATTTTAACTTTGCTTTTAGAACAAAGCGTCCTTATGATGATTTTATATTTTATCTTAATATCCATTTTATTTTAATATTTAAATATAAATAAAAGTTGAAGAAAAAAATAATGTAGTTTTTTCTTACTTGGCATGTTTACCGCAGTGTTGGTCTGTGGATCCAAAGATATCATCTTTAGCTACCCACCTGCCTCAGAAACACTGAGCATCAAATGTCAGCTCCTGCGCAGAAGGCTACTTAATCTCGGACCACCTCCGTTGCAAGTATTCGGTAAGGAGGAGATGTACATGAGAAATTAAGTATTGTTTGTGCTTGTAGATGATTACTTTAACACTTCTAGGTTACATCTTTTAAAATTAGTATGTTAATAAAAAAAAAGTTGAATAATCATCTCTAAACATCCTATTCTTAAAAAGTAGTTTGTAATAGTATGTACTTATTTCTTCCAAGCTATAATGTAATCGATACGATGAGATGCAGTTTCCATGAAGCTGAAGCAAACCCGGCGGGATGGGGGGAGAAGGGGGGACCCTGACAGAGGATCATCTCTAAGCTCGGTATCGACTCGTCAAAGTTTCGCCGCGCCCGCGACTTGGACGGCGCGTAATGAAGACTTATGAGTCTACTGTCTAGTCGCCACTCACAAGATAATTGTCATAAAGAAGCAGCCCTCGTTATTTGATACTGTAGCTGACGTTGACATATTTAATTTTGTTAAATTACCCGATTTTGTATTTAACACGGTTTTTTTTACTTGGAAAAATATAATCGGTTTTCGAGTACGATAATAAATCTCAGAAATTATATGATGGAATATAGAATTATAGGAAAACAATACCTTGATGTCCATGTGATGTAGTCCAAATGTTATCCTTTGTCAGTCTCTATTAATTACCATGCATGATAGTACTAAAAGTGACATAATTAATCGCAGAATATTATGTAGGTTACGCATTACATAATATTTTTTCATTCATATCATAAACTCTGAAGTCGCCAACCCGCAGAGAGCAAACGTGGTGATCAATGCTTGTGCCTTCTCTATATGGGAAGAGGCCTGTGCTCAGCCGTGGGACGTTTATAGGCTGGATTATTATTATTATTATGTATCTCTTTATATTCACGGGATATCTTCAGAAGAAGAGACCCGGTCCTTTGAAAGGCCTACGTGGGGATACAGATCCAACACGCAGCGGCCTTGTTGAGAATTATTATTATTATTATCATAAACTCTCCATAATTCAATAAATAATAAAATTATAAGTTTTATAAACTGAACAAGAACATTAATAATCCCACCATCATACAATATTGCGGCTATCATCCGACGTTTATCCGCAATAATTATTACGTCACAAAATAATTACGAGTGCTCAACGCGTCAGCAGCTGTCCGCAGTATGGGAAAGTAATAATGTGGATGCAACGGAGGTGTCTTTTAGGTCGAACCCCCTCGGGAAATCACGGTAATCCGGCGACAACGCGGCGACGGCGACGGCTCAACCGAACGTCGAACGTAGTGCGGGGAAGATGCGGACCACACGTCAATGTCAACGTCAACGGCAACGGCAAATGTCTAACTGAATGTTTATTTCAGGGTCATTAATATTTGTTTTTGTAATTTTGAATACAATAATTTTTACATTTTTTGTTTTATGGTTATGTACCAATTTAATACGAAGCCTTTTTTGTTTTGTATTTTTATGTGTAACTACAATAAAGAATATAAATAAGAAAAAATAACGCTTGAATTTTATTGATGTTTGTTGAGTTGAAACTGTAAAAGTAATTTCTGTTGTAGGTATATCTACAACAGAAATTACTTTTATTTATTAAGTATATTTTACATTCTTAGACTTGGATAGCACTTATCAACTGACTGCTACAACGAAAAATTCGTAGCTAAGTGCTACGAGATTTAAATCCTGCCTTATATTATTTTTGGAATAAAGCAATTATTATGTTACATAAAAACAGTTTTATTTTTCTCATAGACCAACCGAGAGAACCTATATATCGAATCCTATATCCTGAAAATAAACATTTTTATGGCGTAAAATAAAGATTGAGATTGATTGAGACTAATTAATCGCCAACAAGCAATCTTGGCGATTTATGCAAGTTGTCTGCACTAATATAAGGAGGAGCCTTGGCATATATGGGACGAAATTTTATCCAGGACGATGTCAATAAAAAAATAGTTTGCTGAAAATGTTTTGGTACCGTCATCCCTAGTTAAACCGCAGCTGAATCCAGAGCTCAGTGTGAATGGGCCCTGATGAATCATGCTCGCTCACGTGGAAGGATGTCGCACACGTTAGAGATACACTAACCACTGTGAAGGGGATTTAAACCTCTTTAGCCTCGTTCACTTAATATTTACATTATTGTCCAATATAATGTAATAATGTAAAAAAAATGACAAAGCACAAATTTTAGGACCAACATCAACAGTGTAATGAACAATAAAGTAATGTCCTTAATAAAAAAATGGCAATTTTGTTGTACAGCTAATTTCTTTTTTTTTTAAACCGTCTGATAACATTGCAAAACATTATATAAAAAAAAAGATCGTATATACAGCGCAGCAAGATTTTTTTATGATATTCCTTGAAGTACGAATTTTGTTCTAAAGAAAGAGTAGAGAAAAATTAAAAAAGTTCACCGGGTCAGCTAGTACATATAAAGATCTCGTCAATCTCTAACTGAACTATAAAACAGACTTAAATGATCTTTTATGTCAATGTAACAATGGAAGTATAATGCGTAACATCACATCCGTAACCAAGGAAACCCCATGATAATTTCACAAACAAGTATGTTATAAATCTTTGGCGTCCAGCTAGTAATTTGTTCTGTTCAACGTATCGTAATAAATAAAATACGGCCGAATGAACATATTAATGTTTGTGATGAAAATAAAAACATCGATGTCCACCCTCTGAAGGCGTCGACAATGCATCACGAGGCGACATCCGGCGGAACTGACGTAACGAGCCCGTTGTTCCGCACCCCGCGGTACCCGCTGTAGCCCCGTGGTACCCCCGCGGTCCCCCGCCGTACCCCGCGGTACCTCGTGACTATTTTTCCGAACCCCACCGAGATTATTTTCGGATAGCATTCACTCGATCTGAATGCCTCCATAGTGATGAATACCGGTTCATATTAATGATTTGTCCGCAGGCTGGCTTTGAGAAGCACACATTCACCACTCGTTATGAATGTTATAACTCTTAATAAGCTCGGCTGCAGTATCACTGTTTTGATTTTCTTTTGATTAAAACTTTGGGAATATGAGATTTCATTTTGTCTGTTTATCTATTGAGCATGTTACAATCAATAATGATGAGGTCTTTCGATTTCAATTAAGCCAGATGTTTTAAAATGACTTTAAAAAAAACATTTAATTACTTTGTTTTTGTATTTACTCATAATTACCAGCTTATTTGATCGTCAATATTTTTGCCTACTAAAATTCGTATAATAAAATAACATAAAAAAATCTTACCATTTTATTTTCAATGTCCCACGTTAAACAACGACTCTTACATAATAGCAGACTATGTATACAAAGCTCTCTTATGTACCTATTAACGTTAACAAGTAGATACTAACGAGGCAATGGTAGTCGTATTATCATCACTCAGAGTGTACCAATTAGACCAGCTTAAATATTATAAGAGGCTTTACTCAGAGACGGCAAAGCGTGGGTCGGTTACCTCGTTATACCTCGCATCACAGTTCACATATATTGTACTGTTTGACGTACCTGGCTAAAGTCACAAAGGAAACGTGAACAAGAAAATATATGACAGGTAGATAATATTCTTGAAGCAGTCGAATCTTTTTTCATTAATGTGCATACAGTTTTATGTTTAAAAGTCCACATCAACGTGAAGAACGCGGGTAAGACCGCCGGACGAAGTTACTAACATACGTCCCCAAAGTAACGTCAAGTCCAAAAAAAGTACGTTTGTAAATTTTAAATTTAATAAGAATAATTTGTTGCAAAACAGAGAAGTAACAAATTAAGTTACATTCAAACAAATTAATATTATGCAGCGCAGCATGATGGAAAAGGGGTTATGGCGAGCCCTGATTTTAATCAAATTGGAACGATCTGTCCACTGTGCAGTTTCATTAATTTACAGTATATTGCTTTAAAATTTCTGTTTTTTAAATGAATCTGATTATGGATCTGTGAAAATTCGTAGTCTCCTAAATTAAATATCTTGTTACTGTTAAAGAAAGTTACACCTATCGGTTGTACATGACATAAGAAAGTTTACACGTAGGACATACAACTTTGAAAAACGACATATTCGTACTATTCTAGATTCGGGCTTCTTGAATCGCTAAGCCACCGAGATAATAATCTCAAACAACGTTATTTTTAAATGTCACTAGTTCTATTTTGAGACTATAGAGACTATAAGTAGAGTTTCTTCCGATGTCTAGTTTAAAAAATACATTGTTTAATCTTTGTTATGTAATAATTGATTGAATCGTTAACATACAAAAAAATTGCATTTACTCAATTTTTTCAATTTACTCAATAAGTCACAAAATCGTAAGTAAAATTCCCGTCACGGTTAACTTGCCGATATTTTTTTTACGCCTAGTAGTTTTTTTTTTTATTACAAGTTTTACTTTAGTATAGTTTAAGTTTTAGTTGTATAGTTTTACATTAACTTTTCAAATTTATAGTTAGTAACTATGAGATTTGAAATTAAAGTAGAAAAACATTAAGAAAGTGATACCATTCAAAAGATTTTTACGACAGTTTCTCTGTATCGTATGGTATGAATTTTATATTACTAGTATTATTAAAAAGAATGGTATTATAGTACCTAGGTACGGGATGGCAATAATTATGTTGATGGCGTGACAATCCAGTGTCGCCGCGCGTTGCTAATGGCACAAACCCATTAGTCGCATAATTGTGGTGCTATCAGCTATAACTGATCTTTTACTTAAAACACACCACATAACACTAAATACAAATCAGTAAAAAGTACATGAAATATGTTTATTAGATACTTGTATAGTAAGCCACGAAGTAATTTCTAATTTCCCGCAGTTCCGTTCATGTTATCGCGGCAAAAAGTTACAAAAGTAACTTAAGGATACAAGATTATCTCATACTAAGGTTTTCAAATCGGTTTATCCATGAAAGCTTAACGGACAGATAGACAGGCAGAGTTACTTTCGAATTTATTAAATTTGTATGTATGTATGTAATTAGAAAAGACGAGCCGTTTTGTAATTTTCATCATTGTCACATTATTTGTAAATGCATGAAGATTGATGAGATTTATTATGATAGCAAGTTCGCATGAAACCATTTATTTTAGTTATATCGTAAGACTGTTTTTAATATTTAGGAACAAAAAATGTAATTGAATTAAAATCGCGGAAAACATTTTTATTCTAACAGAGTAACACTAAAATCGTTTATTAGTTCACAATAGAATTAGTAGCAATACATCTACGCCCTGCTAAGTCTCAGAATAATAAATAAAGTTCCTCTCACAGTAAAGTTGGAGGTAATTCTGTTTTTACGGCGTCAATCCCCTTATCACAGTTTCCAGTTCAGTAGAGGTCTCGCCAAATCATTTCACGGATTACTCTGATTATCGTTTGTTTTGCTAAGATTGCAGTGCTTGACGCGTTGTATGTGCGTACTGGCTGGTTAGATATTTGTTTGTTATATAAAATATTTGTGTAATTTAATTCTGGAAACTTATTTGAAAAATTAAAAAATAAATGTTCTGGAAAACTCTGCTTAATAATATTATACAAAAAAAAAGCTGTCAATACAATAACTTTAGGATGAAAGTAATTACTTTTGTAGTTTTAATGTTATAAAAATATCTAGTAAAAAATAATTGCACAATCTAACCATACCTTTTATACGAGTTCAGCGTACATAGTTGAATTGTAACTGTATTAGATATATTTTTCACTGAAAAATATTTTTTCCTTAACTTGAGAGATTTCCTGTTTAACAGAGAAATTACCAACGATATGGCGAGTGGGGATGGCTCGGCGGCGGGGGTGGCCGTGGTGTGGCGGGGTGGAGGGGAGGAGGGGGGGTGTAAACACAAAGCTTCAGCAACGCCGGCAGTCACGTGGCGCGCCCGCCGGGGGCGCATCACTCTTAAGGGCGGAATCGCCGGCCCAAACACCATCACACCATAACAACATCGCAACAAACAAAAAACAAACGCAACTATATATCCTAGTGTTTTAAATTCCCCTTTCCCCATAAGAGTGATGCCCCCCGGATCGCTAGACCTAAATAAAAAAATCACATATCTAGTACATTTCAAAATTAATGTTGACGTATTGAATTAGAGTAAATTGTATATAATGCAACAACCACTCTAAGGAATATCAATACAAAACATATCAAATTAATCTTAACATATCGTATAAACAAATATCTTAAACTTATAGTAACGTAGTAATCGAAGTAATTGTAACTATGTGTACTTAGTAAATATTAGTATAGGTAGTTAAAGTGTATTGGGGAACTCTTGTCTAAGGTAAGAACAAACTTTCTGAACTATGCCTTGCATGTAAGCTTTACTTATGAGTATGTTAATTAGTTTATAAAACTTTATAATCAAAACAAAATAACTGACATATAAAAGTGATCAAAATATTATGTATTTCAACAAACATAATATTAAATGTAAAAGAAATCAAATCAAATCAATGAGTAAATTAAATTATTTATTAATCTTTAACTCACAAAGTTCGAAGTAAATTTCGCAAAACTCTAACTTTTAAACTGTTCATTAACTTTTGGAAGTCAAAACAATATCTAAGTGTTCTTTGCTGGCCTAGCATAGTCTGCGCCAAATTTATACTGAAACTTTACAGAGAAAGTTACAGTAACACATTCCAAATAAATATAATTTGTTTGACTGACATTAAAATTAAATATAAGAGAGCTATTGATGCTCTGGATATTTTACATAACAATCTCAAAGAAAGCCTAAAGTTAGCCCAGTTGTTAAAATATATTAATTACCTACTGCGTGTAGTATATATTTTTAGTAGTGCATATATTTAAATATGTTTAATAACTTATTTTATCAATGACCTGTAAGGAATTGTAAGACTATGATGAGTTAAGTAAACTTGAATGCAAGAGTTTTCACAAGTTTTGTTTTTAATAAATAATTTATACAACAAAAGAATGTGTTTAGCTACTGATTTCCCGTGTGATTATTTTGTAAAAAGATAATGATACAATTTTATGCATAAAACTTATTTAATTATTTATTAATGATACATTAATATCTAATATAATAATTGATTTAGTGACGTATGTAATTTAATCAAATACAATAGGTACGAAATTTAAAACAACATAATTTTTTAGTGCTTTGCATATTCATTTCATGAAACAACAAAGAAAAGCAACTTAAGTTCAATGCCAGTTTATCCCTAGAGTTACAATAACCATTAAAAGAGTTTTAGTTTTTATTAGATTTGTAATTGTTACCTATAAGGTATTCATAGACATTGATAGTCTTTCGACCAAAATATGTAACCCAGATAAAAAAGAGATGTGTTCCGGATCCATCTGTTAAAGTAAGTTCAGTTCCTGATGTTACCGATAGGTAACCCATAGGTTACTACCGATAGGTTTCCTGATAGTCACCGATGATATCAGGCGCTGTGACTTTTTGATGAGTTATTCAATTACCATGAATAAAGATTTTACATAATATCTAACTTCAATAAGTTGGTACCTATCAAAATGGTTATTACGATTTAAAAATGGAATTAATGAGTATAAAATTAAGCAGTAATTTGTAATTGAATTATTTCGAATGATTCAATTTCCTCTCAAGGAGAAGATGACTTTTTATCAAAGTCAAACTTTTTTGTTAGACTGTCTTTATAAAAGTCTACTCTTATGTTATTTTTTTATACGTTTACTGGCTGTTAGCCAAATTCGCAAACCTTATGCACTTTGTTGTCTTTAATTGTCTAGAAAGACAACAAAGAGCATAATTTTTGCTAACTGGTCTCACTTGGTCTTCATCTTACCATGAGGAAAATATAAATTATCTATTAAAAATAATGTAATATTTCCCCAAAAAATATAAATCTCACATAGTTTGCCTCTATTTATGAAACGGCGTATTTTTCAAAAACTATGTTTATAGATTCCACTGGTTACCTATTCTGCAGTAAACTGAGATTGTTGGCACCGTAAATAAGCAATTTGCCAAAAATATATCAGTTATAAAATCAGAGGAGCTAAGATACGCTACAGAAATGTTGTGTAAACATTCGTTCAAACATCCGGATGATCCACAACACCAGTTTAAAATTTTGTGACAAGATGAGAGCTGACATAATCTTACATCAGATGCTGTAATGTTGTTTGTGAAACATTTTATTTGGATCATGATATTAATCAGTATGGAAAGCTTTTGCGTCCCCTCCGAACTGAACGAATCTAATCTAATAGCGAACCCGCCCCTGAAAACGTTTCGACTATTATACGTCAGGAATTGTTTGCGTCGACAAAACGCTAATAGAGTAATTATATTTTGCGTTAATTTATTCAATTTCGAGTGGGATAGAGGAAGACAACGGCTGGCAGGGGCGGGGCTCCGGTAAGCTCCGCCCTTACCTGAAAACTCATTAACATTCATAGCTATTTATTACAATGGTTGCTATGTATCATCAATCGATATCATCGGATGAGGAAATGAGATGCAACACTGTTCACCGTTAGGTCTCTCTCGGATGCCTGGGACAGCTGCAATGCCTGTTAACAGATTGCATTTGTTTTGACTGAGTATTGATTTTTCGTACCTGTTGTATTCTCTCATGTAATTTTACCAAAACCTGAAGCTCAGTTTTTGCTCTAAAGTAATATGTCGTCATACAATCAGTTTAGTCCTTACAATTAGAAATATATGAAACGAAAGTAGAAAATAATGTTGTAGGCTACTAGTAAAACCCATGTTGAATGAAAAAATCAAATCAAATATGCAAAATATTGGCTTCCTAAACTCCCAAAGCAAAGGGATGGGCTTCATAAATTGTGTGTCTGAGAATGGTCTTAGGCATCATTTTGATGGGGCTGATACGACAAAGATTTCAGTTTAGGCATCAGTTTATGTTCCACCTGACGTTATATTTTTCGCGTGTAATTATGTATTCATTTATGTATGTCTAATATTCATATCTTACGTTTTACTGAGCTTGCCAAAAAAATTGGGCATAAAATTTAGGAAATTTAATAATTTGCTTAAACCATATGGTATCTCCTTTACCTAAGTTGTAGGACTGTCATAGGGTTGGAAATTATTTCTCGAAATCAATAAAACAAAGAAATTACGCGAGAAAGATCGTAAACTCAAAAAACGCCCGTAAATTAACATTAATTGTAAAAAAGTAAACACTCACGCACTCATAACGAGGACACGAGTTGTAAATAATGAAAATGCAATCCGAGATATTTCGCGTCAAGTTAAATACCTATAGCGTGAATCATTTATGCCATCAACTACAGTTTAATTTTGTAAAGTTTTTAGCTATAATTTACGAAGATTTGTTCATTCCTTTAACAGATTTTTGTTAAATTATCTTGGCCATTAATTGAATTATTAAAATCATAATTACTACAACAATATTGAGGTAACACAAGCTTAACACGCCGTTAACGTACTCCGCCACATTTGCACTCACTAAAATTTAATAATTCAGCAACTTGGTATTTTCTATCAGTGAGTTCTCAATAAATATCGGAGGGTTTAGGGGTATTTTATTGCTTTGTGAGCGAGAACAGGTTGAGTCGCGTCCCCAAGGAGCGATCGGTTGGCAAACATCGCAATCTGGCGCTCGAGGATACGGATTGCGGCGCGTATCGCTCTACACTCTTTAAATTCAATACCAAATAACATTTACATAAACGTTTTCTTTCTATTTTTGATCTTAGATTTGTTGTTGGAGATAGTTGTGAATATTTATTAGTTGGTCATTATTAGCAGGTGTTTGTTTGTTAGTTAATGTAATATAATAGAGTTGATCCGTTAGAGTTGGACTTAAGCGGCCAGTCGATATTAGAGAAAACGAATAATGCTCTTGTAAACACCTGCCCTTTGTTCCATCCTAAACTTATAAAGCATTTAAATCATAATACGCTGAAAATAATCAAATTATCATGATCACTTAAAAAAGATCTGAAAAGATATCATTATAGTTACTGACAAGGTTTGGCCTATTTATAGTATAAACTCTATATTTAATTACCCCTGTTAGAGTAAATCATGGCTAAATGGACTTGACATTTATTAACCCTCCTAATGAAGTAGTTAAAATTGAATCGGCACGAGTTTAAGGAATTTAATAATTTGTTCTGAGCTTTCCTTGGTTGACTTCACAATTTTCTATATTAAATCGTGGAGCGACGGCGGCGTGGGAGCGGTTGCCATGATACCTTAGAGGAGTTAATAAGTCATAAATAGCAAGTTAGAGGGGGACGGAGCGATGGAAACTGTGTGGGTGCGAATGAGAGGGGCTTCCCCCCAGGTAGTGGTGGTGATGGGCAATCGTCTGGAAAAAGGTGCGTTTGGAGGAGCTATGAGGTGTCACAAAATTGCGATTTTCGACAATATAGTTGTCTGCTATCAGCCAAGTGTAACATTGTACATAATGTAATCGGTGTGAAGTAAATTTACCAGAATAAAGACCATGAGCAGTCTTAGTAACCTTTTTGCGGATGATTTTTACCGGAGACCTAAACGAACCTGTAAGTTACTTACCATTACCTAGATTCTGAATAGGTATTCTAACTAAAACATTGAACAATATCAAATCAAATTACTTTCTCCCTGTTTTTTTTTAATCTTATCATACCCTTAAACTTCAGTATTTTCAAAGAACAAATATTACACCATTAACATCTATCAACCCATTAAACTCTCGATAACTAGGACAGGTTGGAGTCGCATTGTTTCTGTAGGGCCATCGAGGTGCAGCGCTAAGCGAGGCCATAAGCGCTGAGTGCGCTGTATCGAGTGCCGGATCACTGCCGAGGCCCCAAGTGGCCCCGAGACTCATAATACTTAGCGATAAAATCACGTGCGACAGTTTTTGAAGATGAAGTGCTTCGATGTTGAAAACTGGAAAGTCATAAATTTTAAAATTGTTCAATTCTTTTCTTAATATACTTAGAAAGAACATTGAGCATAATACAAGCTTGAAATTAATATAACTAATATAGTTTTATGTATTGAGACATCAAAGTAAAACTATCGGTTTCTTGGAGTATTAATTCAGGTTATTTACTCACTGCTTAGTAAAGTAACTTAATTGTTTTAGAGGGCTAATATAATTTCATACAAAAGGCTGTGGTTCCATTTAAATTAGGAAAACACACATTTACAGATGTTGATTAACAATTTCTAATCCTTTTTGTTTTATCAAATCAATTCAAATTTATTTAAATTTTTTCAATAATAATTATTGAGTAAATTGCCTACCTACTACCTACCTAGCACGATAATGGTAGCAATTTATATTGAGCATATACCTACGATTAATAGATAATAAGTACATTTAGATAGGTTTATTAGATTCATAAAAATATATATATGTGGCTTGTTATTAGCAATTTTACGTATCATTATTTTATACATTTTTGTAATTAGTCTGCAAGTCTTCTTAAAACAATAAAAAAAAAAAGAATTCGCTCTGTCCGCCATCAGTGATGGCAATGATAAAGTTTCTCGCTCAGCGGTTTTTAAACTATTTAAATAGATTGCTCTCCCCCCAATCTGACGTTTCACGGTATAAAAATATACATTAATCGTGTGCTGAGGGTGGTCTCGCCTTGTCAGCTCAATTTATAATATCGCTAAACTTAGTTTACAGATTTTAGCAATTTGTAGAGTTTTTTTGTGTCAGTTAATATTTAGATTTAGTCAGATTTAAATTTTGTTGTGCTTTCTAGCTGCCATTTTGTTTATTTAAAATACAACTCCGTACCTACCTACAGTTCGAACGCAATTATTATGATTATTTACAACACTGAAAAGAAAGCAAATTAGGAAACCGAAAAAAGCAGAGTAAATATAAAATGGTGGCTTCTAAGTGTACATTGTTTAATTGCCTAAAAGTCAAGAATTTGTTATAAAAATAACGTAACGTGTTGCGTATTGTTATTTAATATTTCACATACAATAAAGCTTTATGCGTAACACACACATAGCGTAGCCAAATTAATGTACTTATTACAGTTAGATTAATTTTGAAATGCATTGCAAAACCTATTATATTATTAACCACCGGTTTATAACTATTGGACTTGTATTTAACCCTCAATATAACCCTACAAAGGTTTAATTCGATTTCTACGGTCGATGGACATTTGAAAAATATGTTAAAAGAAGCTCCCATAAAAAGTTAAATCGGTCTGATGAGCAGATATTCTGATTCGAACGCGTTATGCAGCGAGTGTAGCAATATGAATCATGCTCCGGAGCTACGAACATTGTAATGGATGGTTAGCTCTGACTGAATATATTACTGGGAATATTGCTAATGAATTATGGCCGTGTCGCTTTGTGATTTAAGTAGTATACGTGTATCTACTGCATTTTGTAGTTTAGTATTATTTTACTTAATAATTTTTGTTCGCTCATTTTAAACGGATTCTAACAATTTTAATAGTTATCTAGTTACTGTAAAATTTTGATCAAAAAGCACTTTTGTTAAAAAACATATAGCTGTCTTATATATGTTGATACTACTTTTTATACTTTAGCTCTACCTGTATCTTTGTGACCCTATACAATGTATATCTCTGTCACACTTGACCACGACCGCCTGTTCAATATCCTAGGTTTTTGAAATTTTTCACAAAACAAAATATTTTTCTGAAACATAGGAAGCCTATATTATGCCCTATAACCTTTGCTATACACCAGTTAAAGACCCAATTCAAACTGGTCAAAATCAAAACAAAGATTGTAAACAAACGAAATTACTTTTCCGACTTTTAGTACAGTAAAGATTAAAGATGGAATGGTTATAATTGTATAATATCATGCCGCATCCACACAGTGATGGGGTTTGGTATCTGAGACCCATAGCTTCGGGTTCGGTGGACCGCGGAAACTTCATTTGCGAGCTCCTCTGTCCGTGAAATGAAGTCGGCTCGATATTACGATCATATTATATCGGTATTACTGAAACGCTTACCGAGACAACGCTTTCTTCGTCTGCCAAAGTTATTGTCATTTGATTGTAATTTACGAGGGGAAGGATTTAGCGAATTTATTCATTTGAAGCATTTTTTGTGATTGATAAATTTGTCTTAGCAATATTGCTTTTATAATAATATGTTTTTGAAGACAATCGTAACTGTTTGAAATTTTGGCAACCTGTCTTACCAAGAAATGTCGTATTTGAGCAAGTCTTTTTCATTTATGTAATATTTATGTCATATCACTGTCATATACATTTTACATATATCATAGTAAAATACTTACTATACTAACTGCCTCGTTGGCCTAGTGGTGCTAAGCGCGACTGCTACGCTAGAGGTCTTGGGTTCGATTCCCAAGTCGACCAAGGTGTTATTGGGTTTTTCTATGAAATTCTCAGTAGCAGGTCGGAGTTTGGATTTGTGCCCGGTTAGTGGCAATAGGCTCGCCCCCTATGACATGGGACCTAAACATACCGGCGAACTGTGAGTGTAAATTGGTACACTTCTGCCTAACCCTTCGGGGATACAGGCGTGATGGTATGTTATGTTAGTAAAATAGCAACAGGTCAACAAAAAAATAAAAAATGTTTTTATTTTCTTTATTTTTTTCTGTTATTGGGCATTTCTGTGGCCCTTACTGTGACAAAAATACTGAAGGATTGCTAACAGCTTTACTTTTGGAAATATACAGTTGTATTTTTACAAAATACAACTTGTGAATATGTACTTGTAACAAGACTTGTGTTGACTAGAGTGTAATAAATGCTTCGTAATGCAGTTAACCTCAAAACAGATGCATCAGATTATTTGCTGTATAAGTTATTCAATTTACGAAAACATTTTGAAAATAACGCAATTCAGAGTTCAGCTTGCCTTGTACATGGAGTTGTAGTATACAATTAATGATACAATAATTAATTAAGCAATTAAGAGTATTAAAGCATAATGAATATGCTTAATATGGTGTCTGTCTTTGAAAAATAAGTTGATGTTTTACTTTTTGGCAAGCTATTGGGTGTTGCAATCTATTATCAAAAGTATTCGGATTCAAATAATCCGAATACATTACCATTGAAATCGTTTAATCTGTTAACAATAAATATGTTTTGTTCTGCCACTAAATATTACATCAAAATATAGGCAGTAGTTTTCACCCACTTATAAGCGGCAAGCTGGGAAAGTGTAAAAGAAACAACCGAGACAAATTCAATTCAAAATGTATTCGCGATATTCAAAAAGGTTTAAAGATTAAAATCAATGTTTATTTCTTGTAAATCTTAAATAGCCATTTAGAAACGTTAATTTACCTACCAGAATTTAAATGACTAGGTGCCATTGGATATTATTTACTATCAGACAGCAGTTATAGTAGTTGTAGATGATATTGACAATATTATAGATTAGCGAATTTAATATCAGTAGAATAAATTAAGAAGAAAATTAACACAGATCACGTTGTGTGAACTGTGACGTCAGCAATTGACATGGTTATTCTTCTAAATTCCCTTTTTACTCATCAAATTGTGTGATAAATAGTCTTCATGTTTTATTGGTACAAAAAACCTGTCTGTCTGTATTTTAAAGACAGAATCTTAATTATGTTCAATC
Source organism: Autographa pulchrina (assembly GCA_905475315.1). NCBI lineage: Eukaryota > Metazoa > Arthropoda > Insecta > Lepidoptera > Noctuidae > Autographa > Autographa pulchrina. The sequence goes on from FR997768.1 coordinate 11,149,650, forward strand.
TTTATAAAGATAGAAGTTATATTTTTATGGAGCTTTGGTTTTACAATTTAAACCCATGATAAATAAGTTGAAAGCCAGGCTACTAATTAATCTTTTAATTTTGTTCCTTTTTGAAATAAATACGTTTTGTTAAAGTAACCCAGTTGAGACATGATCAAGTAAGGTTTCTTTATCGTGATTTTCATTCTTTAAAATGTGATAGAATTTTGTTATGTAGATTTTTAGGTTCAGAGTAAAACCATTGAGATGCATGTATTTTTAAAATTAAAATATTAAGATTGTCAATATTGCAGTATTAAATGATTACATGACCATGCCAATGCATGCTACGTGACGTATGATGTAAATTATAATTGATGTAATTTCCATTGCCTAGCAATTTCACGAGATAAATGTGTTAAACTTTTTGTCTATACTACTAAGTACTAGACACTATTTCAAGCCATTAACTTTTTACAGGTTAATTTAAAAAAAAGTCTCTATTTGTTGACGTCGTTCCATAATTGCAAAGCCATAAAAATGTAACAATAGTGATGAAGTCGATCTATGCCAAACTATGAAGTGCTAGGCGTTGGCACTCTAGCTTTATTACTGTAACGGGCAGTATTGATTTCTAGAGAACTAACTAGATATTAATGTATCATAGCGATGTATTCCGCTGCAGTTTTCACTAAAAATAGTTCAGGTCTTTGCAAGCAAAGGGTACTCATTAGGCAGGGCTGCATGCATTTCTATTACATTTCAGTGTTTGACGTCAAAGTACATTTTGGGACTTTCTGAAAATTTTCAGAAATGTGACAAACTCCGCCCCTTTAAAGCACCGGTTGCGATTGGTCGGATTTCATCTACGTCCGTACACGTAGCAGCCAATGGCGGTCGGGGCTACGCGCAGCCGTAGCGCTGAAGCATAGAGGCGCGCGGGGAGCTACACGATCGACAGACGCTACAGCGGAGCTGCTACGCCAGGGAACTGAAAAATGTAAGTACAAATTATTATATTTGTGAGGGATCACTTTAACAGTGGAAATGTTGATACAGTAACACCAAGAGCTATGTGTGCTGCTATTTTTTTTGTGAATTTTGAATACAAGTACATATATATGTGGTAGTATATACATACATAGTTATATAGGTAGGTGGGTAGTACATACTGGTTGATTATGTAACAGTATGGGTAAATTGTTAACTAGGTTATTGATTATTTTCATTTGTATTTGATTCATGTTCGTGACTTTTCAGCAATACATTTTCTAAATCTAATCAAAATCTTAGAAGAAAAAGGTCTTTTTTGTGTTCTTGGTTTATTGTGTAGGATCATTTTACTAATGGTTTTAATTTTGCAGGTGTTAGTGTAAGGTGTCAATTGATGTGGGACGTGGCACCGGCGCCATGCAGGGGCTCAATGCCGCGAAGGAGAAGGCCTCGGGGCTCTTCGCCAACAAACCCCTTCTGTTCAAGTAAGTCCTACCCAAATCTGTGCAGCAAATAGTTTAATATATAACCTTTTTCGTAGGAATCGGTACTAAAAGAGACAATTTGCTTATAAGGCTGATTTTCTTTAAAAGACGGATCGTGAAAGATTTATTTTCCCATCTAATTTGGATTTAAAATCAGGTCACTAAAAGATTTAAGAGAGAAATGTATACTAGGTCTTATAAATCCTAAAAAACCTAAAAAGTACCTAATTTTTTTTTTTGAAACGTACGGAAGCGATTATAATAATATATACCATTGACATGCATTGCGACAACTTCGTGTTATACGGGAACCTTTTTTCTTAACTAGGATCAAAAGGACTATAGTATATATTAGTAGACTATAGTATATAAGGACTATACTAGAGTATAGCTTTTCAGCAGCCACTAAATCGAACATTTTCCTTAGTTTCGCAAAAGCCCAAGATTCACACGAATTTATTCATTTCGGCCTCAAAATGTATATTTTTGCTGGCTAAACAATCCGAAAAAAGAATGGCTGCAGCATTTTTGAAATAATTTGTTTATTAGATTATCAGGCGTAATGAAATAAATTAAAAGCTATGTCCAAAAAGCAATTGCAGTACCTAGCGCAAAGCAGTTTAGGCAATGCTAGTGTACCCCATATCGCTCATATAAAAAATGGTTTGACAAAGGCAAAAAACTATAAGATACAGTAGGAAATTAAATAGAATAATAATTTTGGCAACTTTTACATGCAAATATGAATTTACTTATTTGCATGTAACATTATTTATTACAAGGGACATAAGACATTAATTTAAAACAGAGTTGTTATTGAATAAATAGTATTCCAGAACAATAATTTAATTCTTTAACATACACGGTGAGTAGGAACAGATATTTTAGGTGTATTCACTGATGCGACGGCATTGGAACATGACTAGGAATCTCTCTTTTACGGACGGGAAGATAGTTTGTTTAACCAAGAACTATTTAAATATGTAGCGAATTACTAAGCTAATATTATGTAACTAATTCTACATGTACAAACGGTATACATCTGTCCAGAAAGGCTGGAAGCCGACCCCTACAGAAAGAGACTAGGAAGATTATTTAGATAATTCTAGGACTCAGTAAGTTATATTACAAAGATTTATAAGGGCATTGGTGCAAATTATACGGAACAATGAACATGCATAAGCTTTATTCCACACTTCTGCGTTTTGTAAATGAAGGAATAAAGCAACCGGGAGAAAATCTTTAATATAACTTAATTACACACAATTATGATTTGCCTCAACAGTTAATGTGACAATTGGAAGTTCAGAATTAGCTACACGAGTAAAAATGGTGAAAACTCAAATTTAAACTTAGCAGGCCTTTCTTAAATTTACTAGTTGTAGAGATTTTATTACGGATACCAAATTGCATACAATTAGTACAAACATAAAATGATTTTAATTCCAAAAGTGCACGCGTTACGTAATACCTAACATTTTAATGCAGAGTTTTTAGAGTGTATTAATACTTAGTTTATCTCTAGTTATAGTTAAAGCTTTAGCAATCTCTAGCTTCTCTAGCTATAGTTAAAGGCCAGCAATACGCATAGATGCAAGATTTCTATCTCCTAAACTTCAAGTTCAACTCCAAGTTTCTTTAAACAAAAATAATCGAAAGAAAAAACACATTTCTATTCCTTCATATCTCGAAGAAACAAACATAATATCTCCGAAGACAGTGTATAAACAAAAAGAAACAATAGACGGTCGAGCGAGGCGCGGGGAATCGAAGCAATTTAGTTGGAAGCCGCGAGCCGATCGCCGATAATATTGACAGCCGGATAATACTTGTTGCAATCGAAATAAAATATAAGGGCGCGGAAATCTCGGACGGTTGTCTAACGAGCATGCGAGATGTAGGGTCGACATATAGACTTATACTTAAAAAAATAAGTTGGATATAACTTATATGAAAATGAAGTGAAATAACGTTTAAAAATACGAATATTACTCTTCGGTAGTGTAAAATATGTAGTTACCATCGCTTAACATTTTATACCCGTAACGAAGCGCAGGTCCCGCTGCAATGTAGGGTCGACATACAGACTTATACTTAAACAAAACAAGTTGAATATAACTTATATGAAAATGAAGTGAAATAACGTTTAAAAATACGAATATTACTCTTCGGTAGTGTAAAATATGTAGTTACCATCGCTTAACATTTTATACCAGTAACGAAGCGCAGGTCCCGCTTCGTTTCGAGTATAGAATGTTAAATTGCTTAAAATATGTTCGGACTGGATTCATATACACCATTCGTAAGTTACGAAAGCAACTATTGCGACGAATGGTTACATGGTCTAAATACAATATCATACACATACAATGTACACAATTATTAATTTACAATAAATGTCTTAAATAAAGAAATATTGTCATCCAGCTGCGCAGTTTCCGTTTCCGAGTGGAATGTGGATATGGTTTATACCCTGTTGTAGACTAGGGTAAAACCATTTAGGTATTTGGCATTTCACTTCCTAAGTTCTTTACTTGCACACAGTCAAATATTGAAATTAATTTAGCTTTCAAATTTTTGGTACTATTTTAAGTTGGATGACAAGTATTCTAACCCGAGAAAAGACAATAACCTAGGTCTTAGCTCGCACTTCTTATAAGACTTAAAACATTTTTAGAAATGTGGGTTGCAATAAATTTCTGTTCGAAATAGTGTGTGTAATAATGTGTATAATAGTCTGTAGTGGCAATTTCTAGGTTTACTTGCGGGTAAAATAGTACGAATTGGACAATTTCGTAAAAAAACAGCAAAGCAATGTAAAAAATTAATGTCTACGAAGTTACGAAGTTGAAAATACGTTTCGTCATCAATTTGTACCCCAAAAATGTGGCAAACTGTCCTCCCAGCTCTGATATCTTAATGTTGATTTATATACGGCCCTTTCCCTCCTTAGTCTTCATTTATGCCGTAACTGATTTCTTTCACTTTGCAAAATTATCAAAATATAGCAAGATTTTTAGTTAGAGGTATTTGGAAGGTGGGTTTTAGAATAAAACTACTTTTACGGATTTTATCGCGGTTCGTATTTAGATTTTAGTTCCCGACGTTTCGACACCTTTGCTGGTATCATGGTCACGGGCAGACTGAGGTGGTGTTCGTCTTGATGGTTGCTTTACCAACTTCATAATTCTATTGCTTTACAGTACAAAATATCAACTAAAAAAAAAAGAATTTTATTATTAAGTTGCCAGTAGATCCACATGAATAAAAATAAGTATTTCTGTTATCTAAATAGAAATAAGAACAATCCCTTCGTACAACAGATCATAATACTAAATGGTCCGGATTCGATAAATAATGCGATTACTTCGCTAGCTGGTGGCAGCCCTAGAGGTACAGTCGAGTGCTCAGCGCTGATAACAAACAGACATGATCCGGATTTGTGTCGTCATGCGAACACTCCGCTCCGAATGCAAGTACGAGCAGTACAGCCGCGCACATAACTATATTGTTACGGTGATTTGCGAACAAATCTTACCGTGTCCCGTTTTATGATCGTAATACTCTTTGCGAAGTTGCTTTGGGTACTCAAGCGATCGATACTGCAGATTTATGTTTCATATTATTTTTTCTAATAGTTTTTTTTTGTTTTCTTTCTTTACTGGATTAGTCTTATAATCTAGGTAGATATTTTTACTACCCATCCTTTAGCTTAAATTTAAATTGTCTAAATTTAGGAGTAGGTAAATATATAAAAATTGGAAATATTAAGTTTGAGCTAGTTTGTAGATAATCAAGAAAAAATAAATACCTACATTCAAACCTTTGCTTGTTATATTTATAGAACGGTGATTTTTTATTATACGCAAAAAACTATGTTTATTAATATAGGACGGTCAGTATGTATAAAATGACCACTTGCTTTTAATATTATAAAACATACATCTGCGTCTTGCGAGTTATCCCTTTACGGTTTTAAGCTTATAAATTGCCAACCAGAGTAGAAGGGTAGCCGGTTCATTATTTAGTCCGTTTAAATCACTAAGTCCTTAAAAGACATTAGCAGGCTTTGTAGCGTCATCGCAGTACACAAAAGAGATTTGGAGCCAACTGACAAGGGGGAACCCGTCACTTTTATACAATAATATTAAGCTGTACGGTAGTCTGCTTGATCTGAAGTACCTTTTAATGGGAGATTCATATTTTAATTGGGTGATTATATTCTCTAAAAATATAATTGACAGGCGATAAAACAGGAATATTAATTATTTCAATTTTTCACATTAGAATCAGCTCTACCTTATTGCATAATGCTAGGCGATGTTGATTCAACCACTCAAAGTACTATAAAAAAAGTGTTGTGCATATAGTATATAACATCACAACTAACAACTAAAAACCTCTCTTGTGAAGTTGTGACATAGTTTTTTGCAAATTATGTATTAAATTCCATAATATTGAACAAAAGGGTAGCGGCCATTTATTTTCCTACGGGGTACGAAAATGTCTAGACAACTAAATACGTGTTCAGCACTTACGTTAATTGTTTCCGCCATTTGAATATTGCTCGCGACAATTACCCGATTGGACGCTAGAGGCCGCTGCTGCACGGACCCCTAAATTAATTGCTCTCCGCTCTTGTTTTATTTTGATCGAGACAAAACTGACTGCTGAAATGGCTAAAAATATGAGAGGGGGACGTTAAATGTGACTTAACAATCGATTATTTCTGATACAATGTTCTTTTTACGTTGTAGCTTTAATTAAAGTAGATAGAAATTGCTAAGGCAAAACATGTTTGTATCGTATACACCAATGTTTGTGCTTAATTGTGTCAATGAAATATTTACTTACACAAAAATAAGTTTCGATATTTGTTTTTAGATAATTTTATTTATCAAAATAATTGATTTGAAAATACCGTATGAATAACACAATTTATTTCGTTGATGAATATTACATACTTACATCATTAACAGTATTTTCTTATAGTTGTGAAAATGGCCAGAACAGTATAGCTAAAAGATCGATGAGATAAAGGTAACTGACCCGAGTTTAGTGAATTTCCTGAGTAGGATAAAATCAAAGAGCAATAACAGGCAGGTAATAAACGATATTTCCTCAATTTGTGCCTTCGCTCTGGTTGCTGTTACCGATATCCGGGAAAATCGATATAAAATCAAGGAGTTCACTATTCATATTGTACTGATAAAATATGCCAATCTATGTATTTTTTTTTCCACGAGAAAGACTCAACATAGAAGTGACAACTTGAAATACACTAAAATATAGATAAAGGCAATTCTAACCTTCTTTGTATGCCTATCCTGATGTACATCAGAGGATTGAATTTTTTCATGATAAATATAATTTTACAATAGAATTTACTTAGTGGGTTTACTTATTTGGGAATTTACTTATTTAGTGGGTTTTTTTTTTATCGAAACTGTTTATCTCGTTTTCTTTTCACTGAGAATTTTATAGTTTTTTTGTTAAAATATTTAAAAATAGTTACGCAAAAGTTCTTTGGAGTTGAATAAGAACAAAGACAACGGAATTGTCAAAAATTGATTTCTGAGGTTTGATCCTGAACTGGAATGGTATACATATAATAGATAATAAATAAGTTATTACTTTTTCTTTATTTCTAAGAACATAATAATCCCAATTAAATTTTAAAGTTCGGACAGTTACAAAATGGACATTGAAAACTGAAAGATAAAGCAACATATCAGCTTACGTTCCACCTGATTTTAGAATAAGTGACATGACAAGCATTGTTGTAACTACAATAGGAGTGTAAAATGATGCAGATCCTCTAAACAGACGTGGTCTGTACAGTTTCACCATAAAGTTTGACGTCATAGTATTATGTTACCAAACTAATTGGACGACAAAGCATCCGCATTGAGGTTTCGATATTAATAAGCTTAATTAGTCTTGATGTGGGTGGACTATGGGCATGGCTAATTACTGACACATATAATACAGAGTAGTTGTTGAATATTATGTAGAAACATAAATAAGGGATCGCTTGAAGAGCTGCTACTGGTTTTTGTGATATAAGGTCAAGTGAGTTTTTTTTTTTAAGTAATAATTGTCTGCTACGTCAATTTTCATTAGGTTACAGTGGATTAAATACGCCTAAAAATAATTTTATTTAAAAGAATATGTAGGTAGACAATGTAACCTTGATGCAAGAGGGCATTTTCCACCAGAGAACCTTTGTGTTAGTTTAGTGGCAAGGAAATGAAAATTTTGAATGACTAGAGACAGGTTTAAAAAATAGACAAGGTCTTTTAATAATAAATATAGTTAAAAAAAAACTAAAAAACACGCTTTTAAAGTACTTCTAACTAAAAAAGTGAAAAATTATATTGTCGTTGATTCTTGATAAGTGTACAAAGTTTGAATTAAATCTGTCCGTTTAAAGTGGGTCAAAATCGAGTCCAAAGGAGTCGGTTACATACATACAAGTGAAGCTAATAAAAGCGTGTTAAAAACTGATATGAAGGAACATAATATAAACCTATTGAGGTACTGCTTAAAATGGACCAAGTTGGTTGTTATTTCACATTTGGCGCTTGAGACCTATGATTCAAGAGCCAAATATGAAATAATTTTAACACTTAACCTCAAATCAACAAACCGCCAAAAATAAGAACTATCACATTATTTCTGACTTCCAAAAGAGATGCCCTCGATATCATCCGTGAAGTAAACCGGGCTAATCGTGTCGTCATCCCGCGAGATCGATAGGGCCTGCCGCCGCGGTGTCTGTCCGGCGGGACGGCACGGCGCCTGTACCGGCAGCGTCGGCGCCGGGGGGCCGCCGGCTCCGCAAATAAATCTTATAAACCGCCACTCATATATTATTTATTTTTGTTATGATTTCTACTATTGATTCGTTTGTGATTAGCCGTTTTGATTAAGCGCTATTCGAAGGTTTTGGTAATTTGATCGAATTATTGCTGTGTCATTACTTCATTACGTGTCTTTAGAGACAGTTATTTTATTAATTAATTCACACATAAACAATTCAATATCTATTTATTATTATTGTTTATTTTGGAGAATAATTTCAAAGTAGGTAAGTGATGATTAAATAAAAAAAAAAAGGTTTACGCATATTCAAAAACATTTAACTATTTATCTTAAAATACTCACACACAATATGTATTTAGTTTGTAATATCTAAAATATTACAACATCGTCATGTACTCAAGTTCCAATAGCATTATAATTGTAAAGTCCAATAAAATCTGATTAGAAGAGCTGAATTAAAAAGTCCACCCTCGGCTTGACTTATACTCATTAAGGGAACTAAATTGTCGTAATGAGAATCCTCTGTGAAAGGACACAGATTTAATTTGCTGCGTGGACGCTACCGCAGCGTACCTACCGCCGGTATTAATCCCACTTCAAAGGACATGCTCAAATTACAAACTCTATACGTATAGAGGTATTATATTCAAATGCCAGTTTGACTTGCAGACAGTCAATTATTTTTGGCTTTTGTAAGCGAGTCTGTATTAAAATTGATGAATGGGTGAGATATTTTAGATAACTTTTAGGTAGTTCTACATAAGATTTAGTGTAGCATATGTTTAGTTTCCTGTTCTCTCATGCCCACAGTTGTATGAGTCTAAGGTAGAGCTGCCACCGTAGACTGAATGATGAAGATTAGAATAATGTGATCTGTATTATTCCTTAAAAAATAGACCTATCATTAAAATTAATTTTACACTTTGTTTTTAGTTTTGGCACTACCTAGGATTAAACTATTTCGTTGGAACTTTATAACAATAGTGGCATTTCTTGTAGGGAAAAAGGGTATAAATGCTACGATCTGAAAAATATATGTAATTTCCATTATCTGGAGTAATATAAACTCTTATTACTCACATGTCTTAGTTTTTTCAAAAAGAAGGTAAGATCACTCAGATTTCTGTGTTAATAGCTCCCGAGATATTTCACCTTCATAAATGTGAAATTTATCCCGAAGAGAAAAGAAGTTGGGAAATTCAGTTAGTTTCAACTATTTGACCTAAGGGTTTCAATTATTTTTACTGTGACGGGGATATAATAATCACCCTAAAGATTTTGCCTGCGTCGGCTGTTTCAAATACAGTTTGCGGCAAAAATCAGTATTTACTGAAACAAAGATAGATGTCTGGCGCCAGAGAGCGCGCGGCGGGCAGACACCGCGGCGCCGCGCGCGCTCATTCCACTTTCCTGCGCTTTCATATAGCACAATGTTTCCAAACACCATAGACCAATGAACTACTTACGCATGTCTAGAAGTTTTTGGCACACTTTGTTTTAAAAAGCTTTTTGCACTTGTAGGGAATCAAAAACTTGTGTGAAAATTGCTAGAAAGCCATTTTTATAACGTCTGCGGTGGTGTATTTCGATTATTTCGTTACTTATTTATAATAAAAATATATACAAAATAAAATAAATTCAATGTATAGTTTAATTAGATGATTAAATTTTACGAAGTTTTTTCTTTAACCTGACTCTATATTGTATGTATTCATCACCCCTTTTGGATAAATATTTTCGGTAACATTCTGTATAATAATTTAGCAACACAACTTAAAAAGCAAGTCATTAATAGTTAAGTTTATAATAAGTGTTCATTTTGCGCTATCAAATACATACACTTTTGACCGTTACTAACATCTATATTAAAAAGTCCTATACAAATTAAATATTGAACTTCACCACCTCTGTCACTTCATTACTCTGTGTACAAGTAGGGCCTCCATTCGTTTTGTCTGCGCTCCATCTCCACTAATGCACGTGGTGTGCAAATATTTGAGTTCGGCAAGACTTATTGATCAGGAGATCATGACGGCTCGCACTTGACGCAGCTTCCGTCACGTTCCGAGTGCTTGTAGGATGGTGTGCGTGTCTTGTACTTCTAACCCTCACACAGCCGGGGAAATGTTAACATCAATCGATGCACTCGATACGAAAAATGTACATGTGAATAGGACTTCAAAACGGCTTTTTATATAAATGATTGGGTTTTAGGTTGTGGTTTGCAAAATAATTACATTTTATGGTCAATGGAAACATAAGGTTACTTATAAGCTAACTTAACTTATCTTTAATAAAATAAATATCGAACATTTATTAACTACGTTAGATTATTACATAAGGGTAGGTGAACTATAAAACTTTTACTTCGAAACTTTAATTATCCAAAGAGTTTACGTAATTAATAAAAGTTTTTAGATTTTATGACTTCTACCTTTAATTTTGTTAAAAAGTGTTTACAATTGCTTTCAAGTTCAACATAAAAGTACACTGTAAAGTTTTATTGAAAGAGAACTTAATTTTCTTTTACGCAATTAAATGTGAACTACTTTTAACCGACTTCAAAAAGAGGAGGTTCTCAATTCGTCTATATTTTTTTTTGTATGTTGATTACGCGATATAACCGGCTATATGAATCGATTTTCAAAATTATTTTTGTCATCGATAGGGTATCATATACATTTCATCAAAAACGATTCGATAGTGGTTTTTTTTTTTAATTGGAATCTATTCTCTTTACAACCTGTAACTAGAGTCATTTAACGTTTTATTAAATAAGAGCTTAAAAGGCCTACCTAAAATAAAAATATTTTAATTTAACATTTTTGTGTATTCAATTATTTGACGAAATAATAATCAAAGCCGCTACTTTAAGAGCTATTATAAAATGTTTATCAAATACTAGACAATATTGCATAATATTTGTTATAAGTTAATACAGAGAGACGTTTCAGTAGTCGATTGAATTTCCGGGCGGTAATGAGGTTGCGGGCCAGCGCGCCAGCGCCGCCGGAAATACCGTTAATGCATGTCAATTGTTGTGCCCTTAACTTTGTTGCCCACCACTCACGCTCTACTCTAAACGCTTTAAACATTTTAAACTTAATGGCTTGTGGCTTTTTGAAGTTTGGTCGGTTGGATAATATTATTTTTGATTTATGCTAGGCAATGTATTTTAATAAAAAAAAAATGCGGTTTGTTCAATGTGAATTTGAAGTATACATGTAAGTATGAACAATGATAACGAAAACGTTAAATTATTTAAGGTACTTAACATAGATACAATCCTTTATTTGCTACACAATCTGGACAAAATAATGTTAAAACTTTAATGTTGAATCGTTTGTTACTACTCTGCTAAAGAGTTTTTAAATGATAGAAGATTTCAGTTTTTTACGTAACATTTTACTTAAGGCTTTTTGCTTGCCTTACAGGCAAAATGTACTAGGTCTTCACATTTTTTTACCTTGTCATCATACATTGTACCTACATTTTAAGCAAATAATAATAATTATTATATCTCTAAGTCTAAAAATACATTCAATAAAAAGGTTTATCATCTGATCGTTATAGCCAGTAATATCTTGCTTGACCATTAATGAAATCAATGAAATCCCTTCAGTTGCCATGGCGATTTATCCTCTTGATTCAAGTCGATTTAACGCGACGATCTATAAATAGGGCCGAGCAGATCAAATATTTCGATGGTCCACAGATGTTTATTACTCCCTAGGGCGACGTTGTTACACACGAGATTGGTCTGTATACTTACTAAACAGATATAGGTAGCGTTAGTGAATGACAGCTCTCTGACTTTAGTACCTAGTTCTAACTTAACAGAGACGTTCGACATTCCATCACACTCGGAAGCCTAAACAAGTGATGTATTCCATTCAAGTCACCGCACACCATTGTGAGGAGCGAGCAGACGCGCAGACTCCCAGTATGTACACAACAAAGGGTTGCACTCGCAGATTGCTTAATGGACAGTGAAGGCTGAGATAGCAACGTGATAAATCACCGACGTGATTACCGAGCCATTATCTAAAATACAATCTCGGGGGCGACAACTTAGAAAGTAAAGTTGTTGATGTAATTGACGGTGACGCGTTGGCGGCGTCTCTATTATTAGATTCATTTTCCGCTCTCAACATTGTTTACCAAAATTGAATCATATTACGATGGACATAAAACACTTTCATTGTATTAAAAATTTCAAACTTAAGTAAAACTCCAACTTGTCCGTATCAAAACACGTGAGTAGTAGAAACCACAAAATTACATTTGTAGATGCGGGGAACCCTCGGTAGTCGATCAACGGCAAACAAATAAGCGTATTGGTACAATCGAGTTTATTTCATGCAAGCCCCTCAAGTGACGCGCTCAAAGAGAAGCTTGAGCGATCCGCCGCCGCGCGCCCAGCGCACTCCTTTGATCGACGAACACAAAGTTACAAAGGCAGAGCTTACTACGTGTGTTTATTACGAACTCAATACAATGAAGTAATTAAGAGCTCCGATTGAAAATTCTTTTTGGACAACACAAAAGGAAACCATTTCACAACTTAAATATTTACTAACCACTCTGTAAATCACGAAATTAAGTTAAAAACGGATGTAAAAGTCATAAAATGTTGAAATGAATTAATTACAACGGCTCGGTAATATTCATTAATCTTACAATAAACATTTACATCACATCGTATTGAAATGTAGGCTTAGTATTTAAATGGATTCCCATTTGTAGTCCCGAAACATGAAAATAGCGTGGCTCTCAAACAGAGAGGGGTTGCGTAGAGTTAATAAAATGCGCAAAGCGTTCGCTGACAAGGATGTATGCAAATCAGGCGACAGAGTTGTAGACAAGAGGAATACTCTCTTTGACAGTACACGAGTAAGATAGTGGATTTTTTCTTGAATATCTGTCTAACTATGACACAAATTGTACCTTAAAATAAAATCTACTAAGTATAAAGTTCAAACATTACACTCTGAATCTTCGCTCACGTAAATATATGTATATAATTATTCAATCGAGTTTTCTTCAAATACGTAGTCATTTGAAATTTGAATGCAAAAGTTCTTCGTCCTTTCTTAGGGTTGTATAAAAGTGCTACCTCTTCTATTTGTCTGCTCTGTGGTTGGCGTAGTTTTAAAGTATATTGCGTATCCTCATACATACGTATGGTGAGGGTTATTGTTGTTTTTCAAAGCCGGTAACGTTTCGCCCATCTGAAGGGGTTTTACCGCGGTTTCACTTCGCATCTAACAGATTTGTAGCTACGCATTGCACATTTAATACGCGGTGGTGCTTTTACAACCGTGGTCGGTTTTATTAAGTGTTTAGGATTCATAAAATCGTAACTTGCGATCATAACATAATTTATGGGTCTGTTAAATCACGTCCTGCAGCTTATAATAGCTATGTGCTGTATAAAGTATGATTCTGAAGTTATTTAAGTTCATTAAATAGTTTTATCCTGCTATCTGTCTCAAAGTTAAGGCTTGATACTCAATAGGATTATCCTGTTTAAAGTCTAGACAGCAACTTAAAGCAGTATTTATAATATCATGCAAAAATTTCTACGATAATCCACTTTAAAGGTTTACTATTAATAGCCTGAGAAAATAATCCGGGGAGAAGTCTCAATTTAGTCGACTGTCTCAGTTATACGATACGATCAAATGGATGCAACTTAAATAGGCATTAAGAAACATTTTTGCGACCTCCTCCGAGATAAGTTTCTCTTGATCCCGGCCATTGTGATAGCCATCTGTAGAAAACTCCGTGAAAAGCCCCGGACTCATTCGCCATTCATGGGGCGATTTGATTTACTTAAGATCTTTGCCTTGATACTGTCTATTAAGCGAGTGGTTCACGAGAGAGGACGGTCGTTTTTATAGAAGTATAATGTGATGTGCTGACCAGAAATGTATACGTTGCCATATTGTGTCTATTGTATCCTTTCGTGGATAGAAACGTAATGCTATATGGACTTTACGGTAACAAACATGGGTTTACAATGCTCTCTCTACTACTGGTCTCCTCATATAATGTGTATTGTGAAAAAAATAATTTCAACTCTTGGTATATATTTGATATTTATGTATCTCTCAATACAGGAAAATCGTTATTTTAATAAATATTCTATTGTTTACCATTCATAAAGTTATTATTATCCGATTTCATACAGCTATTAATGATTTTACTAAAGTGATGAACATAATTATGGGCATGTGAAGAAAATTAATAAAACAATTTTTTTTGTTATCAAAAAGTAATTTGGATGATATTTTTAGTGTTGGTGTACAAAAGAGGTGCATTAGAAGGGTGGTTAACGCGTGGTTCCGGGCGAATGGACAGACGATTTATAAAATGAGTTTGCGGTGCAACCAAGCCGTGATACCCCATTGGTTACGTCTCACTTCTTTATTAGTGATGCTACGACACCGAGGTCACAAAGTATCGATAAAAATATCGTAACAAGAATTATTCTGTCATATTTTTGAAACTTTTGATTGGGTACTTAGGATAGGTAATTGTTTTTTTTTTAGAAATGGATGATTCTAGTTTTATATGTTTTTTTTTATTATGTATTTATGTAGTTTGATTGATGTCAATCAATCAAAATGCGGATTAAAAAAAAATAGAACAAGAGTAGTAAATATTTCTAAAATATAATCAATTTGGAATAACAAAATAATCAGTAATATTTATTTTAAGCCATCCTTAGTTATTGTGTAGATGAAATCACCTTCTGTGAAATATTCTTTTTACAATGATTTTATTTATTTAATAGTTTATGTACACTCATACACATATTACTGTAATATTTTACTTTACATTTATCGTCATGTGTATTAAAAGTTACATTAAAAAAAAACACAAGGAGGCTACACAACTACAAGTAATGATTATCGATTAACTACCTAAAAATAATACTTATTTTAAATTAATATAAATCAAAATCATAATAAAACACATAAACTATCGATAAATAAAACAATAGCAAAACACAAAAGCTATAGAGTGTCACATCCCTATTTCACGGGCATTTGTCGCGGGACGTCACCATTTTTCCCTCGCTGCGCCGCCATCAGTGGAAAGTTAAAAGCATTGAAAGACATATCGCGGGTTCCTTCCAAGCTCCATTGTTCTCTCGCCCTTTGTCCCGCCGAATGTTTTAATGTAATTGGCTTTGTGAGACGATTTTTTTACCCCACTTTCCTCGTCGTGTGTGCGTAACATACGAAAAGTTTCACTTATATTCAGTCCACTGGGCGTATTGTAGGTCTTCGTAATTAGAAAGATTTCCTTGAATGTCGCTACATTCAAGGAAATCTTTCTAATTTTGCGAAATAGAACAATAAGAGTGTTATAAGTAACTATACTCATTTTATCAGCAGTTTTCCCTATTCAAATCAAAACATAAGTGTACAATGTTTCGATACTTAATGTAAATTCTATATTTAAATTAAATCATGTGCAATGAAAAGCACCGTATACAATTTTAATTAATAAATAATGAATTAAAGTAACAAACAGTTTTAAATATGTCGGTATTAAAGTAGTATTACAGAAACAATACCGCGATATGCATATTACTATAACATCCTTCCTATTCTAACTACCCCATCTCCTCTGACTCCAGTAAGTGAGTTGGATATAAATTGGGGCATTGTCTGTGAATCTGGAGCATTCGTGAGACTTTTAGCATCATTCTGCAATAGAACGAAAAATACGAAGTCCAATACTCAGTTTTTGTCCTGCTCGTATATTGAGTTTCCTTAAGGACAGACAAGGAGAGATAAGATTGATTATTACTAGCGGCTTGGAATTTTTGCAGAATAAGATAGCTGATCTTGAATGAATTCCCTTTTGTTTTCTCGCTCTGATGCTGTTTCGTTTCGCTCTGGCGCACAGGACTTAGCACTATATACACTCCTGTCACCAGAATACAGGATCAATCCGCAGAGTGATTCGGTACTTTTTTACAAATAAAATTGCTTAATAATTTTGATAAGCAGTTTTGTAAAATTGATAGCATTTATTATCCTCCTTATCTGACTGGCGTACAAAAAATATGTGTTGTATTTAAGCGACACACTAATTGCCGCTGCTCATTAAATTATTGGTAATGCCGCCGTTGGTAAGGTCAGGTGGTACTTAATTATGAAAATGGTCTTAATTATAATTTTATTTTAGTCTTAACGGGCAAAGTGGCTAATGTAGGCGTTATTATGAATGTGTATAGTGTGACTGAATTATCATTATTTGATGGTTTTTGAGAACATAATCTAAGTTAGTACATAGGCACAGCTTTTCATTAAAGACATTATTTTTAATCGATTGTTGACGTGCACAAATCAATAGATTTTAATCAAAAGCGTTTTCAAAATAAATCTACCATATATCAAGAAGAGTTAATAAAACGATTATTAAAGTAATTACAATTAAGAGAATGTCAGAAGGGCAACAGGTCAAATGTCTTTGCAGAATATCTCAGTGAGTGAGGACGGAGGGAGCGTGGCACGCATTTCTGGCTAGTTTGATACCAGCTCCCGGCACATCACTACCGTTGCTCCGTTCGCGTTAAATATACGATAAATTACTCCTGATTAATCGTCCTCCTTATATTCGACCGAAGTTTTCGACACAATGAACGTGTTTTATTACGAATCAAAGTGTTCTTGACTTGCTACTACGATATAAAATGTGAATAGACCAGTGCTTCTGAACAGTGTTCGAGATCATTTTTCTCTAACGTACTATAAGTTTTTTTGAGTGTTTAAGAAAATCCACAGGTTGTTGTTTCTTGGTGTTTCGGATCCTTCGGAAACGCGCTTGTAATACGGACTCTATAACTGTAGTGTAAGGTAGTAAGTCGTTTAAAAGACACGAGGGTGTGAATTCTGATATCACCTGTTGATCCCACAAAGAAAATCCAAGGGAATATGTTTTGGCGAATACTGTGAGTATTATCATAAGATCAAGAAAATTGTACAAGTTTTTTGGAGACTTTTAGTCTTTACAGAGCTTAGAAATAAATCATTAGAAGGGGAATATTCAACTGATACGAAAAAACTATTATAAATACATTTTTAAATAACCCTACATGATTTAAATTGATGTTATAATTGACATGTATTCTGTTGGATGTATTGTGTGAAAGATGTACATCATCTTTCACACAATACATCATACACAATACATATACAGAAAGAAAGGAGTTAATACTGAGGTGACGAGTAATAGAGATGAATGGAAGAAAAGCACACATTACACCGACCCCAAATAATTATAATAGGGAACAGGGCAGGGAGAACAATTGAAATGTAGGCTGTAAGTACTTACGATATTAACCAATGTAACTTTTACACTTTGCTTAAATGTACCATCTATATAGAAAACATGTATTATCTAGGATTACACAAAAGTTAGTAAATGAGTTTTTAGGTGAGCGGTAGGCTCTGTGTAAAATTAAGGTTATTCGCTGAAAACATCACTAAAATAGCACTGGAAAAACCTATGCATGTCATTTTTAACAACTTATAATAATGACATAAAATATCGTCTCTATAAAAAAACTCTATGAAATTGAAGCTCATAAATGTTTTCACCTTCATTAGATCATTTTTATGTCATAACTCAAAATTCGATAGAGCATTTATTCGAAATAGCTTGTCCCTTGTCACGGCACAATAAGCCGCACTTATATTTATGTCTTCATATGTCACGGTTCCCCTCAGAAACAGTCTCAAGAGACAGCATTACGATGTCACAGGTACACTCATTTATTTTTACTACACAACTATACCAAAATATGATACATACACACATACAGTTCACATAATACATATGTATTTTACCTTTTTAGACAATTACCAACCATAAAAAGTACTGAAATGGTTACACTGAAGTGCGAGCCAATCAGTGTAAAAGCACTCGCGTCTATTTTCGGCACACAACAAAGCCAACAATGTATAAGGCTGTGTGAAAAGAGCTGAAAGTATAAGGAACTAAAAGACACATTGTGACCTAATAACAGGTCTATTATTGACGTGAGATCGATACAAGGCTCCCGGGGCCTGCGACACGAATATTAAAATCATCTACAAGTCTTCAACGAGTGTCCCCGGCCCCCAGTTCTATTAGATTTGAGGGAAAAAATCGCCCTCGGGACTTTTATTCAATTGGCTGCTGCCGTACGTTTTACAAGCTTATCACGGTACTGCTGTGTCGTTTACTATAATAATCACGTTAATTATTGCCTGCAGTTATAATGTCAATTAAATTTATGATAATATATTTTTAATTTCACAAATATATACTTTTAACTCTTATCTCTTTACCGGTACTAAATTAAAATGTTAGATTCCAAGTCACAATAAAGTAATATGTAAGTTTGAAGTTCGTACTTGCCGAATTTTAAAATCATATGAAGAGTAAATTCACCCCTTGAAATCGCACACGATACCGACGTGAAGCATTATGCTTCCTAATCCGGGGTATTTGCGTAATTGATATTTACAACTAACCTGGATTTGGGAACGCTTTTGCCAGGATTAAATGGGGATTTGTTTGGATTTTCCTTCTTTGGGAATTCACTTCAATTTATTTACAGCCTCGTACCTCTTCGTGAGCGCCGATAACGTTTATGGTTATACCGTTAGTGAATGTTCTAGCTTTAATTTTATCCGTGTTTTATTTGTTGCAACAAAATAAAAATGTTGAATTTGCATAAACAATAAAAAAGGTCATTTTAAATACTTTTCGAACTGTTTTTCAAAACACGGGCGTCTAAACAACTAAAATAATAATACAGATGGAATATTTACACAAAATAAAATATAAAACCTCCAAATGGACGGGAAAATCAAGAAACAACAGAGGCGTATCCCGGACGTGAGGTGCGCGCCGCCCGCTAGATTAGGCCCGCAAAGAGAGTAAGAATCTACCAGCCAAATACGAACACTTCGCAAATACAACACGCTGTCTTGTTTGCCTTCCATTTTTATGATATTTGTCATGCCGATGCAAGCTGAGAGAAAATAAAAATTGTGTTTGAAATAGAAATATGAAATGGAGCACGTTCATCAGACTGGCTTATGTCGAGCGATTTCATTACTCGTATTCGCTTACATATACGTATACGTATGACGTATACATTCAACATAGAACAACTTGGTACGTATAGTTCATCACTTAATGTAAGTCAGAGGGATAGTTATTAGTTGCCGCAAAAGATGTACTCAACCCAATACATAATAAGTACGGAATGAAAACTTAAGATCAAAGAAATGGTTGAACTTCTTAGTAAAGTTACTTTCCTTTATATTGTGTTCGGCGTCGCAAATCGATGAAATTATTGTTTTATTTGATGCTATCTCTTTTCATTTGATTTCCCCGGCATCCATGAACGGCCATAAAATAAATCTGGTCATAAATAAAAGCAAGGAGCCGCTAACAAGCGTCTCGGGTTCACCAAGTGATATTTCTTAGCTTGCTCGCCATTTTTGTCATAACTCTATTATGTTCGCGAGTGTCGAAATGCGAGATCATTCACTTGATTTATGGATAGACTTCTTTATAATAAAATGAATAGGTTTCTTGAAAATTGTTTAGTTGTAGTCTAGTAAACGAGTTTACAGTATATTTAGGTGTTAGTTGAATGGATGGAGAATATTTTTGTAGTACCGTCACCCTTTTTTAATACATTGGTCAATAGTTTATATGATTGCAAACACGTCCGATTCCTTAAAATTAGATATAAATAGTATAAGATTTAGCTGTAGTTTCATTTTCTTATTTTTGGTTTTAAATCATATTGACAAGATAGTACTATGAAATTTAGTAGTTGTAGTCAGTTAAATCCCGCTCAATAAATGTATTTGTATCCGAGTGCGCGTAGCTGTAATAGGTCTTTACGTTACTTTTATTTATTACATGTTTTATTCACTATCCCGACGCGGTTTCGGATCGTTGACAGACAGGCCTACGGACTCGGCGTCTATTTAACAAACTTTTTCACTATAAAGATTATGGTATCTAAACTTTTAACTACTACACGATTCTCGTAGCGCTACGAAAGTTCGTAGCACTAACGTCATGTTACGACATTGATTTTTTTGGTAATTATTATTTTTCTATTTGACATAAATAGATCATCGCCTAGGTATATGATCTATATGAATAATAATGAGAGTTATAATTACATTAAAAAATGAAATAAAATAATAAATAACATGATTATTGAATGTTTTACATTTTTCATTTACGGTATCCTAAAATGCATTTGCGATCGGTGATCGCAGGGGGTGGTCGGGAAACAAATTTAACCGACAATTGTAAATCAATTAGAGAGGGTGGCTTTACGGGGTGTAATAGCTACCCCCTCCCGCGCGGGGCGACAGGGACGGAATCGAACACCTAATAAAAGTAGGTTACAGTCAATCGTTTAAGTCCATAGCGTTGGTACAAACATTCAAGAAAAGGATATTTTATGAATGTCGGAGATAGTGTAAAATTATGCATAGATCTTAATGAGTTCAAACTAATTTATTGAAATCATTTAACTGGCATCTACACAAAAGATGTCATTTTGCGTTAATTAAACAGACTCTCATATCTCGAGTCTTAATTAATGAAGAAGTCTCCGCGTACCGCCCTGGCGTCTATAGGTATTCATAGTGGGGAGCTCAAGTGCATATTGTGATCTACGCAACCTCTCCCCCCCCCGGCCCCCATTCCTCCGCCCCCTGCTCTTCACGTCTGATCCAGGAGTTCTGTCTTCGAGATGTTGAGAAAACCTATACGCATGGTTAATGTTCACAACGAAATTTATTATCGACCGCCTTATGAATTCAGCTATTTAAAAACCACGATGCTAGTCTTGCATTTCCCTTTCAAAGGTATTTTTGATTAAGCAAAAGCAACCTTTTCTCCAAATGCCGTAAACGTTAAACCCTTTTTAGTAATAAATTAGGATTTGGTGTTCTCAGCGGGAAGTCGGCGGTAAAGTGCCAAATGACAAAGTTGGCTTAGAAGTTTCACTGCGAAATGGAACTCGGTCAGTGATTCAATTTGTAGTCCAAAATTTATAATCTGCAGTAGAGGCATGCGAAACGTGCGGTATTTTAATATAATACCCAAATGTAACCAAACAGAGAAAACAATAATGGACATACTCATTAGTTTTTTTTTATTTATTCAAACAATACAGATAAATAAATAAATGCGGACAACATCACATACATTGCTCTGAACCCAAAGTAAGTAGCTGTAAAGCACTTGTGTTATGGAATTCAGAAACAACGAAGGTACCACAAACACCCAGACCCAAGAAAATGTAGAAAAGTGAGTTTCTACATTGACCCGTCCGGGGATCGAACCCGGGACCTCAGAGCTAGCGACACCTTGAAACCGGTGCATACGCCACTCGACCACGGAGGTCGTCAAAAGATACATTTCAAGATACATTTAAGTACATAAAATTTATAGATTCTATAATTAGGTCAAATAGATGTTAGTCATATGTAAATAGGACCTAATGACATCAATGTTTAAATGTTTAAATTTCTGTATCCATTAATTTTACGTAGGCAAACGGGGACAAAATAGTAATAACGGCATTTAGAGTTGCGTCACATAATTATAGGCATCGTGTATGGGGTGCATTAGCGGCACAATGAAGCGACGCCGACGCGACGCTGCAAGGGGCTGATCTAAAGGGGCAACCTTACAAAACTGATAATAACATGTTTTTATTTCAATACGGTACGATAGCAACATACTTCTGAAAACGGAAAGTCAATCTGTCAGCACTATACTTATCTATTTTAAAAACTTTTGTTGAATAATTTAAAGTTTTGTTTAATTCGACATTTAGCCAATCAGTACTAACGGGTTTCAAAAGATTAACTTAAAAGCTTAAAAAAGCTTTTAAAACAAATCAACACCCTTAGTTTAATGAGATAATTGAGTAATTGGCCAACATCGGTGCAGATGTGATGTGTGTGCAGGCTAACGTAACTGTTGACGTCGGTATCGTCCAGTCACAGTTAAACACATTAGCGCGGGGAGCCGTCACCCAGGGCTGGGGTGCCGCGCCGCGCCGCGTGCCTCGCTGAGACGCGCGGTGTCGCGCGGCGTCGCGCGGGGTAACGCCACATCTCGCCTCGTTTCCACTTGGTTATGCCTTTTATGCGACGATTCATTACCAACAACGCTAAACGGGGGACGCGAACAGATAGCAACATTTATTACTTTTGTCAGCGGAAAAATGAATTTACACGCCGATGACTTAGGTACTGCCGTCGCCCACAAGTCGTTATGCTGCTACATTTAATGGGTTTTGAATTTAACTGTTTTGTTGTATGGTTTTCATTTTTAAGATCCGTTTTATTGTTAGGCTTGAGTCATCTTAAGTTGAATTAGTACTGAGTTATTATTTATTTATCGCATCATAAACGTAAAATGCTCATAACAATAAATATGAAAGGACTGCGAAAATTAATAAAACGAAAATTGAAAATAGTACACATTTAAAAGTACTACATCAAATTAACAAGAAGGAATAACAATTAAAATTATTTTAATATAAATACGAATACAGAACAAGTTTTCACTCATCTTATATGAAAAGTTGTGTTCAAGTCAGCAATGTAGCGTACATCCGAGCGATAAACAGGACTTAATAAAGTTATAGCTTTTCCAATACAATCCCCGTAGCTGGAGCCGTCAGGAGTGCCTATTAGTTTGCAAACAATGAGTCGCGACGCGCAACGCCAACGGCAACTAATTCAATTTGCCCGCTAATGGGCCCACGGTATCGCGCTAGCTCGTGAAGCTAACAAAAATCCACTCTCGTTTTTTGGCAAGGCTTTGGCAAGTTAGTGCTTTGAAATACCAATACCGAACCAGAAAAACTATCCTATTTAAAACGTAGTTTATAATTTATAATAGTTTGGTATTCAGATGTGGTATTGATTTCATTTATCCTTGTAATTTATAGAAATTAGTTGTCAACGTCATTAAGACCTCGGAGTTCTTTCAGGATTTTCCTTTCTTTCAAATAATGCAAAAGTTTTTAAAACAATTTCAATAGAGCTATAAAAGTTGGACGCTCTTCCTATTCACTGCGGTAGTCTGCTTACTGCACTGACAATGGATACCTAATTGAAGAATGTCTGACGTGAAGCAAAGTTGAAAAAGTTCAGCAATAGTCGACGACTCTCTCATTATTGTTGAAAGAATCTAAATAAAATATTTATAGATGACTACTTGAATTTAAAAACTATAAATAAAAGGAATATGTTGACATCTTCAAACGTAATATTTATTTTTTACTTCAATGGGCACAATGCTCTAAATAATTATATTGGAATTAGGCAAATATTTAATGTCTTTGGTATCAGGCAGCCTTGAGTGGCTCCATTCTGACCAGTGACGCACAAACCAATCGTTTGAAATACCGTTCTTCTTAACTTAATATTAAGTCAAATTCACTTATCGATATTGACAAGAGTAAACAAAAATAGTATTGAACACAACCACCAATTAAAATAAAATTTATTACATAATTCATAATACTGAAATATTTCGGATAACAGATATAACAGATTTTATATCAATTGGAGTTCGGTAGTTAGGTGCTATTGTGATCCACGTGTATTGGTTTCCACCTTTCATTTTCACCTTTCGTTCTCGCTGCGAGCGTGGGGTTCAGGTGCGATCCTACATGTCAGCCCTATTAGCCGGCAGACGCATTTTAATTTTATTTTCTCCTACAAGGTTTGTCGCTTCCCATCCGCTTCAATTACAGAGAAAATAGCGCAGAATAACGCGGAATAAACTAATTGAAAGTCTATATCTCTGTAGGTGATAGCTGTAACGTATGGATCGGTTTTTGTTCTACTTCACAAGGGATTATTTATTTGTATGTGTATATTTAGGACATTTAATAGCCGCTTAATTAAAGCTCGTTCTATTTTAGTAATTAAAGTGATCTTTACCCAACAGTGAGTAACAGACTAGTTTTATTGTACAGAGATGTCACATGTGCCTTCGAAAGAAAATAGTTAAAGATGATGTAAAAATAACCTCAATTAAAATGATATATTGTATATGAATTTAAGTGCATTGTAGTTTGTTGTGTTCCAATGTTATAAACTTGTTACAGAAATACTCAATATGAGAACTTCCACGTCGATCAGAAGGGTTACGACCAGATGTACGATGGCGAGGATTTGGAGACGCCACCATCACCTGACAGGCCTCCACCACGAGCTATAGGTGATTATCATTTACTGTCGCAACATAACCCAGAACAAATATATAGGAATGATGGTTAATTTTCAATTTTTCTGTCCATCTTTTATATAATAAACAAAAATAAGAGAAGTATTTTTACTTTGTCTCAGAAAAAAAATGAAGATATAGAGAGCACAATTTTTGCAAGACACCTCTAAGCATACATTGTACCTAGCTGTGACGTCACAAGCCCCCACTCGTGAACTTTAACTAACTTATTTACTTTGACTTTTCATACGCAGTCATCTACAATATTTTCTGTTTTAAAGTACCTATGTGATGAATCATGTTTGTGTGTTTGGTACCAGACAAGTACGTGCGCGCAGAATGCCCGTGCTTGAGCGCTCGCTACACGGTGGCACTGCTGGCCTGCTTCGGCTTCAGCATCATGTTCGGCATGCGCTGCAACATGAGCATGGCCAAGCTCAAGATGACGGAGAAGCAAGCTGTGAGTATATCATAAAAAATGACGACTGGATAGAAAGAGCTTAATGTTTTGTTACACATTTACCTATACGATTCGCAAAGTTATTGCAATGTAGATTTGGATGTGTAAGTTTTATTATGGGTATTGTGGTTATGTATTCGAGCCACCACGAATTTAAATGACAACTGGATAGAAAAACATATGTTTTGATAGATCATCTTTCACTTATGTAATTCGAGACTAACTTTAGATTTGAATAAGTGTTGGTTTATTATGAGTGTTGTGATTTTGCATATTCCTAAAAGCGACCTTACTCATTGGTATTTTTTGTCCTTTAGCAAAACTCGACAGACAAGGCACCTTTTGAATGGACCGTAAGCGTAGAGTCCTCAATAGACTCGTCTTACTTCGCTGGTTACCTCATCACCCAAGTTCCCGGCGGTTTCCTTGCCTCCATGTACCCAGCTAACAAGATCTTCGGCGTGGCCATTGTGACGTCAGCAATATTCAACATGGCGATCCCTGGAGCGATGTCCGTGGGACCTGCTGCGGTTGTCATCTTGAAAGTTGCTCAGGGATTTGTTGAGGTAAGTTTAAAACAAATATTTTTAATGTCAGGACTAATTTCTATAACTATTATTAAATAATTTATATATTATAAGAACTGTATTAAGTATAAGTCGTTTTATGGGATTTTTTATAAACAAGATGCAGACATTTTAATGTTTTTGGGTCGATCCATTTGAAAATAAATAAATAAAGTTCAATATCAGTATATATTGTAGAACCCGGACATATCAAACAGACAACAAATAATGAACCGGTAGGGTATCATGTAACGAGTGAAATGTCACATGTTTAAAATTTAGGACATTTGACATTCAGGACGTGACGTCGCATGATCAGGCTTATTACTAATGCTCAAATTTTGAAACCGGGGATTGTGTCGAATCCACCTCTTGTCACGTTTGGAATTCACACTCCCCCAATTTGAAGTAGTTTAATGGTGCTAAATTAGGAGTGAATTCCAGTTATATTTTTAAAAGTGTTTACTTTAGAATTTATTTATGTGTTTTGAATAACGATCTCGATTAGAGGGGAAGATTGTATTCTCACCATTATTATAAATGCCTTTTGAAAAATCAATAAGTATCTCCCTTTAAGCAGTAAAGATTTAGTTACATCAAAATTGAAAAAAAAAGTTTAATTTAAAATGCTTGACGTTGAAAAATGCGTTTTAAATTACTTCGATAGAACCTTCTATTTAGGTTTCAAAGGAGCGAATTCAATGATTGCCTTCAGAAGGATCCGTATCTATCGTCAATCGTTCTCGAGTAGAGTCGACATCGCTTACCAAAGTACAAAGCCTCTTTAGGATTACCGGGCCCTTCGTTGCCATGGTTACGTATTTGCTCGTCTCCGCATATCCCGGCTTAGTTGATTCTTCAATGCCACTGCTATCCTATTAAATCTTTAAGGTTGGGTCCATTGATATCACATAGAAATCTTTAATCTATCTTTTCTATTTGATTTGATATCGTGGCAACGGCTTTCTCGTAGAAAATGTAACTGATAATTTCGGGAGCGTTTTCTTCCTTTACTTACTTTGCGTTACATGTTCCTAATCTTAGAAAAAGTGTGTATATCTATTCTTTTATATTTATTTTAACAATGTAACTCTAATGGTGTACAATAAAGAACATTCTACTCTATTCTATTCCTTAGGGTGTGACATACCCCTCATGCCACGGTATCTGGCGGATGTGGGCTCCCCCGATGGAGCGCTCCCGGCTGGCGACCCTCGCCTTCTGCGGCACATACGCCGGCATCGTCATCGGCATGCCGCTCTCCGGGATCCTCACTGACTACATCAGCTGGCAGGCGCCGTTCTACTTCTATGGAGTGTCTGGAGTGATCTGGTAAATAAATCACTTGATAGCTATCTTAATATATACGTGGTTACTACTTTGGTTACTTCACATGGTCACAAATGTCATCGTCACCTGCGTGTTATTACTTTTTGTTTATTGACCCATTCATTTTGTATCCTGTTACTAACATAGATTATAAGTTTTGTACATTACTAACTTCATATGGATCAAGGTCTGAAATAAAGTTTTTTTTATGTAATAAAACTTAATGCGCTTCTAATTTACTCGTCTTACCCAGCGCCATAAGTTATTTAAAATAAATAAATAAATGCGGACAACATCACATACATTGCTCTGAACCCAAAGTAAGTTGCTAAAGCACTTGTGTTATGGAATTCAGAAACAACGAAGGTACCACAAATACCCAGACCCGGGACAATGTAGAAAAGTGTTTTTTTCTACATTGACCCGTCCGGGGATCGTACCCGTGACCTCAGAGCTGGCGACACCTTGAAAACCGGTGCGTACGCCACTCGACCACGGAGGTCGAACTATTTGTATCAATAGTTTTAACATTTGCCCACGCAGGTGTCGTTGAGCATTTCCCGCCTACGTTTATAGTTGACTATGCAAATATTCGTTTAATTTGTGATATTTTAATTTTCATTCTAAAAGAGATTACTTTGGTGTTCAGGTACACTTTATGGCTTTGGCTGGTGTTCGAGAGGCCCAGCAAGCATCCCACTATCGCCTCCAAAGAGCTGACCTACATCGAGCAGTCACTGGGGACCGCGACACAGGCTGCCATGCCTGGCTTCTGGACCACGCCGTGGAAGGCTTTCGCTACGTCACCACCTGTAAGTGCACTAGCAAACATTTTATGCTTCGGGAAATATTGAAGTTCAATTATAAAATATATTTCTTTAAATGGCTGTATAATGTATGCTAAGTGTGAAAATTTACTGTATTTTTTTAGGTGTACGCCATCATTGTAGCAAACTTCTGCAGAACATGGAACTTCTGCCTCCTAGTCATATTCCAGTCATCATATTTCAACTCGAGATTCCAAATGCAGATCACAGAGGTAGCCTCCTTTCACTAAACTTTACTAACGTCGTCAAACTAGACTAAGTTTAAGTGGCTCCTGCTTTATTGTATTTCGTCGTTTCAGTCTGGGTTTGTTGGCGCCATTCCACATTTAATAATGACGTCACTGGTGCCTATAGGAGGCATGATGGCAGATTACTTGCGTAAAAATAACATCATGACTACCACCAACGTTAGGAAATTGTTCAACTGTGGAGGATTTGGACTAGAAGCGTTCTTTTTCGTACTCGTCGCTTATGCTAATAACAAGGTAAATATGATTGATAAATGTGTTACCTGTTCATATTTTTATTTGATTGTATGTTTACTTAAATGTGTTATTGTATTGTACATTAGATATGACACCTATATCTGATTTGGAATGGTCTCTGTTCTTTGCATCAAGCTGAACAATAATAGGATTTGATATAACAAGTCACATTCCACTTGCGAATGTATAATGATACTAATGAAGTATAACTTTGTTTGAGAGTATCAGAAGGTGTGATTAAGTGACTTAGTAAATAACGTTTTGTTGTTTGTTAGTACGTGGCCACCATAGAATTGACGCTGGGCGTGGCGTGCAGTGGCTTCGCCATCTCTGGCTACAACGTCAACCACCTGGACATCGCTCCCCGATACGCGTCCATCCTCATGGGTCTCTCCAACGGCATCGGTACCATCGCCGGCTTCGTCGTACCCATCGTTATTGATTATATGACGCAGGAAAAGGTAAGATCCATTTTATTTATTGAACCATTTCGTAGAAAAGATGTGGTGACGTTTTCAAAAGTATGGAAAATCGTAAGAAAATACACATAATTGGTAGATTGAAGTTGAAATGATGAAACAAATAGTAAAAGGTTGTTACATTTTTTATTTGAGTTTATTCAAAGACCTGAAATACCTTCCCATTGTAGTTATCGCTTTCAGGAGCGAATAAGCGAAACAAAAAGTATGTTCGTCCGTGGCTAATTTAAAATAGGAAATCGAGCTTCGTGAAGTCGCACCCGGAATACACAATGAGTACGATTGTGGGTGCGCGACGATGCGTTGAACGCAGTACAGTCGCGCTGAGCACTTTATTATCGCCCACGGCCGCAGCCCACGCCGCCGCGCCGCCGCCCCGCACTACGCACGACTGAACCGCATTGTGTCGAGAAAGTTATTCAGATATTTGTTACAGATACGCTTATCTGAATATTATGAATATTTTGACAGCTCTTGAATCTTAAGTTGTTGTTCTGTTGTCAAGTTTAGTTCGGATTTATTCCGTTACTATTGAGAATTTGTACTATTAGGATTGAAAGTTTAGTACGTACGAAAAGAAAAAAATAAAGAAAAAATCTGTATACGAGAAGCTTCTTCTTATGTAATTAACTACTAAGCAAACTAAAGGTCAACTCTACAGTTCTTTTTCCACTCCCGAAAGTTAGTGACAAAAATATTAACATCACCTTAATTTTCTAAAGAATAAATTGGAGAAAGCCATAACGGAGTGGCGCGCGGTGTTCCTGATGGGCGCGACAGTGCACTTCGTGGGTATCACTATCTACGCGATCTTCGCGTCGGGCGAACTGCAGCCATGGGCGGAGACTGCAGTCGAAGAACCGCAACAGATGAAGAGTTTAGAAGATGAAACCACATTTGTAAGTCAAAATATTCTTCTACACATCTTTTAGAGATTTCCTAGCTGGATAGCAGACCTAATTTAGTCATTTACTTTTCGATTGATCAGTTATTTTGGCCCAAGTCGCGTTAAACCAAAGCCAACAATTGAAATATGTTGATAAATCTAAGTTTCTTAAAAAATCTGGCTAAGATTAGAATATAAACCCTTGAGTATTGATTTCTGAGCGATATCTGAATCGAATGTTTCTAACCCAAGACGGAGCGACCGTCAGCGCCCCTGAAAGGTTCCGACCAGCCCGGTTACGGGGCCATCGCACCACCACGACCCGCCGCACCGCCCCAAGCGCACGTGCCCAACAACCCGTTCGTGTCGGGAGCCCTGTACCAGGCCGAGCCCGTGCAGCCGCCGGCGCAGGAGTACTATGACGGTACAGCCCCACAAGAACCACATTACAACCAGTAGAAACATACATACATTATATTACACCTTCTTTAAGTTGCATTTATGTTACGAAGCTAGATGCTTTACTGTGCACTGTTCAATCAGTCCTTAAGACTATGCATTCTTTCATGACTGATCCGTGTATTCTAGGTTATAAAATGTTCAGAATATATATAGCTGTTTATATTGTGGTCGTAATAAAATGCAACTTAAATAAGGATATCTATAAGCAATGCTTTTCTCGTTATTGATGTGTCTCATAGGTAATTAAAAATGGTAAACATTTTCTAATAACTTATCACTTCAGTTCCGTACATTGATCGACGTGTCACTCGTATTTTTATAGGAATATTAATATAAACATTGTTGTCATTGTTAGCTTGTATGTTAAATCGTTTAGCGTTTAGAAGTGGAATTCTCGTTTTCTAAATCAATTCCTATGCAGTGTTTTGTTTTTAATCTATCCTGTTTTATTAAAGTACTTTTCGTTTTGTTAGCTTTCAAAGTTTTGACACAAGATATCAAGCTTGAGTTCCTTTTTGTTGGGAATACCAAACGTACCTGTTTTATTTACATTTGTACGTGTACAGGTGTATATAAATTATATTGGCATATCACAGTAGAACTATTTGACTTTATTACTGAATGGGTTAGCCTAGTAATCAATTTATTGTTAGTTTTGCCTCATAAAATCGTACTTATATTAAATTATGGTTACTATAACATTTCTAGTCCTTGTTACTAAGTATCATAAAACTGTTGTAAAATGTTTATAAATATTTACGAATTAATTAAATTGTTCAAAATTAGACTTGTATTTAATTGGACGCGTAAATGTATATGTATCATAGGAGTAGACATTGAAATAAAATGTTGACACTATAAAGGGAAGTAATGTAATCATTCTAATTATTATTATTTGTTATTGTTTGACCCTATTTATATTTGTTGTTTAGGTAATAATATTCGTTTACAGAAATTCGTAAATTAGACTTCTTGACTACAATTTTCTTTTAGATTTAAAATTGTGAATATTTTAACAAAATTATCTTTTTTGCTTTTTAGATTAGGTGCTTATAAGTATAATTAAATGGCTAGCATGGTTGTTTAAGACACATTTCCCTTCCTATGTAACTACGCTTGTGGTAATACTAATATATATATAATCTTTAGCTTAATATTGTAGTCATTCGAATAAATTATTCCATTGTAATGAATATATAGCTTAGTGAATAATTTGGCTTTTAAAGCGGTTTATCGTTCCACAAAAAATAAAGAAAAACTACAAAAAAAGTGTCTGTTTATAAAAGGTTTTCTGTGAAAGTTAAAAAAAAAAGAATGAATGAAGTGTACGTCAAGGGTATATTATATTGGAAGTATGTGTCTGTATGAAGTTAGCTTGTAACATATACCCACAAAATATTAATGTGATATAAATTAGAACGTATGTT
The DNA here is from genome assembly GCA_905475315.1 of Autographa pulchrina. NCBI lineage: Eukaryota > Metazoa > Arthropoda > Insecta > Lepidoptera > Noctuidae > Autographa > Autographa pulchrina. Next base: position 11,181,152 of record FR997768.1, read on the forward strand.
ATTCCTAGTTGCAGCTTGCAGGTAGGTACTTTAATTTAATGTAGGTAAATAATAATGTGTATAATATACTTATTAAGTTATAATTGCACTTTTTACTTTCTAAGTAGCACGTTACGTATATAAGGTACTAGTTTATGATCTGCGTCGATACAACTTCTAATAAGAATAATTTTACTATGACATAATATATTATGAAAAAAATATTTTATATGCCCATTTTTATTTTAAACATAAAGGTATTAATGCATTTTGCGTTATATACTATCTATTGCATTATGTATACAGAAATGTCTCGGCTTGCTATGACTTAAGTCTGTTAGACCGTAGTTCTGCCGCACTTTAAATAATATTTGTTCATGAAACAATAAATATAAACATTTTTATTAATGTGTATTTAACAATATTCAGGTAATTTTATGTTTTCAATTTAATTTAATCATTGTATCGAAACAGATAATAAATATAATATTATTATCTACTTCTGTAAATAAATGTAAAAAGTTCCCTCTCATGAGCATATTAATAATAATAAGCTTAACAACTGCCTCTTAATTCCGAGTGTCGATTGTATATTGTACAACACACACTTAAGGAATATTTGGCAGTCTAATACTTTAAGTTGCTCTCTCAGCATGTATAAACTAATATGTAAGTAAGTGTATATAAGTAATTAAGTACCTAAAATAACTTAGAATAAATCATTAGGTGTGGTTTGACAATAAAATAACAAACCAATAATTATCTTTAAGTAACTTAAGCTCTAGTATTAAATATTGCTTTCTCTAAAATCCCCTATATATAGTCTCAAGTGATCTTAAGACAATAATTTATCCTTTTATTAAATATTTATTTGCTCTTAAAAGTTGCTCAAATTGAGGTATTGACAATAATATGTGACTGGCGGTATGTGAGACCAATTCACTTGTTAAAATGCGCACTTAATTTAAAAAAGAAAAACTTCGAAATTAAACATGTAGAAAATACACAATTTGACAATAAATTCATTTAATAGAGCAAGTACATAAAATAACGTACATTGCAATAAGTATACAAAATTAAAATTAAACTCAATATACTCAAAACGTGCATTCCACAAATAACACTTTACAACATACGCAACGTTTTTCATGAAAATAATAAAAGTCCAAACGATTTCCAAGACCTAAGAAATTGCTCACTTCAGAAGAACGAAAATATATCAAGGTAAAAGAAAATTCATAAAGTAGAATCAAACTGGTCGTAGTAAACCAATAACAATTATGGTATATCCCCATTTCAGATGCCATCGCTGAGCTCCTATTTGATTAAGGACTTGATTTCCTAATACTCAATATTTTATTGCGCGTATATATATGTATATCTCCCCAGCCTTTTCCCTACTATGTTAGGGTCGGCTACCAGTCTTACCGGATTCAGCTGAATACTGTATTTTACATGGAGCGACTGCCTATCTGACCTCCACAACCCATTTTACTGGGTATTAACACAGTATCCCATGGTAAGACTGGTTGTCAGAATTGACTTAACGACTGCCAAAGATCATAGTATGACAGTCGGGACCTACGGATTAACGTGCTATCCGAGGCACGGAGAGGTCTCGATAAAATGGTCACTCATCCACGGATCAACCGCGGTGAGCGCGGCTTAACCTGTACTATCGGTCAAACCGTACGGCTTACACTTAGCCACGAGCCGTAATGGATCATAAATGCCGACTATTGATACTGTAATACTTTTTAACCAACAAGAGACAATAAACAACATTATAAATAACGTGTTTAAAATTATATGCTTTGGTTTATTTATCGACTAAAATGTTATATTTATAATCATGGCAATTGCCAATATCTTCTCTTACAGATTGCAATCAAATAACTTTTCCATTTCAGGCCATCACAATAATAATTGTTTTATGATCCTGATTGTATTAATATTATACTTATATTTAGGTACGACAGTAATATAAAATGCTTTAACACATTAAATTAATCCTTAAAACTAATCTAAAACCTTGTAAATAACGTATTAAAATTGCAATTTGGAAATCCCAAAGAAGCATTGACATCATAATGTATATAATTTCATGTAGGTTCTTGGACATGGGTGAGAATTATCATCTCAGATTTGACTTCTTCTTCAATTTCAATAATTCGAACATTATATAAAAAGATCTACACCACTTCTATTATTCAGTTGCATAAAAGACAAGTTTGTTTTAAGTGCATCATAAAGTTCCTCCTTATATCTGGTTCATATTTTGGACAGTCTGGTTGTTTTCTTGCAGAGTAAAATGACAAAAGCAAAACAACGTTCTTTTTAAAATAATAGAACATGAAACTTCATACAACTGTAACATGTGGCATACTCCTTCCTTTGGCTGTGAATATTTTGCAAGATAGTTACTACGATCGATTTATTTACCACCATATATTTTAAAAACAAACCGTTTGTGGGTTTCGAGTTAACTAATCATTAAAACAATTTAACCCATCAAATAAAGTTTAATGGGTGAAATTTTCTAATATTTTGATATCATTTTAATTAGTCAGGACTATTCGTTACATAAACATGATAGACTTAATTATATAGTGTAAAGAGAAGTCGTTGTTTTAAATAATCTCTACGCCGTCAATTCTGTGATGTAAAATACTTTGACTAACTTCGTCAAAAACTTGAGTGTGTAGTGATGATATGTATTTAAAAAAACTAAAATTTTATTGTTATGTCAGAAAAAATAATATCAGTTAAATTGGATAATAGAACGAAAAATATCGTTACAAGATTAGATTCAAATTTATGTTGGTTTGAACATTTAATTTCTTTGTAGTCATTCGAGTTGATTTAATTTTAGTTGAAGTTAAGACGAAGATTGTTAAATTTAATATAATATTCGCATATCACTGGAATAACCTATATCCTACCAAATAATGACCTTAGACTCTTGAATACATAAGAACCTATTTTATAACGATCGGCCTGCATACAGTGCATAGGAGCCGAGTTTTAAATATTATTTTATAGTAAGAGAGGCCGGGAATTGTGCACAGTATATAATTAAGATTGTTTGTAAACTTGTATAATATAGTATGTATATATATATATTAATACTATTCTTTCTAATGATAATTTTCACAATGTCCAAAGTTATGGCGGAAAGGGTACGGATCCCCCACGCACTTGTTGATACGCACTTTTACAGTTAATAAAAGTATAGAAGAAATAAAAAAAAGTAAAATATTTTCCTCCAATTGTTAAAAAAATAATTGATTTTCGTCCTGTGGAAACCATTGCTAACGTCAATGGTTGAAGTTCAAACTTTTGCTTTTACCAATAAATTTTGAGCAGTTCAGTTTGATATTAGATTCAAAAACAAAATTTACGGAACCCTTTTATATTTAAATTCGTTTAAAGATTGTTTATATTTTTGGTCCTCAATAGATGCTACCGAGTAAAACATATTAGCGTAGGTTTATTTAGGTTAAAGTTAGGAAAATAATTGTAAAGAGGGTGATCTCACTCTATAAGCCTGTGGGTTGACAATAAAGCTTGATAAAGCGAACCGTAGCTGTAAATAATAACAATAAATAGACAATACCCTAGATATAAGTATATTGACAAATAAAAATATATAATTAATTAGGTTAATTCGTGCAATATTTATTAACTCTTCTAAAATTAAGTTTCATTTTAATTCATTCAATATTGATTACTTTACTTATATGTATAATATTTATAACTTTTACAGATTTATTCAATAGTGAATAAGATTTACGTGAGTTATCATGTTGTATTAGTTTGATAGCAAAATCTTCATAAAATATAACATTACAAGAAGATAGATGCCCTGTTTATCGATAAATAACTGAACGATAAACGTTTTTATACTCATATTATTTTCTCTGTCTTTCAGATATTTTGAAATGTTTTTATTTGATAGGTTAAGGAAACTGTATATACTTAGGAGTAAGTTTAGATATAGTATTACTTGCATGGAAGCACTGATTTGTCAATTACTGATTAGACATGTATAAGGATTTGCTTTCAAAGTCCTGATATTAACGACGTTGTAAATATTCGTGTCGCTTTTAATTTTATCTAGGACTTATTTAGTTCACAGTAAAGCTTCATTTAGATAATGTTTACTGGCAATAGAAAGTCTAGGTTTTAGTAATAGTATAGACTAGGTATGAAAAGACAACATCGATTTGATCCACTAGTTAGATAATTAAAATATTTTGGACACGTGTCTTTCAATTTATTCAGCATTTTCAAAATAATATAACTACTGAATGGATATAGAGATCAAAGTTTAGGAGTTTGGGCTCATGATGCTTTCGCACAAAATGTACATAATATTTGTAACTTCATGCGACATTTAAAATCAATATTTCGTCGTGAAATTATGGTTATGTAAAAGAATGAAAAATACGTGTCTGATATTTTTCATTTATCTATCTTTCGGACAGTAAAGATACTAGTCATCTGTCCTATTGTTTTAGTTGGTAGGCACCACATTTAGAAAGATTTTTAACAAATTATTGGCAATTTAGGAAAGCTTTTTTGATAGATCGTAAAATTCTCTAGTTTTTATTAAGGTTACTTTGCCATATTAGACATAAGCGAAGTCGGATTTAGTAATTAAAAAAAACTGATACTATTTATTGCCACGACACCTAATTTAATTAATATCTTGTCAGTTTTTTCACATTGAATGCTCAATGACATTTTTTACTTCACAGGCACTCTAAAAATCTCTTTTGTGATAACAACAGAACATTTTACCTTAAATTGTATTTTCATCCGGCATTGCAATATACAAATATTTTTAGACATTAAAAATAATAAGTAATTTATAATATGTCACAAGCAGAAAGTTTAGTTTCAATCTGGCCTATAATCAACTTAGTATGTAAATATTATAATAGTTTATACATAAATACTTACAATAATATTCTAGTTTTAGATGTAGTTAAAGTAACGGTGAAGAAACAATAAAACTCTCAGCACTTCAAAGTGTTTTAAATAACTTAAAAGAGAAATAAGATTAAGGTTAGCTTAAAATGTAAATATTGTTTGTATTAATAATCAGTAAATTATTATAAACTTAAAATAAAAATATACATAAAGTTATGTATCTGTATAAAAAGTAATTTACTTACTTCTAGGCAAAGGTTCTTTTCGACCCTGAGCCACAGGTAGGTATTATATATTTTTAAAGCAGTTATTTTTTAATTTGTTCCTTTTTCGACTTATTTAATATTATGTGTATCTAGTTTGTTGTAAATATTAAAATATAATTTATTACATCTTTGCTAAATACGAAGTTTGTAACGAATTTAAAATCTAATATTTGTACAAATTGTGATATTTTTGTTAAACTTTTTAATTTTAATTTAAATTTATTTATAAAATATACGAATAATTTAGATTTAAATTAATATCTTAATTGATAAATGCGTCTGTCAGGAGAACTCAAAAGGAATATATTCACTGTAGTAAAAAAATATATTTAAAATCTATAGAATTGTAAATAAATACCTGTGTTGCATAAATCTCCTAATTTGGAGGATATTTAACTCTTGAATGTAGACAAGCAAAGTATAAAGGAAGGGAATGTGTTTTAAATAACTCCTATGTATGATACAACGATTGGTTAATATGTATAATTAATGCGTAGTATAATGTATATTTGTATAATTTATTTTCAAACATATTGCATTGTATTGACACGAAGTAATAACATTCATAACTTTTTATTGCATTATTAAAGCAATTTTAAACTTTACAATACTAAAATGTAGTATTTGTATACTACTTATTATATTGATCATTTCTATACAAGCTAATTTTCTTATTACACTTATATCTATATGTATTTGCCTAATCTAGTCAAATGTAAAATACATATTTAATTCGTGTATCTAATCAGCTACTAAAGTTTTTTTACTTATTTTGTTTGATACTAGACTGTTATTTTGTTTCTTATAGATATTTAAGATTTAAAAACTTAAGATGTTGAACTGTAAATACGTATGATGTGTACCTCTTTATATTAAACTGTTGACTTACTTATTTGATACGGTTTGACGGTCATTGTAGAGGCCGCGATTTGTGGTATTTTATAATCTTAGTGCGGTATACATAAAATATTCAGTGTCGAACGCAGAGGTTTCCAACGACAAAACTACTTATTTCAAAATTCAAATCTTGTTTGACTTTCGACGCTGCGTTTTGTTCTGCGTTCGACGCTGAAAATTTAACAAATCGCTGGACTAGAAAGAAACTACTCTTGTGATGTACTACAATGAGAAAAATCTAAATGTATTAGATAAATATCTGTTCATATGGATCTAGATACATGTTGTTTTCACCGTGTCTCTTAGTAAACTGTAGCTAAGTAAATGGCGAGGGATTTGAACGTTGCGCTGTTTCTTTGTAGCTATTTAAATGTGTATTAAAGGAGTGATCTCATTTGTACCTGTATTTGTTCTATTATGCTGCAGTGTGTACGCTGTGCATGCATTTTTCAGGTACTTATTATCTAGCTGTTAAAATTGTATCCAAGTCGTTTCGAAATGGTAACATTATCTTCCCTAATATATGTTTTAAAATTACTGTTGTTTTTATTGTGCTCCATACCTATAAATCTGTAATACTAACATACTATTCTAGATACTAAGTTAATTGATTTTTCTGTCAAATCTCAAATACATTTTTCTATTGTACGTATTGTCTCAAGACTTTCACGGAAAATATTTCTTACGAAATTTATCATGGATTTTTACAACAAGCTCTAAATACAGAAGCTCTGTAATAAATGACTGTAATCTCGTCATCATGAGTTGATAACGTTTAACATATACTGATTCTTACATCTTAGAATCGAAAACGACAGAATAAATTAAACACAACATTTCCCACAAGTCCTTTTTTAATCCTGAATAAGTAACAGTATTACTATAGTATCACAAATTTCATAAATTACTAAATAAATTATAACACTCATTTTGAGCAACTACACTATCATATCCGTAAAGATACAATAACAGGTAACTTGACCCCATTTAAATAATAATTATTATCAAAATTAATTAATTAAAACGTACCTATGTGTAAAAGATTTTAATTCGTCACTTTGTCTTATTGGTAACTATAATTTTATAAATTAAATATTAAACTCTCTTTTAGTAAAAGCTCTATTTAAAATATGATGCTTATAAACGAAATGCTTATTTAACTTGCATCTAAATATTGGCAGTATTCATTAAATATTTGTTTATGTTATAAAAATAAGCATTTACATAAATAATAATATAAATAAATAGGACAGTCTAGCTGGTCGGTTGCCATCTAGTGAAGTGAGTATCTAAAGATTAAAATGGGCAAGAAATTTCAGGTCGAGAAAAAGATAAAACTATCCTGTCCCTGTTGTATTTTTTACTAAAATACGATCAGAAAAGAACGAAACTTTTAATTTACATTACTATTTAACCTACTAATAAGGGCCGATTTCACCATCATCTTGATCGAGTTCAAACATCGATACTGGAATAAGCGTTAACTCCATTCAGTTAAAGAAATTGGAGCTGAACTGGAGTAGCTAAGCTAGCTAGTTAAGCGCGAAATCTGAGATTAGCTTTAACTGACGGGTTTAAATACCCGTAAAATCGGCCCTTAAAATCCCCGACAAAAATGGCTATCTACTTAACTTATTTAATATTTTGGTAAGTTTTATTTGTCTAATTGTTGTTAGGTTAGTTATCTATCAGCTGTATGGTGTTATTGATCTGAGTCTTCTGGATTTCCCTGGGAAACCTCTTGCGTATGGTGGCTTTGCATTCGTAGTCACATAGTAGACTCCTCGCGCACTGAAAAAAAAAATAGATGATTAATTCAATAAAATAAATAAATGGTTGGTTTGTTAAACATGCATCCCAAGTTATATAGGAGCTTGCACATAAATGTTAAAAACCGACTTTCATTACAAAACAAAACTACTGGATCAATTTTGATGTAAATATTTTATTTTATTATGGGTAGGTATACTACCGATGAAATTTTTGAATGCAGTCCAAAATTGTCGCAGAACAGTTACAAAAAAAACATACTGACGAATTGAAAACCTCCTCTTTCTGAAATCGGTTGAAAACACAGTCTATCGTTAAGACCTCTTCACTGACCAAATTCCCTTATTTCTCTATAATACTTACTTGTGACTAACGTGTTCGCCCATAAGGACATACTCCGTGTCCTTTGGCTCGCACCAGCCGATGAGATACGAGAACAGGCTGGAACAGGGTCCTGCCCAGAACCCGGAGCGACTGTTGATTGACTCAATGAAGTATGGTGTCACCTTCGTGTGGTCACAAGATAGGGTTTCTGCAATGTTTTTTCAATAATTTTGTACTCAAAAGTAAAAGTACCTTAGCCTTGTTTACACTCCATATGGCTCTACAAAATAGAGCCATCTTTGGAGTGTTAACAAGACTTACGTTGTACATTTACAATAAACCGCTAGATGGCGTCACCCGCTTTGGAGGCGAGGCCTTCGGGAAATTTAGCTAAACTGTGGCTCATACTAGATTTGATAGTATAGAAAGTTGCCGGGAGAGGGCAGTGTATTCCATGGAACTAGAAACTCAACAAAACTTATTAAAAATAAGCTTGTGATACTCTTGCAAAACTAATTTTCTTATAAATGTGCTAAAAGTACTAAATATTACTCAACCATATAATGAAATAGATATAACGAACGTTCTTTACTTTCGTTATTTTACTATGTTAGTATTTTAACTACTTACGGAAAATAGTGTCATGAGCACATCCAGGTTGGCTGGAGCCACCGTTCACATAGAAGTCAGCGTGTCCGTTGGGCCCCCACTGTCCCAGGATGCCAGCTCCGGTGTGCAGGATGTCCACAAAGTGGGCGTCCGTGTAGTCCAGGTCCCGGGAACGGTTCGTACCCATGTAGAAGAATATAGTTGGGTCAAGACCTGCGGGAAATTGAATGCTTGTAAAAATGTGATGGCTCCAAAACGTTAGCATTTCTTTTACACACAGATATTTTTCAACTTTTGATCTCGATAATTACAGTCGAACGCGAACAGCAGGGCAGTAAGTAAGAAAATATAAATTTCATGGGATACGGGAGCTGAAATAATAATGGTAACTAATGTTATTTCGTTTCACTTTTGTTTATAAAACAGTGGATACAATTAAAAATCTGTTTTAGATCCTGTCTATTAGTTATTATGCAACTTAATTGAAAAAAATCTTAATGCATTATTGGCGTGTCTGAAATTCGTATGCTAAAAACTGTAGCTAGGTAGATTCTAGGAATTCAATGTCATTGAATGTTGCTAATTACGATTGCGGAAAAGTTAAGCAACATAATTTTGATTTCTAAAGAAAGATAATTTATTTACAGAATAAGATAATTTAATCAAGTAATAGTGAGGATAAACGTTTCCGGTATTAAGAATGCAGATAACGATCGTTAACGATTTACCTTCAAACCACGCAAAATAAATTGTTAAAGTTTGTCGTTTAAATTGGTATCAATTTGTACAAAAACACTACCAAGGTGATCTGGTCTACCCTAAAACGTAATGTTTACATACTCTTTTGTCTACCCAAAAAATGGGATCAGTGCAAAAGTAATCCTTTTTATACCATATTATCTTTTATAACTATCAATCTTGGATCTTTTTCAGTCTCTATTGTTCTGTTATATCCATCATCTCTCCTTGTCATTGATGTTGCAATTAATTGAACATGAATAATGCATTATTTAGTATTCAAATATTATTATTAATGACTTACCGGTGATCCTTCCAAGTTTCCCATTGGACAGATAGTTGGCCACGAGCCCCAGTATGTGGGCCCCCACACTGTAGCCTATGGTGTGCAGTTTGTGGGGGGCCACCGACTTTGTCGGGTGGTATTGCAGGTACTCCACCAGTTGCGCTATACATAGGCCAGCAAACCGAGGAGCCCAATCTATCTGGAAAGTTCAAAAGATAAAATAAATTAAAAAAAAGCTGGTCCCGAATAGACGAAGGCCGCGTAGCAGACCAAGGCAGAGATTGAGGGATAAACACAGGACGCACACAAAAAGTAGTGACAACAACTTGGTCCTTTTGCCCTGGCCAGGCCTTTGTCCTGCAGGCGGACATTTCAGGTTCAATATATAAGGCATCGAAATTATAAATACGTCCAAACTTCTTGGTACCTGCCGTGCTATTCTGTAACATTATTTTCATGTCTCGACAGCGGAATCCGCGGTGAGATGTCAAATACGTATTCTCGAATTTGAATTCTAAATCAAGGCCAATTGGGTTCACTTTTGAAGTGAGCTTTATTGTCACTTCACTTTCACCTGTCACCGAAATTATTAACAGAATAGACATACTGTACCAAGAACTAAAACTACAATTTTGAAACAACTCATCTCACACATCTTTGCCAAATGTGATTAATATTTATGATAGCCAATTCATGACATTGCATAGCTTTATGACTATCGACGTTCGTAATAAACTTTTATTAGCAAACGTTTATTCGTCGGTTATGAATGACAAGGCGGAATTTAGATAAATTGAGGTCAGTTTATTACTGCTTGTAAATACTACTTATTTAATTGCAGTGCAAAAAAACCTTATGCCTGGTTTGTTTAAACGAAAATGAAAATAAACATTTTATTTAACTGTTTTTTTTAAACTACAAGTTATCTAAGCTATCGTAGGCTCGTAGCGTGTATTGTTTGTGTTGTTGCGTGACCACGAAGTTACAGCTGTTTTCGTGTCATATGTTCACTTTCGTAATGTCAAGGGCGACATAAATAGAGCAGGACGTTTAAGCAACAATTTTTTGTACTCTAGACATTGGTATAATATGAGTAATATGTCGTATGTGTCTTACTAAGGCCGGCCACACATGGCATGGTCTGCTAGAAGATGTTTTTGAGTTCCAACCTGTGACTGCATGGTGAACTATAGCCTATGTACCCACATACCTACACGGACTGCTTTAAGTAGCTTCAATCAAGTGAAAAGCCAAATAGCGAAGTGGAATGGCTCATGACGCGCGAGAGGGTAGTTCCACAGCGCTCCTAAATCCATTGTTCATCATTCATAAGCAAAAGAGCAGTCGACAGCTCGAGCAGTTCGTGTATGTTGTTCACTGGCTAACTACTCAAGCAGGTCGTGTACCCCTTAAATACAAACCTGACTGAGACAGGGTTCCTTGACTAAGGATCCGTAGTCCACTATAATGATGTTATAGTTTCCGCGGGTGAAGTAAGCTTTCCTCATGTCGGTGCTCGGCGAGAGATTCCTGCCTCCTCCGAAGCCATGCACCACGACCTTCGTCTCATGTTTGGTGTTGAACTTGGAACGGGTTAAGGAGTTGTCGTCAAGAGTGTTTATCAACTCTCCTTTTTCTTGAGTTGTCCTGTAATTTTGTTTAGTATAAGAGATTTAAATAGTCAAGTCCACGTTTTATTGCATACTAATTGTACACTTGGTGTTATGAAAATAGCAGGAACTGGATGAAAATAGATAGATGGGTATCGTTTATTAGATGTATTTTTTGAGAGCAAAAGACTATGGTGCAAGCTTTTATTTTACTATCGAATTTACTTCCAAAATTAATTGAAACGTTTTCTTCATTACATAATAAAATTAAATAATGTTTAAATAAGAGACACGTGCATTGAATAATAATATATAATAAATTATATTAAAGTAAATAAATAATGTACCTAGTGCGGATGTTACACTATAAAATAATTTCCTAAAACGTTTCTTCAAGATAATTATATTTTATGCAAACTCTTTTATTAATTATTCTAAATATTTTAACGTTAAAATATATAGTTTTAAATGAAAGGTCATCGCCTCATTTTTATGGGTCTGATATAACCTTGACTCTTACATTTCATAGTGTTTAATATTATATATATTAATAGTAATGGCTGACCTTTATATGAGGCAAGTAAGATGGAGTCACCCTGATCAATTTTCATTAATTAACTCTCAAATACAAGAAGATGTGATGGGTATTTATTGCAGTATAAATAAGAAAATAACCTTTGGATGTCATTGATCAATTCACTTATAGGAATTAACAACTACAGAATAGGTAAACGGTGAGTTTAAGGAATTAAGCTCTATCAAAAAAGGAATCAATGCTAATCATTTGTATTTCACCATAATATATGTTAACCTATACCATATCTTTTTAACTAACATGTTGTAGATACACTCTGTAGGGAATGTATTTTCTATGTCTATGTTTTTTATCGGGCCTTTGTACGCGACAAGTAAGTTTGGTTTGCTTATTTTTAAAATAACATTGTAATTGACATTGAAGTGTGATCGGCATCAGGAATGAAGACTAGAGGATGTTTTATAGTTCTATAGTATAGGTTAAGCATTTATAATCTTCATTACAATATAAACATTAACATACCTTATATATACAATATTAACATACCTTATAAATATAATATTTATAGGGTATGTTAATATCGCCTAAATAAAATGTTACCTATTGCTCAACTTAACAAATTAAATCTAAAGCATTTTATTCATCATTTTCATCATTTAGCCAATCATAGTCCACTGCTGGACATAGGCCTCTCCCAATTTGCGCCACAACACCCGGTCCTCCGCCCTCCGCATCCAGTCCCCTCCAGCGACCTTTTTCAGGTCGTCAGTCCACCTGGCGGGGGGGCGTCCTACCTTACGCTTGCCGAGTCGCGGTCTCCATTCTAGGACTCGTCTGCTCCAACGGCTATCGGTCCTTCGACAGACATGGCCAGCCCATTGCCACTTCAGCGAGCTAATTTTACGAGCTATGTCGGTTACCTTGGTTCTTTGTCGGATGACCTCATTACGAATTTTATCCTTCAAAGAGACTCCGAGCATAGCTCGCTCCATAGCCCGCTGCGCGACTTTAAATTTGTGGACTAGTCCAACCGTTAATGTCCACGTTTCGGCACCGTAAGTCATAACAGGTAGGACGCACTGGTTGTAAACTTTCGTCTTCAGGCATTGCGGTATAGGCGAAGAGAAGACTCGACGTAGTTTGCTAAACGCTGCCCAGCCTAACTGAATTCTCCGATCGACTTCCCGCTCGAAGTTGTTTCTACCAAGCTTGATGACCTGCCCTAGGTAGATATACTCTTGAACAACTTCGAGCATCGATCCTTCGACATATATCGGTCTCGGCATGACATGTTCATTGAACATGATCTTGGTTTTATCCAAGTTCATGCCAAGACCGACCCGTCGTGAAGCTCCATTCAGGCCATGCAGCATCTCGCTTAGTTGGTCCAGCGACTCTGCCACTATGACGATGTCATCGGCAAATCTAAGGTGCGAGATGTGCTCACCGTTCACATTTATACCCCGTCCAGTCCAGTCCAGAGTCTTGAAGACATCCTCGAGCGCATTGGTGAACAGCTTTGGGGATATAACATCCCCCTGTCTCACCCCCCGACGCAGCTCGATCGGATTGGTCTTATGGTCATGGAGCTGGACAGTCATTGTGGCGGTGTCATATAAGCATCTCAGCGCCTCGATGTATCGCCAGTCAATACGACATCGTTGCAGAGCATCCAGAACCGCCCAAGTTTCGATGGAGTCGAAGGCTTTCTCGTAGTCCACAAAGGCCAAACACAGCGGCTGATTGTACTCTTCGGTTTTCTGCACAATCTGCCGAACAGTATGGATGTGGTCTACGGTGCTAAAGCCTTTTCGAAACCCGGCTTGTTCTGGTGGCTGGAACTCGTCGAGTCTTCTAGCGAGGCGGTTAGTGACTACTCTCGAGAACAACTTGTAAATGTGGCTCAGGAGTGTGCTCCACGCTTGTGGTGTTAAGCCTTGATGAATGACGGAATTAAAGAGACTCGCTAGCTCTTTCAGGACTGTGGTCCCACCGGCCTTAAGGAGCTCGGTTGTAATTCCGTCATCACCCGGCGCCTTGTTGTTCTTTAGTTGTCTGAGAGCTGCCTCAACCTCGCCCGGGTCGACATCCGGGATGTCCTCGGTGTAATGGCGCGTGAGTGGGGCTCTGTGGTCATCTTCGCCTTGTCTCGATGGTTTAGTCACCCGTGATGCATATAGGTGTCTATAAAAACTCTCAATTTCCTCGAGAATCTCGAACTTAGAGGTGACGGTCCTGCCATCCCCGGTCCTCAGTTTCGCCAGATGGGGTCTACCTAATTGCTGAGCGAAGACTTTGGTGCCTCTATTTCGCTCAATCGCAGCCTCGATATTACGAGTGCTGCAGCGTCGGAGGTCACGTCGCGTCAGTTTCCTGATTTTCAGGTTTAAGGACCGCCTATCTGACGAAGACATCTGGGCGTCCGGCGTTTCTCGTCTTTCCTTCATAAGTTCGAGAGTCTCGGGTGAGAGCTTGGACTCCCTATTACCGCGTTTTCCGGGGAACAACCTTCGAGACACATTCTGTAGCGTTTTGACCACTGTGTCGGTTTTTTCGTCAACATTGTCCGTGGTTTCCAGCAGTGCGAAACGATTTTGGAGTTCCAACTGGAACTTATCGGAACCTAAAGCTATTTGGGGCAGCGTGGGTCGGAGAGTAGGTCTCATCATCCTAACTCTTTCAGCCTTAAGGTTGATATTTAGAGAGCCTCGGACGAGTCTATGATCGCTACCGGTATTAAACCTATTGATCACCGAGACGTCTCTAAATATATGCCGTTTGTCCGTGATGATGAAATCTATCTCGTTCCTCGTCACATTATCGGGGCTTCGCCATGTCCACTTTCTGTGGGGCTTCTTCTTAAAGAAGAAATTCATTAAGAAGAGCCCCTGGGACTCTAAAAAGTTGACCAACATTTGGCCTCTGTGATTTCGGCGCCCCACGCCGTTAGGACCGATTTTCGTTTCGCCGCATTCTTGTACTCCCACCTTGGCATTAAAGTCTCCCATAACAACGTTGTAGTGAGCCTTCCTGGTACCATGTAGTGCCTTCGCTATGTCTTCGTACATGGTTTCGGCTATCTCATCAGAGTATGTCGAGGTCGGCGCATATACCTGCACCACCTTCAGGAACTTCCTGTCGGTGATTTTCAATAAGAGGTACGCTACCCTTGTCGACACACTACTGATTTCCACAACGCTGCTTGTGAGACACTTGTTGACCAAGAAACCGACACCGCCCTGGGAGGGCCTATCACCTTCTCGGTATTAGAACAGGTCACCTGACTCAAGGGTTATCGTGTCCTCCCCCTGTCTTCGGACTTCAGATAACCCCAAAATGTGCCAGTTTATGCGACCCAATTCTACCTCGAGTTCGGTGAGGTGTTGGTCCAGCCGTAGACTTCGTCCGTTATACGTCGCCAGGGTCAGTTTTTTGAGGTAGTGGTAGCCTCCCGTAGCCCGGAGATTCCTAGCACCCCCTGTCCCGCCGTTACCGCGACCGCTACCTTGGCCGGGAATAGCGGGACTACCGGGAACTGGGGGCCGTTTTGTGTGGTGTGGGCTCATACAGAGGTTTTGGCCTACTAATGCCACGCTGGCCAGACGGGTTGGCATAGGGTTTGGTCTCGAGTTTTCCTTCTCTAAGCAGTGGTTTTCGGCTCTGCTCAATTTTCCCTTAGTCGCCTTCTACGACACCCACGGGATGAGATGGGGTGGTGACCTTTGTATTCTTTAGGTCCGTCACCACACGGACGTCCGTCACCACACGGACGATTAAGCATTTTATTATTAAAATCTTTTTTTTATGTTCTTTAATAGAAAACAAAGTAGTTACGTATGAGAGAAAACGGAAGTCTATGACATGAGTCCATATTGTGTACAAAAATCCATCTTGTTTACATTTTTATCTAATTTCAAAACAACACATCTGCCAATTTAGATAAATAATTAGTGCTTGGGCGCTTCTTTTAGAAATTTTTGGATCTGTGTTGAAATCCACATACGCTGATGGAATTTGATGCCAACAATAAAACGTTTTATATCTAATACTTACAGCAATCCTATATCACATTAGCCATTCATGTGGCCTGTACAAGCTATTATCTAAGGACCCTATAAAACACGTATTATTGTAATATGAAACATTGATGAGCCATTACAAATGCTTGCACTCACCTGGTGTACAGATAGAACTGCATCTTGTGATGGGGGCACTTGTACGGCGGCGGGATGCATGACGTCGTGTTCAGGATGTCCTTCACTGACTGCGGCTTCTTCTCCTTTGAGTCTTGACTTGTGGAAACTGTGACAAATAAGAACAGGGCTTATTAATTATTTCGTTTAGGAAATTACAATGTAGAGGTAAATGCCTTCTGTGTGAGTTAGATCCCATAACATAGTGCGCAATTTCCAGGCACTTTGAACGTGCACTTTGAATGTAACATACTTGCAATATTTATTTCAGTGAATCTAATAGACGGTTAATAATTATTCATCAAATTAAAGACACATGATGTAATACATTTTTGACATGAACCACATTTTTTTTAGTCTGGCTGTCAGACTACTGTTATTCGTCTTATTAAATCGGTAACAACATTCGCAATATGTAATACGGAAATATTAAGGCTGACCTTAATTTAATGAAACAAATTACTTTGCTCTTGCATTTATTTTTGACTTCCTTTTCCAAAGGGATACAAACATAATTAATGTATAACTTCTGGTACTCATTTATCGTCTTTTATTAAAGTAAATATTCCTATTATATTTGACGAGCGTAAACACCCGGATGACCTGAAAACCCCATTTCTATAATGCCCCGAGACAGTATGAGGTATAGTATGGTAATGTTGGGGTTCAGAGCAATGTATATGATGTTGTATACAATGTACATTATTTATGTTCACATTCGTTCACTAGTCCGTAAAAATTATTTCTACATATAATATTTTCACTCTCTGTCTTCAGTAGATAGTAAAAGCTAACTGAAATAATTACACCCTTGATAAATGACACATTTCAAATGAAGATCGTTAGATTGGATGCAAGAGCAAAGACAGCACAATATTACCTACGGTCTGGTTGTTAAAAACAATTCTTATTCGACATAAAAGTGCTAGCATTGCCGTTAAAGCATTTTTACATTATCCGGTACGACATCGGTATCCGATACCGATACAATACCGCGGCAAGAAAAATGTATGAAATTAACGAATCCGATATTAGATATCAGATCGGATAATGCGAAAGACAGCTACAAGTTTCATACGTTTACTTTTTCCCGATATCGTATCGGATTCGGATACCGATATCGTATCGGATAAGATAAAACAAACACATATTACTTGCAAATCTATTATTATGTCAACAAATTGTTCAAATTTTCGCCTTTACATTGAAATGTTTCCGTCAAGAACAATAGAATTTATGTAATAGGTGAATGTTAAGAACAAAGAACTTTTAAAAGTAGTTGAGATGTCGTCGAGTAGGGACCTTTGCATGACATGAATAGGTTTCGTAACTTGATTTGTATATTTGTATGAATATTAATGATTGAACTTTCGTTGGTTAAATTATACATACAGTGATAACTAAGAGAAGAGTCTCCGTAGTTAAAAAAATCCAACTATTACTGAGTTATGTAAGATTTCTCGTACTATATTTGTAAAATAAGACGAGTGAAAACTTCTGCAACGTATACCTTTTAATTGACAAAGTATATAATACCGAAATTAATAAAAAAATGAAGTAAATATAAGTTAAAGCTATATAAGTGTTAAGTAAGGTGTATCATTGGTGTATCTTTACATAAAAATTATGACTTGTAAAAAAAGAATGTACATAAAACAACAAAAAAGAAATCGATGTTTTTAAACGACATTATATTTTATACAAAAAACATGGGATATGCCATTGAAACAGTAATATAATCAAATATATTCCGCTCTGAGTTATGGCGTAACATTCTCGTGTGACCTTAATTTTAACAAAAAAAAAACATATTTAATTAAAAACATATTACTATTTAGATGGTATGTTAATAATGCGATGACCAATATTTTTAAATAATAATTTGAAAATTGATTTGGATATGTTAAAATCATAAATTAAATGCGTGTTCTTGAAAATGATCTTTTGTCAAGTTAGTAAGGACTCAGACTTGTCTAGTATTTATTATGAAATATCCGACCTCAGATGAGATCCGGCGGAACAACTAAACTAACGTGTGTATTTTAATGAGTTTAAATGCAAAGTTAAGCTATTTAACATCCACAAACCATTAACTAACAAAGAATAACTTAATACTTAAGGCACTTAAAATGCTAAATAGCTAAGTGGTATTCAGAGAGGTGTTCCTAAAGTCCTGCACATTCATAAATTAGCGACCTACAAGAAAAGACAAAAGCTATGACGAAATCCCTGCCCATTGTAATTTAACACATACTTATTATACGGAATGTGTAAAATAAGAATCTCGCTGTTTGTAATTTCGAAAGGCTTAGAAATAAGTAAGTATTTGGCTAAACGCCTTTGTTGTTAAACGCTAAATTCTTTTATCTAGGAACCCAAACAAAAGCTAACTCATGAATCATACATATTTAATAAACATTGAATTTGAAATAATTCCTACAATTTTTATACCTCATAAAAACGTTCATGCATTACGTTTATTGTGACATTCAACCGTAAATACGAGCGTTAAAACCGTAAAAATTATAATGTTTATCACGCAACTAAACTTATTAAGAATGGGCATGCCTTTACAAATCCACGCAATAATATATTGTGTAGTACAGTTACAAAATGGAAGTACCTAGACCAACAAGTGTTGCGATTTTAAGCTAATTATGTTTTAGTCAACGGACGATGCCAAAGGAATGCGACTCAAAATTACGTCAAACGACATTTCCAAGCGAAGCGGTGTTTAGACTCGCAGTAAATGTAACATGGTAGAACTAAATAACGTTTAACTTAAAAATGTGTAAGGAAAATAAACGCACAATTCCGTGACTATGTATACAGGCACAAGATCACTTTTCACCATAGTAATATTGTTTATTGTAATGGTATATTATGTCATTGAAGCGTTCCTTGGTGTGTCGATAAATGTCTTTCGAATAGATTTGGTGTATGTGCTTATTCATTTGTAAAAAAAATGATAACTACAAGACAAGTCAATACGGATTAACATCATTTAACCTTTAGATTTTAGACAATGCCAATCTAATGATTTTGTTTGTGATCGTTATTGCAGTTTGTTGCAAATGTTACCAAATGTTAATGTTATTTGGAAGATAACAACATTCCTTTCATACTGTTTCTTCCATGTTTATTACATGAAGCGGTTGGCCTCGGTGCCCCAAATATGTTGATTGCCGTAGTAGTTACATTTACATATTAAATTAATTTCCAAGGAAAGCGTTTGATTAATTTACGCGAAATAGGATAAATGGGTAAACTAAAATATTATTGGATTTACCAAAGGATTTACATTGATTTTTATTTAACCATTCTTCTGAAAGTCTTCGTACGAAAGCTTTTTATAAAGTGCTATTGTAATAATAATAACAACTTCCTTGATTTTGGATTCAAAGGCATAAATCATCATAACAAGACTTGTGGTTCTTTGTGTAACCCGCACAATACGTGCTTACAGCTTACAGGCACCTCAACGACATCGTTGGGTGACAGAAATTCTTCCAAGTTAACTTTTCAAACTTTCCTTTAATGAATAATATTTTTTTTGTGGTACAGGCTTTTTTAATGAAACTGTCCATATTAAAATATCTAATTTGAATTTCAAACAGTACGGGATGTCTAGTGTTCGTGCCTGACATGAATTGCTCTAAATTTTTTAGATCGGATATACTAGGCATACCTAGTAAGTAGTGTGTTTTATTTTCTGATTACTGTCATGTGGAATGTTTTTAATTTTTGACTTTGAATACCATTTCCTTTTTGCGTATAAAATGGCCTTTACGCTTACCAAAGAAGGTGAATGAACGCAAACAAACTAGTACAATGTAAGTGACGCGGTGGCGGTTGAAATGACTTCACGTTCGGCGCACTGTATATACATTGTAGCTTTGATATCACTATCAGATTTCCTTGGTAACAGTGAATAGGAAACAAGACAACCATCTGATATAAGTAAGTGCATAGAGTTGCATAATCATAGTAAACCAGATCACGAGTTCACAGCTCCAGCCGGCGTCGTATCGGTTGAAAGTACAAGTGAATCGATTGAACAGTGAAAGCGGTGCTTGTAACCTATCGCACTGTGACTCGTGTACCACCAATTAAACTTCAACCACAAGTACATTTAATTAGTATTGAAACAAAGTTCATTTAATGCTGGGACGTTGGCTACACTTGCGACGTTTTGTAAGGAATTAATAATGGTGTTGTATAGTTTTTTTTGTTCCCATTACGTGCTCTGTGAGTTTATTAAGGTTTGTATCGTGCGATGGGTATCTAAGATTAGTGCTTGTGAATGGCTGATGAATATCAACGTTCTTAAAAATTCACGAAACACGTTTTTTTCACGCTAGCGATGTTACACCACCTGTTGTATTGTTTTGGAGACGGGATCATTATTTAATTGTGGTCATAAATACATGTGGATCCATAAAGGTAGGTTAACATGGACTAATACTTTTAAGCTGGGAAGAACACTAAATAAACTTCAAAGCAACAGGTAGGCACCTAAGAGGTATTGTAATGTGACAGATGATTTTCCAATTGCTCAAATAGGAGTTAACCAGTATCGGATTCCTTTAGCATGACATGCACCATACCTATGACTGTAACTATACGAACTATTGATGAATACATTGCGTAAAGAGTGCACGCGTGGTTGGTCACCGGCTCATGTAAGTCTGGGCGATAAACGATCGCTTTCGCAACATTATTGATAGAGTTTGTCATATATTCGGATGTTGTGAAATTACCCATAATTATAGTCGAAGGTCAATATGCTTCGTCCTTTTGCGACTCTATAATTTACTAAATAAGAACAAGGTATTAGATACAACTTAGCTATACAACATTTATTAGATGCGATACGTATCGGAAAATATTCGTGCCGAAGCGTCATAATTTGTATGGAATTCGATGAATTAAATTGAAAATCTACGGACTAATTGTAAAGTTTACATGACAAATACATTTTCTTTAGTCAGCCTCAAGTAATTTTCTTTGGAACCAAATTCACTTAGGAAGCAAACCTAAGGAACTATGTGTTCTTTAATTGACACAAAATTAGAATCCGACATCCAAATAGACAATATGCAAGGTAACTGAAGTATTGATTTAAATGTTGAAAAATATTGTACGATAAAGACAATAATATCTTCATAAATGTATTTATTATTTCATAATTATGTGTTCATGTTTTGATGTGTCAAGTTTTGTTTTGGTAAATTCGACATACCAATCGAAGGTTCTTATATTAATTAAGTAGTTTTGAAAGGCAGATAACTTTGTAAACAGATTGCGTTTTGTGCCCCTACATACCTATAGGTACCTATTTAAGGCACAGAATATTAATACACGTCGGCTGTCGCGTAGCTTTCCAGTGTGAAGTCATTTAAATACCGATACCAACCGTTTATTGACGTCATACGGCATTGATTTTCTGGTTTTAAGATCCTTTACGAATATAAAACTCCTTATGATGTGTCATTTCCCTTCACTTCTTATTAAATTAAAAACAATATACTTAACAATCTCTGTAGCATTGACATTATTTAATACAAAGGGCCTTATATATAAACATCTTGACGGTGTGTAGCAACTATTTAACTGATTCTAAGTTTCATTTTCTTACATGTAGAGTTTGAATTAATTTGCAGTACGCAATTAATAAGGATAACTAATAAGTAAACCATAAACTCTCTTGTGATATGTAAGGTGTTACATATAATTGCTAAATCATTATAAACCGTCATAGCTCAACACCATCAATTATTAAGAAATATAGATGATCAAGTTCCAATAACATGTAGGTTCTATGTCGTAATGTATACATCAAAGGTCATTTAACCAGCAACCAACAAATTAATCAAATTAGGTAGGTATTTAGTAATTATAACACTTTGGTTTGAAATGCAGTTTTCACGGCCATTCATTGACGCAATTAATAATTCATCAAGAGTGCTAGAATGTATCTTTAATGAACTAAAACAACAATGAAATAAACAATTATAAACTTCCGTTATTTGATGTCTTATTTACCGTTATAAATCAATTAAGTTATAATCATTTGCAATTCTTAATTAGACCAGTTTCATTACGAGACAGTGAATAAGTACTCATAACTGTAATAAAGGGATTCCTAGCTTATAAACTATCACGCTGCATGCTCACAGTAATATATTTCGACGAATTCCCGTCGAATTATATTACATTCGCAATCCCTAAATTACAGTAATATAATTATTACTGTAATTAAGGGATTGAAATGTTTTTCGATTTTGTGTTTCCGCTAGAAACAGCTTGACTCTTTGACTATGTCTATATATGTGAATAGCTGACTGGTGATGCTGGCTGGTTTTATTTATAGTCAAGGAGCCAAGCCTCGGTCACCACGCTACTTAATGAGTGGTGGCAGACCAGGTATTAAGTTCCCAGTTTCATCATGATTCCATGCAAGTCATTGGTTCTTGGAATAAATTAGAAAGTGAATTATGACATTGAAATGTCACACTGGAACTGGTACTCTACATTTACAGGAAGCAAATCTGAATGATTTCAAGATTAGAAATAGTAAAAAAAAACTTGTTACATATTTCAAAAGAGACGTTGCAGCAATAGGAAAAATTATTAATGAATTAAAACCATAGGTTGTTTGTTTATACTACATGCCACTAAAGGCCTACAATTAAATTTAATTTTCTCTTCATAAACAGATCTTATTTAATACGAGTGTCTTGCTTAGCCTTCTTATATAAAATAATATATAATTTCCATCATTGTACGTGCAATTGCCATCCAGTAGCCTTGACCCAAAGACATTGTGAACCTGAACATAAATACAGCGTGTTGTAAAGTTACATGCATCAAACTCTTACAGGTCAAAAGGTGCGTGTGATGGGCAACAGTGGCGTAATGAGGGTCACATACTATAATTGCTGGAATTTACGGGCATATTATAATGACAATACTGAAATTACTAGGGTCAAAGGTTTTAGAATTTTCTTGTGAAATAAGTAGTACCTTTTCACGTATGTTTTTTTGTTAAATTAAAGCTGCAATTGTATTTTGAAATAAATGAAAGGCGTTGTATAAATAGACAGTTTTAAATTGATAATTGTCTAGGAATAACCTTTTTCTAGACATTACTGTCCAACTGCAGGGCAAAGGCCTTTTTGCCCTCCTCCTGTAAGAATACCTTACTGCTGAAATAATTACCAGTTTATATTATTTGGTATTAAGGCAAATTACATATATTGCAGTTTTCCAATGTTAGTAACCTATTTAAAACAAAGCAAACTATCTCTTTAGATGTCACTTTTACTTATTGCTTTTTATATAAAATACTCTATTCTATCATCAAATATACTTAACTTTAAAACATATTTCCTCATAATTAAGAAAAAGTAAAAAATAAACCTACAATCTACACTAATAATAATCCTTACTAATATTATAAATGCGAAAGTTTGTTTGGATGTTTGTTACTCTTTCACGCAAAAACTACTGAATGGATTTTAATGAAACTTTACAATAATGTAGCTTATACATCGGAATAACACATAGGCTATAATTTATAAAGATTTTGTATGAATTGTTATTCACGCGGGTGAAGCCGCGGGGCACAGCTAGTATAATAATAATATATAATATAATATTATAAAGAGGAAAACTTTGTTTGTTTGTAATGAATAGGCTCAAAAACTACTGGACCGATTTTAAAAATTCTTTCACCATTCGAAAGCTACATTATCCACGAGTAACATAGGCTAAATTTTATTTTGGAAAAAAAATAGGGTTCCGTAAGATATTTGGGTTTTTCGGACACAAGGTGTAAAAATCAACCAGAAAAGTTTCGTCGCTGTTAGTGTCGGTGTCTGTGAATTGACCTGGGAATCATTTTGCTGACCGTGTCTTTCCTGTGTAGGCTTTTTGCAGCAATAACCGACTTCCACGCGGGCGGAGCCGCGGGCGACCGCTAGTCGTCCATAAAATGCAAGCCTCGTGGTTATCAGGCTAATGTGACAAACAAACCGGATCGAGCGCCTGCGCCGCTTGAGACGACTCTTATGCAACGAATGTCGGCCGAGTAACATTTCGGAAGTATTGTGCGCGTGCGCACCTGTGATTCACACATACGCGGTTCACGAGTTGAAAGTTTAACTTAATGTCGTATTTTTCCCTGTTTACAATGTCACATTTTTATCTGTTCCAATTATTTTGAAACTTTGAATGTGAATTACTGGAAATGCTATTGTCATTTTGATTGACCTCGATTTATGATATATTGCAGAAATTTTCTTAAAACTTCTTACATTTTGAGTATATAAATTAAGCTATTCAAGCCTCCAACATGTACTACCTACTCCTAGTTATTTCAAATTCCTGTTCCATAATTTTAAGAGCTGTCTAAAATGCAATAATAAGGCAAAGCTAGGGAACTTTATCAGATCAAAATAACTATTTACCCGATGTAGTTGACACAACGTATTGTATACAGTACCCTGATATTAAAATCATTGTCAGTTTCATACCAAAATTAATTCATTAATTAAGTGTCTTTAAAATACTAAAATATAGCAAAATGTAATATGAGATAATAAACTACATAAGAAGTAAAGTGTATAATTTTTGACGTCATAACCTGATCAATCAATTCGTGTGCCGCGCAGCATCTGTACGCGGATAAGGAACTGATCGAGCGGTTACAGCAAAACAAACTTAGTCACCGCTCTTATGCAACCCACTATAATAACAAACTATACAGTTAAGTTTGCCGCCTTTTACGACTAATTGCAAATTTGTCTCCTCCATTTTTGAAGTCAGTTAAAAATTAGATGTGTATAATTTGATATTAGAGTGTGATGTTTGAATTAAGAACAGAATGCATTGATGTTTATTGTTGTTATTATGTTTGTTATAAAGCAAAAAAAAGCTGTTTTAAAAACAAAAAGGTCCAAATTGTTATAACACGTCTTTTTCATAGTTATGTTTACTGTGATACTGAATAACAGTCTAAAAATGCTGGGCATAAATAACGTAACTTAATAATAACACCGGCTTTTATTGGGATAGGCAATAAGTAAATAGATTTGTAAAAATACACCTCAATCACTTATTGTATTTACTAAGTAGGTACGTGAAAAAAAAACAAAATCCCTCCGACCTACGTATGTAAACCATTTTAAAACCGATAAGATAAATAGTTATACTTATCTGCAACTTAATAGGCACAAGGAAGGCATAATTAAAATAATGAAGTATATAACTATCTATTTAAATATTTCAGTAAAATAACAAGCACTCTTCCGTTACCGGTGTACTACATAATAATTATATTAAGTTACTTACCGGATATTTGCAGCGCAGTAATTCCAACTAAAATTAACCACTTTGCACCAGACAACATTTTTGCATAAATAAAATATACATTTAAACTAATAAACAAAAACGAATCATTTTTATTTTAATTAAATATTAAATTAATAAAAATATTATTATACTTAATCACAGAAAATTTATCACAATAATTATTTTAATATCATTTATTTAAATTAGTGCACTTTTTTTATTTTTGTGTTCGTGTTTGTGCGTGTGTTACGTGCGTAATCCGTGCGAGCACTGAACAGTGAGCGAAAGTGGTCGTGTGATGATGACCCTCGTGCCTGGCTTCCCCCCTTTGTATACACCTCGAATTCGGTCACTCTTTGCATAATTTCTGCGAGCTAAATTTACATAATCATTATTTATTTATTATTTTAAAGATCTCGTTTTTGTTGTGGTTTGTAGGTATATCAAGTTACTTTGCTATGAAAATTTAAAAGTATCAGCACACTAAAAATAAGTCAGCCAAGATGGCAAGCTTATTTAGAATATACCTTTTTAATAATTATATTGACCTTCAATAATATTATAAAAATAATTGATTTACATATTTCAAATACACTCGAGAGCAATGAATCCGGGTCACTTAAAGAATGTTAAAAATCTCGGAAACTAAAAATGATAGGTTAATGCAATAAATTGTATTTAATAGACAATGTAATACTCCTTAAATGAAAGTAAAAAAAATATGAGTCACCATACATTTTATTAACACAAAATTACATAAAGAAAAAAACTGCTGATCTCTCCTTAAAACAAAAATAGGAAACATGAAATTTTTGAACTTTATTACGATTTTCTTGAATTTTAATACTTCGTTTTGCCTCCTCGTGCTTCCATTACTGCGTTTACGCGGTTTGGCATGCTGTACACCAAGTTCCTTATACGATTTTGGGGAATATTCTCCCATTCTTCTGTGAGAGCAATTTTGAGCTCACGAAGCGTGATTGGGGGAGGGTTTCGTTGTTTTACGCATCTGCCTAGCTCGTCCCAAGCATGCTCGATCGGGTTGATATCCGGGCTGCGCGCTGGCCACTCCATACGAGTAATGTTCATCTCTTGAAGGTAGTCATTCACAATCCTACCTGTATGAGGTCGGGCATTGTCATGCATAAATATAGCATCCTCACCTAAATTGACCATAAATGGACCAACGTGATCATTGAGGATTTCTTCCACATATCTTTCGCTAGTTAAAGAGCCGTTTTCTATGATCACCAGCTCTGTGCGACTTTCAGAAGAAATTCCGGCCCACACAAGTACAGACCCACCACCGTAGGCTACTTTTTCTTCGATGCATGCTTGCTTGAATCTTTCCCCTGGTCTTCGATACACTCTGTGTCTTCCATCGTGCTTGTAGAGCATAAATTTTGATTCGTCGGAGAACATAACTTTTGACCAATCTTCAATACTCCAATTTACGTGGCTCTGGGCATATCTTAGTCTTGAAATACGATGCCCACGCTCCAGTTTAGGGCCGTTTGCAGGTCTAAGGGGTTTTAAGTTAGATTCAGCAAGCCGACGTCTTACTGTCCATGCTTGGGTTACTTCCTCCGAGGCGTCGAAACTGATTTGTGAGTTCAGTTCCTGTGAGAAAGCGATTTCGAAGCATGGTGTTCACCAAGTATCGGTCTTCTCGTGCTGTAGTACACCTGGTTCTGCCCGTTCCTGGTCTGCGTAGGTTAGAACCAGTTTCTTCGTAACGTCGGAGAACTCTTTGTACTGTTGACAGCGACATACCGACAGTCCTGGCTGTATCGCGCTGACTCCGGCCGGTTTCCAGCATTGTAAGTATTCTGGTGCATTCTTCAGGCGTAAGCGACATAATTTCAGCTTGAATAATGAATATAGAGCACTATCAACATGGTTTATGTACCCACATAAATGACAGATTACAAACAAAAGCAAAACCAAATGCTGTAATTTCGTAGTTCCATCTTCGAAAGTGGCCCTTTTTCAAATTTGATTTTTTTATGATATAACTTTACAATAACTAAGAAGTTTTAATACCTTCATTTAAGGAGTATTACATTGTCTATTAAATACAATTTATTGCATTAACCTAGCATTTTTAGTTTCCGAGATTTTTAGGATTCTTTAAGTGACCCGGATTCATTGCTCTCGAGTGTACTTCATAATTATAATAATGTTCTCCCAGTTTTTTTTTTCAATTTACTTTTATTAAATTTCAAACAATAAATTTTAATGTTATTATTTATTTTATGTTATTTTTAAACATTTATTGTAATTTTATTTCTTTATAAATATTTATTGTGTTTTAATTCTGTTGACGATGGCCATCAAATATAATTAAGTATTGCAGATTCAGTGCTATAGATATAGAGCGGTATTCTAGAAAAGGTGTGGCGCTAACGTGAACGTTTTGCAGGTAAAAGCCGTTGTTACATAAAACGAAACCACCTCCGAGATTTACAACAAAAACATATTTTAATGCAGCATTACATAAGACATAATAATAATATTAAAAAGACAAGTGGACCTGCTCTACTTAAGTATCGCGGTTCCAAGTCGCTCTTTATTGACGTTTTCAGATCAATATGTAAGATGTAGGCCGATTGGGTATATAGCTGCTAGAGGAGGGACTATTTAGATTTATACAACTATTCATCTTTAGTAAGTAAGGAGTCATATGAAATTTCTGTTCTATTCCATTAATATCGGAGGCCTTCGTATATTTCAGACTGTTATTTACCTATACATGTATATTATATACATATCCTTAGCCTAAGTAAGTCCCAACCTTTTAGGACACTACAAGTTATGACACAATGTACGACGTACTATAAGTCGTTGGGCCTTACGAGGACATAGTTCATGGCTGTAAAACAAGAATACTACTGCTTAACCAACTGTACGTGTACATGGGTGAGAAATTATGACATCAAATATTTTTTTTTTTTCTCCTTATGCGATGTATTTTAAGTGCCTACTGCTGATTTAAGATGAGAAACAAAAACATTTAGAGAACTATACCTGGACAACGCAGGCCTTTGCTACATGCTACAGAAGATCCATGTATAATGTTTTGACACAAAATAATGAAAAGAAACCCGTAAGACAAAATACTGTTAATGACCTTTTTATCGGCAGTTAAATGTTATTATGTATTAGCACGTCAGCCTGTACCGTTTACTGCAAGAATTGCCTAACTTAGTAAAATCGTGTGCTCGAGACGTACAATATTAGCAACGCTGATACATTCAGGCAATTAGAGGATGTTGACCTTTCTTATAAACCCCAATCTTTACAGCACCCATCTTTCGCTATGGCATACAGCAAGATAATTTTTTTTGTATAAATAAATTTAGTTTACTGAATCAGTTATAGGATGTTTAGAGATAAAGACTTCCCAAGACAATGAGTTTAACATCAACTTATATAATAAAAAAACTTTTATCGTAGCTATGCGGTATGCAGTCACAACAATTCTTATGTAACGATTCTGTCAGTGAGAAAATTTACTCAACTATTGTTCAAGTTAAAATCTATCTCAGTCACTAAAATGCGAATAAATGTGGAAGATTTTATCTCTCAAAAATAGTTGAATAATTAAAAAAAACGAAAGTCATTTTACAAGGTTTAATCTTTTATCTATCCATAAACAAAATTCTTATTTTTGTCATATTTCAAAATACCTGAATACCTTCAACATCGTTTATGGCAGTTAACTATTAAAGTTGGTATTGCAACCTGTTTGGTGTTGCCCAATTCACGGATGGCAGTCGAATAAGGCCGTGGATGCAACGTGAATGCTGCGGTGCTCGGTGTGGCAACACTCGAGGATAGTGAGAAGGATGTGGGGAAAGCCCGCGTGTGTCCGCTTGTCTGACCCCTCATTACCGCCAATTGATTTGTCCGGAGGCTGAATTTACAAATCGGTAAACACATGCTACGGTTTTGATGACATCCTGAAAGTAAATAATTTTGTAAGACTGTAGGGAACAAACAGAATAAAACCACTTGAGGGCCGATAGAGGGAAGTATTAGGAGGCTACTTAGGTGTGTAGTTTTGTTTGTCCTTAAAATGGCGAGCACAAGAATGACAGTTTGTTTATTAATTTACTCAGGGTTAGCTAGCAGAATGAACTCTTGACAACTTTTTTTAAATATCATGAACTTTATTTGCACACTGTGCGTTACCCAAAAGGTCAGCAACCCTTACCTTGTTAGAAAACTCTAAAGAAAGTTACATTACATTCTGATCAATGGTTTAGGAACACATAGAGGACAAACATACAAACATTTATTTGTTTGTGTTGCATTTATTTGTATAACTCTTAATTTTCATGCTTTTTTTTCCCGCTATTTTACACTGAGACAAACTGCGGCATATAGGCAGAAAGCGTGTTAATTAATTACTGTTGAAGGAAAAAGACATAACTCACAAAGCTACCGGATTTATATCAGATTCATATTAGGCAATACACACCTTTATAGTGCATATGAATTTTGATGTAAACTTACATAAACAATGATTAAGTAACGTAAGGTTATCAAGATTCTTGTATGAACACGGAACTTATAACATTGGTGTTACCTCGTACGCTCCTCGGTACCAAGTTCGGTACTTGATACAAATTGACCAGTCGTTCTTGAAAAATGCTAAATTATAATGTAGATCACACTTATAAGGAAATGAGTTATTGAGAGGAACAAATACAGATTCGCAAATTATTTTCAATATTTTATTTAAAACAAAAACTAAACTCAATTTGATAAACGACACTTGATTATCTACTGACCCTATTTAAAACAAAAAGATATTTTTCAGGAATATGCACTTAGTTCACTATAATTTTGCCTGGCCCTGAATCTGTTACATAATGCTCTATATTTAAACTGGAAAGAGAGAAAGAAAGGACTAAATATTATTAGTTAAGTATTCCAAAATGACCAAAAATAAAAATGTCGTGTAAACATGGAAGGCTCTTTAAGAATTCAAAAATGTATCGTCGATCTTCGTGAAAATTTCTGCGCCAGTAAAAAAACCCTATAGTTCAAAATGAAATCGTTTTTAATCCAGGCTCTACAAAATATGAATAACAAAGTATGCCATCACTTTTAAATATAATGTAGGATTAAATACCAAAATTATTTACGTAGGCAGATAAAGGACATAATTTATTTTCCTGAAGAAAGTCACTTCCACCTCTACTCGTTTTAAATAATTCTCACGTTTACGACTAATTCTTAATTTAATAGCGCCATCTGTCCTTTCTACATAAAACGAATGTCATGGAATGCTAGTACCGCCACCTACCATAATTAATTTACACTACATTGTACATACATATGCATTAGTCATATACCTAACTAAGTAGTTTTTCCACTTGAACATAGATGTCGCTATTAGCACTAAACTAATCGACTGTCATTTGTTATCATAATATATTCTCGTTATCAAATTGATAAATAGTGATCAGGTTAGGATGTAAGCTGCGGACTAAATGATGTTTTACTACTATTTAGGTTTCTAAAAACCTTTCTCATGAGAACAGAGGAAATGCCTTTAAATAAATTCATTGAACCCATGAACCTAAGGCATCGAGGTCAACATCTTTTCTCAAATAAACATTGAACTGCATGCGCCTTCCCATGCGCCACCTTCTCATTGACTACCTGTGGAAGTATAACGTGTTTTGGTAAATTGGGAAACGTTCAAAGTTCATCAGATAATTGAATTTGATATTATATGAGTAGGTAAAAGTAGGCATGTACCTTGATAACAATCAATACTTTAAAAGTACCACAGTTTTGTTCAAAGATAACTAATTAATTTATAGTAAAACTCTACCTCTTCATATGGCTTCTAAGTTAATCATCAAGGTAGGTAAATTTCAAAACACCTCATAAAAATGAACAAGTTATTATTTTTGGCTTATAAAGGACCATTTATTATTATTTAAGGAGAAATGTGTATCTTTGTCTTCTCGTTCACAACAAATACGAGTAACGCAGTTACTCTACAATAAAGGGTATTGTTCATCGTACTACGCACACTACCTCACGCACGCACACAGACATGCTAATAGAGTGTCGTCCAACATTCATTTACAAATTAACGTGCAATGAAACAAATGCGTGTGCAATTATTTACCGGCTACGGACAAAGGGTTCCAATAGTCTACTTCGTGTTGGAGCGAAGCGCGCGCGCATTTGAACGCGCGACGCAACGTAGCGCGCACGCGCGGAATTCGAGTCGGAGCAAGTGTAGTTCGCGAACAAAATGATGCTTGCCGGGGCGCAGATAGTTGATGAAACTAGTGTAGCTTACTCAACGGGGAGTGCCGGGGCCAGTGTCACCATGGCAACCGGGGCCCCCGCGGCCCCCGCGGCCCCCGCGCAGGGCTCCTCCCGGGACGCGCAGCCGGTCGCCTCCTTGCAGGGGATCCACATGGTCCCCAAAGTTGACCCAGTGGACATACATTTCAGCAACATCACATGTACAGTCAAACTGGGAATCACCAAAGGTAATTAAACCATGTTAATTTTTGCTTATGATATTTACACAACAAAACATGTACTGTATGTTGTTTGACGTTTTCAGCGCTGAAATAAAGTGAAAAATAACTACCTATTTTTAATTCAATAAATAATTACATACACGCTATAAGTATATCAAACTTCCAATTTGTTTACCAACTGATCTAATTACAGCAAAGGTTATGAACCGACCTAGTTTTCTTTCTAGCCCAACTAAAATGCATAAAGTATTCTGAAAGAAATTCTAGTAGCAAGCAATACCTCTTGATAATGTTATCCGACACAAATACGTATGTACAGAAGTGTTATGATTATATCATCGGCTTCACGATAAACACAAATAGCTTAGCTGACCACAAACA
Source organism: Autographa pulchrina (assembly GCA_905475315.1). Classification (NCBI taxonomy): domain Eukaryota; kingdom Metazoa; phylum Arthropoda; class Insecta; order Lepidoptera; family Noctuidae; genus Autographa; species Autographa pulchrina. The sequence continues at coordinate 11,213,547 of FR997768.1, forward strand.
CGTTTTATAATGAGTGTTAATAAATTTAATAACATAACAAGTTCCCGTAAACAATGCCTTCTAAGTTTTTCTTAATTACTTACAAACATTAACCTTGGATTAAGACAAGGAAGAGCGTAAATAAAGTTGTTGTTGCAAGTTCGACTCTACTTAATTTTTAACATTGAAATAATTGATAGAACCTTCACTTAAATTTAAATATTTAAATAATGTGTTTTCTTAATCTACCATGCTACCATTCACTACTGTTCACATATCTAAGTTAAACAAAGGTAATGTTGTTGGCCCTCATTGTAATATAAGCTTATCATAATTAAAACGGCTGAATTCACCGAAGCAAAAACAAAAACTTAACTTCAAACACATACTAAAATGTATCAAGGAAATCCCAATAAAGTTAATTAAATGGACAATTGTTTTTATCTCTAGGTTTAATTCATGCAATATATATGTGCTAGTATTTCTTGCTCGGCCTTAGTAACTATTTTGCTAGGGAAAGGTTCGAGCCAATAGAGCATTGCGCATCCTATTTTGACCTATGATCGTTAATGTACTTTGATCGTTGTACTTAGATAAATGTTGTAACTACACATTTGTAGGGTAAGAGTATGTACCTACTATGAGTAACTGAGCACCTACCTCTCTTAATCAAAATATATTTAGGTATAAGTTGATTATAACTTAGTTTCTAGTCGTCAGTAAAAACAGTTGTCGGATGTCGAACCAACTGAAAAATATTTTATATAATTATCCCGTAACTAGCAAAGTATTAGAAAATAAAAATGCAGTTTTCACCTATCGGTATCCGATTACCTAATTTTGTGATAACCTTATTTGTCACTGTTGTTAATTAATCCCTTGCAGATTACTGATGACGTAGTAATTATGGCAATTATCAGAAACCGGAAAGTATGCTTCAATGCAGCTGCTTATTACAAAACCATTGCTATCATTTCTTGTCCTGTCCTTGAAGTTTACGTAAAGTGAGACATGTTAGCAGTATTGACAACCGATTAGGATTGTTCATTACCTTGCGAATAAATACTTAGTAACTAATTTTAAAAACATTTAAAAAGGTAGAGATTTTTGTGATTGTTTTGATATCACCCAGTAGCTATGTCTACAACAGTTGAGCCTGGAAAGCGCAGTAGGCAAACATGTAAAATAAACAGGGAACAAGAAAAAAATCAGTCAATTCTTAGCTCAGCCTTCATCGGTACACTAGCGAAAAAACAGAGAAACCGAGTCGTAGAAGGATTGAGTTAAAGTCTTCTTTAATCATTGAGAAAATGTGTCTCTACTCTACTCTAGGACTAGATGAGAACACCAAATACATTATGATTACATTGATGACTATTGCTGCAACATTGTAGCAAACTAATGACGGCTATACTAATGCGCATATAATATATGTACCTAAATTAAAGACTAGATGAAAACAATCTAGTTGAGACGAGTCTAGTCACGATGGTGACTTGTAACAGTCAACATAATTAATTATAATTACCTATTGATATACTCCTGCCTTTTAAGTTACCTGCAACATCCTTCGAATTATTTACAAATACATTTTAATGGGTGTTAGCAACTCTGTTTAAACAATTCATATTTTCAACATCGCATACTTTATGATACCGGTGAAATGATGACGATTACATGGAACGATCTACCTCATAGCAGTCTATATAAGGTGCTATAAAAACATCTGCCACGGCTTTAATGGGAGGTAGTATTGTGTTTATAGATTACAATAGTATAGATAAATTATTGATTATTTATCATATTTTTTTTCATACAAAAAAAATAACGTATACATTTGAATTGATTTATTAGTATAAAACCATCCCGTGTCCTAAGCTGTTGCCGCTCCGCACCGAATTCACGTAATTTGTGAACCACGTTACGCAGAATAGAGTCAATGTTAATTTAACAATTTTATTTCCTAAAATTTAATTAACTGTTCCGGGGTACGAAAGTTCTTCACTATTGTAATCTATAAACACAATACTACCTCCCATTAAAGCCGTGGCAGATATTTTTATAGCACCTTATATATAGGTACTATTAGTATTAGTATTGTATATATTAAGTCAAATCTATAACCTTAGGCCAACAGTTCCAATAAAACAAAATTGTTTTGAATTTACAAATGCTCTACAATTCGCATGCGCACACTATTAGGTTTGTACTACATCAATCCATCACAGATGTTTGTCAACGTTTTTAGATAGAAGATAAGCGCAATAGGTAGTAAACAAAACTACAAAATATTCACGTATTATTTTCGCAGTGATATAGTGTGAAGTCTTATGCTAACAAAAGCCTACCTCCTTTATTGAAGTTCAAGCTAATTTAACAGCAAACATCGTAATTGACAGACAGGCTTACATTCCCATTTATAATATTAGTACGGCGAAGAAGGCAAAAATTAAAAATCTAGGCAACTACCGATGATGACTTCTCATTGTTTTAAAATTTCTTAACAGAACCCATTGTGTATTTTTGCGGGTCATGATCCTCTTTGTTAGGGGATGACTAACAAGAGCCGAGATCTCTGTATTGCAGTGATATGAAAACGGCATAACACATGTATACGATGTTTTTTAAAGAGCTTGCAACTTAAAAAGTATACCATTTTAGTATAACTCCAAGAAAATAATAATCAAGTACTTAATTATCATTAAAATCGACAAAAAATCAAATGTATTTTTATTTTTTACTAAGACTGCTAAAATAAATAAATAATTATAAATTTATTTGTGTTCTTACTTTAAATTTATTACAATCGTCTCTTGTCTACGTCAAGATTTGACTTTTAACCTAACGTGAGAAAAACATACATACTTAGTGTAATGTTAATAATTAAATAATATTGTTTATTTATGTATCTCATTGTTGAACGCAAAACATGTGTAATAAGCTACTAAGTAACTAACATACTAGACTAAATAAAAACGGCCGACAAATAACTTTTATTTGTCGAGTTAGTGATTCGAATTACATGCTTATCTCATTAACACTCATATTTACCTAAGAGATGTTTAGCATCTCAGAACCAAGTCAAATAGTGACATTGACACAAATAGTGACATAGTGACATTTTCTTAGGAAATAATAATTATAACTTTAAGATTAAAATAATTATCCCATTTAACTATTTGACCTCTATTATAAATACCTACTTGTCATTGTGCCTTATTTTTGTATTCAGATAAGCCTACAATAAAAACTCATTGAACTCTCGAAGAGAATGATCCTAACGAGTGTCGAAACCACAAAAATATCGTAAAACATATGGCAGACGTTGATTTTTTCGACCATAATTTATATTAATCACTCAAGTACAAAAACAAGTGTTACATATTTAAAAAGATAACTCAGAACGATCAAGGAACATTGTATTTTTATAGCGCCATCCAATAATTGTTAATGCAGGAAAGTTCCATAACAATATTATTATACCTTGCCTTTTAAGAAACGTTTAGATATTCACATTTAGCATTACACACTCGTCCATACTTATTTATAACCACTTCTAATATTTGTTTAATCACTTTAATCTAATCCGTGGATTTTCGGAATTATCGCCACTTATCGCCACATGAATGCATGGATCACAACATGATGTTGAAGGACTTCTTGTCGCCACATTGTGCTATTTTCCCCAGTAATATAATATAATGAATAACGTGTTGTTGTTTTCTCAGTAAACGATCAGAATGTCAAGGTTAATTATTATTTCATGAGTTAAAGACACATTATGATGTCAGAGGCGTCGCCGTCGTCTCGATAATAATCAATAGCAAGAAAGTTGTAGCAATATGTACGTACATCCCTATTACATTTAACTTAAACATAATATTTATTACTAAAGTACCATTTAAGTGACACTTTAAGATAACTAGACAAACAATGAAGTAAATAATGCTATAACTTCCTATAGTTTTTTCTAAAAAATCCGAGATACTTCCAACCTAATTAGTACTAACTACCTTGCCAATTAAGTAAATGTTAAATAAGTTTATTAATTACCAAATTAAGTTACCTATAGAGCTCTGTTTTGTCAAATATAATATTTAGTATAAATCGGCATTATTAAACACGTACCTAATTACTTCACTAATTTGTTACCATTCGGTTGCGAATTTACAATATCTGGGTGACCTCTATAATTCCCGGATATGCGATAATACTCCGCTTATCTAGATACGCTAAATCGTTGAGATAACGACACTTACTAACTATCGAACAAGTATTGTTTGTGAGATGCATCGGACAGTTCGTTCAACTCAATTGATCTGTCCAGTTTTTATGTTGCCCCCTCGAGCCTGTAGGATGTCGACAATTTGGTGTTAACTGGCCATACGGGGCAGAGGACCCTAGCAAGCAATCATTACAAAAGGTAACGTGTATTCGAAGCTTTAATACAGATTATATAGATACTTCAGCAATAGTACCTTAGCGTACACTCACTAAATGTATGTCAATGCGAGTGTTCTGCTGATTGGATACTAAATCTGTGTCTCAATAAATGGGACACTCGTGTTTATACATGGGAACTCATCACATAAATGGCACAGTGTGTATAGTGCTATAGTTTATTTAACTGAACTAGTAATTCCCTGTAAGCTGCTCACAGCTTACAGGGAATTACTAGTTTAGGATCTCATCCTTTCAGAGTAAAAACGGATATAAGTCCATGTGTGGATAAACTTCAGTTGCTTTACCAAGAAAACTGTATGCCTAAAAAAAAGATATTTTTTTCGTTATTACGAGAATGACTTGCAATTTCTGAAACCAAAACTGAAAGACTGCTTTTTTTCTTGTTTTATTTATTTACAAAATTAACTTTATTGTTCCTCGTTAAGTCGCATCTAATCACGAAATAATCAGCTTAAAATATGATTGTGACGCATTCTCAAACAACCCATCTCAGAAAACTGGTTGACTAAGAATAACAATATTGACAACGTTTAGCAAATAAACTAATTATGTGTGTGTTGTTGTTATTGAACTTAGAACTGTTGGTTTTGATAAACTGGAAGAAAACGTTTGTCGGTACCGCGACATTATCGTAGCTATTACACGAGTTCTAAGAAATCTTTAGTGTACAGGTACACATTTTGAGGGTTCCCTAAATACGAGAAAAATGCGGTAAATTCTCAGTTTACCTGTAACAGTAAACTGTAAATTTACCTCAGTATTCATGTTGTCACAGCTGATAAAAGGTAAATAGGCATGTCATATTCTGGATCTAAAACACTATTTGTTTTATGTTTTGCTTAAACTAACAATGATTCATGATAACCCAAACAATACATTAACTTTATTGTCTGTGAGCACAAAATCTTTTGTTACCGAGTTAAGAACATGGATTTACCAAACTTGTTAGATAGCTAATAAATGTTTTATTTATTTGTGGATAAGGGTCATTAATTTCGCCATTTAGCACTGGATTATAAGTAAACAAAGTACTTATTCTTACAAATACTTAAATAAATATTAGTCGTTAATTAGGTACAATGTTTATGTGCTGACTAATACGGTTTAACGTACCTTTTGTATGACATGAATAAGTTTATTAAGATTCTTCGCAGACCCGAATAAAATTGTTCAAAAAATTAAAAACAAGTCAAATATTTGCAGTCGGGGGACCTGTAATGAATTGTTTCAAGTAACCGACCCCGACTGCAAATATTTGACTTGTTTTTATTTTTTTTTGACATGGCAGGCGTCTTTTTTATTTTTTTTCAATTATATTTTTTTTATTTAATACCTTTTAGTGAACAACAAAAAAACATGACAACATAAAAAAAATATCGTTCGGAACCCTTTGCAGGCGATTTCGACTCACACTTGACCATTTTTTAATGTCCACATAGCCTATGTCACTCGGGATAACTCAAAGCTTCTAATGATACCACAAACATTGAAATCGGTCAAGCCTTTTAGAAGTTATGGTGGAATAAAGAAACTCACATACATACATGAACCCTGAAAACATAACACTCCTTTTTGGGCAGTCGTGTAATAAGTATTTTTTATTTTAAACCACAGAAATAAATTTAAGTACTTATAAGGAGCTTTAAAGTAGATCATCAACTTTCTTTTAAAATTACTACACTTACTCAAAGTCACGTGTTTTTAAAGATATTGCGAAGGTTGTGACTTACAAAATCTGCAACAAACGAGTCATTAATTAGATACTCGTTATGTCTCCGGAAATAAGTCACATTTCATTAATTAACCCGTGTAAATAGGTTAACTAGGTCAAAGTAAGTTTCCACTGCGTTATCATAACTAGCTTTTCCAGTCCATAAATACATTGATCTGTTTATAGTGATTTATTCAGGAAGTAGATTATATTGCTCTATCCGTGTAAAATTAAAATTAGCATTCATATCACGATATATTAAATAAACTATTATGTGTTTGACCTCTGAGTAATACTGAGCTTTGTTTGTTGGAAGTCTCAAAATCTATAATTATTTAAATCTTTCCTTATTGCGTATTTAAAGCGGGATGTTGTTCCGATTTCCTGTTGTCACTAATGCTGATACTTAATAATTTGTTCTATTAAAATTGGATCATATCAGTTGTTTTTATAATTTTAAAACTATAAGATAAAATTTCATGGTTTAATAAAGATCTTAAGGTTCACCAGATATAAAATAATATTAAGACAGAGATATTTAAACTTTTCTTTAGAGTATGTACCGTGAAAATTGCATGTAAATTACATTACCCACTGTACGTCTTTACCGTACCCTCATTACCAACATTGTACCCTTTCTCTATGGGCTTTTTTTTAATAATAATAATAAATTTTATTATTTAATAATAATTATAATAAATTAAATTACCCTGTGTACGTTTTTACCGTACCCTCATTACCAACATTGTACCCTTTCTCTATGGGCTTTATTTAATAATGTAACTATTATATCTGTATAAATAAGCGGATCATTAAATACTAAATGGTAACATAACTAAAAGATCTCGACGAACAGATATGATGATACAACGAAGAGCCTTGTTGCAGCACAGAGCACTGATACTCGATAGGTGGCAAGCAAGCCGTAAGAAATAAAGATTGACGTGCGACCAATGTATTAATATGAACATTTAAACAGTGATAATTAATCCCACGAGTCAAGGATCTGTCAAGTGGTAGGCGTTATGATTGTGATGAGAACAAAGTCCATTTTTGTACGTAACTCGATAGTTTTTACACGCACGACGTAAGAGGTTTTTATTAAAATGACGTTGGTTTTAATGATTTATTTTTTGTTTCTTATTGCGCCTGATATTACCTTTAAAATTTATTTACTTAGCTTAAGGTAATTGGTTTAACCAACAACTTTATCAGATGGTCAATTTTGTTTTTTTATTTTGTTTTTAACAGTCACGTCTGAGACTATTAGACTCCATTATATTTATCATATATGTATTTTATTTTCTGTAATTATCGTCTCACTGCAAGGCAAATGCCTCCTTTTCCTTCTTCCATTTGCTCGGCCCTGGGATATTGTTGTCCATAATATTGAATAAGAGTCAAGCTCTTCCCGCCATCTCATTCTGGGCCGGCCACGAGGTCTTCCATGTTTTGTTGTGGCCACAAAGAAATTAGAATGAAATATTTACAAATGGCTTTTCCGGAATCTAAAGTAGCTTTTTTCTTAGCTTTTAACACAAACGCATACAACAAAAAGCTACGTACTAGCAGTTATTTTTGCATAATGAAATTATCGATATACTTTAAGCAACTTTATACAAGTTAAAATTAGCCCAATTTATCTAAGAGATAGCATCTTGGGGCTAAGTGTCATGCCTTCAAATCCAGCTGACTTCCATGTTTGAACCAGTTTGGTTAGCCGCCTGCAGGTGCTTTGCCACTGCATCTGAAAAACCCGGTCAAATGCCGTTGACCTTGGATAACTTCAAATAAAACCAAAATTAACATAATAACCTTAATTTTAAGACACCTAAGTAATTGAAATAAAACTACTTTTACGGATTTTATCGCGGTTTGTATTTTGATTTTAGTTCCCGACGTTTCGACACCTTTGCAGGTCGTCGAACGTCGGGAACTAAAATCAAAATACAAACCGCGATAAAATCCGTAAAAGTAGTTTTATTTCAATGTCTAACATTCGCGTAAACCTCAGAACTCAATGTGTACACCTAAGTAAGTTAACCATAAATTTCAGAAACCTAAGTAAGTTGCCTAATTAAAATAATCCTGCCATATGTCTGCCATTAATTTACACAGTTAAATTTTTAAGGTTTATATATTACACAATTAACATACAACCAGGAAACAAACTTTTTACTGACAATAATAATAAATTAAAAAAAACTGGTGATTCGTCTTCCGGTTTGACGCATTAAAAATAAAACTTGCGTTTGAATATTTAATAGCGCTGTCTTGGATTATCATAGAATAGGAGATAATCTTTATTCTTCAAGAATAGGTTCAATCCTATTTGACCTTAATTTTTAGTTAATCGTTTAGTAACCATATTAAAACGTAGTCATCCCGAAATCTTCCCGAGTAATAAATAATTTATAGAAAACGACTACACGCTTGACACGACGCATTTATGTAAACTGACACCGATAGTAACGGCTTAAATAATAATTGAATAATAATAATAATTCGTCCTACAGTAGGTCACACTAAACAAGTTAACAAAGATACGGGCCTTATAACAAATAACTTAGATGTGAGATGAGTATTGGCAATTCCCAAACGAGTTTCAAAAGGTTTGTTTAAACTTAGGTAGCACGCAACCCACGTTTAAATAAAGGTAAAGTTTTAATGTGTTTGTTGTTTGGCTTTACACAAATAATATTTCTGAGGGTCAACGGTGCGGTTGATATTGGATACAGCTACATACGCCTTAAAGTTAATAGCAAACTTACTACATACTCTAAATTGTTTGTTTTGGTGCTGTGTTAAAATATTTTATTAAGAAAGTATAATTAGTTAGTACTTGCTCTCTCTAGGTACCAACAATATTTTCTAGACTGGTTTATCTTATAAAACCTAATTCCTACTTACGGAAAATCTGCACATATGTTTAAATCGAACAAACTCCCCACCGCGTCTCTTCTAATAAACTCATCGCCATAAACCGAACTATTTCGATTTCGATTCGATTTTCATAAACTTTTCATGAATAGATAGAGTGATCCAAGAAGAAAAGTTGTGTGTATAATTCACTACACGTACGAAGTCAGGCGCTATACAATAAAATCCAGTAGTTTCATTAAATAAATGCGATCTATTTCTACATAAGTAGCATGTATGACAAACACAGTTAAACAGGATGTAGTATTTGATTATCCAGAGTGGCTCGCAAATACAATGCGGGGTATCTTGACAGCCTGATTACAACATGTCCGCTGTCATCCGTGGACTTTATCCGCAGTTACTGTGGACTTTGGACTTTATAAAGCCGCAGTAAACTGTCACATATGATTTCATCACACCCGACCTTGCCCTTAAAGGTTGTTTGAAAGATTACTCTAACCTTATCAATATGCTAATTGCTGTTGTATGTTGTATTCTTTTATGATTGTAGAGACGATAATTTTGATTATTTTAGATGCTAGATTATAATGTGAATGTAATATATTTTTATTTATCCTTGGCATTCGAAAAATTAATAAATGATTTATTACATAATTTTGCAATTCAAATTAGTGCAGTAGAATGTCGTATCTACCTTTGTGATAAAGAGAAAAAAAAAATACAATAATGGTCAGGTATTAGGTACTGGTAATTTACATAATTTATTCATAACAATTTAAATGTGAAGCTTGAAGGAAATTGACTCATTGATAGATAACCTTACAACTGTAGTTAATTATTTGCCTGTAACGATAGATTAGAAGAAACCAAGGTCGTATACAAGTTTCATGTTATTGCCATGTAACAAATATCATCACGTCGTATTTAATAAATAACTTTTAATCGAACACGATTTAAACATAGGTCTTGATGAATTTTTAAGCGACTTCGAAGAGTGGAGATTTTATTATTTTTTTTTTTTTTTTATTTATTTATTTATTAAACTGTTTCTATTATAAGACTGTTTACAAAAAACCCCACAAAACTGTTTGCACAGTTTGTCTGTGGGCATGACGACTAAAACTAATTAATTTTTAACAATAAAACTTATTATATCTTAAAACTAGAAATATATAATATTATAATATAATATGTTAAGACCTTTCGTTACTCACAATGACATGTTTGTCAAAAGGTAAGTCTTTAAAGTTTTACAAAAAAGTTTTTTATTATTAATATTTCTTATATTGGTAGGCAGGCTGTTAACTAAGTAAGGTATCCTTTTACTAAGCGTTCTGTCCCCATAGTAATTATTTACTCTGGGGACTTCATATTTACCTGCACAGGCTGCCCTAGTCTTATGGGAATGATTCAACATTGAGTAACTCTCCCAACTGCCATGACTATTTGTAAGAATTAGGTATTTATGTTTTAAACTAACAGGGAGAATTTTACATATTTTAAACAGCTTGTAGTAATTATCTTTACATTTTATTTTTGTTTTTCAGTCAGTTAAGAGTGGAGATTGTCATACGAGGGGTGTTTTTTTTTGTACATTTTATTCTAAGCAATATCTCTGACAATTTTGGTTTATTCGTGAGGTGAGGTGAGGTGTTCCAATATACATTTTATTTCAAAATCGGTGCAGTATTATCAATTTCACCAACCAAGACTACATTTCAAAAAACGAGATCGCGTATTTTTTTGTTTTCGTGGATTAAACTAACACTATCTTTGAGGTTGGTTTTGCATTTAAATATAATGTCACAAATAAAAAAAGGTTTTAAAGGTCTCCAAAGAGATATTTACGTACCTACTACTGTGTTAAGTTCTTATGACAGGTTAGATATGCGAAGTTTCCTAGAGTTCCCAACAAGAAACGGGCAAACTTGCTAAGCAATCTACTTATAATATGTAAATGTCTGTAAAAATGCTTCAGCGCGCAATCAAACAGCTTACAACCAAGTCATTACTCATATTACTGGAAATTGACTTTATAATCCTTTGACTGTCTACATAAGTAAACGTAAACACGTTCATTGTTGAACAGATGTTTCTACATCGTTAATGTGGTAACTATTATCATTTTCTGAATCCTTATTCAGGCGTTGACAATGTGTTGCAATGTATGACCCACATTGTTATCAAACTATTGTCACTATTGCCATAACTAAAAAGATACCACGTGACTAATATCGTATTATTATCTAGCCTACATAAAAAACTGACTTACAAAACCAGACTTAATCTGGTAATAAATTAGATTTAAGTAATCTGGGTTTTGAAATCAATAAAAAATTTAACGGTAGCACTATCTTGTACGATTTATGACTCGTAATTAAACTAGGTTGTTAGATAAAATAAGTATCGGAATGTAACTGATAGAATTAATTTTATTAAATACTAGCTGACCCGGCAGCCTTCGTACTGCGTCAATCGATAAATAAAAGCCTAAACTTTTGTAGGTACTTGTTTTTTTTTTTATTTAATTCCGAGCATTTTCATATTTATTCACCTTTTAAACCTTCTCTGGACTTCCTGAACTGGAAATAATTAAATACCAAAAAAATTAGCCAAATCGTCCGGTTCTTGAGTTTTAGCGAGACTAACGAACAGCAATTCATTTTATAAGATGATGATGATATAAGATATAAGATATATATATATATATTATGTAAGGATGAACTGGAAGCATATAAAAAGGAGTGGCAACAACTTGCTCTCACAACAGAAACGTGTGGGAGGAGAGGGTGGCGTTTGTCCTGCAGTGGGACAGTTTAGCCTCAAAATAATAATAGAACTACGAACACTTTTACACGATAACTGCTGCTTAAGTTGTACGTAACCGAAAATGTAACCAAATAGCAATTTAGCAAACCAGGAATCTGATGGCATTTTTGATAACGTCTATTTGATATATGTCCGGGAAAGACAATGAATAGTGAATACCAACTTGGAAATTCATTATATTCTCAGTCAGATTAAAAACTGGATATAATAAAAGTTGATGGCTTTATCAATTAAGTAAATCTTCCATTGGGTTTTATTATTAAATATGTACATTCACTAACCATTTACGACTAATTTATGCTAGTCTTCGTTTTTACCTGTATTTATGTATGGGATATGATTTTTCCGCGAGTGTATGGAAAAAAACATTATTAGATAGCTGAATTTTTCTATTGAAAAAACTTTTTTTTACATCTTAAATTCATAGACCTGATTTTTTATAATATTCTCAAGATTATAACACCACGCGACCCTGAAAAAAACATCTTGATGGAAAACAAAGTGGTCCTATAATGCTTTCTTTTTTAAGGTAAGGAATAGAAAACAAGCTTATCATCAGTACCCTTTAGGTCCTCTACGACTTTAGGGTGGGTCCTTTTCCAGTTCCATTGTTCAGAACTTATTTATTACTAAAGAAATGCCAAAGCATGGCGGTACTCTATGAAGTGGTACATGATGATAAAGAGAAGGCCACATTACACGAACACGAGTAGCTGCGCAAACACTATCAGCTCGGTGTCAGCAACCTCGTGACGTCACCACAGCTGATACCTGCGAATATGGGTCGTTGTATCGAACCGCCAGCTTCACTCGTGACGTAACAATGGACGCGAATTTAACGCCTTTGTTGACACTTCAAGTACTCCTTTGTTATTGTTTGCCAACTTCGTTTCTCTTTTTTTTTTTCAAGATAATGTCAATTCAACTGTTTTTCAGATTGAAAAATCACGTGCTGCCAGTTTCTTTTATATTATTCTTACCGCGGTAACCGCGGTAACGGTATGAGCTATTTTAAGATTATTTTACTAAAGTGTTATTGTAAAATCGTTTTATTTGTTTGTGTCAAGAATCAGTCTTTTTATCGCCTATAAAATGAAACACTCAAGTGAATACCACTTACTTTATATGACTAAACGTTTTTAAAATGTTAACGTTGTGTGGTTTCGCGTACCTATGTTTATTTAACCAATTTAATATGTTATTCGTAGGAAGAAGTATCGTTATTTGTTGTAAAAAATTGTAATTCGTTTCACATATTAGCTACAGAAAAAAGTTTCCTTATACAAATAATAAAACCTGTTTTCAACGATTTATTGTATTAAATTCTCGTTGACCGTGTCTGAGATCCTAAAATTATAAATATAAACGTTTATTTATAATTTTATTAACCTTAATAGGCAAAGTTAAGGAATATGTCAAGTTAATAGTCACCGTTTAAAATAAATGTCGACATTATCGTCGAAATTATAAATCCAAAACTAATATAATATAATTTGTTCTTGTATTAGATTTAAGTATTGAATTGTAAATAAAATTATTAATATCCATATAATATAAAATATTATAAGTATTTATTTAAGAAAACATAACATACCATCACGCCTGTATCCCCGAAGGGTTAGGCAGAGGTGTACCAATGTACACCCACAGTTCGCCGGTATGTTTAGGTCCCATGTAATAGGGGGCGAGCCTATTGCCACTAACCGGGCACAAATCCAAACTCCGACCTGCTACTGAGAATTTTATAGAAATACCCAATAACACCTTGGTCGACTTGGGAATCGAACCCAAGACCTCTAGCGTAGCAGTCCCGCTTAGAACCACTAGGCCAACGAGGCAGTTTCATTTAAGTATAGTTTAAATTGTTGTTGTATATAAACTTTTGTAATTTGTAGAATCCAAAATAGAATTTCAAAAAGTAAATTATCCTTCCTGTACATAGTGTACCTAGCGAGTTTGCAATATAAACATTAGTCATTTGTTTATAGAAGTCGTGACAGTTAGTCAGAAAGCCGTGAAGTGTGTTATGCAGTCGTTTCCATGAATCAGCTGTTGGCGGAGACAATAACATTCAACAAAGGTGTTTAACATCGCATTCAGTATGAAACCGCTGTCTGTCACTGAAACATAGAGCTACTTAGGTACAGGAGCCGTACCATGATCTCTTGAAGCAGTACTATTGTGGCTGTGGAAGCGAGACGGCGCACTACACTGCGCATAGCGCTGTCCCGCTTAATCAACCGCAACAGTCCTGCTTTAAGAGCTCATGGTACGGCTCCAGATAATCTACATTAATATATTATTATATAGAATCTGTCGCACTCTTTGTCTCAAACACGTATTGTGAGAATAATGTGAACGTACCTACCTTTAATACTTATTTATGTAGAGTCTGCACGTACTCCACAGAGATTTGAAGTCTTGGTTTTGTGCAGATTGCAAAAACTGTAACTAGTAATTTAAGGTTGGAATTATACTTGTCGTTAGTCTACTTTTTGTCTTTTATAATAAGCAGGAAATATAATAATCACGCAACAGCAGGACTAACTTGGCACAAAAAAGAGGCATCAGTATTTGCATGCGTCTATACTACCCAGCATTGAGATGACTAAGGCTTTCGACAAAGATGAAGATGATGGTATCATATTCATTATTCATGATGATAAATACTCATTTATAAAATGAAATTAAGTACTTAGCCATATGTAATTATGTTGCTTCCCATCTGTGTAAAGCTACAGTAATAAATCCTCGAGTGTAGACACTAGACACGCTGTCTTGGTATTTACTAGCGGTCATTCACCTACAAAAGTCATCACTTATTGTGTTACATAGCTTGAATTGGATAAACCCAGTCAGTTTTGCTTAATCAACGAAATTAATACTGTTAACACCTTAAAATGCACTTTTTTTGAAACTTGTTTGTTTAGCTACCTCAAAATCGATTAATAGAACCCATATAAGTCAACCAACCAATTAAGTCCCTTAGGACAAATATTTAAAAAATATTTTTAAACGTTAATCATTTCTGAAGCATGTTTATAAAAATCTGCAGAGACACAATCTATAATATAAATTTTAGCTATTTTTATTTATTCGCATTTTATTTTCCGTGACTATGCAATCAAATAATAAAATAAAAACCACATTATAATGTTCAAGCTGGCAACAGATAAGTAAGTCCAATAAATCAAGGATTAAAGTCCAACAGGCTATTGCGTCAATCCATTAATTAAATTAAACAAAAAGCAAGTTAAAATTATCTTAATAGTAATGTTTTGCTCTCGTATGTGGGTAAGTCAATCAAAATCATAACAGTAATAACAGCAACCATTTCAATTATAAACAACTTTATCGACCACCCGTTGGCGCTTAATATATACAATTAGGTATACTATGTACTTATAATAATAATAATAATAATAATCCAGCCTATAAAAGTCCCACTGTTGGGCACAGGCTTCTTCCCATATAAAGAAGGCACGAGCATTGATCACCACGCTTGCTCTCTGCGGATTGGCGATTTCAGATCTCAAATTTTTGAATCCAGGTTACCTCCGGATGTTTTCCTTCACCGTTTGTCAGAAGTGTCTTAGAAAAATTAAGAAATACATATAACTTTGAAAAAGCCACATTGGTACTTGCCTGGGTTCGGACCTGCAACCTTGTGCATACAAATCCGTTCATTGAACCGCTAGGCCACCACGGCCGTAACTATGTACTTGTATGAATGTAATTATATGTCTCGTTCCATTTTTGTAATTGTGTATTTAAACTAAAATTATATTTAAAACACAAACCCAACTACTAAACAAAACGAGTAAAACATTTAATTATACAAACCCATAAGAATTAAAGGCTTTTCTCCTGAAATACGTCAGTTTTAGGATGGGTTAGTACCACTACCAGCTTTCTTTGTTACTGCAAACCGCTGTTACTGCTCAGCATTTCCTGAGTACATATAATGTACTCAGGAAATGCTCAGCAACAGTCTTAGATAAAATAAACATTACTATTTATGTTATGTTAAAAGAAAAATAATTAATTAATGATAATTTATTGTGTTATAATTTAATAATTCTGTAAGTTTTATTTTTCGAATTTTGTTGTTGTAAGTGTACCTAATATAGTTTATTTTAGTTTAAATTCTGATCTGTTGCATTAGGACAAACTGCCCTGTAATGATAGGTTAAGTTGATAAAATAAAAATAAATAATAAATAAACTTGCACAGAAAAGCGGTAGGTGAGCTGAGCTAAACGACACTCGCGTGCAGGATAACATAATATTTATTTTAGTTACCTGCTAATCTAAGTATAGATACATTATAATAGTATTCTGACGAAGTGTACAGTAATTTGCAATAGGAATGCCTTAATTATCGTATGTAATCTACGATGATTATAATTGTGCAATTTCGCAATAGTAACCCATGTGGATAAGATTAAGTTGGTGGTTTTATTGATAGTCATACCCAATTTATCAACTATCTAGTAACAAGAAATTCGACGCAATTGGTGAAAATAAGTTACCTACTCCGCAAACTAGGCTATTATTGGTCCAAATAATAAGATTAATTCATATAAAAACAATAACAATAATTATTATCATAAACACGTTTACACGGGTCAAAGTAATTTCCGTAACAATTTAATATTCAATTGCTTATTTATGTCTACTATCTTAAATGTTTATATAAGGAGCTCATGATAAACTCATATTAAATCAATAATATGCACGTTATTTTCGACACACATCATAATGACAGACTTACAAAAGTCGGTCTCGAAAAACCTCATCGTAAATGAGAAAAATCACTTACATAAAACTGTTATAGGATCTCTTCTAAAAATAGGAAAAGTCGGTGAAACGATCCTTATCGTAAATGATGGGAAGCACTTGTAAATGCGTAAAAAAAAAAACAAGCCCTAAACTGAAAAAAAAACAAAAATACAACATTCTAATTCAGATAGACATCAGTGATTAATTTCATAAGATAGCACGCAGCCTTGAATTACTAATAACAGGATGTAACTAACTGCTTATTAACTATAACGCTTGGTCAGCTCCGTCAAGTGCATCCGAACGCTCTGGAGCTAATCTCTGACGTCAGCCGGGGTTATCAGGGTTGAGACGGACCGCGGAAACTCAGCGACCATATAGGTCACACAACAAGTAAATAGGTGCTGTTGTGCCAACACCAACACTGGTTAGGAATGACGAATTATAGGAATGAAGAGCGTAAAAGTGTATGATGATGTGATAATGGTAGTTATCAAGTTATCACTTAATGAATAATTATGATCGTTTTGTCAACTTGGGTGGTTAAATATTTGGGTCTTTATTATTATGTACACACGTGTCTAACCGGGCCGTAGTGAGATTGTGCTAGTTCCAGTAAAAGCTAAGAGATACCTACAAAAACTAAGCGATTTATATAGAGTGTTACTGAAAGGGTGTATCAATTCAAAAGGTAAAAGGTGAAGAGTCGATCTGTTATGAAATCCATTAACAAAATGTTTGCTCAAAATGAGTTTCTTAAATAATAACTATCCCAATTTATGCATTAATTATTTGACCTCAAAAGTCCGTACCTTTAGATAACACGCTGTATCTGATTTGATGTGTTGTTGAAATTTCTTACAACATCAGCTAAACTTTTACACTACGTTCTACATATCAAACCTACCTCCTCTGATCATGTATTAAATGCAGCTATTTAATTGTTACAGGCAGCAAACAGATTCTCCATGGCGTGCACGGACGACTGCGGCCGCGGCAGCTGGTGGCCATCATGGGTCCCTCGGGCGCCGGCAAGTCCACGCTGCTGGACGTACTGTCAGGGTACCGCATCACCGGCGTTGGAGGAGCTGTGTTCATTAATGGAAGAGGGAGGATCATGAGTGAGTTTCATTTCATGTATAATAAATCAACTAAGGTGGCAGGATGACTTGGGTGCATACCGCGAAGGATGATCGTGGCGCGGAATAAGCTTGTTTGAAAGGACTTTGGGGAGGCCTTTGCCCAGCAGTGGGGCAGTATAGAGTAGATAAAACAAAAGTAGATAGTTGTAATGTGCAAAGGTGTCACCGTCATCCCATGTTTAAGGACTCCTTTTGAGTCTGAATATTTTTTGAAGATTCCCAAAATGCGCGTGCATCAATTGCATAGCCAATATTTTATTACCCCATTAACGGGCACGTGATTTGACTCATAAAAAACATTGAACAATTATTTGGAAGTGGCTGCAGTGACTTGATTCGCTGCCTATTACAGCTATGGTACTAGTAGTGAGGTGTCATGCTAATAAACGCTGCATGATAGATCGTATTTATGATTTTGATATAGGCAAGTTTAAAGACGACATAGGTAAAGAATTCCTATAACAACAGAAGGCATGCTATTAACCAATGTCTTCATGGATAACACTAATAGCGTCAATAAACGATTAGATAGCACACTCGCGTTTGTTTATCAGTGAAAATAATTAGCTATGAACCAAGGACCCGGATTCTAGCCGCTAGATAAACTTGCTAGCCTAGAATTGCATTCATGATACTAACGTGATAAAGTATGCGCTCACGTGCTGCACTCGGTGTAAATATAGAATTGAGAATGACGGAAACCTTATAGGCAGTAATTAACATGAAATAAATAATTCCTATTTGTAGTCACTTATCACACGCATGATAATTAAACAACCATAAAATTAAAGCCTTGATTTAACTCACAACTTTCATAAAAGTTGAAAGCACATCTTTTTTCGGACATCTTTCAGATGGAAATTTTCCTTCAATTTCCACATATCTTTTATTGTCGTAATAAAGTTCCACCAACAATTTTGCGATTGAACACTATCTTTCATAATTATGTTAAGTAAGGCCATCGATGAATTTATTTTTGTATGCGTAAGTAATCCAAAATGAACGTTGAATTCAGGTTGTTTACCGAAACACATATTACATTGACGGTGTAAGACATTGCTTGCTCAACCGTGCGATGCATGAGTGCAATGTCGCTGTATACTGGTTTAAGTACCAAACCTGCCTTATCCAGTGACCATGACCCGAGTTCTTGGGTCCGGTCTCCAAGTGCAATTCGATTCACTCGATCATGTTACGTGTCAACCACTGAAGCATGATTTCTGATCGAATGACCGTATCGATACTAATTATAGTTGCTATATGATAACTTATCGATTAATCAGTTTAAAGACGTATTCAATCATTTTGATAGTTACGCATGTCTTTGCTCACTTTAGGTTACTTTATAGTTTCTTTCTAGTTAGTTTGAAGGTTATAAGTTTTTTTATGAACTAATGAGACTGGTATTTAATAAATACCTTAATTTTTTTAAAGCTGCCTTTAGTATTTGGTCTCAAAACTTGTTCTTGGCCTTGGAGTATGGGTTTTTTCTTCCTGAATATTTCTCAAGAACAGCTATCAGATTGCCATTTTTTATGAGTCATAAAATGTTATCTAGGTTATTACATAATAAATAATTGTTTTCCAGTAATACCTATCTCTACACTAATTGAAATAATGCAATATCGGCTTTAAATTATAAAACAACAATTGAAATAACATTGTCAAACGCAGTTCATTTATCCTAGGATAGGTATATAGTATTATATTTTAATTAAATCGGTGAATAATGTAACTATAGCATAGTTAAGGGAAGAAGAAACATATTTTTAAAATAACCAGTGTCACACTAAAACCACAGTAGAATCTACGGCTACCAAGTAAGGTCAAGCCCTGACCTAAACCTGTCTATAAACAAAATGTTATGACCTTTTTATTGAAACAATTTATATGTAATTACAGAGAGGTTTAAGAGGATGTCGTGCTACATCCAGCAGGACGACCGTCTGCAGGGCCTGCTGACGGTGGGCGAGAACATGGCGCTGGCCGCCGATCTCAAGCTGCCCACCAAACTCGACAAGTACGAGAAGGGTGAAGTTGTAAGTTATCAAACACAATGTATAATGATTCTATACTAATTATCGTGAGAAAACTTATAAGCTGGCGGTATTCATGTAAAGATAAGGGAGGCGACCGACTAATATTGGGATCAGTACAGTCCAATACTAAAATGATGATGTCCCTAAAAGGCGAAGCGTTGGCATTTGGACTATGCAAAACATTTTCTATTTGTTTTTTGTTAAACATATTGAAGGTTAATTTATTTATTCAGTTCCTAATACCATGTAGAAAGTACCTATGCTTGTAGGATAAAGGAAGAAAAAGATTTTCTGAAAAACGATTTTGAAAGGTTTTTGACCCGTGTCTGTTAATACAAATGTATAGATAGTAAATTAAATACATATTTACAGATATTTACTAAATAATTTATTACTTAAGCTGTGCAGCCATTACAATATTTCGCAGAATTGCAGCCAGTTTTGCAAAGCCCTGCAAAAAAAAGTATGTTATAATTTGTTACAAACTGTAATTTAATACTTGTTTGTTTACTGTTCAATTAACTGAATTGCAGTTCCTCTTTTAACAAATTAGCTTGTATAGTGACGTCAGTAGAAATGGGGACACTAGAATTATGTCCTCCGTTACAAGAATTATAGCGTCATTAAGTTTATTAGATCGATAATAATCACGTTGAAGGCCTAAGTTTGATCTAAATTCTTCTGAGACGCGGTTATGGTGTAAATACCTCTATTTACAAATCATGCTTCTTCAACTAACCGAGTTCAAAAGGAGGAAGTGATGCGAGAGTATTTTTGTGTGTTCTCCAGCAATGCCATATCGATCTCAAAAATTCTTCTCGTAGATCGATAACCCCTCAAAGGAATATAAATTTCATTGAAGTAGATATTTTTTTCCTTGTATATGGTTAAATTATTATGCTTATTCCTATTTCAGATCGAAGACATCCTCACAAACCTGGGTCTTTACGAGCACATGAACACGCGCGGGGCGCAGCTGTCAGGCGGGCAGCGCAAGAGGCTATCCATCGCACTGGAGCTCATCAACAACCCGCTTGTCATGTTCCTTGACGAACCTACCACGTAAGTTACAGTCCTATTAAGAACTAGCTGCACCCGTGGAAACACCTAACCTCCTTTCCTTATGGTTTTTAGTTATTCTGTTATTCAGTGCAGAGACGAATCGAACGTATGACTTAGTTAGCTACTATTTATCAAAGACAGGTTTTGAGTCATTAATGGATATGGGTACTTAATGGTAGTACTTGTAGGTACAGGATCAAAAATCAAAAAATCAATTCTCAGCTATTGGGCATGAATGAACTACAATGCATAACAGCAATCTGCAATAACAATAAGTAAGGAAGAGGTGTCACGCTTTTGTTAACGCAAGCAATTTTTGAGAATATTAATAATAATTTCTAAGTAATTGATGTTTGTAACTAAGCAATCGCTATGACCTACAAAAACAATCAATATACTTCTATTACGAAAGATCGATTACAAAACGGATATGACACGACAATTACATTTATTTTATGGGTACTTACTTAGAAATGAAGGTAATATTGATTTCCTACTGCATTAAGTCAATATGCGGTCAAATATTCTCAGTAGTCTCATCGTCCATAACAAAAATCCCTGGAAATTATCGTGACTGACGATGTCCGACAGTATACCAAACGTCATTCATAACACACAATAATCCAAAAAAGAAACAAGAAATTTTCTCATTAGAGATAAATATTAAAATAACTATTTATATTGTTTTCCAGAGGTCTAGACAGTTCATCATGCACACAAGTGGTCCAACTATGCCGAAGCCTCGCTCACCAGGGTAGGACCATCGTATGCACGGTGCACCAGCCCTCAGCGTCACTCTTCGCTCTGTTTGACCACGTGTACGTCCTGGCGGCTGGAAGGTGCATGTACCAGGGCACCACGAAGAACCTGGTGCCGTATCTAGAGCAGGCGGGGATACCTTGCCCTATTTATCATAACCCTGCAGATTATAGTAAGTTAACTTAATATCTATATGAGAGAAGTGAAAATTGAGCGATTGTTTGGCAAATAAATCGAAAGAATCATTTTGTACAAAACATTTAGTTACGAAATGGATGGGCTATTGTAATTTTACTTCTTCAATTGCCTCAACAATTAAGAATATAATAATTACCTATAGATAATTATGACAGTATCGCCACAGACTTCGTCATACAATACCATACATTACTTTAAACATTTGTTTAATAGTATCTTCCTCCAATAAGATAACAGTGTACTGCCATTTATTACATTAATTGGAAATCACAAGCAATCTTCAATGTGTTTACACAGTACAATGATTTATTTAACTTGTCTTGATAAACAATAAATGTGAACATAATTATTTAATTATCGACAAATTTATTGTTATTCAACTCATGCTGAGTAAATATGTAGTATAATAAATAATTAATTAATTATCTGTGTAGGTACGGTAGAACAGTACGTAATATACGATACTGTACCAACGGATATATTTAAATATGTAGATCTCAAGTTGTATCTAAATAATTACAAGCATTGGACTTTGAACACCTTTCGTTTAGCTAGAATGCTTAAAATTTCTCTAGATGATATGAGGTTACTGTGAAGTTAAAAATATGATTAGGTGTGCTGCAAGAAAAACAATGAAATGAAAACATAAAATCTCAATTACAGTTATTGAGCTATCCTGCGGTGAATACGGACAAGACAAGATCAACATAATGAGCAACAAATCCGAGAATGGTAGAGCTCTGGACTGGTTCGATGACTTCGAGACCATCCCGTCCATGGAGGGTCTTCGTAAGCTGGTGCCACTCAGCGTGCTGCGAGACACGGAACCCACGGGCGGAGACGAGGAGACCAGCCAGTCTAACCAACTCAATGTACTCATCAAACGAGGATTCATGAAGGCTAAGAGAGATGCAGTAAGTAGAACTTTTTCTTGTGTTTTCAGATGGTTTTGAAAATTTAGTCTTATCTGTCATGAGCTGGATAAACCACAGCCTAAAAGTAAATTTTTTGTAAAAAAAAAAAAAAATTATAACTTCCCACCAAACCTCTCCAAACTTTCTCCCACCAAATTTTACAAGCACATATTAATATTAATTCTAGTCTTTTTTTATATGAAGGTCAGCTGTGATACACCAGATTTCACAAATCACATATATAAATGTACAGTCGGAGATTACTTGCCTAACCCAATTATTTTCTTTTCCCCAGACGATGACTCACTTGCGTTTGATAGTAAACGTAGTGGTAGGTATTATGCTGGGAAGTCTGTTCATCAACGCCGGTAACGAGGGCTCCAGAGTGCTGGAAAATTATAACCTGCTGTTTGCCATCCTCATGCACCATATGATGTCTCCCATGATGCTCACTATCCTTACCTGTAAGTATATTATGCTACATAATTATTCATTCTTAGTGCTTGGGCAAACTTGGGAGCCTCAAATTTTGGACTGACTATTATGTCAGTTCCCGTTAGATATTAAAAAGATTTGTGTGTAGTATAATGTTACATAAAATTTCTGTTTTTTTTTTCAGTTCCCAATGAGATGTCTATATTATCCAAAGAACACTTCAATAGATGGTACTCCCTGGGTTCTTACTACGTATCCATAACAATTGTCGATCTTCCTGTATCGGTAAGTTTAAGTTAACTATTTTGTTGAATTGAAGTAAAATTACTTATTGAAATTACCCAGTGCGTGTAAAAAAATGGCAAATAACTGAAAGCTATTGAGAATTATGTAAATGGAGAAACGAAAATAAGGATTCCGATTTCTGCGATAAGATAACTAGGCAGTCAGTCTGTATGGTCCAGAGAAGGAAGGAAATAATTCTTAGTAAATGTGCATTCCTTGTCTTAAATACATAATCAAACACATAACCGTCCTGTTGGGCTTCAACGTGGTGGTTGGTTGGGTAATAAGGATAGGTCCACCTATTAATTCACACCATGTAATTTGACGATTTGACAACCTCCGTGGTCGAGTGGCGTACGCACCGGTTTCAAGGTGTCGTTAGCTCTGAGGTCCCGGGTTCGATCCCCGGACGGGTCAATGTAGAAACTAACTTTACTTTTCTACACTGTCCCGGGTCTGGGTGTTTGTGGTGCCTTCGTTGTTTCTGAATTCCATAACACAAGTGCTTCAGCTACTTACTTTGGGTTCAGAGCAATGTATGTGATGTTGTCCGCATTTATTATTTATTATTATTTATGTAATTTCATTTTATAAACTAATATTATATGCAATTAGACATAACATTTTTTAAAATAATGTTTCTTTTTCTGCAATCCAGATAGTAGCGTGCGCGATATTCAGCGTGATAGTGTACGCGATGTCGTCGCAGCCGCTGGACGCGGTGCGCTTCTGCATGTTCTTCGCCATCTCGCTCTACACCGTGCTCGTCGCGCAGAGCTTCGGACTCATGATAGGAGCCGTCTTCAGTGTTGTTGTATGTATATTCATCATTAAGATCATACACTGGGACAACTCACACACGGTCATCTGATCCCAATGGTCGACTAAGCTTGCCGAGCAATCAGATCTGGAATTAATTCTAAGAGTGCTAATAAAAAGCATAGAAATGAATCAAAGCTCAGAGTTTGATACATCGATGATGCTTCTCTCGATAAGTTGTATAGTTCGAAAAATATTTATTTTGAAATTAAATGTCAAGACACGACGGCAAATTAAACTGCAGATGTTTTTTTCCCGTATGTATAGCAGATTGCTAATTACCTCGTATTTCACAATTTAATAAATTGGTTTCTTTTCCAGAACGGCACATTCTTGGGGCCCACTATATCAGTACCGATGATGATGTTCGCTGGTTTCGGTGTAACACTCCGGGACCTTCCCGGGTACCTCCGCTGGGGCTCCTACGTGTCCTACCTTAGATACGGACTGGAAGGTTTCATAGGAGCCATCTATGGTCGAGACAGGCCCATCCTCGACTGCAATGAAGCTTTGTACTGCCATTACAAGTGAGTACTATGTTTATAACTTTGGACTCTTGTTCTCTTGGTCATATAACAAAAACACAGATATGTTTTCTCTTATGATGACCAGGCAAAATTATTTTTTTTTATAACATTTGCTGACCAGATTTATATACGTGGAAAGATTCATTTGTATAAGCCTAAACTGCAACCTATCTAGAGTTTCTTATATATTGGCCAAACAATACTTAGAAAAAAACATGTTATTATAGTCAAACAACAAATCAGCAAACACCTGTATGACCTAAAACACGACGCTAATATTAAATATTTACATAACATAAAACAAAATCAGAAAATGTTTGTTATAACCAAAATAAAAATAACAAAACATACTGCTAAAATTATAGTCAATTAAGGTTAAGGTAGTAAAGTTCTTTTCAATTAGTAACCAAAACAAAATTATTATATTTTAATATTAGTTATTAGTAGAAATATTAAATACTGGATTTATTTTTATTATCTGAATAATAAATTCTCAACAGATGTTTCAAACACCGAAAGTTGCAAAAAACGTAACACAATCTGCTATTAATTTTAACTTTTAATCGAGTTAATTATTAGTTTCTAGAAATATTTTAAATAAATATACTGTTAAAGTCCCTAAATAAGATTAAAATCTGATCTCCAAATGCTTGCGCAGTGCGCAGCTCAGAATCCCTTTTTGAGGTTTTTCTGTACCGACCGCAACAAAGAAGGAATTAACATTTTAAAAGGATTAACGTCACAACTACAGACAACTTATTTTCGTAAAACTTCTTAGCCCAAAAGCTTGCTTAAAACAACAAACGTTTGCAAATGTTTTAATTTTTAGCAACAAAAATATTAACAAAAAATTTTGAAATTAATTTCTTGTACCTAAATTAAAATGAATAAGTTATAATTTTGTAAATATTTATAACGAATTCAGTTCATTCTAAATACAAAATTTTCCGAACAAGAAATAAAACTTTAAATATTTTATTTTTTATTGCCTTCGCCTATTAAGTTTATATTTGTCCAGTTACATTAAATTTATTGTTCCAAAAAAACTGAACGGCGATTAAGAGTTTCTAAGCGTGTAAGTGTCATTAATACATCGAGTTAATTATTCGAAGTCGTGGTAGAGATATCAAAATGTCCGTGAACCCGTATAATGTGTTGAATATATTTGTTCTCTTTAACATTGTATTTTGATTTAATAAACACCCGAAACAGACGCGGAAACAAATTATTTGTCATTAACTTCGAGATCCTTAATCGCCTCTTTTGGTCCTTATCCATTGTATTTTGTTCACTCATATATCTCTCTATATATTTTTTACCTATTTGTCGCACTGCAAGTTGCCTCTCAATCGTTTTCTCTATAACCTTACAGGCTTCCTTGTAAATGGTTGAAAATATGCTTTAACCAAAATGTTCTAAAATGTGCATGCCACATGCCAATTATTGTAAATTACAGAGGACTATTTTGCTTTAAGTACCATCATCACTAACCTGTATTTAGCAAATAAAGATTTTTGATTTGATTTGATTTGATTCTAATTTCCTCAGACACCCCCGCACGTTCCTGAACGAGGTGGCGATGTCTCCGGACGAGTTCTGGTGGGACGTGCTCGCGCTGTCCGTGTTCGTCGTCACGCTCCGGATCGCCGCCTTCGTGCTGCTCAAGTGGAAGCTCAATGCTGTGCGATAAACGTAACACAGAGCCATATATAGCCACAGACAAGTTGCTTTTCGAACGGTTCAAATGGATGGAAGTGACAAGTTAAGTCAATTCCATTGTGGTAATGTCAATTCCATACATTTAACGTCTCATTCAAGCGATTCATATCAGCGTTAAGGCTAGTAGAATTGTCACTTGTCTACTAGGGCCTGATTCTGTTGTAAAGTGTCATTAAATAACGAGAATAGGATGAAATATTTGATGATTGAGCCGCAAATGACGCAAATCACGCAGCCCGGATCCAAATCCAATCCTAAGATTTTCTTTGCCATCTATCGTATGAGATGACAGCTTAAATAACTATAATTTGTCCTTTTTTCCTTATCTTATTAAAAGAGATAATTTTTTATACATTTTTTAACAGAATCAGCGAACAATTTAGATTTTACATGGCATTGATTGGTACTTGTATGTTTGGGTACAATGTGTATAAGATTCCCATTCTATTTATATGTTTATTTGCGCATTTTTTTGGATAAGCCCAATTTATTTCGGAGTATTTCTTTAAAACCTTAAGTGTGAGATAATGCTTAAAAGTGAAGATGGGAAAAATATTTTATAATATGAGTACAAAAAATAAAGAGAGAGGGAAATGACAAGGATATATTTTAGAATGAATGATTGTGATATATCTTGAACAAAGACGCAATTTATTTATATTTTAGTAACAATACGACTGTAATATACAATCTTTGTAATAGGTTCTTTTATAGATGGGATAGGAAATAAAATACGTTGTTTATCTTGAAATTTATATTTGTAGAGATAAGTAAATGAAATATGTCATAAAGTTAAGGGTCCAAACTCCAAAGGTAACAAAACTGTGATAAGTTTCCAATATGTTTTCTAACTTCAGAAATTCCAGACCTCTTAATTACTAACTTAGCGTTTACTAAAACAGTTAAATATTCATCCATATTGCATTTGAGGCTGTGAGATCAACACCCACAAAATGAAGTAAATTAAAACAAAAAAAATATTACGAATTAATAACAGTACAACTTATTCGTTTTAATAAAAATCAGGATAAAATATAAAACAAATTTTTATATAATTAAAAAATCAAGTTTATTACAAAAACTTGAATGTTTGTAGTCATTAGTGGCACCTTAGCCGACCTTATAAAAATAGGGTTATGTAGCTTATATTGTTGTATGACATATATCGTACCTACCAGTTAGTAGGACATACTGTACACATATTATTGTGGTAGCATACTTGCCTATCGTTAGTTGCTCAATTAGGTATTTATTCGTAAATAGGCGTAGTACTATGAACTAGGCTGTACTGAACTATTACATATGTAGCAATAGTACATTAAGAATACGGTGATAATATTGTAAATATTTTTTTAGTAATAAAGTTTATAATTTTGGTATACTTGATGTTTATTTTTTTCCTAAAACGCCTATCCTTTTCCTTGAATAAAAGTCCTTAAAGTTGACTGCTTTATTAATTAATATAAAATTTAAAGAAAATGAGCTATAAAGGCGAACACACCTTGTCTATATAAATTGGTACTTCAAATATCCCTGAAGCGTTTATTAAATTTGTATTCTCAATTTGTAGGAAATCTAATGATTAAATCGAAAGTTGTTATCGAAATGATAAAAGCTAGATTTAGATTCAGTGCGATTGGAAGGTCCCTGAATTAGAAATAATTTTATTATTATTTTTTCTGACAAATTTAATAGTGCAATAAGAACTTAACCTGTACCTACTAGACTACCTCTAGATTGTATTAAATACCACTTCTAAATGTCATTTACGCCTTACAATGTTGAAACTAGCAACCTATTTACAATGTAAGTAAGAACAAGGTCTTCAACCAACACCAAGTAATTAACACTTCGATACCCTTCGGTCTAGTATATTTTGATCTTGTCGACCAATAAAAACCGCTCCTTCTTTGTTTATTTAATTTTAAGACTTTTCTCTGACTTTTGTCCCCAAACAAAGTCTATGAGATACCACTGGGCCCTGTAAATCAGTGATAGGGTTAAGATAAAGCAGAGGTACATTGTTAGCTCGTGGGTCAAGCTGGCAGTCTCCAGAATAGCGTACACGTACTCTCCATTCAGTTTGCAAATGTGTACCCTGAAAACAAAACACTGAGATTACTATATAAGTTGTATTTAAATTGTCGATGGGAACTTATTTGCGAGTGAAGGTTGGTGCACTACATTTGGCTTTACTCCGAACTAAAAACGCGGTCTATTCGTGGAGGAGGAAGCATATATAATACCGACAACTCTCCTGTCTGTCCTGGGCCTGAAATTAGTAGTTATTTCAAATGGCGCTAACGTTTGTCAAAAATGTGCTAGGGTTGCTAGTTTCGAGTCAGGTTGACTTTTTTTTTCAATTATTTGTTCAATTAATGGATCAGATATCGATACCTAACAATACCTTAACTGATCGGACAGGGGTTTTTTAACACCCTGTATGTCAATATCCACCAACCAAAAGCCTAGTAATAGATAGACCTTAAAAATCAAAATCAAAATCAAAATATTTTTATTTCAAGTAGGCCTTTTTAAGCTCTTTTAAAACGTTAAATTACTGACTCTAGTTGCAGGTTCCAAAATGTCATTCCAATGGAGAAGAACCGGCAAGAAACTCCATTGGTTACTCTTTTGAAAAAAAGGTTAACATCAATGTTAATAAAAAAATAATAATTAAAAAAATTAAAAAACACGCCTGCCATGTCAAAAAAAAATTCAAAACAAGTCAAATATTTGCAGTCGGGGGTCCTGTAATGAATTGTTCCAAGTAACCGACCCCGACTGCAAATATTTGACTTGTTTTGAATTTTTTTTTGACATGGCAGGCGTGTTTTTTAATTTTTTTAATTATTATTTTTTTATTTAATACCTTTTAGTGAACAACAAAAAAACATGACACAACACAAAAAAAATATCGTTCGGAACCCTTTGCAGGCGATTTCGACTCACACTTGACCATTTTTTAATGTCCACATAGCCTATGTCACCCGGGATAACTCAAAGCTTCTAACGATACCAAAAACATTGAAATCGGTCAAGCCTTTTAGAAGTTATGGTGGAATAAAGAAACTCACAAACATACATACATACATACATACATACATACATACATACATACATACATACATACATGAACCCTGAAAACATAACACTCCTTTTTGGGCAGTCGTGTAAAAATACAATTATTTTAATAAATATACAACTATGCGACAACAACGTAAATAGCAAAATGCTTAGATTAATGTAAACGATGTCATCCAAAATGGAAGAAAAATTAAGTAGTACACGCAACTAAATTTACATTGCCGTCACATTTACAAAGGTCGCGTATGCGAAAATAATAATAATAAAAATAAAAGACTAAACTAAGTAAATAAGAAAAAATATCTAGTTAAATAGGTAAATAGCTTTACATACAATATATATGTAGTCCTACCTAAACCCTAACAGGAATGTCAAGGCATGTCAAAAGGTTTCTACGAATAGAGACCGTGGGGAAGCTAGTCGAGAAAGATACAACAACAAGATGAGGCAAATGAACTGACGGACCGCCAGGGAGGCCACATGTGCTAGAAAGAAGGTCCTAGATCCACGCACTTTTATCCTCTACATAGTCACTAATTTTATAATAAGCCTTTCCTATTAGTTTGGCTTTCACGCATGTTTTAAACTTTTTGTTAGTTAAATGAATTAAACTATCTGGTAATTTATTATAAAAGCGAATAGAATTCCCTAGGAAGGATTTAGTATTTGTTTTAGTTAGTCTAAACCTTGGGACTACTAGTTTATTTTTACTTCTGGTATTAATACTGTGATAATCACTGTTGACACTAAAACTATCTAAATGTTTACGAACGTACATTATATTTCCATAATATAAAGCGATGGCAGCGTGAGAATACCGATTTCTTTAAACTTCTTACTGGACTCTAGTAACCCTAGAGGATTTTTGACTGTGTGCCGTTTAAAAAACTTTATGGATAGAAGTCCGCAACCGTTTGGTGTGTCGTCCTAAGTAGGCAGGTTCTTCATAAACACATATTCGTAATAATTGCAAACTTGTTGCAAGTATTCAAGAGGCAATAAAAACATGTGTCTCATAAACATTTGTAAGGCGATAATGTCGTAATCCAACCTTAGTTAATCAATGAATAATTAAAGTTTATCCTTGACTTTGAGAACATTGTGTCAGAGGAAATCACAGTTGACAATAATTATAATAATACGAGTATATGTCTCAATATAATGAAATAAGATAACTAATTATACCAATAGCTCAGCACTATGTATTTTGTAGAAGGATGATTTTTTCGTTATTACTTAAAGATTAGCGAAGACCTAAATTTCAAAGTTTTTACATATAGTTTATTTTGTGTTCCTTTCCGATTATGTTTAAATTTATAAGAATAGTTTAAATGTATTTTTTCCTTTTTATAAATACTTACACGAGACTATAGAGTGCACCAAAACCAATAAGTATAGTCTTCCCTTTCTTCATATTATCTGGTCGCCGTCTTGGTGTGAGGACGATATCCATAACAACGGTTACCATGGAAACGGTGTGCAAGGAATGCTGCGCCCAATAAGGCAGGTACGCTAACAGCCGCCGTGGAGCTATTATTTCGGGATTCGTGCAATATAACGTCCAAAACAAAGCGTCTGAAAACTGAAAAATACATTAGTGATACCTACCTACGAACTTTTTAATCAAAACAAAAAGAAAATGATTTAACACTTTGGAATTGACATTTAAGTCGGTATTTACAATGCCTCATTGGCTCATTGCAATGTGTAGGAAATGAAATACTTTCAAACTTAACATTTTAAGCTTCTTCACAAATTAGGCGTTGGTAATTTAAAAACTATCTTAAGTATATTATCCTAATCATAATCTAACGCTTATGTAGATTAATATATTATGTTATTATGGTAGGCACAAGGACTGTTATTGACCTCAACGATTATGGGCACCTATTAACTGTCACAACATAACCTACCTACCTTCAAAAGATAATTACAGTTAGGTAACTCCATTATCAAAGCAATATGGAACTCGAACTGAGTCAAAGGATTAGATCTAGATTAAAAACTTAAAATAAGAAGATAATACTTTTTTGTTTTCTATAAACATGCCAGAGACCACCTTATTTTTTTTCTGCCAACCTAAGATTTTTTTTGATACCATAAAATCGACAGTGATCGAACTGATATTCAGGCATTCCTACTACATAATATAGCTGATGTTAATATTATAATTTACAGTGGTTACAGGAACCAGGATGACAGTCATTACTCCATTAAGTAGAACCCTTAGCTTTTCCACATGCGGAGGCACTTGACCATAGTAATCACGCACATCGCAGTACAAGCAGAGAGGTAGGTAGAATAGAGTCACCACCTGCAACAAGAAGGTCACATTTAAATTCTTTTGCAGACTTTCGCCAATTATCTTGGGGTTAGTTCTGGTCTTACCAGGATTAGATAAATACATCTGTAGAATATTTCAGTATTTTACACATTGTCACCATTTGGTTTTCGCTGGGAGTTGGGATGAATGATAAAACAGCCAATGGCACAAGTACTAATGGCCCTAATAAAGTACTAAGTGTGGAAACCAAACTCACTGGAAATATTTTGTATCGGAACCATCGTTTAACTAATTTTACATCTTATGTAGTGGTTTACCTTCAGCATAAGACTGCCGAAGAAACCAAAGATCAATTTTGTAATCAAGTAAGTTTAAGCTTTGAAGTTTCTCGACATTTAAATAACGGTAAGTTATCAGGCAACACAGAATAAAACGACCATTTTGAAATTAGAATGAACTAATTTGACACATAAAAAATTAAACATGTAAAATATTCTATAAATAGGATTAGTTATGATCCAAGTTTAAGTCAAACAAACCTAATTACATTGAACACAAATGTGATCAGTTTCCAGCGGACGCGGCTGTAGGCCCTGACCATGGGATCCTCGTCCACTGTCACATCGATGGAGAGGGTCACCACAGCTGTCACCAGCAGGTGGATGAAGGCCACAGTGTACCAACACAGCCTTATATTCAGCAAGGAGTATCCATATAACCTTATATCTTGAATTTTCGCGGGCGTTTTGTACACTGACATGATATCGTATTTATTTTAACAATTCGTTTATCCAAAACAATTGAATAGAGACAATGTTATTTATATTAATTTTACTGTATTATTTTTGAGTTTTAATTCGTTGAATATTTTTAATTTTCTCTTAGAGTACGAGTACACGCGTCTAGTTTACGTGGGAGTTGTAAACACACTATTACACAAATCGTGATGGTACTCAGTGATATTTAGTAACTATGAGATAATGTAAGTTATCTACAGTATATTGCCCTATATCAGTAGAGTCCAGAATTTTATTTAAAATAATAATACAGTTTGTACAACAGCTGATAACTTTTGTCTGCCGTCATTTTAATTAATAACGTAAACAATTTATTTTTTTTAGAAAATAAAGCATTTTAATTATGAAAATAACCGGCACCGGTCTTGAATTCGGTTATTTTGTATTTTTACAATGACCATCGAATCTATACAAAAATCATAAAATCTAAGATATTAAAAAAAAATGGTATGTCCTACTGATACAAAATACTCAATAGGTGTAGTTACCCATAGATATAGCTAATTACGTTATTAAGAAAACAAATAATGATACTATCAGAACATACTGGTATTATTTAATACTAGCTGTGCCCCGCAGTTTCACTATGGGCTATTAAGTACTAGAAACATTATGTGCATAATAATTATATCGATTCTACCTCAGTATATCTCAGTATATCCTATGTTTGTACATAGGCACGATTTTCAGATTATGATAATCTTTTAGGTTGGTTTGCTTTCCTTTGTTAAAGCTAACGTAAGCATAAAAAGAACTTAATTGTTACGTTAATTAGTAGTTAGAAAAACAAACATTTATCCACACATACATAAAAACGATCTGACTTAAATTTATTATTATGTGGAAGTCGTGCAGTTTCGAAATAGTGTCAATATGGGCATTTATCAATCAAGAGATTTGCGTTAGCTATGTGATTGTGTTGAGGTTTTATGTAGCTAATAACCAATCATTTCTAATACAATAATATAGGTATAATAAATTTCTCCAACGTTCAATAACCAATAAAACAGTTTATTACACCTATTTGAATTTTAATCATTGTTGTATCAGCTTAATAGCACTATTATAAAATGCGACGATAAATATTTATATCGATATGAAGTATCTTTCCATAGTTTGAAGGCAAGTTACTTAAAAGCCGGTGAATCACAATGACTACAAGATAACGTTTTGGTCTACGATCGTTATAAAAAACAATTAACTGAAATAATTCGTCTGAATTTAGTATACCTATAAATTCTTTAGCAACATTAAATGAAATCTTCTTCTGCCTTTTCTCAAGCGAAGTTAGGTCAACTGCCAGTCTTAACGGCTTCAGCTGTTAATATACCATTTTATTTATTTAATTAAACTAGCTGACCCGGCAGACTTCGTACTGCCTCAATCGATAAATAAAAGCCTAAACTTTAGTATTTGTTTTTTTTTTAATTAAATTCCGAGCATTTTCATATTTATTCACCTTTTAAACCTTCTCTGGACTTTCACAAATAAGTAATTCAATACCAAAATTAGCCAAATTGGTCCAGCCGTTCCGCAGTTTTAGCGAGACTAACGAACAGCAAATATTTTTTATAGATGTATACACACTACATTTTACAGAAACAATATACTACAAGATACTACTTATAGCTAACGAAATCTCTGTCAGCAGACGCACGATAGGAGAAGTAGTAAACAAACTGACAATGCTGACTATTTAATATGATTTAGTGTGACTTATTTTTTGTCATTGATATTCAGATATTGTACCTAGTTCTTATCTGCATGTCCTTATCATCATTCATAACGTCGAACGCATTACCAAAGTCGTAGCAGCAGGTGCCTACAATAAATGCACGCCCTATAAATTAATCTACCAGTCAAACAAACAGCGATATGCTGTGGGTTCGATTCCTATTAAATAAATATAGTTTAAAAAAAATTTAAAAAACACGCTTTTAAAGTACTTCTAACTAAAAAAGTGAAAAATAATTCCCAATGTAAGCTGAAATTGGTAATGAACAAAAAACACTAGTATTATTGTGAAAAAGCGTGGGTTGCTCGATAGACGAAAAATATGGCACAGAGCAGAGAATAATAAAAGCGTGTTAAAAAGGCTTGTAATCCGTAAAATATTGTGTTTTTATTGAGTACCTACTAGCTGACGCGGCGAACTTCGTACCACCACGGCAGCTAGTCGATTCTAGATTTTTTTAAAATACTTATTTAATTTTACTCTAGGATGGCCTCGTACTTAAATGAATATTATAAAAAAAGAATTAGCGAAATCGGCTCAGCTGCTCTCGAGATTTGTGCTTAGCAACACATTCAGCGATTCATTTTTATATTATAGACTAGCTGTGCCTGCGACTTCGTTCGCGTGGATGACGAAACTTATCAATGAGTTTTTAACTGCAAAATTAAGTTTGTTTTTATTGTTTATACTTTTCCGGGATCAAACTACCCAGTGTGGTACCCAGGATAATAAAAAATAATTATACCAAGTTTCATCGTAATCGAACTGGTAGTTTTTGCGTGATACCTGAACAGACAGAGAGACAAAAAAAATTTTTTTCACACATTTGGTTTCGGTGTCGGTCTAGTAACATCCCCAACCATTAATTTGTTTGATATTTTCAATGTACAGAATTTTCACTTCTACAGATTTATTATAAGTATAGATTTTGAAATTTGATTAACAAGCCTATTCTGAACCGACTACTTTCTTAACTGTAGTAAAATCGGTTACTCTTTGTAGATAAGGTAAAGTGAGCTAATGTACCGCACCTATATTAGTTATGTACGTGGCAGCTATATGTTGATCAATCTAACTACATCTTAAAACTATTGAATTTATTCAATCAAGCGAGAATTTCAATAAAGAAAACAATCTCTTTGTTAGTATTTAATTATAGTAGTAGAACTGGTTAAAATGAAACTATACGCCCGAGTGTTTGTTACGAGCAATACTACACAGAAACACATTGCTCTACAGAAATGACGACCTCCGTGGTCGAATGGCGTACGCACCGGTTTTCAAGGTGTCGCTAGCTCTAAGGTCCCGGGTTCGATCCCCGGACGGTTCAAAGTAGTAACTTACTTTTCTAAATTTTCTCGGGTCTGGGTGTTTGTGGTACCTTCGTTGTTTCTGAATTCCATAACACAAGTGCTTTATATC
The DNA here is from genome assembly GCA_905475315.1 of Autographa pulchrina. Lineage (NCBI taxonomy): Eukaryota > Metazoa > Arthropoda > Insecta > Lepidoptera > Noctuidae > Autographa > Autographa pulchrina. The sequence goes on from FR997768.1 coordinate 11,249,418, forward strand.
TACTTACTTGGGTTCAGAGCAATAATTTATGTGCTTATAATATTAATAGCTTTATATAGTGTATATTTGCTTTATAAATATGTTCAGTCAAGATGAACAAGTAATGATGATAATAATGGTGTAGAGAAAAAAATAGAAAAGAGTTGGATGGGTTAAGAATGAAATGAATAAGATAGGTAGGTAAATATGACCCCAACAAACTGCAGCACAAAAGTCTATGGTAACGTTTAGTCTCAAACTCTGAATACATGTAATATAAATAAAATAAAACCATGTATACATACTAGAAAAACGATGAACATAATGTCACATAATATGATCTCGTAAATTAAAGAGAGTATGCTAATTAAATAACGCCTACAAATTTAATACAAGCATTGTTACACATTTATACGTGTTAGTGTATGTTAAAGACAACCAAAATAAATCAACAACAACAATGACAAAATATATGTTATTGTTTATAAAACCTGCGCAACATATTATGTTTAATGTTACGTCATTTTTAAAACTAAGGTCAATATCTTAATTGGAGAAAATAGGTACGAATAACAAAACAATGTCAAACCTATTTATTTAGAAATTCATAACAATAAATATTGGTATGTTATTTTAGTAATGAAACAACGAACATGTACCGAAGCAAAGTTTTTTTTTTTTTTTGTGATCATAACCACACGGACAATAGGGTAGGTCGTATGTCGGCTGTAATTATTTGTATTTTATTTTTGTAGTAGCAAACAGTTACAACATAATCAAAGATCATGGAGATAACAGCATTTTTGGTAAAGTTACAGAATTATCCTAATTTATTATTTATATATATAATTAATAGTAATTTATTCGGATAAAAAATGTAATGAATGATAATAAAATCATGAAAAACTTATTTCAAAAGCAAATGTCAAACATTTATCAAGGCATCGTCTCGCCTTTTTATCGTATTGGGAAATAATAATCTTCAAAAAGTGGGTTAAAAACAACAGAAATGAATAATAAAATATGCTCGGTGATTTAGAAACTTGGCTATTATCTAAAGATTAGCTACTGTTTATTATTTAGATATTGCCAAACCGTGTATGTTTAAAAGTGCTGACCTTGTAAACAATTTAAAACTCAACAAAAGCTTCATGTTTTATTTTAGTAGATATGACAATTCAAGCCAAACAATGAGTATTAATAATCGATAACTAAATTATTCTAAATCATAATTGATTAATAAGCGTATAACGTGACATTGTTCGAGTCCGGGAGCCACGCGTCGATAGTAAGTAATCTGCTCCGTACCGATTACAACAAGTTCAATCCTAATAATATTGATTTGATCAAAGCTCTGTAATGGTGCGTTCAAACATTTACTCGCCCGTGAGGCAAAAATGTAGGTCGAATTCCTATTTTGAATTGACAAGAAATTGTGGGCGTGTCATTTTTTTTTAAGAAAAAATGTTTTTTTGTTTAGCAACTTGTTTATGAACCTAATTAAATACTCGTTTGTGGTTGGAATTCCATTTTTAAATTAGGTGACATAAATTAAGAAGACACGTTCTTTATTCAAAAAGGTCGGCAATTTATCAGTGTGCATTATGACCTAATTAAAAAAAAGATAAGAGCAGTGATATTTTTTTAAATTTTCATATTATTAATCCGTATTTAACACTATCACAGAAGCTTTCAATGTGAGGTCCGAGTTTTAAAACGAGTTCCTTTTAACCATTTTTTTATCTCAGCAGGCTCTAAGCTACCCTACTTATTACTTTTCTCTATGCTCTAAGCTCAACTTTTCATCCGATTCAGCAATAATGAATATTGATGTTGCATTCCAAATTCAAATAAAAAATGTAAGTAATCAATTTATTTTTCTAAAATAATAATTAGCGACAGACGGACTTTTAGAATGGCCAGTGTTGTCCCATTTATTCGTTGTCAAAATGTGAAGGTGATCCTATTCATACCACCTTTTTTCACACACTGAGAGGCAGTGTGAGAAATGAGGATACATATTTTTCTAAAATACAAGGGTTTAAATATTCACTGGGAAGCGGTTATTGAAACGCACCCTAATCCGCCATAAATAACCGAGACATCATAAACATCATTAAACAGATAAATCGTTTGTTTATAATAGGTTATTATCACATCTTAATGGTATCGTATCATGCAACTGGTGATATTTGTGTTCGTGATACAGAACGTCAATCATTATCGGCGGATATAATTAGATGGACTCATCAAGGACCAGTTTATCTAATCTAGGGCGCTACGCACGAGCTGTGGCGGATCAAGATTTATCTATATATCCCTCGTTCTTTTAAGTTGTCTGGAATTTTTGCCGTAATAAAAAAAACTATAAATTAAAAATTTTATAAACCCCCGACTAAAATTTTGATCACTAAAAGAACGCAGCTTATTTTTACTAAACTGCTGAACACAGCTTTTTAGATTACAGCTACGATTTAACTACGACTACGACCAATTTAACCACATGTGCTTAAAACGAAAAAAATAATCTTTGTCTTTAAAATCAGTCAATTTGTTTAGATCTATGATGCCTCGGATGGACACGTCAAACTTATAACACCAGTCCCTTTGCGTCGGGTTTTAGCAAAAATAATAAAATTGCACAGGAAATCCGTTTTTTTATTCCGTGATGACGCACGTGTCACACAATCAATCCGGTTATACTGCTATAATTTACTCGGCATTATTTTGATTTATTTGATCTAAATCCAAATTTATGTGATTGTTGCTTCATTTCCCATTTTCTATTTCTATAACTTTTTCTCATCTAGTTTTAAATAGCATCTCTTATTTATCTTTGCTGATCTATCAAGTACACTATTTTTATTAAATGTGAGCAGTTTTTAATGATTCTATCAGTACTTAGTTTTCTTCGATCGTTTTTCTTCGTTCTATTTTTATATTGGTCTTTCCTAAGACTTGACATTTTCTTTTGGTCTTCTTTAGTTTTCAATACAATAATAATTACAATAAAACTTTTCCTCTTAATTTTAGTAAAGTCTAGAATTATGTTCACATGTACATAAAATAAAACGTACCACGTAAAATTAACCTGACTGCTAAAATAGACAACATCAAAGAGTTTTTTCATCATAATATTTTGGCTTTCATAAGCTAGACTTGGCAATCATTCAAATGAATAACTATTAAAATATTTTGATTTTTCAAAAGATCAATACTAATGGTTCGGTAAACCCGGTCTCCGATGTCATCCGAACGCATACGAATTTTGCCGAACCATAACCAAGACTTATGCATATTCCCATATTCCTATCCACCTGTAAAAAAAAGACGACAGCTAAAATACATAGAGGTAATAAAGGAATATTATAAGTATAGGTATACTTAGTTTAAATCAATGACGTCAATCAAAGTCAATCATTCTTCTAAACGTGTTGCAAGTTCCTTATCTAACGGTGTTCACGAGAGCATACGGTGCTATATAATCGCTAACGTAATTATTACCGGGAAGCGATACGCGGGTTAAGTTCACCCTGAAGACAAAACAAACCTAAATATCGAAGCTTTATAAAGAAAAACGTTAGAATTACATTTGTTACAAACAATGAGTCGCCGTAATGTCTGCGTTTACTGATCAGACAGTACTTACGGACTACCTCAATATTTTGTAAGGGTTTAACCTTTTGCTTCACCGTTTCGAGATAATTAAGTAAGGCTCTAAAGGATGTTGTATTTCATGAAGTTAATTTAACTTAAGGTCTACTTTACCAGGGCCTTGCCACAGTGTTGCCTGTATGTTAGTGTTATAAAGTCCTCATCAAAATATCATTGGATGGTACATCCTTATTAGCATTATTACTAAACCATGTTCTTAGGATAAATTAAAAGTAATAACTATTGGTAACAACAAGTATTCCTATGTTGTCATATGTTGACATCCTAATATTTTTCGATAAAAAGTTTGGATTCATAGAATTTGATTACAAATCACAACACAAAAATGAGGCCCTTGAGTCATTTTGTCAAAGGAAGAAGCAATTAAATAGTGCACTTAAAATGTGAAGAATAATAACAATGACCGCACGTGTACTAGGATCATTATTTTAATCATTTATTGTTCACAGATTCACACAATAAATACTGAATCTAGATATACAAAGAGATACACACTACCTGACTCAAGTCATGACTTTTAAGAATCATGACTGTCCTCTTTAGAGAGGAATGGAACTATACCGCCAAATAGTTCCATCTCTTTCTAACAATGAAGCTCTACATAATACATAGTGATTACATTTTAATCCATTTATGTTCGCGGTAGCTACATTATGTACATATATGTAAGCAAATTGCTGTTCGCGTGCAATTACTTATGCAAAACTGCGCTGCAGTGTTACCTGACTTATATATGGAGCTTTAAAAATAGCTAGAGTGCCGGGGTAACTTAACTAAGCACAATAAAATCGATATTTTCTACTACCTATGTTGTTAAATGGAATGGTAATACATTAACACAGGAACATTAACGCATTGCGCCGACCACAAATAGTTGGAAACAGGGCAGGGATGATGAGTAAAGAGTACATACGTAGAGTAGAAGGATTTTTTAAATGAATCAACATAACCTAAATTTAACCTAATAGTCTAGTTATATATTTAGAAACATGTTTAAAAAACAATAAAAAAAATCGAATAAATCGCTGAAATATTTTAATCTATCTAAATCACTCCAATAAATTGATTAAACTTAACCTACCTTTTATCTATATTTTACGAGGCTAGTAGCCTTTACATGTAAACTAGGCTTAGGCATTATAACTACTTACTATCTTGTGGTACGTAACTATGTTGTGTAACTGCCTCGTTGGCCTAGTGGTTCTAAGCGCGACTGCTACGCTACAGGTCTTGGGTTCGATTCCCAAGTCGACCAAGTTATTGGGTTATTGGGTTGTTCTATGAAACTCTCAGTAGCAGGTTGGAGTTTGGATTTGTGCCCGGTTAGTGGCAATAGGCTCGCCCCCTATTACATGTGACCTAAACATACTGGCGAACTGTAGGTGTACATTGGTACACCTCTGCCTAACCCTTCGGGGATACAGGCGTGATGGTATGTTATGTTATGTATGTTATTATCTTGTGTATGTATATACCATGGTATACATATACATAGTAGAGCGTACACACTGTACAGTCACGGGCAAAATATATGTACTTATCATTTGCACAACAAACGAGAAAAGTTTTTGTTAAACCAAATTATAAAGAACAGCCTATTTTCCACCTTGAGCCCTTATTCTAAATACTATATTGTTTAGTCCGAAATATGAACTAAATGAGGACAATGATTGAAATTTGATTTGAGAACTGTTTTAGACAATTTGTTCACAACATTTTTACACTACCAAGAATTGAAGAAAACATCAGTTGAAAGTTTTTAAGTGTATATATTTTGCGGCTGTCTGTACATACATTGTTTAGATACCCTTGGGTCCCTTCAAAACACGTGAGCACAGCTTTGACCCGCAGCGGCCACAAGTTGCCCCTCATTTATTTATTAACCTATTGCATTATCAACACTATTGAGCTGTTTTACGTAACAGATACCGAGAATCCATGATTACTTCAATACATTTTTCTTTTGAACTAATGTTTTATAAACAATAATATTATTATTGAGCGGAATAGTCACGTGGCGTTGATTAAAATATTTTAGTGCTTAGTGCGATAAAAGTTTTAACGTACAACTTGTTCGGACATCAGTGGTAATAGGACAATGACAGCGTCTCCATATCAAAATATTTACGTTTTCGTAACTTACGCGGATTAAAAGTAAATACCTGAATATTATAATCTCAGTAACAACGTTGACTAGTAACAATCTATTCGAATACATTCCGTGTCGTACATCCGGCAATCCCGGGTAAATAACAAACACCCAGAAGACGAAAGAGTGGTGAGAGACCAGTAGACCAGTAGTATCATAGAAATGGGTTAAAACATGTAGGGAGCTGAAGGATAGTAACAAAAATATTTTGAATGGATTTATCGCGGTTTACTACTTAGATTGGGTCGCCGACGTTTCGACGCCTTAGCGGGTGTCACGGTTAGACTGCGCGATAAAATTGATCCATCCAAAACCCCAGTAAACAATAACAAGAATGGGAGTTAGGTATTTCGAGATATTGTAAGAAAATGTCATACATTCTTAGCTAATGAAAACCTTATTTATCACTGGGTATTTCCTGGCAGAAATACCCAGAAATACTGTCTCAGCTGCGAACCAATAGGCTTCTCAGTCGTGACTACGAAAATTGATAAGTGTATATCATTTTAATGTTAAATATAATAATATTAAAAAAATATATTTTTTTTTAAATATTGTCTGTCTGCAGTAGGTATGTCTGCATTCAACTAACAAATGCGTAGTCCTTTCTTCATTATGCGGTTTTCCTTTTACTCAAAGAGTTAGTACAGAGTGGAATGCTCTTCACAACCAGCATATGTACCGTTATATACATGTAAAGGATGATAAGCTTCATAAGGTTTTTATGAACAACAATATTTATGGTGCGATACCCCCCGCTCGAGGCTGCACGTGACCTACAGTTATTGTCAATAAATATTCACACATATCAAGTGTAGGGACTTGATATAGGAGCTATAAATACATGATGAACTTATTCACACTCACACAGTTATATTATATACATGCAGTCACACCTTTTTCTTACTACCCTGTGTGGTCTACACAGGACTACGATTGTCTACGTGCTACGGTGCTACAGGTTTTTTGGTAGAGGTCTCTCGTAGCTCTTCTAGGGAAAATAGATCGCGAATCGTCTTATGGCCTTGATTTTCCTTGGAATGAGTTTTTTTTAATTACTTTTTACTGAATCTTAGATTGTTCATAATGAGTTTATTTTATTTCTATATAGTTTATTGTAGCTTGAATCAGATATTGTGCAAGAATTTCAATTATGAAAATAAAGTTTATCTAAATAAGTATATACGTAAGAATTTATTAACACATACATTTAAGTTACTTATTGTAACAGTTAAGTTAAGACACTGAAATACTCATACTTTATTTAAACCTTATTTTCCTTTACCAAAGCCCAGATTTAATTTCTACAAATTAACAGAAAAATCTATCAACTTATAAATTCTTGAATTTAAAATCCCCGTTCAACCTCGATCCTAATATTCAGTAGAACACAATCCACTCGCATGACATACCGTAATCACTCCACAGCACATTACTTTGATGCTATCGTAATGAAACGAGCCGATGATTTCATTATTCCCAGTAAATACTTCGCGGCAACTAATTTACATACAAACAATGATGAATTGAAAAACTTATAGTTTGTAAATATTATTTGTGCCTTCGTACGTTTTATCCTAAGTAGTCAGAACAAAAAGTTCAAACTACTTAGGATAAAACGTTATAGTACATTATGTTAGCTAGTTTACTTACACTATTTCAGTATCTTTTGAAGTTCAGTACAGGTGTTGTCCTTAGTATTCACAAAATTAAGGACAAAATTTAATCACCACATGACCTGAACATGGCTATATATCTAAACTAATAATACTGAGTTACCACACAATCCTAAGAATGCTCAAATGCATCCGTTTGTTAGTACCAACATTATATAAGTTAATACGCCAAATAATACGACTAATCCTGGATACGAATACAATACAACATACAACGAACCTTTGACGTTCTTCAAATACCTACAGATTTAAAGTGGACCGCAAGGTTCGTCGAAATTTGCTAGTAACTTTACAAAGCAATTAGCAAGTAACAAAACAACTATCCTAAGTAAATTTTATTAGGTAGGTACATGTTCGACAATTTAACTTCGTTTAAATTTCACCACATTAATGTCATTTATTTTGGAGCCAAAAGTTTGTAAGAGATTATGCTAAACTTTTAATCAATCCGCCAACTCAGCTGCTGTCCACTGCTACTGAACAAAGTCTTCTCCCAAGCTATGAATGGAATAATACTATTTGCAATTTACGTTGACTACATTAACAATACTAAGTAATGGTTGGCAATTTCCATCACAATTTCCCGCCTAGTCTTTCCTACAATAACAACATGAGAGTACCGTTAACGACGTGTCATAAACTAATACGATGTTCTGTAAAACAATATAGGAAGGATATATGACTACATCCCGGCGGAAATGAATTAAGTAAACATGGTGTGTACAATGTTGAGTAATGTAAGTATGAGTAGTGCTAAATAGGTTTTAATTACATATCAGATGCAGAACCGATTATTATTATTTTCAGCCATTATCTTCCCACTACAGGGGAAAGACCTCCCTTTCCTTTTTCCAATTCTCCCGGTCCTGGGCTATTGTTGTCCATAATATTTAATTATAGAACTGATTACAATATATTTTAAGGTAGGTAATGTTCCTTGCCATCTTGAGTTTAATGTTTGAATTTGTAGAATTTCGTGTATAATATATTCAGCTATACTCACACTCGGAAACTTTCTACCTCATTATTACAGTGACTTGACTAAAATGTACAAAAAATCTTTCATTTATAATTAGTGAGATACATTAGATTGTTGATGTTTTGCGAATTATATAACGAATGCTTGAATCATTATAATTGAGGTCCACAATCCACAAATTACTTAATATCTGTGGTCACGTTGTCATCCACGCACAGTTTAACTGTTTTCTTGTTTGTTTAGTTTACTTTATTACTACAGGAAATGCATGTTACTTATCACTGGCGTAGTAAAGACAAACATTAAGTACGCAAGTATAAAGAGCTCTATATTATATTGTAATATCACTATTCTGCCCTTCTCCCACTTTATTCGGACGAGGCAAGGTGCTTTATTTTTCTATTCGAGACTCATTTGTTTTTTTCCATGAACCATCCGTCAAAGTTTTCTGTAACTGAAAAGATAATAGGTACCTATTTCATACACACCCTAAAGCAGTGTTAATAAACTAACTAAGAGAGCAAGGTCAATCAAGTACGAAACGAAACTTGTGTTGTTGAAAATGTTTTGTTCAATAACTCCAATAAATAGGTTTCATTCATTAAGCATTAACTAAACATCAAGAGTACCGTCGATAGACAACTGATTATAAAGGTGTACTCTCATTAACAGCTGACCTGTTTTGGTGATATTCTGATAAACTTTTTTTTTTATCAGCCTGTAGATTTCCACAGCTGAATAAATAAATAAATAAATAATAAATGCGGACAACATCACATACATTGCTCTGAACCAAAAGTAAGTAGCTAAAGCACTTGTGTTATGGAATTCAGAAACAACGAAGGTACCACAAACACCCAGACCCGAGACAATGTAGAAAAGTTGATTTCTACATTGACCCGACCGGGGATCGAACCCGGGACCTCAGAGCTAGCGACACCTTGAAACCGGTGCGTACGCCACTCGACCACGGAGGTCGTCTAAATGATATTAATTAAATTCGACTCGAGTAAACATATCATTCATTACAATTATTATTTAACTAGCTGTGCCTGCGACTTCGTTCACGTGGATGACGAAACTTATCGATGAGTTTTTAATCGCAAAATTAAGTTTGTTTTTTATTGTTTATACTTTTCCGGGATAAAAACTACCCAGTGTGGTGCCCAGGATAATAAAGAATAATTATACCAAGTTTCATTGTAATCGAACCGGTAGTTTTTGCGTGATACCTGAACAAACAGACAGACAAATTTTTTTTTTTACACTTTTGGATTCGGTGTCGGTCTAGTAACACCCCCCGCCATTTATTTTTTTGATATTTCAATGTACAGAATTTTCACTTTTACAGATTTATTATAAGTATATAGATAATTGGGAGTGATTGGATTTATTTCTTTCTAGATTTCATGACTGGAAAACCAAATTTGGGAAATTTCATGTTTAAAAATTAATAACCACTTGACACCGATTCTATTGGTATTGGTATAGACAGCCTTATATTTAACTAAGGTATCCAGTATGTATTTTCTTCTACGAGTATTTTGTATATAAAACTTTGCTTGACATGGACGTCAAGCAAAGTTTTATATACTTACTAAATGTTTATGGTAGTTCCATTATTATATCTACTGCAGGATGAGTGCTACAATACGTAGAATATCATTAGAGGTTTCCGAGTACACAATTGACAGGAAAAACTTTCAGAGCTACGCTTGGTTGAAGTTTACACAATTACTCACTGTAATGTTAGTGCCATAAAGCGGGTTACCTGATGTAAAAGATCGTTTACTTTTTACCAAATAATGTATTTATACACTATTTACAAAAATAATACACAAAATAACAAAAGCTTATTGGTATGATTGAAAATTGACGACGCTTTTGTGACACCGTTTTCTTTTATATTATGTTATAGCCTAGAATCTAGGCAACAAAAAAGATTTGACTAAAAGTTTTTTTTTTTATATTTCAGTGCCATAAATTAAATAACTAAGGCTATATAGCATGTTTGGGACAATATTGTATTACTAGAATATTCCGGTGCGTGTTTACACATGTGCCGTTCAGACTACGTGGTGCCATAAATGAGTTAGATGTCATTTGTTTATCAAATGTCAGAACTAAGTTGTTGTTAGCACGCGCTGATCGCGTGAGATCGGTTTATCTACACACGTAATGACTAATCGGCCCATGTAGGTCACCATTACCTGCAAGCCCGCATCCCGCACTAATTCACAAGTCTGCCGCCTCTTTGATTCACCGCCTTATAGTTGCTAAGCCCATCTGGCTAGGAAAAGGCCTTAGTACTTCCATTGATCAAGTTGGCCTTACATACTCTTGTTTACGTTATTGACATAACCGTAGAAGTCTGGCATAAAGACAATAGAAGTTGTTAGGGTATTCATGTATATCATTCGAGCGGATGAATGAACGTAGTAGGTATGTGTGTAAAATATAGATTTTTTTACTCATAGAAAACCTAAAGGTTAGGCCGACCTTGGCTGAGGCATTTAGTAAAAAAAATAGGAATAGCAGTGATTTGAAATTTTGACTAAAATTATTACTACAAATCTATATCTACTAAAAATCATTTTAAGCCTCAATGCTTATGACGTATATGACCTTGTAACCCTTACTGCTTACCTTCGGCAATCAATGGCATCTAACAAGTACAGCAACATCTGCAGATAAACAAACGAGACGGTAATGATAAACACACACGTGCCGATTACGTAAGTAAGTAAGTAAGCCACTCATTGATAAAATGTTGCTTATCCAAATTGATGACGGAGCACTTAGGAAAATACCTGATACGCTTATTGCCATTACTTTTCTCTATGCTTATTGCTCCCAGCGGCTGTAAACATCCGTGAACATTTGAAAATGACTCAATTAATAATACATTACGAGTTTTTTGAAATTGGAATACTAATAACACTTTTTTTTAAAGTGCCAGTTATCTTAGTATGATATTCGAGAGCTAAGGTTTTATGCAAAAGATATTTACTTTGGTTCCATTTTCAATTATTCAAAAATAACAAGAATAAAAATCCTTTCATTTATTTGTGTAACTAGATATGACAGAACGTCGATCGGTGTTCGTTATGTAAGAAAATATAAAATAGTATGAAAAGTTACTGAATATAAAGACCTAGGTACATAACTAGATAGCGCATAGTCAGATGTAGTTTTATTAGCATTGTAGCACCTTGGATATCTAACATGCATTGTTAATAATGATAATTGCAACAAACAGTTAGATTTTCCACTCCACGTTGATATCACGTTATATTTTCATTACCTACTAAATAATTATGTATTTAGCACTCACATTTCCACTGTGGACTAGTTTTATTGCAAGGTGATCATAGTTACTTCTCAAATACGACATCATCTCCCGAGCCTTTTCCCCATGTTGGGGTCGGCTACCAGTCTTACCAGATTCAGCTGAATACCGTATTTTACATGGAGCGACTACCAATCTGACCTCCAAAACCCATTTTACTGGGAAACACAGTATCCCATGGTAAGACTGGTTACTGGTACTTCTCAAATACGTCATAATGTGTTTTTCTTACGAATGTTTTTAAATTTACTTTGATTTCCTTCATACTTTGGCAAACGCTATCACTAGTAATGAGTTAGTAAATTAATGAGTTAGTTAATGATTTTGAGGAACTTTGTTTGAATCACTGGATTCTCCCTAGTTAGTTTAATCATTGTTACTTTTAACTAATCTTAACAGTAAGGAAATTGCACAAAAGTAAGTAGGTTAATCTTTAGGATAGCCCATCTTTCTTCAGTCGTATTTTTTTCATGTTATGCATCTATGTTTCAAAGTTAGGTTAGTAGGTACTAATTCTCGAGGAGACACAAAAAAAAAATACTTTACTTATAGGATTAGTGCTTCTTGCCTAATTGGTATTTGAGTTTGATCGCTAAGGAACACAGAGCGTGTTCTAAATTTGAAACTCCTTATAGTTCCATTAATTGCCAATCATGGAATCATCTAAACTATGTAATTTACCTGACAGGCCCCCAGTTAATTGTTTTTAGTGGTCAGTTTCATCAGTTTGTCATTGTGGTTAACGACACGTGGCTAAGTGATCTCACAAATATAATTATTTACTCGATTAAAGTAATTTGTTATTCGTTTACTGATATTTTATGATTTACCTACTTAAGTAAGGCGTAAGTAGTCTGATTATTGCAGTTAGGTTTTAAAGAATATTTTTCCTTAAACTTTTAAAATCAATATAGTTATTTACTTTAATGTTTCTAAATATTTTGCTGAATACGGAATCTTTTATCTTAGTTAAAACCAGACCAGAGAATTAAAAGGATGAACTTACTTACTTATGTAAATAAATAAAGGGATATACCCTTTGAAGAATCAGGTAATATACTGTGGTCTATGTAACGGTTTCCTGTAGGTAGAGTCGGTATTACGTATGCTGGACACGTCACCATTTCCTAAACACGAGCATCAAGCAAATGCGTCACAAAACAATGCATGCCGCGAACATACCGCGGGCACCTCGGTGTAGTCATTCGTTCATTCATTCGGCACAAGCCCGTGTTCAGTTCATGCACGGGATTCAGTGCTGCACGCGACTGTCGCATGGCCAGCACGCACGCGACACGCAATCACCACACTTCCACACCATGTCATGAAAACACGGAAAAACGTCTGAAATAAAACCTAGTTTCAAAAATAGGACTTCTATAACATACCTTTGCCTCAATATCTCCCGCCAAAGGAATATTAGAATGTTCGATATTTAAATTCCGTGCATTTCTAAGTGTTGTTATCGTGTCATAGACAACGATATTTTTTAGGCATATTTTGTCATAACAATAATATGTTTTTTAATAAAATAATCAGTAAGTTGCTAAACTGTTTGTGTTTACTTAAGTTGTATGTGAGTCTCAGTAGATATAATTCAAGGCCTCTTGTGACAATGAGTTAACGTTAACGCAGTGAGCATGCGTTCATGAACTTACTGTCGCTTCTGTACAGTTCAAGCCTTGTTCATTCATTTTCATTTCAATTAAAATTACATCGCTGGACAAGTCAAAATTTTTTGAGAGGCTGTCCAAAATAGTCTGCTTACAAAACTATTTCTTATTTAGCCCTTTTAGTTTCTCAGTATTGGAACAACAGGGCCAGAATTGGAACGTTCCCAAAATAATTGGAAATTACTCATAGTCGGCTAAAATAAACTACTGTCAGTAAAAATTAAGTCCAATTCCTTTTTTTATTTTGTTTTTTTTGTCTTTTGTATTTTTCTTTTTACACGATTAGCTAAAGCAGAGTTCTTAGCTATTATTATAGGAATATTCATATTAGGAACATAATATATGTAGTTACATAGTTTACTTAGTAACATTATGGATTGTCTTCAGCCTTGGTAACGAAGTAGGCATTGGCCTCTCAGCATATTCAGTGATAATAATAATATCTGAATGATAAAGTATATTGAACGCAGTCTTGGGAGCCTGATGCTCACTTGTTTGACAATAAATACAAGTTACACCATCAATTACACTCAATAAAAGACTAAGAGGTTATCATGTACCTACGTAAAGCAATAAAACTAAAGACCGTTCTGCTGTTCTTAAATAAACTCATAAAAATAAAAATAATACTAAGGCCTTATTGTTTATATGGGTTAAGTTGGCGCTAGCATGTCCTAATTCCCCTGTAGGTACACATAACCCTTATTTGACCTATATATTATGTGTGTACAGTCTAGCGGTTGAAAGTAAATATTAAAAAATCCTTGCTATCTACAGAAAAAGGTTAGGTATCAAAATAATTTATTTAATTCAAAGAAAGCTATAGTTGTTGAAACCTATGGTTGAAACCGATCGAGCACAAATCTTCATAATTAATAAGTGGTTTAAAGGATACAGGTTACTGTTAAAACATCGTTGTCAAATTTCTGATGGCCCAGCCACAAAACAGGGAGCTGTGATATGTGACATGTGACATTGCCCCAAATACAAAGCTATTGACGACCTGAATAAAGAGGCTGAGATTAGTTCAAAGCGGAGCACCCAGTACTGTGTGACTTGGCAGAGGCCTGTGTCCAGCAGTGGCTTGCGATAGGCCGACTATACTGATTACAAATACCGAATTCGCAATTTCAGTCGGATAAGATGCGAGACAATTCTCGAGGGGTCAGTGTAGTGTGATAACCCTTTACGACGACACCGCGGACCTCCGACGCACAGACGCAAGCAAGAACTTCGCCCTTCTGCGACGCGTCTCTTATAGTCTATAAAGGCACCCGACGCACACAAAAGAAACAGTACGCCTTCGATCTCCGTCGATGATGTCAATTTAGACATTCAGAACAACTGCGCGAGAATCTCATACGTACCGATTACTTGCAATGACAAGAATAATATTAATTAGGTTTCGATTATAAACATTGCTCAAAAATCCCTCCGTTTGGGTCCGCGCATGCGTGCAGTCGACGTTGTGATTGGCCGTGTTCAGTAACGTCGCAAAGAAAGTAAAACATGAGTGGAACAGACAGCTGTAGTGTCAGTCGATCTGCGTGCAACAGTAAAGGCAGCATGATTGTTGTTTCGAACCGGCTGCCTTTCATATTGAAGAGAAATGAAAAAACCGGCGAATTGGAGAGGAAGGCCAGGTACCGTAACATTTTATTATTAAAACGAATTCTCATACCGTGACCCCATATTCGCCTCGATTGCCATTGATAAAAACAACATGAATTTTAAGGCGAAGCGCAGTACAAAATCATTGCAATTGTGTTTTTACCGGTGTTATTTATATTAACAAAATGCAAAAATTTGAGAAAATCTTGAGTTTTGTGTGAGTGAACTACAAAATATAAATGGAGGTTTCACTTTCATTTTCAAAGTAATCAGTGTAGTGGTTTCTCGAAGAGCCGAGGCGTTTCGGGCACTGTTATGTTAAATCGGAAAGTTTCTACGATGCTCGATAGAGGTATTTACAGTGCCATGCGTTATCAAATGAAAAAATATTGATTTTTCTCTAAAAAATACCCTACTATTCCATTTTATGATGTTGATTTAGAATGTTTTTATTGATTGTATGATCTCATTCATATAGTCAAGGATTATTTTTTTAGTCAGGTGTTACTGTGTACTTATTCCTAATAACATTGTAAAATACGTAAAATGCGACTAAATTGAAAAGGCATGACTCAGTGTCAGAGACCTAACGATGCAGTGAATTTTTTATGATGTTAGTACTTACCTATTATAGGTAAGCGTTTTGTTCGTTGTTTGTACAGGTACCTAGATAATGTTGACATCGGAATTGTATAAAATACTAAACCTTGGACTTGAATACAGATGCAAGGTCACTCAGGCACTAGTTAATTGATTCATAACGACCGAGCTGCGATGGTGAAATAACGATCCTATTGTGATTTATTTATTTTTGCTATACAAACTCCTTTGAATGAGAACCTCTTTGCACAAGCTTTGACATAGTAACTGGCTGGTATATTATAGTAAAATAAATTCAAAACAAAAATTAACAAACAACGCTTCATTAGATAACGGTTGCCATTAGAAATAGTAAAACCTAATTACTTACAGTGTAATTAAGCACAATTTCATATCATATTTTTGCGGTTATGTTTTGTGTTCTGATTTATCTACGCGCCTTGAGTTCATAGCATAAAATAACGCGTAAGTAGCAAGTTATGCATTTTTCTATTTAAATATTAACTGAAGCGGCCATCGCTGTCTTATCATCAATCTATAAAAAAAGCTATTAAAACATACGACAGCGTCGCAAATTTTCGGATATGTTCATTCACATAGGAACGTTATCCTAACAATCTTAAGTAATGCTCAGTCATACAAAAATAGATACCTAACTCTTTATTTTCTGGGTCCCAAAGTAGGTAAGGTAGGGTCTCCTAAATTGAATCGCCTTATCGAGATGATTTAAATCCCTTGGTCAAGAATTTATTCTTAATAATCAATTGACCAAGTCATTTGAACAGTCCATTAAAATATTGAATTATTATTTTGTACAAAATCAACAACATAATCAGTTAAACACAGTTTACTACAAGTATAAGAACCATATAAATAAGGAAAACTGTTCAATGAACTATTAATATTTATGTAGATGTATCAGTAAAGTAGTTCAAGTAATCAATTATGATACTCAGAGACATATTTAATTGAATAAATAGCAATGTGTACAATATTTTGACAATAACACACTTAGATAAGATACAATAGGTAAACGTACCTATTTCATTTAGTTTGTATAATCACCACTAAATAAAATTACATTCCTAGAAGTAATTTGAATTGATTGATGGACTTTCATCTTAGAACTTCGATATTAAATGTATATAATGTATATTTTGCAAACACGAGTAAATGGGTACACAAGAAGATAGTTTAATTAGGTCCACAGATGCACAACAAAGCTAAAATTTGATCGAAATGGAATTTGATAACCTACATAACTCCTTGCTGCTTCTGATTGCTGATTTAAAAGGAATGAAGTAAGATTGTGCATAAAATATTTAAAAAAATATACATTTAATCAATTAAGGAAAATGGTGCTATTGGTAACCACTTGGTTTTTTAATTTAAAATTATAAGCTCGGCAATACGACTTAGCATTGAAAAATTACCGGATCTATCATTTAGAAATATGGTTTCTTTATTCTACTAAAAATATTGACATAATTTTATTTTGTCTAAATTGCAAACAGACTCATTTACGGTTCGTCTTGCATAAAAATATTGACATAACCTGTACCTGCCTGAGAGCACAAGTTTCATTACGAAGTCTTATAAAAGTTGGACCAAGATTTTTGTTGACGTTTTTGTACGAACGATGGCCGGGTTAACGCTAAAAGGAGGTTAAAAACCAGCTTGACAGTCCTTGAATGTGGATAACCGGTGCTTGATACGTGCACTCAACCTACTCGGGAACATTGCTCCCT
Organism: Autographa pulchrina; assembly: GCA_905475315.1. Taxonomy (NCBI): domain Eukaryota; kingdom Metazoa; phylum Arthropoda; class Insecta; order Lepidoptera; family Noctuidae; genus Autographa; species Autographa pulchrina. The sequence goes on from FR997768.1 coordinate 11,266,857, forward strand.
GTCATGTGGACTCTGGTCATCCAACTGCGCAGTTCTTTTGTCAGTTACATAGTAATCTTAACTGGTTTTTTTTGTTCGTAAATAGGACAAAACATTAGCTTTTGTTAAATGATTAATAAAGTGCTCTTTTGGTTTGTGATGGCCTTTTTTTGACGTGATTCACGATTATTATTATTATTAATATTAGATTATTTTATATAAATAATTGCGCAGTACAATTTAAGAACAAAATATTTATCATTCATTTTTATTTTTATGTTAACCTAACCCCACTTAATTTAATCACATTTTAATTATACGTTGTCACGAAAAGTTTGGAAGTAACCGACAGTAACCGTAGCGATTAGGTGTTACCCAAGTATTTATCATTATATCAATACCCAAATTCTTTTATATAGGATATCTTAAGACCAAATTAAATAAATTGAGATCCAAAATTTTGTTTTTAAAATGTTTTAAATTGATGTTATATAATAATAACCGATAACATGATAAATTATATTCTTTAATCAAACGGGTTACTCCATAAGTCAATTAAACTAGATAAGGCACAATAACAACAACATTGATAGCTGAAGTTTGGCGGCCGCTGATCTAGTCAACAATATCATCAGTGAAATTCTTTTGATTCTTCTGCGGTCTATACATATTTAGGCTGTAATTCCCTACGACGCCTTTGCATTTGTCACAAAGAAATATATATTTCAATTTCTTACATTCGCGTATACCTCAGAAAGCATCTATCATTCTCGGTCTGAACAAAACGTGATGTTGTTCTGTAAACTAAAAGAGACACGTGCACGTGTTCGAAGTTGTAAGGGGAAGTAGTTGATTGTCTTCATTGGTGCGGACTGCGGACGGTCCGTGCGCTGATTCTAGGGAAGATGCGCGTCGAGGACATGTGTATTTCGGATGGAAACTGTACCTACCTTTTAAATAACATGTTACTTTTATACAAATGGAATTGTTGACTTCACTTCAAATTTTCCAACATATTGCTTTCCATATAGTACAGATTTTATAAAATTATTTTCACCAAAGTCGACTCAATCTTTTTTCCCTCATTTTTCCGTAAGTTTTTTATACATTTCATCATCTGTCTTTCTTTCTTTTCCTTGCTTCTGCCTAGCCTTTTTTCAAGATATATTAAGGTCTCCTAATCTCACCGGGTTTAGACTCTGAATACCGCATTTTACATGGAGCAGCTGCCACTCTGACCTCTTCACCCATTGTACTTTTGTTATTCGTATTATTTATATACTGATTATATTGTCATTGTCAACAGTGCCGGTGGGCTGGTAACGGCTGTAGCCCCGGTGGTGATCCGTGGTGGAGGCATCTGGGTGGGATGGCCTGGCATCCACCTCGACGACCCCAACGAGAAGATCCCCGAGTCAGACCCCAACGACAAGACACCCACAGCCGGCTTGCTCTCCAAGAAGGTACCAATATTGTTATTTCTGAGGTTACGCTATTTGTTCAATCTTTTCGTAATAAATACAAATGAATTGCCGAAATAAATCTCCTGCATGGCTTCCAAACGACTGCACTAAATTGCATAATTATTTTTCTTAACCTTCCTTATTGTCAGGACTAGGTTTGTTTAAAATAATATAAAAAGGGGTTTTTATGCTCATTGTAATTATGTAGAAAAGTAAAAGATAACGGGGACAAACGCGTGAAACATTTAGTAAAAATAAAACAATACACTGCGATTAACTTCATTCCAGTAGGTACCAATATAACTAGTTCAACAAAAGGTAGAAGAAATCGTGAACAACCTTATGTGTCAAAGATTCCTTTTATTTACGTCAGAAGCAAAATAAAGAACTTACGGACTTGCAATAAAAGCAGCAATAAAATACGGTCGGTAACAATCTGTCGTTAAGAAATACATAATGAGCATTGACCTTAATTTACTCGCAGTTATAATAAATACGATATCTTGTTAAGTACCCCATTAGGGAAACAAACAAATTTATATTGCTATACCTATCACAAAACGCAGCATTGTAATGTGTAGGTTTCCTACATTAAACATTACACACAAAAAATAAACTTTAACAACATTTGGTAAAATTGAATTCTGTGTTGTCCATAATTAACCGATAATTTATTTAACAAGTTTTTAATTTTCGTCAAATTTAGAACCTCTTTTAAAAGGCGGTTAAAAATACAAAGTTAAATAAATCGGTTTAACCTTGCATATAGCGTCATTACTGTGGGTTCTAAGTAGTGTACAAATAGTGCCAATTTACGTAGTGTACTCCGAATCTGTACTTGGAATTGTAAATTCACATCCTTATTTAATACGATGATATCTGTTTTCATAAATTGGGTAGTTTTATATTCAACTACAACATAGGGAGAGAGTAGGTACAACATAGTAGTATACCTACTTGGTAGATTTATAAGAGGAACTTTCACAAGGCAGTTCATAGCCTTTCCTAAGATTTGTGTTTTTTCCGATACCCAAGCAGGAAAAAACAAATTGTTACATAGACCTTTAAATTACCGCTGTGAAATGACGATTTTCTCATTAAAGGAAAATTTCAGGAAGTAGTAACGCCGTTATTTTCCAATCAAGCAGTTGCTAATTATAATTAATCAGATAAGCGATATAAGACAAATGTGACGTAAATATCTGGAATAAATTAAATATTTATTGAATTTAGTAAACACGGCATAAAAGGCTTATGTTATAACAAATAAATAAACATTGTCATCGCGGAATCTTTTGTGTCAACTGTGTACATAATTTGACATTTAACACACACAAACATACAACAAATAGGTGCTTATAGAACATTTTCCTATTACAGATAGTACCAATCCACGCAGAACCGAAGCTCTTCGATAGCTACTACAATGGATGCTGCAACGGCACATTCTGGCCTCTCTTTCACTCCATGCCCGACCGGGCCACCTTCATCGCTGACCACTGGAGGGCGTACATCAAGATTAACGAGGAGTTCGCTGAGAAGACAGTGCGGGCTCTGTATCTCCTGAATCACGAGAAGGGAAAGAACGGCAGTTCCCCACCCATTGTATGGGTCCATGATTATCATCTTATGTTAGCTGCTAACTGGATTAGACAGGTTCGTAAATAGCAGAATGAATGGAACTTATAGTATAAATAAAGGCAATTATTATCCAAAAATTGGGTAATTTGATGACTGGTAACATAACATATTACATATATTCAGCGACCTTTTGCCATCACACATTCAAATCGTATTATTAACAATGGTTTCTTTTCCAGCGTGTCGAAGAAGATGACATAAAATGTAAACTAGCGTTCTTCCTGCACATTCCGTTCCCGCCATGGGACATATTCAGATTGTTCCCCTGGTCAGACGAATTGTTGCAGGGAATTCTCGGTAAGCCCCATACAATTGAAAATACACTTAGTTCAGTTTATAAATAAAGTATTTGGTAATAATGTTGTTTCGTTTCGTTTTTACAGGATGTGATATGGTCGGATTCCATATAACAGACTACTGTTTGAACTTCATTGATTGTTGCCAAAGAAACTTGGGTTGCCGTGTGGACAGAAAGAATCTGCTTGTTGAATTGGGAGGCCGAACTATTTGTGTACGACCGCTGCCCATCGGAGTACCCTTCGACAGATTCGTGCAGCTGGCACAAAACGCGAAACCAGTGTTCTCCACAAACCAGCAAATAATATTAGGTGTTGATAGACTGGATTATACCAAAGGATTAGTACATAGGTTGAAAGCTTTCGAGAGGCTATTGGAGAAGTATCCAGAACACATAGAGAAGGTGGTGCTCCTGCAGATCTCAGTGCCGTCGCGGACGGATGTCAAGGAGTACCAAGACTTGAAGGAGGAGATGGATCAGCTTGTGGGAAAAATTAATGGAAGCTTCACTACACCCAACTGGTCACCAATTAGGTAAGCTTCCGGAAATGTTAAAGTAACCTAATTTAATCAAATTCCAAGTATTGATTATAGAATCTGAGATGGAATATGGTTCTTTTGCGATATTAGGTAACTACATGGTAACTTTTTTGGAACAGATATATTTACGGATGCGTCGGTCAAGACGAGCTGGCCGCGTTCTACCGCGACGCAGCCGTCGCTCTGGTCACGCCTCTGAGAGATGGCATGAACCTGGTCGCCAAGGAGTTTGTCGCTTGTCAGATCAACAAGACTCCAGGAGTCCTAATAGTGTCGCCATTCGCTGGCGCCGGTGAAATGATGCACGAAGCCCTCATATGCAATCCTTACGAGATTGATGATGCTGCTGAGGTTATTCACAGGTAAGACTACTTCTAGACATCTTACATGATAAGGCCTCGGTCACTGACCTTCCTGACCAGCTCTCCCTTTAGAAGACATTGATAGGTCATTAATACATAGCTACATTAATAACATTTATGTATTGGCCTACAGCTAATTTTACTCGTTATCTTTGAACTGTGGCTGAGCTTTATGACGTCAATTGGAACTACAATTGTGTTGATATATGATATGACGATAGAATTACAACTTATTTCTCGAGACATTTTTTTAATTCGGTCGTTAGTTATCTATATATCTGCCCTATTGGAAATGGGTTGTCGAAGACATTTCGAAAGTATTCTAGTAAACATAGTTATTCTGCTCACTGCCAAAAGGCGTCTGTTAAATGTTTAAATAATTGTATTCCAGGGCCTTGATAATGCCAGAAGATGAGCGCATAGTGCGTATGAACCACCTGCGTCGTCGAGAACAACTGAACGACGTTGACAGCTGGATGAAGGCTTTCCTGAAAGCAATGGACTCCTTGGAAGAAGAGGCCGATGACATCGGAGCCACTTCCATGCAGCCGGTCACCATCGATGACTTCGACGAATATCTTTCAAAGTGAGTAGTGTTGTGATGCTATTTTGCAAAAACTTACATTATTCATCTTCAAAGAACCAAGATTACTTAAAACTTTTCCCATAGAACTTTTTATATATCAAACAAAGTGGAATTTGTTACAACACTTGTTACTCGAGAACAAGTAAACTGATTTACATGATCTTTAATTGGTTAGATTCGGCTCTACCCTGAATAGCAGAATAAGTAAAAGGGGAAAAACAGGAACGGAGGCCCCGTTACTTAAGCGGTGAAAACCGCGCCGCACAGCTAGTTTTAAATATATGTTGACTTGACCTTAACATGAAATTACAACCACTTACTATTCTATTTGTTTTTTTCTTAACCATGTTTTCGTTCCTAGGTACATCGGCTACACCCAGAAGCTAGCCCTCCTGCTGGACTACGACGGCACGCTGGCGCCCATCGCGCCGCACCCGGACCTGGCCACGCTGCCGCTTGAGACCAAGCACACGCTGCAGCGGCTCTCCAACATGTCTGACGTCTACATCGCTATCATTTCAGGCAGGAATGTCGATAATGTTAAGAATATGGTGAGCACATTTATTTTACTAGTTATGTTCCTTTTATTGGATTTTTGACGCTAAAATTGGACAACCAACACCACCACAAATGCGGACCTCCAAAACTCAGAGGTCTAGAAGATTAGTTGCCGGCCTGTTCAATGTTCTATTTAGAAGAGTAAAACGGACAACAGCATTTTGAGTTATCAAAGAGTTACTTAATATCGTCTTTCTCCCATAAAATCACCACAACATCAACAGTCTTAGCCAAAATGCAATAAGATCCGCAATCAGATCCTGTTCCAATATCTTGAGGTTATCCGATCAAAAATAAATGGATTGTTATGATGACAAGCAGATCTCGCAAAATATTAAAAAAATAACGCTTAATTCGATAACTCTTTCAGTATTTATTTACATAAACTTTGATCTAAAGACCCGTGTACTGCTTAAGTCAGTGATTGTAGATAATTATCGCGATCTTTGTAGGCATCATGTCGGTGTGGCTTTTATTTCGTCATACATACAGTTGTATAAAACTCAAGCACAGAATTATCACGATAAATGTGTTAAGTATAATGTATATATTTTCAAGACTGTAGAAATAAAAATTTGCGACTATTATCCGTTTGCCTGTATAACAGCTGGGTATAAATATGTGCAAGAGTACATTCTGCGACTGACTAGCCTCTGCAAATAAATAACAAGGTTTCCGCTATCACATGAACTTTAACAGCCGTTATCATTGTTTAAAACAAAAAATATATACATTGGTTGACGTAGCCTAGCACCCTTGATAATGTTATTACAACCGGGTTATGTACCAACTAGCTACTTATGTGTCATTTGTTTTAATATTACGTAATGTTTGCGTAGAACACGGCCATGTTTTCGAACGAATTTGTTGATATCGTTCTATTCTATATCATGCTTCTACATAGTAGACTATTACAAATGTGACCACCCAAACATAAGTGTTGAATTGGGCTAAATATAAGCACTTAGGTCTATCTCTTTTTGGTTTAAACCTTAATTTTTTGAAACTATCTACCTATCAGCATTTCTGCACATGTATCGTACAAAACAGTATTCCATAAAGCATCAACAATGTTTGAGTCATTTTTATGCAATTACCAACTACTGGCCACGTTTTATACCTAGGTAGGTATAAAACGTGGCCTGTTCTTAGTACCTACTAAACTAATTTACATTATTGCACAAGCTCCCTTGTCGTTAGTAAACAGTTCATGGTAATTCGATGCACCGTAGTCAATACATCAACATGAATTACTCGATCACAATAATTTATCGAAGATTAGTATAGCACAATAGATTATCTGCACCATCACATGTAACAAATAATTGTCCCAGGTGGGTATCGAAGGCATCACATACGCCGGTAACCACGGGCTGGAGATTCTACACCCCGACGGCAGCAAGTTCGTGCACCCGATGCCCATGGAACTGCAGGACAAGGTCGTTGAACTGCTGAAAGCACTTCAGGAACAGGTCAGAAGAATATACCTACTTTTTTTTAAATCAGTTAAAAGGAAAAGATCCCCTATAGATAACGTTATGTTTTGTTTATCTGGGGAAATCTTAATGAAGTCCGCCATCTATGTAATGAGGGAGGTGTAGGAACGGGGGAGCGACTGACGCTTTACTAGGGACGACAATTTATTTTCCTCCAACATTCAAAAAACTTCGGAACTTTAAGCAGGTTTTTGGCCTTACAAAGACTTGGTTCGACCTTCAGCAAAAAATATTCGGCATCAAAAAAAACCTTGAAGAGACCCAACAGCTAATAGTTCTGCTTCATGTTAATCAGTTCTTAACCCCACTAATCTTCCCCACCAGGTGTGCAAGGACGGCGCATGGGTGGAGAACAAGGGAGCTCTCCTGACGTTCCACTACCGCGAGACGCCCGTGGCCAAGCGGCCCGCGCTGGCCGAGCAGGCGCGCAAGCTCATCACCGCGGCCGGCTTCACGCCCGCGCCTGCGCACTGCGCGCTAGAGGCTCGCCCGCCCGTGCAGTGGGACAAGGGTATGCATCTATTATCTTTATCAGGCCCATTCATATCCCGTAGAGACTTTTGCTACGTGAACTGGATAACGAATACAGGTGTAACGGCCCGATAGATAAGAAAGACAACAAAGTGTCATCGTTTGCGGCATGATAAATAAACACATCATATAAACTCAGTGGTGGTAGTGTTCCGATGAAATTCCTGATCAGATTAAACCGCCACTTTTTTGATAAGTCTAAAATTCCTAGGTACCTACTTACGTGATTCTGTGTTAGGAATCACAGAGAAATGTTGTCCGCTGGCTAAGCTAATTGTTATATATCTTGGTCCGCAGGTCGTGCATCCATTTACATCTTGAGAACTGCTTTCGGCTTAGACTGGAGTGAAAGGATTAGGATTATCTACGCTGGTGACGACGTCACCGATGAAGATGCTATGCTGGTATGTACTAACCTACCGTTAAAAACTTACTAAACTATTAAGTATTTGATATCAAAATTATCACGAAATTAACCGAAACTGACTCATATAGACTTCTTTGAGCCCGCCCATGTTTGCTATACCTAGGCAAAAAATTCAAGTACCCACGCCCAGATTGACTAATGCTAATAAGTGTTTCATATCTCCAGGCACTGAAAGGTATGGCCGCAACATTCCGCATCGCATCATCCCACATCACAAAAACATCCGCCGAGCGTCGTCTCTCCTCCACGGACTCAGTGCTGGCGATGCTAAAGTGGGTGGAGCGTCACTTCTCGCGCCGCAAGCCTCGCGCCAACTCGCTGACGTACAAGTCCGCCCGCAAGGCGCGCGACACCATCCAGATGCACATGTCGTACCAGCTGCCGCCGCGCTCCTCGCCCAAGCACACGCCGCCGCGCACGCCCGACAAGCTCTCCAGCGGATCCGACTCCAGCTAAACTAACACTTATTTAATTAAGTAGATCATCTCAAGTCTTTGCCATTGAACTTTTTGTCACCCTAGAAATATTACGCAATCATGTTACCCTGAATCGTGGTGGTAGAACTACCCCTATTCAGCTCTAGCAAGTCTATTTTGATTACACTTATAAGCGTAGACACATACCAAGCTCTTGAAAATACGCGAGATTATTTTTTTGTTGTAATTCTAGTGTTCCATAGTTCAATGATTTATATTGATGTTTTATTATGTAGAAGCAAGCTGAGGCTTTTATTCCATTATCATTATGATTGTTTTAGAATTTAAGGGCATTATCAAATTTGTTTTCTAAGATCTTATTGCCCTTAATTCTTCATATATGTTATGTATGAGACGTGAGTGTATGAATCTCACTTTCCAGCTATAAAATGCATCTAGTTAGTAGCCAGTATTTAAAACTAATCGTTCCTGATGCTTTAAAAATGTAGAAATTAAATTCACTTCATTCATTTCTTAAAGTAATGTTAACAATTTTGTTTATTCAGATAAATGACTGAATTGTATTTATAAATTATTTGTCTAAATTATGTTTTCCAAAGAGCAGCCATTACGGAACAGACGTGAAGTAAGGCCGACATATACTGGGCATCCTTACGTAAATGTAGTAGTTGACGCTTCGTGTAGATATTTTCGTGCAGCGTAACATTGCATGTCATGTAGTGGTTACAACTTATTTATGTGATAGATTAGTGATAATTCGCTTGTAAGGTTATCTAATGATTATATTTAAACGTAAATTATAACGTGATTTGTGCACAACTTACTATGGTCGCAAGTTTGTAGTGATCGTTTTGAATTTTTCTTAAAGTTTGACTATGTAATAGTGGAACTAAAAATCTTATTGTGAATGTAAAGTTTTGTAATAACGCATATATGTGGAAATCAGTTTATTCAAATCTTTGTATCCTGCCTTTCATGTTCTTGACTACCTATATCTGTCTATACTCTGTTTTGAATGTCATGTAGACTACCTAAATATGCCTACTGACTTTATAATCTGTGCTAATATTTAATTATTGTGATGTTTGACAAAATATTGTACTAGTCTAGAAGTGTACACAGTAGAACCAATATGTACTGAAACGTCTCGAATTTCCTATTCCATGTATTTTTATATACATATTGATGTTTTATAATAATTCCAATAAAAGTACCATGAGACGGAAAATAGTTTTTTAATTGATAATATATACAAAAATGTCATCTACAATCTTAGTTAGTTACTCACGTCAAAGAGGCTAAAACTGGAATGTTTACATTGTGCCATATACCATACAAGTAAGTGTATCAAAAACCGAACATCGATGACGTCATAATCACTTTGAATAAATACATAAACCCTGTGTCAATACAACAAGTAAAAAGCGCACTTCTAAACCTAAACGAATACTAAAAACAAAATGAAATAAACAATAATTGTGCAATAATAAACACTGACTATTTTAAAGCTTTGAACTGATCGTATTGGCACAGACACATGATTAGTAAGAGTGGAACCGATGCACTTATTAACATATTCACAATTACACTAGCAGTCAGTGATCACAGTGGGCCACAATGGGCCACTAGGTGTGTGCACAGTGGGGCACAGTGGGCCACTAGGACCTAGGTGCGTGCACAGTGGCACAGCTTAGACGTTGCTGTGCGACACGACGAGCCACGACAGGATGAAGTAGAACAGGCAGATGGGGTACACGGCCAGTGCCTTCTTGCCTTCCGGCTGGCTGTCGCCCAGGAACTTTGTAGCGGCTGGGGACAAACAACATGAGATAGAAAAAGAGCTCATATAAGCATTAACCAAAAAACACAAGTATTTAGCTACTTTAAATAATCTATTTGTATACATACAATACCTATATTGAATAATTATGTGAACTTTTAAAACTACCTTCATGCAAATACTGTAATATCACAAACCTTTTTCTATAACTTTTTATTATTAGTGTTGCTATAATTACTAACCTTTAAAACCACAATTCATTTACAGAACTTTGCGAGTGTGCTTTTAATATAAGTTCCTAGGTAATTCGTTTATACCGACTGATATGCAGCTTCAGCAAATAGTATATGGTAGATCATATTATGTAAATTTTAAATACTTTCATGTCACTGCATAGTCAACAATAAAAATACAGACAGACAAACAAAGACGTGCCTTGTGTATATAACGGTTATTAGCAAAACAATATATGTATTAACATTATTATAATTAAATGTTAAAATTACCTCTCCGCTGCACGATATTTATTTATTTATTTATTTATTAAAAAAGGCTCTCCAACAGCTTCTGTGTATATGAGATCATAAACAGGTATAGGATTACACGACTTGGACTTACACAGTTGCCAATAATAGGTTAGCCAACATTTACAATGGAAAAGTGAAAACAATTTAAATTAAAATTAAAAATAAGTAAAATTAGAGCAATAAAACAAAAACTTAAATTTAGGGGTATACACAAACTTAGACAATGGAAAAAGAACAATAAAAATATTCATAAACAAAAATGCAAAAATCAGAAATAAAAAATTAAAAACAAAATAAAAACATAACATAACAAGGTTACTAGTAGCTTTACTTTAATTTACAGAACATTGTGTAGCGACTTTCGAGACTCCAGTAATTGGGCTTTAAAGATGTTTAGGGAGACTTGGTAGATATCAACATCGGGTGAGGATTTTATGTATAAATTCATCTCTCTACTTAGCCTGAGAAGTGGCGAGTTTACCCCAATATTTGTGTTGGATGTTTGAGTATTATATAAGTTAGTAATGGGGTATCTAGGTATATTATAAGGTACTTTCAGTTCAACACGCTCCACCAGTTTAATGCAGTCTAATTTGTTATTTAGCAACTTGTAGAAGAACATGAGATCATGCATTAGTCGACGGTCGCGAAGAGTGTTCATTTCGTAGCATTGGACACGTTGGTCATATGGACATCGAGGAGATATCTTACCACAGGCATAAGCTAGGTGTTTTGTGAAAGCTCTCTGCACGTTTTCAACTCTCTGTGAGTGTACCGCATAGTGCGGGTTCCATACCACGCTTGCGAATTCTAAGTGACTACGAACCAAGGCGTTATAAAGTACGATTTTCGTTCTAATAAGTTTAAATCCTCTAGTACTCCTCTTGAGGAATCCAAGAAGTCGTGCAGACTTCGTGACGATGCTATTAACATGACTAATAAAATTAACTTTGCTATCCATAATGACGCCAAGATCACGAACCTCATTGACGTTGAGTTCTGAGGTTTACGCGAATGTTAGACATTGAAATAAAACTACTTTTACGGATTTTATCGCGGTTTGTATTTTGATTTTAGTTCCCGACGTTTCGACACCTTTGCAGGTATCATGGTCACGGGCAGACTGTATGTGTCTGCCCGTGACCATGATACCTGCAAAGGTGTCGAAACGTCGGGAACTAAAATCAAAATACAAACCGCGATAAAATCCGTAAAAGTAGTTTTATTTCAATCTCATTGACGTTGTTTAAAAATGTTCCTTTTACATTATAGGAGACTATATCGGATTGTTTCTTCCTGGTAAAGCGAATGTGACTACCCTTTTGGACATTAAGCTGCATATGGTTAATCCTGCACCAATCTTCGATTCTATTTAAATCCTCCTGAATCAACGTAGTGTCTTCATTTGAAGTTATAGTTTTATATATTTTGAGATCGTCGGCAAACATCAGGTATTTACAATGATGGATTTGATCTGTAATGTCGTTAATGAAGAGTGAAAATAAAACAGGAGCAAAGTGGGAACCTTGAGGAACTCCCGATTCGGCAAAGTACGGGTAAGATTCGTAGCCATTTAAGACGAGAATTTGCGATCTTCGAGATAGATAGGATGAAAACCAGTTCAACAGTGAGCCATGGATACCATTGTACTCTAACTTTGACAGTAACAGCAAATGATCAACTTTATCAAATGCACTGCTAAAGTCCGTGTATATGGCATCAACTTCTAATCTTCTGTCAAGAGCCAAGGTAACATCTGATACAAATTCAACGAGATTCGTTTCAACGCTACGACCAGCTTTAAAGCCATGCTGACTCGGTGAAATAATTGTATCAATGTGATGAGTAATGATAGGACATACAAGAGACTCTAAGATCTTTGGTAAACAGGATAAGATTGAAATGGGACGATAATTTTTAACGTTGGCAGGATCACCTTTTTTAAAAACTGGGACAATTTTTGCACTTTTCCATACTTCGGGAAAGCAACCATCTGCGAGGGAAGAATTGAAAATAAGTTGCAAAGGTAAGGCTAGTTCACGGCTGCAGCTTTTTATGAATGAAGGTGGTAAGGTATCTGGCCCAGGGCCTTTTAATGAGTCAATACTTTTGAGTTTCTGAAAAACTTGTTTTACTGTAAACTGAATCGAGCATATAATAGAGTCAATACCTGAAAATCCTTTGGGACAAATGGCAGTAGTAGTTGGATTACGACTAAAAACAGATACGAATTGGTCTGCAAAAAGGTTAGCAATTTCAGGTCCGCTATTAGCTTTTCTATCGTTCATAAACATGTCAGCAGGTATGCAAGAGTCCCCACGACGTTTATCTTTAATGAACCGCCAGAATGATTTAGGGTTCTTGGGAATGTCATTTTCAATTTTACATTTATATGTATTATAACAGTGATCTATCAATGTGTGGCAGCGACTACGTAGTAGTTCAAAGGTGAGTCTGTCTCGGGGATTTTTATATTTGCGAAATTTTAGTCTAAATTTCTCTTTTTCAGCAAGCGCTTTTATAAGTACGTTGGAAAACCAAGCGGGAAATTTAGATTTCTTTTTTATATTTTTCGGTACAAAATTATTAATAGTGGTCTGTAGCACACTGTAGAAAGCCTTAACCATTTCGTTAACATCCACACATTTTGCAAAAGTAACGTTCCAATTTACATTATCCAGATAGGTTTGTTCATAGTCGGCTTTGAAAAAATTGTAACCTGTGCGAACGTTTTCTTTTAGTTGTTTGATATTCGAGAGCGGAACAGAGATAACCAAGTTTGGGTGATAAGAGTCCAATTTGCTTAACAAGTCGTTAGGCTTAGTAACAGCTATATCTGATATGTTGCTCAAAACTAGGTCTAGAATTCTACGTTCTGCATTTTGAACAGTATTAAATTGGTAAAGTTCATTAACTGACAAAAAATCAACTAGAGAGTAACCCAATGAATTGTCGTAGTTTGATGGTGAAAGATGCAGGTCATCATCCTGTCTGTTCCAATCAATAAAACCCAAGTTGAAGTCTCCAAGAATCACAACATCGTCAACATTATTTAGAACGTTATTAACATTATTTAAAAAATATTGTAAAGAATCTAGTTTGACAGGCGGAGGCATATATACTACACAGATTGCTATTTTCTTTGTGAGATTGTTAATAGATAACTCTATAGATATCCATAAATCTTCCAAATCACTTTCCCAGTTCTTCATTCTTATTGATTTGATTTTATTATTAACCGCAACCATAACACCTCCCCCGTCTTTTTTGGATATCTTTGAACTTAATCTATCCCTACGATACACTACATACCGCGGGTCAATGTATTCTCCATTAGATATGCTTAAGTTGAGCCAAGATTCAGTGAACGCAATAACATCATAGCTGGTAAGCAAAATCCAAACTAATATTATAAATGCGAAAGTAACTCTGTCTGTCTGTCTGTCTGTCTTTCTGTCTGTCTGTCTGTCTGTCTGTCTTTGCTTCACGCCTAAACTACTGAACCGATTTGTGTGAAATTTGGTACAGACATAGTTTGGAACTTGAGAAAGGACATAGGATAGTTTTTATTACAAAAAATAAAATAAAAAATAAAATTTATTCCGGACATACAGCGCCATCTATTGGTCAAGAGTCGGCATCAATTCAGTACTGAAAATTCATCGAAAAATGTAAATAAATAGTAAAAAGGTATGAAAATATAATATAATACAACTTTTAGTACAAAGAAAATGCTCTAACGGAGTATAGATAATTCTATTAGTACTATATGTCGAGTTGGTGATCGCGCAATGGTGTCGATCGTTACACGAGTTCGGTTCATGTTATTGTTTTAATTAATCGGGAAAAAGTAAATAAATATTAAAAAGGTATGAAAAAAATAATTATATCAATATAATAAAACTTTTAGTACAAAGAAAATGCCCGAACGGAGTATAGGTATAAATAAATAATCCGAGTTGCCACTATGCTCGATAGATGGCGTTGGGATCGAAAACTAAAAACGTGATATACAGAAATGTCTTGGTGTAAGAAACTTTAATAATCTTTAAAGCCTAAAATAATAGAAAATTTGTTAAGGGAGAAACAGTATTTTTTTCTGAAATGGCAAATCAAAATAATATTTTGAAAATAAGGGAAAAATAACATCTTCGCCTTTTTCGATCGGCAATAACGTCTTTAATGCCCTAAGTGAGTATACATATCTTCAACTAGCTGTGCCCGCGACTTCATCCGCGTGGAGTCTTCATAAATGCGCGCATGGTACTTAATCATTATTTTGTTGCGGAGTTATTTTAAATCTATGATATTTCCGAGGAAAATCATTGAATTCAAATGATGTCAAGAGCAATTTTGTTCAAAATTAAATAGAATAACATATTTATTTTGATATGGATTAATATCATGTTTATAAAAACACCTTTGCAAATAATGCATTATTATAGAACAAATTTGATTATCATAAAAAAGGTTATTGTGAATCAACCTTAAAAGATAGACATATGGCCGACTCGGACTTTTTTTAAGACATTTAAAGGAGAACAATTTCATCATACATCATTTTTGTGTAACTTTAACCGTTTACGCATCGCAGGCAACGGAAGCTCTCAAAAGGAATATTTTTCTCAGTTTATGCAACATTTTTCATTGATGCTCCGCTCCTATTGGTCGTAGCGTGATGTTATATGGCCTATAACCTTCCTAGATAAAAGGCCTATAAAACACAAAAAGAATTTTTCAATTTGAACCAGTAGTCCTTGAGATTAGCGCGTTCAACCAAACAAACAAACAAACAAACTCTTCAGCTTTATAATATTAGTATAGATTCAAACGCAGAGCTCATTATGTTCATTTTTGAAGAGTTCCCTAGAATATCTTCCACATTTCATTTTTGAAGAGATCCCGCGAGATCGGGAACTATGTGGGTAAAACCAAAAATCTGCCGGAAGTCATTATTCCACGCGAACGAAGTCGCGGGCAAAAGCTAGTATTTTTATAAATGTCTTCAGTTTTAGTTCGCATTCCACGAACATTTTGGTAGTAAATATCAAGCATTGCAAATAATTTGCTTTTACAAAAACATTCATTAAAAAAAAATTGGTACCTAAAACTAAATTGTGACTTCAGCCGTTTTCATTAGCTTTAAGCTTTCCTGATTGCGAATATAGATAGGCTTCGAATAAATATCTTTTCGTACAAGAATTCGGCCGTTGCGTATCCAGACAAAGTTATATGACATTTCCTTAGCCAATTTACGTGTTGCCGCATGCAGTTGTTTGCCAATAGGACATAGGTGTTCGCTAATAAAAATAGGAACTCGGTTACCAGCTATGCCTAAGTGTTGCGAGTTCAACTTATCTGAGGGATGTTTTTTATTGAACATTCCGACAGCAGCCAGGAGGTTATCACGGTGGCGCGGACTACGGAGCTTAGCGATCACATTGCGTGGGCGGTTACTCTCCTTATTAAGTTTGGCTACTCTAGTAATTTGCAATACGTCACTGTCTACAATATCACAACTTGTTACTAACTTGTAAACTAACTTGTAACTAATATTAGACCGTTCTTGTCGAAATGTAGGCATAAATATCTAAAATACAACTGACGCTTGGATTTAAAAATCCCGAACCAGCAAAAGAAGACAAAATCACTGAAATCTAACCACTCAGTTAGACACTCCCTCAACTTTGTTGTACTAAGCACAAAATTCAATAAGAACCGCATTTTAAGCGAGTTAAAAAGAGCCGGTTTTATGTTCCTTTTTTTAATTAACTATTTTTCATTCAAAGAAAACTATTGCGTCTACATGACACGCAGTAAAGAGAAGACAGAATGGCAGAAAAAATATATATAAAAAGGGTAATAAAGACTTACCAAAAGTGGCCCACATGAATCCGATCATAGATATAACGAGCCTCAGGAAGAAGAGGAAGGTGGTCTGCGTGGAGAACAGTATGACGCGGCACAGCACCAGCGACAGTGCTACGGGGAACATGCAGTAGCCCAGCACGCAGACCGACTGGAAGAACGATCTGGAAGGTGGAATAGAGTATTAGTTTTCAATTATTACGGACACAAAATACTTTATGGATATAGAAAAGTTAGTTAAATCACTTACAACCCAAGAATGGGTAAACCGATTTTAATGATCTTTGATTTACGGGTAGGTTGTTCTGGTATTTAAATAATAAGAAAAGTACTGTCTGCCTAGAATGGTATCGTGTGTAGGTTAGTGTTCAAATAACCTACTTGCTGCTATAAATATAAATCAAATGTATTTTTAAATCTGTTACCTTCCTAAAAATCAATAATATCCAGATTTATTAAACACTAAGAATACTTTTTATTTTGTATTATTTTTTACTGTAGTATTTGGAACAAAACAACTTGCTTACAAAACATTGTTATCAAATGTGCTCAGAAGTCAGAACTATAATTAAAATAGTAAACTAAAAAATATAGCGATCTGTCAGTCTGAACTATGCACATCTTTGACAATACATATTATTTAAAATATTTTTTATTTTTTTATTTCGTATGTGTCAAGGAATCATGAAATGCTTGATAAATAAATATTTATTCCATACTGTACTAAAGTGTGCAGTGATACATATTAAACACTTGCTCTTATTTTCATACTTAAAACATCTATACTCACATGTTGCCCCCAAGGAGTTTAGAATTAATAGTAACGACAGCGGCTCCTATCCAGACTAGTACGAAGACTTCAGCAAACTCAGGGCCGCCATCATTGGTGTTGTCAGCTGCCTCTGTCCCCTGCAGGATCGTGGCCATCAGGGTGCATAGCAACAGTGGGCCCCATAAATCCCCTAAAAGCAATAACACCAGTATATTATTTAAACTACATAATAAATTTACTAGTACTTGATTGTACCCTGTCGCACATACTGAAGTTGGCAACATAAAAAAGATGTGATGATAAAATATTTACTTTCACAGATTGATGTTCTAAAATATGTGATTTTAATACCCCAATTTTTTGTCTCCAATAAGATCGGTTTTCTAGAAGCTTAAATAACATTTTAATTAATCTTTTACATAAAAAATAATTATGTACTTTCTAATCACCAAAAACAGTACATTATAAAATATCTGAATAAAATTACATTACATTAACTTAAAGATGTCTATAAGTTGAATTTGAAGTATGCAAGCACCACTGAAAAAACGTGAATGACACAAACAAAAGCAAAGCACTTAATTCTATGAAAAACGAAATATTAACTAATGTTCCTTGATAACTAATGGAAAATACTAATATTTGAACACGGATAAGCAAAGATAGACATCTAACATTCAATATTAATATATACAGTACAGGGACATAAACTTTAATCTAAGGTAAACAAAATAATATAAAAGTAACTCACATTCTTTTAACAAACTAGACTTCTCTCTAGGGATAAGTACATGGTAAAATTTATTTCCCACCGCTCTCAGATCTCGAAGCTAAAAATTACAAATGATAAATATTAATGATTTGAATAAAACTATGCATATTTCTAAGTGGACTCTTTGTTATTTACTATTGCATTGTTTATTCCGACAGTTTTTCTTATCAGTTCTTTTCTATTAAACATTTTGCACCATGCAACTACAGAACTGGCTGATTACAAAATTCATTAATTATGATTGGTTTGTTAAAAGTATGAAATAACACAATGGTTTATGAGTTCACTAAAGGATATTATCATCAAAGGCTTACATGGTAAGATGTTATTTTTTATGGTATAGCCTAAAAAGCAATAGCAACACCTGTCAAAATAAATTGCCCACATTAAGATTTGTTAATCTATAATTAATTATGTAGGTACTTTATGAAATCAATACTGAATTAATGTTACTAATAATATGACAATGTATTGGATTGTTACTGCAAAACTAGAGCTTATGAATTAATCAAAGTGTTAAAATATATTTTAATAATTCATGTAGGTATACATATAACTAGAAATAACAGCAAACATATTATTTATGGTGGTAAGAGTTTCACATCGACATCTAATGATAATAATATTAATGACTCAATGCAGTTGTTTCTCCAACAACCATTTGAAACAATAAACTAATCTGTATGAAGACAAACAAAACCCACACTTAATGTAGGTTATAATACCGACTAGTTAAAGACAATTTATACTCTACATCTCCAGAAATATGGTCCTAGCGACCATATTTCTGGAGATATATTTGAGTATGCCCACTGTTTTTGCTTCATTAAATACAATAGTAGCTCTTATAATCCCTCGACCACTGCAGGACAAAGACCACTCTTTCCTCCTTTTTTTAAATTCTATTAACCCTTAATTAAGTACCATGTAGTTCATTAATATTATCTACATTTTTAATATAATGTAAACATTTTTGTTTACTGACTAATAAGCATTTTTCGCTGTATTTGATTGACTACATTTCTATACTAGGTATTTGCTATATAATGATTGTTTGAAATATATAATACTACACTACATTATTAACCCTTATGTTTATAGTTTTATACGTACAAAAGTTTCTTTAATAGGTTCATCAAGTGTGTTAAATTCCATACTGTCTCCTGAAGGCATGCCCCGTGTGGGTATGTTCATTTCACCCTCCACAACACCCACATCCCCCGCGGGGTACATCTGGAAATAGACAGGTGATCAATACTTAAGGCATAAAACAAATGTTCCAAAGCCAACACCTTTACTCCTGCCTGAGATGACACTTCAAAAATACACATTTAATTCATTCATACTCACACCGACGACACCAAACGAAAAATGAAATTTTGGTAATTAAAAAACAATCACAATTTAATATCTAGTGTTGATCACTATGATTGTGGTGTAAACCTATGACTCATTGTTGAAAGGTATTGACAGACTAGTTGTAACTCAATATCATGTACTAATTACACGTTAACAACCTTTTTCATGATCTAATTAGAGGATTTAATGGGTTATAAGATTTTTTAAGAATTTATTGACGATGGAGCCGTTGTTTATCTATCGATTTAAGAGTTATTTATTTATTAAGTCCCAAATATACATCATATAACTTACATCATATTTTGTATCAAACGATGTCATAATAAATTCTAATTCTGCACTATTTTAACACTGTTTAAATAGGGATAAAATAAATAAACTCCAACACATCAAATACTTATTAAAGAATTGACATTTTACCATTGGTATTGCCACATTACATTATTGGATATTACGTTTGGAAACTCTATTAATTATGCTTATACTTCAAAATAATTAATTTAGGAGAACAAATTCAAGCTTAACTTAAAAGTGATAATAAGAAATCCAAAATGTCAGAAACCTAAGAAAACGTTATTTTATTTAGTAAAGTTTTTTCGTTTGATGAAAGCATGTAGTAATTTTGAAACACAACCATTCAACCATCTTGCTTTAGTAATTTCTCAACCAACTTGCAACCATTACTATTTGTCTATGTTTCGAGGCTGTCAGTCAGTGTCTACATGGTGTCTACTATCACACAATTTCTTGGATTTCTTGTCTATGCCTACAATCTGTCAGATTTAGTAATAATCGATTGTTGTCTTTTTTAGTGTTGTAAAATTTTTGAATCCCTACAAAGAATATCTTTATGTATTGATAAATTTCCAGTGTATTCTGTCAGTTCAATTCAATTCATTTCATTGTATTTAAGTAAGCTTAGTTAATTTGCGATATGCCAATCTTATGATATGAAAGTAACCGTTAAAAGTAAGTAACCTCTGTCATCCCTTGTTTCTATTTTGATTATACGTATATTTTGTATGTAAACGTGAAATGCGTAGGTTGGACGGGCGTCGCGACTTGGCGGTGGATTGCCAACGACGACAACTGCGGTATTTGCCGCATGCCCTTCGACAGCTGTTGTCCAGACTGCAAGCTCCCCGGAGACGACTGCCCCCTGGTGTGGGGCGCTTGCTCTCACTGCTTCCACATCCACTGCATCGTCAAGTGGCTCCACTCACAACCGCAGCAACAGTGCCCCATGTGCAGGCAGGACTGGAAGTTCAATAACAAGTGAATTGCGAAATAATGTAAGTAGCAATAAAACTTGATTTCGCAACTGATCACCATTGTTTTAAGTTCTTTTAATAGAGCTTTGTTTCTCACAATTTAAAAGTCGCACATTTATAAAGTGTCTAAAAGACAATGTAATATCTAGATAATCTTATTAACAATTAGTTGTGTTTTGTTGCTATTTAATATGTTACCATTTACTACCAAGACTATGATACACATTCTTACTTATATGGGAAATTTCCATGTGATCTATTTACATATTACTTATCTCACTTTGCTTCCACTGATACTAATAGTAGAAAATAATGATTTCTCACTGTGTTACAAGAGGCTTTTATTAAGTAATAATAACAGCTACAAACTTACATTTGTCAGACCAAGCTATAGCATCCCTTGAAATAAATATTACATTATTGTTAATCAGTTGTCATTATTTAATATACCATTATTAGTTGGCATTATAACAATTTCTATTAATTAAACCTGTCAATAAATTAAAGTAGGTGGGTTTACATTTTTTATGTAACCATGTCAAAGTAATGAGTATTAATGATACTAATGTTTTAATGATACAATTTGTGTGGAAGTATTCAATAGTTGTATCATAACATTAGCCAATAACGTGGGACACTTAAGCCTTGCATAATCAATATAATTATGTATTTTAAAACAATTAAATTTACATAAATATAACAAAGTGGGTAATGATTTTTTATTGTATACATTAAAGCTATCAACAAATATTGCATGTTATGTAATCAAAGCTATTTAATCTAGCAATTACAAATTCATAAAATTTTAATACTAGGGCCATGTATTTTGCATGGCAGGCATTAACAATCTTTGGGTCCCAAAGTCAGCCTACTATGGAGCTTTAAATTAAAAACAATGTATTTAAACATCACATCAACTTGGTATTGGGGGAGAACATTTATATCTAATTGAACTAAATGTTTACATGATAATGACCACCTCTTGCAACTCAAGTAAACAACAACTGTACTGTAACATTTCGATTGCCATGAAACAATAGGTCAGAGAGTGCTTTCGAAATCACCAACAATAGCAGAGTCGTGTACGCCGCGGACCGCTAGCCACCGTTGCATTCATTCTCATAGTAAACAATCACTTTTACATTATTAAAAGTGTGGGTCAACTTATTGTTTGGCCTTATGGTGCCTACTGCACTAACTACACAATACGCAACAGCTACGGTAGAGCTACCAACAAAGTCATTTACAAGTCGGGAGAGTATAGTCACAAAGTAGCGTGCGCTGTGTGACGGCGACGTAGAGTCCGAGCGACAGTGACGCTGACGTAGCGCTGAGCCGGCTCGCGCCACACGCCGGTGGTCGGCACTCGGCCGCGCGTAGCCAGTGAGTGCCGCGCGCTCGCGGGGACGGACGTATCACCCCGCGTACTGAGCGCTCTCGTGTTGTGTATTACGCGGTGCTGGTTGACGCGCTCCAACTACTATAGTACGCATATTATAGTATTGCTCGAGTGACGCTTCGTTTAAGCATGCTGATGGTACAGACCAACACTCAACCGATGAAGAACAACAAAATTAAAGGGCCACCTCCGGTGCCTCCGCGGCCTAACCAGAGCGTGGTGGCGGAGGCTCTGGCAAAAACAAGGAAGGCTGTGGCGGACTCCAAGGCTAGCTTCACGAAGTCTCGCGCCTTCTCCAAGGATAACCACTATACACCGAAATCTAAAACTTTAGAACGAGCTAATACTGTCAGTGAATCAACAGTGACTCCTAAACAAAATGGTTTAGCGCGGGTTAAGTCGTTTATCCGAGATGTAATCAGCGATCGAAGCTCTTCATCCGATGAAAGAAGATCCAGTGGTCAAAATTCCAGAAGGAGTTCTAGTGACAGTAGTTCTATTCCTACTCCGACGTCTAATAAAAGATCGAATGAATCACTAAACTCTAAAGCTGTTAAAACATGTAGACAAATACTTGTGAGATCTCTGTCAACTTCAAACAAGTTAGATCAAGACACAAAATGTAAAGTATCAAAGTCCTCTAGTTTCGCAGAAAAAACTCTACCTTTGCGCAAAGCCCCTCCGCCTCCGTTATCGCCGAAACCTAAGTTAAAACCAATGAAGCCTTTACCTGTACATAAAAGCCCTGTAGATAATAATAAACGTAAGGAATCGCCAGAAATCAGTCCATATTCGTCCCCTATTGATGCGAAGCCTCCAAAAAGTCCTGTGTCTGAAGCACCTTATGCATCCGTAGAAGAGGTCCAAGAATTTGACGACAGATTACGAAATAGTCCATCAAAACAAGTCAGCCACCCAGCGGATACAACAACAAACATTCAAGCGGAGCCTTCCAGTCCAAAAGCGGACGAAAATGAAAACAAAAATAACAACTCTTTGGAAAGAAAAACATCGCGAGTCACTGAAATGTTAATTTCAGAGATTCTTGCTAGTAGGAATAATAATAAAGACGAGGCGAACACTGTTATAGATAAAGGGAAAGATTCTGAGAACATGACTAACGGCAACGATGCTTCGGAAAAGGAAATGATGAAGGACATGAACAACCACGAGATGTTGATATACGAGTTGCAGACGATGCGGTCGCAGTCGAACGTGCCGGAAGCCCTGGACTCTGTGGAGGACGCGGAGACTAACGGGCAGTGCGACTCCGAGGACTCGGAACACTCTGAACATAACTACGCCATGTCCTCTGTGACCAGCGGGAACACTGACGACGATCAGGCTTACGCGTACATACTCGATGACGACCTTAAATCCAGGTAATCACTTACAAACAATCACGTATTTAACATTCGTTGCCTCATTAATAGAACGTTGCAGCGCTCTTCCGTGATTTTTGTTTGTTGTGTGAAAGGTCATACGGTCTGATTTAACGTAAACACTTATATACTCGTTAATTATCTGAACACTACGCTATTATGAGTATAAAAAGTAATTCTAATTGTGCGCATAGTTATTTATTTTGTAATAGGTACTCATTGCGGTTTCAGCTATACTTAGAAATAAATCTTAACTACCAATAGTCATAATTACTAATGTTCCACGTCGTAATACTTGTCATATTAGCAATTCTTACCTAACATAAGCTACAAAATTAAGTCAAAAAAATATTTGGATATTGTTGGTATTCCTAGCCTGTGATTCACTTATAGATAAAAGTCAAATTAATGATTTGCAGTGATACAATTCCGACCTCAAAAAATATTTTGATATCTCTATGCCAAAAGTTGAATAAATAAATAAATAGCTCTTACGTTAAATTTTACTTAAACAATAATTATTTATATCCTCTATTATTTTTAAATCAGATATTTTGTCTGACAGACTACGTAAGCAGTTCCGGGCGATCAGCACCATGTCTTTGCAAGGGCTGCCGCCTCTCCCGAAGAGCCTCAGCGGCTTCGCTGACGGCGAGCCTGACCTGCAGGAGACACCTTCACCGCCTTCCGACAAACACCCCACGGACCTGGACTCACAACTCGCCTATTTGAAGAAAGAAATGGTGAGTTGACGCTATTTCGTAAATATACATAAGTGACGTCTCTTTACGTAACGTAAATATGTAGTAGTACAGTTGTATACTGTTTTTGTTATATTTCTGTGTGTCTGTAGTGTATTTTATGTTATTATCTGGCGCTACTGCAAACAAGAATAGTTTAACCTTTTCTACTTTAATACCGGTATATAATTTTACGGTTTCATAAAAAACAGAATGTTTTATGTTCACATAGATGTTTAATATATCCAAACTCAATTTCGTTGGTATTTTAAACAACGGCGATATAAAATTACCTTTTTTGATAGTTAAAACAGCTTTAGGTTATGATGAAAGAAAAAATCCCACCAAAAACATTCAATGTAAAAAAAGCCAAGTCTCTCTATGCAATTCTTCCATCGTAAAAAGTTTTGAGATCGCATAGGAGCCAAGTCCTGTTCAACTTAATTTGTAATAATAAATCAATATTTTGTGACTATATCAATAGTTTTGTTTACATTACAATAACAGTGACTTGGCCATGAGCACAAGTTAAAGGTCGTTTGCTCCTTGTAATTACGTGAAAATACCGTTGAATTTATATATTATATATATTATGGACATGATTTTGTAACTGATTGGAATTTGAGATCACTATGGACTAAACATGCGCCATAGTGCATGTGCAGTTCACTGATCTTGGATGATACCGACTGTCGGTTAAGGTGTCCTGATTATTTATTATTTACTTGCAACTCCTCCAAATATGCCGTTTTATATTTGTATCTTATTGTGCTCATGGCCAAGTCACTATTATTGTAATGTAAACAAAACTATTGATATAGTCACAAAATATTGATTTATTATTACAAATTAAGTTGAACAGGACTTGGCTCCTATGCGATCTCAAAACTTTTTACGATGGAAGAATTGCATAGAGAGACTTGGCTTTTTTTACATTGAATGTTTTTGGTGGGATCTCATTTATTTTTTGTAGGTCTCTTTCTTTTCTTTTTATAAATAAACAAAATTGCTATAAAATATATTTGCTTTTTGTACATAAACAAAGAACAAAGTTAACAATGCAGTCAAAATTCATATACTATGTTCTTGTAAAACCGCAAATATAAATTTGTTTCATATTATTTACTAAGGTATATAATTTATTACCTTTTTTATAATTTTCCTTTACATGTAGCTGAAAACCTATCTTGGTGCCAAATTTGAAGGTTCTAAGTTTGCTAGAAGTACCTTAGATTTTTGATGATCGGTCAGTGAGTGAGTCAGTGAGTGACAAAATGGTGTAACTTTGATCGCTCATAACTCGTAAACTATTGGTTCAAATGTCATGTAATTTTGAGGCTGAGCTTGTTTTAATACTTACTCTAGGTCATCGAAAACCTAAACCCCTAGCTTTGTCCGTATCGATGATACAGGGGGGGTGAAATAGCCGCGAAACGCTTCGAGAAAAGAATGGTACGGCCGTGCCCGTTTTGCTCGAGACTTGGCTGGGGCACTGCCGTGCCCCCAGATGTGGTCTTCACATTCCACTACCTAATAAGGATACTTGGTTCGGCCGTACTCATGCAATGAAAGTTTACTTATCGATAGTACAACGTTCCTAAAGACAGCAATTTTATAGATACTAGAAGTAGTGACACCGAAAATAGAATAGCTCCCCAGTGTTCCAATACAAACATGGCAACGTAGAATAAATAATGTACACACAGCAGACACGAGCGCAGTTTAAAAAACAGATGTTGTTCATACATTTGGGCTTATCGGCCGTTTGCCGAACATGTAGGGAGAGCTCGCGGCACGTTCACTTCTTACGAGTTTGTTTGGCAATATAGGAAATCGAAAATCAATCCGTTTATCGCAACTTTTATTGCTACAAATTAAAAACAACGAAGAATACATATCAAAGTGGGGCAGATACAACTAATGGGCCGATTAAGATAGGTATATTACTTATCTGTGTCGCGTGCATGCAATAAACGTCACTGCGATTTTATCGACTGATATTTTGTTCTGTATATGTTCGTTTAATAAAAATAATGACCGTTTTCCTACTGTGCATATAAACTCTAAATAATATCGACAACAATCTTAATTCTAGTGCCTGAAATAAATATCGACCATAATAATTCCTCATTATGCATTTCGTGGTTCGTTTAATCTCATTCTCAAGTTTCTGTACACTAGAATATTGTAAACTACACCAGCCACTGTCAGGCGCCCGTGCCTTATCTACCTGTCTCTATGTCATACGTATTACACTGAAGAAACTGACGCATGCATGTCCTAATGCACCTATTAAGCACAATTAAAAAAATAATTGATACTTCATTCTTGTAAGTTTTGCTAACAGGTCAATAATAACGTCAAAAGTAAGACAAAGAATAAACATGCAAGTAACACCTGGTACATGGAAGTCATAGATAATAACACATCATTATCGCATAGCGCAGCGCTCGGTGCATGACGCAAAAACTCGTAACATACAGTTTACTATCACGTCGTATACTATGTGCCATTATGTAGTGTCATAGACCACAAGCTTGACAATGAGAAAGGTCTCGCCGACAACTCTATTTGTGACGTAAACCATTCAATTGAATTGTCTACAAGTATTGCACTGCCCGCGTTGTCCTTATAGGTCTTCGTAATCGTTTACTGTTCGATTTTTCTTTTCTCCTAGTACTTTAGAACCTGTTGTGCGCAATTTGCTTATTGAGTTCTCATTTTGTTGGACGTCATTTCGTTCAAAGAGGTTTTTATATTTGTTTAGATTGCAGCTATATTGTCGTGGTTGTATAGAAAAAGTAAATTTCTTTTCGCAATAAAATGGCGTGTTAATTGTTGTCAGCAAAAACTATGTAGGTTGAAACATTACATGTTTTTGCTGCGCACGATAGTGTTAATATTTCACAAAGTAGACAGATCATACTAGTCGTGGTTTCATGTACAAGGTGTATAATAACGGCTCTAATAGCAATTATCACTAGTCTTAAAGACCTTGGAATAATTTGCATCCCACACCACGTTCACCACGTAATCAATATTATGGTTGTTTATGTCTCGTTTTGGCTATTTTATCTTATACTGGCAGTAAAAATAAAAGTGTAAAACCTTTCTAAAAAGGCAAAAGATATTACTTTCACTAAAACAGTATCGTAAAGTTGTGATGAGGACTCGTAAGTTTTCCCTTCACGTATTCTCGGTATCACGAGCTGTTATCAAAGTTGTATTTATGTTGATCTTATTGTACCATACACATAAACGGATTCTTTGCATAACCACTGAGTCTTCATATAATACATTTTTATTATTTTCCTGATAGCACTAGAATGACTGGTTACACGTGTTTCGTTTTACATCAATCGTAGTTACGAGCAAAACTGCGCTTAATTACTTTTCATGACCCACAATTGAGATTTAATATTTTATTTATTTATTCCTTTAATTCAGGCAACTAGGGCCCATAGATAATACAATACTTATATAACATAACAATATTTATAAACTAATTCATACAATTACAAAAACAAAATATATGTAATATGTCTGACAATAGATCTTGATAGAACCCCAACCTCTTCCAAACAGATCAATACAATAACTCTCTGCCAATTCTGATCTGAAGATCATCTGAACGTCATTCACCAATGAGGCCAGAGTTTAAATTAATTGCAGTATTTTGCAGGTGTTCTCAGCGTTTGTGTTAGGTAACCGATGAGGCTTTGGTGATGCACAATGCAATTATAGTCTTGGCATCCAGCAGGCATACATTTAACGCCAATCTAAATTGCAGATTTTTAGCCACCGTTAGTTTGATTGAATAGCCCTAGCATCTGTGAGATGCCGGTTGCACTGTTGTATGATTAATTGTACCTTTGCTTTTAAGTTTTTAATCCTGCCTTATACATGATTCTTTCTTTTACAACTGATAGTCAAGCTAAATTGGTCCAGTCAAGCTAAGTTGGCAGCCCAAAAAATAAATATTTTTTAATTTAAGTGAACTTTTATATGCATGTAAATTATTACACTAATTACATATCTTCGGAAACTTACCTTATCAAATAAAATAATTGGCTCTAATTTCTTTAAAGCGAAAGAGTATGAAGAAAGACTAAATAAGTCTGAAATAATGTACAGTTCTAAAATGCCACTACTGTTTATAAACAACAATGGCCATATCTCACATTTCCATGTTAATTTCGTTTAACATTTTGGCTTATGAAATTGTTCTGCCCAACCTTAAAAAATCAAAATTTTCTAAACTGCCCCAAAAATAAGAACATAGCTACGTAATCATACGTAACGTCCTATATGAATACAAAATAGTAATATTTTATAGAAATCGCCTCGATATGTGTAACTGCATGATAGATCCGGTTTAACACCGTACAAGTTACGTGCATGTCGTAATCTTGTTTGCATTTATATGAA
This sequence comes from Autographa pulchrina, assembly GCA_905475315.1. Lineage (NCBI taxonomy): Eukaryota > Metazoa > Arthropoda > Insecta > Lepidoptera > Noctuidae > Autographa > Autographa pulchrina. Next base: position 11,295,472 of record FR997768.1, read on the forward strand.
TCTTCGTTAGCATGTGCGTAGGTGGCACGTGGTCGCGTCGTATCTGTTTGACACAATCTATGAGATTTTTTTATATCTTATACTTAAAATATGTCGAACTTTGAAGTTAGTGACAAAACTTTTAAGTCTATTTTTGTGCGTAATCGTTTTTTTTTATTAAAACAAATAATTCAGATTATAAATTTTTTAGGTAAAGTTATAATGATTGATTACCTATCAATTCCATAAGATAACAGATCTGTTCCTCACGCAATATAGACAAAGGCGATGATTTTAAGAAATCATTAACATTCAAAAATGACCACTAAACCATCATATCTTTAAGTACCACAGCACAGCACCTTACAAAGTCGTGTTGTAAAGCGCAGTGTAAATGAACCAATGAGTAAATAACTGTACGCCCGAAGTACTTAAATAGTAGTGTGAAAAAACTACCAACAATCAAATAGTCGTACCAACACCATTACCGTACCTTACTCAGTCCAGCAACCTGATATTAAGTTAGACTGGTTTCTAAATCACGTTGCGATTCTATAACGTGTGATTAAACAGCCCGCCAATGTTAGCCGTCTATGTTATGCCATATCCTTGTATGAAACGATCGATAAAGTCGCCAGCAAAAAGTTTGGTCTAAATTATACTTTTTATAATTACAAGCTCCTTATGGAATAGCTGTCAGTATTTTTCTTTTTAAAATGTTGCCAGCAAATTAAATGTTACGTTATTATATTTAGGGCCAGTTTCACAGGTTACGGATAAAGTCTCTGATAGCCTATTAGGAACTTATCTGCCAGATAAACTACAACTTTTGGTTTCACAGGTGTCGGATAGCGATATCTGGTAGATAAAGCATTGGTTAAGTTATCAGCTGAAGGCTGATTTTTCCAACGCCAGATAATTTTATCAGAGGAATAATTTAGAATTTTCGACAGGTCTTCAATACAAAATCTGTCAAACACGAATTTTATCTCTCGAATAAAAATTATCTGGCGTTGGAGAAATCGGCCCTAACTGGTAGATAGTATTAACTATCAGATAACTAACCGACACTTTATCCGTAACCTGTGAAACTGGCCCTTAATGATCTAAATTATAATTAGCATATTATCTGATTTTAAATCTAGAATTAGTTTGTTGTTGCCTTGCATTCTAATAGGTATACGAATTAGGTCATAAGATTTGGATAAAGTTCCTGAAAACTGTTACGAACAACCGGTGAGCCAGAACAACCTTTCTTAAAATATAAAGGCCCCAGTTGGTGATTGACCTCGTAATTTGAGCTCCATACATTTTATGCCTGAGAATGCGAATTTAATTGATAAATGATCATGTGTGTAGCTAACTGTAACTAAAATTTAAATGTATGATGTCAGTTTTTTTTTATATTTTTCGTTCATGACACCAATTTGTGCTTATTCAGATAAAATTTAAATAAACTTAAAGCTACAACATAGTATTAACAACACCATTGTTATTTTACTACAAGCTTAACGTTGCATAGAACTTTTAAAGTACGGAATTCCCTAAGCTTTATAGCAATCGAACCTACATTCGTGTAGTCGTCAATAAGCCGTTAGAAACATCTTCACGTTGCCCACTTTGGACATATTATGAAAGCTTGTTATCTGGACATCCCAAAGAGATAGCGACTTTCTATGTCTTTGTACAACATCGTCTTCCCACGCAATTGTTTAAACGCACCCATAAACAGTTTGTTGTGCTTTTACTTCACTACTTATAATATGTAATTGACCTGCAAATTATACTTGTTAACTGATTTTGTCTGGACTAAAAAGGAGAGCAGACAACAACAAGTTTTAACTCACGTGCCGCGCGTATGAACTGAGAAATATTCAACAAAAACGCATGTACAAAAACTTGACTATATCATTCTACGAGCTTTGTTTCAACTGATCGGTATCTTTGATACCTTGAATGTTTCAAAAGCAAGAAACTGTTCCAATTTAATTGGGAGACATTTGTCCATTTTTTAAATCTACGACAAACAATATACCATCATCATTACAACCATTAGATGCCCTACACAGCTTGTAGAGTACTTTAAAAGGATATAAATCGTTTAACTAATAATGCCGTACATTGCCTCCTATATGCCCTTCTAAACGGCTGTAAGAATGTGTTGTTGACGATTGACGGAACGGTATAACGATTAACCCTCTACCCGCATTGTCTCGAGCTGTATCCGCGTTGGCAACAAGCGCCAGGATGTTAACCCCTACTACGAGAATAACTCACTTAAATGACACTGGTTCATTATCATCGTCTAAAGTGATTTTTATTTAATCAAAGTCTTATCACTCGGCCCAGCAGTGATATTTCATTAATTCTGTAACAGAGTTCTTGAATCAAGAGCTGACGCGGCGCCATGGCTACTGCGTTCTAATTCGATCCAAAATTTGCTCTTTAAATATTCCTAAATGTCAGCATGATTCAGGCAGTGTTCATTACACGAACGGGATAGCAACTAACCCTCTCCTGGTTGTCAAATGTCAGAGTTCTCCATCCGCGTTGGCAAGCGAAGCCAGGATGTTAACAAGAATAACTCGCCTAAAAGACACCGGTTCATAATCGTCACCGGGTATTTTGATTCTTTGATCCAGTTTAAGTTTATCGGCATTATGACATTTATTGTTATTAGTAGATTGGCTTTCATGTTTCGATTAGATATCTTCATGCTGGTTGTGGCCACCGTCGAGTTCATTAAGAAGGATGTGACACAGTCACAACTTTGCTGTAGAAAATACTGCGTAATGTAACCATAAGAAAAGTCGTTTATATATTATTTTTATTGAAATTAAAAAATGTGATGAAAGACTTACATTGATAACATAATGGAACATATTACATAATATACATTTTGTTCAACAATCGTGAAGCAAAAATACGAGCACTACCTTTTTCTAAAATTCTGTAATAATTTAGCAAAAGCAGAAACTGATGAAATGCAATCTTGATTATAATTTATGATTTGTAGTAGGAGCCATCGTATATCGAGAGTATGTCGCCTGGAGGGACGCACGTGCCGGTATTTTTAGCACGAGCGACACCCGGGGGCGAGTTACGTCACAGCTGTAACCAGATTAGACAAAAATTATCAAATGCAATAGACAGCGCAGCGGCTGTGCTCCGTTAACGTCGGTAATGAGAAAATGATGTACATATTTTAAGGACAGACTATTTTCAAACTGTGATGTCATTTCGGTGTTAATTTTGGGATCCCTCCATGTCTTGGTTTACGATGATGAAGCTTTTAACTAATGCGTAACTTCTATAAAATATCATCTTTATTTCTACATCTCAACTAAATCACTTGGGCTTAAAATTATGTAAAGTGTTTTAAATAGTCTTGTGTTAAGCTACTTAGGTAGACAGCCTAGAAACAATGAGCCTATCCCGACCGTACTTAACGAGGTTTTAAGTGTACGGTATACTTAGTGTAACATTGTTCTCAGAACTTTCTGTCCATTACGGTTACGCCAGATTAGCCACCGGAGTATAAGAATACGAGGGACCCGTGCCTCGTGACGCGAAGGACGTGCGCTATCGGCCCACCTAAATGGCTATTAAACATACTGGCCACTGTAATTACCTTTCGCTAGCACATGTTTTGCTTAAAAGCCGGAATTATCATGTTCGAAAAATTTAAATAAGCCAACATAAAACAAAAAGTAGGTAATAATTATGTGACTGGGTATTAGAAGTTTAATATCACCAAGATGACGTCTTCGTCCAGCATTTAACCCCTCGTACGTAATACGATTTAACAGGCGTAATAAACCCCAATGACATCGTAGAAAGATGTGATAAAATGTCACTCGCCTGGTTTATTAAGCTATCAGATTATCTTTGACTTAGTAGACGCATGCAACATTGAGGGCGGCCCCAAAAACTCACTACACCATCTATAAATAACAAAGTCAACAGGGCATTAAGCAAAACAAACTGTTTAAACTTATGTTTGATAGACGACACGGCTCGTTTACTCAAGCAAGTTCTTTCATTCGACGTTTTTTGTCGGCATTCTAATACGACAGACGACATTAATTTACCGTTGTTTTAATAGTCGTCACACTTTGTTTCAGACTACATAGTAAACTCTTTTTTATTTTTTCTATTCACTTTGTAGAACCGGGACATACAAAACAATCTGCCGCAATGTAAATCAAAACAACAAATCTCAGCTACAACCACTAATTGAACTAAATTGGCTAATGGGACCATTATACTATAGACTGCATCATAAAAATTCATGTCAACCATTGTCCACGAAGCAGTTGATTGAAAGTCCGTCGACCCCACAACAACACTGACATAATGCCTCACGATTGGATTACTGACAACTTAACAACTCATCAATTACATGACCGACTCTGCCGGCTATCGCTGACTAAACTAATATCCTACGTAATTGGATTCAACAGGCTACACCAATCTAATTTGAACTAATAATATCTATTGTTATTTGGTCAAATTTTACGTATTTCGAGAATCGTAGACATGCTAAAAATAAAGTCAACAGTCTAGTAGTAGAGTCATTTAATTTAACTCCTGTCTGTTTCGTAATTTCTGTTGAAAAATTTATAGTTTTGTCTTCTGCTGAAAGACATAATGTGAAGCTATTTATTATTTCTGTTGAAAACGTAGTTTTTGTCGTAAAATGTTACCATGTTGCCTTAACTAAGCATTTCTTCGTACGCGCAAATAAATGATCTGGACGAATAGTTTTCAAAAGTGGGGTAATTTTTCCGTTGTTTCGTCAACAATGCTGTTTTAAGTATTTGTCGGTGTTATTTAGCACGTGGATTATTTAACGACTAGTTTGGTTACACTTGAGTGATGGTGTCTTCGTTTCATCACACGCCGTGGGTCGGAGCAACTTACCTGCATGTGCCGTTAGCACCTGTGCGGAGAGCCTGCGCTCTCGACACGTGTTATCTATTCCATTAGCGATCCTGTGCCATGCTCACGTGTCGTAATAGAACCTTACTCTTGTTTGCTGTCAGTGTATTTTCTTATCTATACCGTCCTGTCGTCCCGTATTCTTAGAAACAACTAGCGCTCCAACTTTTGAGAAAGTTAACGTGATCATTTTATGATTTTTATAACGGAAGCTAATTATAAAATATTGTTAATTACTACTTCTAATGTCACGGAAACGTTTTACCGCTATTAAATTTAATAACTACTACTTTTTGTGTTATTAATCTTGTTGGAATAGTCGAAAGCGAAATCAACTTTTTAGATAGTTAATAGCATTTTGGCATGATTGCTCTCATATTACCCTCTAAAGTGCACCACTGATGTTGATGAACCTGGACCAACCGAATAAAGATATCATTGAAATCGGTTATAGACCCGCTACTGTCACTTTCTTTTGCACATGCCATTATTATTGTTTATGTTCAATTAGCTAATAACGAATTGATACTACTATTAAACGAATATATTAACATCTGTATTGCGTAATCTATTTAGAAAAAACGCTTGTGCGCAACAGATGCAATGTTCCAATATTTATATTATGACTTGAAAACAAAAAACTAATTACGAAATTGGTGCGCTACAATAGAGCCGTTGTCTAACTAGTGTGACGTCATCTTAATTTGTGTTATTTTAAAAAGTTTCCTTGCAAAGTTTAGTGATAAAGGACAGCTGATTGAATCAGCGCGGTGCATCTGCGCGCGCGCAATGGCGCGTGTCGGTTGCGCATCATGGCCGCCGGACGCGCGCACACGCACGCTCCTGACTACTTTCACGTGTCATATTCGAACAAAATTTCACCTACATTTGGATTAATCCTCTTTGGGCCAAGCGTGCAAGTCATTAACGTGCTGTCGATATCTCGGTGCAGACCACTAACTTTCTTTCAACTCGAATCTCGTTGCATTTAATATGCAAACACGTTCCCTCAAGATTAATTCAAGCATATTATTATAGAACGGGGATTAGCGTGTACATGCTTAAATACCTTTAGGGCTTGACGTTTCGACCGGGTTACACAGGCCGTGGTCGCAAGCAGACTGGAGATGCGGTATCATCGCTCCGTGCACGAAGTAGACGATTTCGTTCTATAATATTACTATAAACATGCAGCGCGATAGTTTAAAAGTTATTAATTGAAGCATGTTTTCTGAAATTCCTTTCTTGAAAAAGTGTTAATCCAATATACAGCCCTTGCACACGACAACATCAGCGATGTAGGCTAATGGCCGTGCTAATGGTATGCACGAATACTTCTTGTGATACTTATGGCGGTTGCATAATGCGCCGCAAATCTGAAGAGTCCGCTACCGTCAACATGTTTCGTTCGGTTTCTGTCATTTTGTAATGGTTATATAAAGGCCCTATTGGTGGGCACACACACTTGTAGAACTTATTATGTTAGATGTGCAAAATTATGTCGCTTTCACGATTAAACGCTAACTAGAGCTTAGCTCCTGGGAAAGGAAATGGGCTTCCTTTAATCCTTGGGAAGCCACAGGATCTTTACCATACAGTAAAAGTATAGACAATAGCTATCAAACCTTGATGAATAAGTATAAATCGTGATTGTAAATAGCTTCAACGCTGTTCTGTAAACTTATTATTTACTAAAAAAAATAACAATAGGCATTCGAGACCTCGGAAGCTAGACATAATACTATTCAAGTTAGATTTTTGGTTTTTTTTTTCAATGAAATCGAGCTGCATTTTTCAGCAATTTGTTTCTTATCGTGTTATTTGTTGTAGTATAGTGGTGAGCGGTGACTCCCCTGAAAAAGGGAGAGGTTGTTACATTAGGGTAGCGCAGTTAACTGCTATCGGGGTGTGCCGGACGTTTTAAGTATCGTAGGATCGATTTGTAAACGACACTCGGAAAGGCTTCGAGTGTTGACCCTTAACTGTGTTTAGATTTTACCTGGTTATCAAGTAAATGTATTGAATAGGTTACATGTTTTTTGTCTAGCTTCAAATGTGTAATGTCAACTAAATTTAACTCTAAAACAAGTTTTTGTTTTGTCTGCGGCGTTTTTAAAGGTCAAGTGTATAAAAAAAAACATAAGTATTTTACTTTTTATCCAATATGAGACGTATTAGACAAGAAATACACAAATACACACCAAGGTCATGTGCTAAGTGGAGCGTACAAAATATCTACTAATTTGGACGAAAACTTATATGTTTTGTTTCTATCTATTGTCGTACCATTTAAGGCACACAGGAATTCCCTTATATACTATCAATGTAAATAACAGTTTAAGAAGTATGTCTTTGTCATATTGGAACTAAAATGAACCACTTATCTTTACTATCATTTGGAAGCTTGGTAAAGCAATAAACACATTCGATTTGATTACCCACCCAACGCGTGAACATAAAATATGAAACTGCTGCAAGAAATTAATAACGATAAAGATTGTACTAATTATTTATTATGGTCGTAAAAATGAAGTGTATTAAACAGTAATATTGGGTTCTTGTAAGAGATTAGGATTATAGTAACACTTATATCACAATATTATTCCTGAGATATTACAGGCACATATGTCGAAATCCTATCTCTAGCAGTACTACGTATAGATACAAGATTAATAGTTAAGTAAAGGTTTTTATAATTCAAGTATAATTGTAGGGATAAGATGTAGTCTTTCGTATGATCAGCATAAAAGAAAGATAAACAAACATGTTCCTATTTATATTATCAGAATTGAAGTTCTGTCTGGGTGCCAACAGATTCGTAATAAATATTTTGACGTTAGCATCCAAACTTTTTCAGATCTAAGGCATATTTTCGGTTATAAATTGTTCATACTGAGGTTTGAACTTAACAAAAAATACAGTATTTATGAGTGCCTAACTACTAACATTATATGATTTAGGAATCACAAACGTGTTTACATCTTTATGCAGCTCGGTCGAGGGGCAACCAAACGGCGCGTGACTCTACATTAAATGTTCTGCGAACAATCATCCGTTAATTTTCGTTTTCTTTCTTCTGTTTAATAAACAATCAATCTCGTGTCACAACAGCCTGTTCGTTTAGCAACACTTTTACTGTCCATCACACCGTCACGCTTTCTTCTGTGATTTGGAAAACGTGCTTCTAACCCAATATTTAAAATTCGCAAAAATACATTCTTCTTTTCCTAGGTAAAAAAATCTTGATTGCATAACAATTACTTAATACTCTTTAAATGAGGCTGTTTATGTAAATTTTACGTTTAATCCAATTTAACGACGCTGCTTAATTCGTAACGGTAAATTATGGGTTTTACATAAAATGTCTGCAACCGTGGTGAAGACAGTGAGTGCGCAAGAAAAACGTGAGCTTTGTCATTTCCTGCACTAGATTGTATGGATTTTGTAACATCGGTCGTAATACATCAACGTCGTAGTAAGCAACGTTTAGGCTGCGCTTCCCTAATGACCCATTCATGTGCTCTCTTTCATAAGGCGGGCCGTGACTCACGACTCCCTCAGACACCATTAAAATACATATATGCCGATGCTAATAGCAGCTAATTTTTATTGATTGTGTACAACTGTTTTATCTTCGATGATCTAGCACGAGATACTGTTTTTTAAACACCGTTCCTCACATCGAGACGTCCACAGATAATATTTTGAAAATTATCTCAAACATGTTTGTAACAGTCTTTGTTGAACTGCCAAACATGATTGTGATGTTGCTCTTCGGCATACTGCGTTTATTAAACGATGCTGAAAGCACAAAGAAATGGGTGTAATAAAAGCCTACTTGTTATAAGTTTTCTTAAGAAACAGCTAAATAATAAGATTTTATCTGCAAAAGTACAATTTAGGCTTCTGATCTCAATAATACTTGGCCAATGTCGACTGTGCTTAAAATTCGTTTACTTACACATTCAGAGTATCAGTGGAAGTGCGCCGGCACGTGAATGGAACCAGGTCGAGAAGACCGAACCTACTTGTCACTGATTCCCACGACGCGATGTTATTGAACAACCGCCTCCGGAATTCAGGAAGTACTTGTATACTTGTACTACAAAAGGGAAAGGCTTTGTTCCATCAACGAGTGAACGATTTTGTAAGGAATATTTTTTTGCAGGGTCCTCATTAAAAAATATTTCAGAGGCCAGTCAGTAAAAGTTCGGAATCCATTCATTGAATTTATTTCCGAAAGTAGGAAACAATTTTTTCAAAGCTCAAAGTGAACCTTAAAATTTGAAAAAAATATAAAGGCCTTTCCAAGCTCTTTTATATATATAGCAATATTCACAATATGTACCCTGCGGCACACGTGATCAATATGCTGACCAAGGAAACGTAATTACTGCATCCGAATGTATATCCGTTACCAATATAATGTGGAACGAGCTGCTATTTGTTTACGTTCAGTGTTCCGTATAACGACCATGAGATGTTATTTTATTGGCGGTTCCTACTTTGTTCATCTCATAACGTAACATCAGAAGTAACAATACGCCATTACATTGTTAGCGATAATGCTATACTTTGAGCTACCTCTCAAAACATCCTTTCGCAATGCTCCACGTTTGGAAAGGAAAGTGTAGTTTTCGTGAGCTTTAAGCGTGGCTGCGAGCGATCACTGATCCAGTATTAATTGTACAGGAAATAATATTTACTGTATTATTCAACGTAAAGTCGCCAGTAAGATAGAGAAATATAATGTGCGGCGTGAGAAGGCTATTGTTTCTATTCCGTCATAGTGCTCACCGGAGCGCGACTAAAGACCTCGAGGCCTAAGGCGCCTGTGACTCAGTCGCCATTTATACGGCTGTACAACGCAAAACTAAACTTTTTCTAGGAGTTTTTATGCTATTCACCACCCAGGGAAGCCTTCCATGAGTCAGGCAAGTTCCGTCAATTTGTAAAACTCATTTAACCCATAGAAATAACTTTTTCGTTACCCAAAGCAACCACTCTCTAAATATGACTTTGATTTACTAACGTTATTGGAAGTAAACTTATTCAAGTAGGATGTGAAAAGTTACGTAATATTATATTGAAGTACCTATAAAAAGTTCGCAATGAATTTTATGATGCATTGTTCAGAACCAACAAGGCACCACAAACTCGTTCTAGGGGATCGTATTTCGTCCGCGCATCTAAACCGCGACAACGTTCGCCGCCCTCGGCCATATTATAAAGAGGTTAAACAAGTTGATTGTATTGAAGTATTAGAACGAATAGGCCGGAAATTTTACAGAGGAAATTGTACTTCCTGGTTGTAAATATCAAAGATGAATTTATAAAAGAACTTGGGATGTTAGTCGATCTCGCCTTAACGGTTGGACGGTGTTAGAAGAAGTAGTTGTGTTGAGTTTAAATTAAATTATCAACGTGTCTAAAATCCGAGGGAATAATCAAAGCTTTTAAAAAAGTCGCATGATCTTATGTACTGGGTAAGGTATCTGTATACTTGTGTTATTTTAATAACATATGGTGAGCCTAGGCACATACAAATCTGATATTATTAGAAAACAAGGTGAACTAAATGTGTATTATATTATAATCCGTTATGAGTATAAATCAATTGATTTAGTCAGGGATTTATTTCATTGTGTTATATACGCTTGCGAAAGCTTACCCGTGGCTTTACGGTTGTAAGATAATCTCCGCTAAATCTTATCAGAACAGATCTGCGCCTGTTCAATTTCATTTCCTCGCCAATACTGGAGTGTTATGTAGCAAAATGGAAATAAAAAATGTTTTATAAATGGAGTAAAATATTCCATATGACAACATTTCTGATGCCAATGTTATTGGTGTTTTCCTTACGGAGGCCTTGAAGATACTTTACAGCAGCGATTTCACTATTTCATTTGTACCTATTTTTTTTTTTGTTGTACCTATTTTGTATGTTACATTAACATAGAGTCACGCCTTTTCTCGATAGGGGTAGGCAGGCGCTGAGGATTACAAAATTCTATATTTTTGTAATCATATAAAATTCACTGTCGTCACATTTGTGTATGAGTTGAATCTCTGATTATTTTCTTAATTATTTCTAACGTTATTGTATAAATTTGAATTCAAATTGGTTGCCTCTATTTTTTATCGACTGGAAGTATCATTTCATTATTTGTGATGATTAATCACACAGTAATTTGTTAATATGCAATATGCACACATTTAAGATGTGCTTGCAAAAAACCAAGAAACAAAATTATATGCAACAAGTTTTCTTAAAATATGTAGTTATGAAATCAACAAGAAATATCTTTCTCACTTAAAAATGCATACTTATTTTTCAGATGGTTAGTTTGTTTATGCTCAGCCGCGTCCGTTTATCCATATTTTAAGTATATTCACGTCACTGTCCGAGTGGCATACACGAATCATATCGTGAGTCATTGTCGACCTTTTCAACGTCTAAATTCGCACTGCCAACGACCGACCGCGACGCGGCGTCCGCGCAAGGATCCACGCCCGCTAATTGATCATTAAGATCGCATTAATTTAGCATGATTATGTTACTCCTCTACACATTTCACTTTTCTTACTTATTTTGAATTCAAACTCTTTTACGTCACACTTTTTACAAACAGTCTATTGTTTTTATTTTTATAGATTGTTTCAAAATTCGTACCTAATAGGTGTTCACTTTTTTTTAAATTTCGGCGAAACAGCTTTGGATAAAATCGAGTACCTACATACAGAAAGTTTACATGTTACCGAAAAGCTTTTGACCTAGAATAAAAAGTGTTTATTTGGGAAAGCAACACAGTATTACTACTGGTATTTAGTATCATAACAGACTACATTTTATGCAATTCATTGTGACTCGCAGCGATTCTTTTGTAATTTGCTAAACTAGATTTAGATGCGACCTTGTTGAAAGGTCACGGCGCTCGAGCTAAATGCTAATTGCTTGCTTTTCTTGTGAAGGTGGTTAGAAGTGCCATGAATGGTCATTAAAATCATTCTGCCTATACTTGTTTTCATTGTTCTTATAATTATTACTTTTACCTTACGTTTTAGAAATTTAAATCATACTTAATTTTTAACACTCGTGCGTGATCCACGTTTGACGGTGCATTTAAGAGTATTTTATTTTTTTCGGAATCCTATTGTTATTAAATTTAATCAAACGATGAAGCGGCGCAGTGCGTGCATGCCTTGTGCCACATAGCTTAAGGTCGGCTCAACAGCGGTCGACCGGCCAAATCTGAGACGAGCGTGTGCCGCATGTAAAGTTATCAGGATTGTTTATTTATGCCGCTCTTGTACGCCATTCATGCCCCAGCTTTCATATGATGCGACCTAAGCTGACGAGCACGTGACCAAGAAAGTTAAAAAAAAAGTTATTGTTTCCTTAACGCCTTGCCCCTCAAAAAACCTACGTATATTAGTAGCTATTGTAATAATACCAATGTAGAAGCACCAATTTGAAATGCCTCAGGTTCTGACCATGGCGGAACGATAACCATGATGGATTACACCACTAATAAAAAAACCTATTGTGTTGTTGTTGTCCTAAAATAATAACATTTTCGTTGGAATTTTGTTGATGTCGCAACAGTCGTATCGTTTAGCTAGCCTTGGGTTACTTTTGGTACTTTTTATATATCTTTGGCAAGTAATTAAACAACTTACTCGACACGCATGTCTATTGTCTCCGTCCCTGGCTCCGGTGCGTCTGACGCGTTCTGTTCAATACATCACTATCCTGCGACCATGTTGTGTCATTGTCTTCTTTCGTAGACAGTGTGGCTCTTTATGTTCCGTAATGGAGACACAATGCATTGTTTTTACTATTTACTTCGGTTGGGCGGATGTCCCGCTCTCTGTTCCTAAATATAAACAAAAGAATTTGCTGAATCACGTAACATTAAATAAAGCCTGTATTAGTATGTACTTACATCATGTATTAGTATATACTTACATCTTTTAGGGATGTTCTTCATTCAATTAGTTCAGTATTATGGCGCTGGTTAATTCACTGTCGCATGTTCTATCACCCCATGGATTGATCGATGAGCTGTGTAAACACACCTTCGCGCGGCCATTGACTCCGTCGTTTGGGGTCTCATTTCCTACATCAGTGACGTGGGTGTGTGAAGTTTTTACACAGGCCTACGCAATGGCTGTTCGACAAATGTTTATGTAAATTTTTCCGCTTAGATGCTGTTCGGACTTCATTCCATTATTCAAACATTTACAATATAAATAAACTATATTTATATGAGCCGTCAATATTATATGTAGTAAAATTCCCACGCTTGATTTCTCTATGCCTAAATAAAACATCAATAAACCTAATTTAGAATAGTTTATGCCTTTTAGTAGTAGCGTGTATTGAAAAATGCCAAATAAACCCATGCGTCATTGCATCAGGTAGGAACAGGTTCAATTAGGTAGCAGCTACCGATGAATTACTGAAATAACCCTGATTCATATTCCAGATTGAATCATTTGATGTACATGAACCAAAGCAAAATGTTCAGCGATTTGCTTCAATAACAAAGATACGTGAGTGATGGGATAATGTGCTTTATACACTGCCCACGCGCATTATCTGCTAGCGATACGAGGACATCCTTTTCAAGGTTGAATTTGTTCTGTTATTAATATAATTAATTCACACTTCGTTTTATTATAATAACAATAACACGATTACGACCGTACCTAATCATTTGTGTTAGGTACTTACCAAATTCTGGTTGCAGTTAATGAAATACTGTTTACCTTAAATAAATACATCGATTTCCCTAACGTCGCTATATGTTTTGGTTTAGCATTTATTTATTCAAGTTTGTGATTAAGTATAATGATGAATTCAATATTTTAAGATGTAACAAAAATACGTTTAATTAAATAAATTATTGTATTTCGATTAGCTTCGTGATCGAGCCTCCAAATTATAATGAAACTGGTTTTTATGCTAATTAAGACTATTTTCGGAGCATAAGAATAAAATCCATTATCCTACTGATAGCAGACTGAATACCTACCGATGATTCATATAGCACCATGTTTGTTTACTAATAGCAATGCGGGACTGCGGCCAATGTGATTCAGCGATTACAGATATGCTATGTGCCACAATTGACCGCTAAACACTATGGAAACCTCATCAGTTCCCATCTTTAAAATAATGGTTTCATTGATATTTTTCCTTCATAAACATACTAATATCATCCATCTACGAATATAGTAATCAGCTATATAATGTACATTCGCAATACATGTACATTGGCAATCAAATCACAGGCTTTCCTTGTCCTGCAAGGTCCGAACCCCGCAGGGGGTGCCCTTAGTGTACGTTGCTGACGTAGTTAGTTTTTCCTATTGCTCTGGCTGGAGCAGCCAGCTTAACCAGTGAAGCAGTCAAAGCCTGCGCTCAGGCTAACTGCAAAGATCACTGCCAAAAAAATCCTTGTTCTGCAACTCTCGTATGACAACTTAGGGAGTAGAAATGTCTGAAAATCAGCGCTGTGACGGGTCGTTTTGGTCTCTCATTATACTGATCTACAAAACGAAACACGAAACCTGTATCAATAATCTTTCTTTATTTATGATTACTAATTTGCGATACTTCTAGTAATACTAGTATGTATCACCTTAATTCCTAAATACTGTTTGGTTTGACTTTGAAAGCTAATGTATTATCAAATTCCTAGAAAATTTGAATTATTTAAACTTTAAATACGCTACTAGACACAACCCAAGTAGTAGTGGCTGTAGATAATCGTTAATGTTATCACACGTTATCTTACAAACACAATGCCTAACCAAAGTTATCGTTAAGTACATAGGTGCTTAGTAAATATCAATAATTATGTTTATTTACGATACCTTCGTCTAATGGGGGACATTAACGATTAAGAAAAGTCGCAATGAGATGCCCTGTTTTAAAAATTAACACTTTTATACATTTTATTAGCTATAAATACAGCTACGGTATTATTATATTTTTTTTCAATCTTGTATGGGAACCTACTGTACGTACATTAGAGGTTTACTTTCACATACATACATTGCAAGTTAGAAAAAAGCTATGTAAAAGTGAAGTTTATTTATTTATTACAAGTAGCCTCTAACAGTAATAATAATAATCCAGCCTATAAACGTCCTACTGCTGGGCACAGGCCTCTTCCCATATAGAGAAGGCACGAGCATTGATCACCACGCTTGCTCTCTGCGGATTGGCGATTTCAGATCTCAAATTTTGGAATCCAGGTTACCTCACGATGTTTTTCTTCACCGTTTGTCAGAAGTGTCTTAGAATAATTAAGAAAGTACATATAACTTTAAAAAAGCCACATTGGTACTTACCTGGGTTCGAACCTGCAACCTTGTGCATACAAATCCGTTCATTGAACCGCTAGGCCACCACGACATGTCTAACAGTAATACTAAGTTATAAAATAATCCTATTTTTTAATCGTTTTTTCCTGTTTTGTTCTTTATTTATTACCTACACAAATCCGTTTCAAGTCAGTTCGTCAATATTGCTGCATTGTTTCTATTTGCTATTCCGACCTTCGCGATACTATCTAGTCGGCACGGCATCGGCACTTGACTGGTCAAACCACTATTGTTTGTCATTGAAGTATGTTTAGAGCAATTGACGGACCTATAAAACGTTTTATTTTAATAAATATGAAATACCAGATAACTTTAGTTTTTTATAAAAACTGAAATTTAAACCATGAAATTTTATGTATTGCGTATAACTTATCCCACCAAAAACATTCAATGTAAAAAAAAGCCAAGTCTCTCTATGCAATTCTTCCATCGTAAAAAGTTTTGAGATCGCATAGGAGCCAAGTCCTGTTCAACTTTATTTGTAACAATAAATCAATATTTTGTGACTATATCAATAGTTTTGTTTACATTACAATAACAGTGACTTGGCCATGAGCACAAGTTAAAGGGATCGTTTGCTCCTTGTAATTACGTGCAAATACCGTTGAATTTATATATTATATATGGACATGATTTTGTAACTGATTGGAATTTGAGATCACCATGGACTAAACATGCGCCATAGTGCATGTGCAGTTTACTGATCTTGGATGATACCGACTATCGGTTAAGGTGTCCTGATATTATTTACTTTCAACTCCTCCAAATATGCCGTTTTATATTTGTATCTTATTGTGCTCATGGCCAAGTCACTATTATTGTAATGTAAACAAAACTATTGATATAGTCACAAAATATTGATTTATTGTTACAAATAAAGTTGAACAGGACTTGGCTCCTATGCGATCTCAAAACTTTTTACGATGGAAGAATTGCATAGAGAGACTTGGCTTTTTTTTACATTGAATGTTTTTGGTGGGATCTCATTTATTTTTTGTAGGTCTCTTTCTTTTCTTTTTATA
Organism: Autographa pulchrina; assembly: GCA_905475315.1. Taxonomy (NCBI): domain Eukaryota; kingdom Metazoa; phylum Arthropoda; class Insecta; order Lepidoptera; family Noctuidae; genus Autographa; species Autographa pulchrina. The sequence goes on from FR997768.1 coordinate 11,311,809, forward strand.
AATAAACAAAATTGCTATAAAAAATATTTGCTTTTTGTACATAAACAAAGAACAAAGTTAACAATGCAGTCAAAATTCATATACCATGTTCTTGTAAAACCGCAAATATAAATTTGTTTCCTATTATTTACTAAGGTATATAATTTATAACCGTTTTTACAATTTTCCCTTTATATGTAGCTAAAAACCTATCTTGGTGCCAAATTTGAAGGTTCTAAGTTTGCTAGAAGTACCTTAGATTTTTGATGATCGGTCAGTGAGTGAGTCAGTGAGTGACAAAATGGTGTAACTTTGATCGCTCATAACTCGTAAACTATTGGTTCAAATGTCATGTAATTTTGAGGCTGAGCTTGTTTTAATACTTACTCTAGGTCATCGAAAACCTAAACCCCTAGCTTTGTCCGTATCGATGATACAGGGGGGGTGAAATAGCCGCGAAACGCTTCGAGAAAAGTATGGTACGGCCGTGCCCGTTTTGCTCGAGACTTGGCTGGGGCACTGCCGTGCCCCCAGATAAGTAGCGTTTTATACTGTAATACATGAATGGTTATAAATAAAGCATTTTTTTTAACTTCATAGTATAAAAAGTCCTTGTGTGATGTCTTCTTAAAATAATTATCTATTAGCAGATTATAGCATTCTGTATGCTAGTTTATTGTAGACAGCATAACAGGTTTTGTTAAGTACACGAATATGATTATTATATTTAAGCAAGTTGCAATAACTGTTTGTATTATGAAAGTACAAAGCCATATATGACACAACTGATTAAATCTAGTCTCACATTTACTGAATTAAACAACGTAATTGCATTTAAAAATATGTACTAAATGGGCAAGTGAAAAATGCGTCATTATGATTTATCAGTACATAACTTCCATCGTTTGTTTGTAAGCACGACACGAAACGATATTTATCTTAATTGACGACTCATTCTGCTTCAACAAGAAAAAAACCAAGCATTTCACATCATTACATTATCTTAGCCATTACTGATGTTTTGCAGCTTAAAAATGTCGTTTACCTGTTCTATTTCTTCCATGTAATTCGAAAGGATAGAATGACTGCCATTCTAGTAAAATGGATTAACCGTAAGGCGCACCTTTATTGATAGGTACTACTATTATATTAACGGTGGTCCGCAGACTTCCGCTACGTTGGCAGAACAACCTGCTGCTCGACGACCTTGTAAGGAGACTGGCCACTTGCGACGCACCTACATGCATCGGGATACTAAACTATTGATCGTTGATACTGCATTTACCACAGAACACCTTGAAGTCCTTAAAACGTCCTACAACACACCTGTCGGCTTAGCGCGCCGAAACTGGTTAAACTGCATTGCAAAAATGGGGCGTGTGTTTGTCCATTGTTTAGGAAGCATTCGATGCCTTATGACGTCATTTATTTGCATGAACTTTTCAGATTAATAGCCAGTTTCGCTATTTAAGTATGAAATGACTAAACAAGCGATAAAAACGCTTGTCGTTAGTTCTATTTGAAAACGATCCAAGCGTTGTAAAAAATGTGATGTGCAGCTGCGGACATGTTGTTAATTGCGTCGGCACGCGCGCAACCTGCGACTTGAGCTCAGGGGCGGGGCAACCTGCTGGGGTACACCAAAATGAATCGTAAAGCGAATACCATGTGGATACACTCAGACCTACAAAACTACTAATGTACTCGAGAACTTTCAGCTGTTACTTGATCCGTATTGAATTCTTTTTAAAGTTATCTTTTTTTTTCAACCTGGCCTCTTGAATTCATATAATAGAAAACAGGTATATTAGCACATCAAAAGCTATTTGGGATTCTGCAGCAATAATTCTCTGTTATTAAAGTTGTCTCGAACCGGATTCAGTATATCCTCCACGGAACACGTGCGCGTGTACCTGCGACAAACTTAAATTCCATTCAAACATTTATTAAGGTGAACAACTTGACGAGTTGTATGTGTAACTCAAATAACTTGTACTAAATCTTTACTTCTCTATTTGGATCGACGTCTAAATGTTTAAGACTTGTTATTTTACCGGTAACCATCTAAGTGGTGTTCATTGAAAGTTAACAGACTCAGTGATCATTCACAATTCACAGAAAGCGCACTAACTTAGGGAAAAATACGAGGACTGGATTGTACTGCCGTGGGTGGACTGGTCCCACGAGGTCGATACGTTTTTCTAACGCGCACTTGCGCTAACTGTACTCAATACTTAAACATGTTGGCACGATGACAGCACCCACCGCTGCTCTGGTGGCATTGCACTACATTGACCCATCGGTACTAGACAATGTTTGTTGTCATAAGATATCTCCACTGTCCTTCAGTTTTCAGGGTTAACACTGAACTCCTGAACTGCCTCGTTATCTTGTCTTGGACACTTTATGATTTAGTTAATAAATTTTATATTCGACAATCCTATGTTGTAGAACACTTACTAAAAACTTAACATACCCTAGATATCAAAATGCATAAAAAATAAGAAAGTTAATATAGGTATAATAAATTACGTAATCTAGACCAAGTTGCACGCTGCAAAACTAGTTTCTATTGAGTTTTCGAAATTAAACTGTCATTCAGTTTGCGTTTTGGAAGTTTGATAGTACATAATGACTGGAAAACAAGTTGTGGCCACACCATAAATGGGTGGCACGATGTATGATAATAATACTTTCTTCCGGTCCTCCGAACTTATCATGTAGGCATCTCGAGGCGATGTATTGAATTCAAATTATATGGGATACACGTGGGTGCTTCGGTGGCGCCGGCGCCGGCACCCAGTACATGCTTACAAACAAGAGAAATAGCAACTTGTATACAACATAACGGTAATTTGTACAATTTATGCCCTATCATGTTCGGTTCATGGGTTCTTAATGTTGTATTTATTCCATTTGACCAGAAATCCCATCGCAGTAATAAATACGTGTATGATATCATGTCGAGATAACTTTAATGTTCTCTAGGCAGCGAACGATAAACAGTGATGCATATGATCCAATTCAGTTTTCCCTCATCTCTGTGCTATTTCCGTTTCATATGAAATATTAATGTCGAATGTGTGCATGTCGAAATTGAAACCAAGCCAATTAGGGATCATTGGCATCATCCGACTCCAATGACCTGTACCAATCGGGTCATTAAAAATAACTGCATTGCACATTTTAATACAAATCTACAATATTCGCTATTAAAAATTATTTCGCTATTAAAGGCTTGCTGATGTTAATAATAGAAACAGGCGAGATAGCCAAAAGTTATGTGTAAAAATGTCCAACACAGCCTTACTGCATAAAAGTGTCTTTTGTATGGCACCAATTGTTTACAATAAGATACCAAAACCAATAAGAGATTTAAATTATAAATTGTTCAAAAAAAGGCTCAAAGTGTTTCTAGCTGGTAAATGTTATTATAGTATTAACGATTTTTTAACAGAGAAATGTAATTAAGCAGATAATAATTATTATTGTTACTAACTACATTTGTTTCTTTATTGTGTTTATTAGTGATTTCGTTTATTTAGTTTATTTTTAGTTACTTTAGCAATATTTAATTTGGTAATTCAATGTGATTGCACCTATACCAATAATGTACACCCTTTGGGTATGTTACGGAGATCCCTTGTATGTACACTACCACCTGTTATTTATTTTGTTATACCTGTAACAACATTAAATAAATATTCTATTCTATTCTAAAACCGCAAGGTTTCTCGGTACTGATCGGATTACATGTTGTGAAGAAAGTTTGCATAAATAAAACTGATTCTTGGGTCTTAGACACTACCGGAACCGGTGGCCAGCTATTAGGTTACACTTGGTCTCAACTAGATCTGCGTGGGATCATTTCACTTACACTGTTATTATATTTATTGTAATTAAATGTTCAATTATTTTTGCCGGAGATTATATTTAAATCTTATATATAAAATTCTCGTGTCACAATGTTAGTTACCATACTCCTCCGAAACGGCTTGACCGATTTTTATGAAATTTTATATTCAAATTCAGTAGGTCTGAGAATCGGCTACTATCTATTTTTATACCCCTAAGTGGTAGTAGGTAGGTAGTAGGCAGGTGCTAGGTTGAAAAAATTGCATTACAACGCAACCCGCCGGGTAGGTACAGCTAGTATATTTATATTATTAGATGTAATTATATGTTACGGTAACATTATCTACGACCACATTATGTTTTTACTTTACTTTTTCTTCTAGTCCTCTACTTCTTTGGCTTTTCTCTAGCTATTTTTAGAACAATCGCCACTGGTCTCAATTTTCATTTAACATCATGAAGTAATCAAATAGTTTTTTAAGAATAAAGCTTCGGAAGGTTTTTTGCCACTTAGCACTAAGTCAAGTGTATAGTGTATTATTCCTCTCTACATTTAAAGAAATATCTGCGCGGGGATTTGCAAATTCAAATAAGTTAGTTTGCTTAACGTTTAAAATAAGGCTATAATTGTACGTTTAAATAAATAAAGTCCAACTATAGACGCGTCTGTACACAATAGACCGGACGCGGTGCACAAATAGGAGTTTCCTTTGAACTAGTTGTTGTTACAACAACTCGCCACAATTGTTAATGTAACCGCTTGCTTTCCTTCTCAGAACTATTAAGCATCTTTTACTGTTCTCTAGGTGCTCAACACAAGCACTTTGATGCAATTTATAGGGAAATGAATTTACTTTTATCGAGTGTTGACAATTTAACGAGATCCCATCAATATTTAAAGTTTTTCACATCCTTAGTTGAATCACAAAGGAAATAACTTTTCTTTCCCTTTGAAACCTTTTTTATTGTCCAGCGCCGAAGGGGTGTGGAAAAACTAATTGAATTACCATTTTCTAACCCTCTGTCCGCCATATTGTAATGGTCTATTTTAAGGGCTATTACGGTAATATCGCTGCATAGATTGCCATGCAGCGTTAGATTAAATATTTAACTATGATTTGTCACGAACACTTTCACTTACCTAATTAAATTTATGCAATAACCTTCTACCTTATACCTACGGTAAATATAAAAACCTGTAGTGGAAATGGGCAGGCCATATCGCTCGAAGAACCGATAACCGCTGGGGAAGAAAGGTTCTCGAGTGGCGACCACGAACCGGAAGACGCAGCGTTGGCAGGCCTCCCACCAGGTGGACCGACGATATCGTCAAAGTTGCGGGCACCCGGTGGATGCAATTGGCGAGTTGTCGTTCATTGTGGCGTTCTAGGGGGGAGGCCTTTGTTCAGCAGTGGACGTCTTCCGGCTGATGATGATGATGATGTAGTGGAACACTTTATGCTGAAAATATGTTAAGCGCACCTCGTATAGCAATAAAACTTCTGGCTAAAGCCATCAATTACCAAACTATTTCATTCAGCTCATAAAATCGATTATTTTTTTTTCTGCCTGGCATTATTATTTAACCTTCAGTCTGTTTACATGTGAACCATTTGGCAAATCTGGCAGATCCAAATGTTTACCCAACATTTCAACTACATGTCTCCACTGTGCGCACATTTATAATTACAAATTCCACAAGAACATGTGTTTTCACGCATACGCACATTATCAAAATATTTGCCGCGACCCAATAGTTTTATTAAGAATTCGATTTGTAGAAATGTATTTTCTACTTGCAGCAAATTAAATTCTATTGTACCACTTGGCGTGCCCTTCACAATCTGAATACAAAGTGGTTGAAATTGGTTCCCGGCATTCATACACTTGTTGAGGACAAATAATCAATTTATTTCCACGTCTGAAGACTATCATTGTGTCAAACAGTCATGAGCAAATCTTGTAGTTAAATTGATTACGTCATTGTAAATTTGATTAACAGCAGTTGTAATGGAAAATCTTGTAATTAATTCGTGATGGTAAATTGAACAGCGATCAAATTTCTCTTTACGCGTTTCATCTCGTCAGCATATGATTTGAGCTGACGAGTGCATGCTAATTACTCGGACGGCTGGGGTAGCCTTGCTTGGTCGCGCGTCTCCGGCGAAGCGTGAACCACAACTCGATAGGTACTTTCCCTCTTTTCCGAAACATTCTCATCGGGATTGCAAGCAACGTTAATTTTCTCTCGTGTTGCATTGAATTTCATGCAATCATTCATTACATTTCTATTTCAAATCTCTTCGAATGCCTCGATGTGATCAGTGACTTAATTGTTCGTTGAATAATAGATGTAACATCATTGTTATGGCGATGCTGACGCTCAATTTATGACGTGATCCAAATAAATTGTTATTAAGAGTAATTTAATTTACTTTCGTTAGATCATTATTATATAAGTACGGTTAAGTAATGAAAGTAATATAATAAAATGTTGCCGAGTCTGACTCGGTCTTTGAAGATAAATGAAATAATTTCTTTCAATGAGCTTTCGACTGAAGTTGGTTGTGCTGAGTGTGTCAGTTTTAAAACTCTTGAGAAATAAAAAATATCTAACGGTTTGTTTAACAAAACCTTTTGATTTTTTATAGGTCTTGTCGGTTCTAAACATTTTATGATATTATAGTACGTTACGGCTAATTACCTATTTCGGTGCTAGATAGAGTTGTCGCTGAGCGCCGCGTGCGTTCTTGAATGTGTCGGGTGTTGTGTAGGTAATACCAATAAGTTGTTCGGTTATTTCTGCGTCCCACATACAGTCGTGATCGTGCTGCATTCCTATCTAACGCAATCGACCAGAACGCTCGCGGAAGGTCGCCTCGAACAGACTGTTGTCATTCATTTTATATAGAAATTGTTCTGTGCATGATACCTTACTATTATTTACTACAAATTTTAGATTCGAAATAAAGAGTTACGTTTCAAATATAATGCCACTATTACATTCCAATGTTATTTCATTTTTAATGGGATAACCTTATGGCAAGTAATTTAGTCTTCCAGTTCCTTTAAGAAATAATATATTATGCTTGATCTACGTTATGTACATAATTAAGTCAAAAAATAAGTTAATTAATTCTTTGATTAATTATAAAATGTGTACCGAATAGATAAATCGGCCCACGTGTTACATTATAGGTTGATCAGTCGATAACTAACCAATGTTTACATTAACTGGATTCTACAGTATTTAAATAACATACCTGTTTATCAGGTCATGGTAATAAACACCTAAACTGAACGCGCCTAGTTCTTATTCAACTATTGCTGCGGTACGCCGCGCCGGTACAGCTGCGTTGCGTTTTGTTTCACACATACAGGTACTCAAGCCCCTTCGTATGTAAACTAGGATCCTTATAATTTCTTTACTTTCTCTGACCGACTCTCGGTACCAACTCAAAGCACTTGAGAAATTAAGTTAACTGTTGATGCATGAATTCCCATATTGATGTTGCCATGATTGCTTTTACTGTTATTTTTTATTCATTTACAATATTTTTTTCAATCTGATTATTGTGAATTTGCAATAATATCGGTTACAAATTATTATTATAAGGGTGCGTCCACATCTGACGAACGAGCATGACAGTAACAGCTCGTGAGCGGCTCGCGAACATGCCGCAAACGCACTAGTGGCAATAACGCCGTCCGTCAAACGTGCTCGCGCCGCTCGCCGCATGCTCGTGTAATGCTCGTCCGTCAGATGTGGACGCACCCTTAGATCCTTGCGTCCTAAAGTAAAAGATCATAAGATCTGACCAGCAATATCGACTTGGTTTTTATAATCTTTAAGATTGTCTTTAACATTAAGTTTTATACTAGTCACCAGATAAACATAACAACTAAATATTTATTTATCTCTTTCCAGGCTAGTCTACGGCAGCTGGACCTATCCCTGCTCTCCGAGCTGTGGACCCTGAGCGAGACCATGGCGTCATGGCGGCGGCAGCTAGAGCGAGGACCGCGTCTCCGCCCCGCGCCCCCGCCACCCCCACCGCCGCACTACCTGCGGACATAAACTAATAGATTGTACACTTGACGGACTATACAGATAATGTTGCGCCTAATCATAGACCAGAAAAATGTAGACGGAGTGCGAAAAAAGAACATCTCGAGATAATGACAGTAAGGATTAAAAAAAAAAACATGACACCTGATGGAACGTTTTTGAATTTTGTCACTATAGTTTTGGGTTTTTTTTTTATAATACATGGTCTCCGTTTTAATGTTTTCTGGGTTTTAAGCCAAATAAATACACACAGGAGAAATGCAAGCATGTGCATGTGCTTTTTTGTGATTATTTTGTATTTATTGGGAAGGCGACAATGTAGGAAACACCTGTAGGTACTATTTGATTCCGTGTTTGTGAATAAACAAGTTGTCATCTTTGTCAACTAGGGACAGACTTGGGTTGCCGAAGACAGCTAGATACTCTTTAAATATAATGTCAATACCTGATGCCTAACAAATAGGAGTTAATGGAATGTGGTGCAGCAATAACACAAGGTAATGACTAGCGCTCGAAGTTCATAAACCATCCACATATTTTTGTGTACCAACTTTGTACATAATTTTAATTGCAAATATTATCTCTAATCCTGTATTAGGGAAAACCACAGATGGGTTATTAATTTCGAGCGTTAGGCATCTCTTTGTCTCTAGCAGCTGAGTGTTAACCCCGATACATAGGTGAAGCCGTTGTAAAATGTAGAGTATGTACTTTTAAACGTCTGTGGTAATACTAGTTACAACAACTACCTGTAGGTACATAGGTACTTTTATTTAGAAAAATAAGAGATGTACTGTATTTAAGTATTGCCACTGACGTAAAACCAACTGTACTGCGATAAGCTAATTGGGGATAGTCATTGTATTTAACAATCTTAAAAAATAAAAGTTAATTAGTCTGTAGCAGCAAGCTCTACGAAATATTTTTAGATATTAACATGGCAACCCCAACAGTGATGTAAAGTAGTGGTTATACCAATGTATTACTAATGAAGTTGATTGAAGAATTAACTGTATTTATTAAGTTAAAATAAAACTTTTGTAAATAAACTGATGTCGCATTTTTATTCATACGAAACTAGTCAAACCAACTGAGTATGATATTTACACATGTATTTGTGTATTACATACTCTGGTGACTATGGGAGCCGGTGAGCCGTAGTCAACATACTAATAGTATCAAATTACTACAAAACCATGAATGACGTCTGCAATGCAAGTAATTCGTGACGATGTGGACAATATACATCGTGGAGGTAATTGGAGTAACACAAATACATGACACTAGTTTATTATGAAACTCTTACATTATATTTTTTTGACGTTTTGGACTTTGGTTGTATCTACCTATATGTACGCTACGCTAATTTAGTTAGCTATTATCTTGAGTGCAGGCTTTGACTTTTCATCAGAGTTACTTCTTAAACTTTGTACTGGAATAATAATAATATTCCGGGATAACTCACGCACGGTTATCTGATCCCAAGCTAAGCAGAGCTTGTGTTATGGTAACCAGACAACTGATAAACATACTTATATATTTCTAAATACATACATAATATTATAGATAAATTACACCCATACACAGAACAAATGATCGTGCTCATCATACAAAGATTTGTCCTGAGTGGGAATCGAACCCACGACCTCCGGTATAGCAGTCAGGGTCACTAACCACTAGACCAACAGGCCTGGAATGTTTAAAAAGATTGAAAATAATGTTGCATTAGCCGTTACTGCCCAGTTTATCCCTCCCTTACATTAACCCACTATAAAAAAAAACTGTCTCCTGCCTGCCCCTATGTTACGAAAGCCTCCAACTTATATTTTTTCAGTTTGCATAGTAAAAAGTATGTCATGTATAATGCGCTCATGCTGTTGTATGTAATGAGGTACCTACAAAATCCTAGAAGCCAAACTAAAACTGTTGAACTCACACTTTTTTACGCTAAAATGTTTAAGTTTTCTTTCCACTATGACAAAGATGTTTATGAGATAAAATAAACTTTATTTGTGAACAAAAGTGGTTTACTAGGTGTAAATCTTCACTATCACTACATAGTATAAAGCAAAGTCGCTTCCCGTTCTCTGTCCCTATGTATGCTTAGATCTTTAAAACTACGCAACGGATTTTGATGCGGTTTTTTTTAATAGATAGAGTGATTCAAGACGAAGGTTTATATACATATAAACCTTCCTCTTGAATCACTAGAGGTTTAATAATCTAAAGGTTTTGAAATGTAAGGTCGTAAATAAACACATTTTTTCGCGCTTACATTGCAAACGCTGCACTGGCTGAACCCTACGCGATAGATCAAAATAATCTTGACGGGCCTGTTGGTCTAGTGGTTAGTGACCCTGACTGCTATACCGGAGGTCGTGGGTTCGATTCCCGCCCAGGACAAATGTTGTGTGATGAGCATGATCATTTGTTCTGGTGTCTGGGTGTAATCTATACTAATACTAATATACTAATATATACTAATATACTAATAATATTATAAAGCTGAAGAGTTTGTTTGTTTGTTTGTTTGGTTGAACGCGCTAATCTCAGGAACTACTGGTTAGAATTGAAAAAATCTTTTTGTGTTAGATAGTCCATTTATCGAGGAAGGCTTTAGGATATATAACATTACGCTGCGACCAATAGGAGCGAAGCAGCAGTGAAAAATGTCACAAAAACGGGGAAAAATATTCATACTTGAAAGCTTCCGTTGCGTGCGCTGCGTAAACGGTTCGAGTTACAAAAAATATATGTAGGAAAGAATTGTTCCTCTTTAAATGATCTAAAAAAATGTCAGTGACAGTATATGTCTATCTTTTAAGATTGACTCACTATAACCTTTTTTAAGGTAATCATTTGGTCGATATGCTACAGAGTTTTATCAACATAATATTAACTAAAATTATCATTTACGCAGAAATACTTTTTTTTTAAAATTTCTTAATCGCTGTCATAATAACAGAAATTGACGCGGACGAAGTCGCGGGGATCAGCTAGTGTGTAATATGGGTGTATACCTGAATTAAACGATTATTATTATTATTATATGCCCCATCCCATATTAGAGTAAAGTTCTCAACAAGGCCGCTGCGTGTTGGACCAGTGTCCTCACGTAATCCTATTAAAGGACTGGGTATTCTTATTACTAAGAATAGCCAGTGAAAAGAAAGAGATCTATAAATAATAATAGTAATATTTCAGCCTATAAACGTCTCACTGCTGGACACAGGCCTCTTCCCATACCTATAGAAAAAGCATGAGCATTGATCATCACGCTTGCTTTCTGCGGATTGGCGAATTGAGATCAAAATTTTGGAATCCAGGTTTTCTCTCGATGTTTTCCTTCACCGTTGTTCAAGCCTGAATTGGGTTACAAAAATTATTGTTAATTATTAATATTACAATTATATTTTTTTTCATCTATGTTTATGAACAATTATTGATGTATTTTTTGTAAAAAAAAAAAAATTAAGAAGGCGTCGTACAGTCACGATCAAAAATATGTAGGTATGTAAGTAATATATACATACATATAATCACGCCTCTTTCCCTTGTGTAGGGGTAGGTAGAGACCACTTCTTTCCACTTGCTACGATCTTTACACACTTGTTTTGCTTCATCCACTTTCATTATTCCCTTTACACATGCTCTTCGGTTTAGGGTACTCTTGACCCGGCCCTTCTCCACGCACACTCGCCCCATACACTTCTTTCGTCAATCGTTCCTCATTCACTCTCTCGACATGGCCAAACCATCTCAGCATACCTTTCTTAATTTTTGTCACTACATCCATCATCTGACATACTTCATCCACCTTACCATCCATTCCTCCTCTTACATTCAACGTAGCGAAGCGACTCTCCGTGGGCCACGGCCGTGGGTTTTTTTTTTTATGATTATCCTTTGCATTCCTGCGTGATTTTTCTTCATTTTGAATTGGTATTGCAAAACGTGTTATGAAGAAGTTATTGCAAACTGTTCCTTAATCAGGTAATTATTTTTTTTTTGAGTTTGAATGCAAAATTCTCACTAAATTTGTCTTACTAGTTTATCTATAATATGTATGTATTTAGAAATATATAAGTAAGTTTATCAGTTGTCTGGTTACCATAACACAAGCTCTGCTTAGCTTGGGATCAGATAACCGTGTGTGAGTTGTCCCAGGATATTATTAATGTAGGTACTATAGTATACACCTTAAAAAGGTCTACAAAAACGTCCGTGATGGTATATGTCTGTCTCTTGGGGATAACCCACAATAACCATTTTTTTTCTTTTACTTATTTACGAAAAAGCTATGTCAAGCAATACAGCATTAATCCTTATCCAATTAAGTACCTTAAATACATTGTGCATATAATATAGAGGATGTAATTTAAATGAATATTTTCGAAGATATTACAGATTTTAAATGCAGGGACATAGCGGTTAAGGTGGTACCGGCCGGGTGGGTGGGGGGCATGCCTGTAAATAGTGCGTCGCATAGATATAATAAATAGATAGATATATAATAATAAATAATAGATAGTATATTATTTAGTAGGTATCAGCATTGCACCCGTGCAAAGCCGGGGCGGGTCGCTAGTTGATTATAAAATGTCTAGATGGAGCGTCGCCCTACAATCATAACAAAGAAAACTAGACCACAATTTCAAGTGTGTGTGCGTGCAGGCGTCGTTTTACACTATACGTCAATGTCTCTGTGTGCGTAAATAATGATTCCAGCTATTACAATTTCTCCCATCAAATTAAATAAGGACTAATTAATAATAATAAAAAAATGTTGAATGTGGTATTATAATATTATTCAGTTTAAGTGTATTTTTATTAACTAACTAGCTGTGCCCGCGACTTCGTCCGCGTGGAGTTCGGATGCTTGAGTTTTGTTTTTGAAAATAATTATTGATTCTGAATATAATAAGATCACGATACCCATCAAACACAGACAAAATGAAAGAACACTGAAAGCTATTTTAGATAGGTACATCACGCTGTTGATCAGGGGCCCGAGTCTGCTATTTACACGCCGTGCCACTATGCCAACAGTTGCATCGTCGCGCCTGAACCGGCCCAAGGGCACCCGAGAGGGCCCGAGCGCCGCCGGACGATGCAACTGTTGGCATAGTGGCACGGCGTGTAAATAGCAGACTCGGGCCCCAGTAAGAGTTGAACTATAGTAAAAAATGTCACGGGAATAGGAATAACAATAGAACGCTGGGAAAAAGTACTGGGGCCCGAGTCTGCTATTTACATTTGCTTGAATCGTCTGAGTGGGTGGGGTTATTGGGACCATTTTACGATAATTGGCATTCTACTAACTGTCAAAACGTCACAATTGGCCATTGGAACGATTGAGCCGCGAGTTGAGTGAATATGACCGATGGCCGGTACAATTTCGTATTCCGCTATTTTTTGACAGCAGTTGCATCATATCTATGGCTAAACATTTTTTATTTTTCATAGACAATGTGTCAATTTCAACGAAAACTTTCCTTTTTTAAAACATAATTATCCTTATTTACAAGTTTTTAATAGAAATTACATATTGTATGAGCTTTTACAATTAATTAGTATTCAAAAAACAATTAATACAATTTTTTGCAACATAAGAAACGATTATTAATAATTAGTGCCAATCGGTGTTGCCTATTAATAATTACAAAATGTTTGATACTTTTATTTTTAATTTAAATTGACAACACCGCATCCCACTCATGCCAGTATGCCACTGATTGTTGTTGGCATAACTGAATACGAAAATTAGGCACATATTGGGTTGACACTATCATCCCACTATGATCATAGTAACACGGAGTGTAAATAGCAGACTCGGGCCCCTGGGGGGTTATAAAATGTGGATATGTAATAATATTCTATGGGTATTTATATAATTTAATTAGCAGCATTTTTGTAGCAAGTATTCTAAAGTACTTCTGCGTACACGATATTTTTAGTTTTATTATCTTGTGGTAGATGCGCGCATGGCACTTAATCATTATTTTGTTGCGGAGTTATTTTAAATCTATGATATCTCCGAGGAAATTCATTGAATTCAAATGATGTCAAGAGCAATTTTGTTCAAAATTAAATAGAATAACATATTTATTTGGATATGGATTAATATCATGTTTATGAAAACACCTTTGCAAATAATGCATTATTTTAGAACAAATTTGATTATCATAAAAAAGGTTATTGTGAATCAACCTTAAAAGATAGACATTATGCCGTCTCGGACTTTTTTTAAGACATTTAAAGTAGAACAATTTCATCATACATCATTTTTGTGTAACTTTAACCGTTTACGCATCGCAGGCAACGGAAGCTCTCAAAAGGAATATTTTTCTCAGTTTATGCAACATTTTTTATTGATGCTCCGCTCCTATTGGTCGTAGCGTGATGTTATATGGCCTATAACCTTCCTCGATAAAAGGACTATCAAACACAAAAATATTTTTTCAATTTGAACCAGTAGTTCTTGAGATTAGCGCGTTCAACCAAACAAACAAACAAACTCTTTAGCTTTATAATATTACTAGCTGATCCCCGCGACTTCGTCCGCGTCAATTTCTGTTATTATGACAGCGATTAAGAAGTTTAAAAAAAAAGTATTTCTGCGTAAATGATAATTTTAGTTAATATTATGTTGATAAAACTCTGTAGCAAATAATTGGCAATAATGCATTAATTTCGACCAAATGATTACCTTAAAAAAGGTTATAGTGAGTCAATCTTAAAAGATAGACATATACTGTCGCAGACATTTTTTTAGATCATTTAAAGAGGAACAATTCTTTCAGACATATATTTTGGGTAACTCGAACCGTTTACGCAGCGCACGCAACGGAAGCTTTCAAGTATGAATATTTTTCCCCGTTTTTGTGACATTTTTCACTGCTGCTTCGCTCCTATTGGTCGCAGCGTAATATTATATATCCTAAAGCCTTCCTCGATAAATGGACTATCTAACAAAAAAGATTTTTTCAATTCTAACCAGTAGTTCCCGAGATTAGCGCGTTCAACCAAACAAACAAACAAACTCTTCAGCTTTATAATATTATATATATAATATATATATTATATAATAATAGTATAGATATAATAGTATAGACTACTTTTTTTTAAATAATAAAAAAGAAAAAAAATTTAGAGTTGTGTGTGTGAATAAATATAAATAAATAAATAAATAATAAATAAATGCGGACAACATCACATACATTGCTCTGAACCCAAAGTAAGTAGCTAAAGCACTTGTGTTATGGAATTCAGAATCAACGAAAGTACCACAAACACCCAGACCCGAGACAATGTAGAAAACTTTGTTTCTACATTGACCCGCCCAGGGTTCGAACCCGGGACCTCAGAGCTAGCGACACCTTGAAACCGGTGCGTACGCCACTCGACCACGGAGGTCGTCAATTCATCGTGAATGGAATATTAAATCAACTAAGTTAGTATTAGGTACAATATTTTATAGTATTTGGAAATTTAAAATAAAAGAAATATATTAATAATAATTACTAACATGTGGACATGAAGTCGGTACCAGGTAAATTATTTACCTAACTAATATAATGAAGAACTACTTTTACTTGGCATCGTCTTCAAAATCATGTAAAGAAAGACCTCAAGACCTAAGATAAATTAATGTTATTAAATTACTCTTGGCACTTTTTAGTTAGACCCAAGTAAATGTATAATAATTAAAATAGGGTCTTAAAAAGAAAAAAAAATCTCCGAGAAAATTATCATAAAAAAGGAGCAACGAATTGAAAATCTCCTTTCTTGATTTCCCCTTTTATGAAAAAGTACATCAACGAAATTTATAAACGCAACGATAAACTAACAAATTTACCCACAAAAATGGGAGAATCAAAAACCGAAACTGGCAACACTGATAAAATATGGCGTAATTTTGGTAATCATTTCTCATTTATCTTTATTTATTACTTATTTATTATTAATCATTAAAACAAAAAATAAATATGAAGTTTCTTGGTTACTTACCGATGGTAGGTGTGTTTGGTATTTTTTACCCTTCCTTTATAATTCCGGCACACTTTAATAGCACATATCAGCCAACAGTTGGCTGTTATTTTTTGGACGTTTGCGCGCACTTGACAGTCCATCTAGACATTATATTATTATAATAAAAAAAAATCATAGGTAATTTCTGAAGGTAAATGTTGATGATCTTTGATTATATCCAGTCTAAACTTCTAGGCAAAATAACGGCATTTTTTTATATCCAGTTTTGCAAGAATTATTATGAACTATACATTAAATTATTATTTTACATGATTTTACATGACCTACGCCAGAATTAGCTTTTTTAGTTGATCACTTGGTTAGAGCAAATCAGTGTTGCCATCGTAAATTTCGTAGAGTCTACTGAGTCTAGATTTAACTTAGGCAACGACGATTGCCATTTACTATTATCCTGTTGTAAGTAACTTATAATAAAACGTATTATTATGAATAGATGAAAAAATATTTAGTAACCTAATTTTAATGTTTCTTTAGCTAATTTATAAGACGCAAAAGACACGTACCCAAGTTTGATATAGTGACCAATAAAAATCATGTTTTGAGTTTTGCTTGACATTTCATTCTGAAAATAATTAATATACATCTCGTCTAGGCTTTGATTGTTCTCCGTGTGTCTACGTATGTGCTTTTATTAAAACTAGTTAAAGATAAATTTAATTATATAATAATTTGATGTCGCTTTGATAGTTACAACCGATGTCCGATACCTCATTGCAAGCAAACCAAGCCCCCAAGGAAGCGCAACCGCCGTCCAAGATACCTGAATCCGTAAGGGTTAGTACCAACGTCTATCCTAAAATCTACCTTTAAACACAAAACAACTATTAAGTCTTGCAATAAATGGTGAACTGGCAGACTTTTTATCGAAATTCGTGCTATTTAAACTGCAAAAACACTTAAGTTTCATTCGTAACTTTGTGTTTACAGAAAATAATATCAATGGATAAAGAGAATGAAAACGCCAACCGAAAATCCAGAATTGATCTCAACGCGCTTCCTACTCGTCAATACCTCGATCAGACTGTTGTGCCAATATTGTTGCAGGGACTCTCCTCACTTGCCAAGGAGAGGCCTCCAGACCCCATCAACTACTTAGCGGCATATTTATTGAAAAATAAGAGTACTTTTGAGAGCAACACCTCTGCCAATAACAATCCACCTCCAAACCCTCAACCATAATACTCTATTAGGTACAAAATGTGCAGCACAAGAAAGCTGTATAGTAATAATATGCATATTGCAATAAAATCCAATTACTGGTTAATGTGTTTGTGACAAAGACTAATCTACTAATATAATAATTGTTACAACTATAAATAGTCATTAGAACATGTTCAGTGTAGTTTAAGGTGATTGGATTCCAGTATGATGGCCTTGTTGTCTTTGGGCATTTGCCTTATTACTGCGTGACTAGCAATAAATAATGATGTGCGGAATGCATGTGTTGGTGTCAGGATGTGCAATACCGTGCCAGACATATAAGCTAGCTGATCATTTCACTGCTTACATAGCAGTTAATCCTTGCTCAAATAAATAAAAGATAGTGACTTAACAATACTGATGTAATTGTTTTGTAAAACAAGATCAACATTCATCCCGCCCCAAATATGAACATGATGATAGCATAGTTGTTTGAATATACTACAAAAGATATGATAACAGTTTTATAATATAACTATATGCATGTTATTACTGATAAACATAGTTTTATGAAATAGCCCTGTATTGAAACATACGTGACACACGCCTTGAAACTAAAATAATAGTTAAATGTTTACTATGATGCACAAGATGAATGAGTTGAATGTAGAAGTAATTTTATTTTGCTATTTAAATAAATAATCTAAGACTTATTGTTTCTGGTTTTATTTCAAATTTCTCTTGCAAGGGTCCTTCCCTAATAATTTAGTATGTTATTTATAAACCGTATAAAGTGGCATGTACCAATTAGTTGAGTTGTATGGTAAAAAAGTGCTAATATGGGAATATTACACAGGAGGAAATATTTTTTACTTTAATACAGGGTAATAAAGTTACAGACAAGTTCCAAAGCTATCACACTTATATTTTTTTATAAAACTCAAATGCCATGATGTCAATTCAGTTGCCAGTAGGCAATGTGTAGTAGGTACTCTGCGTCCCAAATACAAAAACAGTTAGAAGGAGGAAATGTATGGTCTTGTAACTAAGGTAACTCCATCTACAAATCTTTGTAATTTGTGGTTATCATTGTGGCAAAATAACCACACTTATACACATACTATATACACACACACACTTATATACATAATAAACACACTATGCACTTTTATTCATCATATAACTGCATAGTTTCAATTTTATTGGGTCGGGTCGGCGCTATTTGAATTCTGCTTCCATTCATCATACTCATTTTAGTTTCAAAACTACGTAGGTGCCTACTCGGTCTCCATTCAATAAAATAGTATCAAAGGCAATTAATTTAGTTTTCATATGACTTTATTTAATTAATTAAAAAGTACAGTTTTCCTTCTTTTGCATATATTAAGACTGACCTTTTCTAGAGTCTGTATGAGTAAACTGACAGAAGTTTATTAATATACAGTATATAATTAGACATGATTTAACATCATGTGCGACAAGCATGAAACATTCAGTCTTTTTGCTCAGGTTCCTCCAAGAACTGTTGTCTATGCAAAAGCCAGGAGTCATTGTCATCGCCTCCTTCGTCTTCGGGCACGACCGAGGGCAGGTCGAACTGCATGACGTCAGTTTCTACACAGCTCTCGTCCGTGAGAGAAGGTACGGAGTCGTGGACTGGCAGTGGGACTGGCTCTGGCGGTAGGAACTCCGCCATGTAAGCGGTGACGTTGCGGGCCCGCCATGTTGCTATTTTACCTGGAATGGAAAAAAGGGGTAAGTATAACTTTGGTTTTATCTACCTACTGTTATAATGTAAAACAGAAAAAATGCGTTCAGTTAGTATTCCCTTTCGTTACAGATATAAGAATTAAAATTACGTTTAAAATTGCAACTTAATAAATGTAAAGAATGTTATAAAATATATTAGAACAAGGTTATACCTACCTACCGTTCGATGACCTCACTAAAAATGTGACTAGTAAAAGCTTGTTTAAGATTTTGCATATTAGGCGAGTTATTTAGAATTATGAATTAGGTACGCTAGGAACTAAATCCACGCGTTGCAATTTGTTTGAATTTCAAACGTCTTATAACAAGTTTTATCGTCTCACCTGCTGTCTCGTCAATCTCCATTTCCTCTTCTTCCTCCACCCCGACCTTAGCATCCTTTTCATCTTTTTCTTCCTCGCCTTCACCCAGCTCTTCTGACGCTGGATCCTTAATTAGCAGGTAGAAACCATGTTGCATACAATTGGTATCAAACACGAAGCATCCCGGGCCTTTCGGCTTTCCCTTTAACCAGGAGCCGTGGTACCGATAGCGAGGGTAAATGATTTGCCCGGGGCCTTGTATGACGCCCTCGAGCCACGTTCCCATAAACTTTATTTGGAATTCGGCGAAGAAGTAGGTGCCTAGTCCGTGTCGTTTGCCTTTGAACCAGGCGCCTTCATAGATGTCGCCGTTGGGGTAGTAGTAGGCGCCGAACCCTTGCTTGAGGTCGTGTCTCCAGTCTCCCTCGTAGCGGGATCCGTCGGGGTACACCATGCGCCCCACTCCATACTTCATAGCTCGACGCCATTCGCCTAAAAGTATATAAAAAACATTCAGTGTTGTTACAGTATTATGAAATAACTTAGTTACATAATTTACTAAAGTTTGTGCATTGATGATCAAATACAATTACAATTGTTTATCGCAGTCGAAAATTTATTTAAGGGAGGAGGAAGTGACACAAAAATACATACATACAAGTGAAGCTAATAAAAGCGTGTTAATGAGCTTTTATCATAAGGCAAAAATGCCTGACATACCTATTAGCAACTTCCAAATAACTACCTCTCCAATTCTTCATAGTATACAAAAAATAGAGCCACAGTTATGCACATACCTACTTACATGGCATTGCTTTTTTGCTATTTCCCTCTCATACCTTCATACCGGGCAGCGTTCTTGAACACGTAGAGGCCCTTCCCGTTCCTCATGCCGCGGCAGTAGCAGCCGGTGTAGTAGTCCCCGTTCGGCAGCACGGCCCAGCCCTCTCCGTGTCTCTCGCCGTCAGCATTGCGTTTACCCACATAGATCTTGGAAATAATTACAGTAAATAGTACTTAGTCTTTTGTTTGTCGTCACTCGTCACTGACCCTCTACTCAGCAAATTCTCTATACCCAAGTATATTGTCGAAGCACTTTGTCTCTACTCCACAGCTTTCTTGCTTTTTGAGTAAGGCCATCCTGTATACCTATATTCCTATTTATCAATCCAGCTTTAGTAATGTCACTACTTATGTACGTATGTAAGTTACACAAATAAAGACAATCTCAATTCTTCACTAGGGTAGTATGTGGAATTGTGGATGGACGATGGATAGGATTTAGGTATCTACGTAAAAGTATATTTTGGCAGCATTATCAATATCTAGTACCTAGGAAGTAAAACCACAAACGAATACTTAAGTAGTAAGTACGAAATCGATACCACCACATAATATTATGCACCTGTGATACATGATATACCTATCAACCTGTGGTATATGTAGATATAGGTAGGTATTACAATTGCATAGTAGTTAGGGAAAAGTATAAATTGCTCGAAATACTTGATATAGGTAGGGGTACTAAAAGCTCTTAAATGCTGCTTGCTCTACATAAAGATTGCGTCTCTGTATGTATTAGCTTCTAGACTAGTCACAAGGGTGAGAAAATTCAGATCTTAGACTCAGTTGTAGGCTTGTAGCAGTTATATTTAATTACCCCGATGGTATCAACATCCTCTGGTCCTTCCCCTTTTTCTTCTCCTGGTGGCATAGTTTATTATTCAATTC
Source organism: Autographa pulchrina (assembly GCA_905475315.1). NCBI lineage: Eukaryota > Metazoa > Arthropoda > Insecta > Lepidoptera > Noctuidae > Autographa > Autographa pulchrina. Next base: position 11,332,707 of record FR997768.1, read on the forward strand.
AATTTTGTTGTTTGTTGTGAAAATATCAAATAAAATTGACAGCTATTTGACATAAAAAAAAAACATCTACCAATAGCCAGTTCTAAAACTGGCTGCGTTAGATGAAAGTAGTATGAACTCCTTTTAAAACAAATTAAATCATAGAATACAAAATAAACAGAAATATCTTTATTTCTCACACACCCATGTTTGAATAAATTAATAACACATTAAACTCAAAACTGAAGCAAGCTATGCAAATGGAACGAGTTAAGTGAGCTGGGATAACTTAAATTAAATACAACAAAAAACCGTGTGAATCAATGGCTGACTAGACGCAAGGCAATAAATGTTGTACAGTATAATACACAAGTTAAAGTTTAAATATTATGCTTGTAACCAATTTTGTAACACTTGTTTAGATTAATTTTGAAGTCTGGGAATTCTGTGTTTTCATACCAATGGAAACATTCATCCTAAAACATTCGTAAAATAATGCTAGCTGTTCACTACAAGTGTCCAAACATTATACCAGCCCACAAAAGATCACAGACTAATTTATTATGTCGATATTATAGCCTCATCATAATTAACCAATATCTGAAACATTTTCTATAAATAATTTTATAAATCTATGATTTTTAACAATTATTGAAGCAAGAGAAACAATTATTATACGTTTAAAGAAATGTTATGAAAGACACGAAAATTACTCCTAAATCTAATGCACTAAAGTTACATTTCGTAAGGTAAATTTTGTACTTTTCGGTTTCTCGCTGCATTGTATTGTTGTGGCAAGTAATGCATCTCTTAAATAAACGTCTCTAAGGGCCTTAACGCTAACTAAATTCATTTGCTTTTATACTTATAAGGTCGACACAGTTCTGCTCTTTAGGTCACGAGACGCAGCGGCTCCGATGACCTCGTTCAAGGCGGATTCCATCTGCATTGATTTTAAACAACTTTTTATTCACTCGTTCACCTTATTTTGACAGAACCCACTTTAACACTAAACTAGATAACATTTGTTTATTGTTTATGTTTGTTTTTAGCGCGGCGGTGCCTGCGGTGGCGCGTCCTCGAGTTTTCCCCACACCACGTTACACATTTCTCGCACTAGGGCTTGCTCTCCCGAATCTAGGTCAGGCGCTGGTCTTCTCCGTTCACGTTCTACGCGCTCCCTCACTTCTAAAACCTGCAGAGCTCGTACTACAGCTTCAGGACGATCGTTCCCCACAGCTCCGAGACCTTTTTCGGCCTCCAATCGCCTCACTTTTTGTTCCAAGTCTTTTACATATTGTACGGTACGTTCAGCCAGCTGCGGATGTGTGATTGGTATGGGCGGTGCGCTTCGTGAACCTTCCTCGGCGTTCGTCCCGCTGCTGCTCCCGTCGCCGTCATCCCTCTCTCGACCAGCTGCTCGTCCGCAGTTAACACACGTACTCCTCTCGCGTTCTTCATCCAGGTACAGACATAACTCTTTTAATTCCAAGTTATCCCGGATCAATTCTTGCTGTTTATCGTCCAATTGCCTCAACTTATTTTGATATGCAGACACTTCTTGCCTCATTACGGATGCCGTATAGCGTCCGAACCGTTGCCATTCGCGAGCCAATTTTCGACCTTTTTGACGATCGTCGTCTAAAAAGCAACATAGATCCCGAAGTTCCTGGTTATCCTCGCTTAAACGGCGGTTAGCTTCTTTTAACGCTTTTATCTGTGCTAAAAGCGCTTGAATCTGTCGTTTCTGGTCAGTCGATGCTCGAGGACCCTCGGGTTCGACGCGTTTGGTGAACTTGAGCATGTCCGCGGATCTCCTGTGTATTTGCTCCTCTTCAAGATTACGCTGCGCTCGTTGTATGTCGTCTGCACTTCTTGCTCTTGTAGTCGGTTCTACGGGTTCGTGAATAACAGCTTTTGTCACTATTTCAGCGGACGGTCGTTGCATACGAAGTGCTCCAGAAGGTTGAGGATATCCTGGGGGATAGCCTTGGGGATATTTCATCAACGGTATCGGACCCCCACTATATGAACCCGGGACAGCACCATGCGCCAACAGGGGATACTGCAGTTTGCTAGGATCAATAGGTTTCCCGGCGTAAGGTGGTTTGTACTCTTTGACGGACGCGTCGATAGTGGCTAGTTTGGGGCCGCCTGCGGCAAGCGGAGGCGGATGATAACGCGGTGGAAAGTTGACCGGTTCTGGACCTTGTTTACCTAGTTGCTGCTTCTGTTTATTATATTGGCCTGTGTTCTGATTGATTGACATTGTAGTAAAACCGTTTCGTCTACAGCTTTAAGCTCAGTCAAAACATCCCTTTGTGTTTACGGAGCTCATTTCCAAATCTGCAGATCACGTAGCTGCGAAAGCTGAGACGGCATGAGTTCAACGATTGGTCCTTGAATGAACAGAGGAGGGGAACGCCGCCGGCTGCGTAGGCTGTAGAGCGTGGCATTCGCGCAATTAACTCTAACGTAGTTCGTTATATTCACCAAAACACTTGATAAACACTGTTCAGAAACACGATAGGCTGTCTCGTGTCAACATTGTGACCACAAGAGTCGGAAATCTGCGTTTATGTGATGTTGTTTTTAGGAAGCAGGTTATGCGTGACCGTATGTACGACGGCACAACGCGGGCGCGCGCGGGGCGCGTGTCTCGGACTGGCTCAGCGGGCCGCTCTACCTGCGCGGCGCGGAGGCTCTCGCGGTGCGGCGTCCCGCTCTGCCGCCGCCGTCTCACCTGCGCACACGCACACTTACACATCGTTGTATGTACGAGCCATCATTGTCTTCAAGTTATAGCACACAGTGATACCGCGCACACTTGTCCCGCATCAGCTACTCACATTTGACGGCGACTCGCAGTCCACAGAGTACATTATTGGCGCAGGCGCAGCTGCTAAGGTTGCTCTCATCTATTCATACTTTTGATTGTATTGCATTCCGACCTTTTCATAATGCTCTGCAACGCAATCCTTTAGATTCTGTCTACAGCATGCGTCCATTGTCAATCTGCAGTAGTTACCTATGTTGGGTTTTTGATGGTATTTACTAACTCTACAAAAACTATGCAACCGGAGAACATCCACCGACAACATGTTTTTATTTAGAATAATTAGTCTCTAAATTCATCTATTTACCTACGCAATAAGTAGTAGCGTGATAATTATTACATTTCGTTATTTTTCTTTCGTTAGTCAGTATATTTTGCAGATTTTATTTGTTGTTATTTGCAAGAGACAGTTAGCTTAAGCGCAGTCTTTGATTGCTTTATCGCACTTGAAGGTTTTTATGCTTACCTTATATTTATTTTTGGACTTGGCATCACGTCAATAAACTACGGTACCAGATTAATACCTTTCCTGTAAACCTTAATTTACCTAGTAGCGCCTTTTATAGTGAAAGAGCAAACAAATCAGAGGGAAAACAAATAAGTTTAGGCGTAGCAATAGCAATAGCAGGCGTTTCACAACTTTAGTTTTCCGCCTGCTACTCATGAAACTGAAAATTAATACTTATTCCGTTCAAATTATAAATTTTAAATTAAAAAGAAATACATTTCATTCGTCTATGACGTATTTTGAATGCCACTGAAGAATAACCTTTTTTTGCTAGGTAGAGCAGTAAATTTAGGTCCTTACCTAAACTTACCGCTTACTTAGAGTCGTTATGAACATTTTGTAGAAAAAGATATGCCTCCTTTAAATGTTCTGGGACTGTTTTGGATATTAGGACATGTTTTCAAAAGGATCGAGCGATACTAACCGTTCGTAAAGACAATTCTCATTGAATGATATAAATATTTAGATGTTCACCTATTCCTATAAATTGCAGGAAGACTCCGAAAGTCTCTTACTACAACTTTTTTAGTAACCGATTAAGGGTCGGTCAGAGAATCAGCATAGCCATTCAACGTGGCAATGCTGCCAGCCTTCTGGGCCTCGATTCAGCTATTTTAAATGGATGTCAGTGGTCGGTCAGTGTACTTGTCAATGTGCCTAATTTTCGTATTCAGATAAGCCTACAATAAAATCTCATTGAACACTCAAAGATAATGATCGTAATGACCAATTAATGATCGTAGTGATAGTTAGCAGAATGCCAAATATCGTAAAAATGACCAAATGAAGCAGGTCATTCAGTCAATTCAAGAAACTCTTAAATAGCTGAATCGAGGCCCAGGGCACGTTTCCCGCCATTGACAAGGATGACGATGAATTTTTTGACGCGTGTTAGTTTTACTTATTAATATAAGATTTAATTTTAGTATAGTTGTAAGTTTTTGTTGTCGTATTAGATTTAAGTATTGAATTGTAAATAAAGAGATTAAGGGTAGGTTAAACAAAAATAATCTACAAGATTTATAAAAACTGTATAAGAATGTTAAGTAGGTATTCGTATTTCTTTTAAATTATGTAACAAATTATATACAAACATCACGGAAGATCTCATAAATTCAACATTTCACTCTTACCACTCATCACCATTCCACTCAGGTGATGTGGTAAGCGTATGCAAGGAGTTTCGATACCTGGGTGTGCCCCCTCCTTGCTGCGGCTCAGTGCTTCGGCGCGCACTGGTCGGTAAGGATGGCTCGCGAAACCTCGGCACAGCTCGTCTGCCTCGCGATATTACTACAAGGTACGTAAACACATGTTCTTGCAAAACATTTTATTCGGTTTTGTTATATATTTGGCTGCCCTACTTTTGTAAGAAATTCGTTTTTAATTGTAAGTTTATTGAGTTTTGGTAACTAGTTCGCAGTTTTGTAGATAGTTGCATATAGTCAAATAAATAATAGAGTTATAGTAATTAGACCAGGTGCGAATTAAACCACAATATATTTTATTTAGCAATAAAAGATTTCGCCCGGTCATTGGCACAAAAGTAGAGGTTTAAATCTGAGCAAATATTATTGCGATTACGGTGTCTAGTATTGAATATCTAAATGATTGTACCTACGATGCAATGCTAACTAAAAGTTAGGGTTAAAAATGGCTATATCTGCACACCCCCAGAACCATCAAATACGGAGAGACATCTAGAACAATTATTATTGACATAATCTTGTAAATAAACATAAGTCAATTCTGCCTATACCTTCAAAAAACAGCCGTGATGATAAGACATAGATCGCACGATGACATATTATATCAGAAGCGTTACATCGTAGACAATAGTGCATCGTCTGATAATTATTGCATATTCAATAAAAGATCTATCTTTCTCATCCATTCCCTTTCGTTATTTTTACGCTATTCCATTGACTACAAATCTCTTAAAATGTTGCATAAACATGTTATTAACTATAATAGTCGCATATAAATAGCCACAAACATAATATTACGTAATTTATACAAAGTTTTCTGTTATTTATGCCCATCAGCAGCTGTAAAATCACACATTTTACCAATAATTTAATACCTCGCCATGACATTTGGAGTAAGTACCTAGTGATTATTTTAAAATGTCTACAAAATGCCAAAATGTGTTAGAATTGTTTATGTTTCGTCGTTTTGTGTTTTAGTTCTATTATGGAATTGTAGATTCCTAATATAAGTATACAAAGTAATAACACGTATTTCTTAATTGTGATTACGCAGTAGTTTGTGGCATTCAAATTATGTAGAGCCAAAAAGTTGCAAATAAGATGTATTATCGAAAGCCTTTTTAAGATCAATAAATTGTAGGTGACAGTGTAAGATTCAATTCTAGCTCTGGCCCCTATATATTATTGTACTCTGTGGCTCTGAATAGCGAACTATGAAGATACATAACTCTTTCGGCCCTCCACCAAATCGAACAGACTGGCAACTGTTTTACCGCGTCTTATCTTCCGAGCATATTACTTTGCTCTGTGCTTCAGAGATTTGACCACTAACAAACCTTAAGTTAACATCACAATCAGGATGAATATTGTCATTTGTTTTGTCCATCCAGGCGTGTTATCACAGCGGCACCCAATCAAGGAGGCGCTACTCCTGCACAGTGATAACTACATGAACGCCACATTTGAAGACTGCGTTTGGCGACGCGACAAGGAGGTTTGCCCCGACCCTGACGTGAACCTGCACTTGTATACTGAAGCCGATCCTGTTAAGAATGTCGTAAGTATTACCTAGTACCATTAATCAATTAACTCTGCTTAATACTGGTTCACCGTTGGACTTAGTCTCTCCCAAATTATTCCGTAAAACTTATAATAACGTACATATCATCTGCCTAGCCTTTTTCGAACTATGTTGGAGTCGGCTTCCTGTCTTACCGGATTCAGGTGAATACCTTAATTTACATGGAGCGACTGTCTATCTCACCTCCAGAACCCATTTAACCGGGTAACACTGTTTCCCATAGTAAGACTTGCAGTAACGTATCTACATAACACCTGTAAAAAAACCTTGTTTTTATGCATACAAGCGCATAGATGATACCCATTGCCTAACAATGGACATAATCATCTCCATATTTTTTCCAAACATTTCTATTTTTTGGAAATCAAACATTCGAACTCGCGATCAATAATAGTCCTTTGTTTTCTGTATAAGAACTGAGAAGAAACCTAGTCCTGCAGTAGGTCAGCTACCGGCAGATTTAATATTACATCAAAATTGCATAAGTTAAATAATATCTACATGCGTTCACAAAGTTAACGTTTGCGCACTTCACTATCGTGTCATGTATAATTACTTGGCGGCAAAGAAAGGAATATTGCAAATTATTTGTATGGATGCATTGTGATCATAGCCGAAGTTCTCACGGGTGTTAATTATGTTGACAGTTCAAGATTTAGATACATGTAAAAAATTTTTTCGTCATCCTGTAAAACACCCACGCGATGAGCTACAATAGAAAACAATACAACTACATTTGACTAAGATAGTAAATAAAAAACACTACAGAGAGCTTAATGTAAATTTGACTGAAAGGATAATTGATAGTTTAAATATTTGACTACACTGAATGTCGACTGGTGCTACAGTCAGGGACCGACCCCCGCTCTACATCGTGGTATACAATCATTTGATAGAATGTACAAAAAGTTGTACATTATAAAGACGAAGAGTAACCAAGCGATGATCATAGTGTAACATACAATTAGTACCTGATGATGTACCGTTTATATACCCTTTAGAACCTAGATTTTCTTAATTAAGCCTAGAAGTCAATATTCACGCGTAATAATAATGAATTTAAATTAGTTCATTGTCGTGTTTCATCAGCTGTGACCAACGCATTGCCTGTTAGTATTTTCAATTGAGTAATCTTCAATGGTCATGCGCAAGTGTTCAATAATTTTGCGTCAACTCTAGAATATTACCGAGGTTTTGAGATAAGCTAGGTTAATATTAGCATAGACATAAATAACATTCAGATTTGCCAAACAATGGCAAGGTTTTTTATGGATGAATTTTAGCATTGGCAATAATTACTTGAGAGGTATTTCTACCCCGTATTTTGTACCTGTGAATGCGGGTGCCGTACCCACGTACCTGCGCGGACGACAGACAAAAGTTTCACTTTTTTTCTCATTATGATGTAGGAAGTGCGACGGTAACAAAGAATGCGTCCAAAATACCGCTAGTTGTCCTCGCGGGGACTGTCACTGCGGTCTCCTTTATGGGACTCATATATTATTGCGAACACACAGCCCATTCATAGAACTGTATCTACAAGTTCCTAACGTGAATCGTGTTACCTACTTACTATTTGGCTCGTCACTGACTCGTAAAACAAAACAAAGACAGGACCCGTTTTAGCTCGCTCTCGTCTGGCTCCGTACAAGTCGCAAAACGAAACAATAGCTTACTGTCTTATAGACTAAACGGATAGCGAGTAGCGGGTTCGATCCCAGCTCGTTACAAAAAAATAAATGAGGATTGTTATTTTTTTTTAATATTGCAACTTCCTTGTTGTACACAAAAAGTTACTGACAATGATATGGTGCAATGTGCAAAAAAAATATCTGAGTTATATCTATACTTTTTAAATTTTAAGCAAAAAGGAGAGATCCATACACATCTCCATTATCATACGGAACACATAATCTAACCCTTGTTACATGTATCTAATTAGAAAATTCCCTACAATCGTGAATTGCTACTAAGTAACTCAATTATAGAGTGCATGCTCTGTGCACTGAGCACAATCGTACATTTTCTTGCAAAATCTTTATGCAAGACCCGCATGACATGTAAACTTTGTCGTGATTAGTTGCGCAACGACAAAGATACTATATAACTATACTTTCAATAACAATCTTCTAGAAAAAACACATTTGTTTTGTAAAAATAATTGGCCGCGTTTGAATACAAAGGTCGCGGGTCAGATTTACGAATAGAGATGCGTAGTTTGCTGTTTGGCATGAAAATATTTGTGTCAAGCCTATGTGACTGTACAGAGATACTATTGTTTGATTTATAACCAGCAACCACGATATTCTCTGTTTTCTTTTAGAGATTACGCCTACGATTATATTATTTTTGACTAAATTTCGCTACCTGGATGGCGCAGTCGTTGGCTTCCATCACATCCTGGAGGGCGAGGCTACCATTTTTTTTTTTAATAATAAATGGCGCGGATAATATACTATTTAATAATGTCACAAAGGCTACCTATAGGCCTTGTACTTGTACAATACAATTTACGATGGACGAATACGACTTACGTGAGACAAATATGACTGCAAAGAAGACACAGAACTCTATTTCCAAGTGTGGGCTTTTCAACACTTCCGATTTAACAGAATAAAGAATAAATAAATAATAATAAAACAAATTATTTTCATGTTGCTAGGTGGACCTAAACAGTCAGGACTGGCTCCGGCAGAGTGGCTGGGACCCCGCACACGAGAACATCCTCTTGGTCCACGGCTACGCGGGAGGAGACGAAACATTACCCATCGTGGTGCTCAGAGATGGTAAGCAGAATCATCACTTACTGATAGGAATGAATAAAACATAATACAGTGGAACATAGAACCTTCGCCGACCGCTATGCAAAGATGGTGCACGGTGTTTTGCATATCTACAATTTAGTCATGTAATTATTAGTCTAAAAATTCGTCATTTATGTATATCCAAATGTGTATTTGAGATTCAATCATATATTTAAAAGTATAGACTGATTTACATTAGATCAATCAACGACGGTGGAGAGTACACAGTCTGAAAAAAATCTCTTTATTAGTATGATTTATTAATCTATACCTACTTTTAATAAATCTGTAGAAAGGTCAATTCTGTACATAAAATATATTTTCAAAATAACTATCAAGGGGTGATTAGTGATCGATACTGATGCCAAAAATGCAATCAGTAAAATTTTTGTATGTCTGTCTGTGTGTTCCTTATAGAAACAAAAACTACTCGACGGATTTTAACGAAACTTGGTACAATTATTCTTCATACTCCTGGGCAGGTTATAGTATACTTTTCATCAAGCTACAATCAATAGGAGCAGAGCAGTGAAGGGAAATGTTGGGAAAACGGGAGAAGCTTAATTTTATTTTATTAAGCTTCCGTCGCGTGTGCAGCCTTAATGGTTAAAGACTCATTGATAAGCTTCGTCATCCACGCGAACGAAGTTGCAGGCACAGCTAGTAGATAATAATAATAATAATAATAAACATTTATTCGCTGAAACATGTGTGTACATACAGAAATTGGTGCATGTAAGATGACAAATTAGATAAAGTTCTTATAAAACATGTTTGCCATTTTCCATGGCATGCAAATATTTACAAAAGGTACATAAAATTAAAAAAGAACAAAATCAAATAGAGCTAAACAAAATTGGGAAAAAAAACAATACATAGAGAATCAAACATACAAACATTAAAACTATTTAAGTTGAATAACAACATACACAAAAAATTTAACAATAACACTCTATCTTATAAATAACAATAGTTTTAAATTAACAGAAAAATAATAATAATATATGTATCACAACTTAAATGAAAACTGAATTAGGTTCGTTAAGAAAGTCTTTAATGTTATAATATGCCCTTTCAGTTAGAAACAATTTAAGTTTTCTCTTAAAAGCACTGTTATTTAGCTCTTTCCAAGTCTTTGGCAATTTATTATATATGATAGGAGCCATACAGAAGATACTTTTGCGCATAAGTGCAGTCCTACATGTCTGTAGACAAAGCTTGCTGTTATTACGCCTGCTTCTACAGACAACATCTTCCATACGAGGAAAAAAATGTGGATTGGATTTAGTGAATACTGCTACTTCAAGAATATATAGGGACGATAAAGTTAATATTTTATAACGTTTAAAATAGGGCTCACAACTATCAGTGGTTTTTAATTTGAGCATTGATCTTATGCATCTCTTTTGGGTTTTAAATATGGTATCTTTCTCAGTTGAGTTACCCCAAAAAATAATGCCATAAAAAAAATTTTTGACGAAATGTGGAGTTGGCTGGTTTGACAATTAAGGTATCGATATCTGAGATTAGATTCAACTAACCCGTAGTATGCAGTTAATAGTGCATCAATGTCTAGTGACCGAGACAGTGTGTATAGAGCAAATGCAGACTTATTCATTTTTTTACATAATGTGTCTATGTGAGCTTTCCAATTAAGACTCCGGTCAATCGTTAAGCCTAAGAACTTTGTGGTATTTACTTTATCTATATTATTATTTTTGTATTCAATGTCAATATTTGAATCGTGTACTGAAAGTTGACTAAAGTGCATGATCACGGTCTTATTAATATTTATTTTTAGGTTGTTAGTATCTAGCCAGTTAATTGATTTATTTATAGTATTATTTATATCCTGTTTATAGTCATGTTTTTCATTACAAGGTATTGTTATAGTACTATCATCAGCGAAAAGCGTCATAGTATGATCAATGGACTTAGGAAAAAGATAATATTGGGAGTAAATACCAACATGCCTCGAATTTGAAGTAGCTCACACAATAATTGATTTTCCGTATAAATGGTGAAGTGAATGCATTACGTGCACTATCAGTTTAAGGTGTGAATGCAACGAACGTTCGGGTATGTCCACTTCCGTAGTAGCCGTTATATTTTATTACACGACTGCCCAAAAAGGAGTGTTATGTTTTCAGGGTTCATGTATGTATGTATGTATGTTTGTGAGTTTCTTTATTCCACCATAACTTCTAAAAGGCTTGACCGATTTCAATGTTTGTGGTATCATTAGAAGCTTTGAGTTATCCCGAGTGACATAGGCTATGTGGACATTAAAAAATGGTCAAGTGTGAGTCGAAATCGCCTGCAAAGGGTTCCGAACGATATTTTTTTTCTGTTGTGTCATGTTTTTTTTGTTGTTCACTAAAAGGTATTAAATATTATATTATATATATTATATATTTAAATGACAAACTAAAACGTTTCACCTAAACAAAAGCAAAAAAGCCTAACTTGTGTATCTACTTACTACTCCACACAAAAGTATGAGGATAGGAGTTCGTCAAACCATCTGTCACTTTCATCTCTTAAACGAAACAGCCTTATGGTAAACCGCAACAAACAAAGACGTGTTCACCAATTACCATGATTAGATTCTCCTGGAACATCGCCAAAGGTGAAAGTGTTGTCTTGTTCACCGCACAGTATTGGCTCACCACGTGACAGCAGGAACAGCGAGCTGCGCACGCGCCGCATTACAATGCGCTGAGCTCGACAGCTCCCACGGCTTTCTCCGTGTTGCACTTTTACAGTTCAACGACCTAACTATCAGTTGACAGTCGTAAAAATTGTATCATAATAGAGTTCGACTATGTACAACATTCGGTACCATTACCATTCTACCTCTCTATTCATAAGAATGATATATACATGACATATTGTTGGCGTACTATCCTATAAAGCGAACATAATAATCATGTATGTATATATATATAAGGATACCGCGGCTTTTACGCCTATGACTAATTGGACTTGTCCCACTATTCAAAAGTCGCAATTAATGTGTGCTTAATTAGTTTAAAGATGCGATCCAGCCAATTTGCAGCAGAGCGACAGGATTAAATCATTCTTGATTTTCTTTTTCATTCGCAGCGTACCTCCGCCGCGGCGGCTACAACGTGTTCATGCTGGACTGGGGTGCGCTCTGCCAGCCACCCTGCTACGTGGCAGCGGTTCACAACCTTCGGCCGGTCGCGCGCTGTGTAGCCGACGCCCTCTCTGTACTCCGCCGCGCCGGCCTCAGGACTGACAACCTCACCTGTGTGGGACACTCCCTTGGCGCTCACTTGTGTGGAATCATTGCCAATTTCTTGACGTTCAGACTCAATAGGATCATAGGTATGCAAGAAGTAATGTAACTCCGAAATTTTCGTACCTACCCTAATTCTCCCCACTCTAAAAAGTTTATTGAAAATATCTTTCCTTTCTTTATATTTCCATTCTTAACCTTCCAGGGTTAGACCCCGCTCGTCCTCTGATCCGTTCAGCGCCCGCCCTCCGGCTGGACCCGGGTGACGCGCGCGCGGTGCACGTGCTGCACACCAACGCCGGTCGCTACGGGGAGGCCGCAAGGTTGGGGCACGCTGACTTCTGCCTCAACGGGGGAAGGAGTCAGCCTTACTGTGAGGATACGCCTAGTAAGTATACCTACTTTTTACCATGCGTAGATTGAACCCGCAGCATCTCGCTCCTAGTGACTTGGTTACCCACACCTATACCACTCGTCAACCCGTGCTTATCCTTAAAAATTGCAACTTAAGTATTCACAATATATTCCCTTCCCCAGACGAAGCTCTATGCAGCCACATCTGGTCGATCTGCTACCAGGCGGAGAGCCTGTTCCGAGCGCGCGACGCGGCGCCGTGCGGGCGGCGCTGCTCCGTGCGCGTGCCGCCCGCGCGGGCTTCTGCGTTACCCGTGCCGATCGGACAGCCCGCGCCTATGACGTAAGGACGCTGGTATATTATTATGTTCCTTCTCTGCTCATTCTCATGCTCGTCGTGCTATCATTCACAGACTTCCCCTTCATACCTCTCACTCGAACAAATTATCCATCTTAAAAAGTGTTTTCCTCAGTTCTACCCTAAAACCTACCCGTCATGTAACATGGTATCCTTCACAGATTTTTCTTTCATATCTTCTGTCTCGTATCTACATATTTTTTTAACCTTAAAAAGTCTGGACTGGCTGACTCCAAAGTTCCAAACGCCAGGCGTAAACAAGTTACCTACATAAAAAAATGTGTAGTGTACTTTAGTGTGTTATTTTTCTTTCAATAAGTGTAATCTTGATGTTGTCTGTTCTTGATTCAAGTATGTAAATCTAATCCGCCGTTCCCACTATTCTCATTAAATTAAAATTCTACCATTCTAGAGCATCAGGAGCGTATTGCTTAGAAGACTTCGCGACGCCATTCTGTCCGCACACGTCGGGCGTGCAGGAGGGCGACCCGCGCTGCTGCCTGGATGAGCTGTACGCGGCCGCCGCGACAGCTAACAGTGTAGCCCCGCCGCGCAAACGGCCCCGCCCCGTACGACTGCGGGGGCCTCGGTATAGGCATAACGATACCGAGTATTATACACTAGTGTAGGTAGAATATAGGTTGTTATATGGATAGGAACAACGATTAGTTCGCGACCATTTAAGAAATCTGACCGATTTTGTAGTTACCTGGAAGTGGCGCGAGTTTAATTTATAATCTGTGGTCGTGTTATGACGTTTTTAACGTTTTGATTTGATAATTTAAAGTTGTGATATAGCTCACTTTCTTTCACGACTTTCATACTACATAATACAACCCCAAGCCATTGAGTCTTATTAACTAATTCATGGTAATTTTTCGTACATAAATGAAGAATATTCCTGTAACGGCTGTTACAGATCGACGGTAAAGGAGTTAGCTTTAAACCTATGTACAAAATGTTTTGCAATTACATTAAAACTATTTTGTAATTCAATTTGTTAGTATCGACAAAGTAAAACAATACCTAACAAAAGTATTTTGGTATGTTTTAATACATAATCAGAAATTGTATATTTATACTTGAACAAAAATATTATGTATCAAATAAATGTGTATAGATTGGAGAAGTTTAGCCAAAGACCTTACCATTTAGTAGTATGGATTAAATTATAACTATTAAATAAAGTTGTTTTTGTACAAGACTTAGATTTTATTAAATACCTTTCGCAATTAAGACCTTAATAGCTTGAATTAGCTTGTAAATACATTTCAGACTGTAAATGTAAAACTTGAAAAACACTTATAATAATAATAATATCCTGGGACAACTCACACACGGTTATCTGATCCCAAGCTAAGCAGAGCTTGTGTTATGGCAACTAGATAACTGATAAACTTACTTATATATTTCTAAATACATACATATTATAGATAAATTACACCCAGACACCAGAACAAATGATCATGCTCATCACACAACATTTGTCCTGGGCGGGAATCGAACCCACGACCTCCGGTACAGCAGTCAGGGTCACTAACCACTAGACCAACTGGCCCGTCTTATGCTCAGATAAGTATGTGTATGATCATAGTGTCAGATGAATTTAGATTCAGTGCTTAGGCATTATGGGTATTTTGAGGTTTTAATTAAACAGCAGTGTACATAAACCTATTTATTGCAATAAAATATAAGCTAAGTTACACCTAAGGTTTACAAGAAATCTATTTTGAACACATTACTATGTTGATAGAGTTAAACCAACAGGGTTAGATAATATTAGGAGTTGCAATTCATTAAAGTTCTCAATTATATTAATTTCATGATACAATACACCGAATTCTTTTAATTCCTACTTGTACTGGACTTATTGCAGGAACGACAGAATGTTAGCCATTAAACTATAGCATTATTGGTCTATCTACACTTGAAACTATTTAATATAAGTGTTGCCAGATGAAAAAAGACTACAGAATACCAAAATACATATTTTTTCCTGTGGCAACCCTAAGGTTTATTTTATTAAAGTAAACACAGTGACTAGTGTTGTCAGCTCTTGTTGCCAGACATGAGTAGAGAGAGTAGAGCTGCCTTTTCTTTCTCCTTCTTTCTTACGACGTCGAGGGAGCGAGTACGCCATGTACTTTTCCTCAGTTTGATTGGTCGACTGCCAACATAGCGCCCTGAAAAATATTATTTAAAATATATTTATTTTTAACTGTTTCAAAAATTGTTTAATTGAGTTACTAACGGTTCGGCTTAAAAGTAAATAATAATAATATTCCGGGACAATTCACACACGGTTATCTGATCCCAAGCTAAGCAGAGCTTGTGTTATGGTGACCAGATAACTGATAAACATACTTATATATTTCTAAATACATACATATTATAAATAAATTACACCCAGACACAGAACAAATGATCGTGCTCATCACACAAACATTTGTCCTGGGTGGGAATCGAACCCACGACCTCCGGTATAGCAGTCAGGGTCACTAACCACTAGACCAACAGGGCTGTCAATGACTTCATGGCTTCATGGCATAAATGGCTTCATGTAGTTGAATTATTATTGTTATCAGCTGTTAAGGCGCTCCCCCGAGCAAATGCCCTTCAGCGTTTGACCTCTAAACCCCCCGCATTTCCCCTCTATATATACATCGCTACTTTTTATGAAAAAAACAACGCCATCTGTTGATTTACTTACGTACTAAGTAGTAAAAATAGTAGACTTATGAATTTATAGACAAGAATATCATCAATCATGACCGCAAGATTTAAAAAAAAGATAAGTGAAATATATTTTATTTTTCTCTAAAATTGAATATCACCCAAGTAATTGAAAACTTCTGAGTGAATAATTTAATGATGTAAAGTTATTCAGTCAGAAAGGTATTTCATGTCTTTTACAAGAATTTTTTTTTGACCTTTATTTAGTGACTACGATTTTTTTAATTGATGAAAAATTCGATATTTTTGGTGCTAATTTTCAAAATCAGACGATTTGGTTAGGTTGTTTATCTCAAAAATATCAATCTAACAAGGCACGTATTAAGAGGAAAGGCGGGCAGAGAGACTTGAAGAAAGTCTTGCTGTCTCTCTACCGCATGATTTGTGAATGTGTGCGTAAGTTGATAGTGTGTGTGTCAAAGTGCGCTCGCATGATGTAGTTGTCTACTTCTACCATAGAGAAAAGTAATACTTCTACTACCACCAAAATCATTTTCTCTTCGCACACGTAAATTGGCAACTGACGTATAAACAAGGGGTAACCATGACACTACAAAGTAGCCATATGATTTACTTTTTGAGTACGTAAGTGTTTTGGTAAACAGCTTGGTGGTAGTGCGATTGGACATGAAAATTTTTGCTTCAAATTCAAATCTCGGTTGAGCTACCCTTTTTGAGTTTTAAAACATATCTTTTTTAGTTTAAATCTTCATAACATTTAGTTGCTTTTATTTAAATAATAATATAAATTGTTTATGATAATCTTTTTATCTAAACCGCGACTAAATCCGTAAAAAGAAGTTTTATTCAAGAAATACCTAATTATTGGTATATTTATTTGTGTGCTAAAACTTATTATTATTGTTAATATTAGACCTTTATTTTGCATACTGAATAAGAAAATTATAGACTATGCTTCTGTGTTTTTACTTTTTCATGAAATGTTGTCATGGGTTTTGAGTAAAAACAATAAGTAAAAACAATCACAAATAAATCTTATATATAAAATTCTCGTGTCACAATGTTAGTTACCATACTCCTCCAAAACGGCTTGACCGATTTTTATGAAATTTTATATGCGTATTCAGTAGGTCTGAGAATCGGCTACTATCTATTTTTCATACCCCTAAGTGGTAGTAGGTAGGTAGTAGGCAGGTGTTAGGTAGAAAAAATTGCATTGCAACGCATGCGGGTACAGCTAGTATACTATAAATTATTTATTTTCAAAGGAACACTATAAATGATGCCACTGATATAACATTAGTAACATATTTTTTCTTACGGCATATCACACCCTTGGTCTGCAATGGGCATCAAACTTACCACGGAAAAATAGTAAACACTAACACAAAATAATCATTGTTTATGCAATGCACGACAAAAAGATAAACAATCAAAATTATTTTTATGTCGTAAAAAATCAACCAAATTTTACAAAATAATAAACAATGCACGACAAAAAGATAAACAATCAAAATTATTTTTATGTCGTAAAAAATCAACCAAATTTTACAAAATAATAAACTATAAAAGAATAGGTCATAATACTCAAAAAGGATGTGTCGACTGAGATTCGAACTTACAGCCAGAATATTAATTTCCAATCGTACTACCACCAAGCTGTTTACTAATACAGAAAGGACATCATCCACTCTCTATACATTTTTGGTCCAAATTCGAAAGTGCCGGCCAACAAAAAAAAATGTTATATTCTGACAGAGCTTGTCCTCCTAAGCATTTCTTACTATGGCACCAAAGCTGTAGCACCGCTGCACGTCATTTTATCCAGGGTTTAAAATTCTGAATTTTCATACATTTTTGATCACATACCACGATATTATCGATTAAATAAATTTCTAAGAGGACAGAGCTTGACCTCCTTAGCATTTCTTAATATGGGACCAAAGCTGTAGCTCCGCTTCACGCGATTTTATCCAGGGTTAAAAATTCTGAATTTTCATACAATTTTTCGATCACATGCCACGATATTATCCATTAAATGAATTACTAAACACAAATGAAATGTTCTGTTATGAATGCTAGCTCATAGTTAATGATTAGGGGTAGTAATAAATTCAGGGATTTTTGTTTATAGGTTTTTAATTTATTTTATCGTCGAAAGCGTCTTGCGTAAAAATCATATACTCTAATCCTAAAGTAAAAGTTACTACACTGTCAAAGAATACCTAGAAGATAATATATAAATTCTAATCATCTAAAAGTACCTATATATATAATAAGCAATAATTAAATACAACAAACATTAAATTATTTAATATTAAAACAGCTAAATCCTCCTCTCTCCTAATAGTGCTGTGCCCGACAGGGTCCATAATTGTTACTCTATTTTTAAGCCTACCTATAAATGTACTACATTATGGAATGCAATAAATAAATAAATAAAAATGTATAAAAATTCAGAATTTTTAACCCTGGATAAATTCAAATGGAGTGGAGCTACAGCTTTGGTGCCATATTAAAAAATGCTTAAGAGGATAAGCTCTGTCTTCCTAGTAATTCATTTTATCGATAATATCGTGGCATGTGATCGAAAAATTGTATGAAAATTCAGAATTTTTAACCCTGGATAAAATCGCGTGAAGCGGTGCTACAGCTTTGGTCCCATATTAAGAAATGCTAAGGAGGTCAAGCTTTGTCCTCTTAGAAATTCATTTAATCGATAATATCGTGGTATGTGATCGAAAAATGTATGAAAATTCAGAATTTTAAACCCTGGATTTAATGACATGCAGCGGTGCTACAGCTTTGGTGCCATAGTAAGAAATGCTTAGGAGGACAAGCTCTGTCAGAATATCACATTTTTTTTTGTTGGCCGGCACTTTCGATTTTGGACCAAAATGGATGATGTCCTTTAATCAAAAAGTTTATCATATGGCTACCTTGTATTGTCATGGTTACCCCTTGTTTATATATCAATAATGCCAATTCACGTGTGCAGATGATAAAATAATTTTGGTGAGTAAGTAGACAATTACACGTAGCGAGCGCGCTTTGACACAAACACTGTCAACTTACGCACACATTCACAAACCGTGCGGTAGAGCGACAGCAATACTTTCTTCAAAAAGCGAATTTTCAAAAGCCGCCCGCCTTTCCTCAGGGTAGGACTAGAATTCTTTCAAATCCAGGCATCATCCTGTTATAATCGTGTTCATTGCCATCGAAAAATCAAGGTTTTAATTTAATCCTCAAATTCAGAATTAAAAATCCCATTAAATAAATTTTGAAGTTGTACATAATTTAACATAAACATACATAAATACATGTAATTTAAACAAATATGTAATTTGACATTTATAAGTTATCTTATAACATAAATATGTATTCCATGCTATTTGTATTTCATCACCAGTGCCGTGTGTAAAACTACATAGTGCTAGCAATGACCTTTTGACAGTTGTCATAATATTAAATTGTAAATGACATTTCAAAGAAAAATGAGACGTGCTCTCACGTCGAGAGCCTACGGCTGACTGCCGCCTCGCCTCCGCGAGTGTATTTTTGTTGTGAATTTGTCAATTTTTAGGAATAATTTGAGTTATAAAATAAATTGTTGTCCTTTTTGAAAATCAGAAGCGTAGAAGATGTTTAGATTTAAATTCTCTATTAATTGGTATAAGTTACATTCAAACAGCACGTGTACTTCATGAGGTTATGCAAGAAATAAATTTTGATAGGCCATTTTTAAAATGAGTAATACCTAAAATTTGCTGCATTAAAAAAAAATATATCCAGGTAAATTAAAGTCGACATGTTGGAGAATGATTTGGTATAACAATTAATTTGATATGTGTTTGAAATATCGAGTTTATAGCTTAGTAAAACATGGCTTTTGCGCATTTTGCTCGGGGGAGCGCCTTAAATCACAAATAAACAGGGAACTTACCATCCATTTCCTTCATGGCCTTAATAAAATCGCCGGGATCCTTAAAGCTGACAAAGCCGAACCCTTTGCTCTTGTTCGTCCGCTTGTCGCGAATCACTTTAGCTCTTTGAAACGAACTGTATTTACTGAAGGTCCGCGTCTGGAAAAAAAATGCAGTTTTAGGACTCCTTTGTGAGCATTTTCAAAAAGTCAAATTTCTTTCCAATATAGTTATTTGTGTAATTCCTGCTAAACAGCATGATGTACACACGTACTTCTTTGCTATTTATTATGTGTTGTTAAACTATAATTTCCGCCTATATTTTATCATCTCATTGCGAATAAACACCCTATGGAACCGGATTCCGCTATTAAGCTAAGAGAAAAATATACTCACAAGCAGTTCATCAGTGACGTCATTGCCTAGATCTCCGCAGAACATGCGGAAGTCATCGTCAGGCCAGTCCAGCAGTGTCACGTCCTCCCAAACTTGACCACCAGCTGTTCTCACAACCTGTATTCGAAAATATGGATTGCACTTTGTGCTAGCTACTTTGTTAAATAGTTTTTACTTTTTAAAGACGTCCACATAATTAATTTAATTTATTTTAGAAAAAAATACTAAGCACAGCATTCATTTAGCATTTGCGAATGCCAACGACTTTGCTAAATGCTTGTGTAGTTTGTAACACCAACTGAAGGAAGTCATAGTTAGAACCCCAACGAAGTTTGAAACTTCCTATTTAAGTTTTCTCAGTTCGTGGATATGTACAAATAAATATAAGTTACTCGTGGAATTTATTAAAATAGATTTATTATATACAACTCAAATGGAGGCAAATCTGAGATCACTCGACTTCTTTCAAAAGGTAACAGAAGCAAATGATCCAAACTAGCCTGTTCCACATACCTTCCTATTCTTTTTCTCCTTTTTGGGCTTGGTGACGGGGTCGGGCGTGCTGATGGTGGGCGGCGGCGGCGGCAGCGCGGGCGGGGGCTCCGCCACCGGCTCGGGCCGCGGCGGCGGCGGCGGCGGCGGCGGACTGCGCTTCTGTAGGATTTTAGAGTTAAAGTGGGATATGCCTTGAATTGAAAAACAACATTGTGTGGTTGACAGATGGAGAATGACCTACGGCGTGAAGTCCACCATATGTATAAATATTTATTTTATAATAGCATAAAATAACATTGAACTCTTGAGTCAAATACAGTCCCTTTAGAGAGCTGCAATATTGACTGTAAAGGACACTAAGCTAATTTCAGAATAATAAAAACCACAAGAAATTCGAATGGTTGACTGAAAAACTAAACAGACTTTCGACACAATTTCAAAGACCATTAGATAAATAGACTTCTAAGTTTTCTCAATGACGCTTTGTTCAGTCTCGCAAAATGACTACGCCGTATGCACTGCATGTACCTAAGTACAGTAGATAAAGTGGATGTATTGGACATCCGTAATGATCCCTTACCCTCTTCCGACTTTCTTTCTCCTTCTTCTCCTCATCGTCTTTAGGCTGTTTGTAGAGCTTCGGTGCAGCAGAGAGGACGACGGGCTGCGGCTTGGGCGGCGGCGGTGGTATGAGCTGTGGGCCCGGCAGGCCTGGCCGGAGGAATGATAGGTTTGGCGGGAAGCCGCCTTCGCTTGGACCGCCTGGACGTATGCGTACCTAGAGAACGGCAGATGGTGGGTTTGATTTTAATATTTCAGTTTATATGAACAATTGGATATTGTTTATAGTCTTGTGAGACACTGAGGTTTCCGGCTTTGAAAACTGTAGTCATATTTCAATATCACATATTGGCCTATTTTCCAAAACAGCAACTGGACTGTATTCACTGTGAATGTTTATAGTTGTGATCAATGGTATGACATTTAAAACCAATGTTTACTTTTATTTCCTTTTTTATACTTATTATTCAACTTTTACAGGTAATATTTAAACTGTAACTGTAAAGATAAAAAAATAAATGTGGAAAGTATCACATTATACAAAGTAAGTACCTAATGCACTTGGTTATGGAACTCAGATAAAACAAACACCAAGACCCGAGGCAATGTAGGAAAGTGGTTTTCTATACTAACCCTGGATCTGGACATCGAATTCGGATCCCTGGCACTGACAACACCTTGGAAATCTGCCACTCAACCATGGAAGTTGTCAAAGAAAGATGTGTTCCAATAATTTAAGTATCAAAATACACCATGAACAGCTAAAACAGATTTAGAAGTAGTCTGACCTGTGAAGGCACCATAATAGATGGCGGTGGCGGCGGCGGCGGCACAGTAGGGTACATCATGGACATGTCGAAGGCGGGCATGACGGGCGCGGCGGCGCGCTCCAGCTGCTGCTGCACGGCGCCGAACGTGGCCGCGCCGATCACCGCGCGGGACACCGCCGCGCCCACCGGGTCGCCGCCGGAGATCTCCGCTTCGAACCTGTGATGATTGTGATTAGATTTCATTATAGTTCAGTTGCTGAGAGAATGTTATTAAAAAACCGTGTTATATTATTAATTGTAACTTAGCACAATGATATAGTTTTGTATGATATTTTTTTTTAAGACAAATAAATGATATTAGTTTATTCATGGGAAACTTTTGCCACATTAAAGTTACATCTTTGTGCTGACCACCACCTGTCAGAAGCGCATTCTCTCAGCAGCCAGAAAATATGGATTATACTATATTATACTGGATTATATGCTATGTTCTGTTTGAGTTTTTTTTATATTGTTTACATAAATCCATCTTTACATTATATTATTAATAGATTACCTTTATTTCCCCTTTTTAATTATGAATGTTTAAAATATGTCGGGATATATTAAAAACATAAGTTGATTTATCTGTTGAATCAGACAAGTTTGGCAAGACGCTAGAACTTGACACAGCATATAAAGGAATGAGCCATAATGATTGGAAGAATGGGAGTAAAGAAGTAGTAAGATCATTAATGAGGCAAAATGTAACTTTAACAGCTATGAAGATATCCCCAACAAAATATACAGTATTAAAATAAGAAAGTAAATAGTTCTTTAGCAGTGCATGTCCTTCCATACCATAAGAAAAGTTAGTGGGAGAGATAGGTTTGCAGAGAATTGAAATTTTAAATACTACATTCTCTTCTTTTTACAAATTATTATGCTTGGTGATTATCCCCCATACCTACATCTAATATACTAGCTAGAATATTGAATAATAAGCCTTAATTTCGAACCGCAGAATTCTTGAATGCATCAATTATTGTTATCGGATAGTATACACATGGTTTACCAAAACAATTATGAATCTGATGATATTCTAATGGGCCTGCAGCTGAGTTTCGTTACTTTCATGGCACATTTATGATTTCCGTTTCTGAGCTGTTTTTTTTTTGCAAAAGAGGCAAATCCAGCAGTAATTAACAATATACTCTACTCAACTAACCTGGACATTTCATCTTGCATCTGTTGATATTTACTGGAGTCTTCCATGGTGCCGCTTGGAGTTTAACCTTAAAGCAGTCCAAAACGTTTACGTAGTAACTAGAATTAAAATGTACGCGACTAATTATAACTCAGATACGTACAGATCCACGCATTTTTGAGATTTTTACTAATGAACTAATTGCATTAACTAATTACAGACAAATTTGTGATTAGGCCAGCAAGCAAGCAAGCAAATATAGCACAATATCTGTCACTGTCAGAGAAACAGAAAGAAAAGAAGAGTGAGCCTATCAGTGTATGAACCGTGAGCACTAGTCTGAACTAGTTTTATCGTCAATTTTGTATCAAGACGGAGCGCACCGTTTTAATAAAACTATCTAAAACCCTAATATTATCCTAACAATGTCGAAACCATCGATATTTTCGCATATAAGTCTGTCGTTGCGCGAAAAATAACTTTAAATCAGTAAACGAATGTACTAGATACAGACAAAAAGTGCTCTCGCTTGGCACGAAGGAAAACTAGCGATACTATCGGTCTATACTTATCTATAGTCTAAGGAAAGAAACATCAAGAAGGCAAAACGCGACGTGTGCCACAGATAAAACAGTAACGTGTGCCAGCCAAGTAACTAACAGTATTGCCATTATTGCCATGCACTGATGCACACAGCCATCAGCCAGCAAAGATTAAAACACTACGTTTTAGAGCCGCTTAATGTAAATAATATGTCAAGTTATATATAATCCAAATTACACACTTCGGAGTGACGAGTGCAGTTTGACAATAGTAGAAAAAAGATAAACGGTGTCGACGAAACATTTTGGCCACATTCACTAATGTTTTGTAAAAATGTGAATTCATAAATTAGTGCAGCAGACGCGGCTTTATTAGTTGTAAACTTGTAAATGATTTCTGTCGTTCTGTGGCGTTCTTTCATCTTTGACACTTTGTTGTCACTTCACTTTTCTTGTTGACTCGTTGACTGACAGTGAATAATTATATTAAGTAGCGTATGAATTCCAATTTCCAATATTAATAATAATATAGCAGATAGCTGTTTATAAAATAATTTGGTTTAAGAATCGAATTAATCAAAATGATTGATGACGATCATAGAACCATTTGGTGTGGTAACTTACCAGAACAAGTCACTGAAGAAATATTATACGAATTGTTTTTGCAGGTTTGTACAAATGCTTAGACGCGTATTCAGTAATTAACGTTATTCCAAAATTACCTTAATTTACTTATTACAATTGTTTTGTTACCTAAACAGGCAGGCCCATTGGAAAAAGTGAGGATACCGAGAGATCGAGATGGACGCCAAAAAAACTTCGCATTTATCACTTATTGTCACGAAGTGTCTGTGCCTTACGCGATAAACTTATTACGTGGTACCTCATTATTTCATAGGACCCTAACGCTTCAAAATAGAGGTCGCATGGCGATATTGCCGCCGCCTATAAGATGTTATGGACTAGAACCTCCAATAGAATTCCCTCAACAAGTTAATATTGCTAAACAATTCGCTGATATGACTGATCATTTGAATGACGAAGACTTTAAATCTGTTAACATGGCACGGCAAGCACCAGACCCTAATGATAGATTGGCGATAGCAAGCTTACAGGGCAACTGGTCTCATCGGCATCACCCATACAGACCAAAAGAGAAGGGTCATAGAGATGAATATCGTCCAAGAGACCCACACCCTGACAATTATAATAGAAATAAAGACGGTAGGAATAAAAATTCTGGCAACTGGAGAGACAGAAGAAATCATGGAAAGAAAGGCAGCTACCATAGGTGAAGTCATTGAAACTTGTCTATTTTTGTAACCTAAATTGCTAACATAGGATAGGTAAATGATATTTCTGTGTCGTATAAACTGACCTATGGTATTTTGAATTAATAAAAAGTTATACTTTTAAATTTATCAAAAATACTTGATATTTAGAATAAATTCTATTTTCTTTTACACTTAGATGTACTTTCATAAATAATAATAAAAATTGAAACAAGTTTGAAACACACCATCAGTT
Organism: Autographa pulchrina; assembly: GCA_905475315.1. Lineage (NCBI taxonomy): Eukaryota > Metazoa > Arthropoda > Insecta > Lepidoptera > Noctuidae > Autographa > Autographa pulchrina. The sequence goes on from FR997768.1 coordinate 11,357,695, forward strand.
GGTCATTTTACTGGAACTACATGGAAACATTAACTTAATAAATTATGACAGTATACATCACTTTATAATAACTTTATAAATACTGTCTTCCACAAGAGTGTATGTCATGAATTCATAAAAAAACACCTAAACTAATCTTTGTATGACTGATTAGTATTGTCTCAATATATTAATCATTTTACTTACACCCTTCTGGTGTTCATTTCAATATTGACTTAAAATTATTACATAGTTATGTAATATAAAGATTTGTTTAAATAAAAATTTATAGAATTTTTCGTTTTTTCTTTCTTTCTATTTTACTTGTTTTTTTTTTGCAAATGAAATATAGTGGGATGTGCTGACTAGCCTAGCAATATTATTGCTATTTAATGTAGCACAGTTTTGACTATATTTCTAGCAATAATGTGATTTATCAAGTTCATCTTTTCGAACACCTTCAGTTTTTATTTTATTCTGGCTGGTTGCTGGTGAACTAACGGGGGCTGCTGTATCACTTGGGCCTTTAATTTCAACGAACATATCATCAGGTAGACATGTTGCATAGTAGAATTCCTTAAAGTCAGTCTGAAAGGAGGAAAAACAGTTTATTGAAGAAATTACTTTTTCTAAGAAATTTCGATAAACTGCTGAACTAAATTTGATGAAATTTGGATAGCTGATACCAGCTGAGTATACCACATATGAGAACTATAAAGCAAAAGGAAAAACTTGGCGTTCTGCTAACAATACTACATTGGGGGCTTCAAAAACTAGATCAAGTAATACTTACAAGTTCATGTTTGTATCTGTAACGGATATAGCCAGCTATGTCGTACACGAAGATCATGGAGACAACATAGAATGAAAGGGACATTAGTTTCTCCTCCCAATCAAAGTAGCTATGTGTGAAGATCCAGAACATTAAGTAGGTACCCAGTACCGCACGTAACACTAGGAACATTGTTAGGTAAGCCACCTCCACTGCGAAATACAGTTTGGTTTTTCCATAACCGTGGTGTTTTAGGAACCTGGAAATGGTAATTGAGTAATATCAAGCTACATATATTTACGTAAAGCGACTAGTGCGCTTGCTAGTTTGAATATAAACTGCTTTAAAAAATTAAATCACAATGATAGAGTAGGTAGTCGTCGTGGCGACAAATGCTAGCAATATGATAACAATATTAAAATAATTCCATAAAATAATTATTAAGACGGCTTTTGAAACTATTAAGTGCTAACATAATTTCTGACGTTAAGTAATTGGGATAACAAATACGGTAATTATTCTCTAACTCAAATCCTGAAACCGCACACACTCTAGCTGCGGAAAAAAATTTAAAATGTGTTATAAATTCATCCTACAGTAGGTTCTTACGTGCTTACAGAATATAATGCCAATAAGTACCTAAATATTTATTTTATCGATAGAATAATATCGTTACTTATATAAATAAGAATTATTTTCAAGGTAATTCATGAAGGGAAATAAAAGAATAGGGACAATGTAAAGTTCAAGGACTCTATTTTTAATAGTTTTTGTAATACATATTAGGGTAGGTAATTAATACCTAAATAGGGTTACCTTTTACTACGTATTGTAAGTACCTACATATTTATTTAGTAATTAGTACCTACTTAAGTAAATGAAATACAATTTTCATTAGAAGGACAAACTAATACTACGTTATGTAGGTACCCTACTAAGGGTACCAATATGTCTTAAGAAATAAGGTAGGTAGGTAGATAAGACATACGATTTAAATTAGGAAAAAGTCATGGCAGATTTTTTTACAGGTATTTTATACCCGATTAGGTAATAAAAACTGTCGTAGAAATTCGACACCGTATACCTACTCTCTTGTATCTACTAAACTCTACAAAATACGCTAAACGAAAGAAAAAAAAAAAAACAAAATACTAACCACCGTATTTGAAGAAGAGGGTTAGTGATCTCCAGAAGTACCAGTGTGCAGGCGAACGTGCACCCAGTGTGATCCTTCTGCATGTATCTAGTTATGGCGAAGAGGGCGCACGAGTGGTGGCACAACATGATGATACTGTCGGTCCAGTACACCAGGCACCACAGCAGGTCGAACGCGAAGTAGCCCCACGACCATACCATCAACATGTACTGACAAGGCAGTACTCTTCCTACAATGTTACAGTTTAACACTCAATACCAATGACATGACAAGTCTTACTTTCGATGATTCTGCTCTTTGGACAGAATACAGGATGCAAGACTAGGTATATGTGCGTACCTATGTGTGCGCTATGTATTGTCATCATAAATCTTCTTTAATTATGTACCTATGCTGCAAGTATCGTCATAATGCACACAAAGAAAAATAATGTAGGTTCCAGTTTCCAGTATGAGAGGTTTCCAGGTGTTTTCAGTTTCGGAATAGGTACCTAAGCCAGCGCAGGGCGTAGCAAATTCTATACAGGGAATTGTTTTAGGATATCAAATGTTTGGTATTAAATTAAACATCTAAAAGTACTGTATGTAGGTACCTACTGTCCTATTAGTTCGAATTATAGTTGAGCGTTTTGATACAACTCTATCGTTTTACAATCTGCTCAAGCGTTGGTGCGCAAAGCGTGTAGCATTTGCTACTTTGGCTACCTATATGACTAATCCGCCGTTGCGTGTTTTTAAACCTTTGCTTGATAAGAAGTGCTTTCACTTCCTACACTTACTGGTTAAATTCCATACTGACAGGCTTGAGCATTTGCACTGCGTCAGTCCACCGAGAGTGGCGAGGCTACTGTGCAGCAGCGTCACCACTCTCGAGCACCATTCGGGATTCTTTCCGGGCGCGTTCTCTACCGTCACGATGTACATCCAGTTCCAGAACAGGAATGACATCAACTTCACCAAGGATGCCGTCGACAACTCGTGTCTCATAGCTGGTTACAACTTTAGCATATTGTTTGTGTAATTTTGGTTCTCCATCAGAATTAAGGGTTACAAAACATTTTAGTATCGGTTTCGTCTGATCTCGATTTTGGCTGATTTTTATTTGAAGTTGTCAATTGTCAAGACATAATATAGGGATTAGGAGAGATTGAGGTTGGATGTGATTTTGATTTACTTTTAATACTGCCGCTACGCCTTCGCTACGGACATTGCTACGGAGATACCGTAGCGGCAGATTGGCCCTGGGTTACTTTACTTACCTCTGAGTTACTATCGTGCTACTATCGAATTAAAAATGTAATTTACCTTTAGTAGGTAAGTTTGTCATGCAGTGTAGAGGTAGAGTAATAAAAACACAACTTTATTTTAAGAATTTTATTTCCTAATAAAAGTTTATAAATTAATAGCTGTTTATATATTATAATAAAGTTCGCTCCATTGGAGGATAACAATTTAACTTCATGTGCCTACGATTGTCACATATAAGGTATGTATATATTTATTTATTATTACTACAAAAATACCTTTCGCATATTTCAGTCAGATTCACATTTCTCAATTCATTTCACGTTTTCTCTGAAGGAGTTTATTTTTCGGGAGGAACTTATAAGTTCAGGAGATCAGTAGACAGTAAATTATTTTATAAATGTTACTGGACGGATACTTGTAAGTTTTCTTGCTCCCTGCTTACTTAGTCGCTATCGGTAACGCAACTTGTCAACATATTTTTCAATGGCGCGATAACGAGACGGTGTCATCGCCTCTTTGAGCATTTGTTTGAAGCGCATATCCTCACCGAGCGCTAGGCAAAGCTGGCGCGCATGCATTCGGGTGTCAGCGTTGGCATCCGCCAGCAGCTCGCCCGCGGAGCGCAGCAGCGACGTGCGCGCCTCCCCGGGCAGGCTGAGCGTGCGCGTGGCGCCGCCGTGCCGCACCAGCCGCGCCAGCGCCGCTGCCGCCGCCGCCCGCACCGGGCCCGCGCGGTGCGCCGCTCCACGCCGCGTCAGCGCCAGCACCGAGCGCACCTCACTACCACCGCATGCTAGCCGCGCCAGCGCACTTGCGGCGTCTGCCCTTAGAAATCGGTTGACGTCTGCGCATCGCTCTAGCAAGGCACTGGCCGCTTCTTCCAGCTCGGGGTCGAGCGCCCGCCCGCGGTGCTCGTACAGTGCGCCCAGCGTGCAGCACGCTGCGCGCGCCACCCGCGACCGCAGGGACCGCACGTGCACGGCGGCCGAGCGCGCCGCGCCACGCCAGCTGGCAGCAGGCGCGCGGGCTGATGGGTCTGCCGCGAGGCGCTCGGTCTCCACCAGACCGCTGACAATCACCTCCCAATCCTCGTGCCTGGCGGGCACGATGCACTCGGCGAGCGCGGTGCGCACGTCTCGCTCGCTGGGCTGCGGCTGCTCCTCGTACACGTCGCTCACGGGCTCCGGCGACGGGTTTCTACTTCTTGCCGGAGTGGCTGCGTTACTCCTAGGCGGCGTAGGTGAAGGTCGTGCTTTCTCTGTCTTCCGTGCCGGCGAAACCTCGACAATGGTACTAGTAGATTCGAGAGATTCATGTCCAGTGGAGGCCCCGTCGCTTCCCGCTACTGGGGGAGGCGACGGTTCTACTTGTAATAATGACCGCACGCTACGAGGCGAAGGGTTTGATTTCTCAGAATAATCTTCAACCTGGATGGAGGGCGACCGTGGTGGAGATGGTATAGCTTCCGCATTTTCCTCGATATTCGCTTCTTTAGAGCGGTTTGGAACTTTTGCATCAGTGTCGTCTTTGAATGAGGACGATTTCTTCTCCGGCTCTGCTTCGTCGTAACTGGTAAGCGCACTGGAGTCCCTGTAAACAGAAACATAAGGACTTTGTCAATTACACGACACGGGGTTTGTTTGTTTACGTGCAGGCCGTCGATCGGGTCATAAATTACCGCGTGTGCGGGGGTAGGTCGGCGACGAGGTCTAGCGCGAGGGCGGGGGGCGAGGGTTGCACGGCGGGGCGGGGGCAGCACCAGCGCAACATGGCGCCGAGCGCGTGCCGCCGCGGCTGCTCCGCGACTGACGCCCGCGACCCGCCGCCGCCCGCCGCCGACACTACTACACCTTACTTACATGTACACCCTACCACCCACGATCAATTGGCCCTATGTTGATGAACTCACAATACCTGCATATTATGCAGATTAGCTCCACAGAACTTCAACCGCGGTAAAGGAGCCATTAGTCAACTGGTTCGTGATATGAGTAAGACTCAATTAGTCAGCGTATGCCAAACTGATATTTTCAGAAAACCAAAAATGTGGTATTGCAGTACTTCTGCCTGCCTAAGTGCATTATTTCAGCACATAAAGTCAAACCTATAGGAACTAAGTAGTAATTTAATAACATTAATTGACGATTAAGGACTGTTAGCCGGTGTTTTCTGAGCACGAATGTAGAGCGATCACTCGATAACGTAAATAGGTCGTCTTGTCGGTGGTTCATAAACGCTCCGAATGAAAGTGGGACAATAATTTAACTACAAAATGTAGGTTAGTGGTGGCACGCTATTACATCCATTACCTACTCTGGACTGTGCGTTGTGTGTGACTGTTGTGAAGGCGTTTAAGAACCCAATCACACGTCTAACCTCCATTTAATACCTACTTAGCTAGCTAATGAACCGTCAAATTTGATAAGGGTCAGACTGATTTAGCTTTAAGCATTAAATATTAAGCGGGTCGGAATGTTAGGGTACCTATACTAAACCCTAATCAATTTTCTGATTACCTACTACAATTCGACAAATTGATAAGCCTACACGCTAAGCGGGGTAAGTAAGTAAGTACTCTGACATTTGTATCGTAAAGCCTTGGAATAGTAGAGTACCAAGGAAAAGGACATAGGTGATTAAGGGGTTCTGTGTTTTAATCTAGAATAATCTAGATGGTTACAACTCACAACTAAAGGAAATTAAGGTAGCTACCACTCATCAACTTGTTGTGAGTGAGCAAAACTCATCGAAACAATCGTTTTGCAAGTTCTAAACCTAGGTACCTAATAATGGCGAGGTTGAAAACTCTTATTTCTTTCTTAACTCTTATTAGCCCAATAATCTTCAAGGGTGCCACGATATTGTGTCGCGTCATGACATCTCGTTGCCACGCGACAACTCACACCCTAACAATAATTACATTCTTCTTTAAATAAATAATTATAAGTCAGTTCAAATGTTCCTATGTCTTAATAAAATGTTGACATTTACTTCGAGGTCGAATGAGTTTTCTCGAAAGGCGTTACTCATGCGTGCGAGTGTTTCACCCCATATTCTTTTATATCGATTGCTAGATTTGTTAGTCAGACTTCGGAATAGGGGTGAGTGACTCTCGGTGTAATTGGCGGGAACATTTACGTAGATAACAATCGCGCGCTACCGGTCAGCTGGTTGTCAGAACAGCCAGAAATTCTAAATACGAAATGGGGACACGAATTAACATGATTCTATTGTACTATAACATCAACCACTCCTGTTCAAGGTTTACTGAAATTAAGGTGTTTCGATGGCTGTCAACACTAATAAACCTTGGCGATATACCGTGATAACACCTAATGGTTTACTGGTTATAAGTTAAAGCTTTTATTATTAACGGTTTAGATCTGAGAATAATAAAGGAATGGGGTGAAAGCGAAGTGAAGAAAGGGGTGATCATGAACCAAGGGAGTCTCCTGGTTTCTTAAAAGGTTTTGAATCAGGATATCTATCAATACATTACATACAGAAACTAAGACAATTGCATGTGGATCGGTCATCCAAAAACCAGGGTTAGGCACTCTTTGACCGATTAACATGCATGACGTCTTCTCTATTAATTTTGCATTGGTACTAGGTTGAAATTAAATTTTATTCAAAAGTAACCCCATCCCCTTCCCCTGGTCTTTCAAGCAAGTGTCTATCTAGAACGTAATTACATAAATTTGCCGTATTATAATTACTAGGCTACGTTACTACGCAGCTACGTACCTACGAAGCTTCATACTGTAATTGTTAGGGACAGCTTCTAATATACCATAATTTATTCAGTACAATATTGCGGTCTAGAAATATAAAATAATTGCAGTTACATTATAAATGTAGGTACAATGTGATTGCTTCAGAACGTAAGGTGTTAAATGCGAAGATAATTGTCTCTTCTGACATTGAAAAACTATTCTATTTTAAGATGTCAGAAGATACAATCACACAAATGATTGGATGTTCGAATGATATAAGTCACCATACCAATTAGCACTGTGCACGACATGCTGCGGGATCGATCCCCACATGGAATAAGCGTTATTGTTAAAAATCCGCTAATAATCCATTTTTCATTTTCAATACTTTGAAGAATATTGTTTACGTAGATTTTCAATATATCAAGTACTTATTAAAACTTGCTGACTAATGCTTGCCGATCGAATACAACTTACAAACCTTTTACAAACATGTCTCCTTGACAATTTCACTTGTAAAGTACCTGTTCAATTAGTAACGATAGCCTGGGAGGTCAAAAAACGCCGGACATTGAGATTTAACCCCGGGAAATCAATTCATTACACGGCTAAAGGCATTGTTTAATTATGCAGTGTTTCTTCGAGTATACCTAACAACAGTTTATAAGCGGAACTCCAGTTGTATTAGTTCCCACAATTTGAAGGTCACTGTTCTGAATGGCACTTGACTTAGGGTAGGAAACTTTGTTCATACTTATTACTTTTTTGAAGGTTGGGGTAATCGTTTTGTGAGGGAGTTTTGGTGCTAAATATTTAATTGTATAGGATTGGAACTTATAAATTACCGTTGGTTGTTCTACAATTTATGATTTGAGATTACAAAGTTAGCACGTGGTTGAAGTATATACATTTTAACTTGGGTCATGACAATAATGATCTCTTCATTTGTGCTTGGGGCGCGTATCAGCAAATAGGTTAGTTTGGTCGGGAACAACGCAGTTGCAACGGGTCCCCAACTTTCCAACACGTAACCTTGGTGGCTAAATCAAGACACACAACTAAACACTTTACACCTGAAGAAGTAAATAAATAGGTGCTGACTGACCTTTCACTTAGAGGAATCGGAGACAAACGCTTCAGAAAGTAGTCTCTACCAGGCTGCGACGCACCTGCGAAATTACATCGATATGAAATACATCACAACCGTCCTCCGTGTCAAGCAATCTAATCGATTAACTAAACTGTACATATTGCAGTACATCCCTTATACTAACTAGGTACCTACTTACATTGTAATCACATTGGAAAATATTGTTAGATCAAACATTCGAATGTTGTTCTATAATCAAGCGAAGTCATATCCAATTACTTGGAAACTTTATTGACAATTTTAATTTATTTCTTTTTACTAATCGATTGAATCTAATCACATTTTGATCGAAATTCTAAATTACCTAACGTTATTTCACTGCCATCAAAAACACACAATATAGGTACCCTAGTATACAATATTGAATAGACAATAGTATTGTCGATCTATGGGTAAATAAATCAGTAACGAAATTCTTTTATTACATACATAGGTACATTTATATACCATGGAAACTTTCATAGCCTTAGCTTTAGGAGGTAATCAACCTTACAGCTCTGAAATTAGGCTGTCAACCTGTAACGGTTTGTTACCACTGTAGAGTGTCGTCGTATAAGACATGAACCATGTTATATTCTTCATCTTACCAGGTAGCGGCGCGGAGTCTGGTAGAGGCCTCAGCCTCCTTGGAGGAAGTGGTGCAGCAGGGGGAGGGGTGGACCGAGCACGACGTCTCACTGGCACTGGCAATTGAGAGCTCCTAGCACAAAAGGAAATATTGCTCTTAAATTGATTGATCATTGATCTTATTCTTAAAAACGTCCGCTAGGTGATGGAAACATTAAATGAAGTTGACAGTAATAGACACGGAAAACCTCAATTTCAAACCTAACTTTGAAAACTTACCTTGTGATGTGGCTTGGTCTGATGTTTTCAATAGGTCGACTCAACCGTTCCCTCAGCTGCAACAAAAATAATTTATAGGAAAATATATTTTTAGGTAACCAGCAATAGTTTGCCCTAATAAATAATAAAGTAAAAACAGTTTTTTTTCATACATTTCCAAAAGCATTCTATTAATATCACCAGTTCAACTTCACAAGTGATTGAACCGAATTGCTTCACAAGTGATTCAAAGCGATATAATTATGTTCTGCATTCCTAATAATATTATAAACTAGCTGTGCCTGCGACTTCGTTCGCGTGGATGACGAAACTTAGCAATGAGTTTTTAACCGCAAAATTAAGTTTGTTTTTTATTGTTTATACTTTTCCGGGATAAAAACTACCCAGTGTGGTGCCCAGGATAATAAAGAATAATTATACCAAGTTTCATCGTAATCGAACCGGTAGTTTTTGCGTGATACCTGAATAAACAGACAGACAAAAATATATTTTTTCACCCTTTTGGGTTCAGTGTCGGTCTAGTAACACCCCCCGCCATTTATTTTTTTGACATTTTCAATGTACAGAATTTTCACTTCTACAGATTTATTATAAGTATAGATGTGAAAGTTTATTGGATGTTTGTGCCTACTTCATGCAAACACTACCTAACGAATTCGGATGAAATGTCTTTAATCTGCTAGGCGTAAGCTACTTTTAGTAGGTACCTATAGAATTTTTCACACAAAATATATAATAAAGAAAGACTAAAATATATGAAAGAAAGTGACACACAATTATTTAATAAACTGAATGACGCATACGAATAAATTTAATTCCGAAAAGTCCAAAAAAAAAAGGAAATTGCGATGGTTATTAAAAATATCCCACTCACCTTGTTACAGAAGACGTCAGCTCTCGCGGTGCCAGCCAGTCTTCGCCTGACAGCTGACAGCACGGCTGCTGGGCCGGCTGCCCTCGCCAGGCACAGAGCGGCTCGTAGCTGAGCACTCTGAATCTCTTCTGTATCTCCTGATACCTGGTGGCAGAACGTCTGGATATAACGAGGTTTTCGGAAATGTAACCGAGGATTTTGCTTTGGAAAATAAAAGAAACTTTGAGCTGATTAAAAAGTTGTGACACCAAGTTTATAGATCTTGCGGTTTTAGTTTTTCAGTCAATACCTAAATCCTTCCTTAAATATCAATACAATATTTTGGCCATATAGGGGTTGAAGTTTTAACATAAATTGCTGAATTGCTGAAATAGCAAGATCCTATATGGTGCCGAAAAGTAGGTTGTGTGTTCAAGACTACATTTATTGGGTTGCCTTTACGGTACACATAACCTAATTTACAATTTAATTTCGAAATCCATACATAACCTTAGAACACGATATAAACAAAAAAACGCTTACACCGATCATACTCGGATCGAATATCAAGTCGACGATGTGGTGCAGAGCCAGTCGCTGCAACAGTGCATGTGGTAATGCTGCAGGGAGCGGTTCCCTGGCCATCCGCGATATGAGCGCGGGCAGGAGTTGTCGGGCGCAGTCGCTGCTGGCTCCCCGCACTAGGGCGCAGACTGCACCCTCCGCCGGGGCTCTAGCTGCTGCCACCTGACAGGAAAAGATACGGTTTGCAGTTACATTGACATAATATGAGTTATAGAGAGTAGAGATTGGGTTGTTATCGAAGACGGTCACGGAATCCAAAGTAATATTGTCACTCGCGTAGTTACAATTTAGTCGTCTCGATTTTATACTTATTAAAATTTCAAGCTGAATAAAATTAAATAAAGCAGTGCATGGTTTTCAACTATTTAGAGTCCCACGATGGGCGCCAAAAGTAAACATAATTTTTAGTTTTTAAATAAACCTTCGCAAGAAATCAGCGTTATGCTTTTCGCCACCGCAAATGTAAGCACTTACACGAATAGATAATATACCAACCTACTTATTCGTGGTATTCAAAAAGTCTAGACATTATATACGGTACCGGTGTATTTATAATGGCTACCTGCACATAATACGCGATACTGGTAGGTAAGTACTGTATTTTTATCAGCAACTTTAACACGCGAAGCGAATAGGGTTCGTCCCTATTAAAGCAGATTCATAAAATAAATTTTACATGACAATAGTGGTAGACAGGTCATTAACTTACAAACACTACTTGATAGTTAGGTATACCTAATTGTAACTATGCGTTGTGCGCACCCAAATAATTAACTAGGTATATATAATTGACCTGACAACTAATGGCTACCATTTGACCAAAGACCACTGACTATTTAGGACGTCTAGAAAAACTTAGAGAGTAAATACTAATTATATTTATGTAAACGGTTGTATTGAATCAGTACAGCTACTCAAAAATCAGTTGCCTAAAAATATTGTAAAAACGTTTCACGCATTACGAACTTAGTTTAAAAAAAATGCTTGAGTTAGTACCTTCCCTACACTCCCCCATGTGTATACCTACTTATGAATTATCATAAATATTTGTTTAAGTTTATCGTTAAGCTATACTATGACACTGGTAGTGAAAATAATAACGAATGGAGCTAAAATGCGGGCAAACAGAATTCGCACCATACAAACTATCTCTAGTAGAGAAAACTATAGATATTTTATTTAAAGTTTGCTCTCTTCATCGACTATTCTACTACACCGTTATTTTCCTTTGACTACATCTTTCGAACATACCTCGTCGCTGAGCGCCCACATGTGCTGCACGAGCGACAGCGCCGCCGGCTCCACCTTCCTCACGCTGCTGCTCTCCAGTAACGTGCTGTGGAGCTGGTCTGCTGCCCTAACTGCCGCTATCCAGTTCTCCTACAGTTATACATAATAGTAAATAACCTGGCCATGTGAATATTTTGTCGACCTCCGTTGTCGAGTGGCGTCCACAGCGGTTTTCCAGGTGTCGCCAACTCTGACCCGGGTTCGATCCCCCAGACGGTGTCTACATTTATTTAAATATTTTAATAAATTATGTGCTCCTATTCTACTACCTGAACTGCTATCTAATTGGTCTAGGGAAAACCTATAACAACACTTAATTATAGACACAACAGACATTCCTTTAACTTACAAGGTCCAGTAATGATCGCGATTCGAAAGAAGATAAATACCTACTTATGTAAAAAATATTTTTGTGAAAATTTTTCCGGCTTTTTAATCAGAGACATTCTTAATTGTAAACTTTCGTGCCTTTCAAGTTCAACAAGTTAAGTATTTTTGATAACACGTCTATTATAATTATTAGGATTATTAATTAACTTGTTACCGTGTTATGTAGTTGATCAGACACGTGTTGCGGCACGACGCCTAGTTCTTCCCAGTCGTAGTGAGCTCGCAGGGGCGTTGGGGTTCGTGGGGTTAAAATGTCGGTCTCCTTAGGCGGTGACGATGCCAGAAGACTTAACACGAACCTATTTATCCCACAAAATATTTTAGCTCTTGTATTTAAGCAATCTAACTACATTCAAATAGCGAAAGATGGTTCTAGGTCTATTACTCACCCGTCACGTTCCAACTCTACCCGTGTTTGATGACGACGCGGTGACACAGACGGACTTCTCTGCAAGTTATGTAGAACCTCCACCTCCTTATGAGGCTCCACAGGACTACGAGAGCTTCGTCCTGACTTCTCCGGAGAACGCACTTCAGCCAGCGACAACGCAAGTCCTGACATTTCTTGGGATTTACCATCTTGCTCATCATTCTTAGATTTAAAGTAATCATACAACTCGCTCAAAGACTTCGATTTTAACTTGGGATTGTATTTAGTTACTTGAACTTGTGTTTGCACTTTATTCGGAATAACCGGCAATGGTATGCCACTCTTTTTCGCTTGTTTCATTTGGGATTCCCGCTCTAACGCCTCGCGTCTTATTTCGTTCATTCTGCTTACTATGACAGGTGTTACTGAAGATGTGATTTCTTTAAAGTTGTCCTTTCTCAAGGGTTTAATATCCTGAATATTGTTATCTTCCTCGCTTGTTATAAGGTTGTCGCTATCAGGTGTCCTTATTTTTACACTTTCACCTCCGAACCGCACTTTTTTAACCACAACATCAGTGTCCTCGGAGTCACCGTCACTATATTTCAACATATTTCGGTCTGAACTATCGTAGTCGTCTTCACTTCCTGTATTCTTATCAGATTCAGTCTCATTCTCTTCTAAAACGGTCATTGTGATAGCAGTGTCAGAATCAAATTTGATCTCGGTTTCAATTATAACTTTAGCAAAATTGTTATTGTAAAAAGGTATAGGTCCAAAAGAATCTTCTGAAGACGAATCTGTTGACACCCGAATAGGCCCAGTATGGGAATTATTAAAAACGTGATTTATTTTTACTAAAGGTTGATTGTTGTTATTTCTATAGGCAGTTTTCCTCGGTGCATAATATACATCCATAGAATCCTCATCATAAGTTTCACACAAATGTCGGAATTTATCTTGGACCTTAGAATCTAATCGAGATAGATACATCATGTAATCACGTGGCCCACAAGATCTTCTCAGCTTTAGTAGAGAGCGCTGGGCTACGTCTCTGTGCACAGGGTCAAATAGCTTTTCTCCTAAAACTTGAAATATTGGAAACATATCTAAGTGCGCGTGTCTTCTTTTTAGTATGCCCATGACAGAAGGTATGGATAATATTAAACCAGTAATAACGTTCACTTTTGTGTCAATGTTTGCAGAGTGAGGTCTTATGTTGTGATAGGAACATTTATCTAAAATCGCCCGTGCCGCACATTCCACATCTTCGCAATGCGTGCAGAAAACTTTCAGGGCATCCAATGCAGCTTTTCGGACGTTGGGTGAGTTGTGACCCAAGTTGTCGACCACCTGATCAAACGGAAAAGACAGAGCATTCCCGGAGAGCGGCAGAAGATCGGCTAAGACTCGGAGTGCATGCAGACGCACTTCCCACTCGGGGTGTGTGAGCCGGTCCCGTATGGCGACGTAGAGCAGCTCGACGTCGAGGTCAGGCGGCAGGGCGCGGGCCCGAAGCACGCGGTCCCACAGCGGAGCGAGCGGCGGCGGCGGTGTTTCGGGCAGTTGCATGGTGTTGGACTGACGGCGACGGCTCGCGTGCCCGGCCGGGCCGCGTCGCGACACACAACTGGGTTAATGGTCGGACGGTAAGCCACGCCGCCCCTGACCAATCGATGGAAACACATAACTACGTGCAAGGGCTACGGATATACGTGAACACATATACACGTAGCTCCTTTTAACATAATAATACTTGCCGATTACCATAATACTAATTTGCATGAAAATATACCTATTAAAGTCAGCGAAACTGTTCCATTTTCCATAAGTTTACAGGTGATTCATTATAATAAAGACGCGCTAAGCCGTCGTTTCAAACTAAGAGTTGTAAACATGCATAAAAGTTTTTACAAATAAACTAAGCAGGTAGATAATATGTAAGTAAAAAAAAACTAAGTAATAAGTAGTAGTGGGTTATGTTTATGAATAGGTATGTACAACAGTTACAGTAGGTAGTTACTTAAGAATTGTGTTTTATTTCATAAGTAAAGTAGCTACCTAACCAAAAAGTAAGTAGGTGGGTAATAACGTTATTAAGTAGGGTATAAAGAATACTTCGAGTGCCACATTTATTTGGTTTACCTAAATACTAATCCAATTATTCGCATTTCTCAATCACGCACTGACCTTTTTTCAAGTGAAAAAAGAATCTATAAAATCCTATTACTTTTTACGGTTAACCAGATTAGGGAAAGGCTATATATCAATGACCATTTTGACACCAAGGCCGAGACCTACGAATGAAAAGCCAAAGTGAAACCTTGGGATGGCCTTGGGGTGCGTTACAAAACAATGCAGAACAACTTGCTAAAATATCTTCGATTAATTCTTTGTCGCCTGTGCCTGTGCGGCGTGTTTATTTAATTACAACATTTTAGCAAGTTCACAGCTTTTTTTGGACCTACCTAAGCATTAGCTTAATTAAGCGCTGTGTAATTTACTTAGAATCGCTGGATTAGACTTAAGAAGTATGAACTTAGAAATATTGCAGACCACATTTTAGTCATATTTAAATGAAATATAGACCAATGGTCCCACAAGAGATCGAGATACACTTAGGTTTAAAAGTTTAAATTACTTGTGGATCTACCTGTCGCTTCTATGTTCCAGTGTAACAAGGATGCTCTAGTATGGAAAAAAAAAAATGGAAACTAAAACTTTAGGCGTCTCAAAGGTTGTACATAGTAGGTACAGGTTTATGCACACCTTTATAAAGTTTTTATAAAAGTACATACATACTTCAGTTCTTATTTTGCTATTTGAAATATTCATTGTAGGTAAAATAATTATATATCGTGGGACCGGTCTCCAGTCTCACAGATTACCTGTATACCTTATTCATATATTGGTAACGAATAATAGAGGAGTATATATATAATATTGTATCCCTTTCCCTTGGTACTATCCTTTGCAACAAACAAAGATCAACATGATCAACGTAGTTTTCATGGCCCTTTTCTCAGTACTGTATGCTCAAACTGGTCATGGGACTCCCATCATCATCCAAATTTAAGCTATTAATCCTGTTATTTGGATGTACATATAATACTTACATTTTTAATATAAAATTATTGTAAGAATAATTAAACGTACAAAACCCATCGCTCACATATAGAAGAATGCAGCAACTAAACGTTTTCCGGCGCCATGTTTATTTTGATAAATGTCAATTTTACTCAGCTTTGTGAGACGTGTGGGTTGTGGAGGACGATTTGTTTGTTGTTTTTTATTCTAAACAGTAATTTCTAAAAGCATCGATGAAGTATTTCAAAGTGAAACATGCAAATATTATAGTGCTTAAATTACAAAGGACCTCTTATTACAGAAATATGCGTCCATGATGACAATAATTGTAGTGTGAGTGCGGATCAAAGATAATGCCGACAAGATGAAGCTTTTATCGTTGTTATTTATGATTACGACGAGTTTCGGCGTCCGTGTGATCCTTGCTCAAAGCGATAACTGTACTAGAACTAACAGTCGTGGTGATTACAAATTATGTGTTCGCAAGCTATCAGATACTTTAGCGAGTAAATTTAGTGAAATAGTGGTGAAGGAACTTGGCAGCGAGTATACGGCACACTTCGAGATCCGGACTGCGTACAAAGTGAGCCGCTATCAAACCACTGACAATGAGGTCCTGACCAGTATCGCCGAGAAGCTCAGCTACAAGTTATCATCGGCTACGAACATACTCCGCGATATGAACAATGTTATTAACGACAACAGTACTCCGTCCTTCACACATCCTTGTCCATTCAACTCTATTCGTAAGTCTGTATTTATTAAGAGTTACAATGTATACGAGAACTTGCCTTCACAGGATCCCAAAAACAAAATAATGGGTCGTTTTAAGGATTTAAAAGTTAAGAGACAATATTTCCTATCTCACATGGACTATGCTACTGATAAAGATTGTACAACAATGCCACATTCTAACCTGAGGTACTTATATCATAAGATAGTGCATCCTGATCCTAAATTGGTTGTGTTTATAATTGATAACAACATGAGAGAGGACTCATTACAGCATGCTGTGCATGTTGCTAAAGAGACGGTGTATGCTCTGCAAGATTCTGATATGATAGCTCTCAAGATGACAAACATGACAGAATTCCTTAAATTTGAAGACACTTGCAGCACAGATGGAATGTCAGATTTAGGGAATGCCACAGAAAACAATAAACTATTATTGAGGGAATATTTATCTTCTTTAGATGTAGCTTCCACAAATATTTCACCTCTAACATTAAATAAGGAGCTCAAAAATTTGTTGTTACAAAGAGATTTACCTCACCGAAAACTGTTTATTTTCTTAACAGACACAAAAGTGTTAAAGAATGAAACATGGCTCAAAATTTTTCCATACTCTTCAAATAAAGATGATAGCTTAAAGTTTGCAATTGGATTAATTTATGAGAATCAAGCTGACAAGAACAGTTCATTAGGTATATTGCATATTGACAAGTGGCACACTCATACAAACAATCACTCTGTTATGAGGTTGCATATCAATGACAGTGGTGTTGTCGGGCAAGTAGCTTCTGCATTTATTTCTCTGTTGCCTGGACATTATGGCAGCAAAGAGATTAAGATAGAAGGTCCAGTATGGGAGGCAACAGAAAGGGACTTTATGATATCTTTAGTCCTACCCACAACAGGTGGAGTGCTTGGATTGGATTTATATTGGTCAGACCTTGCAGAAGATATTGTATACTTCAAGGGAACAAATGAATGTAAAAGAGCCTTTGTTATGGACTTTGCAGGTATAGTGTTAATGCACACTTTCTTCCCTAGGCCTGAATCAGCCTCAGATAAAATAAAGTTTACTAAACTGGAAAATGTAGAAACATACTCCTTTATAACAACTGTAAAAGCAGAGATGTTATCAAATAATGCAGGCAATTTAACTATGTCTGAACAAAACTCCACTAAATCAATTATTTACTCATGGAAATGGATAGGAAATTTGT
This sequence comes from Autographa pulchrina, assembly GCA_905475315.1. Taxonomy (NCBI): domain Eukaryota; kingdom Metazoa; phylum Arthropoda; class Insecta; order Lepidoptera; family Noctuidae; genus Autographa; species Autographa pulchrina. Next base: position 11,375,085 of record FR997768.1, read on the forward strand.
ATATTGTGTGTATTGTATCAGAGAGATTAGAACCAGCTGTGTTTAACAAAACTAATATATTTTTTACTAGAAGTAATAAGGAGATATTGTTCCACAGGTTGGATTTATTTCCTCCTAAAGCAGGAAAGATGTGCAGGCATTTCAAACAGATAGCTACTATTGATCAGGGTACTGTATATTTAAGTCCGTCTAGCTTCCAGTCACCTTTCACCTACTTATATGATATGGGCGATGGACAAGAGGCAGTCACGTATATGCAAAATTACCTAGCTTATTTAAAAAGTGTAGCTCATGGCCTCCTTTCTAATCCAGGTCTTAAGAATGAGATTCAGCAAGATGTTGGTTTTCTCAACTCTATTTTGTCATACTATAAAAGACAACACTTGCATGGACCTTACTCTAAATACATAGTCAGACGATATGCAGTTACAGAGAGTGGAGTCATGGTGATGTTCCCTGGAACTGTCTTAGAGTATGATTATGAGCCGGTGAGGAGGCCATGGTATACATATGCTTTAGAGAACCCTGACAAAATTATTCTTACACCTCCCAACTTAGATGTTGGTGGAGCTGGCTATGTTGTGTCCATATCATATGCAGTAAAAAGTTCCTTCTACCCAACTATGGTTGTTTCAATGGATGTTACTATGGGATTTTTATATAAACTTCTTATTGATAGTTTACCTCTCTGTGCCATGTCATATGTAAAATGCTTTATAATGAATAATAGGGGATATTTAGTGTCACATCCTGGATTAATGGATCCTAATAGCTCTGGTCCTATAGAACAACAGCATATCACTCATAAAGAATCCATGATTGCAATTGATATGTTGAATCATAAGGGTTTTGTTACAAAAAGACTGTGCAATAATTTTTACGACAAAACTATACAGCGGTTTTATGAATTTAATACTTCTTTACCTAATGTGCTCTCTAATGTAGTGTCAGGAGATCATTGTGTTCATTATTATATAGCTGCCATTCCTGGCACAAATGCTTTTATCGGCCTAGTCAACGCGTCTTGTAGCGTCGGCGCTTTCTGCCCATGCAGTATGGTAGACCGTCTTTGTCTAAATTGCAATCGCATGGAACAAACCGAGTGCGAGTGCCCATGTGAATGTAGTTCAGAACTATACGAGTGTCCCAACTCAAACGTTTCACGATTTAATCAAGAAATAGCTCTTTGTGGCATGATGCTAGAAAACAACAACCACAAGTCACATTACTTCCATAACTTTGCGGAGAATTTAAAATCGTGTTTCGATTTCCAATGCGAAACTTATTTGACGCATTCATCTTGTTTAGGTGTTTTGGGGTGTGAATGGTGTCAGATAGATGCCGATGGCAGGACTCCGTTATCGGCGCCATTCTGCACTTCTCAATCCACGTGTTTCAATGGCGTTTTAGGCGCCGTTACTCCTTACGGGGAGGGAACATTGGGGCACGTGAATAGAGACGCTTTTGGCAACTACTCTGCTATTGGCCCAATTGCAGGATGCATAGTCACTGTGAGCTTAGTTATTGCCGTTGCTATATATTGTTATAGACAAAACGTCACAACCGCCAGTTGCCATAATTTATATGTCGATGGTCCAGCAGAGACATGGCACGACGCAGATGTCCAAATGAGTCATTTGCAATCGGATGACATGCATGACCTGTCGGGCCAAGATAAATTGTTACCAGCCATGGAGATAGAAGCCCCTATATCACCGTACCGAGTGGTGACGGGATACAGGAGGCCCCACACGGCTGGTGGCTCAGATCACGGGTATTCGACCATGACCCCTCACGAAGATTCTGAGGCTACTGGGTTCTCCGTAAATGAGCCGATCGTTCTATCAGACGACACAAAATCTGACGTAAGCTGTCCTTTGCCAGCAAAAATAAAACCCAGGTTAAAAGCTGGGGATTTAAATATAACTGTCCTGCCTTGCGGCAAAAACAGTATAATAGCCCCTGTCACTGTGCATAGACATATGGAAGCGTCGTAGTAAATAAGTGAATTAAATAAATCTACCTCTGTGTAAATAATAATAAATTAATGTTGTGTTAATTTTGTATAATGTGATACAATTAATTTGCTAACAGTTTTAATTATTTGTTCTATTTTTATGTAATCAAGTACTTAGATAAACAGTTCAATATCACACAGTAAGTAATTTTACTTAGACATTTGGTGCTCTTTATGTACTTTGTTATAAGATTTTTTTTATAATTTTGTGAAATGTGATGTTGTTTAATATTGCTGTTCCGCGATAATCGAAATCAGAATGTGTATAAAATCATTTTCGTCTATAATATAGATAATTTGTTAAATACTTAGTACTTAATCTAATCTTTATCAAGATAATCTTAAGTCATGTTTGTAATGGCCTCAATTAGATCAAAAGAGAAGTCTTTGAGATAGTACATTTAACTGGTGTAAGCAACGGGCATTGTATCCTAACACTGGCAGCTTATTTTAAATGATAAGGATAACTAAATCAGGTTGTATAATACAGGTTTTTAGCAATACGTAAGTTTTATATTATGTTGTATTGAATGTGTTAGCTTGTAAGATATATAAATTAATTTTTGATAAAACTGAAGTGCCAGTGCCTCCTGTATTATTAAGATATAAGCAAACTTATTTTTAAGACTGAACTTGATGTTGGCATTTATTTAATGTATTAAATTTCCTTTTATAACAACAATGTATTTTATTTACCTAATTGATTTCGTCCTGTTATTAACTTGTGTCTTATGTTTGTAATGATTATACTAAAGTAGGGTAAGTATTTACATTCTACATTTATAAGACTGACCTATAAACTCAATTATGAAAAAAAACTTGTTTACATTTTGTATTTAATTTACTTTCATAACTTGCTGTACCTACACATTACTTAAAAGGTATGTACAATTATTAGCTCTTTGAGTTATAATGTGGTGTTAACAGTATACTACCTACATGTAAAAAAATAATAACCCAATCAACTTAAGCAATATGGAAAATGTTAAAATCAATTCTAGTAAAATTGTTCAAACTGAATCCATTTCTATAGTGCAAATGTGTTTTGGCACAATTTTCCCATTTCGGCGTAGCAGACGAGTTGATCTTGATAAGCTTCATCTATTCATCTTCGAAGCGTATATGCGTGTGCGTGGGCTGCGGCGAGGCGGGCGCGAGCGCGGGGGGCGCGGGGCGCGTGTCGTGTCGCGCCAGCAGCCGCTCGCGCCCCCGCGCGCGCCGCACGCCCCGCGCGCCCTGCGCCCGCGCCCACTGCTCCTGCTCCTCCGCGCCCGACACCACGCGCGCTATGCGACCACTGTCTGCGCAATACTGCCGAATATACAAGCTCATTAAGTCAATGTAGCAAATGAATCCCCATTGAGAAACGTCAATCGATGATGCAAACCGTCAAAAAGTATAGAAGTAACATTTGTTTTCGATATACTTATCGAAAAAAAATCCAGCTACATACAAGACCATATTTGTTCCGTGTTTTACAATGCATAAGAACCGGCCCAAGAAGAGGTGGCGGGATGACTTAATCGCCGCGAGGGCTGGTTTGGGGTGGCGCGGGAAGAGGTTGAATGTAAGAACTTGGGGGAGGCCCTTGCCCAGCAGTGGGACAATATAGGCTAGGGAAAAATATATAAATATATTAGAGTTAGAATCAAACTAACTACCTCTTCAGCTGCTTTCGGTGTATCGAACCTGATGATAGCTTCCGACTGTCCCTCTTTAACATCGACGTGTAATGCGTGGATGTTGCTTCTTATCTGCAATAAATAAATTTATTGCAATGTTTAAGATACATACTTACAAAAAAAATATTTGTCATATAATGAGCTTATTTTAATTAATGTTATTAACTAACATATATACAAGAACAAGATTATATAACTTTCCTGGTACAACATTTTCGCATATCTCAGGAACATTTTAGCACTTATCATAGCTTATTAAAATAATAGTATCATATTTAAAACCTACCGTTCTCTTGGTAAGCCTCACATCCAAACATGGCTCTGAAAGCATTTCTTTCACGAACAACCCCGGCAATTTCTCTATGGCGGCTATGCTCTTAGATCCCTCGGCTGGTGCCGAAGGCAAACCTGAAACACGTTAAAAACATATTATTATAAAATACAGTACCTACAGTGTAGGTACTACACATAAATCACCATTTTCATCCATTGGTTCTTAATCAGGAAATAGAAGCCATACAAAAGATGCCAAACTAGATAATACAACAGAAATGGCAATAGCCTTGTCACTCACGATGGGACATACAATGAGAAATGTCCTGATAAAAATGTACAGGAATTATAGGTAGGTAAGTTAGAACATAGAAATATATAACCCAAAGTTTATATACCCCATTTAACAATATAAAACATTATTTATTTATTCAGCAATATTACCTGGATCAACTTCAACAGACGCCGCCGCTGGGGCAGGTATACTAGAATACTGATGTTTCTTATTATGGAGATTTGCTTTCATCTCTTTCATGTACTTCCTCTGCAGATTCAAATACTTATTCCTCAATGCTTTCCACTCACACTTGGACAGCACTTGTAAACCCCACAGTGCACCTCTAGGTGCTTCATTCTTACTTAGATTGTTCTTAGCCTTGCTGCGTTCTTTGGCGGTGCGTTTTCTAGCTTTCTTCTTCCTTGGAGAGTCGTCTGACTCTTTGCCTTCGTCGTGACTAGTCATTTCATCTTTCGATTCCAGATCTAATATTTTATTTTCCTAAAAGAATTGTGAAATTTTTAGTTATAGCAGTTTTACTGTACATGTTACATAAAGAGAAAATTAAATTAAATGTAACATAAATATAAGAGTATAAATATAAAACACTTTATTACCTCTGTTGGTGTTGTAACACTGGCTATGCTTTTGTTTTCATCCTGAAATAGAGAATAAAGGATTCAAATCAATAGGTAAATTCATTCTTAATTGTAAGGCTGCAAGGTGAATATATTAGTTACCTCTGAATGATTTAAGTTTTATAACTATGTGTTTTATGTAGGTATGTTGTTTTATTTTTCAAAAGGTATAAACTTATTGTTTTTATTAAAATATTCAGTTTGAACTTACAGACGGTGTCTCCACTCTCTTCTCACTATCAGATTCACTTCCAAGCTTTAATTCTAAGTTCTTCTGAGGGGCCTTCTTGTCCTTCTTCTTCTTCTTTTTAGGAGGCTCGTAATCTTCTTTGACCTCTTTTTCCAGAACATCGTCTGAAGGCTCATCAACTGAGAACATCTTTATAGAGGAAAGGTCTTCTGGCGGCATACAAGTGGGCAGTTTGCAACCCATTTTTGTAAATTTATTTATACATTTTTGAGCATCCTCTGGTTGGTTGAACTCTATGAAAGCAAAACCCTGTAAATTTAGGGAATAAAACAATTAGAATATTTAATTGCTTGTTTTCACATATTATATACTGGATAAATTAATATAATGATAACAATGACAAAATATGATAGCTCCCTAAAGCTTAAAAATGTATAGTTCTTGAGAACTATACATTTTCAAGAAGAATTATATTATTTATCATGGTAAATAACATAATTTGATATTTGATAAGAAAAGCTGTTTATTTTTGTTTACTATCTTGTTCAGAATATCTGTTCCATTTACCTTAATTTTCTGTGAATTTTTAAACTTTGGCAGTGAGATGTAGGCCACATGACCATAGTCAGAAAATACCCGCTGCAGCCATTCTCTGCTGGCTGTCACTGGAATAGACTCCACATACACAGTCCTAGAGTCTGCATCATATGGCAACACTGCAGTTTTTCTCTTAACCTGGAAAACACAGAGTTCTGTATTTTCAGAATTGCCTCAGCAATCACAATACCAGAAAAGTTTAGTTATAAGGTAACATTAACACTAATAAAATCATGTATAAAATTGAAAGGTTACCTTTAATTTATCTTCAGACAACTCCAACAAGTTAGAATTCTTCATAGCTTTAGCTATATCACTTATATCCTGCGTTAACGTGCGAATCTTGTTGAATTTAAGAAACATCTCCAAAGGCACATAAGGATTTCTTTTCACCAGGTCTGCGAGGAACCTGTCCTTTGTTAGGTTTGCGTCGCTAAAGTAGAACTCCATTTGTTTCAGAATATTATCATAAAGATGTTTCTTACGATGTCTAATTCGCTTTCGAGGACTATGTTCATGTTTTACTTCTTGATCAACAACGTCGGTGTTTTCAGATTCAGACATTTTAGAAAGTGATAAAGCGATAAATAATGCTACACTCCTATAAAGTGAGTATTGTTGTAAGTTATAAACGATTGGAATAATTCACGATGAATTAAATAAATCCAACAGACCGTTTACAAAGATTACCAAAAAGATTACCGACCGATACTGCTTGCCAACTAAAATTCAATTGGCAAATGTCATTATTGTCAAGTAAGTAATGTCAAAATTGACAATGACATTTATAACTGAATAGTTCTACACCGAGATTCATTGAAAACATATATCAACTTAGTCGATTAAACGTTAAGCTAACATGGATCCAAGATGCATTGATCCATTAAAATAGCTATTTGGCTATAAAACGTTTGAAATGTTATATTTATTTACAAAGGGTACATAAACACTACGTTTTATGAAGGTAAACAGTACCAATATTAAAAAATAAATCAAAAGTAGGTATAAGTTACGAAAATAAAGAACTAAATTGAACAGATACGAAAATATTGTTCAAAATATGTCATTGTAAAATCTGCTTATTGATTAAGAAGAAGAAACATTTATTTGCATGAAATATGAGCACAGATACAAGGTATTACAAATAAAAAACAAAGACCGTCATATTCTACCAATATTTGGTGTGCAAATGTTAGGTTTAGGACTTTTACATCCTGTTTATATTATTATAACAACTTACATGCATTTAAAATAATAAAAAAGAAATGTGAAAAAGCAATAACTAAGGCTTATCTGGCAAATAATCGAATGCTGTATTTAACACCTCGGTAATCTTTAAGTTTCTTCTTAAATCCATCAATATTAATAGATGCCATGCAATAAATAATTTTATGCACGAGGACCTGGGATCTGACACTCTTACACATAATCTATTGTTGTCACCTTTTTAGTCTATTTGATTCCATTTTATATTTATCCAGACTACTTACGACGATTTGTTTAAAAATGCCATCTATCCATTTGGTTTTCGTTAAAAACAAGTGCTACTATTAACTTAGGCGATCTTATAAACATCACTATTGTATTGTCCAATGGCAATGATATACATTTATACAGCCATAGCAGCTGTAGTGATGTTCCTGTACCTTTTGAAAAGTATCGATTCAGTTTTTTACAAATAAATTAAACGAATGTTAAAAACTTTCGTGAGGCATCGTATTATTGCAAATTTTTAATAAGTAACAAGTTATTAGAAACGGTTTATTTTTTATTTTATGCGCTTTTATGGCAGAAATGAGGTTTAGCCATGACCAATACTGAAAAATTACAGCAGCGTATGCTTATGTGATTCAAGCAAAAAGCTCAGTTAATCGCAAAATCAGTTTTGTTGTATTTTACTGGAAAGTTACAATTAATATAATGGGGAAACCTGTTTTAACGTCTTATCTCATGTTATACTTCGTCAGATCCAATTAAAAACAGTAAAAATACACTAGATTAGATGAATGAAAAAATCGTCAATGGTTAAAGATAAATTGAGTAATATTAAAAATAAAAATCATTTATCTTAATAATAATATGAACCAGTGACTTGATTGGTTCTTCTCGATGTTTTATCGAATTTACGAGACAATCGTGCACTTCACTATGGTGCTTAGTACATTTTGACATTCTGGATTTTTGGTGGTCTCGTCGAGATAGAGTATGTGGGAAAAATCATTGTTTGTTAGTAATTAGGCAGGTGTTATTTATCGCGGATAATGTTCTAATATTATGTTAGTCGTTATTGATTTAATATCAAATAGTAGTTTGTCTGTATTCACTCAGTGTTCGTCTGTTGAACGTGCCATTCATAGATTTCGCAGATAGATCTGTGCTCAGAGAGGAAGATGACGGTTTTGATCTACAATAGTGATATTATTTTCGCATAATTGTGTTTATTATTCACGATGAGTACGATAACGAGATCTGCTAGAGTTAGTTTAAAGCCGATTGAAGTGCCGAAGGCTTTACAGGAGGGAGAGAAATTCATCAAGTGGGATGAGGTATTTTTTTTACCAGATTTTTGTTGCTTAGTATTTAAAAAATAAGTATGTTTTTTTTTGTGTACGTAAGAAAGGTTACATTGAACTTTTATTTTATTTTATCAGATTACTTAAAAAGTAGTTTATCTAATAGGAATCTGGTAGACACAAATCCAGTATACACATTTTTTAAATACTTCCTTTTATTTACTTACAATTATATTTTCAATAAAGAAAAAATCTTGTCAGAATATACTTGTATGTTTACTATAATAAAATGTATATTATGATGATTAAGAATTGTTTTTTTATGGAAGTCCTTAAAAATAAGAAATAGTTTAAAAATAATTGACTCTAAATATAGTTTAATAATTTATTTTTATATTTTACTTTACTAAATTAAACTAGGTAATTTTGTTATTAATGCTTTACTTTACCAATTTACTATAAATTAAAAAAACAAATATCCTTTAGTTTCAAAAACATTAATAATTCACAATTACAAACCATGAAACATTATTGTTCTCATAGGACTCAGGGACAGGCCTGCCGGTCACCCTGCGGGTGGACACCAAGGGCTACTACCTATACTGGACGGACCAGAACATGGAGGTGGAGATGCTGGACATAGCCACCATCAGGGACGTCAGGACGGGATCCCATGCTAAACTTCCCAAAGTAAGTACTTGGATCTTAAGGATTTTATGAACTATGTAGTGTTTTGAACTCTATCAAAAGCCAAAATCCTTTTACTCTGCCAGTCAGATAGTCAAATAGACGCATTTTTTATTTTAATATTAAAAAACTATAAATAAAGCATCATAATATGTCATTCAGGTCTCATGATACCAGGATTGTGTGAAAAATTTACAATAACTTGTAATTTGCAGTTTTTTTATGTGAATGTTTGTCCAGTGCTTTTAGTTACATACAAAAGTAAAAATACTGGTCTACTATTTTTATTAACCTCTCTAAAGGACATAAAAAATGTCACCTACTGATTGTTCCATTAAAATTACTTTTTTGAAGACTACTCTAACTGAATTAATTTAGTAGTTTCTTAATTGTAAGCATATTTTTTTTGCTATAAAATAGCATAAATAAAGTTGCAATTATGTCAGTAACAAAATCAATTCCTGCTACCTTAAAACAATAGAGACATATTAAATAATAATAGTCTATTGTTTTACGGTAAGTATAATTTGAAAACCTTGTTACCTCTTTATAAATTAAATATGTGATACCTGTTTATTTATTCAGTAAGTGTCATAAAAGTTACTGCCTCATGCACATGCAGTAGAAAGTGACTTATTATTTTCATTACTTCCCTTAAAAATACAGAGCATCGGAAAAGCACTCGAAAAACGACGAAATAAAATTTTTCGCAAGGGCGGATCCAGCATTGGTGCCAGGGGGTGGTCACATAGTCGTGGCCAAGTCCCAAGAAGCAAGGGTTTTTCAGCGATTTTTTTCTACATCATTACATATTTTGTTGTTATATTTGGGTTTGTTACTGAACTGCTCGGGGTCCAGCTGCTCTTCTGCCCTCTTTTAGAAATAGAAGACAATTTAATTAGTGGTCTACCTAGTTCCTGGACCTAGCCCAGGGGGTGGTCATGACCCCATGACCACCCCCCTGGATCCGCGCTTGATTTTTTCGAACCTGTATTTGCATATTTGATTACTTGTTCTATTCCGATTTTCCCATAGAAACGTAAATAAAGCAATATTCCACTATACAAATTGTAGTATTTGTTCGGAAATCGAAGTCCAAATAAGATTTCGCCGTGTGGCCGGAGATAAAGAACGGGCCACCATCCCTTTCAATTAGGGATGTCACGAAAGTGGTTTTATTGGAACCAAAGTCGACAGTCACAAGTGCGATGATAAGTAAGATTAGATCTTTCGATAAAACGGAGTTTCATAGGTGTAGCATTTCTTATACCAATAGTATTTAGTATCCATATGAACTCGGAAAGATTTTTGTGCTCTATTCAAATGGGTGTCTCGATCATCAACGTTGTTATTTAATAATTTAATACGATCTAAAGAGATGCGATATAAACGTTTGTCTTTTATATCCAGATATATTCTAAATGCTTGTCTTAAGTTTCGTCATACGGTATTCTCCGTTTAATCCAGGCAACTGCCGTAAAAACCCCCAAGACAAAGAAGATGACGAAGGAGTCCAAATAAGATTTACTTTACTTATAAGCGTTGTCCTGGCCTAGTGCCAGGGCACGCTGTGCAATAAAACTTTGAGCCATTGAGTAAATCCTCATCCCTGCTGTTTCGTTAGACCTCATTTAACATCCCGAAACACTAACACTCCACTGCTAAACATAAGATTTAGCTCCTCGTTAAAGTATAAGTCGTAACAAACCTGTTGATATAAATACAAAAACAAACAACACTTGTCATCAGTGTTTGGCTCCTTATAATGTAATTCAATATTAACTTGCAACATTAAACTTCGCTACATTAATATTTTCTATGAAGTTCGTATTGGATTCGTATCTTTCGCTGTAGGTCGTTCAGCCAAACTTGGCAATGCTCACACAAGTACTCAGATTTCGAATTCAGCCAGATTTAAATGCGATAAAGTCAAGAAAACCCGGCTCGCGGCCGCCTAGCAATTTACAAAAATAATTGCAGACTTGAAACTTTGTCAAGTGTCGCAATTATATTCACGTTAGTGCTTATTATTTTCATATTAAACTAAAACTTTACGGAACCGACGAAAATCTTTTCCTCCTCTTTAGGAGGATTCAAATGGTCTGAATAGTAGTTATAAAAAGCAGGAACTTAGTGAATCTGAAAATAGAACGGAAAACTGTTTCAATTAATTGTGTTTAGCATTCTTCCCAGACAATTATTTAATTTTAGTTCTCAGTATTGATCATCGTGAAAATAGCAACGACATGCGGCCCGCTTCGGTTGGTCAATATCTAACTTGTTCATACCGTTTATAATAAAAGTTGCTGAACGTTCTGAAAGTTTACATTTTTAAAGTTCCAAGGCGAGGATGACGTGGAATGAACACGGTATTGGTCGTGAACATTTAACGTCGTCATCAATGCCTGTTTACTACGGGCCGAAGTCCGCAATGTAATTTCTTTTTAGTGCCTCACCGGCCAGGTGGTGTTAACTTTGACGTAATTAAGTTGATTACATTCAGGTATATATTTCCTTCTAGCTAGATTTCTACAACTTTCCCTCCCTTTAAATGTACGAAGATCTTTGTAACCATGTTGACATGTCCATTGTTCTGCTTTTTAACGTGTTTGAATAATTCCAAGTTACTTTTATAGTATGGAAAGTTTCGTCAAACTTTGTAGGCTTAGTTGTATAGTCTGCAGTTACCCGAAGATATCTGTAGCGACAACATACACCCTATATAATACGCTGTAAACGAACTAGAAATCAAACAGACTGTTTGCGTAAATATTGTCAGTTTTATTAAGACGTTTCATGTTATGGAACCATAAAGTGTCAATATCGTGTACATTGCTGCGGGCGGCGTGGCCTGTGATGCCATGACGGGACATAAAATTATAGGGCGCGGTAACTTGTAATTTCACTAATACTAATGCCACCACCGATACTTCCTCGACCAAATAACTGCCCTACGGAAAGCATAAGTGTCAGTTGATTATAGAACACTAGTCATAAGGGACTTCATTTACTTTTAATTACGACAAGTGTAAATTCCATAGCGAAACAGAAAGCTTATGCATATTTTGTAGCATTAATAATATATTATTACTTGGAAAAAAAATGGTTACTAAGCCTGCCCAAGAATACAATATTGTTTCCTTTTTATATCTACAGGAGAACCCGACGTCGCTAGTATTCATGTTGCCCTTTTCAATATTCTACTTAAAATCTCATCCCATTTTCCTAATATGAATCTGAACTACAAAAGGAGGTCACAATATGGACAGTTTCTTTAGCCGCGGGTCGTTTTGTAGCAACTTATTGTCCGGTCCTAGAGTACTATTTCTGTACGAAATCTTTTTCCAAGAAATGCAACTGGTTTTCTGAAAACAGTTCCGTTCTAATCGATGTCTAGAGCATTGGCTAGCACTATATCTTAAAGTCTTCTAATAGATTTGATCACTTCCGTTTTCGAGCTATTTCTTATTTGTTTTTTTTTGGTAGTTAGTAGTACCTAATTACATACATAACGTGTATCTAACTATCTAATAAACAAAAACATGGTGTAAAATCCGATCATTAATATCATTTAATATCATTGGCTTATCGCTTGTAGGTACTTGTAATTAATTACATAGCAGCGCTGGCATATCTAGCTTATGTGGTGTGTAAGCCATTTTTTAAATTTAATTAATGGTTATTAACATGTACAGGAACGTGTATGTTCTGGCTTATTAATTATAAAGTAGGTAATTAAGTAATATTGCTTGTTCATAGTCGTGTTTATTCCCTGACGATGTTTTAAAGTTATTAGGAGAGAAATCTGTTTCTAATCTTGCAAATAAAGTTTGTTTTCTCGTGTTCATTGTGAACGTAAGTATAGTGATTATTGTTTATTGGTTTCCTGTGTAAAGATTAAAAAAATGTTTTCTAAGATGTGGTCATATTAACTACTATATCCGTTGATTGTATTTTAATACATTCTTGTCAAAACGGTAAAAAAGATTAGACCTAGAAATCATTACAAAACTACGAAATATTAGCAGGTAATAGGTAATCGATCAACGAAATAATAGTATTCTGATCAGATGATCAGTTTTGTTGTTGTTTAATAAAACAATAAATCAGATCAATTTAATACAAGTTCAATGCAATAATAATTGGGATGACAAACTTCCCAATTAACGCGGTCTTTTCCCATTGCTTTTGTTTGATGTTTCGAATCTTAAATTTGTTTTCAAACTACAATTAGCTATTACAGTAAGTACTTATGTCTATGTATAGACTATAGTATAAAGCTATGTAATTGAAAAGGCAGAAACTACAAAAGCAAAAACATATTTGTCAGACAGATGTCAAAGATATTATTTATTGGTGCAATAAATTCTGTTTAACGTTTGCTCAAAACGGATTCTTAACAAATAGGACACATTTAGTTGCCAAGTATCAACAAACAAGTAGGCTAATAATTATAATTTAACTTCAGGAATATTCAGGAATATGGGTCTTGTGACTCGATCAGCCTGTCTACTAAACGGTCCCCTTTTTATTTGACTAGTTTATGACTGAGGACCTCGAGGGGGAGAGTCATTGACGGATGTTATGATAATCTAATTGAAGTGAGGTTATGTCGATGCTGTATGCAAAATTTATATAAAAACCTTTACCTTGGGTATAAGGTTATATTAGATTTTTTTTATACCTAACCCTAGTACAATGAAAGACTAGAATGATGCCAAGAAAGCCACCCTAATCCCTAAAGTTTAACTACAATGGAAGGTGCCGTTTCAAAGGTGTGGAATGTAGACATTGTCCGGTCAACATTATATAAGGTACCCAAAGCAAACACCGGTGGAGTGGCGTGGCCCGATATTTTACCTATAACGACCACTCATATGTGCTTTACCCAGCTTTAGCTTACACTTAGGTATTCTTGTAAAATACTGAAATATTTTAGTGCAAGTAAAATTCGCGTTTCCTGCACTCATCCACACTGACGACATTTAAATGGGTAAGTTAACATTGCGAGGAGAAACAAGTTTTACGACAACATAAGTTTGTCGCGCTATACCAACGTTACCAGTAGATTTAAAATATACATTATGTTTTCTATTTTTTCTGAATGTTGTTAGCATAATTTTGGTACGATCAACATTAGTATATTTTAGCATTTTAATAACTCCGACGCAAAGAGGCTGCGTTGTGGGGTTGAGGGTATTGGTGGCTTTGCTTCGCCTTAATTGCTAGCTTCTCGTACTGTACAATGGGTAGATATCTAATATGCAGGCAGATCTCGCTCAAGACACTGTTAGATTAAACCTGAAAGGTCAGGAAGCCTTTCATTACATAATAGGTACAGTACCTACGATGCAACGCAAACAATGTCATTGTTGAAATCTTGTAAGACTACTTTTAGATAGAAAACGTTAAGTTTCCTCTTAAATATATCCAATGGATTTTCTGAGTCTATTTTCATAAAATCCACGAGAAGTATTAGAATGACCCATTTTAGTCGGAGGACAGACATTATGGATGCATTATGCAGTAGAAATAAATTATCTCATATTTAAAAGTTTTATATCAGGGATCGTTCGAATATTTCATTTTGCATTTTGACATTCAGATGCAGATTGCAGATGGAAATGACAATATGATATGATCTATATCGTGGTATTATTTAATATTCCTCATTGTTCATATGAGTATGTGTGCGCTCGTGATACGAATATTTTGATATCATTTCTCTTATCACTGTAGGTATTGCCGCGTTTTTCATCAGTTATTGTCTAAGCTTTGTCACGGTAATAATATTACCGTGGCTTTGTATAACAGTTAACTTCCGTGTAATCTTTGGAAATTAAAAGATAATTCGGGGTTAACTATTATTTACAGTGCCTCTAAGTCTCAATACAACTTTTCCTAACAGCTTGTATCCTCTTTAATGAGGCATGTATGACACCATAGCCTCTTAGAACGTTAGACTAATTTGCCTTAGAATATTACGGTAGGCTAGCAGACTCTTACATATAAAGATTTCTTATCCTAGTAAGGTTGTCTGGAACAGATCGCCGATTGCGATAAGTCCAATGTATGGGTGCAATAAAGAGTATTTGTATTACTCGTCTCAGGCGGCATTCGATAAAATCTGGCTATTTCAGAATTAACTTTGTCTGTTCCACTTTCAACAATATCTGCACAAAAATATTTCGATGGATTTGGATACATTTACCTATAATAAGATAACTGTGTCATTTTGTGGACTCGCTTTATTGGGGCTATTCCGAGTTTTACCTGCGCTAGGCCCAAGTGTGTTATAATATTTTCGCTTCTCAACAAATTGAGTATGTTCATACGTTTTTGTATGTGCTCAAATATTGGTACAAGATCCTTCTACACATCTCTAAAATAAATAGACGGATCTTAATATCGGAATATAGTAGGGCATATCCTTAAGCTGTCTTCGCTGGGACGTGTGGTGTGGTAGTACGCGCCCCACGTACAAGTTAATCCTCGCATGTTCTATATTCATGTCAGTATATCATGAGTTTCGGTTCAAGAGATTAACCTATACACTGTTCAATGAATAAATTCTACTTTAGAAATCACTTCTTACTATTTAGTATTTGAGTATTTATTTGAAAGTTTTAATTTTAATCTAAAGTAGGTATCTAACACTTCTAATTATAATGATTAAAAATATTTACCAAATAAACCGCAATGGAATCCGTTTAAAATAGTTTTATTTCAATTCCCAATGATATTTTTATAACACAATTCTTTAGTCACTAGGTAGGTACTAACTCTTAAATATTCATAATAAGGTAGCTTGCTACTCATGTAGTTTTTAATGCCTTGCACTAATGTCAATTACGCCGTCTGACAGACGTGCGCGCGCCGCTGGCGGCATGCTCGCGAGCGGCTCCCGAGCACGCCACGAGCGGTTCGCGAACGGCTTGCGAGCTGCTCGTGTTGTGCTCGTTCGTCAGATGTGGACGCACCCTTACGGACGTTCGGTTGTACACACAACGCTTCTGTAAACAGAGATACTGCGTACAACGCGTTTTTTTTTTTCAAATAGGAAAATAAATGGACATAGAACTACCTTACATTTATATTATCTACTACAAGAAATCATTACTTTAAGTTCATACCGCAACAAAGAATAAGCGAGAGGATTTGTAAGGGGAAAATACCTCTTTCCTCTTAATACAAAGTTTATAAAAATATAATTTGCCAAAACTTTATTTTTAATGTTCTAAATATCCTCAAAACACACCTCCATCTTTGGTAGGTACATTGAATAACATATTCACCAACTTTCAACTCAATCGGTCTAATCGTTTTGTAGCAAATTGCCTGTGACAGATGGACGGACTGAAAAAAGAGTGATCCTATAAGGGTTCCATGCTTTTGAGGTACGCTACACTTAAAAGTATTTGTATAACCGACTAAAGCCCACTAAAGAACAAAAAATAATTTGTTTATCGATATGGATATCGATATCTGTTTGCAACTTTAGTTTATCGATATCCTTTTTAGATACTCCGCATAATTTTTTCGTTCGTGTATAATACGTACTCGTGGCCCCGCCCTCAAATTCGTGTGATAAGCACAACTGCAGCCCCGACCGAAAACCGACGAAAAATCGAGGTTTGGCTGTACTATTTCCTCCTTCAATCCTCAACCAATTTAAAAGATATTTCATATACTGCACGAGAAAAGAATAATCTGTGCCTCTATGTTTTCCTTTTTTCGATAATAGTGTTCAAATTCGAAAAAAAAACGCCTCTAAAAACTGCGGTCAAAATAGGCACTTTTTAGAAGGTTCTAGTTCCTTTGAATATAACTAATCTTAAAAAAGGAAAACATAGGGGCATAGATCTAGTTTATATTTATATTACTGCAAAAAATCATAGCCCTAAGTTAAAAAAACAGTGATAAAACAGACGAGAGCGTTTGTATGGAGAAATTACCACCCACCATTCCTCTTAAGTTAGTGTTCTATTATGAACATCCCTGCTATACATATAAACTTATTGTTAACAAAATGTGTCAGCGGCTTGTGATATGTACAGGCCGTGTGGCGGTGCGGTAACATTACCGCCTGACCGATCGTTATCGATTCCGTGTCATGCACTAATTTTAGAAAAATCTATGTTAACTATAAATTAAAGCTTCGACACCGATGCCACAAGCACGGTAATATTCGTGCCACAAGTTCTGTTTCTTTGTATTTATAAACTGATTTTATTATTGTGGACAGTTGAAGTATCGAAAACGTTTACTGTTTATATATTTAAAACAAATCTCTTTACTCGTTTATCTTTAAAATTCCATTCGAGCTTCTTCCTGCATATTTTTAAGAGCCGTCAATTTCTTTGCGGTTTGCTGGAAATGTGAAAACATTTCAATAAAGTTAATTGTGGAAATGTTTACCGGGAATAAAACAAAGAGTTTTACTACAATCGAAGAGGGTTATACTTTTAGTTTCTGATATGATATGATATGATTGACGTGTTAAAACATCATTTGGATTAAAAGCGCTCTAGGTACTTGTTCTAAGATTAACGTAACATACGGCTTAGTGGCATTATAAAATTTTCAATTGGCGAACTACTTCCATAAAAGCTTTTATAAACTTCACTGACCTAATAATCGGGTGGGCACTGTTGAATGGGTCGCAAACCGTTGCCCCGATGTCATTATCGCTACCCTTGACAGACGGAGTGTTTATCGCTCTTAAATTATGTGAATAGAATACACGTGGATGCTGCTAGTGAACTACCGCAAGGCATGCATTAGGCGCCACTTACGACACCTATGGGATGGGTAAGGTATATTCTTAGGTAAGGACGTGTGAAGAGAACCGACGGAGCGACTGCATAACGAAACGTTTGACCGTTCTAGAATGTGAGATTTTCAGTCGTACCTATAATATGGGGAATTTAATTTTTTGCGTAGGTTTAACCACGTTCTATATTAATGCGACACACCCGCTAGTTGTGGTTTATTGTATGATTATGAGTTTCCGTTGTTCCCACGCCGGGCATAAAGTACAAGCTGTGATATGCCCCAGATCGCGGCTGCTTTTTTAGCTAACTTCCTCTGAAAAAAGAGTAAATTGCAGTCGTCGACACGTGTAGCCGAATATGCGTCATCAGCCGTATATATTATTTGATACGTACAATTTTTTGGAGATAACGTTACAATAATCATAGTTGGCTAATACATGACTGTTGTGTTGTGCATCAACATCAAATACTTTTTAGTTCTTCGTAGTACATACTTCGTTGTACATTACTAATAGTTCTAGATATAGACTTAACATCATGTACAATTGAACAGCTGAACTGGATAGTCTAAACACTCTACTTTAGTAATTCGTTCCATGTATAATAATGATTTTTGAAATCACTGAGTGATATATTCTATCATCTCATTTTTTTTTAATCCTAACTTCATCACTTTAGGCAAGCAAAGAACATCTCATACCGTTTTGTGTGCATTGGTAATTTCTCTAAATTGCTCGAAAACATGGTGATTCAAAGAGAGTACAAGAATGAATCGTGTCACAATTGGAAATGCAGAATGTATTATTCAAGAGTCCCGACTAGAGCGCTAATGATGCGAGCTTGCTGAACCTAGGAGATACGGCGAACGTATTTAAGCTGCAATCTATTACTTTTTGCAGTTCAAACTATCGATCTCCTGAGTCGCAACAGTACTATGTACGCTAACAAAGCTACGCCAATATAGGTATAAAAGAAACTGTATTCGGACCATTAGACATTGTATTTTGGCGGAAGGTTTTAAATATTTTTGTGTTTAATCATTACACAAATCTTAAAAATTTATGTTACTGTGTTTGTTCAGAAGCGCACATTTTTCTAGATTGAACCTAAATATAGGTTCAATCTAGAAAAATGTGCGCTTTTTTGTATTCATTAAAATGATTGTTCATCATTGGCTCGCGCCCTGCTTCGAGTAATGAGCATCTCATTTTGTCTGCCGCCTCAAGCCGTCAGATAATCAGCGCATAAATATTTCAAAATAATATCTCCCGATCCTAACTCGTGACCTACTTTACTGGGCACGTTGTACCGTAACTGTCATGTTATTTTAATTGACGTCTACGGCGCGGTCCAATGACTCGTCCGCCTAGGTATCGATACGTCCGATCCATGGAATTATAAAATAATTGTTTTAATTTCATTGTTCTCAATCTATCTGTCTTCTATAAAAATAAAAATCTGCTGCCCCATTTATGAGTTATGACCGACCATCGTTTTAGAAAATTTACGTTGTGTGAATGAAAATTTACGGAAAAGCCGTGAGAAATGTCGAAAGTTTAGGTTTAAATTTTTGTAGAGATTGTCGGGAAAATTGTTGGACTTCTTATTTAAGTATTTATATTATTAATTTTTAATTACACGATCTGACCGCCGCGCCGCCGCTGCGCCGCCTGCCCTTTTCAACCCTATTTAGAATACCCAAACATCAGTTGTCAGACCCTTTCACTCGGTAACGACTGTCATACATTTTTGCATGCCAAACGGGACAGTTGCTTTTACATATAACAGAACATATAGCTTGCAGGGAACTTCAAAGCCCACATTTAAGACATGCCTGCGGCGAGCGCTACCTCGCCTCATTGTAACCACATGACTGGTAAACCTAACCATTGAACCACGAGCCGTAACAACAGTAAATACATTATGTTTAATCTTTACGTTGAGCTATCATTTGTAATTCCTGTATAATTTACTCCCTTTTGAATTCATCTATACAATTGTAATATGATAACATGGAACATTTCATTTGGTATATTGATGTTCGAATCTGTTTTAAGTTATAGATTCTGTAATAATATTCCTGTTTAAGAATTAAATAACTCCTTGTCTAGTTGCTCCCGGTTTGTGTATAGCTTCGTCAGATTTTAATTAAACTCTATTGTTTCAAACTAAAAACTTTGGAGCAACCTGTTAGATACTTTTTCATGTTGATAAACTCGCTCCAGCAACATCTTGATAACGAGCGAAAAACACGGGAAGCGCTCCGGGGCATGTTGCTACCGGTGCTACTATGAATAAAAATAAACCTGAATGAACGAGACGTGGGAATAAAATATATTTGTTTAAACACAAACTTACAGTTGCATATCACGTGCTTGCCTTATAAAATCTTCATATTATGTCATTGTTATCATTTAAAAATAAAAATTCCATTCTAAATGAAATATATGGATATCATTCTAAATATTTGTACGCTTTTTTCTTCCATAATAAATAATAAATTGTTTTGTGTTCGAGGTCGGTCGGAGTTCAATAAAAATGTTCGTTATGGTGGCGTTTGGTCTCGTGAGCCCATCTGTCGATACGTTGCGAGTAGTGCTATCCACTGTTATTAGCTCGGTTTAGTGACCCATACGGTTATACATTGCAAAAATCAATAAAATGTAAACGTTTATACTTCGTGTAGTGCCGATTAAAGTTCAAACGATAAATCATTTATTATTGATAAATATAACGAAATATAAATTGCTGTTATTTTTGGAAAATTGAGCAATCCGTCGTAATAATTAATTTGATCATCATTCTAGTCCAGTTTTTCATTTCCATTTCTGTTTACATTCAATTAAAATAAAGTTTGTTTACAGGATCAAAAGATACGCAACGTAGTGCTGATCGGCTCTCAAGGATCTCTAGAGGATAAGACTGTCACCGTATGTCATGGCGCCGATTTCGTCAACGTTACGTTTATAAATTTCTGCTGCACTAAAAAGGAAATTGCACAGGTAAGTTGCTGACTGACACAGTTAATACATTAGTTAGAAACCCCCAGTGCTATTAAACACTCCAATCTGCTAATTGCTTTGAATGTGTTTGCACGTGATGCTCAGACTAACAGATTTCTGTGTTAGTAGAAAGCTTTTGACGATTAATTCTAAGCGGCAACCAGCATTTCGTTAACGCAGTTTGATGAAAAGTCTTGATGTGCGTTTTTAACGTAGGCCAGGACAATGTCGCCGGAATAACAAACAGTCTCACGTATACGAGTCCGGGTGGAGGTAGCCACACAATAGTATGGTTTGTACGTTTTTGATATCTGTGCTCAACAGAGTGAACCAAATCCGCGTCGTAGGCGTAACGCTGCTGCGCCAGAAGAATACTTTTCTCTATTGCTTTGTGTTCGTCAAAGCTAGTATTGTTTGTAGGGGTGCGCTCGCATACTGTGCAGTTTGCACTAATTCCGTGATTGAATTCAATTTCATTACTTGCGGAAAGTTACAGACTGTCTAGCTATAGACTATGTGTGACAATTGGTAACCTTTTTTGTTAGATTAAATGGATTGACTTTGTATTCAGTACAATTTATAAGCTTTACGTATTTGAGATTTTGATCAGACAAGTTGGCTCTACCGATAGGGACTAGTCTAAGTATCTAGTATAAGTATATGCAGAAAAAAATAGGAATATATATCATTATCCTTTTTAAACGCATTTGCATAGCTTGCAACAAAAATACTTTTAAGATGCGAGTGGTTTGGTTTGGATAGCAAAAAAAAGGCATCATAATGAGAAAATTAGATGAAGACTTTGAATAGAAATATATCTCAGGTTAGAGAGTTAAGTATAGAAAAGAGGAAGAAAAGCATGATAAAGCATGGTAGATAATAAAGATATCCCGAAAATTCCACAGGCATAATATTACACCGATGTGTTTCATACATCATAATCAAGCCCGTTGCCAGAGAGAGGCGATATCTATTATACATACCTCGAGTTAATTAATGGATGCATTCGGCAAACCAGCCTGTTTCATATTATATTGCCACTGCTTTTGGCTAGTCTTATTAATAACAAGGCCACAAAGATTCGATTATACCATTATATTACACGTGTCGTTACCAATGAAACAATATTGAGAAAAAAAATATCTCCGTGACTGTTTCATGGCAACTATGGCAACAATCATAAATTTTGAACGCTTGTGTTAGACAAGTAGATGTGAATAGAAGTGGTTTTGCTACGATACGTCACCAGATTTGCCAGATTCAAAGAGTACGCTTGAAGCATGTCCTAATATAAATATTTATTTTTACAAAGTATTGTTCCTTTTTTATAAACTTATAAGTCATCGCGAATTCGCGACGGCCGTGCGGCCAGGCCATTTAAGCTAATCCGATAATGTGTGAGCTTTTGAGCGGCAAATTAATGTGAAATGAAGCATTCTTTTACGTGAATAAATGATTATATTAATTAAAGTCTTGCTTGTGATATAATACCATTATATATTAACATCGGAGATTGTATGTTATTAGTAGGTACTCGGTTTCTATGATTTGCTCAGTATTATTAATGTACGATTATATTCCACAAGGAAACTTTGTTTGATACAAGAGTTCTGTTTAATATTATACTGTTAGTCGATTGTTACCCTTTCATGTATGCATACGACATGTTGAATGTTTTGACAATGTAATTAAAATGGTACCTTACTTTAAAAGCACTTAGGTGACTATGTCACGTTCCATGCCATGTTTATTTGCTGTCACACTTACTTACATTTTATCAGAGGAGACGTTTCATGTGGTGCCCCTCCGACACATAACAGCTTTTAAATTTATGACTACTTACTTAATGTAGCGTGCTATGTAAATGTAACCCTACCAATACGTGATATTTTACTTCGTAACATTCCTATCTAATGTTCTTGAATTAAACGTTAACGGTTTCTTTATCTGACGATTGCGTATAAAGTTATTTACAGATGTCTTGAATAATTAATGACCGATTTCGCCCAAGATTTAAGTTTTACCTGACTTTTACGTGGGTGTGCGATTTAGACTTTCTTTGATTCAGTTTATTATTGGGTTTGTAAATACAGGTTTAATTAAGGGGCGGTTTTATATCGTTTTACATTGTTGACAGCTATGGACCGAAGGTTTGTTCACAATGGCGTACAACTTGAACCAACTGAACAATCCGACGATCAAGTTCCTGGAGAAGTTACACACGAAGATCACACTTAAAGCGGACAAGTCGGGGAAAATTCTCGTTAAAAAGTAAGTACTCGAAACTTACGTCTTCCCACTTTATGTCACTTATTTATAGTTTTTTAACGTTCATTGATAAGGGCAGGTTTTATTTTACTACATACTCTAAATATACGTAATATCCTTATCATTCTCCAGCGTTTAATGGGATGTACGGAGTCAATAAGTAGGACAAAACTTTAAGAGCATTAAAACAAACTGCACTTACGAATACGTGCGCTTCGTTTGCTTTTGTTGACCTGATTCAAATAGCTATTGCATGCAGAGCCAACATATTTAATTACGGCTTAGCTAAAATATCTTTATTTTAATGATAACGTTGTTGCATTAATAGACCTGGTTAAACAGTTTAGCAATATAGTAACCCTTTGACTTTTACGACTTGTGCGCGAGGAGATAAACAGCTGATTTAATGTATTTATGTCGTGCTCAGCCGGACTCGCAGTAAATCGCACCCGCTGCTATTAAATAATCTCTTCTTAAAACGCAGTGGTGTAAATCATTTGCGAAGTTAATGGATACTGTGATGAATATGATTAGCTATTTGCTCCGCGTAAACCTCAATGTTAAGATCGTCCAGCGGTAACTGTTTTCCTTGTGTTAGTGATTCCGTAGCCGTACACGAGAATTTTCCGAACGTTTATAAATTCCTTTTGTATTTTTATTTGTTGTCTTTGTTTTTCGCTACTGCGTCGCTAGGGGAGTATTTATGATAGCTGTCGCATCACCTATTGTTATCTTCATGTGAGAAATTGATTAGGACGTGTTGGGCCAAACCGTCGTCAAACTAAGTTGACATGTCTGTGTCAAACTTATTGGACGTTAATGTACTTACCTTGAAAATTATGTGTTTGTTACCTATGACTTTGAAGTCATATTGATATAAGGAAATTTATTCCATATTCTGAAACCTCTAAGGTAATGGGTTAAGATATTTTTGTCATCAACATAAAAAAATACCTGTGGCAGCACAGCCGCCCGGGGCACGGTAATGTAGTGTTTACGAGGCATTTTGTCTCCAAAACATGAACCTAAAGTAAACACATAAATTTGCACGCGTTGTGTTTTGGTGTTGTTTGTACTGAACCCTAAAGTGGAAGATTCTCACTGTTCATGCATAACAGACGCATGAAGGTTGACGACTCGCCCGTTGTTCGCCGCCTCGTAAAGCCACGTTTTCACTCACCGTTCCCAACGATTCTGAACGAGCAAATGTTCGTTCAACCGATGAATGAAAACGCATCAAACGATCATTTCGTTCTTTTTTCAGAACAAGGGCTCGTAGTGACGTGCATTGAAAGCAGGTTTCTTTTGTTTTATTACAAGCAACTAAAAAAAAAATTGTTTAGAGCGGATTTTAAGCGAAATGTTCTTTCGGTACGGCACGGTAAGCTAGTGAAAACGAAGCTTTATTGAAGAAGTATTGTTTATTTACGCGGACGCGGCGTGTTTACTTGTATTCTTTTGCCGCGCGTGTCGTGATGCCCGTACTTATGTGAGCTATGCCATTTATGACACTTAAACATCTTGAGAGGTTATTATTCTTATGTAACGCGTGTTTAAATTCAAATTCAAAAATTTGAGGCAGTTTGCCTTGGAATAGACTTCTATTAATATCGGTAGTTATTTGTTTTTTATTGTTTGTCTTTATTTGATTTGAAGTTTGTGTCGTTTTTGTGCTACAAGTCTCTTTTGATTTCTTTATATATTAAATGCTACGATTAAGGTTAAAATTAGGATACAGGTGTACTTTGTGTATTAAATGTATGGTGGTTGTTTATACGTAATAGGTATACGAATGGAATTAGAAAAAATCTGAACAAAGTGGTATAGACAGAATGAATGTATGCTCCTAACAAAACATTTCAATGAAAGTATTTGAATATTATAAAACATTACGACGCCGACCTTCACAGTATTGTTTATTTTGTCAGTAAAGAGATGTTGCCTTGGGAATTAATGAATCATGGGTATCGCCGGCTGATTATTTTCTCGCCAAAACAATGGCTGCATTATTGAATCATTGTACAAATTAAATTAACCAACTAATTTGTTTGTATGTTTTGTGGATATAATTAGATAGCATGTATTGTGCTTTACACGTTAGAAGGTAAAAAGTGTATCAATGTTACAATATTTCAATTCAATCTATTAAACATTAATCGATTCAATGTATTAAACAGCGCAATCGTAATATAGTTGAGTGCCTTTGGCACTGTCAGTTTATTTGAGATTTAAGATTTTTGTTACGAAATTATTTGTTGTTGAGTTTGGCATTGTACCCGAGAAATAGCAATAGACTTTAGGTTGAAGACGATTTCTTTATAAATCCCTGCTGTCTTTATTATACTCCTATACACGTACAATTGATATAGATCGTAAATTTATTTCTTATCGTGATGAAATCCTCAACCGGTGGATCTCTCTAATGAGCCATGTAGACGGATGAACAAACTGCTTTATTATGTCAAGGGGCAACTGTTATTTGTAGTCAAAACAAGTATAGTTACGTCGTAACACCAGGCACTTGACATTTGACATTAACCACCACTACTCTGTTGTCAACGACTTTCCTAACCACACTGATCGATATAAATCCTAATAAATAAAACAAGGGACTTGTAATTTATTACAAACGTATGTATTTTGAACAAACAATGTCTGTCTTTTACTAAGAAACGAAACTAGAGATTGTAGACAGTGTTTTGTTTACATTAGCTGTTTTATAATAATATTGTCATAAACATCTTCAAGTACCAAACAATATCGAGATGGCATAAGTCTTACATAAAAACCAAATTATCCTTTTCTCAATCTGGGAATTGAACCGAATTACTTTAACCCGACCACCGCGTACCATAATTTACACTAATGTCCTTTTTGTGGTAATAAAATTACTGTAACTTGTTGGACTTTTTCTGAGTCCTTTAAATAATATACTTTAAAATTCAAAGTGTCAGCTGATATACATTTCGTATTATACAAATAACGTAGTACGTACTAATCCTTCCTATTTCCTACTTCGGTTCGCAACGGTTGTAAATATTTTAGTCACGACCTTTCGATTACCAGCCGATTACGTAGAGTGCAGACAGTTGATATCTTTACTCTCTTAAGCGCAGTGAGCTAACTGTGCGATTAGGGACATAGCGTCCATCATTACCGTTAATTAATGTAGGTGTTTTCACATTAGTAGAGATTTACCCTTTGTTAACTTGATCTCAAGAAATTTTTTAAACAAGTCTTGTAAGCCCTTCGTCAACCAGTGGCTCCTTGAAAATACATTCCGCAGACAAACTTTAATAAAGTTTTATGGGGTACCATAATTTTATGTAGGGATTTGTTGTAGTTGTAGGAATAACTCAAAATTCCCACCATCTTTGAATAGTTACTAAAATCCTCGTAAATTAGGATTACTGTTTAACTAAACACTTTAAAAATATAAAGCTTAATTGATATGTCTTTATCCAGCATCGTGAAGCTATTAGCACAAAACAAGGAGGATAAGAAACGTGTGGAGAAGGCTCTCAGCGAGTCAGGCTTACCTACAGGGAAAAATGACACCATCAGCCAGTGCAAGTTCCTGTTCGAAGACTTCTTCGCCTTCTATAAGAACCTCACGCAGAGGACTGAAGTTCAGAAGATATTTGACAATCTGTAAGTGTAAAACTCTTTTCTAATAATTACTTTTTTTTGTCCCCCGAATAGCAATGGTGAAATGAGGCAAGGAGTTAGGCAGGTCTGTTATTGATCTGTAGTGGGACACTGACAGCTCCTAATAAGTAGTAACATATAAGTACTTTTTTGTACCATGCTATCGTCGACCAACTAATATTTCTCGAGCGAAATCCGGAATTAAAAAAAATGTTACTCAATTTGGATCTTTAGCGGATAGATGTGAGCTTTAGTACAGCCGGACTTTGCGCACATTTGAACCGTGCGTGTCTTACACATAGATACAAGACCTCCAACCTTGTAACTCATATTTAATTAGTAAATACTTATTACCTTTTTACATGAACAATTAACATTTGTGTGCTAATGATGATGTTGACATATTTCGGTGATCACGACTTCCATGTTGACTATTTAGGCTCGAAATTAGCGATGCTGTTGGTTATTTATATTATAGTCATTTGAATTTCGTGATTTAATTAATAAATTCAAAGTGGTTCGTCTTGACTCTGTAAATCTCTTTTCCTATCGATGTTTAATAGGCAGGCTAAACTGCTATGGAGATACGCTAAGCGTTTTAAGAAACAGAATCGATTTATTCGCTGAGTGTAACTCTCGCGGGGTTAATTATTAAACAGAGTACTTTAATAAGTTATTAAGGCTATGTAAGTATTAGAATATTATATGCTAGGAAAATAAATGGATCGTTTACGATTACGTTTACCCGTTCAATTGTTATAATTATTTTTTAGATTAATAACTAAATGCCTATTCAAAATAGTAATTTAACAGGTAAAATAGTTATTGTTCACATACCTGATAAGAGAAATATATAATTCACACTATTCTATGATAAAGCTAAATTTTGTATGATTTATACATTTTATTTCAAGTTATTTATAAGCCTCATTTAATATGTATATTTAATCTCATATAGAGTTCATATTTTATTTAATCAGAAAAAAAATAAGGTTTCATTTTATACGATACTTGCGAGTGACAAGGGATGATCTGTTCTTAGCCGGGAACCACAATTTGATTACTTGAAGCTAACTTGTACAAGAAATATTAGGTAAACAACATCTATTATACATAATACAAACGTTTGGTATGAGCGGCCTTTGTTATAATACCCTATGTTATTATGGATTCATAGTTTGACAAACTTAATTAAAAATTGCTTTCCACCCTTGAATTGGCTGTTGAATGTTTCGAAGTTAATCATAAACTCTGGAGCGGATTGCGAGTATTGCGCCTCTCATGACCTTTAAATCAATACGAGCAGTTAGCTAGTTGCCCATTCAGTTAATATTCTCTGGATTTCGAGAAATTTATTTTCAGCTGTGATTTTATATTTTCTGGCGTGTTTTTGAAGTTCAGTTGTAGCTACATATATAAGGTGCTATAAAAACATCTGCCACGGCTTTAATGGGAGGTAGTATTGTGTTTATAGATTACAATAGTATAGATAAATTATTGATTATTTATCATATTTTTTTTCATACAAAAAAAAATAACGTATAAATTTGAATTGATTTATTAGTATAAAACCATCCCGTGTCCTAAGCTGTTGCCGCTCCGCACCGAATTCACGTAATTTGTGAACCACGTTACGCAGAATAGAGTCAATGTTAATTTAACAATTTTATTTTCTAAAATTTAATTAACTGTTCCGGGGTACGAAAGTTCTTCACTATTGTAATCTATAAACACAATACTACCTCCCATTAAAGCCGTGGCAGATATTTTTATAGCACCTTATATACATTTTTATTATTGTAATAAGTAGATTTCTTCTATTTCAAATAATTTTGCACTGGGAATGCCACATCATGGATGACTAAAGAAAAAAAACTTTTGTTTCAATAGTCTTTTTTTCAATTTTGTACTCGGTTCAAACTAAGCTTAGACCCAACGTTTGGTTCATTCATAAGCATGCGCGTACGGTATATTCCACTTTGTTCACCTGGATGATATCACTCAGGTGAACAAAGTAGACTTTTGTGTATCCTCATTTCACCCAGGTGATATCACCCGGGTGAAATGAGTTGAAGTTTAAAATATTTTCTAGTATTTATTGTTTAACAATTAGTAATAATTATATTATATAAATAAATTTTAAAATAATTTAATGAACTTCTTGCTACTTTGTATGCGGGTGATATAAGTCGACTAGAATAATTCAAAAAGTCGCGTTTGTTCACCTGGGTGATACAGTTCCAAGGTGAACAAATTACACAAAAAAAATCAACTCATTTCACCCAGGTGATATCACCTGGGTGAAATGAGTCCGAGGTGAAATGAGGAGACACAAAAGTCTACTTTGTTCACCTGAGTGATATCACCCAGGTGAACAAAGTGGAATATACCGCGCGTACGGTAACATACGTATTAGTTTTTTTTCTTTGGCGAGTTATAAGTTATATTACTTATGTTCCGTAGATTCAAGACGTAACAATAAAACAAATACGTAAGTACGACAACTTCTAATCCAGATAGGTATTATGCAATGTTTCCTGTAAAATGTATTTCTTTAACGTCACAGCTTTCTGAATAGAAGAAAAAGATATGAAGAACATAATTTGTATCACAGCATTTTTCCTAGGACGAGGCATTAAGCGCTCCATTAGTTCTATTCAGTACAGTCTTAAAATAATCAGGCGGGTATTCTTTATAAAAACTATAATTGGTACTGACTTAATAGGTAGGCATTTGTCATGAATTTGTACATTCACGCCTCGTCTCTTCTAGGTAATGTTAATCTCTTTTAGATTAGTTGATTCTGTTGTTCATTTTTAATTGTCTTTTCAACGAGGCGGAACTTTATTAGAGCCAAAAACTTCAGCAACTACTTGAGCTCACGTTTATTGTAGTGGTAGTTTATCAGACAATATAATTGCAATGTGTACGGACAGACTGACGGCCACGCTTCGTTCAACTGTTATTACTACGTACTACTAGGAATAACCCATTTCTTTTAGTCTATTACATAAATAACTAATTAAATCTCATTATAAACAGTAATATATGTAGAAGTACTAAACACTGTATAAATAATGTAGGCAGGTAGGCACTAAGCTAGGACGGGTAATATTTAATTGTGGAGGCGGTGCCCCTTATTTTTCCCCTGGGTCTTTTTTGGACATTAACTAATTAATAAAACGTTAATTGAATCTTATATTTCTAATTTTAATTTTAAACAGCAGTTGTAAATGAAAGGTAAACACTGAAGAATATTTTTAATTTCAAAGGCCTTTGTGTCTATTCCAAACGATTTATGGTACCATTCCTGAAGATAATACTAGTCATTATAAAGATAATTAAATAGAGAAAGTAAGTAATTTTCCGGCACAAAAATAAATGTCTAATTTGATAATACCTTCCATGTTATTCTAGTCCGAGATTAGCGTTGCACAGGTAAATATATATATAGAGCGGGTAAATACCGTGTACTATAAATAGAATGAATCAGCTCCCGTGAGAGGTGTTTAAAAAGGTCGCGGGTGAGCCCGCGGCCGACAATTAGTTATAATTGTTCGGGTTGCCGGGTCGCGTTAACCTCATCAACCATTTGACTCGGGCATAAATCACAATTGTACAGCACACATACCACATCAATAACTACATAGGTACATAGGTTATCTATGTTTTGTTTTACTTCACTTAATTGTAATTTGTTAAATCATTTGATTAATGCGATGCGGATTTTTCCGATATTATTACTTTATTACATAAAATTATAGCGATCGTCGTAAAATTACGTTTATTATAGGTTAAGGCATACGTATGTGCGTAGGTAAATAATAGGCAGATGACTCAAGATATTTTCATTAATTCGTGTAGGAAAACCGACAAAAATACCAGGATATGGTTTCGTGAAAATGTTATTTGCATATTACGATAAAATCAGTGGCGTGCATTGGTTTTCGGCCATGGTAGGCACTCGTACATGGAGCAACTTTACCGTAAATACGCAAATGAACTCCCAAAAAATGGAACAAGCATTATTTTTGTGGATCACAAGGTGCGTTCAGGTCTGACGAACGCGCACCGAATGCGCTGCTCGCGCCTGCAGTTAGGTACTGCAATATGTTAGTGCGCCTCCTCCGCGAAACTCTCGCAAAGGTCGATGGTGCAAATAACGTCGTCTCCGAACTGTTCGCGAGCAGTATGCGCGCTGCACAATTTAAAATGCACGCGCGCAGCTCGCGACCTATTTCTGATTGAATCACTATTTCAACTTGTTGGTATAAGTTTGTATAAAATAATCTTAGTAAAGCTAACTGCGAACAGCAGCCGACTCCGCGACTCGGGACTCGCGACGAGCAAACGGTCAGCTTATGATTGAGGACTTTTATTTGTGTATTATTCTTAATAAGGGTTCGAAACCGAACCTAAATAATAGTAAATATATTGAGCCATAGTCAATATGACCATTCGAGATCAACATTTTTCTTACCTACCTTATGTATTACATAGACAAAAAAAGAATCAGACGTATTATTGAATGTGCCAACATATACTATTATCTTGTATGTTTAATTTCTCCTATTTTTACTAAGATTTTAACTAAAAACAATCACATAATATCATCATCCACAACAACAATATGTTTTCGTCGTAGTTGTTCTCGTAGGTATCAATTCACACAACAATTTCGTATTTAACAATCAAGAAACGACGAATAACACAAAAAGAATCGTTCGTCCAGCAGCACACCGCTAGTCAGGCGATAGTTTCTAACATTTTGAGTTAATATTATTATGAGCCTTACCTTTAAAGTTTTGTCAACAAACCCCATCTGATGGGTTTGTATTGTAAGTTTGTAATTACGCACGTATGCTATCCAAACATATTTCATTTTCGCCACAATCTTAACATTCATACACATAGCGGTTTATTAATGCTCCTGTTTCTTAAACTACAGCCACTTCACAAAATCACAATAAATAGAAACTAGTTACGAAAGACAAGACGAAAACACGCGCGCGAACTATCAAAAACTTAATAAACAATCTGCCACAGATAATAAATATCGAAAAACGACTAAGTTGCAACACAGAAGTAAAACAATAAAAATGTTAATTGAAACTAAATATAATAAACATCAATAAGTAACTAAATAATATTGTGATAATTAATTTACAAGTTATTAGTATTTTAAAACGCAAGTTTCATTTAAAATACACTAATAACTGGAATAAGAATTGACAAGTTCGATGAACGACCCAAAAGACTTTTGCTCCAAAACGGATATGAGAGTAGAATGAATGGGAGAAAGAAATAATCTTGTTTATTGGCAGGTAAGCATGCTTACTGTAGGTGTAAAAAATTACGAATGTCAAATGTCAGAGCATTACGCTTTGCAAAAAGAGGTTTTCGTTTTTGTCGTATAATAAAAACTCAAGATGGCGGTGTATTATTTTCTGTTTTTGAAGTGTGCGTGCGTATATGGATAAGGAGATTTTGTTTGAATGTGTGAGTGGAAACTAGGCAGTTTTTGAATAGCCTACTTCGTCGTTGAGTATTGAATGAATTTGAATGTGACATATGTGACGTCATTATTGATTTGTTTGTTATTGAAATGTTTGGATACACATACAAGTTTTATTATCTGTAATTTAATGATTATGTATGATGAGTGTTGACTGATTTATCTTATATAAGTTGTTATATTTAAAGATAGTTAGTTGGGATTTTGTAGGTAGGCACTGCCTTTTTGCCTATATGCTATGCACGCCACTGGATAAAATACAAGCCAGTGATACGGAGATATTGGTAATTCACCGCAGGAGAATGAGTATGTTTGGCATATTTATGTATATTTCGCATTATACTAATGACCGTTTGTTAGATGGTTAGAATTACCGGCCATTTCATCTCTTTATTTTTCCTTGTACGAAGATTGGCTACACTTTCGACCTATATAATTGTTTTTCACGAATATAAAGATACGTTTATGTGAATGTTAATTTAAGAGTATTGCAATTATGGGTAGGTGTACAATTGTACATTTTACATTGCGTATATAGAATAATTAAATAATCAAGAATTGGTAGAGCATAAACTAAAGTAATTCCTCAACGCGTCGCTTTAGTATCTTCCTATTTAATGCCAATATAATGTGTTATAAATCTAAGCGTTTATACATACGAGATATTTATATCGCTACCCATCACAACACAAAAAGGTCACTCAACTCTACCTACATTTTTACTAAACAAAGCGCCCTTGAAAGGGCAAAACCACAGGAAATTCACACAATACAGATAACATCAGTCGGTCAAGGCAAGTCTGATAACGGGTTCTTTTGTTTTCAGTACGGACGGCAAGCCACATCTATCTGCCAACCAGCTGGTGGACTTTCTCAACGAAATACAGAGGGACCCACGACTCAATGAGATCCTCCATCCTTACGCCGACCTGCAACGTGCCAAAGACCTAATAAAAACCTATGAACATAATAAATATCATCAACAACGGTCGCAACTCACTTTCGATGGATTTTTAAGGTTGGTATAACGTGTTATTTAAATTAAGGCGTAATAATACGTATTTACATAAACTAGAATGTTATATAACGAAATTTGATTATTATAGTCAAAGATTTTTGATGATCTCGTTTACTGTTTTACAATGTATTATATCGACGGTCATGTGTTTGAGTAATAACCCGTTGGGATCTATCTAATATATGGTTCTCCCTGTGGGGCAACAAATAACATAATTATGTTTACATAAAAATTAAAATGCTTGAAACTATTTCTTTTTGGATCAGAATTGCTTGAATAAAACTTTTTACAGTAATTGACCCACTACTTTGTCTCGATTCTGGACAAAATTCGAGGTTCAGGAAAATACATCTATCGGAAGAATTCAGTCCATTTTTAATTTAGCCTTTTCTTTTTTGTATTAAATATACCTTTCAATATGGTTATAAACAGGAAAAATCTTTTTTGATAAATCGATTCCCAGAATAATTTATGGACAGGTAGCTTTCAAACGTTTTGGTTATAGAGAATCAGGCTCAAAATAGAGTTCTCGCAGTCTAAGAACAATAAGGAAAAGTAATGTTATTGACTCTATATCAGATGCCAAAACAAAAAGTATCTTTATTTTTATCCTTAAGTAGTTTCCAAAAACTACAAGTCTCAAATTATACATTCCAGTTCTTGTTTGTTTTGTCATGTTTTGGCAAAGTGCGTCGAATTTTAACTTAGTATTTTATTAATTAGATAAGAATAAAGATGAGACTTTATTTAACGTTTTAAGTTCATATAAAATCGAGTAAAGCGACCAAAAACTATTGAAACCTAAAATACAATGAGTAAACACGTTATCATTGAAATAAAAGCTATCAATAAGATAATAAATTAACGACAGGTGATTCACAAAGTAGTCCAACCTAACACTTCTAAATCTATATCCAACGATCACGCATTTCCACTTTCGTGTAATGACTTGTAAACACGTAGGAAATAGGAATAAACTCCTTATTATTTCCAGGTTTCTGATGTCTGAGGACAATCCGATCGTGGCGCCAAACAAGCTGGACCTATGTGACGATATGGAGCAACCGCTAGCGCATTACTTCATCAACAGCTCCCACAACACGTATCTTACGGGTCATCAGATTACCGGCAAGTCTAGCGTCGAAATATATAGGCAGAGCTTGCTGGCTGGATGCAGGTTTGTAACACGTCTTTGTCTTTTAAACTAGTTGACTTGAAATGAAGTATGGTATTGGTACGGTGTGGAGGATATGATGAAGTTATAACTGCGCAATGATCTGAGTTCAAATTGGACATGAAGTTTGATTAAGGTCTAATATTACGAACTGAGTTTATAGCTTTTTTTGTAGAAGAAGATATGGTTAGATAGTTTGATGATTATGTTGTCAGACAGAAGTGTGAGTTGAATTAATTACAACACAAAACAGGATATATACCATTCTGAGCAAATCGAGCCACAGTGCAGTGGTGGGAAATATACATCAGATTTTTGCATGGCGACAATTAATACCTATAATTTATATTTACTTTACATAATTATTAGATTAGGTATATGAATATGTAGGTTACGTCTGTTTATTGTATTGCTACAGTAACTACCGACTCTATATTTTCCCGTGACAAAAGCAGTGAACCGCACGTATGATAAATACGATCGGTGATAATATTAGCGTAGTTCGAGTACAAAGTGCGGCAACAATCCTGACGATATTTGGTGGCGTGGAGACCTTTGGTTCTTTAATTCTTTTGTGGGATGGAATGTTATTGCAATTTGCACCTTATCTTAAAGACATAAGAGTCGATGACCCGTGTGAATAGTGGTAGACTCAACTCGGCCATGAGACCGCTTCCTTGTAATTGTTATAAAAAGTCTAGACTATTTCAAATTATCCGACTGCTATTTCTACGATGCCTATGTTTTGAGATTATTGATTTGATTGTACTGCATAATTACTTAGGTATTATAACAGGAGAAATACCTATCCTTATAATTCGCACGCTCCTCTCTTGTATACAAACTATTATTATGTATTCTTCTTAATGTGAGTATGTATTTACTTTTGGTCTATTGATTTGTTACAGTTGATTAAAATATCCGCATTGTTTGCATTGTTTAGTTCAGTTTTACCGTACAATGCAATGCAATTGGTTCTTTGAACTAGGCAATTTCATTTCGTCGACTTTTGCCAGTAAAGTTATCCACAGATTTCTCGATTTGTTGTACAATTTCGTTGATAGAGAACGCCAGTTGGCAACAAATTGGCTTGACCTTATTGTTACATTTTATCTATCGATATTTCCGAACGAATGTTGATCCGTACTTTTCTAAACATTTACACGATTGTTTGATCGTACGTATAGATCGGAAAACATCGCGAATGTAAGCACCTTTATCTAATATATTATATTCGAAACAGGTTGTTAAAAAAAGCATTGTGTGTAAACCTGATTGATTGGTCTTTGTGTACAAGTTAATCCGCCGCATTCCGCCCGAACTTGATGTAGCACTAATTACGTTGCTATCGAATCTAATTTGTTTATAAAAATATCTACATAATAATGTTTCCTATGCGTTTTTAATAATAAATCCAATTAGAGCGGTATCGAACGCTCGGCTATCGATATCATCGGTGTGAATCGACCTTAAACATATGATAAATGTTAGCTTATGAAAATGTATGTTAATGTTTGGATACAGTTTTTACATTTTATACTTGTTTAACTATGTTAATTTCAATATTTTTTATTTGTATTTGATTTAAATAATATGGGTGCTAATTAAACAGGCTTCTTTTTAATATCATTATTCGCCCCCAAAAATGTATGTTGCCTTCTAAATTACTAAGTCAGCCACAATTAACGAGCATCTAAATAATACTATCTTAGCCACTAGTTATCTTCTATGTAAACGACTCTAAATACAACTCAGCATAATGATTATTTTTTAGCATCTAAATTTGTAGCATGCATTCTAACAGTAAACTTCTAAAATACTATTAAATGACATCAAAAAATATATTTATTTAGCTTCTAACTTTTTAACTCAGTACGTTTAAAATGTGACTCATCCCATATTAATTGATCGTCAAAATTTTGCTAAAAATGTCATCGAATAGTCGGTATATTGGCCACTAATATTATCAGAAGCTATTGAGGAGAGACAAAATAAAAGATTTTATTTTTAACCGACTTTAAAAAAGGAGCAGGTTCTCAATTCGGATGTTTGTATGTTTTTTTTTTATGTTTTTTCGCGCATTGCAATATTTCAAATCGGTTGCTTTGCAACTGATTTGAAATATTTTTTTGTTGGAAAGGGTATACTTCCCAAATGGTCCCATAGTTACCAAGTCGGGATCTGATGATGGAATTTTGGCGAAATCAAGGGAACTCTTCAAATTTTATAGGAAAACGTACAGCGATTTTGGTATTTTCTACAAGTGAAGCATTTGCGTTCAATAAGAACCATTCTACTATCAGATCTGATGATGAAGCCAAGATGACCTCGTGAATGTGAGATGCTTGGCACTGGATTTCGATTGACGGAAATTATCATGAGGATGATGAAAGGGTGTCAGCTGAAGGCCTACCCATATTATCTAAGATTTAAAATATGTCACTAAAAATATATATATATTTTTTTGCAAAAAAAAACCGACTTCAAAAAATCGATAAAAGCACTAAAAAGTTAAAAATAATTCTATAACCTACGTATATGAATAAACCTAACCTAAACTACGATTAACCTATAATACAATTTAACAATTTTTTGGAGTCGGGGCCGCTGTCGCTGTCGTCCCGCGTACTCGCGCCAAATCATGCAGTGGCTATTTTCACGATAAAAGAATATGATGTATTATTTTACATGCTAAGTTATAATAAATTATGCTTTCTGTAGAAGCTTGAATTATATTTTTTTGAGGACATTGCCTTGAAGCTGTAAAACGTAAAATGGTGACGAGATGTAAAATCCGAGGCCGAGTTAGTAAATTAGGTGTCAATGCATAAATAAGAAGGACAAGTCACAATAATTGATGATCTTTACTTGACGCTTTCTATAGAATATTTAGTGGGCGTTGTAATAGATACGAATTATTTTATTAGAGGCTATGTCATTTTCCCGTTGCTTAGTTATAAAATTAGAAGTTTAATCACGTGTCCAATAAATAATTTTGTGGCTAGACTTATAATTTCCCAAATAATATTAGAAATATAAATTGTTTCTTTTTCTCTAAATATGAACTTGAATAATAAGTAAAACTAACGACTGTATTTACACTATGTAGATTAATTTTATATTTACTTAACTTTTTTTTTATCATATTTACAAAAATTGGAATTTATATTTTCTGAAACTCACACTATAATATATGTACCTAGCTAGGCGCGTATTTATAGAAGTATCCTAAAACAAAAATTATGGCGTAATATGGGATAGTCCTACCACAAATAATGATAACAAACATATTGCACACAGATGTGTGGAGCTCGACTTCTGGAACGGGCGCACCGACGAGCCAGTAATCGTACACGGATATACATTCGTGCCGGAGATCAATGCCAAGGAAGTGCTGGAGGCGATAGCGGAGAGCGCGTTCAAGACGTCGGACTACCCCGTGATACTGAGTTTCGAGAACCATTGCAATCCGCGACAGCAAGCCAAGATCGCCAACTACTGTAGAGAGATATTCGGAGATATGTTGCTCGATAAACCTCTTGATTCACACCAACTCGAACCTGGTAAATATTTTTGTATTTGCGACCCGTTTTTGTAACCATAACCTATCCAGTATCCACAGAAAGTCTCTACTAGACATTGGAATTTGCATTACATGTATGGCTCGTAAGTCTAAATTATATCTAAATATCTTGTCGAAATAAATAATCTATTTTATAGGATGATTATAAGCTGTTAGTTAATTGTTTATGTACATAGCACATGCTGAAGGAATTAATGCCAGTATACCTATAAATTTATTAATTCCGTTGATGAATGTATTAAATATTTATAAAGCCATTTTCAAATAGAACCGTCTTGTAGTCGACGTCATTTTACGAACTGCTCTTTATAAATTACTTTACAATAACATGCCTTCATTCACAGTTTTTATTTCTTTTTCACTTTTATTTTTATCTGGATCCCTATTATAAGTATGTCTGATATTATAAAGCATTCTCATCAAAGAAAAATAAAACAATAATACCTATGCATTAATGTTTTACAACATAAAGTCCCTGTTTTAATAAATACAGTTATGTTTACTCAAGGACCGTGCGACGTGTCTGAGCTCTTCTAGAAACTAATCTGATAATGTACTCTCTATATCTAGGTATAGGGATATGAGTAATAATAAAGATTTACGACGTTACGCTAGACGAAATAGTCTTTAAATTAATATTTAGTCTAGCGTTCATAGAGTGAAAATAACGCTGTTTTCTTTGGATCTAAGATTTATCAATTTAGGTACTTCAAGACGTGTTATTTTACTGCATTATGTAGGTTTGCCAGAAAGTTGTAAAGCTGGCACGTGCGAGATACACGCCAGTGAGGCAGGTCGTAAGGTAAACGTTCAGCACCGTTTACCGCTCATATTAAAGATACTGTTTAAGATTGGATAGACTGTTTGCGTTCAACGCCCATTAATCTTTCAGCCGCACCGTCCAAACATTATAAGGTGTGCATCAAATTTATTGAATGAGTACGAAGAGCAATTGATTATGATTTGATTTTATAGACGGAAATGACGATGATTTATCCGTCGACAGGCTTTTATTCATGACATTGATTAAGCACAAGGATTTTTAATACATTGACCTTTATTTAGCATATCGATGACGCAAAAGCCGAATATTCAGTTATTTCTATATTGCCTAGTATTAGAATAATTAATGTGATGATCTATTTGGGCCTATTGACGCAGCATGTTCGACGTTCCGTACTTTGAAGTTGGTCCGGTCCACCTGCAGTATTTACGTTGGCGATCAACCAAGCATCTGCCGCCTCATGGCGTGTAAACACTATGAGACAGTTTATTTTCTCTGTATCACCTACTACATGTACGGTCTACGGCTTCAAACGTATACTTTGTATGTTGTTTTAATCGGTCCTTGACTTTTAAGGCGTGCTT
This sequence comes from Autographa pulchrina, assembly GCA_905475315.1. Lineage (NCBI taxonomy): Eukaryota > Metazoa > Arthropoda > Insecta > Lepidoptera > Noctuidae > Autographa > Autographa pulchrina. Next base: position 11,414,309 of record FR997768.1, read on the forward strand.
ACGTTTATTAGGTTGAACTGATCGAGTAAATTTATTACTATTTAAAACGTACATCGACAGACATGCGTATTTTGGTCGTCGCATTCAAGCGTATAGTGCTTCGGTGTGAACAGATATAAATCATTGGTCAATAAACGTGTCCGTTAAACCGGGGTATTAGGATACTGGCATTTTATTACAGAGTATAGGTTTTGAAAACAAAGATTTGCGTTTATGAGTTCAAGTCGAAAAACTGTGTCAGAAAATTGTTTGTTAAATAGAGTACTGCACTATTGTTTTTGGAGTACGATAACAAATTAGTTTTGTAGCTTATGTTATTTAAATTACTTTTTGTGGTCACAACAATGAATTAATAACATCAACAATCATTAGTTGATTGGGAAAGTTCCTTCGACCTGTATTGGTTAGTGTAATTACGTTTGATGTAGGAGGGGAGCTGCCGCCGCCGTCGTTTCTGCGCAACAAGATAATAATAAAGAACAAGAAGAAGCACCATCACCACCACAAGAAGGACGACTCGGTCGCGTCGGAGGAGAGCGAGCCGCGGCCAGAGGTGCCGCAGGGGAACGGGGAAGTCATCGCAGCTGCTGTTAGTATACCACTATACTTATATCTACGACTTTACTACACTATAATTAATACATTATGATACATCCAGAGATAGTTTTATCGACTAGATATTGGAATTTGACGTAATTTGTATAGCGCTTATTCTTAATTCTCTAAGTGGTAGGGAAAACGATCTACGGATGTGTAATTAAAATTGGCGTTAAAATATAATAAACTATTTTTTGGCCGTTAAGATTCATGCCGTCTTTGTCACTTTAAGGTATAAATTAGCGACAGATGGACATTGAAGGACATCTTAAAATTAAGTTGCGTTTTAGTATCAGGGATTTTACTTTACCTCCATATGGTATTAAATAAAATTTACTAACATGAAGATAATGGTAATGCTGCTGAAATCGCCTATAAGTGGCAACCGGAGGGTAGGCGAAGACGCGGACGGCCAGTACACACGTGGAGGAGATCGGTGGACAAGGAGCTCAGGAAGGAAGAACTCAAATGAACCACGCTCGAAGAATCGCGTGGGACCGGCCGGCTTGGAGAAAACTTGTTGGGGCCCTCTGCACCAGCGGGGTGCCTTAGGACCACAACAACATGAAAATAACTTACCACCTAATTTATTAAGTAAAATTCGCGTCATAAAAAAACATGGTGAATTGGTTATCTACCTTTTACCCAATCCAATATTAAGCGAAATAAAGCTAAGTAAGTTTACTTGCCGTTACTTTTTATATATGCAAAACTACTGATTCTTTTACAGACTATTTGATTCTGATCTAGTATTTTAACCATAGTTTCCCAAATGTGTCTATGACAAATAAGTTTTTACTAGAATTTTCGAAGGATCAAACATGAGAAAGATAAAAAAAAATCGAGGCGTAGTATTTAGTTGTTTTATCTTTACGATTTATCAATGTTTGTTAGAAATATTTATCGTATGATAATAAACCATGCCAGCTGTATCCTACTTACACGATCGATTTATGATTTCGGCAGTTAATCTTGAAGAAAATATTATCGATTTCCTTCCTGATTTAATAACGGTTTTGCGTGCATATGGCATGTGACACAAGTTTCCTTTCTAATTAGCTGATTATGTAAACTGTAGGCACTTGGTTAATAGATAAGGTTTTTTTGCTTGAGATCTCCAGTGCAAATGTATTTTTATATGGATATCAAGCTGTATGAAAGTAAATAACTTTCATACAGCTTGAGCAAGAAAAGGAAATAAATGTCACAAGAAAGCCTGCACAGAATTTTGTTCTTTGTTTACAAGGATTTACACTTAGATAAATATATGAGAGTGAACTTACAATTGAGTAGGTAACATAAAAAATGAGAAATTTAATCGAAATTATGTGTTCATATTTCAAAATCTATTAAAGACATACTTGTGTTTTGATTGTTATGATCTATACTTTCGTCAATCAATTCATCGTATATCCTTTCTCTTTCTTGTTTTCCTAAACTAATTTTAAATTATATCTCTGCACTCTCATAATTTAATGGGACGGCAATCTGACACGACCGGATGAAGATGATGTCTTACAACATAACAAAAATCTCTCTAGTTTCGCATCAGGCCTTTCTGTCAATTTCTACTAATCGCCGTAGCCTGTCTGCCATTGCTGTAAAATGACAAATATACGTGATGCGACACTAGCGACCCTAGCGGATTTTTGATTTCTGGTAGCCCCCATGAAGAAAGTACATAATAATGAGTTTAAAAGTTCCTCAGTTTTTCTAGTAATAACCCAATATTCCTTCACCAGCTCGCACGTCAGGGCTCATCAGAATCGTCGGACTCTGAGAGCTCATCTGGCGAGGAGGAGGCGGGCGGCGTGGACAGCGCGGTGGGCGAGGATGCGCGCGAGACGCACGCCGGCGCCGAGATTTCCGCGCTCGTCAACTACGTGCAGCCAGTGCATTTTAGTTCCTTTGAGAATTCTGAGAGTGAGTTCTTTTAGTAAATATTCTTTAGTAATAATGTCCTACTCGAAAATGCAAGGTTATTTTTGATGGTCAGTTAAAAAGTCTAGCACCCGGTTTCTGAAACGTTGATCAACACAAAAATTTGTTAATCACATGTCAAATCTCATTTTAAGCGCTGTGATTGGTGGTTAGTTTTTGAGTCAGTCAATCACAGTCGTGATCAGTTTATTGGACAACAGATTAAGTTGATCAACCTTTTAAAAACTGGGAGAAGGTGTAACACAAATAAAAATGTGATTACTATAACGGTTGTATATCTGTACTTTATCGCCGATTTTCCCGGCTATTGAAATACTACTGGTTAATTACATGTGAATTTATTTACATAAATTATACTTAGTTATGTACTTTAATTTTATTACTTTTTTTAACTGTGCAATTAAAAATAATAGAGTCATTATCATTATCGTTATATTTTATTTGTAAATAGAAAAGAACCGTTTCTACGAGATGTCTTCGTTCGACGAAAAACAAGCGACGACACTGTTGAAGGAGCGTCCGATAGAGTTCGTGAACTACAACAAACACCAGTTGTCGCGAGTCTACCCCGCGGGAACTCGGTTCGACTCATCAAACTTCATGCCACAGGTGAAAATAACTATGAACTAATCTCTATATTTAGATGTATAGTGATCCTGCTTTTAATGATGTTTCGCATGCGACATGCCTGTGAAATGCCATGGGAAAAAAGACTCCAGGCAATAAATTAATTATTTAAACCCCCTTTTACGTGCATGACTTTTTAAATAATTCACTACTAAATTGGGGGTAATATTGAAATTCACTTACAATAATTTGTTACACCCATGATATTTTTTACCAACATAATAACAATCATCCATTGAAATGAACGAAGGCGCCTGACAGTCTGTTTGGACAAATTACATACCTAATTAGCCTTTTAGTTCGATTAATATGGCGGTTTTAAAACCAGTTATCTAATTATATAATTCCAAGAAAATGAACAAATTTTTGTACATTTCAAGTATATTTTAAACCGAATTTTGAAGTCGGTTTAAAATTATAACCATATCCTAATTCTAGTATGTTTATTTGTATATTTTTATTAAGAGATCGATTTCAAAAAATATGTTCGCCATCGATATGCCTCAGAGGTAGTCCCATATTAATTTAATTGAAGTTCCTTCTTTCCTTCTTTCCAGCGTTCCTTTTTTTACATTTATGTGTAATCAATTATCTAATTAGTCTTTATATAATAGGTTTTCTGGAACGCTGGGTGCCAATTAGTGGCGCTCAACTACCAGACGCTGGATCTAGCGATGCAACTCAATCTGGGAACGTATGAGTACAATCGGCGATGCGGGTATCTACTGAAACCGGAGTTTATGCGAAGAAAGGTAAGGGACAAACATTTGTTAAAATAAATACAAATTAACTTGGATTAAATACCTGCATTTCCTGAATATAGACAAAACTCCAAAATTAAAACGATATAGTAGTAGCACCCGTGAATTAAGAGATGAGAGGTAAGCGTTTATCGTGGTAAAGAGTTATAAGAAGGGATGAAGTTCACATAACTAGGGGATGGCCAAGAAAGAGATGGATGCGATTGGAAGGCAGCAACATGACGACTAAAATTGAAAACGATGTTTCTTATTTTATTAGATAAATACTTATCTATTATCAAAACTCGGGCCTCGCAATAAACTCATAATTCCGTTATCGATAGCCTCAAATCGTATTGCGTATCGAATTAAAGTGAAATCGTGTTTACAAAACATCAATGTTTGATTCATTTCCACGTGTTATTTACTCCGATTTGGTCCATTTCATTTTGTTTACATGAACTCTCAAATTCGTGTAAAATGTTTCATCTATTTTGTGTGTTTAGCCCAAATCAACAATATAAGTCCTTTGTTTCTTCGTTCTTTAGAGAAAAGGGCCACATATTATTGTAGGCTCTTTATAGAGATCACATGAAACATTGTATAAACAATAAAAAAATCTTACTTCTAAGTAAAAGCGGTTCTTGTTCATATGAAAATAACATTTTAAAATAATTCAAATGATTCGCATAAAACAGAGAGGTTTGAAAAAAGGAAGGGGAGGCCTTTGCCCGGCATTGGGATCTATCGCAGGCTGATAAAAAAACACATTAAAAACATGATTATAGTATATTTTTTTCTGGGTTTATTAAAAATGTATAATATATAAAAATATAAAATCATTTTTTTTTATGTGTAATTCTGTTTTTCGTCGAGTACATAACTAAAATTTCTATTATAGGATCGTCGCCTCGACCCGTTCGCGGAAAGCACAGTAGACGGTATAATAGCTGGCACACTATCAGTGACCGTCCTCTCCGGTCAGCTGTTGACTGACAAGCGCTGTGGCACCTACGTCGAGGTCGACATGTTCGGCCTCCCCGCTGATACCGTCCGCAAGAAGTTCAGGACGAGAGTCGCGCCTAATAACGGGATCAATCCGGTGTATGGAGAGGAGCCGTTCGTGTTTAAAAAGGTTAGTTTAGTTTTTTGGTTAATATGAACTTTATTACTTCGGAGTTAAGGGTCAATGCCAAAGTTTTTGTTGAAAGAGCGATGCTCTGCTAGAGATTGGAAAAATCACCCTTATTGTATTGAGAATAAAGATACATTTCGAAGTTTTTGTTGTGCGAATCATCTTTTTTTTTTTTTCGAAAATGAAGGTCAATGTCAAATTTTTATTTGTACGCACGATGTTTTGTTAGTGATTAGGATAATCACTTTTAGTTGTTTGAAAATAAAGGTCAATGTCAAACTTTACAGCTGACGTGATGTGTGGTTTGTTTTGTTCAATATACGCTTCGGGAATTCCTGTCAAGTTCTGAAATTAATTAGAGACTTATCGCGTGCTCATTATGCGTTGAAGTTCCCATAGGTATAGACTATAGGTTATATTTAGAAACTCTTTTTATAAATAAGGTTGTGATCTTTTGTCATTGTAAAGGACGGAGGGTGATGTCATGTTTAATATTTTACAATTTCCAATACAATATGTTTTGCTAGCATTTGCAGATGTCAAATAGACAGATATTGTAATGTCTAAATAGTCATTCTGCGCCGTATAACCTTTTAGCTTCCTATTTGTTTGTCCACGTGCCTGTATTTCAATTTTAGTTCATTACTGATTCATAATCATATACAATCACTAGATTAGATTAGGAATTCGTGACATCTGAGTCTAGAGATATTAGTTTTCGGGTTGTTTTGAGTCATTGCCGCCGCGCTGATATGCGCTGAGTTTGATCGAGACTTCGATGATTCAAAAATCACAAAACAGATTTCAGATATTATTGACTTGTAATTGGCAGCAATATCCGCTTACCCGACTAAAATTGTATGTCTTTACGTCAATTGTTTTTATTCCAAATTCTAAAATAGTTCAGTAATAAGTTCTAGGCATAAAATCGTTGAGGCAATTGTTGTGTAAAGTACGAGTATATATGACTATTATATGCCAAATAAAAGTATGGTAATAAGAATCTAGAATTATGTTGTGGAATTCATAATAATATAACCCAGCTCCGTTGTGTAAAATTTAAGTACGTCAATTGATTTCAAGGCGTATCCTAACTTGATGTTTGAGAGAAAAAATAAAACTTATTATTGCACTGCAAAAAGTACCTAAATGGAAATCAATTTAAAAATAGCATAAGTTTTTTTTTTTTGCATAAATGTATTGGAATTTCCAACATTAATACGCTTGGATGTCGGCACGGGTTCTCGCTTCTTTCAGCCGCCACGTGTTCCCCGTCACTGCCACTCGTGTTTACACGTCAATCGTAGCGGCGCGGCGCCGACATTGCCATCAGAAAAGCAGTAGCTACTGATTCACTTTACGAGAGCAATTAGGAATTGTTTGAACATTACTGTAAAGTGGATAATTAGTTTATTGTTAGTGTTTTGGGATTAAGTGTGATATCTCAATATAAATGTAGTTCTAGGTGTTTTACAATATTTACAAATTGTTTGATTTCGCTGAGATACGATTAAATAATAATTATGTATGGAACTATTTAATTAAAAGAGTATTTCTCTTGTGCGGGTTATAATAAAACCTTAAGTTAATAAGACCGAACGTTCACGAAGTACGCCGGAGTTAAATTGTGGGTTCAATGTTCAATTAACATTCAATACCTTATATATACTGAAACTCGTAAACAGATATATAATCATTACTGTTTGATTTCCAAACAAACAATTCTAATTTATAATGATTCTCAATAGACAACATACCTAATCTCAATATAAAGTAAGTGCACATAAATGCTACTATTGCTTGTCTAATAGCAATGCAATACGGACACCTATAACTCACTCATAGACATAAAGTACCATGATAAATATCATATTTACGATTCGAATACAAATTTCTATTATTTGACAGCCTATAAATCTTAAACCTGTACTCTGTACGACTTTAATGTACAGATATTCACGTGCACAAACAAATGTTTAGACATTTATGACTTGTATATTTACTACGTTTATTGTATAAAGTATTTTACCATTAACTGTAGCAATAAAACTGTCATACCTAGGAAGTACCTAGTTATAATTAATTCAAAGTATATTTGGCTAAAGTGAAGTATATGCGACACTTCACAAATATAATGGACAGTAATTGAATTGTCGCCGTCAATCAAAGTGGAAAACTTGACAATAGCATTTTTTTTTTGTAACAAGCGTGTAATGTATTTCACAGCCAGTTACACAGTGGTTCAGTTTTTCTACTATAGACCATTAACCTTGATTCCGCTTGTTGTTACGCTGATTCCGTGTATAATAGACAAAAACCGTTTAAAACCTTTTAAACGGAGGGCGCGATAAACGGATCCCGTATGTTTTATACTGAAAAGTTTTTATGAAATAAATTGATGGCTTTTTTAGTGTGTTAGTCATCGTGTTGGCAACGTTGATAATAAAGATGTGAAGTTGATTGTTGGCTTTCCTCTTTTATGACTTACTACAACGTTTTAGAGATATAAATAAATACTATTACATATTTTTATTAATGTAGGTACTGTTATGATGTTTGAATTATGAAAAATAACTAGGTAATATAATTAATTAGCTAATAGAATCTTGGTAGAAAACCATGTATCATCAGAACCTGTTTTCAAACTCGTAGATTTTCAATTAGTATAGTGCCATCGTCGGCATCTTTTCTCAACTTACGCTAGTTTATGCCACTCATATATCCACATGATTGCCCTGTGAGCCCTTCAGTTATATATATTTATTTTTTTGCAATACTTACTCAAATATTTCCTCTCAATACAGGTGGTTCTACCGGAACTGGCGATGATCCGCATCGCAGCTCACGAGGAGAGCGGTCGTCTCGTAGGGCACCGCGTGCTACCAGTACTGGGGCTATGTCCCGGCTACCGTCACGTCAACCTGCGAACAGAACTGGGCCTGCCGCTGCCCGCCAGTCTACTGTTACTTGTTGTAGTCAAGGTATACCTCTTGAACTAATATGGTTCAAATCTAGAACCGGTTTCTGAAATACTGATAAAAAAGAGAACATAAAATTACTTCAAGACAAGCAATCACAGCACTTGAAATGGGTTTTCACGCATGTTTAACAAAATTTTTGTTGATCGGCCTTTCAGAAACAAAATCATTTCTAATATAAAAACCATGTGTCACTCATCATATCGAAACATGGTTTAAAATTAAAAGTGACAAGTCATTTTTTTTTCATTTCCAGTAAACCAGTAAAAAGTAAAGTAGTTCTAGTAGCATGGTTCCAAAATGTCATTCATACGAAGAAGAACTGCATCTGAAAAGAAGAGCTGTAACAAATTTGGGGACGAGTGTTATTTTTGAAGTCCAATGAGGTCTTACCAACAATGTAGGGTGACCACCTAGCATTTCATCACATATTGCATGATTTAGTGCTAGGATCGTTAATATAAGGCAAGGAACTTCTAAAAGTTTATTTCGTGTTGTGTAATTTATTAACCCTTTTCGTCCGTCCCGTCTTATTAGACGAGACTACGGGAATCTGTGCTTCGGGACTACGGGAACTGGCTCTTTACTGTCCTATTTTCTTTACAAAACTAAATTTTTTGGTACCTTAGGTCCGTGTTCTTTAGTGTCGTACTTTTTGTGTTGAATAATTTCTAAAGTTGAAATATATTAAAAAAATATCTCGTTATGTCAGGATTACGTGCCAGACCGGCTGTCGGAGCTGGCGGAAGCACTCGCCAACCCTATAAAGTACCAGAGCGAGCTGGACAAGCGCGAGCACCAGCTGGCCAAGCTCACGGAGGACACGGACGTGCCGAGCGACGCGCGCCCCGACCGCCCCGACCGACACGACAAGACCGATAAGCGGAATAGCGTGCATCCGGTGAGATATACTAATACTAAGGTTTTGTATATGTTGGAGTTGGAGATTATTTTAATATTTCATAAAATTAAAAAAAAAATAACTTTCTTAAAAATATGCCCCACAAAATCGTTGTCAGCGGGAACGTAACAAACTATTTTAGTAGTGCGGTTATAATTACTTATTTACTAATAATATATTATATTGTATGTCACTGTTTAATGGGGTAGATAAGTCAATAATGATTGGCCTGTCGGTCTAGTGGTTAGTGACTTAACACTTAAGCGAAGGTCGTGGGTTTGATTCCCACCTAGAACCAATGTTTGTGTGATGAGCATGAGATTTGTGTGATCTATTCTGAGTGTAATTTATCTTAAATTTGTATGTATTTAGAAATATGTAAGAATGTTTATCAGTTGTCCGGTTACTATACTGCCTAGTATGGGATCAGATGGCCGTGTGTGAGTTGTCTCAAAAAATCGTATTAAAACATTAATAAACATTTCCATTTACCATCTAGATTAGGGCAGAGGACGCTCCGGAAGGTAGTCCATTGAAAGACAACGCGATGATAAGTCAGTCACTTATTGAAAGTGAGATAATCTCTTCACCTGTACCTACTACTAATGACAAGAATGCTCATGGTAAGTTACGAAAATACCTTAAATTAAATAATCCCTAATATAAACTGTATAAAAACATATTTGGTTGAATTGTATACTTTGTGGCGCTTTTTCTCCGTTATTGAACGTTTTCAAAATTGTTTAACTTCCCCAAATTGGTCTGAATTCGCTTGGTGCTAAAGTTTAATTTATCTTTTTGAGGAGGTTCTTAATTTGTCTGTAGGTTATTTCTGTATGGTTATCACGGGATATCTAAGTCAATTGAGGAACGAATTCAAAATTTATTTTTGCTAGATACCTCAGAGGTGGTCCCATGTTAATTCGCTTTTATTTTTACATTGATTTATAATCAATTATGTAAAAATGAATCTCAAGAGTACTACTAAGACTTTATATACCATACAGATCCACAAAATATCCACCAATCCATTTTTCGTTTCTAGAAACGGAAAGCAAAACCAACGGCACTCAATCAGACGAGTCGCTAGCGGAGGCGCTTGAAGCGCTTCTCTCTCTTAAGATAGTGCGCGAGAAGCAACAGGAGCTGTCGCGCAAGCTGGACGCGCTACGACGCAAGTACGATAAGGAGAAGAAACCGCCCACCTCCAAGTTCTATGTCCCCAACAAGCTCGTGAAGCGACTGTCGTCTAAGAATATGTGAGTCTATATATAATTATAAAATTAAAAGAAAAAAAGTAGTGCCAAAGGTGTCTGTGATCGAAAAAATAATTCATTGATGATTTGTTGTTAGGTAAATGGTTTATAAATTACGTCATTCAAATATCTTGTCTTTTTAAGTTTTTCTGTTTTCTGGTAAGATGTAAATAATTGTGAAGCTTTTACAAAAAATAATTGGGAGCTGTTAGATGTTAGTTTATGATGTGCACTTTCTCACTTGATGTACCTTATACAGAGTGTTACTAAAGTGGTAATCAATCCGCAAGGGGTGTGGAGCACATCTGGTATAGAGTCAGTTTACAAAATTTCAGCTTAAAGGTCACAGCACATATAAACGTAACGTAAACGGATCGTAACCGTATCGCCTTTCACCTCTCAACCAGGCGTCAACCTTACGTAAGCACATCCACTCGGCTACGGATAGGTGACGCCGCGCTTACGACTAGGGAACGCCTCGCGGCCGGCTATCCGACCGCTGGTTGATGGCAAGGTGTTCAGGCCTTATTACGTAGGTATTCTATAGTGCCCTGATGAGGACAGCACGTTCGGCAACGCAGGCCGCGGGAGGGGCGCGGAGCGTGGACGAAGAGACGTAAGCTAGGATACGGAGTGGCGTAAGCGAGGCGACGGCTATCCGTAAGCGCGGCTACGGATAGCGGTAAGCGCGGCGTTCGCGAGCTTGTCCCGAGGCGAGGCGATTACGTTACGATTCCTATTAGTGTGCGCTGCAGTAGGGAGTTTCATATAAATAATACTGAACGGCTCGAGTTGATACGGTTACGATCCTTTTCCGAGTTGATATATGTGCTGTGACGTTAAAAGGAGTTAATTTAATAAGTAATATTTAATTTTTCATCATTTGTCACAAAATAATTATTTAAACTTTCGGTATTACCCTGTATAATTGTCTTCTTTCCCTTCCTTCTCTAGGTATAACTTGGGTATGTGATTAGAATATTAGTTAAAGTCTCGTGTATTTGCAGCAGCGAGAGCCAACTGAGCACGGAGGAGGGCGGCAGCACGGCGAGCGCGGCGAGCGCGGCGTGCGCGGAGGTGGCGGCGCTGGAGCGCGAGCTGCGCGTGAAGAGCCACCACGCCGTGTACGCCGCGCTCGAGAAGCACGTGCGCGCTGACCAGCACGCGCAGATGAAGGCGCTCGCTGTGAGTTAACACTTTTGTACAACACCTTACGTTTAATATTGCACTTTCATGTGATATTGCCCACACATAAAATTGTTTAAAAACACTTAAAGACTGGACTCAGTCTACAAGATTTAAATTGTCCGACTAGATTTGACTTTAAACGGACACGGGTTGAAGCTGAACTCGTAATATTTCTTTAAAATAAATAAGTTTCAAAAGATTATAATGACTGAAATGGAAGTATGCTTTTCATTTACCCAAAAAACCACTCATTTATCTATCTATTAAGCCCGTCTTGTCCTTGTATAAGGCAAAGGCCTTCCTCCCCCTCTTCCAAGCACTTCTGGTCTAGAGTTGAATACTTATTATTAATTGTTTTCAGGATTTACTAGATGTGGAGAAGAAAGAAATATTAACTAGATTAGCAAATTCGCGAAAAGAAGACGTTAAAGCATTAGCTAAGAAGACTAACAGGGATAAGGATGAAATCAACAGAATCAAACGGGAGATACATTCTCAGGTGAGTTTTACATTTGATACATAGGACAAAATAAAAATCTACATATTTTGTTTACTTTTTTCACGATTTTGTGCTAGTTTCCTAATTGACATAAAAATAAATTGCATTTAATCTATACTAATATTATAAAGCTGAAGAGTTTGTTTGTTTGTTTGGTTGAACGCGCTAATCTCAGGAAGTACTGGTTAGAATTGAAAAAATCTTTTTGTGTTAGATAGTCCATTTATCGAGGAAGGCTTTAGGATATATAACATCACGCTGCGACCAATAGGAGCGAAGCAGCAGTGAAAAATGTCACAAAAACGGGGGAAAATATTCATACTTGAAAGCTTCCGTTGCGTGCGCTGCGTAAACGGTTCGAGTTACCCAAAATATATGTATGAAAGAATTGTTCCTCTTTGAATGATCTAAAAAAATGTCTGCGACAGTATATGTCCATCTTTTAAAATTGACTCACTATAACCTTTTTTAAGGTAATCATTTGGTCGAAATTAATGCATTATCTATACTAATATTATAAAGCTGAAGAGTTTGTTTGTTTGTTTGGTTGAACGCGCTAATCTCAGGAAGTACTGGTTAGAATTGAAAAAATCTTTTTGTGTTAGATAGTCCATTTATCGAGGAAGGCTTTAGGATATATAACATCACGCTGCGACCAATAGGAGCGAAGCAGCAGTGAAAAATGTCACAAAAACGGGGGAAAATATTCATACTTGAAAGCTTCCGTTGCGTGCGCTGCGTAAACGGTTCGAGTTACCCAAAATATATGTATGAAAGAATTGTTCCGCTTTGAATGATCTAAAAAAATGTCTGCGACAGTATATGTCCATCTTTTAAAATTGACTCACTATAACCTTTTTTAAGGTAATCATTTGGTCGAAATTAATGCATTATTGCCAATTATTTGCTACAGAGTTTTATCAACATAATCTATACTAATTATATATAATTATCATTTACGCAGAAATACTTTTTTTTTTAACTTCTTAATCGTGGTCATAATAACAGAAATTGACGCGGACGAAGTCGCGGGGATCAGCTAGTTACTTATAATGCGATTATATCTCTAGCTATGCTCCTCCGTATGTATTTCGTAAAGACAAAAATCAACCTTGCTATTTTGAACTAGAGGCGTAACTGTTTAATAAATTTTAATAAAGAATGCAAGAAAGGAAGTATCATTGTTCACTGGGACGGGCTCTACCCGGAGTGGATATCGGGTATACGGACCAATCTGCGTCACTTTGCAACAAAATATAGCGCCTCACGTGTGTACCAAGTTCGTACCGAGAGCTCGTTAGGGTCTTCTGAACATCTGTGTATCCAGCCTAACTAGTGTTGTGTCACACGTAGAGCGTGGAGCGCGGCGTGGCGGAGTGTTGCCGGCTGGAGCAGAAGTACGCGGGGCGGCGCGAGCAGCTGGCGCGAGCACACGAGCGTCTGCTGCAGCTGCTGCTCAAGCGCCGTGAACAGGTACTCACTGACCTCCTGGACTCCGACCCCGACCCCGACCTCGACTCCGACCTACAAGGTGAGGCGTGCCAAACTCTTACCGGCTACAGCGGTGGGCGGGCACCTATCAGTCTATCGCATTTTCTTCTATAACCTTCCTCGCCTCTGGAAATCTTCATGAGCTAAGCCTCTGTTCTGGGAAAGGTGGATTGGCATGCCGGCTTTGTACTGGTTATAATGCGCAGCGACGGTTAAGCTCGTTACATATGTTCTTCCCGTTTCCCCTTTTAATTAGGCATATGTGGTGTTGCAGGACCTGCTGGAGCTGGAGCGCATGTGCGGTGGAGCGGGGACGGGCTAGAGCGGGCGCGGGCGGGCGCGAGTGCGACCCGGCAGGACCGGCGCGAGTCCGGCGCGAGTGCGACCCGGCAGGACCGGCGCGAGTCCGGCGCGAGCGCGAGCCGGCGCGAGTCCGGCGCGTGGCTGCGGCGCGTGCTGGTAGGCATCTGTGATATTACCGCGTAAGGAGCTGCGGCCGGCGCGATGTTCTCTGCGTTCGCAATCTCATAGGTTTAGTTCGGCGCGCCAACCCGCCGACCCGGCCGCGATACTTGGCTCCCGTTCAGCGCGAATATTTCTCGTTTAACATTAAGATTGTCCTCGTAATGTACCTATATTTATCGTAAGAAGTGTGTCTTGGAAATCTTTGTATTACTGCATTTAATTGAATTAGTCGATAGCGGTCGCATGATGTACTAACGCTTTCCCGACGTCCTGGCGTGTGGCGCGCCGGGCGGCCGGCTCTATACATATCTAATGCACAACATACTGGTTTTTCAGAGGGTAATTTATCTCGTACCTAATTATTTCGTACAATCTCACTAATAGATCTTCCTTTATATATACATGTATGTAGGTGTAGCTAATATTAATTCCATATACAGTAAAATTTAAATTATTATGAAATTGATTCTTATGATGGTTATTCCAATATTTTCTGGTTAGTGAATGCTTTTCGAAAGGAGAAAGTTTAAAAATCTATTGTTTATAATATTCAAAATACTTATAAAAGTTTATTAATTGATTTATTGGAATTGATGTAAATGTTTTGTAATGCACTCGTTACAAATTAGGTACGGACATAATACAACACGTGCGTTTTACATTTTGATTGTCACGTTTTAATATATTAATGTAGGAACATACCCTGTACTTTTAGTGACAGATAACAAAAAAATATTGAGTAAAAACTTTAAAAACATTGTCCTAAAGAATAATGAATAGTCATATGCACTAAGCTTTTAAAGTTTTTAAGGTGTAATTTCAAAATCTAATTTGCGATTTCCTTAAAAAGAATAGCTCTCTTTCAAAATAACGATTGATCACTAAAAGTACACAGTGTATATCCGTGTAGTATTTATGAGTATCATATATCATGTATAACGGCTTGTTTTGCATTGTTTAATCGTACTAACAGATGTCAGTAACAGTAGGTTGTAGAATTAACATTCCATTTTTGCGCTTAGTCATCAAACGCCGTTAATACAGGTAGGTATAGTAATTTGGGCCATTGCACTGATATCTGACCTAGTGGTGAAACTCCAAATAACGTTTAGTCAGTCTCGAAAGACAAGTTTCAAACACAACTATATAGACAATACAACTTAGAATGTAATAGATAGTTTATTAGTTCACAAGCAATAGTCGGTTAACCTAAACTTTGAACTGTAGGAAGAAGTGGATATACGTTTTTGTGGCCTTGTGATAGTTGGCGGCAAACTACATGACATATGACGTCTAATGCGCAAAAGTTCTTCGGTCCCATTGGTGGACTATGTAGCGTGAAAGATTTCCAAGCGCGTGATTGGTTGATTACTCGTCCGTCTTTTTGTTTGTGCCTGTACGTGAACTCCTAAGTCGTCAAGTTGTTTGCCGTCAACAAAATTTCAAACAATAATCACTATAATTCCAAAATTATGGTATCGTGCCAATGACAACACCATTTAAAATATTTAAGTTACAATTCACTGCCAATAGTATTATCAAAGGCTTGTGTCTTGTAATAGCAGCCTTAGACGAGCCTCTAGTAGTTAGTAGCTCTGTTCGATGGTTTTAACACAGATCTTATGTACTTCCAAACGTATTGATAAGGATTTTAATATTAAAAATAAAAATTTAGTATCGTATTTCGTTAAATAAGTCTTCCTTTTTATTTCCGAACGGCCCATAGTCTGTTCAAACTACGTTAATTGCAGTCTCGTACATCTTTCTCTTTTTTAACGTAAGCAGTATGTCTGTATAGTCAAGCATTTACTATGACCGAAGATAAATAAAACGACATGTATCACGATTAAATATACGTTGAAAATTAATAATCGGTTAAAATGACAGGACTGAATATTATTCAGATTTAACGCAAGTTTGTTGCTAGGGAAAGACTTGGCGAGACTAAATTAATTGAACTAGTGGGCAACAGAATAGTAGCAATATCAATAGTAGTCGACATAGAACGCTTCCAATAGTTTACGAGTCACGTGGCATCATTAGTGGAATATGTAACTGCATTACGGGTTTTATTTATAATATAGGATGTTTTATTCAATGGTGCTTCTTCATAGGCTCAAAGTACTTAAATGTTATTGAACATTACCACTTAAACTTGGTAGCGAGTAAGATTTTTAATCGTCACAATTTCGTTTCTTGGTAACGTGGAAATTTGTTCTTTAACTACTAGCTAGAGTAGATTAGACGCAGATGTAATAATAATAATTTTCAATAATATAGTCTCCCCTTTAGTGTTTCTAGATGTTTCATTTTTGTGAGTCGAATTGATCAATAAGTACCAGCAATAATATAGTATAAATAGTGTTTACATCCGTCTCCTCTAAACGAAGATTGCAATAAATAATATTATGATATTCACTACTTTACATAGGTTTAAGGCGAGTGTTCACTTGGACACGTTTTTGTTTCTCTTCATTGTAACACTGCCTCATGTCAAGTGTTTTTGTTTTTCAGAAACGTGTTCAAGTGAGCAACACATGTAACTTGATAGTGCAATATTAACTTATGATTCGGCTGTTGCTAATACACTGACTTATGCACTTTCCGGACCGATTTTAGGGGATATCTATATTTAGTAGTTGCCAAACTTTAGGTAATTTCAATTAGGATGTAAAGTTACGGCGAAACTTGCAGTACAATAGTTTCATGCGATTTTCGATTTGGTCCATTTATCGATATTTAGATTTCGAGTCTTGACTATACTTGCCTTGTCATCCATTTTTGAAGTGTATCGTGCCGTGGACGCCTTCGTAAGCACTTGCTTTTTCTTTAAGCAGTTATCTCCTGTTTAACAAATAAAACTCTTAGTGTTTGTTTATTTAAGTGTCAAATAAATGAACCGCACGGCACGATACACATAATATATTTTTTATCACTGGTGGTCAGTGACAAAAGAGAGTGGCCATTATTTTTATTATATTTATCAAAATGTTTTCTGTACAAAATACTAGTTATCGAATAAGTGCCATGAATGTAATGATTTTTCGGTCCCATGTATTTATTAACTTTTAAACCTACTTTATAATACATTTATTATTGTTAAAATTAAATTTTAGATGCTGTTAGGATTATTTGTGGCGTGGTATGAAGATTTTTGTTAATTGAGATTAAAAAGGAAGCATATAAAGACAAACGTAACATTAACTATAAGAGAACTGATTGTAATTGTGTTGAGCCACCGGCTTGTGCCCTCGGTGTGCCACGTCACGAATAATCTTAATTTAAAACAAGAAAGTAAAAAAATGGAAACAGGGAACCTCTACTATCTCTCGACTATATTTATTGATCTGTCTATGCTGTAACGTATGTATTTGACACAATAGATGCTAAATTTAATATAGAGAAATGTGAGGTTATATCAATGTGTTTAGATGTAATAATACTATGGATGTAATATAGATTCCCATTGGAAACTTGTGATGATTAGGTTCGTAATGTATAGGCACTTCACCGGTAGCGAGGAGGATGGCTGAGTGTGACCTAGCTTGGTAGCATTTGTTTAGATCGACAACCTGATGAGCTTAATACGCGGCACTACGTCGCTTTATATGAATTAACTGTTATGTCGGAAATGCACGAGTAACGAGTTCTACACATTGTGAGTTATATGTAGTCTAGATTCTGTGGTTAATACACGTGTCTGTTTTAGATTTCAGCTGTAGGCACATGGGATTATTTAGAGTTTTACACATCTTGTCAGCAAATGTTGATTGTAGTGTTATCAGAGCATCTTTTTCGAGTGTGTTTGTAGGTACTTGGCGTGCTCGCTACAGTGTGGACGCAGTCACAAACTGCAATACACTGTGAGGATCACGGGCTACACTTGTAAGAATAGTGGAGAACCAATAGATCTGACAAATGGTTCGTTCAAAGGCAGTATTTTGAATTTTCACTCGATTTAACTGTTTTCCCGACGTCCACAACTATTTAAGCAAGTATATCTCTTCTAATGACCCGTTTTTGGCATTGTTATTCCAGTTCGTTGACACAAATGATTGAATTAGACGTAGATAGAATAATATCAGTGTAACGAGTAGATATACGGATGTTTAAAGTGAAACATGACTTGTTCTTGCCTTGTGTAATTAAATTATTGTCTTTAGGTAAGATGTAGGTCACGTATGTAATGATTAGAACCACAGCATCTTCGCACTTGTATTGACCCTTATTTGACGAAAGGCCTAAGCTTTTTGTTACTTTTGAAATTCTAAAGTTTGATTCGCAATCGTTAGCGAACTTTTCGATTTGTTTCGTGTAATGTCCCTCGTGAACCCGAACTCATGTAACTTGGGTTGGACGATATGCCCCAAAATTGCCCTAATATTTTTATATAAAATATTTATTGTCTATTTAAGAGTATATTGATATATTTTATTCTAAATTATATTATCTGTCCTGCTTTAAATATTTATTCGTGTAGTATATCGCTGTGGTCTTGATGTTTGGCTACATTGTATAATTAATACCTATTCAAAGTTCGTGTGATTCTGCCAACTAGACGTAAGGGTTATCTCGTAGTATATAATATTGTAATCCGACTGCAGCTTCGATGGCGTGATGATTGGTACACAGATCATTCTATGTAGGATAATCTTGAGTGCTAGGTTACACTAAAACTTAGTCGTTAAGTGAAACTCGTATACTTGTTACATTTTATATTGACTATTTATTTTTTAAAGAGTTATCTGATTATATTTATTGTAATAACTATATCTCTTAGACTATTCTATTGTTATACTTCGAGTGATGTTAGTTCGCGAGCTAAGCTGCGTGAAATCTATTTAGTATTCAGTAGCGATTCTTACTTGGTCTTGCTTCTGCAGTTTTATGCTTTTAACGAGTCTGTTACGTTGACCGTGCGGGTACAGTGAGTCACGTCGGTGTCCTAGCCACTTGTGTGTGCGTCTGTCCTTGGTAGTTGTGTTTCTACTGTACTTGCTCTTTACTCACTGACTAGTTTTCGAAGGGTGTTTTTTCTTCAATTGCTTCGAATTTTTATGTGGACCGTATGTTCGTCTGTTCTTATTTGCTCATACTTTGTACTGAATCTACTCTCATCGATCCTTCCTGCTTGATGCTTTTTATACTTCTTATAGTTTTCGATGTTATACATTGACGATTTTTAGACGTGTTTACATAGTTCTCGTACGGTTGCGGATTTATTTTTATTAACGCTTTATTTATACAAGACTTTATTAACTATTTATTTTCGCTTCTTTCATACTGTTATGCAGATTACAGACTAACCTATATTTTTCAAGCCGATTTTAGAATGTATATTTTTGATGTCGTTTCCTACATGTTTACAAATTTTAATTATATCTTCTGTAATGTGTAGACTATGTAATGTCTCGTCTAACGCATTATGGACTCATGCCGTTGTAACATTAATATACCTAGCTAGTTACTAAGGATAGGTATGTACTATGACTCCGCTTGAACTGTTTTGTATTGAAACAACATACTTACCACTTGTCAAGAGTTATAACTGGATTTTGGGAATTTAGGTACCTCTTTTTTTTTAGTTTAATTGGGGTTCAAAACACAACGCGATAAAATCCGAAAATAAAGTGTTATCTGAGTGATGATATGCAAAGAAATTTAAAAAAAACATGACCTTCGTTTAAAAATAGTACATTAAACAATATACCTAGATTTTGTTTGTTAAATCTCAGTAATAAATACGTAGTCATTCTTTTATGTTTAATCTATATCGCGGATGCATTTATAAGATCTTGACAAGTGGAACGGTGGACTGCACGTCAATGTTACCAATGTATTACAAAAGAACCTCTCGGCATTGACATAAATAAACTCCTGTTCAAATAGTTACAACTTATTTGCAGTCTACTGTGTAAAAACGACTGGCTATATCCCTTGTAGTCAAGTCAAAGTACAAACATGATCAAGCGGAGAGATTCAAGTGATCGGCACATTTCTTATGATCTACTTAATAAGCGACGCTAGTAGCGGGTTGTGAATATTATGAGAGGTAGTTGTAAATGTTCGGAGCTGCAGTGGATGTCTGTGTTAGGGATCCTGTATCGCTTCCCGACAGAGAGCCGCCCAATAGTGGCTAAGTCGTGTTCCTACTTGGATATAGCATTACAAACCTCTTTACACGAAATCTTAACAGTTGTCTTTACGTTAGGAGAGGGAGGATAATCTATACATGAACTGGGTGTCCGGAGTCAGACAGTTCAAGACTCTAAGCGCGATTTATTGCGTTTAAATCATCAAGTCAAGGTACCTTCTTGTCCTGTTTCTCTTCATATGCGATTTTTCTTTACTCAGACTTTAAATATGAGTGTGTATAGTAACTACTGTAGGAACTGGCAAGAGATGCTTGAAGCAATATGAAAAAGAACTTTCACGAAAATAACACATTATATTATGTAGGTTCGACCTATTTGTGAGTTCCCACATATACCTTTTACCTTTCAATAATTTGTAATGCTATATTCCAGAAGCTGATTTACGGCGATAGTGACGTTTTTACATACTAGGAAATATACAGTAACTGACAAACAAAACTATTGCTTGATTGGAAATACTAAACAGATTGGAGCAACATATTTTTGGCTCATAAAGCTTTTATTAAAGTAAAAATTTTATTTGTGATACAAATAAATATAGACTATTATTGTTTTATCTTACAATTTATTTAATAATGTACCTAATGTTTAACTTATTATTTTAAATAAAATTACGAAAATTTAAATTCAATTAATTTATTAACAAATTGGATCGACATAAATTTTATTTTAATTATTTTACTTTATAATCATGTTCAAAGCATTTTTATTGTAGAGTCATGTTTTGGATTAAGTTCTGATATAGTTTTAAGTAACAAAGGATTGATTTATTATTTTTAATGTAGGTACCGTTTTGTGATTTTAGGTTTGTAATTTATAAGTGATTTTTGCGACATTAGTAAGTTGGTAGCTATGTTTATGGAAGTTACAAATTTCCGCCATAAATTTTATGATTTTTAGGCCATTTAAAGCTTCTTGATTGCATTAGACTTGTGTCATATTTGCTTTATTATTTATTATTCGGAAGTAACAGGTTTTTGCGCCATTTGAAATTTTTAAGACATTTATTAATTAGTTTTATTTATTACTAAGTGATGTATTTTGATTGCGAAGTTTTGAAACGCCACATGTTTTTCTCAAATGTTTAATTTTATTTCACCGACTGAAAGGTCGCGGGCATTTTAAGTAACCATAAAATAATGTTTTGTGAATATTTTTATGTGTAAGAAGAGTGTTTAAAAGAATGTTGTTACTTTGTTGAGTTAATATTTTCTAGATTTTAGTAGCACTTATTGAATCTTAGCAAAGATCTGTTTATGATAAGGTTTTTTTGTATTTTGTGTGCCAGAGAATATCAGTAAATTTTATTTTTAGTGCGTTTGTTTATTGAAGGTTTTATAAAATCAATAATGGTATTAAGTTGTATGCCATGTTTGACGTACTGTTACATATTATTGAAGTTTTCTTTAACCAGCACTACGATTAGCAAATGTTTGTTCCATTTGTGTAGTTATTTATCACAAGTATGTTTTTTTAGAAGGTTGTCAAAATATTGTATTGTAATGAAGCAATAGATTAATTGAGGCGTATCCTATGTACCTACGATTGAATTGAATATCACAAATGTTGTATTTATTATGTAATGCTACTTTTAAATGGTATGTATTGTGGAACAATAGGGGCAAATATAAAGTAAATAATATCTTAAGATCGTTTCATGACTGCTGACTGGATCTGGTTATATTTCTACAGATTAAGTTATTGACATCCGTTCTTCCACTTTATGACGGAACCGATTTTTTTATTGTTTTTTTTTTCACTGTCCTCGCAATATTTTTATTCACACCAGTATCATACCATTTATGAGTAACAAAACATCGTAGGTACAGGTATGAGCCGTGTACTTAGTTCCACAATACTATAAGATAACAAGAGTTGGGCGGCTTTCACTCTCTATAGTTCTAGTCATTTTTAATTCCTCCGTGTTGTATCTATACATAAACAAGTATGCCTGTATATGGGTAGACAATATAATAATAATCAATATGAATGTTAAACATAATATATAGGTCAAACTTATATCTATTAAATTGATGTCTGTTCTATTTGTTGTTTTATTGGTTACCATTAACTCTACATTACAGAAGTTGAAACGACATAAGGTGTGTTTTTGATTTTTGCCTCACACTTTCAAGTTGTTTTGACTGGTGGGTGCGTATATAAATAAAGGTAAATAACAAAATACACACACCTGGAATAAAATAAATATTAGCAGACTATGATATAAAACCACAACTAGCAGTGTGCACTGTTCAAGTTGAACCAATGCACGTATCGGTGCTACGGTTTTGCTCAAAATGGTCTTTCGAAATTGGTAATTATTATTTACCGTCATAAGATTTTCTGCAGAACACGACATACAGACGTCTCTTGACGGGATAAGAAGAGCATCTACTCTTCTGCCAAAAATAATTAAACATATCGGGGTGATGTTCCTAAGCTTTATTTAAAATTAACTTATTAGCTCAGCTTCAGACACTAAATAGCACGATCAATCATGGAGTGATTACTATAAAAACTATTTACTTGCAAAAATCATATCGATCGATCTATTCTTCTATAACTACCCATAAACTAAGCAATTTTAGCTATAGCAATTTAATATGTCAGTTTAGAGTATAATATAATATTATGTCAGAGTAACAATGTAAAAATCGGTGAAAATAAACTAAAATCTCATGTATAAAATTTCTTAAAAACGAATTGGATCTAAATTTTAACAAGATGTATCGCTACGCGTACAGTGGCTTTACGCGAACTATGAAGACGAGGTCTAGGCCTTGCCTTCCACGGTGTGTTCAGAGTCATGGTTACAAGAACTTCGTGATCTCAAAGGCTTTTGCTCAGATGGAAAAGGAGTGCGAGAGGTTTTGTCCTGTGCCCCGGTTCCCGCCGCAGAAGGTCTGTGGTTGAGAATTGATAGCTTGTTCACGTAATGTTGCGGTTTGCCGTCTCATTTACTGTAAGCGATAGTCGTGATCAAGGTACCTATTTCAGGATGGAAGAACTTTGTCGATACTAAGTTTTAACTGAGGTATATTGTAGTAAGTCGTGGTGGCCTAGCGGTTCAATGAACGTATTTGTATGCACGAGGTTGCAGGTTCGAACCCGGGCAAATTATTCTAAGACACTTCTGACAAACGGTGAAGGAAAACATCGTGAGGAAACCTAAATTCCAAAATTTGGGATCTGAAATCGCCAACCCGCAGAGAGCAAGCATAGTGATCAATGCTCGTGCCTTCTCTATATGGGAAGAGGCCTGTGCCCAGCAGTGGGACGTTTATAGGCTGGATTATTATTATATTGTAGTAGAAAATTAGGAATATTGCGTCGTTAACTTGTTACTAACAAATAACATCGATTGTAATTCTGCCTGCCATTTTGTTACCTTTTCACAACTAAATTGTTGAACCTTACAAAAATACTTAATAATAATAATAATAATAAGCATTTATTTCAGATAGCCCATATAGTGTTAGTAACAATTTTAACTTAATAACTAGTGTTAGTACAAAGTTTGGCACACATTTGGTAATACAATTATTTATTGGGTGTGGAGTTTCATCCAATGTCGCAGCATTGGAGACTCCCACCTGTCCGTGAACACACTCAAGATAGCGTTGGTACTGTCGCGGAGACGCGCGAGCAGAGAGGCACACCTTTTACGTATAATGGCTGCAAAACCATCTATATGTCTGTCCGCAAACATTTTTGACGCACTGCATCTCCACGGCAGCCTCAGCAGTATCCGGAGTGCGTTATTATACTGGACCCGTAGATCGCTGTATGTACGCAAACTATAACTGGTCCACAGGCTGCACGTATAAAACGACTGGCAAAACGCCTTAAACAGAGTAATTTTAACCGGGTCAGTACATCGCGCAAACCTGCGAGCCAGCATGTTACAGCGTATCGACAGCGACCTACGTTCCCTGTCAATGTCCATATTATCTTTTAAGTCCTCTGTAACCCAGTGACCCAAGTACTTAAAACTGGTCACCCTATTTAAGGGTGAACCGCATAGCGATGCCTCAGGTATAGTTAGGTAACCTTTACCACCTGCCCTAAAGACCATGATTTCGCTCTTTTTGGTATTATACTTTAGCCCATGAGTTACAGCATATGCTTCACAAATCGACAGTAGCCGCCGTAGGGCACTGATCGATGGACTCAGCAACACCATATCGTCAGCATAACTAATGTTATTAATACAAACTCCATCAACATGACAGCCGACATTAGTGTTGCTGAGCTCAACGATCAGCTGATTCATATAAAGATTGAAGAGTCGAGGTGAGCTTAACCCTCCCTGCCTCACCCCGCACTCCAGCCGATACACATCAGAGAATGATGCCTCCCACTTCACGCTGTTTCGTTGGTTATTATACCAATATTTAAATAAAGAAACAATTTCACTCGGCACGGTAGTTTCTGCTTGCAGCTTCAACCACAGTGCTTCATAATTAATTAGATCGAATGCCTTTGACAAATCCAGAAAACAGGCAAAAACAGGCGTTTTTCTGTCCGTATAGTACTGCACAGTCTGCTTGAGGCAAAGAATAGCACTCTCAGTGGAGAGCCCCGGTCTAAAGCCAAATTGACTGTCGTGTAGTTTAATATGCTTTGATACAAACGACTTAAGCAAAGGCACGGTTTGTAACATGGAGAAGACAGGGGGGTTGTTGAACTTGTCAGGGTTCTTTGAATGTATTGGCTGATAGCAATCCCACTGACAGGTAACAGTAGTTGGTGCGGGAAGCGACGTGGGCCGCATTGCTTGCTTGTTCCTTAAGCAGCAGAAGGTGATTCGAACCCTGGCCATGTACGACGATATCCCGGATCGCTGCGTGCTGGGCGTGGCCAACGACCTCGCGCATCTGGACACCAGCACTGAGATCGAGGCTTATCAGGGACGCATGTTCCTTAAGGATGCTCTGCATGTAAGACACATATTCAATTATGATGATGGACTTTCAAGTCTAGTTCGAAAACTTCTTAGTAGGTACTTACCTGTCTTGCGTCTCGATTCAGCTATTTAAGAGTTGCTTGAATTGACCGAATGACCTGCTTCATTTGGTCATTTTTACGATAATTGGCAGTCTGCTAACTGTCATTACGATCATTCTCTTCGAGAGTTCCATTGAACTTTAATCTCATTAGATTTCATTGTAGGCTTATCTGAATACGAAAATAAGGCACAATGACAAGTACACTGCCCGACCACTGATATGCATTTAAAATAGTAGCTGAATCAAGGCCCTGTAAGCCTGTTAGGTACCAGAGACCTATTATAATTTGGGAAAACGTAGGTACCTACTACAAAAAAGAAAACGGTATTAGTAATACTTATACTACCTCTTGACAGTACCTAAAACTTCGAATCTTTTTTAACGAGCATTACCAAGCAATGCTTGGACATTGAGCTAGACTAGGTACATGTAAAAACTTTTTCACATACAATCCTTTGCAGTTCGCTTCAGAAAATTTAAGATTGTTGTATCCATTTTCTACTGCATGATCAGTAGACAAAATCCATGTCCATCTACAATCCTTAACCTTAATAAACGAGTAAAATTAAGTATATGTACGAATTAAGAAATCAGAACTCAAAGACGTAATTGTCACTAATTTTTTTAGCTACAGGGACAGTATTGAACCCTCTTTCCCTTCAGAACGCAGACGTGGTCCTGATATGCGGCGGCGCGTACCTGCTGCCTCCTTGCTGCAACACGCTGGACCGCGACCTGTTCTTCCAGAACATGCAGCACGTGCGCACTGTCACCCTCGCCGTCGCGCAGTTCTGTCCCCAAGCTATAGTCGCGCTCCAGACACCGCCCGTTGACTGTAACTTTGCGTTGTGCTTACATGTAAGTATCTATTTAATTGTTACATTCTTCTTCCTAGCGCGTCAGTCAGAGAAATTGTGAGTTTGAACCGACTTCGAAAAAGGAGTCGTTTCTCATGTCAAATTATATTTTTATAATTCTGTATAATCTTGTTATAAGACGTTATTCTGTTGAGACTAGTAAGAGTAACCTTTCTCCCTTTTGTTTAGTTTTTCTTTTCGCGTAAGATAAAATACACAACTAAAACACACCCAGTAAAACAGAATAATAAGATTTACGTCATATCTATTATTCTAAGTTGTAGGTACGTTAAGTCAGCGAAAAAAATATACTAGGTATGCTATGCAAATAAATTACAAACACTTTACATTTGCATACGCTTGTCTCGAATGACATCATAACAAGTTAATCGTTAAAATCTCGTCCAAAATGCGACATATCCTGATTAGTTTAGAGCTTCCTTTAACCCCTTGGAACCTCCATCGAGAGCCAACCATGTCCTATTCGCAGACATTGAGGATGGCCGGCGTGTACAGCCGACGCCGCGTGCTCGGAGTGAACGCGATCAACGCCATGCGCGCGAACCAGCTGTTCTGCGCGATCACGGGCGCCGACCCCGCCAAGAGCACGCTGCCCGTCGTCTGCGGCACCGGCCGCTGTACCAGGGTCCCAGTCTTCTCAGCTGGTAAAGCCGGGAACTTTCCGCAAGTAAGCATAAGACTATATAAGCATACATCTGCTTATATCCAGGGGATTTCGTTTATGTGAGGTAATATCCGGTCTGACGGCTCCCTTGTGAAGACAACTCCTGTCGGTTTCACACCTTCATTTCGAGAATCGCCTATTCTACCTGAATGATCTCCGAATTAGATTAGCTTGGCGACATTGGTTTTAGCCTAGCCAAGAGTCTTTTTAGCTATTACACAATTTCAAATGTGTCAACTTCCCTTTATGATCAAAGTCCTTACTAAATGGAATTATGGTAAACAGACGCAAACGGACTGCTTAACGCGACTGGTGCGTGAAGCAGACGAGATCATCTGCAAAGTGAAGAGCAACAACGAGCAGGGTCACCTGTCTATAGGTTTCTCCACGGCGAGATTTGTTATCAACATCATGAAAGGTATTTACCTTGTACCATACGTAGTAAATCTACCTTATATACTTAGTAGGCATACCTAGTGCGTACCAGTGCTATATAGCTGACTAAATACGATAACAAGCTTTAAAAGTTGTTTTCTTTTCAGCATTTTTGAAGCTACTACCTTCTTTTGCAGATCAGTTCCTAAGTTGGCCAAGCGTTGAATCACACCATTTATCAATTTCTAACTGCAATATATACATGTATTCTTAATTATCTAGGTCTTTTCGAGAAGCCGACTTTCATAGACAGTGCTCTAGTAGAGCAAGGGAACCCTGAGAAGTGTTACAACATGCCTATATGCGCGTCACCCGTCACGGTGGGCAAGGGCGGCATCGTGGAGTACGCGGTGCCCACCCTCAATGAAGCTGAGAAGAGGCTGCTGGAGGAGAGCAAGTAAGGAAGGCTTTAGATATCTGCTGCTCTGTTTTTTTGTTTGTGTGTCATGTGGTTTTTTTGACATTCAGTTACCGAAGATTTGATGTAAGGAGGTACTTTCTTCACTGAATAGCCGAATTCGAATATCTTAGGTACCTTTGTATATTATATAATTTCTTAGAATTTTTTTTCTGAACGAATTATAAAGCGTGTTATTTAGGTTTTAGTTCCCGACCTTTCGACGCCTTTGCAAGTGCCACAGTCACGGGCAGACTGTGTCAGTGAGTCTGCTTACATTCGCGTTAATCTCAGAAACCAATTCGTATAGTTATTTATACAATTTATACCATTATTTAATCGTTTAGATTAGTATAGATAAGACAAAATAATTATCTAGCTTAGTTTGATTATGTCGTGCCCAGTTTATTCATATTAAAATATAAACAAATTTTGTTTTTTAATAATTGCATGAGCTCTTCTCCTTATCTTCCAGATAGACACTGGAGCTAATTAATTATTAATCCCTTTTATCAGCTTAAAAATAAATATTGAGTGAAGTCCAATATTGCTTAAGAGATTATCTTAAATAATGATTTCACTTTGTAACACGACTTAGTGTTTTTAAGAATATATATTTTATTTTTTAGTTTGGAAGTTATCAAGTAAGAACAAACACTATGAAATTAGTATTTTGGAAAATACTAATTTCATAAAATTATGCAATTACTCACATAAACATAATCTATAATCTATTAATACTTAGTTTTGCGGTAGGCAACAATGCTAATAACTTCACAAGATTAGATATTACTCGTTTTGTTTTTAATTAAGATTGCATAAAGACTTAATTTATTCAAAATAATATAAAAACGTTTTTTTAAATATTTTTGTATTTATCACCTGTGCTTTCCCAAACCATTAATCAAATTGTGATAAAACTTTAGAAGGGTCTTGTAACTAAATATATATCTACTTCGAAATTAAACTACAACCTACCACCATAATTTTGAACTTCTGTGAATGATTACTGTATTTTTTTCTTTATCATTACCCGACTGCCAAGAAGGGTTATGTTTTTCGCGCGTATCTTGTATGTATGTATGTATGTATGTATGTATGTGTGTAATATTCTTTATTACCTCATATCTTCGAAACGGCCGAATGGATTTCGATGATTAGGGTATCGTTGGATTCGTATCGATTACCCAAGTGTTCTTAGATATGTCACGTCAAACAAAAACCAATATGGCGGCCACGAGGTGCCATAGATTGAGGTAAAAAAAAATAAAAAAAATATGTTTGCTACAATATGGGTATCAAATTAAAGGGCTTGTAACGAGGATTCCAAAATGGTATGTCATGTACGTATAAAAAAAATACTATGTAAAAAATTGGTCTGTATCCATACTAAATACATACTCGAATGCCGTACGCTAGGTGGATAGCCAGTTCCACCACCATGACGTATTATGATTTTAACTAAAAAGTGTTAAATAAAAAATAAATAAATTTAAAAAATAAAAAAACCCGACTGCATAAAAAAACACTTTAAATAAAAACTGAAAAGTAAAAAACAAGTTCAATAAATCTAGAAGTGTAGATAGCAATGTTATTAGTACAAAAATTTAATAAGCAATACACAATCAATCTAATGTGAAACATAATTGACTGTAACAGTCGGGACCCATTAAATAAGCTAGACTAAAATCATTCATTATGGGTGCCGACTGTGACAGTCAATTATGTTTCTCATTAGATTGATTGTGTATTGATTATTAAATTTTTGTACTAATAACATTGCTATCTACACTTCTAGATTTATTGAACTTGTTTTTTACTTTTCAGTTTTTATTTAAAGTGTTTTTTTATGCAGTCGGGTTTTTTTATTTTTTAAATTTATTTATTTTTTATTTTATGTATAATTTCTAGATCTTAGCCCCTATAATTTATTTAAAGACTGTTCTAACTTACATAAAATTCTCTTCAACCAGATGCGATTTAGAAGACATGTTGAACCTGGGTCGTTGTTACGCATGCGGCGACGAATACCACTTGCATCCGTGCAAGGTCTGCGGTCCGCCGAAGTGTCCACCACACTGCGAGGTGTGTCAACCCAAGACTGGCAAGTCCTGCAGGAACTAGCAACATGGGATCCTGACACTAAGATACACCATACACTCAGTGTTATGCACAGTGTACATGATAAGTGCTTAACGATCAAGCTGTTTGTCAAGTATTTTGATCGTCATCGGCTTTGCTTGACGCGTTTGCTTGCTTGATGAGAACCTTACTTGGTAAAAATCTTGCTTGATGAAAATCTTGCTTTGATGATAATCTTGCTTGATGTAAATCTTGCTTGATGAAAATCTTGCTTGATGAAAATCTTGCTTATTGGCGTTTATAATCGTTTACGCGTGATGTTGACAAGCAAGTTTGTAAAGCATGCTTGATCGCTTACTGGGCGCTTTAGACAACGAGTGTCGAGTGTAGGGTATATCTTACAACATGCAGACACTATCCAGAGTATATAGTCAAAAGACATTTCTTTAGTGTTAATCAATAACTGTGTGTTGTCATGAGTGTCGTATTAACGAAGTTCGAAACGTATCACACATGTACAGGTAGCTTTTAGTTCACCAAATGCAATGAAACTATTGACTTTACTTAAATTGTCAAGTGCATCTTGTTTTACACTTATTTGTTTTCGAGATAAAATTTTAGTGTTTTTGTATAGATTGTTTTTAAACGGTTGCCTTTTTTGGTTTCCTTATCAATTCATGCGTACATAATTGTTTTATTCTGACTTAATTTTTAATTCTTAAACGTATTAAAATATTTATTGTGGTT
This sequence comes from Autographa pulchrina, assembly GCA_905475315.1. NCBI lineage: Eukaryota > Metazoa > Arthropoda > Insecta > Lepidoptera > Noctuidae > Autographa > Autographa pulchrina. The sequence goes on from FR997768.1 coordinate 11,444,494, forward strand.
TTGTTTAAATAGAAAAAAAAATGTTTAAATACGTAAAACGGTAAAAAATATTAGGTGCGTTTAAGATAATTAACTAATTAAAAAACAATGAAAACACGCATTACGTAACTATAAAAATCGAATAATTTAAACAAAAACTATTTGTCTAAAATGTTAACATTTACGTTTAAATTTAAAAACAATAAATAAGTATAAAACTGATAATAAATCGTTTCATTTTCCTAACCTAGATCTTATTCTGAATCCAATTAAAAATCTATTCTATTTCAGCTTCAATTCGTTCCACTTATTTGTATCAGTTTATGTTTACTAATACAGTAAGCCTAGTGACGTCTTTGCCTAATAAATAATGTCCTATTATATCAACTTTACCCACGTTTTTACCAATGCTTTGATTAAAAAAAAACACGTTTACAACTCACGAGTCACGTGAAATGAAACGCCATTCGAACATGTTTCCTCGCACGAGTCTTGCGACCACGTGATTGGCCAGTTATAAGGCTTCTGGAAGAATAAATATGTATAGCTTAATGGATGAGTCATAGAAGCTAACTCGGCGTAGCTCTCTTTAGACTACTGAGCGTAGCCTGTAGCAGAAACAGTTGTAGCTTGTAGCACATGTTATTTTCGTAGCTGTAGAAATAGATCCAATCTGTAGTGTGTATTTATTAAATCTTGTTTATATTATCCTTCTTCTGGTTTAGTTTATAATATTCAAAATTGGTATATCTATTCACGTTTTATATCATTGGCGACGGATTAAAGAGTTAAAATAGCAATGTAATAAAGTATTGTGTAAGTGAACGTTGGAGTGTGGGTCGCGTGTCTTTTGTTTATATAAATTAGTCAATGTAAACCAATTACCGATTAAGATTATGGTATGAGTAGGTAATCCTTTACAATCATGTTTGTCCAGACATGGTGTCTTGATCTTACTAATCTTTCCGTCTGTACTTGTAGTAGTAGGTAGGTACCTACCCGGATCCAGACATTTAGGAGATGATAACAGCTTTGTTTTTATTATTTTTTTGATAGCTTTGTTTGCGTAACACGGGTTGTCTGAAGATACACTGTTATCTCACAACACCCAGATGCGAAACACACACACAAACACAATTTGTAGAAGCGGAGTGGACTTATGTAATACACATTAAACAACGGACTAAGATAATGGCGAATGTTTTCAATATTGTTTTACACAGATGACTATTATCGGCCGTTGAAATGCCCGATAATAGTCATCTATGATGAAGATGGCATGAAAAGATTTGTAAGCCTTTGACCAGCAAAAAAAAACGGGATCAGATCAACTTCTATAATTCGGAGTAATTAAATAAATCTACTTGAAATGTCCACCTGCCTCCATATCACATCAAAATAGATACAAAAATGGCACTAATTTTTATTGCAATATTACTGTCCCTTTCGAATCGAAAAGTACCTAAATACAAAGTGTGTTGTTAATGTTTGTTGACTGAGTCCGTCGAACATTAGAGAAAGTATCACACATTAAATCAATAAGGTAAAGTTCACCTTTGATACCACGAGGACAAAAAATACACAGAAACTTGATAATTAAGACATTGATATCTCTTTAGTTCAGAAGGTGACGATAAGTTTTGTTACGTTTACAGAATATCTGCAAAATTAATTTCTTAATTTGTCATAAATCTTTTACGGCACACGAACATTTTCCAGCCGATTGAATAAGTTTTGGAAAATATATCAAAACTTATGCAGTAATTAATTACAATAAAGATTGATATAAACGTTGCATTATGCACATTCCATTCTGTTATATTTGATTTCAAGAGTTCGTTGACCTTATTTAGTTGGAACAAGACAAAGTCAACGTACTCCGCGACTGTGACGATGAGTTTCTGTATCAAAATCGTAATCTCTTATAAGAATAGTCTATACTATTGATATCGGCTAAGATATCAAGTTATTAAGCTTGTTTGTCGACCTAGTTGAAAAAATCATGTCTAGTGATAGGTCAATTACAAGAAGGGGGCTATAGATATCTAGATTTGACAAATAACACCGATAATAATATTAGAGACTCCATAATTATACATAAATACCTTACTAATTACTGCCTTATATATAGTGTTACCAAAATCTAAACTGACTCTATACCAGATGTACTCATCACCTCTTTTGGATATATCCTTTCAGTTACCCCTGTATAAAAATGTAATTGCTGGAGCGAGATCTCTAAAATATAATAAAGGGTTTTACGTAAGCTTAGAAATTGGGTAGGCACTGAGTCAAAGCCTTTCCTAGGGTGAACGTTATGAGGCTAAGTTAATTAACTTACGCCCACGTCACGTCTATAAATTTCTTCCTAGCATTTAATCCAACTAATAACAAACCTATATATAGCAATATTTTTAGTCGCTCCTATACACCTCATTGTTTTATTTGTTCTCTCTAATTTTATTGTGTATAATTTTAGCGGCAGTTCAATTTGAAGTTAATGTAACCAATTTTGATAAAAGCATTCCCTTTCATTAATTATTTCATTAATGTGCCAACATTAATAAAATAATCTTCTAGAAAACACATTGCTACTACCTATACTCAATTTTATTAGCTAATGAAAAACACACATTCTACCAAAGCCTGTAAAAGTTTAATTAAGTAAAAGGTACGAATAACCTCGAACTTTCCAGAAGATTGCTAAATAACTACATATACTATACAAAATGAAGGGCATCCCAATTATTCCCAATCGATAGTCAATGTGTAACATTGACCGCCGTTAAGGTCGGGAGCGAGAGCGACTGTAACGAGGCAGAAGTAAGAAGGTATCATATGTCGTGGCCGTAGCGAAGGGCGAGGCGGGACACATGGGACACTTTATATTTATTGTAAATTAGATACGTACTATCCACTAAATCGATAGACATACCCATCGTTGTGATATAATAAATAAATGGAAAGAGCCACTTTTACAGCTAGTGATAAATTACTTAAAATAATATAGGAACCCACATTTCATGTTTCTTACAGTCATTTTTAATTCATATGTTATGTTATGGAATAAGTAAAAACTAAAACCCGTTTACATCTTCTTCCAAATTAGATATTTTGATGCGCAAAATATGCATAATTTTATTTGTAGCAATGAATGTTTTCTTTCATTACTTTCTTTCTTCTTATTTCTTCAAATTGAAAAGAAAAATCTTAGATACCTACCTAAGAGTACCTAAGAGTTTTCTTTTCAATTTGAATAAATCTTATATATAAAATTCTCGTGTCACAATGTTAGTTACCATACTCCTCCGAAACGGCTTGACCGATTTTTATAAAATTTTATATGCATATTCAGTAGGTCTGAGAATCGGCTACTATCTATTTTTCATACCCCTAAGTGGTAGTAGGTAGGTAGTAGGCAGGTGCTAGGTAGAAAAAATTGCATTGCAACGCATCTAGTTAGGTACAGCTAGTTTCTCTATAAATCTGTAGGTAATACAAGTAAATCCATAGCTCATTGTATAAATAGGCATTTTCCATCGCCTATCCGAGCGAGTTTCCCGGGCGTTCCCCACAGCGAAGTGAATGCCTGGACTTGAAACGTGGCCTTGTGCGGGGGAAGGTCGTCGGGGACAAGGCCCCCTCGCCGGGAGATTATCCTCCCACGTGGCGGTAAGAACCGGTCCAATTTGAGAAAAAACAACCATATTTTATTAAATGCTTATATAATATTTTAAAGATGATATTATTATGTAGAATAAGTTAAGTTCTTTTAATATTAGTGTAGATAAGCCTTGAGTAGCGCAATTTGGGAGAGGCGTATGTTCAGAGTGAGTCTGAGTTATATGATCAATTAATGCTTTGAATACAAAAGTAGAATTCCAAAAATGCAATGCCTATTCTTTTGAGGTATCATTTGGAAAGCTAAAGTTGTCTATCGTTAGTATGTAGTTAGTCTATCAGTAGTAAGGCAATATTCCAGCATATTATTTATCTATCTTAATATCCGCTCCCCGCTACAGGCTATGTTTGATCCATGCGCAGTAGCTATACTACGCAACCCGGAACTTGAGTTTCAATGTCAGGATCGATCTGAATTCGCGCCGCTACACTCTCGTGTTCGTTATGGATATTGTTTGCAAAATAAATGGCTAAAAAAATTCCCGCGGATGTTAAATAATTGCACTTCTATTTTCTATTAAGTAGAGGTAACGATTGATCATAGATTTTTTAGTTGAGTAAAACAGGTAGACACAAACAGGTAGACGAATATTCAAGGACCTACCTAATGTGTCTCTCGAAATTTAAAACAATAGCTCTGACTTTGTAAATATTTGCCTAACCCAGTAAAAAAACCTACAAAAATACTAATAAAACAGAAAATATTAAGTTTTAATATTTTAAGGCATGTTTTTGGTAATGATAATACATTCATAATTATCTTATTTGTACCCAAAATCATAATCAGCTTCTTAGCATTTTATTTTTATAACAAGAAGCTATATTATATCTAAATTTAGACCATATTGAGGTAGGTTAACGAGGCAATTATGAAGGCAAAAAAGTATGTAGGTACATACATATATCGAATTACATGTTGTTTATTTTTTCGAGTATAGAGTTGTAAAATTCTTTGGGTTAAGTAGGTACTTTTTGATTCTTTTTACTATGATTTTCTTGTCTTGGCATGTTTCAAAGAGTGTATTTTTCTTTCGGCGTAATTACAGAAGCCGTGTAAAGTAAGTTTGTTAACCCCACTTACAATAAAGTGAAAGGGGTTGTGAAGTAGAATTAGATCAATAATTTAATGTGGGATGATTTAATTTTAAATGTAATTTATACATATAAGTTCTAAAGAGTCCTGAAATCGTCATGGATTACTGTTTTTGTTTTCAGTAGACCTACAAAAGCCTTTTTAAGAGTTGAAAACTCATTTAATTTTTATTTTTCTGTTACTTGGCTTGTAAGCAACATTATTTAATTTAATAAATACTGTAAAATATTATTGACTGTTATAGTCGCATCGATTTATGTAGCTACCTCCGTGTTCTTTACCTATTAGTATAAAAATCATCGGTTTACATAGATTATTATTTGTTTTATTATAGATTTGATGTTAGCAATCTATTTAAAAATGTATAATTCAGTCTAAGTATTTATTGTCATAAAGATTGTAAGAATTAGGTACCTAATTAAAATATTTTTTTGAAGGCTAACAAAATTAGATAGCATATATTTATTACAAGATTACCAGAAATCACTTTTTAGGTATGTAAAATAGGTACATATATGCACATATGTTCTTTGTTACATATTTCTATAGTACCTACGTACATTTTTGTTCCTTCACGGCTTATATATTTTGTTTACAAAGTGTATTCGTCTTTGAATCGAATAGCACGATAAGATAGGAAGAGTGGCTTATTAATGCTTATCACGCATTACCTGTCCTTAAAAGAACAAATTCCCGCGGGAGTAAAACTAGTTCATTATGCGTTATTATAATTCTCCTCACAAATATCTTTTTATTCATACCTTTGCGCCACGCCTTTGCACACTAACAAGTGACTGGAAAACCTAAAAAGTACTATTTTATTACTTTTCTCTATGGTACTATCTTAGAGTAATTACTATAGCAGGTACTATTGATATTGAATAATATAACAACTGTCAAAAATGTTTATCTGTGTGTATAACTGTCACCTACGATGCAAGACTAAGGAGGAAGGTAGACATCCTCCGTGGTCGAGTGGCGTACGCACCGGTTTCAAGGTGTCGCTAGCTCTGAGGTCCCGGGTTCGATCCCCGGACGGGTCAATGTATAAACCAACTTTCTCTTTCAAATTATTTCTTGATTATGTTAAAAAAGAATAATATAACACATGTCTATGAGACGAGATTACCAAGGTTTGAGCACTTTCAAAAGAGGCCTTCGCTCAACATTTTTGACAGACAAAACAAAACCTTAGATTATCTCCGTGATCCAGTGGAGTACACACCGGTTCGATAGTGTCACCAGCTCTGACATCCCGGGTTCGATCTCCGGATTACAGATCTTTAGCTACTTCTTTAATTTAAAAGTAAAGGTTGTGATGTTTTTGTTATCTGATTTGTTTTTGTTTACTTTGCTTTTTTAATAACAAAGACAGCGTTGCCTAGCAACCACAACTTATAAATTAAATAATATTAACAACATTGATTTTGTATGAAGAAATTTTCTTATCGATTACGAGGTTATTTAAAATTCCATAATACATAATATTTTTTATCGCACATAATGATGGATTGATTTAAAATCATTGTAAGAAGAGCACAGTCACTTGCAACCGGTCGAGATAATGCAATCATAATATATTATAGTGACTACCTGCAAAGAATCGTTAGACCGACTGTACTTAAGATTAACATTTATATTGATTATACAAAGTCGAAACAGCTGATATGTTATTTTTGTGATAAATAAAATATTTAATAATTATTTTCTTCATAGCGTTTTTCAGCGTCACCCAAAGAGCATTTAGTAATTAAAAAAAAATACTAAGCTTCAATTTCCTAAAATTTGAGGGCTTCTTAAATTTTTAATTATTATTGTTGTATATTCGTTACAAATAATTCTAATAAGTTTCGCCGTAGTCTGCTATTTACCCTAAACATTAATGTGTCCTCAGTTTGTGTAAATATTTACATAATATCTTCAATACCACTTAGTTAGTAGTACCACTTAGTAGAGTTAATTATTAGTTGCCATGACTACGTTTAGACCATTCCTATCTTCTTATTAGTATAACTTTGTTTACATATTTCCTATCTAATGAGCTGCTAATAACCGAGTCTATTTAAGTGACCTTTTTCCCTTGAACGAGTTTTGCATTTTGTTATGGTTACGAGGAAATGTTATTATTTAACTGTTTGACCTGGAATCTATAGGTTAATAAATTATGAACATGTTAGACACATTGATTAAATTAGAAAATGTATTACCTACTGGTTTTTGCTTAGCGAAGCTTTTAGCACTTTTGTTATTGTTTACTGTATATTGATTGATGTTTTATATTGTTTGTAAGTTTTTTTAATAGCCCTAGGCTGTACATTGTTGCAACTGTATTGCGATCAATATTAAAAAAAAAACCGGCCAAGTGCGAGTCGGACTCGCGCACCGAGGGTTCCGTACAAACCTGTAGGTATCTATTTCTTTTGATTGCGTTGACATAAAAGTTTGATTTTGTTACAGTTTAAAGGTTTTATAGACCTGAGTATTTGATATGAATTTCAATTTAATGCCTCTACGCGTTCATGAAAAAAGTAGTAGTAACTCTAAAATTTTCAAAAATATTTTTTATTTTGTGAAAACTAAAAATTTAAGGTTTTCGCAATTTTCCCTTTATCTGTACTATAAGAAGTTACTTTGTACCAAATTTCAAGATTCTAAGTTCACAGGAAGTACCCTGTAGGTTTTGATTTGCAAAATGCAAAAATTTGCAGCATAAACGGCTGTATCTTTTGATTGCTTTGGCTTAGAAGTTTGATTTTTTCACAGCTTCAAGGGACAGTAGACTTCAGTATTAGATATGAATTTCAATTTAATACCTCTACGAGTTCATGAGAAAAGTAGTAGTAACTTTAAAATGTTCAAAAATATATTTTTTTGTGGAAACTAAAAATTTAAGGTTTTCGCAATTTTTCCTTTATCTGTACTATAAGACGTTACTTCGTACCAAATTTCAAGATTCTAAGATCACGGGAAGTACCCTGTAGGTTTTGACTCCCGTGCGAATTTCGAAAATTTGCGGCATAAACGGCTGTATCTTTTGATTCCTTTGGCTTAGAAGTTTGATTTTTTCACAGCTCAAAGGGACAGTAGACTTGAGTATTAGATATAAATTTCAGTTTGATACCTCCACGCGTTCCTGAGAAAAACAGTCTTGACAGAAGGACGGACGGACAACGAAGTGATCCTATAAGAGTTCCGTTTTTTCCTTTTGAGGTACGGAACCCTAAAAATATCGATGCTAGTGTAACTTTTTGTTTCTTTAAATTGTGTGGCTATGTAAAACCATTTGAAATAAAAGAACTGTAAATAAATAACAGTAATTAAATTATCTTATCCCATAAAAAAACACCAAAAAACGAAAATATACATGAATTAAATAAAGCTGAAAGATATGTAACAAAAAAATAAATGCCCCCACACAATACCGGGCGAAATCGCAAGCGTGCGATAATCTTTATTTCGGTAATTGTGTTTATATATATTCTGGAGTCGTATCTGGCTGCAGTGTTGTTACCGCGCAGCCGACGGTGAAGGTCGCGCCGTGACCGTGGCTGGGATCACTCCACCCCTACAGTCTATCACACCTCGTCTAGCGAACAACGCGTCTTAACACAAGCCAAAAACAAAAATTGTGATTGTGTTATATAAGTATATTCGGTTTCTAGGATTTGCAAAACATTTCAAGGTAAGTGGAGTTAAAAGGGTTTGATTCCATAGAATCAGTTTGTTTTGTTTTCTATGGTGGATTCGTTCAAGGTTGTGTTGTGGTGCGAAAATTATTAAATTCTTCGTCATGTTCGTGCGTCAATCAAAATTGATTTAATTCGGAATTTTAATAAATGCTCTACAAGTTGTGTAGAGCTTTTAATCGATATTTCTTAAACGAACGTAATTTATGTTTTTGTCACGCAAACATAGTGTTTAACGAAAGCCTTACTTACTTGTCCATTAAACCGGTCATAATAAAAATATGGTCTTACAGGGAGCGTTGTAAAAGTCCTGAAAAATTCAATAAAAAAGACTCTATTTGTGAGTTTTTTTACGCAATTTTTAAAATAATATATTCATTGACCGGATTATTTACAAAAAATAAAATACGTGAGGTCCATTTAGATAGCATAGTTTAAAATTGCTGTATAGTTTTAGTGAAATGGCAGCTACAGGAGACAAGTTGTATCCGAACTGCGATGCGTCGGTTTGGCTTCGATCCTGTGAGGAGGAGGTCTCCGAGCCCTTGGAAGGGACTATGACAGGTATGTTGATAGCCATAGAATTTATATACTTATTATAGATCATACCTGAACACGAAATTTAACTTAAAAACGTTCTTAAAAGTCTGTCGCATTATGACACTTTAAGTGACAGACTCCCGAATACTGAAAGGGGTCCCTACCCCTTTCAGTATTCGGTAGTGCGAGAATTAATGGCTAGTTAAAACTCTACGCTAGTTTTATCTAGCCATTAATTATCGTGTTGTTGAGTATTCAGTCAATAAAATTTGTAAATAAAAGTAGTAAGACTAAGGAGTGGATAGACTACGAATATGGATTTAATGTTTAGAGTTTTATGAAATGTTTTTTATATTGCCATTCTGAATTACCAAATTAGAAAGAAAGAACCTCATTGTGTTTAAGAATAAATGTATGTTGTAAACGTAAATGAAATGGAGATTTTGCTACCTGCTAGATGCAAAAATTGTGGGAATATCAATACAGTTTTTTTGGGTTTTTTTTCATACAATTGTTGTTATGTTATTTATTTGACAGGATGTAGGTACAAGGCGATAAGTGGATTTACCAAAACTACTATTATCCTGCTTATGTATTTTATATCTACATTTATATTTATGAAGACTATCGATTTATTATTTCTTAGTAGTTACGAATGGGTAATTCTTAAGGGAAAAAGTTAAATGCACTGTGGTAATCCCAGGGGTAATGCGTGCAAATTATATTTATTATTCTCAGTTACGTAAGTACTTGTATTATATTGTAGGGTATTTGCAGTTTCGCAATATCATTGACAATAGTAACCATAGCATAATCGAAATATATATAATTCACGCTCATAACTTTCAGTCCCCAAATTGTGTATAAAAAACTCTGTTAATCTGTTTACTATTGAGTCGGTACTACTCGCTAGCTCTTTGTATTTTATTAACATTATTTCAGAGTATCTTTTTGTTTACTTCTAAAACGCCGAACTTTGGTCCGACATCTACGTAAACCATTTTTTGCTCATTCCATTTCTGTTAAAGTAAATATAGCATTGAGCTTTATTTATAAATAGTTTGATTGCACATACCTACCTGTATTCTAATTATAGTTCGCTTACCGTACTATCGACTTCCTTTGTAGAAGCGAGACACCGCTATGCGTATTGTAGTGCGCCGTCTCATTTCCACAACGGTAACAGTCCTGCTTTAAAAGTTCATGGTACAGGTGCCGGTTTTGCTAAAATGTGTATCACGATTTTATTCGTTAGCTAATTTGGGTTCAAGAATCTCATGTATTTTCCGACCTCAGACATTCAGGTTGATTTAAATTGTACTTAAAGCTTTTTATTCATAGTTAGAGGTCATTTACTTAACACTTCGCAGGTAACACATTGTTAATTCAATGTAGATAACAATGCACAAAATGCAATTATAATAATTAACATGCGCAAATTTGCTTAAATTTTGTCTTTCTATATAATAATAACATTTTACCAGAAATCATATTGTATAAAAACTATCTCAATTTATTGTTCATTTATCATTCTATATTGTTTTTCTCCAGGTGAAATACCATCGTGGCTTCGTGGTACCCTACTCCGCAATGGACCCGGGTGTCTTAATGTCGGCACCATGCGGTTTGAGCACCTCTTTGACAGTTCTGCGCTGCTGCACAGGTAAATACCGAGAACCTACCTACTTAGATTAATGAATAATAAATAAGTATTAAATATATATGAATTTCCGCAAAACTGACCAGCTATAATTAGGGAATGCAATCTCGTTCTCGCGAGATCTCGGCCTTTTTTAACGAGATTGTACTCGAGCACAAAAACGTCTTATTCGAAGCGCGGACTGACACGGACGGAGTTGCGATCTGTCGGTTTCGTTCGGTGCGTTTCGGTCGCGGACGAGGTGTTTCTTAGATTCGTTCGTGCGTCCGATTGGTCGAAAATTGAGCCGTATGTCAAAGTTTACTACTTAGAAGTTTTGTTCGAAAATTATAGGCAGATACGTGAAACAATGCTTGATGCATAAAAGTCTATTGAAAAAAGTCGTAACAATAAATGTTTATCTTATAATACTTACTTATAATATTTATTATTTTTTCTCTTAATTTATTCAAATATTGTGATTATTTGCAAAAAAAACACACCAAACTGCTTATCTCGCGAGATCTCGAAATTGGCGAGATCTCGCAGTATTGTTATTCATAAACTCGCGGGATCTCGCTTGAACCCCAATCTCGCGAGATTTGCATTCCCTAGTTATAATAGGTAGTTACCTACTTTCCCAATATTTAGGACTTGTTGTTGTGGCAAAAACTAAGGAGTTTCCTTACAATGGTGTGGCGTCAGTCGGTATCTTGATGAATTGGAGATTTGCATATTAACACTCTTTGGTTTGACTTAGGCCGGCAATACACGGACCGCTTGAAGCAGTCAGGGGCGACAGCTTCAAGCTGTCGACTGCACAGTGAACGGCAGAGTTCTATGGACGCACATACACGAACCGCTCGAGCAGTTGCAACTGATTCGGGCGGTCGACAGCTTGAAGCTGTCGCCCCTGAAATCTTCAAGCGGTCCGTGTATTGCCGGCCTTACATTTACAGTTGCACGCATTTAATGATAAGTATCAAATTCGTTTATCACTCACGTGAATTGGATAATCGGTTTTGTGCACGTGTGAATATGCATTATAATTAATTATATTTTTTCTTGTTTCTATGTAATAAAATCTCAATACTTTTGTTCTTATGTGTCTGTTACTATAGTTGGTAAATAAGTAGGTAGATACGACAACTTCTGTCTTGTATATATGTCCTTTTAATAATAGATAATACTGTCACCTGGTTGGTACCATTATTAATTAATTACTATAAATGGTTTACTTTTATCATCACACCTATGATGGCAAAAACAGTATCATAGGTCGCCACCGAAACAAATCAGCACGTAGCCATTACACTGGAGCATTGGACTTTACGTTGATAAGCATACATCCAATAACATATTAAGAATGTCAGCAGAGGTTGTATGATAATTTTGAACAATATTTCGAGTTTATTTTGGTTTTCTTATCGTAATTACATAAAGTTTTTCACTTGTTGTTTAGTACCAGACTGTGACGTCACTCGTAATACTTCAGACGATAGTACATATCCGGGTTAGCTTTGGTCAAAAATCTTCTGAGAACAAATAACAAAAAAAAAATGAGATTATGCTAGGGCAACAATCTGCACAACGGGAATTGGTAGTGCGTAACTAACTACACGACGCCATTGTGTAGTATACTAAGGGGCCTAGTAAGGTAATAAAAATATTTGTGCAAAATATTATTGTTTCAACAATAAATAGTAACAAACAGTCATTTAATTAGACCTAGAAGGAAAATAAATAATTCGAACTAAAAGCGTTATTAATCATTGTTTATAAAATACTGCCTAATTTACATTTAATTATTCAGACTGGACGCAGTTTAAGCCGTTTTTCCCTAAGAAGCGTGCAGCCTTAAAATAGAACATTTAACTCAATTGGACACATAAATCGAGATTAACTTTAACTAATCGCGTTCATATACCCGTGGATTCCGCCCTTAGTTAATAATAATACAGCAAAAATCAATTTGAGATATAACTATAAAAAAACAAGTCAATTACATAATAAAAAAAAAACAAGTTTTGCTCTATATCCGTAGTGGGTTCCGTATTACAAATGATTTCCTGCAATAACTGCAAATTTTAGGGGAGAGTGAAGGGGACAAGTCCGTTAGTTTTTATTGTCCCTTCTGGTCCCGGTGTCGTCAACCCATAAATTTGTCTTACTTATGACAAGTAGTTACATACCTAGCTAAATTGATGTTCAATTGATTAAGTGCCGGGTACTATTAGAAATAGAGTACTTATCCCGGTGCAAAATGTATTCAAAGTAAACGTATGTATTAATTAGTATTTACATTGTGTAATGGATATTGAGAATACAGGGTGTTAAGAAAACCCTGTCCGATCCGAAAGGGTGATACAGGGTTCACAATCACATGCCCAAATAAAATATCAAATTTGAAAAATTCATGATAGAAACAATATTTATGGATTTTGAAATATAACCATTTTTTGTCCTGAAATTCCCTAAATTTGACATTAAAACAAGAACTATAACACCAATTTCGTCGGTATTTTTGGGGCCTTTTGTTTGGTAATTAGGTACCATCTGTGACGACGACGTCTCAATCTCTCGACTTTTGAGAAAAAAAAATTTAGGTCATAATTGCAAATATTTCAAATATTTCGTGTATGACGTAATATTTGCACACATTACCAGACTAACCCATCCTTGAATCCAACATTTACAACAGAACCTATATTTATCTTTTCTCAATCCCTAGATTCGCGATCGACGACGGCACTGTGACGTACCAGTGCCGCTTTCTGCGCACCAACACGCTGCGGAAGAACCGCGCGGCACAGCGCATTGTCGTCAACGAGTTCGGTACCAAGTCTGTGCCGGACCCCTGCCACACTATATTTGATAGGTAAGTTCACGTAACTCTGTTTAAAATAGATGAGAAGTAGACCAGTAGGTACCTACTAACTTGTCACTGAATAACTTCTACTTTATTTAGTGACATGTTACCAATCAACAGAAACCTATGGAAAGAGGAAAGGGAGGCCTTTGCCCATGTAAATAATTTCGGTATCGAGCTTCACCTGAGTGACAATAAAGCTCACTTCAAAAGGGCCTTGATTTAGAATTCAAATTCGAGAATACGTATTTGACAGCTCACCGCGGATTCCGCTGTCGAGACATGAAAATAATGTTACAGAATAGCACTACTGCAGTGGGACAGTTCAGGCTCAAAATAATAATATTATTTTGATTATAAAAATAATTATTCAGTTACAAGTTAGTACCTGAAACTTCATTGCAATACCTACTAACTAAATTACCAAAAGAAATATTTAGGATTACGTACAAAATATTTGATCAGTGCAACGAAACACTTTAGTTTCACAAGTACCTATGGTATTATAATTTCGATAAGATTATACTTGCTACTGTATTGTTCTATTGTACAATCTTGTCAATCTTATGCACCAATCCGAAATATCGCATCATAATGGTGATGCAGTAAATCTGGGTAGGTATAGAAAATTATCAGATTAGATGTCTCAGGTCTCTCTTTTGTTATTTCAGTTTCTGTTTTGAATATACACTTCAGGCTAAGATTTTCAGCAACTTTAAAAGTCGCAAATATAAGTCTTCTTCAATGTTCAAATTGACTGAAGAACTGTTGGTTCAAGGTTTATTATAATGAAACTGTAAAATAGAAATTATTTAGGTAGTTGTACTTGCTGATTATAAATATGTAATAAAATACCCAAGTGTTTACAGAAGGTTAAACACGGGTAGACCCTCATTTAATGTATTTCTTTGTAATTACAGGGTAGCCGCATTCTTCAACCCAGGAGAGCACATGTCAGACAATGCCATGATATCCCTATATCCCTTCGGTGATGAGGTTTATGCCTTCACAGAAGCCCCCATTATACACAGGTAAGAACATTCTGAAGTCATAACAGACAAATTATGTGTAGAAAATGGGGGATGAAAAATGGGAATATAGTTGAAATTACCTCTTTTCTTGATAGAATGTTTTAACAGAAATGTTATAAAGAATCATAACAAAATTCAAGAATAAAATGTGTTTTAAATCGATGCACATTTATTAAGTTTAACAAGATAAAAGCTCTAAATGTATCAGAAATGATGAGGTAGCGTTCATTGGATCCATTTTCGCCAAAGTTCCATAATTTCAGTGCGAAGACGTAAATTTTATACATATCATTCAAAAGAAATTCAATTATTAAAAAATATGCTCAAATCTCTTTTGCAAGACTGACTCACACTTGGTTATTTCAGGATAATAGTTCTAGATGTGAGTAGCACAAGCAGTGAGAGTGAGGAAGAGTATGCCACTCCGCTGCAGAGGAAGTCCATTTTGAATATCAATACCAAAAAATATCGATATTTAAATCCAGTTTCAAATTAATTATGACGTCACATATCCAAAAAACCAAACGAGAGGTTTTTTCCAACGCTGTTTAATTCCCGAATTCTGTTAGCGTTCGATTATGCGACCAGTAATAAAAAAAGCAAAATATATGTAAAGTAACATCATTTTTAAATCCGATCCTTGACGTAGGTATAAAAATAAATATAGATATACCAAAGGCATTCACCTTTGAATCTGCTTTTGTTTTTTTAATCTCATAGACTAATCATGTGCGACGATACTTGGCTTTGTTAAGCTTATCTTCATATTATAAATATTTTAAGAGGAATATCCGCAAACAACGAATTTCTTCGTGAAACCAGTAGAGGATAATATTTATCCGTAGAATTCTCGTAAATTCAATTAATTTTTCCTTTCTTTTAATAAAGGAAAAAAATAATAAATTCTAAATAACTTTTTACAAAAAATAGCTAAACAGTAATAAAAGTATCTATAGAGTAGTCTTATAAAAACATATTTATAAATGGATGGTTACAATAATCTAGGTATTCCCACTGTGTGAAATGGTGCATGAATGTGGACGAAGCCGTACAGAGGTATACTCTGATCCACCCACGTGCGAAATTCAAGTTAATCCTCATTTCATAACATCGCAAAAAATATCACATTTAGGTTTGGCATGTGTATCAAACCTTTTCGGTTGTTTGGGTTAGGTCATTCACTTGCAATATTTATAAGATCAAAACCAAAACTGGAATTGAATTGACAATGAATATATAGGTACCTACTCTTTTTTGCGATGCATCGCGTGCCAAGTTTTGGGGTTTGGTTTATTTTTAGAATTGGATATTTTCCATGATCCTGTTAGTCCTTTTAGCTTTATTTTAGTCATTGAATTTTGAATGTAGGTATCAAGTCCGATATAATGAGCAATGATGACACATTTAAAAATAAAACATATGCGCTTCACGTTTGTACTATTTAAGGATAGCCTTTTGCTAGCAGTATATAAAGAGCTTTTTGTTTGTTTTTCCAGGGTTGATACGGTAACCCTGGACACTCTGGAACAGAGGAACATGACAGACTGCGTGGCGCTCGTCAACCATACGTCACATCCTCACGTCATGCCCAACGGTGAGATATAACTAATAAGAAAGCAACAAATGAAAAAAATACACAAATAGCATAGCATTTTTTGAAATCTATTTTACTTAAAATTTCTAGTAGCCAGCATCAAAGAGGATTAATCAGGTCCTAACTTAAACTTAGCAAACTGTTTAAAATTAACATAATAATATTGTTATTGTATCTACATGTTAGCAAGACATGTTTAGGTTCTTTATGTATGCATTTTTACTTTCTGTTTTATTTGATTTTACATTAAAAATATTGTTTTTCTTTTATTTCAGGCGATGTATACAACGTTGGAATGTCAGTTGTAAAAGGCAGAATACAGCACGTCGTTGCCAAATTCCCATTCACTGAAAAAGGTGACTATTATTTCTTAAATATACTAACATTAAACCAAAAGGTTCAATGATATAGGTCTGTTTTATTAGCTCTACTTTGGAGTTAGACTAATCTTGATATGTTTCAGGTGACATGTTCAAAAGTGCACACATTGTGGCCACAATGGCTCCTCGCTGGACACTTCATCCTGCTTACATGCATACTTTCGGTAAGTAGAAGCATCATTGTAAATAATATTGAATCTTTTCCCAAGGTTCATGTCATTAAATCTTTATACTATAAGCTTATACCGACATCTATCTGACTGGCGTATTTCTCATCTCTTACAATTTGATTTGGGAATGAGTATTAGTAGGCACATAATCCTATGTACTTACTAGAGTACATAAGTCTCGTCTAGAGTATTTGTGTTCTGTGAGTTAAGAATTTGTTCCTTTTTGCAGGTATAACTGAGAACTACTTCGTGATCGTGGAGCAGCCGATGTCGATATCCATGTACAGTCTGATGGCGAGCCTTATCAATAATGACAAGATCGCCGCCAGCCTTAAGTGGTACCCTGAATACGAGGTAACTTATTATCTTATTTATATACGTATCTATATTAAGTTATAATACGTATAAGCACCTATTATGTTTAGTTAAGTCGAGTGTTCTTTAGGGTTGTTAGTTGTTACACTTTCGAAATCTCAGAATAATAAACGGTAATACCTATTAGTTACTTTAGTGTGTGTATGAAAGGAATAATGAAAGTGGACAAAGCGAAACAAGTGTGTAAGGATCATAGCAAGTGGAAAGAAGTGGTCTCTGCCTACCCCTACAGGGAAAGAGGCGTGATTATAGGTTTGTATGTACTTGAGTATTTTATACGAATTTATTAGAAAAAATATTTTGAAATGCATATAAGACTGCATATAATGATAAATTTACAAAAGGTAATTTTTGACATGTGATAACACAGAAAATTCCAAGAAAGGAAAATTATTAATATTTATCAAAGAGAAAACGTTTTGAGTTCCATCGATCCAAATTGCTCAAGACCACTTTGCAAAAATAATAAATACCCCGTATGTCATAAGATACTAAAGATAATAATATAAAGACATTTAATTTCTCCAAACATTTATCAAACTTCCCCTAAAAAACCCTGTCCTATACTCTTCCAGACCCACGTAGTCCTGCTCAGTCGCACGACCGGCAAGGAGGTGAAGCGGTTCCGCACGGACACGCTGTTCTTCCTGCACATCATCAACTGCTACGAGCATGAGGGAGAGCTGGTGGTCGACCTCTGTGCGTACAAGGACGCGAAAGTCGTGGACGCCATGTATGTTCAAGCGATTGAGGTGAGTCGACTTAGTCAACTGATTAGTTATGTATTGTTTTTGAAGTTGTAAATAATTGATTGAACTTTAATGCAAAAAATAATTGTTATTTTGGTTAAAAAGGGCTTGTTAGGTTGTTACTGAAGTTAGTTATACAGGGTGTCCGGTAAATAGTCCGACAAACTGTGGTGGCTGATACCTTAGGTCAGGTCCTATCCAATGATGCAAGGTAGAAAATTCAAAAATTTCCATAAATCGATTGTAACTCGAAACCTGTAACTTTTCGGGGAACATAAATGTTGTGTTCATTTTATAGGACCTGACCTAAGGTTTCAGCCACCACAGTTTGTCCGACTATTTACCGGACACCCTGTATAGGCCTTAATTGAATGTTACTCAGGAATAGTCGCAATGGTTTGTCGATAAACTATGATGGCTTAGCTAAACTTGCTACTGTACTATAGCTGTAACATAAAAACGTGAACACACCTAAGTCCAAAATTTTACACAATTATTGATCAAACTAATTTCTCTCTCACTCTTCTTTTATAGACGATGCAAAGCAACGCAGACTACGCGGAATGGTTCCGAGCGAAACCGAAGAGACTGCAGGTGTCATTAGACGCTCCCAACCTGACCAGGATCGAACCCATCATTCTGGCTGATATCGGCTGCGAGACGCCCAGGATACACTATGATCTGCATAATGGTAAGTAACTAAGACATAACGATGACATATACCATTTAAATCAGCTGACCTATCACCAACATTACTGTAACTTGTCAAAGATTTAAAGAGTTCATAATCTTTGGGGATGGCGAATAAATTAAATATTTTATGTAAATAAAACTTTTCTGCTTGCAGCTAAATACTACAGATATTTCTACGCCATTAGCTCAGATGTGGATGCTGAGAACCCTGGAACCGTAAGACAACATTATTTCATTCTAATTCGTTTGTGTTCGTACTTATCCAAGCCTTTGCTATATATGGGTAATGGGATGGCGTGCAGCCATGTTGGTTGCAGCTAAATATAAATTATTGACAAATGGAATATCCATTTGACTCGAAGTCTTAAATCATGTTCAGTTCTAACAAGCCACAGATACAGTTGCTATATTGAAATGATTTTAAATTTTCTCAATATTATATTCCAGGTAATAAAAGTGGATACAAAGACCGGTGAAACAAAGACGTGGTGCCAAACGAATTGCTACCCAAGTGAGCCGATATTCGTGCCCTCCCCTAACGCTAAGGTAGGTACAACAAATTGATTGCTCTGTCAATATCTTCTTATATATAAAATTCTCGTTTCACAATGTTAGTTACCATACTCCTCCGAAACGGCTTTACCGATTTTTATGAAATTTTATATGCATATTCAGTAGGTCTGAGAATCGGCTACTATCTATTTTTCATACCCCTAAGTGGTAGTAGGTAGGTAGTAGGCAGGTAGGTAGTAGGCAGGTAGGTAGTAGGCAGGTGCTAGGTAGAAAAAATTGCATTGCAACGCATGCCGGGTACAGCTAGTTATTGTATAAAATTTCATTACAAAGTTCTACAAGTACCTAAGATACCTAAGGATAAAATAGCCAACAGGCAACAAGGTAGTCTAAGATTAGATAAAATTCCAAATTGCGGAAACTTGTTGGTCAATTGAAACCAAATCTGTGCATGGGTATGTTAAGAAAATATTTTTTTTTTCAGGATGAAGACGATGGAATTGTTCTTTGCGCAGTAGTATGGGGCGGTGAGATCACACAGACAGTGGCCTTACTCGTCTTGGATGCAAAGACCATGAAGGAAATGGCGCGAACGACCTTCAACACACCCTCACCCGTCCCCAAATGTCTACATGGATGGTTCCTTCCGACCAACAGTTAAACTAAATGTGCAGTTAAACTGAGGCCATAAATTGGCCTAAAAATGTACAAGAGAATGTCCCCAGTAAAACTAAACGCTGTAATGCGCTCAAGAAATTAGAAAGTGTTCTACCAGTAATATGATAATACCAAAATACCCACTACGGAAATTGAGCGGAAAATGTAAACGAAAATCGCTGAAATACTCAAAATAAATTCTAAGGCCTGGAAACTATTTAAAAAGTAAATAAATGTGCTGTCTTATTATGGGAACCCTTTAGATAGATCTTTGTACTTAAGTCCCACTATATTGATTGAATGTGTTTAAGTAAAAAATTAGAGATTTTTTCCGGATTGACTGAGAGTAGTTAAAATATTGTTTTTTTTTAAGATGTACCTACATAATTATAGTCGTATGTCATGAAGACTGCTAATCATGATCTATTTAAGTTTTCATACAATTTATACTTTCGCTAACCATAAATTAAGCAGATGTTTAAATTTACTTTTATAAGTGTAGGGAAGGGGTTTCTCACACGTAATTCGATGCGAAATTGGCTTTGACAAAAAAGTTGTACCAAGACCAGAAACAAAGATTTTATAATGTCATAACTGTGGGTGTACATTGGTACACCTCTGCCTAACCCTTCGGGGATACAGGCGTGATGGTATGTTATGTTATGTTTTATAAGTATGGAGAGACCCTAAATGTTTGAATGTTACCTATTTAATGTATTTCATTAGTGTCGTAAGCAAAAATAAACTTGTATACTGGTTTACCGAAAGGGTGTTCTGTGGGTTTTTGTTGCACATCATTTATGAAAAATATTGGATATCAATTATTTAATTAAGTAATCTTCAGCTGATATTGTGTGTACTGACTCTCTATCTAATGTACTATTCACCCTTTTTGGATTGATATATCCTTTCAGTAACACCCTGTATACTTTTCAATTCAACTAAGTACCTGCTGTAGGAATGCTCCAAAGATTAATATGCTTATATTATGAAGCAAAATATTACGCTAATTGGTGGAAGTGTATAATGTTAATAATTTATAATCAAAGTTAGGCTTGTAAATAAACTTGTAATGTGCGGATTTTATATGTTTAATAAATAAGTTGATATTAAATAGTTTGTGTTATTTTCTTTAAAAAAGGCCTGCTACTTAGAACAGTATTTATCTAAGTATATACTTGTCGCAAAATATATGTTTCGTAATCATATACCCCTTTGAGAAGACAAACTGGAACATTTTATAACTCACTTTTTCTTATCTGAATCTTGATAATTATGTTTTTAGAGTTTTGAGCTAAGCTGGTAAGAGCTGTTCTATATAGTCAAAATGGATACAATTATAGAGAAGATATTGTAGCAGATACAAATTCAATGCTGCAAAGAACATATCGCCTGCCGGAGCTGCGCTGAGAATGCTTAGCGATCCCGCGGCTCCAGCAAAGGCGAGAAGGGGACCGGGGTGTTTTTGGTCGGTGCAAGTCCGACATATCCCCACGTCGTGCCCTCGACGTGGGTCGAACTCATTAGATTTTCACCCCGCAAAAAAAAAAAAAAAAAAAGGTACTAAATTCAAAGTAATTATTGCACAATAGTAGATGAAATTTACTAAAAATAAGTTACTGAGCCATGATAAACTATTATAAATTAAATGCGACACACGGGAAAATGATTTAATATTTTAATAAGTTCACAATCTGTAAACTGAAATCTAATTAAATTGAAAAATAAGTTCCAGTTTTAATAAATGTAAGATCGTCATTTTTTCTTTCACTAAATAAAGGACTTTTAAACTGGCCTGTGGGATAGTTACAGTATACTATTAAAGTCAAACGTTCAACTCCTGACACCATAGTACAGTAACAAGTACATGATCGAAAGCTCGATCGGTTAGCAAATTACTCGGTCATTGGGGTCACTGTTGACAGAACATGATAGGTGACGAATAAAAAATATGAAGCTCAATTAGTAACAGTGCTAATTAATGAAACCTTCACTACCATACGTCTAATTAACTCTAGCTTTTAAATAGTTTCTCAAGCACAGTTCATGAAATGCTTAGACAGCATTAAGTAAGCATCTGGAAAAATTATTTTTCGAACACCACGAGAATTCAGAAATTCTCTTAACCTTTTAATTAGCAATAATTTTTTGGAACCGTGTACGAAAGCCTATACGTCAGGTCGAGAAATTAATCTACTTAATCGTTTGTGTACATTGTTGGGTAAACTACTTCGTTGATAAAACGTAATATCACCAATGTGTAATACAAACATTGACCATCACGCTTAGTGTTAGCCAGTCGGTGTCAAACCACACGTAAAACTGGTTAATTAGCTTCTCGTTGAAGTTCCTAAGATGCATTCGAAAATACCTGATCTTTTTAAAATAGTTAATGAAACGAGTCTGAATGCTTCAGAAGAGTCGCGCGGTTTTACTAAAATTGCTTTCTTCGAGGAACCTTATTTTGTTCTAGTGATATACTGTGTAGCATTGTTCATCATCTTCATTGGCAGCCTTGTCGGTAATGTCCTCACGTGCATTGTCATCTACTCCGACAGGTCCATGCATACCGCCACAAACTACTACCTATTTAACTTGGCTGTGTCAGATCTGTTAGTGACCTTTCCTATTCTGATATTCATCTACCAAATTCTGAGTCAAGGCTCTGACTTCGTAAAGTTCGAGTATGGGAGGATGACTTGCAAGTTTATAATATGTATCCATTTTATGGTGGTGACCGTTCTTTGGAACAACGGAATTCTGGTGATGACGGCGCTATCTATCGAGCGGTATATAGCTATATGCTATCCGATGATGTTGAAAGGCACACCTGTATGGCGGAGAGTGGGCAAAATCATTGCAATTATTTGGATAATAGCTTTACTTGAAACCTTGCCATCATTTTATACTCTTGATGTCTTTGATACTGGAAATAATTTGATTTGCTTTATAATGCCGAATGATTTATCCAAGCTTCTGACGGCGGTGATGGCAGTGGTCACTTTCATCATACCGCTGGCTATAATGACGTTTGTCTACACAATGATAGCTTTCAAAGTAAATGATAACAATCCGAAGTATAACTTTAAAGACACAGTTCTCAACAATGGGAGCAACAGGAACAAGGTCAACAAACTTATCAGTAAGTGAGTTTTTATTTTGAAAGATCTGCACATTTTTTTGTGTTTTTTATTTAAATAACACGAGTTTTCTTGTTTAGTAGCTCTGACAGTGTCATTCGTAATCTGCTGGCTTCCGTACTTCCTCATCAGAACAGTGCTGGTGGCAGTTGACACAGAAGATTTTTCAAAAACTCAGAAGGTGATATTTTCTATTTTATATCACGCGAATAATTTACATAACTTTGATTTCTTATCTCTACGCTACTATCCGAATCTCAATTATTGAGTAATTTTCCATTTCTTTTACTGCTTTAAAATTATATACTTTTTGTATATCAAAATGTATATAATTTCATCATACATGGAAAGTAATTCCACGTTACACAGGGGAGCATGGAGCTCATGATTAAGGGTCCATTGGACTCAAACTAATCAGGTTTTTCTTTTATAAGAACTATGAAATATATTCTACCTTTTTATGTAATATTGAATTAGTTGTTGCAGTACTGGAGCCCCGCGCATAAGCTCGCGATGTTCAACAGTTGGTTCACAGCCGTCCTCAATCCTTTGCTGTTCAGTGTCATGTCTACTAAGTTCAGGAAAGCGCTCAAGGTGAGTAAGTGTATCCAGAATTGCATTTGACTAAGGTCATTAAAATGTCTCACTTAATTCAATGTTTTTTTTTATCACCATAAAATGTTTTGTTTGTAATTGTTCTGGTATTGCAACATATAAAAGATATTGTTGAAATACATGACCAAAGATATGCTCATGAATGTATACATATGCATAATTTTCAATTACACCAAATATTACCTACAAGTGTGTAATCTTCTTTATTAATGGAATTAAACTTAAAATATTTACAATATTATAATAATCTTATCTTAAGTCTTTTTACAGAAACTATGGAACAGAAGAATAAAGAAAAACAATGTGCTAACTGAAAAATCGTCTTCAAACACTCAGCAAACAAGCCGTATTATCAAAATGGATAAATATTAACCAAATATCGAATCTCAAACAAACGTAGATATAATCTGTGTAGTGTACGTAATATGTGTGTATGTATGTACCAACAGGGATTTGGAGATACTAAAATGTCGGAAAGTCAAAATGTTATTTAAATCCAAAAACAATGGTTTTTTTTCTAAGTGTAGGTATTGTAATTATTTAATTTGGAGTTGTATTATGCACGAAACATGCGTTGTATCCATTTAATATTAAAATGAGAAAACATTAAAATGTAATGTAAACGTAATTTATAAATCAATAATTTATTCCCTTTACGGATACGTATAATAATTAATAGTTGACAAGAAATTCCAGGAGAACACAAGAACTTTTTATCTGGTTACTGTCCTGTATGTAGTCAGGTAGGCAGTAGAATTACTGTTTTATTTCCATAGTAGCAAACAGATTTGATTTACCTAACAATAAAAAAAACAAGTTGTTGACTCTAGAATACCCCGGGCTTAGTTTTAAATCAGATACAGTGTAACTTTTTACGATGTAAGATCTCGGTAAACATATGAATAAGCAGTGTAAATGTCGTAAAAACATATTTTAAGAATTTTGTAATGTTGAAATCATTTCTGTTTTTTCTTTTTTAGGCGCTGCCCCGCAAATGACCTTCGGTTAGACGCTTTAGCCTTTTTTAGTTTTTCTTTTTTTTCTTAATAATTGTAAGTGACATTTAAAAGGAAAATGAGACGTGCTCTCACGTCGAGAGCCTATTTCGGCCTGCAGCCTCGCCTCCGCGAGTGTATTTCTGTAGTGAATTTGACCATTTTTAGGAATAAATTTAATTGTAAAATAAATCTTTGGTCTTTTTGAAAAACATAAACGTATAAAATGTTTAGATTTTAATTCTCCATCAGTTGGTACAAGTTACAATAAAAAAACACGTGCACTTCACGAGGACATGCAAGGCATACATTTTGATAGACCATTTTTAAAATGAGTACTACTTAATATAATATGCTGCATTAAAATAATATATCCGGATCAATTAAAGTCAACATATTAGAGAATGATTTGGTAGAACAGTGCATTTGATATGTGTTTTAAATATCGAGTTTATAGCTTAGTAAAACCCGGCTTTTGCGCATTTTGCTCGGGGGAGCGCCTTAAGTAATTGGTATCTTATAACATATTCCATAGTAATCAACATCTTAGCCATAGGAAGTTTGTAATAAAACGACGTGATCCCATTGTGTTTGGGCTTCTTTGATTTCTCTTCACCCATACTTTGAGCCCAGCTGACTTAAACAACTTTTCTTTAAAAAAACATTTTGAATAAAAACTTATTTCAATCTACTTAATAATCCAAGGAAAATAAAACAATAGTACCACAATAAAATGGTTTTAATAATATTTGTTGTAAGAATAAAAATTGATACCATGAAATTAGAGTTAATTTCAGTTAATATATTATTCTAGTTTCGTTACTGAAATGCAGTTTAAGTATAATAATACCTTACGATCACACAATACAATTTAAAATTATGGAAAATGGCAGACAGAATGTGATTAAAGAATTATAATTATGTACTTTAAAAGTAATATTTAGAAAAACAAACCAGCATAAATAAACAAAAACCGAACGGAATCCAACTTGATTCTCCCCTTTGTTTTCAGTTTAAGAGCCTGGGTTTCGAAGGATTTTTAGTTTCATATATTGTTATGCCACTTTCCCGCGAGATCGCTCAGTAGTAGATTGTGGTATGTAGATTAGCTGTTCCACTCATGCTATTTCTGTTGCAAAACTGCACATAGAAGTAACTTAGAGGACTGGCTTTTCTTCATTACTGACTTCATTTCCATCACAGCGAATTATTGTTTGAAAATCGTAAGTTATATAAATGTTAATAAGTTATGTTTTAGCGCTTTTTCTCCAGAACGCTGTCATATGATAATTAGTTCCTCATATTATGTCATTAAGTTTACAAAATTTGACATATACAGGGTGATTGGTTCGCAGAACTAGATCAGGTGTGAAGACAAGGTCCTGTCGCTTCGTGATGGCTTCCAAGTGGAAATGGCGGAGGACACTCGATATTACTGTCTTGAGTTCCATCATAGCGAACTTTTGTCCTGAAATAATAAAAATTAAGAGGTTTTTAACTTATTTAGCAAAATTATTTGATCTATTAAAATTAAATCTTTTATCTTTGGTTATTTTATATGAAAGTACAAATATGTGCAATTGTAATTTATGTAGGTACATATTACCAAATAATTTTCTTTTATGTATTTTTGTGACTTTCTGTCGTCTTGTATGTTTGTTAATTTATATGTAAATTTAAACTACCTGAGAAGAGTAAATAATAAAAGAAATGTGCCTGTATTTATATAATTTCTCTTAACGCTTTAACTCTTGAGGTATAAAAGATGAAAAAAGGAATGTTTGAATTTTCGGAAATCAACCTAACTGTAGTACTTGAAATAAAGACCCGTTTTGTTTTTTAGAACTTACAGTCCACGTAAAATTATATGCATATTATAGGTTCTACTCACCGATACAGTTTCTGGGACCAGCGCTGAACGGTATGTACGCGTAGGGATGGCGGTTGACGCAGTTCTCAGGGAGGAACCTCTCCGGGATGAACTCCTCAGGGTTCGCAAACACCTCGGGGTTGCGGTGGATGTCGAAAACGTTGAAATTGCACATCGTGTATCGTGGGATCACGTGGTCGTCTGTAATATTAATGGGTTAAGTGTGATTAAAACATCAATTCTAACCTAATCTTCTTGAGACTAAGGTAGGTTTTCTAAATCACAAGAATATCTGAACTTCTTTATGGCTTTTTTAATCAGTAAAAAATATCATTTACAGTACCTACTAGACAAAGATCTGTCTATTTTTTTTAAGCTTTCATATCTTTACTATTTTTTTTTTATCTAGGTACTCAGTGTTTTGGTAAATCGTTGATACATACCAATTTTTACGTCCTCAGTCAAATACCTATTGAAGAAATGCACACTGGGATACAGTCGTAGGGACTCTTTAATGCAACATTCCAAATACTTCATTTTAGACAAGTCTTCAATGGTTGGCGTCCTTTGGGAATCTCCGAAAATACTTCTCATCTCTTCCCTAGCCCGGTGCTGAAAATGCAAATTTTAAATAAGTCAATAAAATAAAAACGGCAATGTAAATTTACATCCAAAAGAAAGGTTAAGGACCTGTACCTGTATTTTCTGCTCGTTTGCCAAGCTCAATACTATGAAGCAGAGGGCTGTTGCCGTAGTGTCGTGACCCTACAAAGAATTAATAACAATTACCTTATAACAACAAAAAGAGAAATAAGTATTAACTATAAACACATGACCCTTCTCAATTTTGTTGCTTCTGCAATTAGGTAGAGCCATGTGACCAAAATCTTTTGATTTTGGGGTCATGACTCTACCCAATTCTACTTTTGTATGGAGCCACAGATTTACACCAAAAAATCTTACTTCAAACATGAAGGTATCAACTTCTTCTCTGATCCCCTTCTCATCGATCCTCCCATTCTTCTCTTCATCCAACAACAGGTCCAGCATCGCCAGCTTAGCCTTCTTTCCATAAACATCATCATTCTCCTCTCCAATAGTGTCAGACGAACGATTCTCATTTCTATATTTCCTTCTATACTGAATGATTTGTGTAGTAAAGTTATTCAAGGACTTTAGTGCTAAGCTCTGTATTTTAGCAACGTTACTGAATTGGAAGAATAGATTATTGAATAGCCAGAGCCTTGTGATGCGGTAGATTATGATGCTGGATAAAGTGTGAACTGGTTTGAAATACTTATTTGTTAGAGATTCTATGTCTTCCTCGGGAGTGGTGCCCATTGATGTTTCTGGAATGGTAGACGGAATGCATGTATTATTTCACTTTGATACTTATTTATTTTATAGTAACTCTACATAAAATGACTATGTATCTAACAAAGTATTTTTTCCGCGGGATTATTTCTTAAAATATACAAAATATTGGCATGTTCATACATAGGAAAATTTGCAATGGAGATTAATATTTGGAGTCCGTATAAAAAATCAATCGATCAGTTTTGACGATGATCCGCACTAGTTAGATACTTCAGATACTTGTTAGCACACTATGCGCTTAACAGAAGTGTATTGTAGGGTTGGCCAATTGAGAGATAGTGCAATAATAATAGAACGTACCACACATAATACTAAGAGTAGCTTTGCTTAGCAGCGGGAACAGGTCCGTTCTATCCTTGTCGACCTCCTTTTCAATGGTCTTCATCAGCTCCCTTGTCCTCTCGCAGAAGGTCACGAAGAACTTCTTCAGGATCAGGAAATGGAACGCAGGAGTCAGGAGCTTACGACGATGTTGCCATTTTTCACCTGGAACCGTTTTAATTAATGGTTGAAGTAACGGGATGTAGTCAATTTGAATACAATGAAGCAGTTTATCATAATTTATAATAATAATCCCACAGATACATGCTATGATTCATAGCATCATGTTTTTTTGTTATTCCGTTCGCAAGATTATTTTTCTTAGAGTAGGTACCTAAATATTTTTTTCTGTTGTTTGCTATCATACTCTTTTATCAATGTTTTAAACTGCTTATTTGTAAGCAATATTATTGATTCAAGAACAAGGCCAAGGGAAGGACACATGTGCATAAAATAGTTGGGTATGCAACAAGGATAGTGAACAAATTGTTAGTTTAATCCAATGGCTTATGGAACATAAAAGCGCTAAAATAGACAAAAAGATGTGATGTTATGAATTATATGTTTACCTGCACTGGTCAATAGTCCTTCTCCTAGCCACGGGTGCAAGAAGGAATACGGCAGTCGCTTCTCTAGGTATCGTGTCGATGATAGTACTACCTGTACATTAATGATTAAATATGCTTATTACACATGGATTATTTGACTGCCTCGTTGGCCTAGTGGCGCTAAGCGCGACTGCTACGCTAGAGGTCTTGGGTTCGATTCCCAAGTCGACCAAGATGATATTGGGTTTTTCTATGAAATTCTCAGTAGCAGGTCGGAGTTTGGATTTGTGCCCGGGTAGTAATAGGCTCGCCCCCTATTACATGGGACCTAAACATACCGGCGAACTGTGGGTGTACATTGGTACACCTCTGCCTAACTCTTCGGGGATACAGGCGTGATGGTATGTTATGTTATTATTTGTACTATATTAATATTATTCTTATTTAATATACAGTGTTCTTTTGAAATCAAATTTTATAGGTGGTATAACACTTTTATGCACAACATTTGGGCAAAGCACATTTGCGCGAACGCACTTTCGCGAAATGACAAATGAGCTCAAAGACTGATGCGTAAAGTGCCATGGAGATCGAGCTACATTAGGCTACACAAAAGGGCGAAGACCCATTTTATTTAAAAAAGGTAACATACAATTGGAAGAATGTACCTACATTTGGGCAAAAATGTCTGCGAATCTACTGTATCTAATAACTGAGTCCTTGGTTTAAATTAAGTTAGTAACTATGTATTTTTCGTACGAAGTTACAGATGGGAATGTGATGATGAATATGATATTTTCCAGATAAGAAAGCTTTTACTGACGCAGGTACCAAGATAATTTGGATCAGATATAAAATCAAAACTTTGATCTTTTATTTGGCTCATTTTATTTCGTAATAATAAAATCAAAGATGACATAAGACCTACGGAATAACATAAAACTTATAGATAAACATTGACCTTCTATTAGGTCAACGTAGATAAAACATATTTTTAGTTTTAAAAACTTTGTCCCTTCATATCTTTATCAAATAACAATGTTTCTAAGCTCAACCGTCTATACCACAATTATTTTTTCTTAATTGTCTTTTGCCCAACTGTTTTGAGCGTATATAAATGTAACCAGTATGTCTATTCTGTTAATAATTTCGGTGACAGGTGAAAGTGAAGTGAAAATAAAGCTCACTTCAAAAGTGAACCCAATTGGCCTTGATTTAGAATTCAAATTCGAGAATACGTATTTGACATCTCACCGCGGATTCCGCTGTCGAGACATGAAAATAATGTTACAGAATAGCACGGCAGATCTTTTTTTATGTAGACACACAAAGGTACAAATACACTCTCTTCTGGAATTAATTTATGTTTCAGCTTATCCATATTTTTAATTGTAGGTAAGTCAAACTATGCTTTGTTATTATTGTTTTGACGCCTTTAACTTTTATTATTATAGATAAAAGGCTACATTCACCCTGAGTAAGATAAGCTATTTATTGCTAGAAAAGATTAGGTATCCTTACTAAAACTTTAGTAACGTAACCCAAAGTATAAAAAAGGGCCTAAAAATCCTTTCATCGCGAGCACTGCTAAAACTATTGATGATAGAACAAATTATGTACTACGATTTTGCAGAACATGTACAAAAAACATCTACAAAAAATGTCGTTGGTATTAATCCTTATCAAAATAAATTACTTCATATTCAAGACTGCTTCAATACCTTTTTATAACTTTTTGAATTATTCAATTCGGACCATCCTTCATCGAAAGATATGACAAGTTCAAAAATGAAAATATTAGAAAAAAGTTGCGTTACTGAGGTAGGTACGGGAGGAAAGTCAATAAGAAATAAAAATTAAATTTAAACGAATATTAAAACATAACAAAAAAAACCACACTTTCAATTATTTTTTTATAATGTACTCTTTTTTAGTAACCCGACGTAAAAAGAAGGGTGTCGGTGTGTTTATGAGTTAAAATTAATATTTTGTTAAATACCCGTGCGAAGCCGGGACTGGCCGCTAGTTATAATATACACGTACCTAAAGGTTCACTTAGAGATTTTTTAGTATGGCGGCTGCGTTTTTCATAAAATCTTTATTAGGAGCTCCCTTATATAATACTAACCTCAACATACTCTGGCTTATATAGATACACGGCTCGGTAGTGCAGACCATGCAGCTTAAAGATGTTGCCGTACATTTTACGCCATTTTATTTGAGTGGTAAATATTTCCTCTGAAAAATTAATTATGCGTACAATTATAATTATAAAGAAGGGACTGTATCCCTTAAGGTCACAGCTCATTAGAACCACCGGGCACCCACCCCGCACCGCCTCGTTGCTCGGCATCCACTCGTTGTCGACAGGTGGTCGACGGGTGGACGCCGCGTTATCACCAATAAACGTCGAGCGGTCAACCAGTGGACCTCGCGTCGTCAACCAGTGGACCCGGCGTGGTCAACGAGTGGACGGCACTTGGTCCACGAATTTCACATGAATCATTCACGGGTAGCGCGCGGTCCCCTCGGGACCCGCGCGTTGGCAATGCGCAGTCAACGCAAGGCAAGCATGCGAGCAACGAGTTGTCACCTAGTGGTCCACCCGCCGTCCGCGCGTGGATGGCTTACGATTGAGGCGATCTGGTGACGTTGCGGAGTTGATGTAGTGAGCGCATACCCATACAAGTTCATATAAAGAATACTAACCGCACGAGGCGAGGCGGTGCGGAGTGGGTGTCGGGTGGCTCTAGTGAGATGTGACCCTTAATTTTTCAAAGCCTTATAAAGAAGTTAATGATAAATATAGTCAATTTAGTATGACCTTCTTCGATAAGGCGAAGAAACTTCAAAGATTGCCTATGTTACGTGGTACAATTCGGTACTGTACGCACATCATCGTAAAGTACTACAAAGGGTATTTAAATTGTTGTAAGTCTGGACCTAGAAGCAATGGGTGCTATTGATATAAAATATGTAACAACCGGCAATTAGTAATGAAAATAAAATCATGATTTCTAGAATTTACTGTTACCTTGCACGCGTAGAATATCTAGTGCGTGAATACATAGAACATGAATTGAAATTCTAATAAAAGAAAAAGTTTCTAATAAAATAATAATAATGAATAATATAAGTAATATAAATAATAATGAAAGATCTATTTTAGATGTTCAATGGTTATGTTCTACATAATGCTAGGTACAATAAAATAGGTTTACCTAGCAGAATGTAGGTCTTTCATGATAGTACTAGCAGTGTACTTAGAAGACAACGACGTTATTTTACTCTTTCCGTTATAGATTAGTAAACAAGAGAAACTATTGATACATTCCTATGTAGACCTTTCAATGGGTCAAAGCTTATTATACTCATAATTAACCTATTTATTGCATACTATAATCATATACCTGATAAAGGTTATCCTATGTTTTAGGTATGTTTTATTAAAAACATACTCAGTAATTTACATACAAATTACAAAACATCAAGAATTGCAATTTGCTTTAATTTATGTAAAAACAGATTTTCACGATATCTATGATTAGACTTACGGTTATTAAAAATAGTTTTTTTTTATCTTCGTAACTTTAAGATATAATATTATTCATTAGATGCATAAACAGTTTGGGCGAAAAAAAATATTATATACAATAAAAAAATATAAATTTACAATTAATATTTTTGTATATTAAGTTTAAAGTATATTTATAAAATCCATTAAATCAATAGGTACTCACCAGGAGAAACGAATATATCTAAAACATTTCCCAACAGAAATATTCCTTTCGGGCCTTTCAATTTGTGAATTAATCGTCCGCCACTGCTATATCGAATATACAAATGTAAACCAATAGCTATCGTAACAATAAGTATCAACAATTGTAGAAACATCCTGGATGTGATACGGGCGACGTCTGGACAACAACTGACTAATAATTTACGTGCCTTTTCAATATATCGATTCGCATGAAATGTTCTAAAATCGAGGAGTACAGAAATCGATTGTTTCACGATAGAGGTGGGCTTGTTTTATTCTGATTCGTGCGGTCGAGACTGCACCTGTCTACACATTGCCTAGTTCTGTTAACGTAGGTATCCGTGAATGATCTAAACCTAAGTGCTAAAGAAATGCTTGCAGTGCTAGAAATAAACATTAGTGTAAACTCAAATGTAAAGACTATACATTACAAAATGTGCGAAAATCTTAATAGATTCCTGAAATGTATTTAGAAGATTTAATTCACTTTTAATGCCGATTGTACAAATTAGGCGGTTAAATTTTTATCTCATGGTAAAGTATGAATTTTAAGGGTACAGAAAACAGAAATTGCTTCATAAAAAAAACTATTGTTTAAAAATAAATAACAAATTTATTACTCTACAATTTTCCTGACACCACTAAATTTCTAAGCTGATACTTTTGTATCTTGCCAGAAGCTGTCTTAGGGAACTCTTCAGCGATTTTCAGTTGTCTCGGGATCTTGAACCTGGCGAGGTGGCCGGTGCAGTGGCTTCTGATGTCATCAACTGTGACTGTCGCTCCTTCCCTGATTCTGAGGACCGCGCAAAGGTCTTCACCTAGCCTTTCGTCGGGAACTCCAATTACCTAAGAAATAAAGGTAAATATATTGTAAGTATATGGTATTTTTTTAAACACTTTGTTCGGTGGTAACTATGTTGATAATTTGCAAATTACATGTAGGTACTTTTGTTCAGTAACACTCCATTTTATAACTTATTTTGATACCGATAATTTTAGTAATTAGTGGCAGTTCACAATCAAAAATCCCTTTATCAATAAAAGTTCCTCGACTATTTTAAAAATAGGTTACCATGCCTCTGTATCTATGTGTTGACCTTATCTATGTATGTTGTAATGTGCTTTAGATATGTAATTCTGTTTACTTATAGTTCTTACTTGACTTTCAATAATGTCTGGATGTGTGTTCAACAAGTCTTCAATTTCCTTAGGCGCGATGTTTTCTCCTCCTCTTATGATAATATCCTTGAGTCGACCCACGACGCGTCCGTAGCCATCTTCGCTAATCGTAAATTTGTCCCTAAAATAACCAATACATTACAAATCTTTTGTTATAAAATTCAAGGTCAAAGGAATCATCGTCTTCAAATAAATTGTAATAAATTTTAACTTAACCGCTAAAATATGCCTTTGTTCTGAATGTTTGAACACAAGAATAATTTGTGAGATGAATATTCATTAAAAATACTCATAAGTATGATTTGGGTTGTACTGGGTATAATGTCATTGTCATGGGTAATATAAAAAAGGCAAACGACCGATTTGCCGAATGCATGTACAAATATCGCAGGAATTTCTTCTGGTTACTCATCTTTGCACTGTTTTCTGTATATCAGTATCGAATCAAATCTCTAACAAATTTATTTTGTGTACTGCAGAACTAAACTAGAACTTTATTATTTATATTTATTTCATTTAATAAGATTTTTCTTTTCAGTACTACTAGTAATAACGCGTTAATTGCCATGTGACTTTTTGGCTTTCACAACATCCAATAGTTGTAAAAGGGATATTAATGTATATAGGTAAGTAGTCTCATACCTGACCTAATAAATAAAATTTAATATAGATTATTAGAATTACCCAGTTTTGAGCCAGCCGTCTTCGCTGATGGTCTGGCGCGTCTTCTCGGGCTCGCCCCAGTAGCAGAGCATGTTGTTGTACCCGCGCACCACCAGCTCGCCAGGGCTGCCGAACGGGACTATGTTGTCGTTCTCATCTACCACCTGATAGCACACAACATGGGAGAAAATTAAAATAGTTATTTACGTGCCTGTATGTGACTTTAGCACTTATTACAGTTGACTGAAGTTAGAGTTATATGTGCATTTAATATAACCGTATTCGCCTCAAATTTAATTTAGCTATGTTTTTCTAAATATTCTTTAAGCCATCTCAGTGTTTTCGAATTAAAATTGTAATTGTAATACTTGAGGCCATCTTGAATAATCATAACACATAATAGTTTATCATAAGGGTACATTAATGGAAGAATTGGTTTAATAAAATCGTTATGCGTAAATTATTCCGTACCTTGACTTCGACGTGGTCCTGTATGTAGCCAACAGTCTCTGCCACTAAGTCTATGCTGTCACTATCGATGCTCTGGAAGATGCTCGCTGTCGTTTCTGTCATACCATATAGACCCTGAGAAGTATAAGATTCACTTAGGTTATAAGTAAATGGACATGTGCAAAATTGAAAAAAAAGTTGGCAAAGCTAAATAAATTTTGGACGTATTATTACCAAAGAAAATCTTATAGAAAATTGAGAAGCATTTTGCATACTTGAAATTGAATATAAGGTGCAACAAATAACTGAGCTTACCTTAACAGACTCCGTTTTGAGGTACTTCCCCAGGTCCCGGATGAGCTGTGGGCTGCAGGGCGCGCCGGCTGCCAGCGCCACGCGCAGCTTGGACGGCACTTCACCCATGGTCTTCACCTTTGCCAGCATGTCCACGTACATTGTAGGGGTGCCCGTGATAACTGTACATCTAGGAAAGGAGGTTTTATTATATATAAAAAAAAAACACTTTTTCTGCACGAGTAGTACTAAAGATACTGTCAATGTAAATAAAGTTAAAGACGCCATTTGTAAAAAGTTCAAATGTTTTAAAAATCTAATTGGAAAGAGGTCTTATAAAACAGTTATGCTCAATTTTTATGACGATAGATTTAAAATCGGTACAGGTGGAAGACACTATCTTTAGCCTTATTTATTAACTTTTAAAACTTAAACTGACTGCCTTACCCCTTAGATACAAAGGGATTTCTGCTTATCTATTAAAGTAAGCCAAGACATCTAAGATTTTATTTACATAAGAGTTACTGATGCGGCAGTTAGTGATGAGACTTGGGTTTGTTTCTTGTAAATATGTATTTGACTTACTTTTCAGCAAACAAGGCGTTGATATTAGCATCGATGTTGTAGGTAGGGGACGAGAGGACCAAGGTGGAGCCGTGCCTGAGTGCAGCCTGGATGGTGACTACGGACCCCAGCGCGTGAAACAATGGCACCTGAAATATTTATTTATAAGTAAAGAATAACTATTTATGAACTAAAACTACCTGAGAACACGCCTTATTACTAACCTTTAAAAGTAGTTATTTAAGCGTTAGGTAATATTGTACTAAGCACATATTTCTCGACTGCCTCGTTGCCTGGTGGCGCTATGCGCGACTGCTACGCTATTTGATCCCGGTTAGTGGCAATAGGCTCGCCCCCTATTACATGGGACCTAAACATACCGGCGAAATGTGGGTGTACAATTGGTACACCTCTGCCTAACCCTTCGGGGATACAGGCGTGATGGTATGTTATGTTATGTTTCACATATTTCTATGACACGAGATAAATTACCATTTTATGTAGTTAGAATTACCATTAATTGAACTGTCAAAACGTTTGGTAGACTCTACTCGTGATCAGAGAGCTAGTTTGTTCCTTGCACAGAGAATCGGCAAAGCCATTCAACGTGGCAATGCTGCCAGCCTTCCGGGCACGTTTCCCGCCATTGACAAGGATGACGATGAGTTTTTTGACGCGTGTTAGTTTTATTTATTTTTATAAGATTTAATTTTAGTGTAGTTGTAAGTATTAATTATTGCAGGTAGTTTGTATCGAATTATATCGTGGTCGTAATAGTTTTTTTACATGTATTATTTAATATTATTGAAAAACAATAGTTTTAACTTGTAAATAAGTAGCTGCCATAACATTAACATCAATACAACTTATTTGGTGGCTGGTGTGAGCGCATGATAACGTCCAAAATTGTGTCATTATTATATGGCAAAGCTGACGAATGGATATGGAATTCACGGGACGGAAATTATAAATACTTAACTACCATAAATACCTCTAACACAAAATATCTAGGCTTTACCGGTATTCATTGGGACTAGCTCACTGTACCTGCCTCCTACAAACCTGAACGAAACCTATCGCCTGCTTGTACTCCAGAAGTCAGGAAGACAGAGGAACTTTCTTTCTCTTCAGCTGCGACCTAACGGCTACAGGTAGGCACTACCACTTCAATAAGAGTTCAGTGGTCTGTGAACACTACAATAAAGGGCTTCCTTCATATTAGTACGCGCTTTGTTAACTAGATGGCGTTAATGACAGTCTTTCAAATCAGTCGCACTGATTTAAATAATTTAAATAAAGATAGTACCTATAGATGTTATAGTATACCTGTACACAGACGGTGTGAGGTCCCGCGTGGAGTGTTAGTCTCTTGCCAATGAAGTATATGTTGTTTACTACCCCAAAGTGCGAATCTAGAGCTGCTTTTGGGTCACCTGCGAATAAACGATTATATAAACTTTGATAGGGCCGATGGAATATGAGAGTTTAAATATAAATACCCAATTTGGATGATTTATATAAAAAAAAAAATTGCCACATATATGACGAAGCATCACTGTGGAACGGCTCAAACATGTTTTTTGTTAATTTTGTAATTTTCAGGATAACATTTATTTGAAGGATTTCATTTAGAATGTAATAACATGTTAATGGAATTATTAAATATTTAGTTTGAAAATTATCGTAGCAAATTAATGAGTCTCTACATTTTAGTTCCGATCATAATATTATTGTACTTTCAACTTTGGTTTTAGATTTAACACCCACCTTAATGATAGCTTATCAGAATTAGTTTGTTATAGTCCTAAACTGCGATATTTTTTTATCACTAGATATAAATTCTTAATTATTTAATGATTAAATTTTTGTAAAGTATATTAAGTCATTAATTTTATTATATATCTATGTTGTTAAGGCGCTCCCCTGAGCAAAATGCGCGAAAGCCGTGATTTACTAAGCTATAAACTCGATATTTAAAACACATATCAAATGCACTGTTATACCAAATCATTCTCTAATTTGTTGACTTTAATTTATGCGGATATTTTTTTTTGCAGCAAATATTAGGTAGTGGTTCTCATTTTAAAAATGGTCTATTAAAATTTATTCCTTGCATGTCCTCATGAAGTATACGTGTTTTTTTAATTTAACGTTTACCAACTGATTGAGAAAATAAATCTAAACATTTTAAACGTTTTTGTTTTTCAAAAAGACCAAAGACTATTTTACAATTCAAATTATGCCTAAAAATTGTCAAATTCTCAACAGAAATACACTCGCGGAGGCGAGGCTGCAGGCCGCCGTAGGCTCTCGACGTCTCATTTTTCTTTTAAATGTCATTACAATTTAAGAAAAAAAAAGAAAAACTAAAAAAGGGTTAAGGCGTTTAACCGAAGGTCATTTGCTCGGGGCAACGTCATATTATGATAACCCGTTATAGACTAGGCTTATAATTATGTTGACTTTCAAATCGTGCCAATTCTTTAGGTGTTTTCTTTTGTTATCTAATCTTTTTCAATCAAGTATATTTGGTCTAAATAATCCCAACGCTGAGCAAACTTCTCCCATCCTTTCCTTACAAGAAAGTATCCATTTAAAAAAAACGAGTAATCATTTTTTATAGACAATTGTTCAGCTCTACAATACTCTACATAGTACGACCTCACTTCTCTTTTCTAATTTTTGGGCGTACTGATGTTATTTCCACTTAAACAAATATCTACTTTATGCTAGTGTTGAAAATTGAAAAAATCATAAGGGAAGTAAAGTTGTAGCGGAAACCTGAACCTTATACGTAAGCATTTCAGTTGAATTTCCTAAAACTTATAAGTAGGTACCTCTTAAAGCTCACCAGTGGTACCCGAGGTGAAGTGTATGAGGCAGCCGTCATTGGACTTGACCTCGCTCCCGTACTGAGATATCTGGCTTCCAGATCCAGCTGTCAGTGACTCTAACCGAGTTGTGCCTCTGAAAAGAAATAAAGAACCTAGTTAGATAAGCCTATTTAACGATATATCGTTAAATAGGCACCTTGACTTATACAAATGAATTCGAAGAGAATATTAATTCAGGAGGAACTGAGAAAAAATATCATTTCTGGAACTTTATATTCCCTTTTAGACGATTAATTATATTTAAAATCGATTAAAACCGTTTATGGGTTATAGCACATACACATTAAAAAGTTTACACAGAGTAAATAGCTAGGGCTAGATGAATCCTATAGCGTGACCTGTGTTTGTGTGGATACTTGCACACAATATGAAACTTGGAGACCCACTATTTATTTATATTTCTTTTTTTTGTTGTATTATTTGTATTTTGTATGCCAAGTGTGATAATAAATGATTTCTTTCTTTGTTCTTTCTTTCTTTCACTATGGTATCAAAACCAAAACCAAATACTCTTTTTTTAAATAAGTTAAATATGCAATATTTACGCCAATTTTTGTTTTCCTGCACTGATAATAGAGGTCAAACTCGGAACTTCTTTAGATTTCAAGGCTCCCGGCGTGCTGTTCTGTATTTCAGGTATGACTTGCGCCAGAGTCCCGTAGTAACTCCTGTTTGGTAGCTCTTCTCCTATCAGCAGACTCTTCATCTGAGTCTTATTGATGCAGTAGGTCATCTCGTTCTTCTCGTATACTGGATTTATGAGGACCTTTAAAAGATAAAGTAGAGTTATGTGAGTAAGTGTATGTCAACTCCTGAATTAAGATTTCGAGAGAAACCTTTTAGCCTAAGAGCCAACGACTGCCAGACCTTCGTCATTTTATAAAAGCTGAAAGTTTCTCAGTGCATGTGCCCTATACAGGTAAGAACGACCAGCGAATATGGAGTTTGGGTTGTGGTTACTTTGGCAGCTATCAGGTAGTAAAGGTGTATAAAATAGTACCTTACTTTCGTCATAGTATAAAAGCTAAATTTTATATATGTTACTTGGGGAGCTATAAAAAGACGTTACCTCAAATGCCAGACAGTTTGAATGGTTTAAACATCTTGCCACACACATTGGAAGTCTGCTGTATGTGCTACTTTTTCTTTAGAAAAGGAAAATTAAAACCATACAAGACATAAAATAAAATAATCTTGAGTACCAAGAAGCTTTCAAGAAAGAGGGGTCTCGGTATGGATAGAAATGGTGACCCATCTACGGACCAACCGCGGTGAGCGTGGCTTAACCTGTATTATCGGTCTAACCGTATGGCGTAAACTTAGTAACAAGCCCCTCGAATTAATCTTATTATTTTTAACTAGCTGTGCCCCGAGGTTTCACCTGTGTGAATACCTAGGTTTCGTTTACGATGTCTTTATAGTTACCTTTTCGGGGTGGAGATGAATCCAACAAATCAAAGATCTGTTGAAAGATATAGGTCTACTTGTTCTTGATTTAATAAGTGGTGTAACTAACCCGACATTCCTATCTCGTACCTATCTCGTATTATCTCTTTAAAATCTCTCTATTCGTCCAAAATGTATTTGCAGTAAAAGGGAAAACCCGTTTTTTTTTTAACTTAAGACAATCCTATGCCTGTCTCCTGGTACTAAGCTACCTACCAACCAATTTTCAGCCAAATCGGTTCAGCCGTTCTCGAGTTATAAATAATTTACTTTACTACTACTACTACTACTACTACGCGACTTTAGATAGATTTACATATTAAATAGATAGATTTCTTGCAAGGTAAATAAAAAATAGCACGTACAGCCGACTGTCAATGTGCCTGGCAAGATGTAAAATCCTTTAAAACTGTCCGTCTATTAATCTATTTTCATGATCTTTGATTTATTGGATTCGTCTCCGCCCCGAATAGGTAACTATAAAGACATCGAAAACGAAACCTAGGTATTCACGCGGGTGAAACCGCGGAGCACAGCTAGTTAAAAATAATAAGATTAATTCGAGGGGCTTGTTACTAAGTGTACGCCATACGGTTAGACCGATAATACAGGTTAAGCTACGCTCGCCGCGGTTGGTCCGTAGATGGGTCACCATTTCTAACCATACCGAGACCTCTCTTTCTTGAAAGCTTCTTGGTACTCAAGATTATTTTATTTTATGTCTTGTATGGTTTTAATTTTCCTTTTCTAAAGAAAAAGTAGCAGATACAGCAGACTTCCAATGTGTCTGGCAAGATGTTTAAACCATTCAAACTGTCCGGCATTTGAGGTAACGTCTTTTTATAGCTCCCCAAGTAACATATATAAAATTTAGCTTTTATACTATGACGAAAGTAAGGTACTATTTTATACACCTTTACTACCTGATAGCTGCCAAAGTAACCACAACCCAAACTCCATATTCGCTGGTCGTTCTTACCTGTATAGGGCACATGCACTGAGAAACTTTCAGCTTTTATAAAATGACGAAGGTCTGGCAGTCGTTGGCTCTCGGAATATTTGATCATAATATATTTAACAAAAACTAAGAATCTCAATTGTGCCTTGTCCGATCGACCGGACTGTCTAACTACTCAATGTAAGAGAGTGGGTTAATTCAGTAAAATACCTCAAAAATAGTTAATCAAGAATTATTACCAGATCAAACCGTATAATACAGTAAATAGGCAATTTACTGTTTAGTCTAAAATTTATAATCTTCATTTTCTTGTTCAGCTTATTCGCCGAGCGATATGATGTAACGTATTCGTATACAATTAAACAAAAACATCGAAATGACTCATTTTATGCATTCATAACAATCCTGGTGATCTTTACATAAGATTAAACTACTTGTGTGTATTATTTAAAAATAACTTACAGAGATAAGGCCGGCCCTGGCGGCGGCGACCACGGCCACTATCCAGGCGGTGTTGTTGTGCGTCCATATTCCCAGTCTGTCGCCTTTCTCTAGACCCTGGGCTCGAAGAGCACATCCTAGAGAATCAGCCTGTAATGAAGATAGAATTAAGACGATTTAAAATGTAGATAAAAGTTTTCATACCTATTTCAATTTGATGCATTGTTTGAGTTATTCATTTATTTATTTAATACTTCAAGCACTGAAAGTTACATAGGTGGACCATTCATCGTTTTCATTCTTCTTTTGTTGTCTACATCTGTTAACCCTTTAACCGCCCGAGTCGTATACATATATGCGACAAATATTTCCGTGCCCCTACCGCCCGTGTCGTATTTATGCGACAGAGAATATTCACGATTTGTGATGTTTTGTTGGATTTTATTGCATCTATTCTTTATCTCTCCATTTATTAAGAGCCATTGGTGTTCTATTGCAGGACATACGCCTCCTTTCCGTATTCCCATTCATATGATATTTTCAAACAGCTTCTGAACACTGACCTGTCGCAGCAGCTCCTCGTACGTCAGCGATACGTTTTCATGGAGGGACTTGACGGCGATCCTGTCGGGGAACTTGCTGGCGGACTGGTAGATGACTTCACCCAGCGAGTCGTGCACCAGCGGCTCCGAGCCAGGGTTATGCAGGTAGCTCTGACCAGACGCTGACTGGATTTGACGAGCCCATCTAGGAGTTCATACATAAATTTTAAAATAAAAAAAAATGACCATAACACGAATTTATATATATTATAGCATTATGATACAAACATTAACTCTATATCCGAAGAGATAAAATTCGGGTTTAATTGTGCCAATGAAACATAATGTACAAAATTTTGGTAAAGGTGAGCGCTTATTTTTTGGTGGAGACGAATCCAACAAAATTTGACGGGCCTGTTGGTCTAGTGGTTAGTGACCCTGACTGCTATACCGGAGGTCGTGGGTTCTATTCCCACCCAGGATAAATCTTTGTGTGTTGAGCACGAACGTTTGTTTTGTGTCTGGGTGTAATTTATCTACAATATGTTTGTATTTAGAAATATATAAGTATGTTTATCAGTTGTCTGGTTACCATAATACAAGCTCTGCTTAGCTTGGGATCAGATAACCGTGTGTGAGTTGTCCCGGAATATTATTATTATTATTAAATCAAAGATCATTAAAGTCAGCAGTGGGGTGTTCTTGAGTTATAAACGGTGTAACCAGCCCGACATAATTTAATACAAATTATGTATATAGATTTTTACATTCCCTGGTGACGCGAAATCAGTTACCTTCTTTTGGTTTTATTTAAAAATTCATTGAGTGGCAATGGCAAGTTTTTTGCAGGCCAATGCCATCCAGTGCCATGTTATTGAACTGATCATTCATTACTCATTGTAAATGCACAAAAGGATATGCAAATACCACAATGCACTGAATAATGGATAAGTATTATACTGACTTACATTTATGGCAAAAATACTTTCTTTGGTCATAAACATTTAATCAGGCTAAATGCGTTAATCAGTAAGAATTACCTACTAACCACACCGAGAGTATGTTTAACAACTGGTTTAAAGGATTATCACCAGTCTTATCTTATTTCATTTGTTTGCTTATATATCGTTTATT
This sequence comes from Autographa pulchrina, assembly GCA_905475315.1. Taxonomy (NCBI): domain Eukaryota; kingdom Metazoa; phylum Arthropoda; class Insecta; order Lepidoptera; family Noctuidae; genus Autographa; species Autographa pulchrina. The sequence continues at coordinate 11,487,337 of FR997768.1, forward strand.
TGATAATACAATCTTTATTAGTTCCTTGTCTTTTATAAGGTCAATGTGTGGACCTATCTTTTTGTTAACATATCGGAAGAAAACGTAAGTATAATAATGTAATATAATAATATGGTATAAAAATATAATATAAGTATAATAATAATAATAATAATAATAATATTCCGGGACAACTCACACACGGTTATCTGATCCCAAGCTAAGCAGAGCTTGTGTTATGGTAACCAGACAACTGATAAACATACTTATATATTTCTAAATACATACATATTATAGATAAATTACACCCAGACAACCAGAACAAATGATCGTGCTCATCACACAAACATTTGTCCTGGGTGGGAATCGAACCCACGACCTCCGGTATAGCAGTCAGGGTCACTAACCACTAGAACAACAGGCCCGTCAAAAAGTATAACTATAAATAAAGAATTATTATTATAATTATTATTTAGTTAGCTTATAAATAGTATCTCGTAGTTTGTTCTGCCTCAATTACTGTTAGTAAACGTTTTATTAGATAGCAATTTGTACACAAGCATTTCTACATTGTATAAATCCTAATAGAATAAACAAAAGGCAGATAACGCAATCAGTTTTAAACAGTAGTGGTAAACAAAAAAAAGGCACAAATTATGTAGAAGAGGTTTAGCCAGCGCACGAATGTGATCTCAAAAGTATATCATAATAATAAAGTTATATGTCAAGAAGGTACGTCAAAATTTCTTGGTCTGACAATTGACCAAAAGCTAGACTGGAAAGAGCACACGGTTAATCTAACTAAAATAATTAGCTCATCTGCATATGGCCTTTATAAGCTTTCTCCGGTTATAGACACTAACGCAATTATAACGGCATACCACGGCACTGTAGGCTCAATTTTGAGATATGGAGTTATTTTCTGGGGGAATTCCACCAATAAAGAACTCGTATTCAAGGTGCAGAAGAGATGTCTAAGGGCAATGTTTGGATTAAAAACCACAGATTCGTGTAAACCTTATTTTATCAAACACAAAATATTAACCCTCCCCGCGCTGTATATATTTGAAGTTGCAGTATTTGTCAAATCGAACCCAAATTTGTTCCCTAAGCTTTCAGAGACCAACAACCGTAGTCGAAGGGACGAACATAGATTGTGCGTAAGAAGGTCTAAATCGGCTAAAAGTGTATTCTGCATGGCGCCAATTATATTTAATCGCATACCGCGCCCCATTATTGATCTCAATCTTGTTTTATTTAAGAAGCACCTCAAATCGTTCTTGACTAATAGAGCATTCTATAATATCTCTGAGTTTATAACAGAAAAAATATAATATGCCTAATTTTAAGTTTGATTTATATTGAGTGTAATGCTCTAGGTGTAATTAATAGTAATGTGTAATTGATAATAATATTTAATTAATAATAATGTGAAGTTAATAATCCATAATGTGTGATTAATAATAACATTTTATTTTAAGTTACATTAATAGAACATTTGCACACCATTGCAATGGTCAAATACAGTGTTTCACAATTATTATTTTTTTACCATCTGTGCATTTGCACAAGTACCTGTATTTAGCAAATAAATGAATTTGATTTGATTTGATTTGAGGATGTAGGAAACATGATATTTTAGAAGAAGATAATTTCGACGACAATAATGGAACAATTGATAAAAGATTAAGTACTTTCATGTTAGTTAAATATAAAGCTTTTAAAATTCCAAATGAATTTGAAAGAGTGAGGATAGATTGAGCATTCGCTCGTTTGATGTAAATCGACCTTTAGAGACAGATAATGGGGGTTTTTGTTTTAAAACAGCAAACTGGTTAGCTTTTTAGCTGCGACCCACGGTTTAATATACTGCAGTCGTTTATTCTTCTAAAGAAGAAATATATGGAACAAAACAGCATTGAATGTAAAAAACCCCTTTCCAATTTACTAGTCGTATTTTATTTTTTAACGGGTAATAGTCATTTAGTGAATGAAACTGTGTTAGATCCATTAAATACATATACATACATAAATGCCTTTTAATGGAACCTTACGTTACCATTATACAGATCCTATAAAGATTAACAATATCTTAATTTTGTTTAGGGGTCAACGTTAAAATACGTAATGTAATATTACCCAATGCAGGTAACATTCCTATTGCAATCTAAATGTTTTTTTTTGCATAAACACCATAAAAATAATTTGTGATAGTGCAACACAAGAACCACACCACGCCTGTCGGTCGCCCGGCGCGATCGTGCGACCGGTGCGAGCGATGCGACACTTGTTAGCGTCGGTCGGTATTAATGTCGGTAGCGTCACTTGTTAAATGTCTTTTAAAAAAAATATTTATATATCTGTTTATTACCACTTTTAAAATTTAAGTTGCACTTTTTGTAAGTTATTTTTCTCTCTCAAGAATGTAAGGATTAGCTCAAAATAATAGTTCTCATCAATTCGTTTTTTTGATCATACGAATTATATTATTGAGTGTAAAAAAAAATATTTTCCTAGTGTGATAATAAGACAATCATTTTCGTCTTCCTTGCGGGAAAAATAAAATACTTCATAATGTTAATTTTTACAACGGGAAAATGTAAAAGACTCCATTTCATGTTTTCATATTAAGCTTGTAATTATATCCACACAGATAATTGTCTAGTCGAATATATTATACTAGCTGTGCCCCGCGGTTTCACCCGCGCGAATGACAATTCATATATTATCTTTATAAATTATAGCCTATGTGTTATTCCGATGTATAAGCTACATTATTGTAAACTTTCATTAAAATCCATTCAGTCGTTTTTTTGCGTGAAAGAGTAACAAACATCCACACATCCATTTTCACAAACTTTCACATTTATAATATTAGTAGGATTCGTAGAAAACTGCAATTCTTAGCAATTATACAATAAACTTGACAAACTATAAGGAGCCTTATAGGCTTGGGAATTAAGTTGAATAGCGATTGAAACAGGTATATAGTGCAGCATTTTACCTTCTATTATAAGTAAGATTATGTAAAGATATAGATCAAAGTTATCCATGTATGCAGTAGGTAGGTCTATTTAGATAAATAATTGTTGAAAACAGGCCTTTTTTTATTATTATAAATAAAAAAATTGGGTGACCATATATTGCCATCTAAAATAAACGTGCATAATTTTAGATTAATCGGAAACCGGGGAATGGGTCATATCTTATTTAAAAAAAAAACATAATTACATAAAAAATTCATAAAAGCGATCCAAAAGACATTATATCTTACAAATAAATACAGCAATTGTCATAAATGTTTAATGGCCTACAATAATTACAAATATTTTGTACTGTCATCATTATTCATACAAATTGCTAATAAAATTAATAACCATCTTAATCTTTCAATAAAGAAGACAGATAAGATCAAAACGCCTTGTAAGTATTTCACATTTAGAATACCTACTTTTGTGTTGTTGCTAACTATTAATGCGCACGTTGGGTTGACGACATAGCCATAGCCAAGGTAATGGGAACCACCTGGGGCCCGAGTCCGCTATTTTGAGTCAGTGAGTGGCGGGTTAATAAACGTTCTAGTGTATTTGTTATTGTGCCTAATTTTCGTATTTAGATAAGAACAGTCCCTTGCAATCCTACAATGACAATAGTGGCAAGTAGGTTTACATTTGTCATTAAACTAAAATTATCTGAATACGAAAATTAGGCACAAAAACAAGTACACTGGAACTTTTATTAACCCACTACTCACTGACTTAAAATAGCGAACTCGGGCCCCTGGATGAGAGACGCGCGAGACAGACGACAATGCAATGGCAGGAAAAAGGCCTATACCCAGCAGTGGGTGAGTCCGGGCTGATATGGTGATGATAATGGTGATATATTATGCCAACAAATTTCAATAGACTAAGAACTTAATTAAGTAAAATGCAGTATTTTTTTTCATTTGAATCTTGAGAAAAAACGGCATATTAACAACATATATTATATCCTAATAACTTTAAAGACTACGTATCATCAAACTCGAATTATGTATCTAATTTATAATGTTAAATATAACACAAAAGCGTCACTTAGTATACTCGAAAAAAGTTGTTATATTAGCCCAGTTGTCGACACCGTTAATTATTCGCACCCCTAACACACGGGAACTGAGTTCTTCGATGTGGATGCAAGAAATGCCAACATTATCTACTTGTGGTTCGAGCCTGAGTCAACGAGCCCTATCCTATACCTCACAACCGGCTTCTATAACCGGTCGAACAGTCACATTCCATACAAGTTCAACCGTTTCGCATTTGTTTATGTTTTAAACAGCTTATCACATCGTACAAACATCTGTTCTGTTTTTTTTTAATTTATTATATCGCATATATTTATATGGAAACTATATGTTTATAAATACGGACTACAAGTGAGCTAGCTTGGTATTCTATAGTATGCATGATAAGAAAATTTCGTATTAGTGGGACATTTACAGGCTGGTATTAAGTACTATTGTTGCCTGCATTTGTTATTTAAATTGCATTACTTAACGTTATGTACTGTGCTTACTATATCGTCCATATTAGGAGACAAACAAATCGTATGTGATCGTAGTAGTATAATTATCAGAGCAATATACTGCGTAACATTTAAAAAAAACTAGATGAAACATACCTCCAGTCAGGCGCATAGCAAATTGTCTAAATATTTTACTTATAATAAATAATGACAAACTTCATTATAATATTAATAACCTGAACAATTTGATAACCGATAAACAATGGTAATATCTGTTATCCGTTGTAGATAAACACTTGTGTGCACTAGGTTGGTTGCTCCGAAATTCTGACAGTACTTATAAACACGTTTTTAATTAGTAATTATGACTTATTGACTTAAATACTAAATTACATTGATACAGTCCTGACATAAGTGCACTTATTATTATGAACTACAGCCGTTATTGCACATACTGAACAAGTATACAATATATCATGTTAAGTTTGTAAGTAATGTAAGTTTATCTTGCTGTATTTGTTTAAAAACGTTTTTATATTTAGAGGTAAACAATTAATTTGTAAGTTACCTGTTAACACCAATATAGTTTAACCTCTTAGCGAGCAGCGTATATTTGCTCCACATTGTAACACAGTACACAACTGAACACTGAGAGAAGAACTGACAAACTGATAATTGCTTACTTTACAACGATATTTATAAACATTCTTATCAATCTTGATTGTACATATTGAAAATTTACACAATTATATTGAAAATTAACTTACCAAATTAGTTTAGTACCGTAGTTTAGTCAATGTAAACATATTGCCGGTTTTTTAATCCCTCAGATGGCCAGAAAGCCAGAAAATCTCTTTACATAATAGAAAAGAGGTATATAACTAAGTTTTGACCATGCATTCGGTTTCAAATATTCAAAAACTTAAGTAACATCACTATAACGTTAAAAAAGTAAGGTTGGTCCTCGGTTGGGTTCGATCCCGCAAACCTTTTCGCCCTTCCCTATTAAATAAACCGTTAGTTAAACCTCCAAACAAAATAGTACTGAAGGTTCATTAATTATAGGTTTAAGAAACCGGGTCTGTATCTATGCAGTGCGCAAGAGTGGAATCTATGTATAGGGCATTTATGACTGTGATTTATGTAATGTTTGAAAAGAGATTAATTGTGGTATTTGTCAAATTATGTGATAAATGATTTTAGTAAGAAGGATGTTTTTTGCTACAATTTGTTTGTCAATATTATGTTGTCAATGGCTAACTTACATCATTCTCTGTTGACACTAGAATTACTGTTATTGTAATATTTCCTTTAGTTCCCGTCATCATCACCATCCACTGACCGTATACTCCCACTGCTGGGCATAGGCCTCTCCTTTCCCGTGTCATTTTCTACGGTCCTGTGCCAGTCTCATCCAGACTCGATCCGTAACTTTTACTATGTCCCCTTGTTCCCGGACGACCGACGTTTCTTTTGCCTTGCCTTGGCCACCATTCCGTCACCGACTTAGTCCACCTGCCGTCACTTCGTCAGGCCCAGTGGCATGCCGAAGTTAGTTACCATAACGTATGTAAATATAAGTAGGTAAATATTGCCTAGAATAGAAAACTCACTCTTAGTAACCTTCGAAGGGACACCGATAGCCCAGCTACGTTAACAAATAAAAGTGCCTCCTAAAACTTTCCCGATAAGATCTTACTTGATTTCAAAGGGCTCTTCACCTAATCCGAAAGTTATGGATCTGTAATTCCCACATACGTAAGGACACCTCTGTGGGGGTTATATTACACACAAATTATGTACGTAATATAACGGACCACGGTCAAGTCTTTGTATTCTTTTTGGTATCTGATCTTGGCGGTGGCTGAATCGAGGCCGCGCCGCCCCCGCTCCGGAAGTGGCGCGTGGGGCGCACGCGACGCCGCCCCCCGCGCCTCCGCGCGCCCCCCGCCCCCGTGTGACGAAACATGCAAATTTCCCCCGACCTCCTAAGGCCACGATACACATCTAGGTAGAAAATGCGTTACAAATGTATTTTCCGCTTTCCTGTTCTCTCTAACAAGGTCGAAAGGTGAAAGATCTAGGTGATCCTTAGATATTTATGTTTCAAAATTACGCTAACATTAACCTCCTTAATTTATTACGGAAATACTGTGCGTATACGTCAGCTATAGCAATCAATTCTTTTTTCGACTTAGTTTGCTATTGGGTAATAATAAATTTATGCTCTTTTAAATTAAATTAATTGGCAACCTATAAAAGGATTTTGTTTTTAATTTGTCCTTCGAAATTGGAACGCTAAAAAAACCGTTAACTCATCGCACCCTGACTGGCAGTTTAATGTCATTAGTAAATTGCAACACCTCGGTATATCATATCATGTCAAACTGAACAATTGAATTCGCGTTGCGATAATAGATTAAAATTTTACAAATGAAACTATTAGCGAAATTAAATAGAATGAATGCAAAGAAAGTAAGTTCCATAAAAGTTAATTGCATTGAAAAACACCTTATCGTATGATAATTTACATTAAAATTTCTGTATGTTGCAACTTATATTTTTCTGCGAGTTATTATATAGTTTTACCGAATATTGCATTTCATATTTTGTAAGGCAATACCGAAGAGCGGCATTACAGATTTTCATTTTAGCTCTCATAAACTGCAGAAAAGATATTTGAATTTTTTTTTTCCTAAATTGGTCATTAGACTATTGTTCCCTGTGCTGACTCATTAATCGCAGTGATAACTTTCAGAAAACGCAATCGATTAGGGAAAAATCAGAATTAATGTCTGAACTTTTTATAGGAACTTTGAACTCCAATTTACAAGCAGGGGTCCGATGACAGAAAATAAATGGGTCAATGCATGGGACGTTCTGAGACATCGCTCGCGGGAGTTTGTTTGTAAATCCAGCCGGGCGCACCGTCGCCTTTATTTACTCGAATCATGCAAGAAATCGGCTGGCGCTACGCAATCGTGCCGCAGTCATGCTCCGCCCGCCCAACGAATAACATACTCGGCAAGCTCGAGCCATGGCCGTTCGTGATACCTTGTGTAGTGCTTCGTAAATGTGATACTGTTATGTGACGATGTCTCAGGCCGCCGGCGGGAAGAAGGGAGGCAAGGGCCCCCCTAAGAAGATCCCGGACGAAGACAAGAATCCGCCGGTTAAGGCCGTAGAGGAAGCCAAAGATGAGACTTCTTCTAACAATGGTGATAAAAAGGAGGTTAAGGAGAACAATGGAGTGGAGAGCGTGGTCAAGCCGCCGAGTGCGGGGATCAACATCCGGGACGTGGCGGCCAAGATCCTCATGCAGGCGCAGAAGGGGGAGTGGCCGGCCGTGGAGCAGACGCTCAAGGTGCTGGAGAAGCTGGTGGCAGCCGGCGGAGAGGATGCCGTCTCCGTGCCCATGGCGGGCATCCTGGACCCGGTAATATCACATTCACCTTCCAAATACCCTTATCACGTGTTTCGTATAATTTTATGACTTAAATTATCGGTGTGGTATATTTCCCAAAAATTTAGCTACCTGTATTCGCTTCTTAAACGAAAAACCAAGCATGACTAATGAAAGTACTGAAAATGGAACGTTTTCGGCTATCGGGCGAACATTTCGTGCTTTAGGAGTTGTTTTATTCTGCCAGTATCCAGGTTACCGCCCTGACGCTCCTTGACTGGGTAAACCAATGAAGCTACTGTCTGTTGAAACATTTGTAGATGTTTTATTCTGCAACTACTTGTAGAACATAACATGCACTATGTTTATTGTATTTATTAATGAACACTAATCTATTTGATCTATTACGGGTGGTTAACTGACTCCAGACGTTCTACTTTAGTTTTTGTTTCGGCGTCTACCGTCGAAATGTATGCATAGCTTGGACTATGTTCTCTTCAACATGGGGGAAAGGAAATTGATAAGATTCATTATCAATCTATCATTGTCTGCATGTTATGATATAGTTAAGTTATTTTGTCAGTACTTAGTAATGTAATGTTTTCACAATGTTTGCACGAAGGATGCCATATATAACGATGTCACAGTTGCATTCATTTTGGCCCTGTCGGGAATTTCCAACTTTGTGTTGGTGAAAGGAAGAGCCGCTCAATGTTTTTGATGCACAAGATTCACCTTATAAATTGCAATAAGAATCAAAATAAGATCATTTATCTACGATAGACTAAACACCAATAAACAGCTACGGGTTAATACTTTAAACTTCAAGCATATATCAATCGTAAGAACTATCTTTATCAGATCTAGTGCTACATTACAACTTCGATAATATTTTATGCTAATCACTTTCCGAACAACTACTTCTGGCTACCTCATAAAGTATAGGAGCCAACCCTACCCAGTATTTTATTACACATAACAGTGGCCTTGTTTTGAGTCCAAATTAATTCCAGGCACACGTATTACAGATGTCCTTCATATTTTCGTTGCCGCTCGCTGTAGCCAAAGGTCTTACTTTTGAGGGAAACCTTCAACTTACTTGGTATAATAACTTCATAAAACTATTGCTGCCTATGACTGTACTTATGAAGATTTAAAACTGTAACAGCTTCGTGCGAAAAGAGACGGCACTATCTGTCGATATAGGTTCATCCCACTCTAATGTCCGAAAAATTATCATACCTACTCAATCAAAATTAAACTATTTACTACATAATGTGGTACTTGCATGTTCGATGTTCATTACCTCTTAAATATTAACGGATTTCGATTAATTTGCCACACAGATACAGTTTATACATTAGATTGAAATCTACTTTCCCTTGAGATAATTGACCACCGGTTTCTGAAAGGGGGATCAATTTAATCTAAAGGCTGTGGAATGATAAATAAAGCGTGTAAACCATGTTAAAAAATCGCTCCAACTAAGTAACCTCTAGGAAAAGAACCGCGCACAATCGTGCATAATCCCTAACAACGAGCTCAAAATAAGATGTTTTGCTATTAAATTTTAATTCGTTCGATTTCCTTCATCAATATTACATTTTGTTATGAAATGTTATCAAAACAAACAATTATAGTTGATTCATGGTTGACTGTATTTGTAGATAACACTAAAAGCTTCGATAGTAAGAGTTACGATTAGAATGTTATCAATTGTTGCGGATATCGTACAGCCATTGTCAAGGCTTGTTAAAAATAATACTTCTAAATCTCAAATTTATTAAAGGATCTTTAGAGCTTCTAATAAATGACCATATATTATAATTATTTAATTTTGAAGTGTTTTATTTATCTTTTTATTTTTATTTTAGGACATATGTATGCAAGGTTTTTCTCGCCAGTCATGTAGTAGGGAAATAACAGAGATTTTTGTTTTTTACGATGTTTGCATCTTAAAAAATCTCTCTATATCACCTTATAATCTTCTTAATAAACGTTAAGTATCTTAATTGATTTAAATACTAAACAAACAGATACTACTCGCTTACCGTGAACTCATAAAACACGCGTGTTGCTGTCGTGCAAACGAGACGCAGCTACGCGTAGGATAGTGCGCCGTCTCGCTTTCACAATGACAACAGGACTATTTAAGATTTCATGGTACAGGCACAGGTGGTTGTTATTGCAATTCAACAGTTATTCAATGCTTTATCAATATTGAAGTGTCTTTTAACTGAATTCTAAAGCTTCAATGGATAATAAACACGGCAGTTTAAGCACTTTCAAAATGTTTATTATTGTTAATAAACGTTATTTGCTAAATGCTTGTTTAATCAAGTTATTACTCTTGAGAGACGTTCCTTTCTAGTAATATAAATAAATAATAAAATAGTAAATGAATGGCGTATGATTAATCATATTGTACACATTTAATTATGTTGTAAAAGTACCTATTCTATGAAAACTTAAATACATTTTATTTTTACTCTATACAGAAACCGATACGTATCCTTTCAATAACGTCTACACAAAAATTCTAAATGGTATCGTCAAAACTCACGAAGTTACGAGCTTGGTTATCTTGCCTCGTTCTTGCGAAAAACTATGTTCACGACGCATTCGGTACATTTCGAAATAAACTAACATGCTTTTAAAACATAACCCTTTTATTTTGGTTTCGCACATAGTCGGGTAAAAATCATTGCATTCGATTCGGCTACTGATTCTGAAGAAACAATATTTAGGTTTCGTATAAAGTAGTGTAGTTGATTAATTATTTATCTAAATAAAACAAAAACATTATTAGACAAACGTTCTTTTTCTGGTCATATATGGGTTTATACCGATTACGTACTATCTTTGTATGTTTTTATATTATTCAACACGTAGGTTCCTTCCTATAATACAAGTTTTCTGGTTAACAACATTAAACACTAATAAAAACTTGTACTAAAAAAGGTCGGTCGTTATTAACTTACTTACTTTATATTTAAATCTTTTATAAGTTAGTTTTGTCTTGAAGAGTGCGATGCCCAACAGTCACGCGTATATTATTATTGTTTCGCAGTGTCTCTAAATCCATATAATATTTAAGAAATAAACTACAGCATGTGTAAAAAAGGTCCTCAAAAGGTGTTATTTTTTTGTGTTTGCTTTGCCCGCATGGATATCGGTTAACGCGGCAAGAGCCTTCCAAACCTTTCATCGTCTAAAAAAACCTGTTTCTTAACCATGATAACAAAAAAGTACATTAGATTCATATTCAGATAATGGACTATCTGATAAATCATGACCGATACGGACTACCAACATTAAGCCACAAACTTTTATCAGTCACTACATGAAGCCATTACCTTCGCATCGATAGAATAAATCAAATATTTTTTAAGTTCATTTCTTTAGGTATTAGCTCTGAAGATATAACGTTACCGAAACTTCCTGAATTTCGAATACCTTCACAAAACTGGCAAGACTCGTATATTTGAGCCATGGCAGATCGTTGCGATTACGGTAGAATTTTTATTAGATAGCTTTCAATCACGTTATACACTCGTCTATAGATCGCTCAAAAACCTCGTTAGGGATTCCTTACTTTCTGATTTTTAATTTTAACTTTGTTTACTCAGATTTCGTTTTGTTTTTTTTTTCATGTTAAAGATCAATAAAAATGATTAAACTGAAACTTACCTAATAGTGATTTTTAAATGGCTTGATTCTTTATGTTTTTTAGATATTAGTTAGCACTGTTTCGGTTTCTAAAATACAGCAATAACCTCAATTCCTCCTCTCTTTAATAATCTAAATAAACAACAACAGAGAAGATATATTTTTAGATAATAATGCACGTTTTACTATTATCTCCTTTTCGAACAGTATGTAGTGATGATATTTTTGCAAAGTGAAATTAGTAAGATACATTAGATAAATATTTTTTCTATTTAAATAACAAACGTGTCAAGAATTGGCGGAAAATGAGAGTACCTTTACCTATACGTTATATGTCTAGAAAATCAAAATAAACAATCGTTTAGCACCAAAACTCATCAAAACATCGACCAATTTCCGTACGCAACCCATAAAGTCAAGCAAAACATCAATACATTTCCCGAAAAATCCAAACATTAAGGGAATCGCGGCCTATTTTCGAAAAATGATGGTGTTTCAACACTAATATAATATAATCGCGAGTTCAGGGGTTAGTAAAAATCCGTGCTCCTTATAGGGAGGGCTGTAGGTTCGATATCTTGGCAACGGATCGCGTGTCTGTCGCTCCGCGAGACATCTTTCCACGTTTTTACTGCCTCACCGGGACCCGGATCGATCAGAACTATCGCCATATATGATTTGTTTTGCTATTCGCGTGAGATACACCTCTTTCATTTGAATTCTCGAGACTTAGTGAGCATAAATCAATATTCGATTGTTGTGTTCGCCTAACTTCCTAGTGTTGCATGTTGTTTGGTTCTCGAGGCCTTATTAGGCTGAAATTGAAGTATTGATCTTGATATCGATGTTAATCGACCAAGCTACTACCCACCAGCTAATGTAAACTTGCATATGTACATTTTGGAATGCAATAAAGATATTGAGTATTGAGTATTAAGCTTTAGCTCTTATTGCTACATTTTCAGTTGCAGAATAAAACGTTGTATGTTCTAAGTGTTAACCGGAATGATGAGCCTCATTTAACTAAAACTATAAAGAATAACTAATTAGGTAAACTGTGTATTTCTAAAATAACTTTTCAATATTATATGTTGTTCATGCTTTTTTAGGATAGGTTAGGTATATTCATGACTGGTTTTAACAAAAGAGAAACCGAATTCTTCCTAATATAGTAGGTACCTTGGACGAAAAATTAGGTTTATTCCGACTCAATCCATTGCTAAGGCTATATTATGTTTGCCTATATAACTTGTCGTAGAAAAAAAATACAAAGAAGAATAAATGAAATCCTATGTTTTCAATTAAAAAAATTCTCTCCTTTTTACTTTTTACTATAATGAATAAAGCTTGACATGGATTATTGGCCATTCAAGTGTGTAAATCACAAGACATAATTCTATTTTTGGTTCGCTTACTATATCGCCGCATGCTAGCAATACTGGTCAATTAGAGGCTAAGTCTTAATAGTGTTGGCTGTGACGTGGCGTGTTCTAAGTGTGCCAGACGGCGCGTCGACTCCACTCTCAAGTAAAATCGTTACAGGACTTAATACACTGGATTAAACAGATTTATACAGTGTTGAAGTTTCAACATTAGTCTTTGATTGATATTTAGACGTCGTTTTGGTTTTGGAATTGTTGAAAAATCTGCTTCGTTTGATAGGAAAACTATTATCAAAATATGGCTGTTAGAGATGTGTTAGTGAAAAGCCATTGCACTAAGCATGCAATTTTGTAATTACGTTCAATGGCATACAATTCAGCAGTAGTATGTACTACGATATTATATTATCTACTTAGATATTCGTCGATTATTGAGTATCAAATTAATGAAAATTAAAAAAAAAACGAAAAGTCGTCACAGCCGCCTAGCCAAAACATGACTAATTTTTGTAAATCATATTTTGTATTAATTAATAATGTAACTCCAGAAAATTAAACACTAAAACGAGTCGTAAGTAAGTCTGTAAGAATTCCATAAATGTGAACTCGTCAAGCGTCGCCAACAGCGGAGCGCGGACGTAGGCGCCGCACCAAACGACCCCTATTTCCGCCTAAAAACGATATTTTCACGTCCCGGCCTACATTTAGGCTGTAAATCGAATATATAAGCCGCGAACTGACCATTTCTGTGTCAAGGGTAAGAGGCTAGGAGTTTTGCGTGCCTGCCTGCCTTACTCAGTAATCGATGGGAGATTTCCGACCTTGGGTCCACCACATCCTTGGCTACTGCTGACCTGTCTAATATTAAAGGCCATTTCTAATGCTGGAATGAAGGAAGTTTGGGACTCGTAAAAATACAGAAATTCTTGTGTGTTTTACTACATTACTTAGTTTGGTCGCCGAGTTCCGTGGTTCGGTTAGTTATGCGGCATTAATTGGAAGTATGTGTAGTCGATGTTAATTTACTTGTTGATAAAAATCGAAGGAAATCAATTATAAGTAACTTATTTTTCCTTTTTAGAAAGTCTTCCGTTTTCGGTAATTAGGATTTTGTTTATTTTTAGGTGCAATATTTTAGCTATTGAGGTCATGGCGAAAACCTAAGTAATAATACAATACCTACGTGTTGAATGATTGCGTCAATATGGAACATTAAAACCCATTATTTTTAATAATCAATGTCGTTTTAATTCACTTACAAGTAGATGCATGCTTCAGACTTCTTTTACAGTCATAATCGTCGTTCGTTTTGATATGAATACAAAACTTTATGACATATCCCTTTAAAAGTACATGGAGTTTATGTCATTTTTATTGGTTTCTTAAAAACATTGCACGAAATACGTAAAGCGAATATTAAACTTTGCTTTTATACCTATTTGTTTTGAGTTTTACTAAAACGTGCAAAATAATTAACTGCTTGAAACGATTATTTTATTACTTCCGCAAGTACTTTTGACTTTAGATATTGAAAAATAATTATTATAGTGGTCGGTTTCTAAACGGAGTTATATCTACATAGACACAACTTTCAATACTTACATTGTTTTAAAATCAAGTAATTTATTATGGGTGCAAAACTTAGTAAGTAGGCTTAAACCCAAATTCCTTTTTATGAAACTTACTTATAGACTAGTGCGTAGCGTGTGTGCAACTCAAAACGTGCAACAGTTTAGCAGGGTCTCCCCTTTTGAAGAACATTCAGACATATATATTTGTATGTATGAATATTCCTAATATTCAAATTGGCTTAACCCAAAACTATATAAAAATAGGTCAGAACTAAATATTTCTTACTTATTATAGATCTTTTTTCCAGTATAATGAATGACTTGTGTAATTTCGGTCCACTGCTATTATAATACCCAAATTACCTTCAACGCTCAATAAAAGCACCAATAGTAAAAGCAAGTATAAAACAATAAAAAAATATGATTTACTACATGTATATTAAATAGAATAAAAATATACTTAATGCCATGTAAAGCAGAAATAACAGAACTAGCCTGCGTAATCTGTGTCAAAGGCTGACATCGATCAGCGCCAGACGGTTCTACAAGCAATTACATATGCAAGAATGTGTTTTTTTACTTATATTTTTTTTGTAACCCTTGAAATTCCATCCTCATTTTATACACCACTAAATTATACACTTAGTGTACCAAATCTAGTACGAATATCATAGGTACTTGCGAAACATAGGCACTCTAAAAAGTACTAAGGGTTGTGGGAACAGAGGAATTGTTTTTTGTACTTTTCTATCCACCATACTAAAGGTACAGACTATATAACATAAAATGTTATACAAATTGCGATATAACATGTTTCAGATAATGTGGACACTGAATGTTATAAAACATTGTATTTTTGTGTACAATATTATATTGTAAGTATTTATTGAAAGGCACTAAGTATGCACCCTGTACCAATTAATTGGTGTTCTATTTCCTTACTAGGTAAGATAATCTTAGGCGGTTTTCCTTTTGTATTGGTAACATTGAGAAATAGATAAGTATTTCTAGTTTTTTTTGCTGCAGTTTCACAATTGCAACAGACCTTTGACCTGTAAAGTCGAAGATTAGTATTCTAAACACTAAAATAAAAATTCTTGTTGAAGCGACGTAACTCACCCACATTTTTGTTTGTATCTAATCATAATTCATGGTTCGTTGTCAGTCAAACTTTAATATTTAGTTATAGCCATGCATGCGATGCACTAAAAAGGTAGTTTCATACAATTTTACAGAAGCACCGAAGCCTTGTACTGAAGTTATGCAAATATAATGGAATGCTGCCAAGTTGATGTTTGAGATAAAATTGTATTAACTTGATTTATTGGAATATGGTTCTAACACGTACACTTCAATAAATCAAATAGGCTATATAAATATTACAAAACCATAACGCGAGTATAGTTCAATCTCCCTTATTCACTGGCCGACTTCAAAACGAGGTGGTTCTTAACTCGACTGTATACTTTTTTATATACGTGTTACGCGACCCCTCCGAATAGTAAATTGATTTCAAATTCGATGTCATTATTGATAGGGTATACCTCAGTGGTGGACCCATATCAATTTTATTGAAGATGGTTCTTTTACAATCACGAATCAATCTCTCTAAAACCTAATAGATCCAACTCTTTTCCGTATTTTTAACAGAAATACCTTTTATATAATGTATATTATGACCCTATTGGTGTGTAAATATGAATGTGAAGTCTATTTTATTATGATCATGTTTAATTTCCAAACCACTAGGTATAATGGTTGTTATTTAAACTATTCTCTTAGCTTATCCTATGATATCTCTATTGCTATCCAATAAATATAAACAACAATACTTATCACCCTTATATTCTACTTTCTAAGAGAAGAATGCGTTTTTAATTACCTCTTGTATATTATATCGTGTGAAGCCTATTATTACCGCGTGCATTCCTGAAAGGTGTTGAACCCATTTTTTACCTTTTCCTAACTTTCTGTCGGCGAAATGTTAATGAATGGTGTATATTAGTAAGGAACACATTCTTTTGTTTTTAGCTATTTAGTAAAGACGGCTATAGTAAATATTCTAGGCTCTATTACTACGGAATGAATACTGCAATACGATTTAAATATGGAACTTAAATAGGACTTTATACTGCCTAGTCGAAAATATAGGCTTTTTTATATTAACAAACAAATAAAGTTGAATTAATTTTGATAAATACAATTACAATAACAAAAAAAAAACAAGTACATTTATTGAGGAAAAAAAAGATCTATCTAATATTATTAATTAATTTTTAATTATTTGATCATATCTTTCTGCATATCTACACTTATAGTTTTTATTTAAGATTACTCCATAAAGAATATAATCTGCAAGTTCTAAGCAGTTAGTGTTATCCACGCTATCAATCGAGTCACAACTAAATAGGCCACGTAATCTGAAGGCCAAGTCAAGGACCCGCGGCAATTTACAAAGCAACAATCAAATGCGACGTGAAGCCTATTTCATAAAGTTGTGATTGTATTGGGGTCGGTTGTTGTGTAATTGTATGAATTCAATCAAACTTATGTTAACTTAGTAATTTGATTATGAAAAACTAGATTATGACTTATGAGAATCAGGCTTTTGCAGACAAAAAAATATTACATGCAATTACAAAACACGGGGTTTCGTTTTGGCCATCTTGGTAAATTTAAAAAGACTATTTAATTTGAAAATCAAACCTCTGAATCGATTTTAATAAAAACAGAGGTGCCACCACCTCGGTTTTCATCAGAAAGCTATATACTTGCGATAAAGAAAAATGTTTTTGAAAATGATCTGCAAGTGATACTACCTAACGAATAAAACAGATAGTTCCTTCTAGACCTCTTCTTATAGTCGATTAAAAACAGAAAAGTAACTCACCATAATTAGCTAGGTATTTTTAGCTACAATTCGTAGGTACTGAGTCTGTATTTTTTAATTATGTGAAAGTTATAGATCTGACTTTAGTAAGTCAAGGACTTGGCTCGGGTCGAGACAGCCAGTGACGTTACTCGCTTCAGATAGAAAAATATGAAGGTTGAACCTCTGTAGATAAAACTAGAGTTACTAGAAAGAAGACAAGTGTAGGTCAGAGTCAGTCATGAAGAATTCCGTTCTTTCAGATAACAAAAAATGCTAAACCTATTTGTTGTCATAGTGACTCTGAAATTGAAAATACCTAATCATGTGCAATGGTTGTGCGTATAAGAAAACTTTATCCTGAACCTAGTAACTTTCTTTAAGATGCATATTGTGTTTGTTAAGTTATTGTGATATTATTTTATGTAATTTTTTTAATATCGGTTTTTCTAGAACATGCACTTCATAATACCATTATCTTAATATAATAACTGAGCAATACCAATGTTCCATTTATTACACCACCAACAACAATCAAAATCTTTCTGTCAACGCATTTTCAGCGCGCTATTCACCATGCGCGATTTCCGCCCGCCGGCCGCGCTGTCTCTAGCGAGGTGCCAAAGAGATATTGACAGCGTTGATGTCTTTTTGACGTGCGATGTGCGCCGTGAACGAATGTGAGCGATGCTTGTATGTAGGGTGAGCGTTGTTGTGATTAGCTCATGTTTATGAATTTATTATGCTATTTTTTTATTGTTATATTATCTATGCGTGACGTATCTATTATAATACATTGTTTAATTAAATAATTATTAAATATATTTTGTAAATATAATTGTAATAAACACATTTTCAAATGAAAATCCATATTCAAAAATGAGCGCCAATGCGTTTAGTCGAGGGATTAATAATACGCATTTTTTAACTTTTAAATGACTACGACTTTACAGCAAAGAGCCTATACATAAAAATAAAGGTCTTTGAATAAATAACGAACAACAACAAATTATGGAAAATTCCACAAAAATTATACCTTTGTTCTTTATACTTCTTTAGCCATTATTTAAATTTGAAGCAACGATCAACGCCAAAAAATGGCTCGTCATCTATGACTAACTTGTAGTCAAATGGTCCCTGACCAACGAACCAATTACAAAAGGCTGAGTCACCGTCACCCCGGGTCGCCTCACCCCCGGATGTAAGCAAGCCGGTTAACCTGATGAGTATTAATCGACTAAAAGCCGGATATTGCCAACTACGGGAAGTTCATGAAAAGCGTTTCGACCTGAATTTCAGGATATCAGGAAATTGGATGGGCATGATTAATGTTGAATGTAATTTTTTCGCAATGTTATTTGATATTTAGTTCAAATGATTTCATAGAATCCGTAAATACTTTTTAGGTCTAGTCTTTGACTACATTTATTTATTTATTTGTTGGGACATATAACAGTTATACATTACATTACATTACATTATAAAGTTAGAGTATATCTATATAAGTTAATGTATAACCCACACCTATGTCCGCGGAGTAATATTATTAAAGAACTTTAAAAAAAAAAAAAAAACGAATTGTTTCCATAAAATAAAAATAAGGTGCAGCTGTGGAAGTCTTAAAGCGACTGTTTTAAGACTTCAACTGCCGCCAGTTTGAATTTAAAATGTGTAAGTGCAAAGATATCGATATCAACAAAGTGTGTGTTATATGTTTCTAAGAGACAGCGGAGAGGTGCTCGTGCACCAGCATTAGTTCTACACTTTCCAGTGTAGAACAGCCGAGGCACGCGCACCTCTCGCTGTAATACAGTTCTGGGCACCACGTAACATAGCTGGTTCGTAATACCGCTACAGTCAAATTTATTGTTACATATGCCATGCAACATCATGGACATAAGTAGTTTATATATTTATAGACTACATACTACATAAGTGTCCAGAAGTGTAGACATGCACTTATGTAATAAAAAGATATGGCAACTTTTAATTCCTTAATAATGCATTAAACTACTGTCTCTTTGTGTATAGACAAAAGTTAAAAAAACTTAATCTATGTATAGACCCAACATGTGTAAAACATTACAAGAGCCAAGAGGGTGATACTCCATATCATGTAATAAAATTATCACGGATTGGATTCCATGCTTTCAATTTCAAAGACAAAAAGTTACCTGCTTCGAAGGTTAATTTATACCAAATAATGAGAGACACGTCATCATATTTCTTTTAAATCGTATATTGCAGTAAAATGAACATTAGTATTTATACTATTTGAATAATGTATATTTGAATAATGTAGGGACTATGCAATTTATAAATTGCATAGTCCCTACATTATTCAAATTGGTTCTTCATGTGCTCAAAACTAAATAGCACTGAAATTAGAATCACATTAAACAAAACTGAAATACGAATAACACACATTAAATAAAGCACAAAATATGATTTAAAATAGCTTCATTTTTCATAAAAACCGACCTTAATTACACAGGCCATTATGACGGGAACAGTATGAAATAACACTGTATGCAAAACATATTCAGGTGCGCCAAATACTAGGAAATGTATTCACCGTATACACGTTACGGTATTACACCTTCACTTTATGTATAATTAATTGTAGGTATATTAATATTATCAAGCCATATTTTTTTTAAATGGTTGAGTACAATGGGCTCTAGTGCCAAACTACAACTTTTTTTCGAAGTGATTCAATTTCATATAAAGACAAGCAATGTAAAAAAAGTTTTCTCAAATCATCATCTCATCTCCCGAGCCTTTTCCCAACCATGTTGGGGTCGGCTACCAGTCTTACCGGATTCAGCTGAATACCGTATTTTACATGGAGCGACTGCCTATCTGAACTCAGCAACCCATATAACTAGGAAACACAGTATCCCATAGTAAGACTGGTTGTCAGAATTGACTTAACGCTTCCAAAGATCTATGTATGACAGCCGGGACCTACTGTTTAACGTGCTTTCCGAAACACGGAGGGGTCTCGGTATGTTATAAATGGTCACCCATCCACGGACCAACCGCGGCGAGCGCGGCTTAACCTGTATTATCGGTCAAACCCGAGCCCCTCAAATAGTTTTCTCAAATAAATAAAGAAAATCGATTTATTTTGAATTTTGTTTAGGACCTTATCACTGGTCTGAAACTTTATGATGCTTAATAAAATATTTTCTACAAGCTAAAATTATATAGGTACTACAAACCTTTAAATAAGTATTTTCTTCTTCTAAAACTGCAAATCAATTTAGTTACCTACCCGCATGCTTTAAATTACGACAAGCTAATGATTATTAATTTTCAAAAACACGCTAAAGAACTTTAAATATATTAAAACTATTGCATGTAACATACTAAGGAACCATTTAATTCGAAAATTACAGTGGAAAAAGTAAATTATGAAACAAAAAATCTGAGCATTGCAGTTACGGTTAGAACTTACTGCAGACAGCAAATAAATTTATAGTGTGCCTACTTGTAGTAAATTACTATAATTTAATCTAATTTACATAAACTATTTCACCTCACTATAACCCCAATTTTCGCGAGCATTTATCAAGAACATTTGTTCTAGTATGAAATTACAAAGCTAATAAACTAATGTCCATTTTATTACAAAACTAGCTGTCACTCGCGACTTCGTCTGCGTGTTTTAGCTACTGGGATATAAGACATAATCCCAGCTATCTCCCATTAAAAGAGGAGTGATAATTCCAGAGTTTAACGCGTTTATACAAACAAAAGGCTTGTTTGGATATTAATGACTAGTTTTTCAGGGACCACCGCTGGCTATGTATCTACTCCCTGGTTAACGGAAAGTAAAGCACCACAAAGGTCAAATAGAAAGAGTGTCTTCCTGAGTGAGAGAGAGGAGCCTATACAATTTTTAAAGGAACACTTTGAAGATTTATATCGGGTCAAAGAAGGGCCTATAACAAAATGCTGCCTCATGCACACATCCATGTTACTATAAATTATAAAACAATTAATTTCCTCAAAGCATCATTAGCCCATCATAACTTTGTACTTGTAAATGTTCTGCTATTACCCGCTCGCTTACATTTGAATATTCAATGAATAAACTTGAGAGCCACTGAACGCCATCTGCCGGTCGCTTTAGTTTGTCTAGTTCATCAATTTCGAGGAAATTCCGATAGATGCCGTCCAAATAAGTTACTTTAGGTTTTATCTGCTTTTTACAGCCCAAGTACTTTGTTGTCCCACTTTCTCGTGGCTGGCTGTAAATAATGTAGGTTTAGTACGTATAAAATAATAACCACTCATTAGGAAACACACATTTTTTACCAATATTATAAATGCGATAGTAACTCTATCTGTTATACTTAACCGCTGAACCGATTCTAATAAAACTTGGTATGCACTTAGTTTGGAAACCAAGAGGACAGGCTACCTTTGACATGCGCGGAGCCTCGGGAAAAAGCGAGAAAGTTAAAAGTTTCTCAATTGCTCGATTATCTAGCCGATCGTGGGTAAATAAAATTCGGGGTTGTGTTATTTTTCTAAAATGCTTACAATTATATTATGCTAACATAGTTGTTACAGTCTACATGGCAATGAACACTAGGTACTAGTACTCAATAAAATACCCAGTAAGAATGATTAATGCGTGTCGCCACAAAAATAAAATACAATTAAAAACAGCAGTAAGTTTGTAAGAATCGTTGCAATAATTAATACGTGCCACGCTCGCAAGCTTTATAAACACTTCTCGGGGCTCAAGCAACCCCTTGCCTGCCAATCTAATGACGATCGCCTCTATGTCATAAGCTATTAGCGATTAAATACTTTTCACATTTCTTTACAATAATCTTTATGTATTTAAACTACTGACAAAATAATTCATTTATCTATGTCCTTTTCATTGAAAGGCAGATTACATAACTGGATCTGTGAAAAGTTTTAAGGTTTGAGGACTAAACTCAACAGAAGGTTATTTTAAAAGTGATTTAGGTAGTACAACTCTTGTTTCGAACTTCACTTCTTTTCACTGAAATTTGGTATCCTCCTCTAAAAAATGTGGCATGAATACCATTGAAAAATACTGGATTGTAGTTATAAACATGCATGGTCGCAAATTACTGGTATTACTTTTTAAAAACAATTTTCACGAAATACAATTAGCTGTCATTAATTCTCATTTTACCACTGCATATTATTTACCGCTACCTCTATTACATTGGACCACACCCAAACGCCTATTTATCAGCACGAAGCCAAGTTTCAAGAGACGTTCACGGACAATTATTACTTGAAGCATTTTCACAGTAATTCTGATTTATAACGAATGAAATATATGTTGTGTGGAAGTAATTACCTTCCTTAATATGTTTATGTTATCTTCGCTTAATAAATGGGTGTGGCGATGCTCTTGCAATGTGTGAAGTTCAAGGGTAAAGTTATGTAATTATTATAGTGTAATTTTATATCGGTAACGTACGTATACATTTTTCGTTTAGTAAAGTTTTTGAAGCTAAATACAGAACAATTTTAGATGTTTTTTTATAGTAAAGGTTGCTACAACTGATGATAGGATACACACTTGTACAAATTGTACACGAGTAACATATTTAGCAGCAGCCTTATTAAATATTCATAAAAATACACCGGCTGATCCATTCTCGTATTCATACAACACAAGAATGGCAAACATTTATCTCTCATTTTATTCCATTTCCCCATAATTACAGTCGATCGTTCTCTCCAATTTCAGTTGACGTTCAACTCATATCCACTGCTGGACCTAGGCCTCCCAAGTAGCGTGATGAGTTCATAACATATTCTTACGTTGAATTCCCTCCCAATATTTTTTTATATTGTATATTAACTTATTTATTGTTTGTTTGCAGACAACGGGCATGACACCTCTCATGTACGCGGTGAAGGACAACCGAACCTCCTTCGTGGAGCGGCTCATCGAACTCGGCTCTGATGTTGGCGCCAGAAATAATGTAAGTCAACTAACTTACTCGGTGCTATTTTGTTTTAGGGGTTACATGCAAATGTGTTCTTTGATAGCTTTGTTACAAGTTAAGGCTTGGGCACACCAAACGCGGGACAGGCGCAGCACCTGAGCAGAGCAGGTCAGTTGCGCCGCGGGTGATGTCACACCAGAAACATGAGCAGTCGGAAAGCAGTTTGAAGGCGGGCCTGCTTTCAAACTGCGTTATGTGTGTCGTATCGATAGCCACACTCAGTACACTTCAAGATGTTGAACGGTTCTGACTCTGACGAAGAGGAGCTATTGTTAGTTCTAGCTTTAGATAAAAAAAAAAGAATATGGGTTCACGATGTAAATAAGAGAAGAGAAGAATATGGGTAGTACCATCGTCTATGTCGGGAATTAGAATCTTTTGAAGATGGGTGCTATACTTATTTTCGGATGTCAAAGTAAACCGTAAACCTGTAAACCGTATTTCTATAATATCTGTCCTTTAAATCATATAAACATTTATATTTCCTCACTAACTCAATCAATTTTTCATTCGTTTCCATGATAAAGTTGTAAAAAATCACAACCGTTTACGACCCGCGCTGCGTCTGTCCCGCTCAACTGCTTTGGTGTGACTAGTCAATATGGCGGACATAGTAATACAACGCGTAGTTACTGCGGCCGCCCCGCGCCTGCGCTGCCACCGCCCCGCGCCTGCGCTGCTCACGTCCGAAAGTTTTGTAGAAGAGCAGTGCGTGCGCGGCGCAGTGGCGGAGCAGGTTGGATCAGCGGGCCCGCGTTTGTTCAGTGTGTCACCCCTCATATAACTACATGATTTTCAAACGTAGACGCACTGCTACCGCACTGCTACTGCTTTTGGTGTGCCCAGGCCTTTAAAAAATCCATGAATCCTTTTTAGCCGACTGCGGCGACGCCAAAAAAGGAGATTTAGTTTTTGATCTGTATATGTACATGTTTATTTAATGCCTTTTATTGGTGACAGACAATAATAATCTTATATTTGTTTGATCGGTTTTCGGTATTCACCATGTTTTGTAAATGTTTGTATAGGCACCTATAAAAATCTAATTTACCTACGAATTTATATTGCATTTAATAATATAATATTCCGGGACAACTCACACACGGTTATCTGATCCCAAGCTAAGCAGAGCTTGTGTTATGGTAACCAGACAACTGATAAACATACTTATATATTTCTAAATACATACATATTATAGATAAATTACACCCAGACACAGAACAAATGATCGTGCTCATCACACAAAGATTTGTCCTGAGTGTTAATCGGACCCACGACCTCCGGTATAGCAGTCAGGGTCACTAAACACTACACCAATAGGCCTGCCAATTTATAGTCAAGGTTGATATAAAGGCAATTAAAAATGTAATCGTTCAATAGCAATAAAATTTCCTATGTTTATTGTGACGACCTATTTAGATAAATAAAACATTAATTGTAAAAGAAAATAGTGTCAATGTAGAGCGATTATATAACCCGCGTCAATAAACAAACGAATCTAAAATGGCGGCTTGTACTTGTAATGACAGTTTGGACCGTCTGCAAAAAAGGATTGCCAGATATGTGATATAATATTATATTTATTTAAAGGTCTTTGTTGTTGTTTAAAAACAAATAGCATAATAATAATTATTCCACTCTGCTGTATGTATTGAATACAATTTACAATAAACTAACAAATACTAACTAACAATTTTTTTATTTTAGATTATTAGACGGATTATTTTTTGCGTGTTGAACCGACGTGTGTGAGTATAGACAGGAATAATTTGCGAGTGAGAGGGAATGATTAGCGACGCCATTTTAGATTCGTTTCTTTATTGGCGCAGATTATAAAACAATTCTACTACAAATAGGTATATTTTAAAAAGTAAAATAATTTCACAATTAATTAAATCATTTAATATTGAAGGGGTTGACAATTAACGGTATGTAAGTAGGTTCGCGTCTTGAAACAAAGCAAACTAGAACGAAAGGGTAATTTCCTATGAGGCGTACCACGCCGCCGCGCGCCGCTGTAAAGGCACTCTACCACAAACAGCTATTGCAATACTATCGTTAACATTATACTGAAAAAAAAAACGAACAACATATTTTTTCCCTGTCAGTACAGAAAGTACTGAAGACAAGCATAATATGTGTCTATGTGTTTATGTGACTTTCTATTCCTATATCTAACATACCCATAATTATTTAACACTAGCTGATCCCCGCGACTTCGTCCGCGTCAATTTCTGTTATTATGACAGCGATTAAGAAGTTTAAAAAAAAGTATTTCTGCGTAAATGATAATTTTAGTAAATATTATGTTGATAAAACTCTGTAGCAAATAATTGGCAATAATGCATTAATTTCGACCAAATGATTACCTTAAAAAAGGTTATAGTGAGTCAATCTTAAAAGATAGACATATACTGTCGCAGACATTTTTTTAGATCATTTAAAGAGGAACAATTCTTTCAGACAAATATTTTGGGTAACTCGAACCGTTTACGCAGCGCACGCAACGGAAGCTTTCAAGTATGAATATTTTTCCCCGTTTTTGTGACATTTTTCACTGCTGCTTCGCTCCTATTGGTCGCAGCGTAATGTTATATATCCTAAAGCCTTCCTCGATAAATGGACTATCTAACACAAAAAGATTTTTTCAATTCTAACCAGTAGTTCCCGAGATTAGCGCGTTCAACCAAACAAACAAACAAACAAACTCTTCAGCTTTATAATATTAGTATAGATTTCAAGTGATCCCGCTGTATTCTTTTTGATAAAATAGATGTTGCCTATAATTATCCAAGCTCGAGCAGCTACTGGACTGCGCGGGTTGTCGACCACTTGATTTTTATTTTTTTCGACCACTCGCATCAGACGAATTTAAGCACTTCGTCTGATTCTGATTGAGTAGTCTGTGTGAATAAATATTCATCTACAGTTTTCATGTCTAGATTTTGTTATGTAAATTCTGTACAAACCTTTCTAGTTTGATTGAACCCCTCGTTGATAGGGAAATAATAATTGACTGTGTAAATTAGATGCAGCATATAAGCGATAATATTTGACACGAGCTCGTAAGTTTGTTGTTTACTGCCGTTTTCACGTAACACGCACCAATGTGTGTCGCATATTTTGTCGTCTGTCAAGTCTTGTGGAAAACAGGAAATAGTCATATGTGTAATTTTAATGACATTTTGTTCAGCAACGCGTGAGTGACGCTGAATATACTGCGTACGGCCATACATACTACAGTAGTATATTACAACACTAGGTACCACATGGGTGCCGTAGATTTTTAATTGCAGTTGTTTATTCATCGTCTCAGTGATCTCAAATAAATCTCTTAAGTTACAGCTTATAATTACCAAATTATGTTCTTTAACTTTTTTGATTCATCTTATATGCCCAAACTGCAACCAATACTCGCCAAATACAACCAGTTTTCTTTTTATATCAATTTTGGACCTTTTCTGGACAGTAACGAAAATGTGACGAAGTTGTATTAATAAAATAGAATGAATAAAAGTCCAAAAATGTATAAACAATAATGAAAAATCTGTATAAACTTTCATATTTCTGTTACCGGCTATCTTTCAGTGGAGTCTCTACCTAATACCGCTAAGTTATAGCTTGAGTTCCAAGCTCGCCATCACAGATGGCCTGATAGCGGCCTCAGGCAATTTATGCTCATAACCTGTAATAGGTCAGTACAGGCCAACTTCATAAGAAAATGCATTATGAACCGGCGATTCCGAGATATGTATTGTATTCGCAGTAAACATTAAGTAACGTGTCGATTATTTTATCTAAAGGAAGTAATGGCCGCGACCTGAATTCGGTGTTAGTGTTTGGTCTTTTTGGATTTATTGCTATGATAGTAATATAATTAAACGGAAATAAGTACAAACATTCGTAAACACCTTTATGGGCCTGAACGTTTCCTGACGTTTTTTTGGTATGAATTGTATCCCACCAGGATCAGCAAAATGTTGTTTTTTAATGTATCGCCATTAAAATAATAATAATAAAGTCGTTTATTCCAAATCTCCAATATATATCACAATGTTTGTTGGTTAGTTTTGCTTAAATTTACGAAGGTTTACTTAAAATTAATGTTAGTATTATTTATAAGATTTGGACCCCTGTTTGGGTAAATGCCTCCTCCAGCCTTTTCCATGACTCCCTGTCTTTGCCTGACTTTATCCAGTCGTTTCCTGCGATGTGTGTTATATCATCAGCCCACTGTCTTAATTGTCGACCAACATTCCTTTTCCCCACTGGTCCTTTCCATCTTGTGGCTTCAATGGTCCATCTTCTGTCTAGGTATCGTGAGATGTGTCCGGCCCATCTCCATTTAGGTAAGAATATCGCCATTAGCTTTAAATCGTATTGATTGACATTTACTCTTGCGTAGTATAATTGGTATAATTTTGTGAAGTTTAGAAGACAACTATAAATATATTATGAGTCAATGGATAGAATACCAAAAATAGCGGCCATTATTTAGAAGACTAAGAAAAGCGACCAAACATCTTAAAAAAAAATACTTGAAAAATGCATCGACTTAAAAATTACAACCTTGCATCACATTTTTACCAAAATACATTAGTTTTCACAACGTCTACAGTACACAGTATGTACATACAATTCCCGCCTTTTAATTAAGCCTGCAATTTCAGCTGTATTTCTTTTCTTTAGATTAGTATCTACAAGAAGTTTTTCCGCGTTGATTGCTGCATACAGCGATAAGCAAAAGTACCTAATTACTTCTTCAACTCCGAGTTTTATTTTCTTTGTGATCGACGCTTAATAATACAAGTTTTTAAAGGTGTTTTAGTGACGTATATATTGTGAAACGCCAATTATTATGTCCAGTATAAAATTTAAAGGGACTTAATGAAGCGATGCTTTCTAGATTTCTTTATTGAAATGCAGTGTTTTGTAATTCCACTTTTCTCAAATCTATATTTAGATAATGAACTTGGCCTTCTTTTCTACTGCTAGAAATGAAAAATTTGTTAAATCGGTTTCATAAACATTTATTTTATGGTATGTATCATCAAAATGATTTTATTTTTACCAATCTCTCCGAAACATTGTCTAACAAATGACCCATACATTCTTGTAGGTCTTTTTCATCATTCGACCACCAAGGTCACTTTGCCCAGAGTACAATAACTTCACCGTTAGTCAGGGGTTCTTTCTTCATAGTTACTCAGGGGTAGTTATGGGGTAATCAGCCATACTTATGATGCAAACTCTTTGATTCACTCCGTGAGTCAGTGCCCCGTGACATTAAGAGCAACAATTGGCGCGAGGTGACCAGTGTGGCCACAACACGCAACACACGAATTACACATGCCTACGCACTACTCAAGCTATTTATTATAGTCTTAACAAGTTTTCGTCACTCGAAGTTCTTTGAAAACAAATGTAAATAACAAAAGAAATGAGCATTGATCAAATCATTTGCTGACTTAGAGTAATTTATGAAATCAATCACTAGTTTAAAGTAAATAACAACTAGGAAAGAAAAGAGGCTACTAAAATAGTTCACAAGTAGCAAATATATACAATTGATAAGCACTCAAAGATGTGCACATCTTCTTAAACGGTAATGTTTGCAAGAAAACCCCGACGCCCCCGACGTTGACGTGTCTGTCTGCATCATAACTCCATAACTAATGGACTGATTATGATGCGTTTTATGTTGGAAAGCTGACGTTATCGGGATGGTTCTTATTCCGGCTATAATTATATGAAAATTTGTGGAAGAAAATGGAAAAATTTGGTCTTATAATAACTGTCGGAAGTATTTATTTTTTTAATTAGATCTAAACGAAATTGGTTCTGTTGCTAGTTTTATATAGTATTAGATTTTAAAGGCTATTGAAGGCATAAAATCGTGTGTAACAAATGTAAGCAACAATTATAGTCCTATATGTAGGTCTGCACACATATTGATTAAGAACGCTAATGTCTTAGCTGGACTAACGCACGCGATCTATCAAGCAAACATAACACGACACATATATTATAACATTACACGTAGGTATACAACATAACACATATTTGCTACGCGTCGGAATTTCGTAGGGAAATTGTATCTGCATATGTATGGAAAGTGAGAGGTCAGGGTCGTTGGTTTAATCCCTTTTTGACCATTATGTGTTTGTTACACATACCACACTTATCCGTATATCTAAACTTTGATTATGCTTTTTTTATGTTAATTTTAAGCGTTATACGCGAATGTTGTCTTTAAGGAAAAGTTTAGAAAATATTAGCTAGTTTCATGCGTGTATTTATAAATGTATGTGTACTTTTAAAGGAAAAATGCCACACTAGGTACAAACAACAACACATATCTTGTTGCTACGCCACGTGCTACGTGCTACGCTTCAAATCGTAGCCGTAGGCTATTTCAGTTATAAGAAATCTCTGTATTTTATTTTTAAAAGGCAATAAAGCATAAATTAACACCTATACGTTAAATATAAATTCGATGCTCTGTGGTTTTATATAATACACTTTTTTTCTTATTTTCATTAAATTACTTTTGAAGAGGTTTCGTAGCCATACTTATATTCTACGTTACATAATATGTTGCCAATACGCGAGACTATGCATGTATGTTGACAAGTTCAACATGCTAAATAAGAAATTAAAATTTTTCTATTTGTTTTTTCTAATAAATATTTACATATCATCCAATTTTTTCTTGTTTATATTTTTGTGTAAATATCATTTAGGGTCGAGAATAAAAATTCTTGCAACTCACATACAAACATTATACAAATTAAGCAATACTAAGAAACGTAGGTTTCCCCACAGTCTAATATTTATGAGTGCTATAACAGCACATTGCTAGAAGCTACCGCTGAAATTTAGAACATTTTATGACGTCTACGTTTTTCCATTTATTTTTTTGCCATAAGACTTATTTGGAACTAATTTCGATCTAGATTCGTACCAGTCGCTCCTTAAAACTAAATAACTTATTAAAAACTGCGAAACCATAAAAAATATGATCATTGTTTAATGTTTTTTTGTTGAGTATCTATAAGACGTAACCATTTTTAGGGACTTAGGTTTGTAAAATTTAAAAGGATCATTGTGTTGAATGCTGCCTTTTCGTTCAAATTATATAAAACTCCAGTCTGCTAAGAGTTGATTCTTTCTCATTTTGCGTGACCTTGAAACTCATGTTATCAAATAGTCTTTAAAAGAATGAGGCGGTAACCTCCGCTGTCTCTGATTTTATGAATAGGTGCTTTAGTTACTTAAGTAATTTGAGTTCAGAGCAGTGTTATCCAGTTTTTTTTTTTTCAATATTCCGATGGAGTAGTATCAACGAGGAAAATATAAACTCTATCTATTTCTAGTCTATCTGCATACTATATTATAACTATGTAAAACGGATTAAAATATGTAAAAGTGAGAATGAAAATTACCTACAAAATCCTTCACTTCGGTAAATATGTTTGTCTTACTTTTTTAAACATAATGGTAAAACTAACTTACTTGGCAAAATTGTTCTGTTTTAAAGCTTTGAAAGCTTCATAGTTCAAAACCTCGAACAAAGATGGCGTTACTAGCTATCTTTGTAAGCAAAACCTAACTAGTTACAATTTATTATAACAGTTGTTAACTGCATTATTTATTCCCCAGGATAACTACAATGTACTCCACATATCAGCGATGTACTCGAGAGAGGACATCGTCAAACTGCTGCTGTCAAAGAGAGGCGTCGATCCGTTCGCCACCGGAGGGGTGAGATCTGTTGTTATACTTTAAATATATTTAAAAGCAATTACTGAAACGTACAAGCATATAAGACTAATACTAATGAAAATATATGTCTTATTATTTGGTCGACTTCTGTTGTCGAGTGGCGTACTCACCGGTTTTCAAGGTGTCGCTAGGTTTGAGGTCCCGGATTCGATCCCCTAACGGATCTATGTAAAAAAAACACTTGACTGCATTGTCTCAGGTCTGTGTTTTGTAACCTCCGCTGTCTCTGATTTTATAAATAGGTGCTTTAGTTACTTAAGTAGTTTGGGTTCAGAGCTGTGTTATCCAGTATTTTTTTTCAATATTCCGATGGAGTAGTATCAACGAAGAAAATATAAACTCTATCTATTTCTAGTCTATTTATTAGTAGTGTTCTAATGTGATGCAGGTTTTTTTTACCTATCGTCACATTTGTACTTCTCAAATTTAAAATCTACAGTACATGACCTATGTACCTACTGTTTATTATACGAATACATTAATGAACTAGATTTGCCAAGTATTCATTACCACGTACAAGTCGTGTTAAGTTGTCATAAACTTTACTAAGCCAACAAACGTACTTTTTAATTGTTGTTTTAACGGCAAGCGTTTTCCAGAGTCGGCAACAAACGGCTGTGCACCTGGTGGCCAGCAGACAGACAGGGACAGCCACCAGCATACTTAGGGCACTGCTCACTGCTGCGGGGAAGGACATCAGACTGCGAGTTGATGGGGTGAGCACATGTAGTTCGTAGAATAAGGCTAAGAATATTGTACAAGTTGTTTACTTTATATAAGTGAATAAAATTAATAGGATTTAACTATAAAAGTAATAAAATATTTTATAAAATGAGTTCCTGACTATAATAAAGACCTCACGTAAACAAAGCCACAAACAAATATATAGCCATAGGAAATAATAGTTTTACTGAAAAAAGAAAGTTTCGTAAGGATGTCAAAAAATTTGCAAGTTATATACTTCATTCAAAAGTTTTTTGATCTTCTTTGCACAAAGGTCATTTACTGTCTGCTGTAAGTACGACGACCGATGCCTACCTCTATCTATATATTTGCCTAGGATACATAAATGTATGCAAATTTGAAATAGTAAAACTAAACGACTGATGCGAATTGTTTACAATAAATCTTAAGCTTTATGGCGCAGTCATTAGAGTTATGATTTGTAAATACGAGAGTGGTGAACGGGCGTGGATGCAGCGTCGTCGCAGCCATCGCGTGCAGCCGCGCCGCCTGGCACCGCCAACCGCCCGATTCAGGAACTACCCCCAAAAACACCCTAAAACACGAGCTGTAAACAAAACTCTACGCTAACACTGTAAGCTGAATCAACCCTATGCCTGCCAACTAATAAAACTTTCAAACTAATCGTACCATCATTTGACGCAACCCGCATTATCTGACAAAAATAATCTGACAATTACTAATTATGACTATATTCGACTGAAACGCAAACGTCGTGCGGCGCGGCGTCACCCCAAGGCTGACGTTTTAAGGACATTCCGCCAGCAGGAACGTTCCACCCTGTACGAATAGAAACTAGCTAATTATCCGTCGAGCTTTAGCCGCCGAGTAAACGTCACAGCGCGAATTTACAATGCAAATCACTCGCTGAATATTAGTTACAACGTCACCGCTGAAATTCAAAATTACTAATTTTAATACAATACGTCTCAGTCGGTCCTTCGTCACGACTAGAGGAAGGCAGCTTTGCCATGGCCTCCGACACTCGGACGTGTAGCTAGCACTCGAGTGCTCATGGAGGATCAAGTACGTATCACTCGGTCTGAGCGTGATGCAGGCTACTTACTAAGTCGGAAATCGTGTCAATTTGAAATGCATCGGTATTCAGTGAGAAGCACGATAGACGATCGATTATACGTTATTGTCTAGTCGCCTGCGAAGATTGCGATGCACATAAATCGGGTATTATTGTCTGTGGTGCCACGGCTTGGAAGCGAACCGTGCAGTTGCACGCCGCAATGCATGGCGTGAGTTGTTAGTGGTAGAGGGCGGCGCATGGAGTGCAGTGCGGGCCCTGAGCGGGCGCCATGAGCGGTGGCGGCCGGGACGCGCCCCCGAGCGCCAGCCACGGCTGCCACGCGCGCACGTCGCCCGCCAACGCTAAGGACCTGCAGAAGCTCGAGACCAGCTACATCGAGCTCAACAAAGAACGCGCCAAACAGAAGGAATGGAAAAAGCTAATTCGCGACATGGTGTTCCAGAGGGGGAAGGTCCCGCTGCTGCTGGCAGTGGAGGCCGGCAACCAGAGCATGGTGCGCGAGCTGCTCAGCGCTCAGACCGCCGAACAGCTCAAGGTTTGTGAGCGCCCGTAGTGACCGCAGCCGCGGCGCTGTGCGATACCATATGCAAGACACGTTATCTACGCTTGTTATGCAACTGCACTCTACACTGTAAGCATGCATTATTTAATACGTTACGTTATTCTGGTTTTTGTTGCATTATTTTAAAGTTTATTTACTTATTTAAATTAAATAGTAACCAAAGCAGAACATATGAATAAATTATATGTTTTGTGATTTCTATGATTTTACCTAATAATTTATAATTTAGAAAAAAAATGTAATGTAGTGTCTTATTTCGAAATCAGCTTACAATGCATTTCTATTGCAACAAACTAGTAATCACTTAATATACAATTAATCTTTGAATCCACTTGCCTCGCTTTCGCCAACTCCATTAAGACGAGAGACCTGGCTACTAATCCCAGCAGTTTAACAACCCGTGTGCCACTCAGGCCTGCACCCCCGCGGGGGACACAGCCCTGCACCTCGCGGCGCGGCGCCGGGACGTGGACATGGCGCGCATCCTGGTGGACTACGGCGCCGCGGTCGACGCTGTCAATGGCGCCGGTCAGACCGCGCTGCATATTGCCGCCGCGGAGGGCGATGAGCCACTCGTCAAGTACTTCTATGGAGTTAGGGCGAATGCTGCTATTGCTGATAATGAAGGTGAGGAACGCAACTTGTAAAAAGAGGAATAGGTAGCTACGTCCTAATACATAAAAATATGTAAGTATGTATCAAGATAAACGCGGTATCAACATCGCATGTTTAGATTTTTAAAGCGCAATGTAGGTAATATTGCTCAATTTCTCCGAAGAGATTTCTTTGAATGCATAGCATCATTTTATGTTTTAGACCTATCTTTTAGCGTTATGTAAGTCGAAGGTATAAGCTTCATAGTAAGTGACAGAAAAAAAAAGATCTCTAACAATTGTCTACCATCCTCTAATTTCATAAACGTACTTTCTATTGAAAATTCAGTATCTAATTAAATGTCCCTTCCAGACCGGACCCCGATGCACTTGGCGGCAGAGAACGGGCACGCGGCGATCATCGAGCTCCTGGCGGACAAGTTCAAAGCCTCCATCTTCGAGCGGACGAAGGATGGCAGCACCCTGATGCACATAGCGTCACTCAACGGGCATGCTGATTGTGCCATGATGCTGTTCAAGAAAGGAGTGTACCTGCATATGCCTAATAAGGTATGTGGGTATAGAAAGGATTTTGTCACTCGCCTAAGAGTTTTTTTTACATTTCAACATCTATTACCATTACCACCATTTTACTAGCAAGGTTATATCCTATATTTTTACTAGTTAAAAATACATAAAACTAGCACGACCAAAAACATGCGTTAAGATATTTGTATCTAGTTTTAGACCAAAAAACTCTCAGCTAAGCTCTCAGCTAACCTCTCAGCTAAAGCTAGTTTAACAATTTCCTATGTATAAGAAAAGTTATCCATAATAATATATACAATGTTTGATGATTTTGTTATGACACCCAATTAAGAATTTTAACTAATTTGTTCTACTTACCGTAGTATTTTGCTAAAAATCGATTGATATTATTTTGCATAGAACCTTGGTAATGTATAACCCATTGTCCCCAAGTCAATATCGTATTCCCATAACTGCAAATACGTGGATGATGCCCATTCAATTCATGGATAATTTTGCAGTTTAGTTTTATTGGCATTTAAACCTCTTCGCAACATTACCAGTGAAGGGTAAACTTAACGGCCTCTTAAATGGGCTTTCATTGAATAACTAAACTTTGTAAAGTAGTAAAAAAACAGTAGTTCAAAGCTCGATTTATAATGATTATTATGTACTAAGGTAACATACAGGATGCGATATTTTTTTATTTGGTGAGTAATCACACTGTTCTTGGCACTATTATGTATTCCTCGGCAAAAGATAGCACGGCAACAATATTTCTCAAAAGACGTTTGCCAAAAAGAATTGATATTTTAATTCATTTCGGAGGTAACAATTCGATAGACAGAAACAGCAAAATGAAAAGGGATTATCCAACAAGTTTGGCCGTAACGCAATAAATTAATTGACTGCAATAACAGATAAAGTTTAAACAACCGAATCCTCATTTACTAACCTTATCTATCTATCAATCCGCGCATCCTATATACTCGTAAATGCTGTTTCTCTTTCTTTCAATAGCAAAAGTTCCTTTAATATCCTGAACAAGTGTTCTGTCTCTTTCTTTCAATAACAAAAGTTCCCTTTGTGTCCGTGACAGCCTGTTTATTGTTCGAGTTTCTTGGCTCCTCGCACGAAACCATTTTATGACGTTGCGTGTTTAATTTCATCGCCAGTGCATTAGCAATTAAATATATTTCACAATGTAGCACAACCTTAGACTTATTTTAAAGCTAGTAACGTTACATTTGTTTGTACCGACTTGAAGTTCTATAGGGTGTGTTTTTAAGTTCTAGATTTCAATTATAATTAAGATAGATCACACATTCGAATAAGCCTGTGTTGATTGCTTAATGTTTGAAATTTGTAACTTGGTTTTTCAGAAGGTAGATTTTAAAAGATACCTACTTACCTCAGCCTTTGAAATGACTTATTTTTTTTTACTGATAAGTGATTACCTGCTTACTCAGTTTTTGCGAATCCCGCTTCAGATAGAGATACTGCTAGAAAAATTAAATGAGAAATTAAATTAATTCAAAGCGCGCCTTACCTAGATATCATAATTTATGCTTTATATTCAATGTTTATGTACATATTTATAGTGTACACGTTATCCAAGTGAAACACGTGTACAAACATAGTTATGTTAGCTATGCACAGTATATCTAGGCTATGAGACATCCGGACATCCGGCGGACTGCGGCGTTGCGTACAAATGTCAACAGATCCGCGTGTGCCGGATGTACCCTATGTACCGGATGTGGAACTAGCGTTGAAGTTTATACGTACAGACAGTATACGAGGGTTAACTGATGACGATTTTTTGCTCCTTACATAAACAGAAGTAAAAGTTATTTATTTCTTACAAAAATGGCACCTACCTACACCTACATAAACAAATTCGCACATCCGACATCCTAAAGCCTACTTGGTACAAAAAATAAAATTTCCTACAGAGAGGCAATGCAATTAGATTTCTGAAAATTTATAACATAAGCGTATAACGTATAACGTTTGGATTATTTAGTTTCAAAGTGAAAAAAAGCTTTTAGAAACTTTTCTTTTATCCCAGATTTACAGAAGCTGCTTAAAGAGTTGTACATAAACTATTCTATTATGTACCTACCGTATATTATAATAAAGTAAAATCTTCATGTTTCCAGGACGGAGCCCGGAGTATCCACACAGCGGCGCGGTACGGCCACGTCGGGATCATCAACACGCTGTTGCAGAAGGGAGAGAGTGTTGACGTCACTACTAATGTAAGCTGTATCTCTAGTTGGCAAATTGAAACCTATGATATGAAACATAAAGTGCATTTTTAGTAAACACAAAACTTCAGAGCTAAGTACCTAGTGTGATTTTAAGGCAATCCAATTATGTATCTTATTCGAAAAATTTACTATAAACGAGATAAAAATATTAAGAGATGTAAATATAAAATCTTTAACATTTATCTAAAATTAAACAAGAATATGCATATGTGGCTGGAAAAAAATATGTATTACTTTAATATTAAGAGTATCATTCTACCGATTTTAAATAATTTATTTTATATTTTCCTAAATGTATATAGTACACAAAAAGTGTTTTACATTAAATATATTTCCAGGACAACTACACAGCTCTCCACATAGCGGTAGAGTCCTGCAAGCCTGCTGTAGTGGAGACCCTGCTGGGCTACGGCGCCGACGTGCACGTGCGAGGCGG
Organism: Autographa pulchrina; assembly: GCA_905475315.1. Classification (NCBI taxonomy): domain Eukaryota; kingdom Metazoa; phylum Arthropoda; class Insecta; order Lepidoptera; family Noctuidae; genus Autographa; species Autographa pulchrina. The sequence goes on from FR997768.1 coordinate 11,524,687, forward strand.
CAAGCAGAGGGAAACCGCGTTACATATAGCTGCTAGGATACCTGATGGTACGTAGTCATTACTGGTAACTGTAGATTAATAAAGTTTATTTCATTAGCTTATGCAAATTCCTTAAAATTCTTTATTAGAAACAAAAAACAATCGTTACAAAATTTATAGTGTTCGGTAATAGCAACATTAGTTAGAAACTGTGTTGTGGCTATTAGCGCCCACCTTCCAGAGAGAGATGATAAAGCGGCGATCTCATCTAACATGTATCATAGGAACATACTATTGTTCCTACTTTAATTCTGTCTTCAGTCTTCGTCGTTACAACCATAAGGAACAATAACTAAAAACATGCCTTTTAAAAATCTAAAGTTTTACTTCTCATTCCCTTACGAATAACCGTAAGCAAACTCTTAGCTTTGAGCTGGCAATACATATTTGTAATTAATAAAAAGTCCAGTGCTACAATAACACGTTTTCCCCTAGGTGACAAATGTGCCTTAATGTTGCTGAAATCCGGGGCTGGTCCCAACAAAGCGACAGAAGATGGTCAGACGCCAGTGCACGTGGCTGCTAAGTATGGGAACCTCGCGACACTGGTCCTACTGCTGGAAGATGGAGGGGACCCACTTAAGAAAACGAAGGTATAACAAGCTCAAACAAAATATAAATTATTTCTGCGAATATCACAAAGGTTAAGTAGTTGGCATTCTTCACTACATATGACATATGTTAAGATGTTTAGGACCATATGTCAATTCAAAACCATTTACTGTAATTCAGTAAGGTCCAATTCATTTATGTTCATTTTTAGAGCGGTGAAACACCCCTTCACATGGCCTGCAGGAGTTGTAAACCAGACGTCGTCCGACATTTAATAGAATTCGTCAAAGACCACAAAGGTGAAAGTGTCGCCATAACATATATCGATTCAATAGACGAAGACGGTGCCAGCGCGCTCCACTTCGCCTGCAAAATAACAAAAGAAGAGGTCAAAATACCGACCGCAGACAGGCAAGTCGTCAAGTTACTCATAGAAAACGGTGCCGACGTAAAGTTAATAACAAAACATAACTATGAAACGGCATTTCATTTTTGTGCCATCGCTGGCAACAATGACGTCATGACTGAGATGATCGCGCACATATCGGCAGCGGACGTCAGCAGAGCACTAAACAAACAGAACTCAATAGGATGGACACCCTTACTTATAGCGTGTCACAGAGGACACATGGAGCTTGTTAGTACATTACTATCGAACCATGCGAGAGTAGATGTGTTCGATACAGAAGGTAGATCAGCCTTACACCTTGCTGCAGAACATGGCTTCTTACAAGTGTGTGATGCACTCCTAACGAATAAAGCTTTTATAAACTCGAAAGCGAGAAACGGTAGAACAGCACTCCATTTGGCGGCCATGAACGGTTATGCGCATCTAGTCAAATTTTTAATACGAGACCACAACGCTATGATTGATGTCTTAACTTTGAAGAAACAGACTCCGTTACATTTAGCGGCTGCGAGCGGCCAGATTGAAGTATGCAAACTGCTACTTGAACTCGGGGCCAATATCGATGCCACCGACGAATTAGGACAAAAACCCATTCACGCAGCTGCCCAAAATAATTACAACGAAGTCGTCCAACTTTTTCTCCAGCAGCACCCAAACTTAGTAATGGCTACGACGAAGGATGGAAACACGTGTGCTCATATAGCGGCTATTCAAGGTTCAGTTAAAGTGATTGAAGAACTCATGAAGTTTGATCGGACTGGTGTAATATCTGCTAGGAATAAGTTAAATGACTCTACGCCACTGCAGTTGGCTGCGGAAGGTGGCCACGCAGATGTAGTGAGGGTTCTTGTTAGGGCAGGAGCGTCTTGCACCGATGAAAACAGGACAGGACTTACTGCAGTACATTTAGCAGCACAATATGGCCATACTAATGTATTAGACGTTATGCGATCGACGAATACGTTACGGATATCAAGCAAAAAGCTAGGACTCACTCCTCTGCACATAGCCGCATATTATGGACAAGCCGGTAACAAAATACTATTCCCTAAATAAGTTTTTTATGTAAATAGGAAGACATTTATTTACACTTTTTCATATTTACTACAGAAACCGTTCGAGAACTGCTGTCTCATGTGCCAGGAACAGTGAAGTCTGAAGCTCCGACGGGAATGTCACTAGTTCCTGAATTAGGAGCTGAGTCTGGTCTTACTCCCTTACATCTTGCTGCTTACAATGGTAACGAAAACGTTGTGCGATTACTGCTCAACTCTGCTGGAGTGCAAGTGGACGCTGCGACTAATGAAAATGTAAGTATTTAAATATTTTATACAAGTTTAAGAACGCATTATTATAACTAACTCTTTTTGTTTCAGGGTTTTAATCCTCTTCATCTCGCATGCTTCGGAGGTCACATGTCTATAGTAGGTCTCCTTCTAAGCAGGTCAGCAGAGTTACTCCAAAGTACAGACCGGCATGGCAAAACAGGCTTACACATAGCCTCGACTCACGGTCACTACCAAATGGTAGAAGTATTACTTGGGCAGGGGGCAGAAATTAATGCGACAGATAAAAACGGATGGACACCATTACATTGTGCGGCAAAAGCTGGACATTTAAATGTGGTAAAGCTGTTGTGTGAGTCAGGAGCTTCGCCGAAAAGCGAAACGAACCTAAATTGTGCTCCAATATGGTTCGCCGCCTCGGAAAACCACAACGATGTCCTTGAATACTTGCTGCACAAAGAGCACGACACTCAGTCGCTGATGGATGACAAGAGGTTCGTGTACAACCTTATGGTGTGTTCAAAAAACCACAACAACATACCTATCGAGGAGTTCGTGTTGGTGTCACCGGCCCCCGTCGACACTGCAGCAAAATTATCAAATATTTATATTAACTTATCTACTAAGGTATGAGCCAATGACTTATTGATTAGTGACTGGTCAAACAATTTATATTCTAAACACGTATTCGCTTTAACAGGAAAAGGAGCGTGCCAAAGACCTTATAGCGGCAGGAAAACAATGTGAAGCGATGGCCACCGAGCTGCTGGCGCTAGCTGCCGGCGCGGAGTCCGCCGGACACATCCTTACCGCTACGGACAATAGGAACATTGAGTTCTTAGACGTTTTAATAGAAAGTGAGCAGAAAGAGGTCATAGCCCACACTGTGGTTCAGAGATATCTTCAGGTAAAAAATAGGTAACTTCCCTATTACACAAAGACTTGACGAGGCAAACATATGATGATGTTCAATGCTTCTCTTGTTTACAGGAACTCTGGAGAGGGAGCCTCAAGTGGACTGGCATCAAAATTATGTTCCTTTTTTTCGCGTTCATAGTTTGTCCACCCGTCTGGGTGGTGTTCTCTCTTCCATTAGGCCATAAATACAATAAGATTCCAATAATTAAGTTCATGTCATATTTAACTTCACATATTTATCTCATGATATTGTTATCTTTAGTAGCGATAACGCCAATTTATAATTCAATATTTAGGGATAGTTTAATACCAAGGTGGTACGAGTGGATGCTGCTCATTTGTTTGAGCGGTCTCCTGCTCTTCGAGCTCACCAATCCAAGTGACAAATCTGGTTTAGGGTGGATCAAGATAGCTGTATTATTATTAGGTATGATCGGTGTGGCGACACACGTTGTAGGATGGATATTCGTACTACCTAAGTATTGGCCAACGCTAATGTATTGTAGAAATCAGTGTTTTGCGTTATCGTTTCTATTAGCATGCGTTCAGATATTAGATTTCTTATCGTTCCACCATCTCTTCGGTCCATGGGCTATTATCATAGGAGATCTGATGAAAGATCTCGGAAGGTTTCTTGCCGTTTTAGCAATATTCGTGTTCGGCTTCTCGATGCATATAGTTGCATTGAATCAGCCGTTCAGAAATATAAACAAGGCAGAAGACAATAAATACGCAAGACAAGCAAGGAAGAGACTCTTCTCCGACGGTGAGTGTGAATCCATTGTACAGTGTTGCTTACTCATATGATACATCTACCATTGAATCTATTCATTCATTTTCGTAGATCATGTTTAGTAATTCATACATTTAACGTTATACTTGTTGCCATACTAGAAACTCTACGATTGAAAAGACAAGCGTATGATCAGTGGCAAAATACACTTTCTGGGGAATCGTACAGGAGGAAACAAGACCCTACAGGACGTAAGTCCGCCACACGAAGCAAACTGTATTGTTTAATTTTGTTCACATAACATGAATGAATGTCATTTTCCTTACGATGATCGCATTACAACTCGATGTGCTTGTTTTACTTGTTTTTTATTTGTTACGATTGATACGTGCATCCGCTTGCAAGCTTCAGTGTTATCACATCGAGAATGTTATCATCGTTAGCGTTTTTTATACATTCCATTAGATAATTGTTGCTACCTCGATTGGAATGTGGAATGTTAGGTCTCTGTAATATACAAGACACTTCGCCTCGCCATAACTTTCAGATTTTTTTTTCATATAATATTATGGCACGTGTAAGTGTTCGGTGGTTAGAGTATTTGATGTCTATCTTATACACAATGCATCTTCTGCATCGCATCCCCACTAAACCTTTACGAGGGCCGTGGTTTCAGATGTGGACACAGAACATGCATTGCGCGTCACAATAATAGTTTTAGTGGAATGAGTGGCCGACCTCACCGCATTTGATGGAGCAAATTTGATTTGCGCATGCCGCGGCTGGCTTACTGTCCTGCGTTTGTTACACCATACCGAGGTACCACTTTATGTTTCGGATATGTTTGGCTGTTTGTCGTCACTGTGGCGCCCTCTGGCACGCCCACGCTCTCGATGTCCTAGTTAGATAGTCCTAGACGGGACGGGGCGGATTGATGCACTAGTATAATAAGTATCTTGCCAAATCTTCTAAAAGTAATTGGAACACAACACATCATTTTTATATATCGATTGATAAACAATTATACACACACTTTTTTATACCAATGTACAGAAAGAATCACACAACCGTATCAATCTGTCTCATCCGTACATAGATAGGACTTAGTCGTCCTAGATTCTTAGATTTGCGGGAAGATTGATGCAAGAGTAGTACAACAAAACACTAATACATCAAATTTTGAACGAAGTCTTCGAAGTCTCATACAATTATATACAGGCATATTATACCATGCATCAACCTACCCCGGCCGCCTCTTTCTTTCGTGTCGAGTTACAAAGACCGTGGTCCATGTTGCGTGTTGTCTTCTAGCGACGTTGTCAGCGGTCGAGGCGTTGGAGAAAATGTTCTTCGCACTTTTCGGACAAATAACATTGTCGGACCTTAACTACGTGTCCAGCGTGCGGCCGCTGTGGACTCAGAACCTATTCAAGTTCGTGTTCGGGGCGTACTTACTGATGTCGGTCGTGGTGCTAATACCGCTCCTCATTGCGATGATGTCGGACACTTACCAACGCATACAGGTAACTACGTGTCGCCCAGAGCTCTGATCTTTTGTTCGCAGTTACTATGAACCCACTGTATTCGTTCGAGCTGCTGTTCTTCGCGGTGTTCGGGCAGACGACGACGGACCAGACGCGGGTGCACCGCAACGATAGTAACGTCCAGCCGGCCTGGACCAATTACCTGTTTAAAATCGTGTTCGGGATCTACATGCTGGTGTCGGTGGTGGTACTCATCAATCTGCTCATCGCTATGATGTCAGACACGTACCAGAGGATCCAGGTAACGCGTGAACAGATTAAAACATGACGAGAACGTCGCTTGCATACCGACACCAATGAACAAAGAACTTAACGCAACGATAAAATATAAATAATTAAATAACTTCACCTGGTAGTTTATTACTATTCATGAATAAATAACTAATATTTAAATAAAATTGTAATAAATTGTTTTAAAAAATGTATCCTGAGTGCCAAGCTGAGTCATATTTCTACAATCGTTTACATCATTATAATTATTATACCCTAAGAGTGAAATGTATCTTGGTTATTATAAATCATGCTAATTATATGCACCTTTTGAAAAATTAGAATTTCTATCAAAGTTAACAATTGCAGAAATGTCAGCTACCGACGGATCTTGATATAGTTTTTACTATCTGCTATCACGATTTTGACACGCATGTCTAGAAGATGTAATATGTAATCAAATAGGCAATTATTGCACGAGAAAATATTAAATAAACTAAAACATAAATACTACTAAAAGTGCAATTAATGCAATCTAAATAACACCAACGCAACGAGCTTCTTCTGATAGCCTAGATATTTGCTTACTAGAATTTTTTAAGGACCGATGACGGATTTCTGTAAAATTAGAATATCTACCTCAACTAGGTATAAAGCAACCAAAACTGCCCGGCCTTTCTAAATCCACCCATTTGTTTTAATATATTTTGGGCAAGTGGTAGATTTGGAAACCCTAGCGAAATTTTATAAAGGGCTAATTTATGCAGCTAAATCAACTTCGGTGTATAAATTGGCCCTGAATGTTGACTGGTCCTTACCCTACCAGTAAATAAGTAAGATTTAAGTATGTAGATAAACTGCATAAAAATTACTATTTTGGTGTTAATAAACATAAATTTTCAGGCACAATCCGACATTGAGTGGAAGTACGGTCTATCGAAGTTGATTCGCAACATGCATCGAACCAACACCGCCCCGTCGCCACTGAACCTTGTCACCACTTGGCTTATGTGGCTCATCGCAAGGTGTAAGGTAAAAACACATTTATATTTATTATTATACAAGGTAAGAAGAATAACGAAGTCGAATGAACAGAAAATTTTGAACGGATTGTGGAAAGTAAAATAATAAAAAAACTAAGATAATGGCTGATATAGATGTACGGAAGAAGTAGAGATACTAAGTACTCCAAAATTAGGAGAAAGAAAATGATTATCTCAAGTAAAGAAAATCCATGTTTTGTGGTGCTCTTTTCGCTATAAAGTTTATAATCTAGTTTTGTGGCTGCATAGCATCGATTATAGAAGAAGTGTGTACTTAGACATTCACGTACTTTCTGCTTAGTAATAGTAGTACATGCAATCTACTGCCATACTTAAGACTTTGAAATCAATACTTCTTAACAATCATTATATTTAGTACGATTTTCATGAGTTCGTATAAACTTATAGAATATTAAGTAGAATAGTAAATTTTATTGTTATACATTTTTAATCAATATACTCTTCTACGTAATTAGAATACACACTTACTATGCTTATACACAACACATGATATTTTTGATACAAAAACAATTACGCATCATTCTATTTTTATCATATTTATTTATATAACGCCTTATCTTAGATGACTCCACTGCTTCACTTAACACAAAAATACAAGAACAACAACATTTAATAATATTAATTTACGCAGCTATTAATCTATTCTAGATATTTATCCCATAAGGAAGATATTTTTGACCAGTTTTCTTTATTGCGTATTATCAGATCAACTTTAATACATTTGCATAATTATGTTATTTATTATGGAAAATTAGTATATTTAAAGTTTATTTAAGATGTCAAAACATTCTGTTTTCAAAACATAACAGCTGTAGTTTGCTCATTTAGAACTTTTTGACGCATATTGATCATATTGTATTGACGAGGAAGTCTGCTTTTGCCGAACATCTTAAAGGCTTGAGTAGATATTAGTCTTTTTAACTCAATTTCAACCTTACCGCACATCAATACAACACAAAACACAACATACAACACCACATCAGAATCACAACGATACTGGTCTGTCGGTACAGCATTTCACCTCATTTCTAACTAAGAACTTTCGCACCAGGACCGATTGAGCAAAAAGAAGCGACCAAGTTTGGTGCATATGATCGGTTTGCAGAGACAGGACCAGATGAGCGCGCGGTCCAAGGCGGGGGCCAAGTGGCTGTCCAAGGTCAAGAGGGGTCAGGTCGTACCCAAGGGTAAGCAAACATAAACTGAAAGTATATGTACCTTCTTTACCATATAGTCTCAAACATGTGTGAACATTAAGCCCAGATTAGCTATAGGAACTTTATACAGAGTATTAAATCTCGAGTAGCGTTTTGGTAGTCAGCATCCTGGCTGCAGTGGCCCTTACAACAGCCATTTTTTTAACCTATACTGTTTAGTCCAATCCTTGCAAGTTTTACATAAATTAGGCACGTCAATTCTAAAATCTAAATGTAACTAATATTTTTTTCAGTTTCCAATTTATTGGCATATTATGCCTACGACAATAACAATTTCTTTTACGTTTAGATTCAACACGGCTGTCAGTGGTCCACCTCAGTCCAATGGGCTCCCAGTTAAGTTTCAACAACGCGACGAAGATCGAAAACGTGGTTGACTGGGAGGTGATCGCCAAGAAGTACAGAGCGCTGATGAGGGACGAACCTGACGAGCCAGTCAACAAGGAGAATGGAGAGGATGCTGCAGACAACGTATCCGAGATCGTTCCCAACAATATATCTGCAGCGCCGCCTTGAAATTAAAGGGCGAAACTTTAGGGAACCAGTGTACAAATGTAATATACTCTACTGTAAGACACAATGGAGGATTCTCTTATTGAATTGAGGAGACAGATTTCTAAACTCTAATTTCCTTTCCAAAATGCTCCGATATTGTTTCGGAGTTTTGGAGACAGATTTTGTAAATATGATAGTGTTAGCTTTTGAATATTGTAGTGACTGGAACTACAGGCGGACTTTTTGATATACGTGGAAAGGAGTGATGAATTTTGTAACTAAATCGAATTTCATATTGGACGATTGAATTGTTTTGGTATCACTTTTCAGTATAGGTGATTTGGAGCTTGATTTTGTTGTTCCAGAAAATAAGTTTGATATGGATCTCTGTAGTTTTTATCAAAATTAATGTATTTATTTATTTATAAGTTAATGTACACACAACAGACAAGCAAAAGTAAACACATACAGAACAAATAGGTACAAAGGTACTGCTGCTTATTTCAAATGAAATTTGCCCAGCCCTGCGACAGAATATATTTGAAAGTGACGTAGATTTAGTGTGTCTACGTCTCTTTTAAATGTAAATGTAATGTAGTTTATTTATTCATATCATTTAGTACCAAAATAATGTTTTAAAACCTATTTTCAGTATTATTGCCAGTATTAAATCATTTTAAGCATTGAATAACTTTGAATTAAAATTTGTACTCGTAAAACACATTCGTGTTGAGTGAATTGACTTCCATTTTATACGAAATAGCAATGTATGATTTGTTTCACTGTGAATTGTGAACAAGTGAATCCATGGGTTTAGAAATCAATGGTATTTGATTATATTGATATTTGTACGAAGACAGGTCTGTCTGCAAGCAATCGATGAACAAAAATTAAGATATTTTTAAAGATTTTGTTATTTTGTCTCTTGTTTTATGAAATAAATACTTACCTAAACTCCTACCATATTTTATTGATAGGCATGACAAAAAGTAAATACATTTAAAGACCAGTATTTTAACACGAAATAAGAAAATGTCTCCAATGGAAGTAGGTACATCAAAAATAACAGTCAGAAAGCTAATTTTGTGATGTGATCCAAATATTTCAACCTAAATGGTATTCGAAAAACAAAGTTCGTTTTTACCATGTTCCTTATTAAAAAACTAAAAAAAATATAATTGTCGCTTGCAGCAGAACCTAATCTTTAAATGAGGCATTGTATAATAATAATAAGTTTTTAATTAAACGTTTTTAAGTTAATTGTATGAATAACGTTTAGTTAGTAGGAATAACGAATTAGCGCTAGTTATTAAGAACAGCGGTTATTTTTCCAGTTTAGCGTTGTTTAGTGTAATAAGACTAATTTATTACTACTACTATTTTTATAAATAAACGTGTTGTGTATTTGTGTAACTGTATTGTTTTAAAATAAAATCAGTGCAATTTTTACGTAAATTGGTTTTTATTTTTTCCCGTTTCACCGTTTTTTATGCTCTACCTTATATTTCTTATACATATTGTTCTTAATAAAACTTAGAAAAGAAAATACAAGAACAAAGCAATTATGAAATCTGGAGCATAGAATCAAAAATATCATCATCATCATCAGCCTATAGCAGTCCACTGCTGGACACAGGCCTCTCCAATTGCACGCCACTTAGTTCTATCCTCGGCTTTTCGCATCCAGCTCCTGCCAGCCGTCAAAAATATATATAGTGATTATATATTTACAAGGTTATTGGACTTGAAATTTTAATAAATTTATATAGCGGAACATAATTATTCTTTTGACAATAACAAGAGAAAAGATAAAAGACCAAATAACGAAATTGCAAATAACTACCAATGATCTTCTCACCGAGCAAACAAAAATAAAATCAGAAATTGTAGACCTCAAAGATGCTAATACCGCAACCAGTGCGAAGCTTAATAATTTAGAAACTGATATTCAAAATCTTAAAACTAACCCTTCAAATCAGAAAGTGTCCATGAACCTCAACTATGAAGATGTTGTCTCCGAGCTCCAAGAAAGAGAAGTAAGGAGTAAAAACATAGTTATAGTAGGAATACCGGAACCAACAGGAACCAATAAAGAAGAAAGAACCACATCAGACAATAAAGAAGTAAACAAATTGATTACTACTTATTTCCCAGATTGCCCAAAACCTGTTAAAATCCATCGCGTAGGTCAGTACAAACCGAATAAAAATCGTCCAATCAAGGTTTATCTAACATCGAAAGAAGCAGCAACCAAAATTCTTCGTAGCAAATCAACAATCAAAGAACCTATCAAGATATACCATGATCAAACTTCATACCAACAACAATACTTGAAAAAATTGGTAGAAGAGCTACAGCAGCGTATTAAGAATGGTGAGAAAGATCTTATAATTAAATATATAAATAACACTCCTAAAATTTTAAAACAACAAGCAAAAAACTAAACACAATAACCCAACAAACAGAAAATACAGAACCCAACAAAATAACATATGAAATAACAAATAAATATGACAATCTGAGTAAATGTAAACCGTCGCTAAAGTTCTTATACGCGAACATGCGTAGCCTAGTAAAACCTGGCAAAATAGATGAACTGCGTTGTATTTTAGAAACAATGAAGAACATCCATATAGTAGTACTGGTTGAAACTTGGATTAAATCCGAAACTGAAGCAAAATCTCTTCAATTACCTAATTATGAGCACCACTATAACTATAGAATCCATAGCAGAGGAGGCGGAGTATCTATCTTTGTCCACAAAAACCTAAGACACGAATTTATAAGCAGCAAATGTGAAAATGACAACCATTTCCTCTGGATACACCTAAAAAAGTTTTCACTAGATATAGGTGCCATTTATAAGCCAGAAAGGACAAATATCACAAATTTTCTTGAAACCTTTTCAGAGGAACTCCAAAACCGAAAAAGAACAATCATCTTTGGAGACTTTAATTTCAATTTACTTAGTAAGGACCACAATACAATAGCATATAAACAAACATTATTAGAAAATGGACATAATATATTAAATAAAATTACTACCAATTATTGCACACGAGAAACACCTTCAACAAAAACTATATTGGATCACATTGTGACTAATCTGAAAGACAACGGCTTCCATTTTGCTATAATTGAGTCCACCATGTCGGATCATAAACAAATATTCCTTGAAGTGATGAAATATAAACCTAAACCACTCAAAAAGATACAGTACGAAGCTCTTAATTATGGAAATCTGTATAGAACTTTAGAAGCCCAGGATTGGATGGATGCTGATGACTACACCAAATTTCACAAAAACATACTATTAGCCATCAATAAAAATAAGACAAAGAAAACTAGAAATCTAAACCCACCCCGGTCCGAATGGATTACAAATGATATCATTAACAAAATAAATAGTAGAAATGAGCTATGGCAAGAATACAAAAATAATCCCAACGATATAGACATAGGAGAGAAGTTCAGAAAAGAAAGGCAACTTGTGTCTGAGCTGATCCAAGAAACAAAAAGTAACTATTATTACAAATCGTTCAAAGAATGTGAAGGTAAGCCTTTGAAAATGTGGCAATTAATAAATAGTCTATCTAACAATAAGGTTAAAGAAATTTGCGCTCCTTCGAAATTATGTACTCCTACTGGAGTTGTTTCAAATATAAAAGACATATGTGAAACGTTTAATGAATTCTTTTCCAATATTGGCATTATACTTGCAAATCAAATACCAGCTATATATCACAATCACACAAACACCCAGCACACTGTAGATAATATTTGTACACATGAATTAGCTGAAATCACACCTACTACTGTGGCTGAAGTAGAAAGTATAATTGACTACCTCAAAACGAACACCAGCACTGGAATAGACGGCATAAGTGCAAAAGTCATTAAGTCAAGTAAGAAACTGATATCTTTTACTGTTGTTAAATGCATTAATAAATGTCTTCAAGAAGGAATATTCCCAGACATGCTTAAAATAGCTAAAATAACCCCTATTTTCAAATCAGGATCTAAAGAGGATCCAGGCAATTATAGGCCTATCTCGGTTTTACCAGTGATGTCTAAAATATATGAAAAAATACTTTACAATAGACTATCACAGTATCTTAATTCTTTTAATTTCTTATTTGACCGACAATACGGATTCAGGCATAAGTCTAATACTCTATCGGCTGCAATAGACCTCACAACTAAAATTAAAACCAACATAGACCAAAAACATATAGCTCTTGGTATATTTATCGACTTGAAAAAGGCATTTGATACTATTAGCCATAATTTACTTCTTTATAAACTAGCATCGATTGGGATTACAAAAACCGCGTACAATATTTTTGAGTCTTACTTGAGCAACCGTTATCAGGTGGTGAAGATTGGTGATTGTACTAGTACACCTAAACTAATCAAATGTGGAGTCCCTCAGGGATCTATATTGGGACCACTACTATTTCTGGTTTACATAAACAATATACATAAAATAGGTATCAAAGGGCATATTTCTTTATATGCTGATGATACTTGCCTCTTTTACTTTGGCCATACAATAGAAACTATAATACAGGATGCACAAAATGATCTCAACATACTGGAAAAATGGTTTTGAAGAAATTTATTAACTGTAAACGCAAAGAAGACAAATTATATAGTATTCTCAGCCAAAAATAAAAAAATCCCAGATCATGTACCATTAACTATTAATGGGACTATACTGGCCAAAGTAAATGAGGAGAAGTATCTAGGGCTTACACTGGATAGTAAACTCCAATGGAAATCACACATAGAAAACGTACGATCTAAAATAAGCAGTCTTACAGGTGCATTGCGTAATATAGTAAATAGTCTCCCATTAAAAGTGCGCTACACTATATATAATTCTTTAGTAAAACCTCACATCGACTACCTCATTGAGATATGGGGATCAGCTGCAAAAACACACCTTGATAGATTACAAAGAACACAAAATAGATTAATAAAAGTTCTGTTTAGGTACAAATATTTAACACCAACCAATACAATTTATAATGAAACTAAATTATTTAATATTTCACAAATATATCAATATAACATATCTGTTCTAATAAGAAAATGTTTAAATAAAAACATACATACACAAATAAAATTAACAAAAAACATACAAGTACACACACGCAGCACAAGACGGCCACATAACATTCAACTATACAAACCTAGAACTAACTACGGCAAAAGGTGTATTTTATATCAAGGAGCGCGGATTTACAACTCATTACCAAATTATATTAAAGACGCAAAAACAATTACAATTTATAAAAAATTATTAAAAGAGCACATATCCAAAGGCATTACTATAAAATAATTAACCTAACAATGTTTAAAAAAATCCAATTTTGTCACCATGTAAACCGTCCCTTAACTCAAGAATTCACTTTTGTATAAAATTTTTCTATGTACCGTCTATTTTGTTTGCGCACTCTGTAAATTGTTACTTACAAATATAAATTAATGTTTTGTTTATTTCTCCTCGAAGTGATTGTAAATCTTGAGAAATAAAGTGATTTCAATTCAATTCAAACAGCTGTCTAAATTGATTTTTCATACGTAAGTATACAAAGTATGACCAGATACTGTAAGTTCAAAGACAGAACAATTTTAAGATCTTATAGATGGGTCTAATGTTAAGCAAACTGGTATTTGTACTCTCCCATTATAAAGCCAATAGGTACCTGTAATCAATGTGAACACATTGGTTTTGCAAAAAAATGCATTCGATATGCATTTGTTCTGTGTCTGGGTGTAATTTATCTATAATATGTATGTATTTAGAAATATACTAGCTGTACCCGGCATGCGTTGCAATGCAATTTATTCTACCTAGCACCTGCCTACAACCTACCTACTACCTACCTACTACCACTTAGGGGTATGAAAAATAGATAGTAGCCGATTCTCAGACCTACTGAATATGCTATAAAATTTCATAAAAATCGGTCAAGCCGTTTCGGAGGAGTATGGTAACTAACATTGTAACACGAGAATTTTATATATAAGAAGATAAGTATGTTTATCAGTTGTCTGGTTACCATAACACAAGCTCTGCTTAGCTTGGGATCAGATAACCGTGTGTGAGTTGTCCCGGAATATTATTATTATTATTTCCTAACAATGAGCCCCACAATATTCATTAGCTACTTGATCGAGTGCCCGTTTTCCAGAAAGTACGACTTTTAGTCACAGTTTAATGTCAATAAGCGTGTTTATTTAAATAGTACAAAAACGTAGGCAAAACAGATAGGAAACATGTGAATAACATAAATATTGTCTGAAACGAATACATTATTCATGTATATCTTGAATAAATACTATAATCTAATATGTATATGTACAAGTGTTTTTTTTTTTTGTTTTTTCAGTTATCTATATAAGTCATAGCTATTTGAAAATCGACCTAGTTGGCTTCAGTGGTCTACACTGTAGCCTAAACGTGCGGTTTGCTGAAACTACTTCGCTCTAGTCGTAATACAGTTAAATATAATCGTTATAATGTTAAACAATTTTTGGAAAATATCAGTTGTTGTTCTTTGTAAGTATCTTCGTATATTTAAAATATAATAAAATTAATTTAAGACTCGTTAATGGTTTTAATGAAATAACTACAAACCGAGTTAACGCATAAAAAAAACGAAATATGTAACAATATAATCTCAAACTAAAACAAGTATATTATACTCTTCGGCTAAAAAATATATCAAATAAAATTAAGTTAAATTAAAATACGCTTATTTATTTAATTTCAATACAAAAAAAACTTTATTTTTAAATTGCAATGTCACTATCGTGTCCTTTCCGTTTAGCATTACCGAAAGGGTATATTTGAAATTAAATGAGATTTTTCATTATTTCATTCACAGCTGCACTGCAGTTCACGCATGCGTGGCAACTCGTATGCTTCTGTGGGTAAGTGTAAATTAAAGTTATTTATAAATACATACATAGTAAACATACATAACGATAAACAATTAATTTTACTGTTGTGCGGCAACTCTGTGATTAGTAGGTGTTTGTCTTCATACAATTGCTACTGAAAACAGAGAAATTTAGGAACCTATGTTAGCAAATTCAAAATTACGTTAACTATGCGTAGACAAACCTTGGAAGTTAAGATGATAAACTAAGATCGATTCAAGGTTATGAATTATTATTATGATATGCCATTATATTATTATACTATAACTTACTACGTCATAAACAAACGATAGGAACCCTATTATAACAGCTAGGTACATGTCTAAACAGCATTGTACAGAAAGCAGAACGTTAAACACTATCTATTACATCGACTACTGTTACATTTTATTAACTACAATGTTTTAAAAATAAAGTTGTACTCATGTATTATTCGGCGAATTGTCGTTCTAAACTCTTAATAAACTGAACAAGTGCGTGTCGGACTCGCGCACGAAGGGTTCCGTACCACCTTCGTATGAGAGCCCCCCTTAAATATTCATTTTATGTGGTTTTTAGTATTTGTTGTTATAGCGGCAACGGAATAACATCATTTGTGAAAATTTCAGCTTTCTAGCTATCACGGTTTATGAGATACAGCCTGGAGTCAGACAGACGGACAGACAGACAGCGGAGTCTTAGTAATAGGGTCCCGTTTTACCCTTTGGGTACGGAACCCTAAAAACATACTATAATCGTATCGTAGTCATATCACTCTAACTCTGGGTCGGCCCAATATAGTTTAGGACAAGGAGTTAAACAGAAAAAGTCATTGAATCACATGCCTGAACATGTTACATGATTAAAAGTTGTACATATTTTTTTACAGTTCTTACGATAATCAAATTATAATACCGGCAGACAATGTACAACTATTTACCGCCAACGAGGGATGCTTCAAACTTGACCTACGCACACTTATGTACACGTTTGGGTACATGGGTAGTATTGAGAAGAATGGTACCATATCCTTCGTGAAAGCTTACACTGAGCTCCATGACCGAAACATATGTGTAGTAGACTGGACGGAAGAAGCTAGTCAAGGGATTCCTTTAGCCAATTTCTCAGCTGTTAGCCTTAAAGCTTTGGCTGTAAGTTTTATTTATCTTTAGCATTTATTTTAAATAAATAGGTAATAATACAATTAAAGGATTTATGTGCAGCATATGGTTTTAAAAATCTTACTATTTTATAAGATTATGTCGAGAAATTACTGTTTTAAACATTCAAAATTGATTTATTAACTTCGCACAAGATAACAATTTGTAATTTTTCTCCGCCATTTGAATCTATGGATATGATGGTCGATTTTGAAAATCTTTGATATTTCAGATAGGACGTGAGTTTGGAAACTTATTGATAAAACTTATAAATGCTGGTTTGAAGCTCAGTTCTCTGCACCTAGTCGGACACTCTCTGGGCGCACATATGTTAGGGCAAACTGGAAGAAAGCTGATAGAGAACGGGATGATAATTCCGCGGTAAATGAGATTAAAATATTTAAAAAGAGTCAATAGATTCTCAGGTAAATATGCTATATATGCTATAGATGCTTCTTTATTAAACTAATTCCAAAGTTGAAAAACTTAGGTATGCTTGATAGTCTGCTTCGCAAACCTTTCTTTAAGACAAGGTACTTTTGAACATGTCATATCATTGTCATTTTGGTATTTAAAATGTTTTAGTTTACAATCATGGCCAATGCTTTTGGTGGTAACTATTCTAGCATCACCGGCCTCGATCCCGCGAAGCCGCAGTTTGATGGACCAAAGGCTTTGCCACTGTTCCCGCGTCTTGAGAAGAGCTGTGCTGCCTTCGTGGACATCATTCACACGAACCCGACGCTGTACGGCATGGAGACACCCACTGGCACTATTGACTTCTACCCCAATTACGGAAAGAATGTGCAGCCGGGATGCAAAGAAGGAATTTTCTTGCCTTTATCACGTAAGGTAACGAAGGTACCATTTTTAATAGTCTGTTATTATTTCGACCTCCAGACCTAATACCATAATAATGACATAATTTAAACTATAATAATTTTCTGCGACTTGAACGTAAATGTTCTCTCTGTCTGATCCAACAGCCTTTAATGGCAAATAACATTAATTGAAGGTCTCCATAATTTATGCAACTTACTATCTCAATACTAATTTATATACATACTAATGTACGTGATAACATACACGTATAACGTTTAACTGCTACGAAAATGTTTAATTCAGAAACCATTGAGATTTTTTGAAATAGTTCACTGTACCGTTCTACCTAACTACTAGCAGAACGTCCCACTTGAGATAGTCTGATATAACAGTCAACAACATTCTCATCCTTAGGCCTGTGCAGTCACGACCGCTCCCGGGACCTGATGATCCAGTCCCTATCCACCCCGTATGACTTGCAAGCCAGCAACGCGCCCAACTACCCCACGTGGGTCAAGAACGACGGCGCACCGATAAGAGTCACCACTATCGGAGATTTCATCAACACAACGTTAGTGGTTTCTTTTTACCCGACTGCCAAGAAGGGTTATTTTATTGATATTTATAACTCGGAGAGACTAACTAGACTCCTACTGAAGGACTTGCCCATCCTAGCTCAAGATAGAAGTGCGTGAAAAAGGGAAAGGGTAGCCTTTGCCCTGTGGGACAACACGGGAATGTAACGGGCTTAATAGATAGATTGCTAACTCAGTGAGTGGCCCCAATCAACCAGTTATAGAAAAAGAGGAGCAGAAAGGAATGCAATGGGACAGCTCGGGGTCAATATAAATAAATAAATACTTTTAGTTTTAACCAGTTGTGAGTTTTAAGTGTGGAACTAACAAGCTTAGAAACTTTGTTACTGTTAATACAACGACATAAATGTATTAACTTTAATAAATTAAAAAATTCATTAAATTGTATTCATGTAGACAGTAGGTATATGCACCTTGGGACGTAAAATGACAAATTTCTTATTTCTAATCTGTTGTGTGTGAGGAGGTACTCAATTCGACTGTTTTTTTTTTGTTATCTCAGATTTTTCGGCTGAAAGATCGTGCTTCCCGTGTAATCCCATTTTAATTAAGTCCAGTTATGACAGTGGAATCCATAAGAAAACCATATAAGACTTAATATTTTGAAGTCGGTTTTTTTCTTGTAAGAATTATTATCATTTTGTTTCATTCACAATAATGATGTTGTGATTTTCCAGGTACTCCGGTTTATATTACTTAACCACAAATGGACAGCCGCCATACGGCAAGAAGGAGGAAGGTCTGAAACCTGATCCCAGTCCTACAACCACACAAACAAAAGCTCCTTTAATATCCTTAAGTATTTTGTAATTGTTTAACTTTACAACAAAATATATTGTTTTGTTTTTATAATTTGTAGTTGTTCATTAATTGAGTCGCACACTGTTGATCGCCAATTTTGCGGGTCTGCTAGGTCTTAAGAAATAAGCATCTCCTTTGTAAATCTATTATTTTTGTTGTGTTTTTAAAACTATTGTGTGTATACATAAATTATTAAATAAATAAGTATTTAATTAAAATGTTGAAACTATTGTTAAAGCTTTATTTCTAATGTTACGTTTTGTATCTTTGTTACTTTTCATATAAGAAGGAACACATATGTTACATAATGTTAATCAAAGTCAAGGACCAGTTATTATTTGAATAACAGTGCTTATTGGTAAACGTCTTCTTTTACGACTTCTATTAGGTAAGTAGTGTAAATAAAAAAGGAAGGTACAGAAATAACCTCAAACTAAATAGTTTCAGAACTGATTGCTAACCAAAAATCGAACTCCCCTACTGCTGCACTCAGAGATGTTAGTGGTTACTTAAGGGATTCCTTATTATGGATTCAAGTAATCAACCTTTCAGAATTACTTGAGAGTTGACTTACTTAAATCAACACCACAGTACTTGAAAGACCCTATCAAATTGATCAAAATTCAACCAATGGTTTAGGAATGCATAGACGACAATCATTTTTTTTTTGTGAAGATCTGTTATGTATGTACTGACCTAAAACGAAATTTGTTTCTTAACTCTAACTTGAATCAATTTTATGGAGATCTCCATTTACGAGAAGATTTATTTATTTACATGAATGAATCTCTGCGACATTACTTGTTGTTCTGCTGAATGGGTAGGTACACAAGAACAATAGCTAACACGGAACAATAATTTCGCAAGTTCAACCTGCCCTTGGTAGAATTTGCAAAGGTTGCCTTACACTTGATTTTATTATTTTATAGTTGACATATTTGTTCACAGATTTATATCGTATTATATGTTTCGGGTTTTAGACTGAATATTCAACACCAATTTCTCAACACCTGTTTGTCTCTTTTGCCTAGTACCAACCATTATACATTTTGAAAGATCTTATCCATGAAACAAAACCAAGTTCTTCAAATCAAGATCTGTATAGCCTACCTACTGTATGTGTACTAAATATAATATTTTTTCACAAAAGTTCTTCATTAAACTTAAAACATCAATCCTGGTTCTAGGTTCTTAATAAATAAGCAGCTGAAGCGAGAGCCAGCTTTGCTCAGCTAAGGTAAAAAAATAAGTTGCATGGGCGTTTTTAAATAGGTACTAGGTAGATAGGCTACATTACATTTCATCAAATATTTAGTTGGTATTGTTGACACTCGTGAACCCTAACTTAAATAAATAAATAAATAAAATAATAAATAAATGCGGACAACATCACATACATTGCTCTGAACCCAAAGTAAGTTGCTGAAGCACTTGTGTTATGGAATTCAGAAACAACGAAGGTACCACAAACATCTAGACCCGAGGCAATGTAGAAAAGTTGGTTTCTACATTGACCCGTCCGGGGATCGAACCCGGGACCTCAGAGCTAGCGACACCTTGAAACCGGTGCGTACGCCACTCGACCACGGAGGTCGTCAAATAAACGATAAGCCCATACATTGTCTTATCTCTTTTGTGAATAAAATTAAACAATTGTTTGTTTTATATTTTATTTTGTGTGCATAAGAATACTGTAGCTATTTATCTAATCGCCTAAAATAAATAAAAAGCTAAGGTTTATAGGTAAAATAATGTCAAGGCTATTTGTATAGTGACACGGCGGTTAATTTATATATCATCGCCATTTCCGTTATCAGTACTATCGTGAAATTAGACCGCTGCGCGCGCATCGCATCCAAACACACGTGCGGCAGCCGCGTATCGCGGCGGAAAAATTCACAATAATTTAAAATTATTAATTAAAAATTTATTTTATATTTTGTGTAAATTAAAATTCAAACACGGCGGGAACAATTTGAATTTAATTCTGCATTTAAAAATAGATTTAAGTGAAAAAAAGAAAAGTTACTTTTTTAATACTGTATTTTTTTTTAATTTTAAATTAAGTATTATGAAAGTGTATTATAGAGTGAAATAAAAATGTGTAGTGCAATGAAGAGTTACGTTCTCAAAACGTGTTTAGTATTAGTGTGTTAGTATTTCTTTTTTTATTTATAAAGATTTATTACTTCTAGTAAAGTTGACTGGTTTAATAGTTTTTACTTCTAGGTGCATCAATGTATTTTGAAATGAATACTTAAATGATAATTCTTAAGTAAAAAAGAATTGTTTCAATCGTTGAACCATAAAATATATTAGCGTCAAAATATGTATTGGTACGCATTTATGACCTGTAATACGTATAACACCAATTTATTAATACTTATTTTACAATTGAATGCACTGGTTATATAAGTGAACTTCAGGGAACAAGAGCTTGCCACGAACGACTCTATTTATAATTCTTTAATTATATAAACATTTTTTATTCATCTCGTGATGGCCTTATAAAAAACCCCTTTGTTAAAATATGATGTAAACCTTAACACAGCCAAAGGAAGTTATAATAATAACAAAACTATTCATAAATTAACACAAAACATACAATGATAATGTTTTAATATTATTAATATATTCTCATGATAATTATCTATTTCAGGCTTGGTCCAGTTCACACAAGCTGCATTTTTACGATGTTACAATGGGTAAGGAAATTATAAAAACATTTATTACAAAGCAACTAATTAAATTAATTTAACAAAAAAACACGGTAAATGTTGTTACCTGCATAAAATTATTAACACAAATCTTGTCTACTGTTAATGTCTTAATTAGTTTTTATTAGATCCTTTATAAAATAAACGTCACAGGGAATTATATTTTAACGATAACATAACATACCATCACGCCTGTATCCACAGTTCGCCGGTATGTTTAGGTCCCATGTAATAGGGGGCGAGCCTATTGCCACTAACCGGGCACAAATCCAAACTCCGACCTGCTACTGAGAATTTCATAGAAAAACCCAATTACACCATGGTCGACTTGGGAATCGAACCCAAGACCTCTAGCGTAGCAGTCGCGCTTAGCACCACTAGGCCAACGAGGCAGTTGTACATGTCAAAAAGTACAAAATAATAAAAATCAACAATCACTATTTACATAATGCACAATAATTTTAAAATAAGAACACTATCTTTTTCACAAGATTTGTCACGGATCAAACGTGAACCGTAAACAATACTGTAAGTTTATCTAAATGAGAATAAAAAGAAGTAACTTTTAAACTATCGCCCTGCATGTTTATTATTGTTTATAGCACTTTTATTTAACGGGAATAACGCGAACATGCATAATTATTTTTTTTTGGGCTTGACGTTTCGACCGGGTTACACCGGCCGTGGTCGCAAGCAGACTTAAAAATAGTATCTACTACAAAAGAAATAAAATATCATTTAATAAGCTGACCCGATCAGACCTCACCTTGCACACAATATCGATTAGCTACCAAACTACCAACATTACTTCTTGACATAACACGTTACGTCACAAGTATGCGAAACTCGTCAAACTCGTGGAGAAATTAATATGTCCATAACCGAAGGTCATACGAAGTGGAATAATAGGGCATACTTTATGTAATAGATTAATCCATGCGCGTAAGAGCCAAGAGGTGCGTCTTTGTAATACGCAATACGCAAGTAATTACCGCAGACGAGTTTTAAAACGACCTGCACAATTTCCATTGATCCTCTTGTTACCCGACTGCGGCCAACAAAAGAAGGGTTGTGTGTTTTTACGTTATTAAGCCACCGGAAAACGTTACGGACTTGTGAACGCTCTTTTTTTCTAACGTCTTTTTAATCTTATAAATATTCTGTGGCCGACAATGCGAAGCCAAAAAATACGCATATTGTGTTTATTTTATTACCGGCTGTTACAAAAGTCGTATCTCCTTGGTAACTCTTAAATTAACTCGTTGGAGTTGACTGACAAAAACATTTTATCTAACTATTTAAATATTGCATGTTTAATTTTCAACAGTTACGTTATGACTGTAAGTGTTACTTTCAAAACAATGTCTGTAGCAATTTACTTTAATTTCGTGTCTACCTTTACTTATCTAATTATTTTAAATACGCTTAAAACTTTTTATAATACAAGCAATTTTATAGAGGATGACATATTGTTTCCCACTAGTAAACAACACAGTTTAATTTTTTAAATAACAGTTAAGTCAGTCTGTCTAAGGATGATCGCAACAAAAACAATGGTCGTGACAGGAAATCCAAAAGTCAGAGATCTGATTTGAACAATAGCAACGTAACTCGCCGCAATAGTAAGCAACGGACACAATACAGAATGCCAATCACCTGCGTACTACCATTACAAATGGTATCAACGTAGCAACTTAAGCCTTTTGTTCCAAAAACGAAATATCGAATAACTTTAGCAACGGACTTAATGAAGAGTCATAGTACTATTAATTGAAAAGTAAGGAAGAAATAAAAACAAATAAGTAAATAATAAAACCCAAAAAGGTAAAGAAAAAAAATATATACATATTGCCATATCAGAAGAATTTTAGAGCCACGTGGGAGGTAATGACTTGAATGGCATAATTAATTGGGGAAGGCGAAACATTCAAATTAACTCAACTTCGTCCATACAAACTCCACATAAATTGCATTTTTCACTAATCTAGTGAAAAATAATTAAAGACCAACTCTGTTTTTTATCGGAGTTGATATTAAGTAGATGAAGGTGTACTGTACAGCATTAACAAAATTAATTAATAACGCATTCAACACACTGACCGCTCGACTTGAATGAACAAAACGTTACAATGAATGTCAACACATACAATGCTCTATTTATCAAGTCTAAACCCTGGCACACATGTTCCATAAAGAATGTGCCGTGATGACAATTAAAAAAACGATTTAATATAATAATTTTTCAGAGTCATGCAAGGCCTTTTTGTCATAACCTTTGACTGGTAAATGTTTGTAATATTTATGTTTACTTTACTGAAACTTAGCAAAATAATTTTTACTTATTTTCTCTTCTCAAACAAATTATTTAATTTACACCTTATTTCATATTTATTAAAACTGATATTTCGTTATAATTCTCAACCCTAACCACCCGCCGCGCCGCGCCGTGTTCACCCGCTATACAATATAATCTTTGACAAATTTCGTATGAAAATGATCTGCATTATTTTGTTATTATCTAATTAAACAAAAAGATGAAAAAACTTTTGAAGAAACAACAAAATCAGTCGGTGTTAAATATTAGTATTAACAAAGAGGTAAACAATCATAAATCGGATCACCCAGTGATCTACGTTGAACTCAAGTTCACGCTGACCTCGATGGCGAAACTGCTACGTTACGCTGCGCGTGCGACTGTGACGTCGACGCGGATGACCGGCTGTTCAACTCACATCACACGCTGCTAGTATCATCATCTTAGTCGCTTTATTGATGATTAAGAAAAAAAAAATGCATTATTGTACTAGCAGACTCGACAGACTTAGTCACAGCACCGAACCGATAGAAATATACATACAGAATTTCAACCAAGTCTTACAGTAGATTATACTTACTAAAAAGAAGTTAACGTAAAAGCACCTATTACCGCCAGTTTAAGCCACGTTCACATTTATGTGCAAAAAATAAGCAATAATAACTGGTAAATATAATAAAATAATAACTGGTGTCATTTTTTATTTTTTTACAAGTACATACTGAAATTAACGATCTCATAGTTAGTCAGATAGACACAATTAGAAAAAATTTAATAATGATTAAAAAAATATATAAATTGATGAAACGGGCTATGTTCCTATTACCGATCCAAACAATGGGTGTGTTCTTATTACCGTTTTTGTGGCACCTATTACCGACCGCTAAATGAACAGAACAAATTCAGTCAAATAAAAATGCTCGTGTGGGTTTAATTCTTTAGAATACAGAATGTTATAATTATAACTCAAAATAAATTCTTAACAGCCTTTAATCAGTCTCAAGAATTATGCTAATCGAAATACTCAGTTCATATTCATCATCGAATATACTAAGTCAATAACATAAACCTCTGCTTAGCAGAGGGTTAATAAGAATTAAAGTAAGTGGAAGTCAATAGGTGATTTTGAGGTGTTTAATGAAAACTGAATTACTATTTTATATATTTTCTAAATATTTTAAATTTTTATTAATGTTAATTACATTATATTTATTTAACCACTTGTAAAATAAATAAAAATAATTTCTAACACACTATTACCTAACTTACACTGTAAACTATAAGGGGTCCATAAAAAAATAAAAAAGACGTAGGTACAGACGAATTGAGAACCTCCTTCTTTTGGAAGTCGTTTAAAAAAGAACAGCCTAGGTACATGGGTAATAGGTTCTATTAAAGAAAATCTGTATAACCTATTACCCGACCCAATGAAATGAAAATGGTATTGTGTAAATGTGTTTTTTAGTATATTTGTATGATTATACAGGTGCAGTAGCTATGCTAATTTTATATGGCGCTAATAGGTCAAATACAACTTGACATATTAACTAATCAAATTAGTATGGCCTAAATGCTTATTAATTAATGCATTATACCATACAAAGTAGAAATTAAAACATTCGTCAAAATCCTAATAACGACCTAGAGGTCGGTAATAGGAATAAAATTGAGATTATTGTTCCTATCACCGCCACATTTTAATATTGAATTTAAAGCTAAATAAAGCTATATCATTAAAATTAGTTATTATTTGTGTTTATGAAAGTATTAAGAAGGTATCAAAAGAATTAGAAGGTTCATTAGATTGCTTTACAATTATATATTATGCTAGAAAGAAATAGGTGTTCTTACGTAATCGAGAGCGGGACACTACCAAATATGGAGTCCGACGACAAACTATGAAATTATTCTTTAAATCGTTGATTTACGCACACAAGCAAGTAATGAATATTTGCATTATAAATACATCTATATTTTCTCTAAAGCAACGACTTGTCTAAGTTTAATACAACTCTTTAAAATGATAGTTTTATGAAACGGACGGTAATGGGTGCCGATTTTGAGGGGTCTGTATTAGGTGCGTTTACGTTACATAAAGATTGGGGTACCATATTTTGGTGCTTACTTATTTGGTGCTTTTTCCAAACTCTTGATGTCGGCTAACAGAATGCAACTAAGAGCATGCAAGTCTTTTGGTTTTCGTAGTGGTAGCTGATCTCCATTACCCATTTAGCCATACAGTAAGAAACAGGGTGATTCATAAATAAGAATGCTAATTTACAGTACAAATAATGACGCAAAAATCGGAGAACCATCGCCCAAAAGTTTTTTTTAACTATAATATTGATAAAGGTCATGACTCGCAAGATTTGTTTTTCTAACAGAGCAATTTTAAGATCTGAGTAAAATGTATCATTTGCTCAAAATATCTGACTGTGTACTATTTTTATTTATTTATTTATTGAGATATCACTTAACAATTGATTCAAAGATTTGATTAAATACACGATGAATATCACCTATCTTTAACCCACAACATAGGACAATATAATGACAACACAACCTAGGTACCTACTTACCCAATACTTTGGTTAATAAGTGTGGTCAATAAGTTATAATTTTCCAGATAAATAGACTGAAGACTTAGTATAAACACTGTGTAGTGATTATTAGGGCGCGACACTATACACCTCTAACCACTGTTTTACAACTCGTTTACTCAACATTTATGTATTTACAAACCTATATAATCAGAAAGGAAATTAACCCTAAACTAATAAAAATATCTGGCCTACCTAACTATTCGACCGGTTCAATGAGTGTATTGTTCAATACAGACAAACAGTGAAATAAAACTCCTTTTGTTGAGGTTGAGACTTGAGTTGATGACACCTGCAAAGGCATCGAAACGTTTGGAACTACAACCTAAATATATAGATAAGGATAAAATGCGTTAAAACAATTTTATTTCAATGTCTAACATTCGCGTAAACTTCAGAAAGCAACAGACCGACAGACTGTTATTTCCTGTCGCTTTACTAATTTCGATTGCGTAGCGGAAACCTATAGGTTGGTAATTAAGGAACGATAATGTAGCTTGTTTCAAAATCCAATTATCCTAATCCCTAATTATTGTACGAATGGCCTAAGCAATACTAGGAAAAGTAGTAAAGGACTGTGTATGTCGTCACCAAATATGATCAGACTTAAAAAAGCTAGTGCTAGGTCACAAGAAAAGTTCTTTCGAGGCATTAGCATTTAAAGGGAAAATCTAAATTAAGGAAGCCCAGATCTTTTGACGTACCTATTTAATATGGAAACTGATCTATTAACCTTCAAATAATGTTGGCTACATGTCCAGAATGTGTTTTCCTACAATTAATCTCAATTCCAAGGCTAATGTAGAGATTTCGTGAGACGCATGTTTTATGCAGATCAGTGAATACTTCCTGATGTAGTTGATTCTAATATGGTTTTATAGATATTACAATGGATAGTTACTAAAAAAAATAGAATTTAATGGGTACAATCAAGATCAGCTTTATACAGCCCTACACTTGCTACTCCAATTTAAACTACCGTTTGACTCTTATACATCTTTTATCTATGTACATACCTAATCCTTACGTCAAAATAACGTGATTGCGGTGAATAAATAATGCAATCGGCAAGATTCTAACGCCGTTGCGTATGCAATATTTGTCGGTTGCATCAATAAATTAAGTATGTGCATTGTGCAATCAACTGTAACTTAGGCTGTTTATTAGAAACCTTGATAATCAAGTTAATTCATGGCTAGGTACTAGCATTACTAGGCCATTTTCTTGGATTAGAGTTATTGTTACAAAACATTTATATTTCACACAAACTTCCCTATTACCACCACCATTTCAGAGCTATTTTTAAATTTAAATGAAAGGAATAGTCAGCTTCCTCCTGTCCTCTTGTCTATAACAATATATTATCTATACATAAATACAAATATGTTCTTCACATGCGTCAATGCGCAATAAATAATACATTCCTTCTCTTACAGATCGCTAGACAACTACCTAGTGACCCAATTGGAAACCCCACTGGACCTGACTCCTTGCATCAACACTGGTCTACCTACAGTATTCTATACGTTTGGGTACCAGGGCAAGTGCGCAGGGCCAGCTACCACAGCAGTCCTTAACGCCTATATAGAGAAGAAGAAGAGGAATGTCATATTACTGGACTGGGAGAACGAAGCGAGAAGCGGTCTTCTTGGGATACCGCTAGGGTACGCGCTGTATGCCGTACCTAATGCTAAGAAGGTATTGTAGACTGTTTAGTTGTATTACATTTCGAATTCTGATTCTCAGTATATAAGTGTAAAGTTCTTAATTAGTTAGTGTAATAAATTATGGCTCAGGATACGTTTCATTTACGAACTCGGATTGACAACTTAAAGGTACTTAGGTGATTTTCACAAAAATAATGCATGAAGAATTTTCATGTTTGCGCGAAATTAATTTAACCTTAGCATAGAATCTGAACTGGACCCAATTCCACTCAAGTTTACAAGCTATAAATTATAAATAGTGCATTATTCATCACCCGTAACTAAATTATAAGAATGACAAAAAATCTAAATTCTCATGAGGATATTTGCATTTATAATGAGAGATCATAATAATATTGTTGCTAAATTGTAACAAGGACGAAAGATCTATAAAACAAGTCAAACTCTAAGTTTATCATTTATGGTATTTCACAAAACTTCTACTGAGACTACGTGAATTCGTAGTTTTATCTTTTACTGTTGTGGTTTACCTGTAGGTAATCGATTATTGACTTGCAAAGTATGAATCTGTTGTACGTTATAGATATTATCTGGAAGATGTATTTGTTGATGTATTAACAAATTCTCAGTAGAGCTATTATCGCACACATCTGGTAAGTACTTAATCGTAAGTGGTATTGTAATGGTGCAGCTTGCACAGTGCCGACTTGACTGCACGGATAGCCGAATACGGTCACAACGCTAATGACCAATGTATGCGAAGTGCTGCGGATTCGATCCCCGCACGAAAAAATCATTTGTATGAGCCACAAACTTGTTCTAAGACTCAAAACAAGTATCTATGCTTGTTTGTGAAAACACATGGCTTAAATTCCAAAGTGCGGGAGTCATTTTAAACAAAAATACAAAAATAGGACCTACGCGACGTAAACTTATCTACTGTGTATACTATATTACATTTTAAACTATCGCGCTGCATGTTTATAATAATATAATTCACGGGAACAATTTTTTAAACTAAGATTATTTTTGTTAAATTCGTAGGTATATTGTAGAGACGAATAAATTAAAATGCAAATGATATGGAGGGCAATTTTCACTTCTTTGTCAAAATGTTATTTACAGGTTGTTGAACTCTATGTAATTTTATATTCTGTCCGATGGTTTGATTTGAACAATGGACGATAGTGGTGATAGCATAATACTTTGGTATTCAATACTTGAATTGAAACCTTTGTGCAGTTTCTTTAATGGAAGTCTTTTACGCAATGAATATATTACAATTGAATATTACTTAGGTACCTATAAAAAAATCCAGGACAAAATGAACTTTCCATATACGGCTTTTTTCGATATCCAATCCATTTGTCGTTTCCCTACTAGACATAAGTTTAGCTCTTCAAAAACGCTAGGTTAGAAAATGTTTTTATGTATTTATTAAGTTAGGAATATTAGTTTATCAAATGTAAATATTGGTTGGATAACTTATTAAACTGGCATATGATTGCTTGTTTTATTTAGATCGGCAGAAAGCTGGGTGAATCTCTGATGGCGTTGACCAAAGCTGGCATCAGCATGAACGACCTGCATCTTGTGGGCCACTCCCTGGGAGCACAGATCATGGCCTTCGCTGGAAGACGGACGAGGGAGAGCGGACAAATAGTGGCCAGGTACATTTTTGTATTTCTTTGTTTTTTATTAACGGTGTGAAATTTTAATGGCTTTAACCCACGCCGAGGGCATGACATGGAATGTGTCGGAATTGCACTGACTCCAGACACCTCGGTCCCGTCATTGCCTTTGCCGGAACCGCGGGATCACTCATGCATGCTCGGCTCCAGTACCAGTTTTATACAAGTTGGTACACCATTATTTCCATGAGACTTAATATGTTTTGTGTAAGTAATGCGAAGAATTTGTGGAAGTGACTATAAAACGATGCTCAAAGGTGGAATACAAACACGACATAACTTTTGCCTAGGAATTTCAAATAACATTAAATACCCAGCAATAATATTATACAACTATGATTAAAATGTAAGCTAAGTATATTGCAAATATGCAACTTCAAAAACATAAATTTTAATTAATGCTTTGCTGTAGGTACACCGCTACCTGTATGTATACTAAAGCCAATATGGAAAGAGAATTAAACGTTATTACTAATTACGCAATTATCAACTTTGACATCATGTATTTAAGTTCATTTTAGAATGACAAATATTACCGAAAAGGGCCTAAAAGTAATTTGAATGTGATGGAAACTGAACTATTAGTCATTGAATTTAGGTTCATAATCCAAAAGCACGTTCATTATTTCTTTAAAGTGGCTGATGTATAGTGTTAAAGCGGCTAAAGCGCCTAACCAGTAGGTAGGAGGTCGGGAATCAGGTGCTAAATATACCTATTATTTTTCTATTCTGATTTCTTACTATCGAGTACTCGGAGTCTTTGAGTACGTGCAGCAGTTACTCTCGTAGGTATCTAGTGTCACAATCATTTGTATTCATTAGCGTTGTTAACCTTTATAATATCAATAAGGACGTAGATGTAATTGAATGTAATGAATTTTTCCTCGTTGGCATCTCTACGCGAATACTATAACATATATTATAGTACCAACTTTTTTCTTCGAAGATGTTACATCAATCTGTACAATTTACAAATAAGAATTTGTAGATTTTAATACTAAGTGTGTTAGTGGAAATTCCTAAATAAGTATTTCCACTAACAAATTACCTACCGTTTCAATGTTCACGGAATATAGACATGGAAATCAGGTTAAAGGCTATATTCAAAATATTGGTATCGGGTATTTAGCTAGAGGCATGTGAAAGTAGTCGTCCTTAGTTTAAAAAAGGCTAGGGTAGAAGAAGCTCGATCAATCACGCTACCAACATTGTTGACTGACAATTTCTAACGGCCACCCTATATCTAGGCTCTGAGCCATTTCAGAACACACTATCACTTTAAAATTCGTAGTTGAACGCGAACCAAACTCCTTCTTTCTTAACTGTCTTCTACCAATATTCCTACTCCTTCCAGAATAACCGGTTTAGACCCGGCTAGAGCTCTATTCGAGGGCACACTAGCGATCCAGAGCGGTCTGGACCGCACGTGCGCACGCTTTGTGGATATCCTGCACACGGACCCGGGCGGCTACGGCACCAGCGCCTCCACCGGGACTGTGGACATCTGGCCCAACTATAATGGCAACAGTGGCTCGCAGCCCGGATGCCCGCCTGGGGACTTTTCTATGTTTAGTACTGAGGGTAAGCTCTAAAAACTATCATATAGGTTATAGTTTGTTTTCCTCTAGATTATGTTGCCTACAGCTGGGCATAGGCCAGTTTGTAGAAAGTCCAGTCACACGTCTGTATCACGAGCCTGTCCGGGCCACTTCAAACTGTCAGTTATGGTACCATAAGAGTATCAAAGTTATTGACAATTAAAAAAGATATTTTTTATGAGACCTTCTGTTCAATTATTGAAAAATCATTTGACGCAGAAACAATAAATTTAAGAAGCGCTGTATTTTGCATAATATATTTTGATGTTCTGCTACAGTAATTTACCAACTCACCACTGAAGGACTACTAGTATTATGAGTATTGTTTCGCTCGCATAAAGTACATTGTCATCATTCTCATCCTCACAGATTTATGCAGTCACGATCGTTCTTGGCGTTACTACGTGGAGTCTCTCGGCTCGCCCACGGCGTTCGTGGCGGTCTCCGCTACCGACTTCGAAGAATGGGTCGCGACCAACGGACAAACCAACCAAACCATCTACATTGGAGATTTAACTAACACGAGGTAAGCTTTGGAAAAAGAGGAAAGGAAAAGGTAGCTCAAGTTAACAGGACTTGATTTTTATGGGACTAGAGCGTAGTGGAGGTTTAAAAGGATCGGGAAAATCTCAAGCCAGTCTCCAAGACTTTTTTTACTTTCATTTTCAAAGCACATAATATGCCACAGGTTTCGATTATCTATATGTACGGGTTGCCTATAAAAAAAAAAAGAAACTAATATTAAAAAAATTGTGGTCATGGTAGTGAAAAATATCATAAACGGTCTCAATTTCTGAAGAATTTCATTTTTTATAACTTAAAATATAACTGGGATATATATTTTTTTCTATTTTTCCCCGATTAGTCCGGGCAGGTCTATCCTCCGGTGTTGGCTTATCGTTGAATTATGGGACATGTTGTATATAAAAATGAATTGCTGTTCGTTAGTCTCGCTAAAACTTGGACCAATTTGGCTAATTTTGGTACTGAATTACTTTTGGAAGTCCAGAGAAGGTTTAAAAGGTGAATAAATATAAAAAACTCGGAATAAAAAAAACGAAACACATACAAGAAGAGTTTAGGCTTTTATTTATCGATTGACGCAGTACGAAGTCTGCCGGGACAGCTTGTATAATATAATGTTACGACATTACATAATCAAAGGCAGGCGGTTTCCAAATAAATTTACAAATAACCACAAAAACTACCTCTCAATGAACCGGCATAACATAATAAGTAATCGTCTTGTATTTATAGTTTTTCTTACACTTAGGAATAATTCTATTTCGATGACTTTTCTTTTTATCACCGATTTTTTGTGAACTAAACTAACCTCAACTTTTTTAATATTTCAATAAGAACCTAAATAATTGAATTATAAAAAACTTGAGATTTTTTGTTATATCACCTTAATTGGTGCAATCACATTGGTGCATTAAATAAATGGAAGTACAATAGACATATTGACATTATACAGTGTGTTTCCGATAAAGTATATCTATCCAAAAGGGGTGAAGAGTAGGTAGGTCATCAGGTATAGAGTTTACAAAGTTTTAGTTCAAAATTAGTTCATTTATAATTTGATATCCAAATATTCGAATCAAAAAAGTTAGAAATGGATAATATATATGGATAATACAAATGGAAAATATATATAATATGGATAGGTAAAATGATTGCGAAAAAAAAAACATATTCATTGAATAACAACTTAATGAAACCTTAAATAGTTTTGCAAGCATCTGTACACACAAAGATGTATCCAATTGCGTGGTAAATACTTAAGATCAGTGACTTGCATTTTTATATACGCAACGATGAGATAATATAAAGTGAATACAACAAGGATGTAGGAACACTTTTTATACATTTAAGTATCTATAAGATTGTATTTAAAAGGCTTAAGAGCACTTGATATTTTTGTAAGTATGGTCCGACAGTGAAGTACCTACAACTATGGAATTATAAGCAAGTTCGAAGTGTCAAACGCACTTCAGTTTTAACAAACTAAAAACCTACAAAACAGACTTTAATTAAGTGCGTAGATGTAAATAAATTGACTCTTAAAATTGTTTTTAGGATTCCTTGGAAACGTTGCTAAGAAGTCAGATAAAATAATTATAATATAATAATAATATTCCGGGACAACTCACTCCCCGCCCCTCAATCCCAAGCTAAGCAGAGCTTGTGTTATGGTAACCAGACAACTGTTAAGTTAAACATACTTATATATTTCTAAATACATACATATTATAGATAAATTACACCCAGACACAGAACAAATGATCGTGCTCATCACACAAACATTTGTCCTGCGTGGGAACCGAACCCACGACCTCCGGTATAGAGTCAGGGTCACTAACCAAGTAACCACTAGACCAACAGGCCAAAAATTTAAAAAATAGTCACACACGTCACAGAGCAACTACAAAAATCCATGAGAAATATCAAATCAAACGATTCAGTGAGTTTTATTTATCTTTTTCAGAGCAAAAGGCAACTTCTTCCTGCGCACAAACCCTGAGCCATCGTACGGCAAGGGAGCCGAGGGTACGAAGCCAGACACCAACCAGACAAGAAAAAGAAGGAACCCAATACTGACGCAGATACTTAAATATCTTAGATGATAGGCAAGACTTGATATTTTAGTGGTTAATTAGTGTGAACTGTAGATAATGGCGCTGATTCTCTTGTACGCAAATTAAATTAAAGCATGTCATATTTTAGTAGTATGCAGCGTGGGAAAAGTTCGGCAATAAAACACAAATCAAATAAGTTTTCTTCTAGAACATCAGTCTTGTAGTGCACACGGCTCTAGTACTCTACATGCAACCAAAGTATAGACATTTTAGTTGGAACTTAATTTAAGAACTCAAATTTTCGTCTGTCCTTTTTTAATTATGTATGAGTGAAAAAGATGCCGGTGGGTTAAAATAAGTTTAGTTGGTGTTTGACAGAATCAGAGCCAATGAGTGCTATGGATATCCAAAGATAGAATCCAAGAATTTGGACAGCCATATTTAGATTATTTTTAAAGTGTTTAGACGACTATGGAAAGGGAATTTAACTTTAATCGTTTTGCGTGAGCAATTATCACCTTTCATTATAATAATTTGTCTTCATTCAGCCCCATTCACTCCGTTCTAGAGGACCTTTTGTATAATTAGATTAATATAGGTGTTAAGTTAATACATGCCTAGTAAAAGACGATTGCCGAAATAATCTATTAATCACACTTTACCAAAATTCCTATACCTACCTAAAAAAAAAACTTATAGAATGCATTTTCTTTTACCCACTTAGGTATAGATACGAAAAGTATTACATAGTAAACCATTTGCATCATACAATAAAACTAGGTTCTAATATAAAAGTTTTATTAAATGTATAATACTATATCGACTTTTATACACATTAAATCTAATATATTTAGTCACATATACCTAAAAAAAGTATTTGTTTTCCTAATTGTTTTCTTTCAACTGCGCTTTTTTTGTAATATTGGATTTTACGTCCTATTTATCAAAATGCTTTTGAATACAAAAATAAGACAAATATTTGTAGCATGTCTCCATGTTTTACCTGTTTATCGAATTAAAGTTAAACTTTTTTTTATAAATTAGCATTTCCAAAATCTTATTGTTAGTGCGACATAAAGATGCGTCCACATCTGACGAACGAGCATTACACGAGCAGCTCGCGAGCGGCTCGCGAGCATGCCGCGAACATGGCGCGAGCGGCGCGCGCACGTTTGGCGGACGGCGTTTTTGACACTAGTGCGTTCGCGGCATGCTCGCGAGCGGCTCGTGTAATGCTCGTGCGTCATATGTGGACGCCCCCTTACGTTAACAATTCACATAATAATGTATATGTACTCGTTTATTTTTTATTCTTGCTCAATGCCGTATAGTTACGAGATGGTCTGTGCAGAAAAAGAACCGTCGTGGGACAGAGGGCGCTGCTGTGTTTAATAACCGTACCCATTTGTTATGTTACAAAATAATATTTTATGAAGCCGTCTTCATTATTGTTTTATGGAATTATTTTAATGTTAGTTTAAGCCACGATGGTTCTCTTTCCGCATTGACTCTACAAAAATGTCACAGCAAAGAGGCATTTACCCATAATACAATTTAATACTGTTTAAGATCATGTTTAATCTACCATAAAAATAAGATTGTGCAGAATGGTTCAGCTGAATTAAACCAGGTTATAGCAAATTAATTAAAAATATGTTATGTTATATCTGCCATATACATATTGTAACTCTACTATGTAAAAACTAGATGTACGAGTGTATAAGTAAATAAGTTATGTGATTGCGTTTTAAATAAAATATATAACATAAAATCAGCTTTTCCCTTCATTTACTTTTAATATACTTTATGCACTTACTGTTTCCTAAGTAGGTAATACAAAATAAAATATTATTTTTTTAATTAGAGAGCTAGGCAGATAATGCGTAGGTACTTTACAATGTACGTTACTGAATTATTATATGTACCTATATGTATTTATGTGTCCTTACATAAAAATAACAGTTATAATAATGTATGTATTATAAAAGAAAATACATAATAATTGTTATTATATAACTTTTACTTTACTGAAAAACAGTACTATGACTAGTTAAATATGAATGCATTACAGTATAAAATATACTTATCTAGTAATGAGATATCTCTTTCATGTTCAAACATGTTAAGATATAGTCGTCGAGTTATACACTAATTACAAATAGTATGAAAATGCAAAAATCTATGAATCTGTCGTCCTAAACAAATAATATAATATTATGTACAATTTACTTAAATTATTGGCTTCTAAAAGTTAACCTAAACACAAAAACTATTGATTACAAAAGTTGTGCAATTACCTACCCTCCTAAAATCACAAAATATGGCAACACTAATTACAATTCAAATGAATTTCGAACCAACGCGAACATACTCGAACTCAGCCGAACTTTACCGAAGCGGGTGTTTGTCGACAGTTCATTAGTACGTGTGCTAAGTAGGTGAAGTCGTGTAGAAGCGTTTCATAGTAGCGTCGATGTCGACGATAGCGTTGCGAACGTCGTGTGTGGAGGCGCCTATCGTCTCGAAAGTGGTCGCTAGGCGGTCCATTGCTCGCGCCTGGTGGATAGGAAATAACGATAACTGTACGAAAACGATAATTATCCTGGTGAAGAGATTGGCCTGTCTAGAAGTAATAAGTATGATAGTGAGCTAGCACAGGGTCAAGAGTGGGTTTCTACTCATATATTAATCAAAGCCGTTTTTATTCCATTAAAAAATATAAAGGCCGATCTCCTTCAGCGATATGAAGCTTATCGACAATTTTGTAAATGCTTTGTGTATGTTTTGTTGACCAATATTTTTCAATATAATAGGCATGATAATACTTAAAAAACTGAACTATTTCACTAGTTCAGTTTTTTAAGTTACAGTTAAAGTTTGAGAATACCTGTACTTGCGAGGCATCGGCCAGCCTGTTCATGGCTTGTGCGCTGAGGTGCGACGCGTGCGCCAGCTGCGTCAGTGCTGCCGCCTGGTCACTCATCACCTTCACCTGGAAACAATTATATCAAAATATTTTAGGTACATTTTTATAAATTACTAAAATTTGGAAGAAAACACTAATTGTGTACTAAAATAAATCATTGTCAAATTTTGTTTTATAATATTATATAAGTAACATCTATAGTAGGTATAGATGGTACTTATAAATGAATAAATTATCAATATATATTTTTTTTTTTGACATTTTTTTGCACTTATTACATCTACACAGCAATAAAAAGTCTCATAATACATAGTAATAATTTTTACCAGTTTCTCCATGATAGCCATCTGCCTCTCATCGGAGTCCATGACTGGTTCTTCAAAGGCCAGCACAGGATCGGACTCTACATGGTTCTCGTCCATACTGTCCTCCTTGTAGTATGTCTCCTCAACATAGCTGGACTCCTGCTTCACTGCTCCACGGGTCTCTGGGAACATCGGCCATTTGTTTAGCATACATACCCATTATTTATTTATTCATTTTTGGAAGAGATTAAGGCAGTTATCCTGAGCGCAGGCTGACTGCTTCACCTGATATTATATACCCATAAGTTAGGAGATAAGCTGTAGGTACTATGCTAAATTATGATGCTCAATTATTTTTGTATGGTGCACAAATAAATCTTAATAATATTTTCAAGATCTGTAATTGATGGTTTACTTAATTCTTGGCTCTCATTCTGTATGTGTGTGTGTATCATTCTGTGTGGTCTAAAATAAGGAACTGAACTTCTCTTTTTTCTATAATGTGTTCAATAGTCATATATCATTATTCTTATAAAGATGAATAAATATCTTAACTTTAATTTTAAAATTTTGTATTTGTTTATGGATATATTATTATAGTTATATTGTAAAATGTGTACTTACTACCAGAATCGTTGGCAAGAAACAGATCCCATATCTTCTTCTCAATATTGGAGCACAGGCTATTAGGGTTAGCGTCACTACAACTTAACACCTTTGCCCTGACTGTAGACTTTTTATCAGCCCAATACTGTAAAAAAAAGATTAAATAAATATTTAATTAGGAAACTATTTTTGTTTTGTTTGTAGCCTTGTTTCCCACTGTGCTAAATACTGGTGTATAAAAGATTATGACTAATCATAAAATATTAAGTATTAGCAGACTGGACTTTTGCCATACCTCTTTATAATACCTACTGGGACATAATTACATGTGTTAGATACTGTATAATAAAAACTATACTTTGAATAAATTGTGATAGGTATACAATCCAATATCCTCAATAATATTCATATAACTGCAAGAATCCGCTAAACTTACTTTAATCCAAGACTTCATAGGCCTAGTGGGGCCAGATAAATTATTAACTATCCTGGTCAGTTTAAACCATAGTCTTTTACTTTCATCCCTCCCCTCCAATCCC
Source organism: Autographa pulchrina (assembly GCA_905475315.1). Taxonomy (NCBI): domain Eukaryota; kingdom Metazoa; phylum Arthropoda; class Insecta; order Lepidoptera; family Noctuidae; genus Autographa; species Autographa pulchrina. The sequence continues at coordinate 11,563,005 of FR997768.1, forward strand.
CTCAACTGACCTAAGGCTAACGCTGGATGCTTCTCCATAAAGTCCACTATGGCTGTCACCTGCTCCAAGCTGGGACGGGACTGGAAAAAGGAGTAAACTTGTGTTAAATATATTTTGTAAAGAAGCTCTGATAATATAGTGTGTATTTAATAGCAGGACTTTTAGGCAGAATTTCAGAAGTTGCCTTTGCCTACAAACACTGGTAATATAGTGTTTTTGATAACATAACAAGGTAGGCAGAATGTCATAAGTTGCCTCTGCCTATATAAAGTATGAGAAAAAATAATTTTAAATAGGTAATTACAAAAGATGATAAAGTTTAAAGTTTCACACCTTATGTCGGCTTAGGTATCTATAATGTGTTACTAAAGACTTGAATGGTTTCTCAAGTAAATAATGCAATAAATTCAATATACTAAAGAAGTAGTAAAATTTACACAAATTCAAGGCATGTATAGCAACATAACAATACCTAGATATAATAGTCACATACAACTAAGATAATAAGAAGTGTTTGAGATATAATATGAAAAGGGAACTCATTTGTAGTAATTCGAAAATTATTCGCCTCATCATCAATAAAGCGACAATGCAATGAGTAGTAAAACCCGAATTGCGCCAAGATCTGATCGAGTTACAGTGTTTAGTTAGTGAGTGAGAACGTCTCATGTGACGGAAATAATTAATTTCTACGGCTATTCCACTTACCGCTATTACTCGATCTGTCATGTTGAATAATTACTTGATTGAAACTAAAGCAGAAACACACAAAAAGGAGTTTTAGGCCATCATACATCCATACGATGTTATAATTCACTACGGACTTTCATTTCGAATCGAATTCGATTCAAGTCTAATAAAAGTGTAATATTATTTCCTCGTACAAAATGTCGATAGGAAATTACATGACAACCATTGGTTGGGGCGTCGACTCGTCGTCCGTCGAGGTTCATTTGAGTTCACATGTTGATCTTAAATTATTCCGACATTTCATTTAAAAAAACATTTAAATCTAGTTATTAATATTGTATTTAAATCAAACGTTCTCATTTAAATTAAGGTTATATGAACAAGAGAAAAACCAGTTAGCAATAAAATATCATGAAGAAGCAAAAGTGTTGATGCTACAAACCACTTAAAAAAGAAAAAAAACCGCAAATGTCAAAGAAAATATTTTTATTTTCTGACAGTTTGCATTAGAGATGCGCTAATCATGTCCTCTAGGGGATTGAACATGGAACGTTTCTTTCCACTCTCGGAACTAGGTGCAGGAAACATGTTCGGAACTAGAAACCTAGTAAATTCATGTAATTCCGCACATGCACAATTTACATAGTTCCTCGCATAATCGCGGAACTGTTAAGTGTTGCGTTGTTTTTCTTAGAGAAGACCTTTGGCAAGCAATACGTACATTAACCTAACAGTAGATATAGTTCATTTTGTACACGAATCATTCCAATTTGACCCTTAAACAGATGTAATAAGAGTCACATAGCTCGTCTTCGCTGACACGCAGTCGTCCATAGCGCGCTTCGGGTGTAGCTTTTATTACATTGGAATAAGGTTCAAAATTGGAATAATTCACGCGACTTCGTGACGTTCGTAGTTCTTTCGTTCCGAGTAGACCGCGTGACCGCGTCGCACCGAGGAACGAGGACCGACTTCAGTTGACATTTCGGATTGAACCGATATCGTTCCTCTGAAGGACATAGTTCCGGGAACTATTACGGTCCGGAACGACCCACCTCTAGTTTGCATGCAGTTTGCTAAACGTTGATTTGTTCATAGGATTTGTTGGATTTGTTGGTGCATTTGTGATACTCGTTCACCTGTTTGTTTTAAAAAGGTGAATGTGTAATTGGATGGACATTCCCAAAACTTAAATATAATGTTTCAGGCTCATGACTTTAACGCTATATGTTACTGATCAGTGTAAACATTTATGTTAACTCGTTATTGTAGTTAGATTTTGCCGAACTGCAATCTATGTTTGTTGTAAATATTATGTAAAATTATAATAAAGAAAAGTACAATGGCAAATTCGGTAAACATATCAGTAGAAGCTCCTATTGAAAATCAGATTCAAGAAATTACTTATGATGGCCAAGAGATATACCAGGCGTAAGTGTTACACCATTTACTTCAACATACTTACACATAAAGTTTGAGTTTATATTTCAAATGGTTTTTGTATTAACTTGCAGGCCTCTTTCTATGTCAGAGAATCTCGCCCGTTTAGCACAAAAGATAGATTTTGCTAAGTCTGAAGATGAGTTTTGTAACATTAAGAAGGAAGGTGAAAGTAGTTCTGATTCCAAGTCGGAGGATGAGAATAAGGAGCCAGGGTACCAGTCTAGCCTGTGGCCTTGGGACTCAATAAGAAATAAACTCAGAAATGCACTCACTGAAGTCAGTGTGTTGTCTGATGTACTTAGCATTGCTAAGGAAAAGAGGTATATGGTAAGTAAAGGATAGCAAATATTAAATAAATTATGATTTAAATGAAAACCTACTATTAAAATTATATTGGGGATCTACTTGCAATTCTAAAACCTTTGGATTTAACCAAGTGCATTGTGCATTAGCAATTGCACTTGTGATTGAATTAACCTATAAGTATTTGATAAATTACAATCAGAATAATTTTATTGTCTAGGTGTGCTAGTAAGCACATTTTCTGTATAGGCAACAAACATGCTTACTAGCCCTGAATCAAATGATGGAAATAATAGTCACCATTTTTATTGCTTTTTATTTCTGATATAAACATTATTAATATGCATCTTGACTTGTATGTGTATAATATAAATGTGTATAACTAACTAAAAATATCATGCCCACATTTCACAAATATGTGTGCACATGGTGCAGATATAATCCCAAGCTACTAGTGGCTATCTGACTTTTGCAAAGATTTATGTGCTTACTGACGTATTCCAAGACACTACTAACAATAATTATTGGTAAATAAGAGGAAGCCTTGATTCCAAAATGCAAATGTGTATAAAATAAATCCTTGTTTAAAGTCTTTATGGGAAGATGTCTTTGCCCTGTTAGACATATATGGAATTATATTAAACAAACTCATTCATGGCTACAGCACAAAACATCACACAATAACAAAAGTTATTTTTAAAATTGTATTTTTCAGGTTTTAGACCCAGTGCAACCAGAACAAGTTGAAGGGCGACCAATGGTCCAAGTCTATGGAAGGAAGAAGGCTCTCGGTGCAGCAGCGGCAGTACTCCTGGCTGGTGTAGAGCGCCTTAGAGCCAGCGAGACCATGAGGATGACGCGCAACATGCCTGACTTCCACATAGACCTGTTGAGGCTGCGGCAAAATTGGAGACTAAAGAAAGTGTCTAATACTATAGTTGGAGATCTCAGTTACCGTACTGCTGGCTCTAAGTTTAGCCAGACTGGAGTTTTTGAGGTTGGGATATTTTTAATGTGAAAATCGAATTATTTGAAGTCTATTAGTTGCAAAGGGTATATGAACAAAAAAGAATTATTTATTGATACCGAATGAAACAATACATATCCATAATAGTATTAGAAATGCGAAAGTTAAGGAGAAATGTCTGTCTGGCTGATAAATTTCATGGCTTAATGTTTTACTTAATTTTGATAAAACATGAATCCGGAAACAGACATAGGTTATATAATATGTCGCCGTGATAAATTAATAGTTGCCAAAAAAGTTAATTTTGTTTAAATGATTTTTTTATATCCTCATATATGGATGGATCAATAAATATAGTAAAACTAAGATCTTTTGTATGTTGTACATAATAACAACTGCATCAAAGCTGTGATACTTTAATTTAGCATAATTTATTGTATTAAAATTCCAATAATATTGTTTTCCATAGGTAACCAAAGCCCCAGAGGAGCAGATAGCTCAAGCGATGAGCGCGGCTGGACCCGTGCCATCTGCTTTGCGGGTCACGGTGCCGCCAGAACTGCAGGGTGTAGCGTTCATCTCTGTGTTGTGTCAAAAAGGTACACAAAACTATATTTTTTATGTTATGTATTGTATATGAGAATATATTAACATAATTTCCTCAAAATGTAAATGCAATAAAAGTAGATATGTGACATGAGTAGAATGTAGCATTAGCACTAGAGAATAGTTTTTATGGCTTGCATAATCTTTTTCTCAGTAATTACGTGTTTTAAATTATGTCTTAATGGTGACACAAAATAAAAAGGTTGTTACCTTTTTGTATCTATTTAGGTACTTGTTATTGTAATAAGACATTCCACTAGTGCCATTTCTATCAAACATAGACAGTTCAAGGTCCTATCATGATTATTTAACACTACCCCATTGTTTTTTAGAACAAGAAGACGTAGTAACCGCTACACTAAGCTCCGCCGCCATCAACTGCCCGGGGACATTACCAGGCGATGGTGCAGAACTACATTGGCAGCAGAAACTGGAAGCCGCTCAGAATGTGCTCTTTTGTAAAGAGCTGTTCGCGAGATTAGCGGCGGAAGCTGTGCAGCTGGACGCGTCCATACCTCATATGGTTGTTGGCAACCAAATTATGGCCACTGTAAGTTGTTTAGTGGAAAGTCCTAAGGGAAAGTCTAATTAATGCTCTTCAAAGTGCGAAAGAGTTAAATATAATTACTACTACTCTGTGTTTCGGAAAGCACGTTAAACAGTAGGTCCCGGCTGTAATACATAGATCTTTGGCAGTCGTTAAGACAATTCTGACAACCAGTCTTACTATGGGATACTGTGTTTCCCAGTAAAATGGGTTGTGGAGGTCAGATAGGAAGTCGCTCCATGTAAAATACGGTGTTCAGCTGAATCCGGTAAGACTGGTAGCCGACCCCAACATAGTTGGGAAAAGGCTCGGGAGATGATGTTTACAAGTAAAATATCCCCACAGTTTTCAATACAAATCATGGCCTCTGCTAGTAGTCAAATGAAGAGTCCAATGCCCTTCAATGTACTTAAATATCATAACTAACTATGTATATCATCTAACCATTTCAAGTAATAACGTAATGTTTTGAAATCCAATTCAATTTACAATGTTTCTATTTTTAGGTTTTACCTGGCATTCAACTGTTGATTGGACTGTGTCACAACAACGGTCAAAATAACAACAATGCTAACCCAGAAGTCGTCAAGGTTTGTACCAAATTATAGTTTAAATTTTTTCTAGTTTTTTCTGCAGTAAATTGTGCTGGATCCATGAAAAGTAATAAATCTCAGAAAAGTAATTTTTTTTTTCATCTGTATTTAATATTCTATGTTTCTAGCCTGAAAGTGCAACCGGCAAGTCGGACCACGACCACGTGCTAGAACATTCTTTACACCAGCTGCTGCGAGCCGTGCACCACGCTAACACCCACCATCCTTTCCCACACCCCGCCACCGGCCCACTAGGACCTTCCAAACGCCGCTGCCTGGCAGGTAAAGCTATAAAAATAAAAGAAACAACAACAATAAAGCATCTTTTCGTCAAACGTCTTTTACTTCTTCGCCCGTTACAGATGCTACGACGTAATTAAATGGTACCTTCTTACATAAAATACATTTTTTAATTTTATTTGTGTATTGTAGGCCCTATGGCAGCCGATCGCTACGAGTTACTGGACATGAGTAAGGAACAGTCCCTACTGGAACAAATTATACAGCAGGCACAACACTTCTTTATGCGAAGGCGTAGTGAATATGTACTTGACACTATTGCTAAAGAGGTTAGTTAAGTCAACAGGAAATTGCATATTTTTATTTTGGTTCTTAGGACCATTGTTGTAGAATTCAATTAGTTCAACAAGTTCCTTCGCTACTAAGTAGATAACATGAAATATATAAAACACAATAGATTCTAAAACAAGCCAGTAGGCTGGTATAAATCAGCAACAGGCTATAATACCTTTACCTTACGAAATGATAATTTATGGGAATAATGCATTAGGGGTGCTTTACATAAATACTAAAAAACCGACAGCTTAATAGCAAGATTATGTTGTCAAACAACTTTAGTATCAAGATGATGGATGGTCATATCAAAATTGGCAAAACTGCTACCTACATTGCCATATTTTCACAATTTAATCTAGTTCTACCAGATTGGTTTAGATCTTAGGACATGACAATACAAACTTCTTGTTTTACTTAGCTTCTTTCTCTAGAAATTTAAATAATGTATAATTCGAATTAGTAATTCATTATATTCATTTATTTTTCTATTCAGGTCAAAGACCCACTGATTGTGTCACACTGGAATGCTCTAAACAGCCCTACACAATCATGTGTTAAGATCAATATTATGGCTTATGGGTAAGCTCTTTTAATTATTCAGTTTATTTTATAAACATTAATTGTATTGCCAGGCTTTCTCATATGAATGGGCTATTGGGGTATGTGTAATGTCAAGCTAGGGGTTCAAAACATAACCCAAATAAACCCTGCAACAGGTAAGAACTACCAAGAATATTAGATTAGCGGTGTCACTTCATAATGGTTTCTGTATTTGGTATCATGATATAAGCTTTTGCACTTAGTACTGCAGAACAGCAACATGGCTGAAGACGTTGAATTAAACAAGTTACAAATGAAAAAAATATGGGATTGTCTGACAACGGAACCTAAATCCACTTAATCTGCTAAATTTGTATGGAGCCCTATTTACAACTAACAGTTGTCTGAGAGAAGTTTGGTGGACATAACATTAGAAAATAATTTTAATTATGTTAGTAACCTTGTATAATATTATATCAGTATCTACAGAGATACCACACCCACATGGCAATGTGGTATTTTAGAGACCAGTACTAAAACATAACCTATTTCAATTTAGATTGTTATCCTATGTGCAGGTACGACGCGGTTTGCAGAACCTCGCTGGTAGTACACGTCGGAGAAAAGACTCTCAAATGTATTTGCCGTGATGGCAAAGTAAGACATTTGTCTTATGAATTGCAGGAATTAAGAGATCTCATTTACTGCCAGGTAAAGTTAGGACTTTGTTAGTATGTATAAATTTAGAATGACTAAGCAAACTGGGTTAAACATTTGACAACTGGTATTATTTTTTGTTTTTAAACTCTTCTGTAACGTAAATAATGTGATTGTATGATGTATTATTAGGTTATGTGCTAATTAGATAAGCACTTGTGTTAGCCTCGTGTGTCATGTACCCAATGTCTTGTCCCAGACTGACAAATACTTTAGTTATATTGAAACCCCAAAAGTTAGTGCACCATATAGAGCAATGACTGATAAGAAAGTCTTAAATCTCTGATAACCAACCACTTTTTTTACAGATATATCAGCACCAGATGACCGCTGTGCAAGCTGTTGGCCGGTGCATGGGCTGGCAATTGCTTGCTAGCAGCTCACATCTAGGATCAGGCCCTGTGGAGCCATTAGGAAATGCTTCTTCTTGTCTTCTTGCATCACCAAATGGTAGGCTTTTGTTTAGAAATACTTGTTTTTGAGCTTTGTGTAGTTTCATAATGAAATGTGTATGTAATTTTGATTTTAATATTTCAGGTGACAGAATGATAGCAATAAGATGTGAGCCATCAGTTGGTATCCAAGTATTTATCGCTCAATCACCAAGGAAAGACTTCTTTACCAGTGAACTGGTTCAAGACAAGAAGTGGGAACATCTTGGAGGAGCCTTCAAAGAAATTAAATTAGAAAAAATGGAAGGCAAAAACTTCTTGAACAAAATGGAATTACTCATGGCGTGTCTCAGCAGCCCATCATAATTAATTGATTTAGATGTATAAGTGATAAGAATACTTTTTGTGATGTCATTTTGTATGGACATAATAAAAATCTAAATGAATTATATAATCATATATTTTTTTAAAGAAACTTAGCAATTAGGGTGCTTAGGCAGAATGTTAAGTAATCACTGAAGGATTGTTCTTGCATTAACTTCTCGACAAATCAAATGACCCGAGATCACTGATCCAAGGAACTGTAACAAAAATGAACTTAATTACAATCTGTTGACATGTCCTCTTTAAGAAAGGGTTTGCAAAAGATGATGAACTTACATGATGACTTTCATCCATTGAAAGAGCAAAAGTAACATGTTGTTAGGTTATTATTACATACACAAATCGTTCACTACACTTATCAATATAATATGGTATACACTAGGATGAATAAGTGAAAAAACAACAGAAGTTGTCTTCACATAAATTTATTGAATCAATCAAATACGAGTTACATTCAAATACTAATTAGACAGATATAATGTTAAGTTTAGTCACATCTAGTAATTAAAGATAAATAAAAAGCTATTACCTCTAATTCCTTCAGACATCAATGGAACACCTCCTAGTATTAATATTGAACCCCCAGTTTTTACCAGACATTGAATTTAACACTTAGGAAGGCTTCAGATTACGATAACACTAACACCTAACATAAAACTAATACTAAATTAATATCGAGACAATGGCGACCTAGATCTGAAGTTACCGCCGCCGGAGCCGTACTCATCGCGCTGGTTGTTGCGATTGTAGGGCCGGCCGCCGCCGTACGAGTTGAAGGATCTGTTGCCGCCGCCGGGCGGGCCGCCAAAGCCGCGACCCCTGAAGTTGCCGCCGCCGCGTCCTCCTCGGAAACCGCCACCCCTGCGGGGCCCATCTCGCTTCCTAGAGATCTCTACTTTGAGGGTCGCGCCTAACATCTCGAATCCATTCATCGCGCTACACGCATCCTCAGCCTCCTGCAAGTTCTCAAATTCTATGAATGCAAAACCCGGAGGGTTGAGTGCCACCCAAACGGAGTTCAGTTTTCCGTATTTATCAAATTCTCTTTCGAGGTCTTCCTTCTTGATGCCTTCTACTAATCCGCCGACATACACGCGAGTACCACCAGAACTCATGATTGTGTTGTAATCTATAAATGAATAATTTCAGTTCAATTACACGTAAATGGATCACAATCAGAAAAGGGAAGTTATTGATCGTTAAACTAATTGCGCCGCGATCGTACTTCGCACAGAAATAAATATATAAATACAATGAAGAAAACAAAATGTCGACACTGCACAAGCATTGCCACGCCACGCCAACAATTACAATAGAACATTTATAACTTGATTGTTTATGAAAACTTACGTGAAACGTTGATATAAAAATGAAAAGGAATTAAAATCGACCTAAAATTACCTAATTTATAACTTTATTTCAACTATTTTAAATATAAATTGTGAAGACATAAAAGAGTCGACGAAATTTATGAGTGAATGAACGATCGTTAGAGAAACCCAACGGAATATATGAATGAATGGTTCCCACCGTAGCATCTCGTAGCATAGTAGTCAGTGTTGCAACAAAATTATATAAATTACAATTATGATATTATTTCTTTAGTCATAATTTTACAAATTAATTTAATATATCAATATTATAGATATAGCATTACCTAAATATTATAAAGTTGCATTTGTATACAAAGAGTTTTTACCCAGTTTATGATTTAAAGGAAAGAACGAATGAATGTACTAAAAGGGAACGCTTCCCACTCAGACTGGAACGCAAATCAATAAATATATTTTGCAAGTGTCGATATTTAAAATCATATAGTATCTATTTTATCTCATTATAGTATCTAAAATATTCTTTGTATTTTTTTTATGAAACAAACTGGGCTTATGTGATTTTTCTTAAACTATTTGCAAAATATAGCCACCAATTTCTTCTAAAACATATTGTCACTGCGAAATCAATACCAGCATGAAATATATATATATTTTTTTAATAAATTATCTTAGTTTAATAATATAATTACTCTATCCTCATTATTCTGAGATTCTATCTACTAGTAAAGAAACCTAATTATAGCTATAGATATTTTCATAATAATGCAAGTTGCGAGTTGCAATTGCAATATAAGGTATTCTAATTTATATTCATTATAGCAATGCTTGTTTTTATTCACCAATCAACTTCATAAATCTAGCAAAATTATATTTTATAATAGTTCATTCTAAAAATCGTTCCGTTGTCTATGTTGTAACGTTCCGTTATAGGCAACACAAAGTAAATATTCGTGACGTCAATATCAGGCTGTACACAAGGTGGCACGCATCAAACAAAAGTAGTGGGGAGAAGGCTGTTGCTTGATAGAATGAGTGAGTGAGTGAGGCCGATCCATGAGGAGGGTAAGGGAGGAGGAATCAACACGAAAGAAACCGGCCAAACGACTTCGTTCAACGGTCGCGCGGTAGCGCGTATTTTTGCTTGTTTTATTTTACTAGCCCCACCTTTGTTTCGTTATGAATTGTTTTGATTCAAATTGTCTTATTTATTTGATGATTCAAAAATAACTATAAATTTATTTACGGAAATGTGTTGTGTCGCATAGTGACAAGTTACCTGTGCGATGTTTGGATAGGTTTTAAAATAGGTTGCAGCAGGTGAGGAGCGTTAATAAAAGTGAAATGAATATTTTTGTGTTCAGTTAGTGAATAATGAAGTGCTGTAAAGATATGGGGGTGCAGAAGAGACACAGTCAGTTCAGCGACACCAAATATAAGTGGAGGACAGTGTTAGTGTTCATCATAACGGTTGTGTGTTGCTTTAGTGAATGTAAAGGACAAGAGCTAGGGTCGGCATCGGCAGAGCCTTATCTGAATAAGTCGTTAGGACTGACAGAGTTGCCAGGCGGAGTGTTGACCGGGGGACGCACGGTATGGAAGCCTGACGGTAGTCCGTATTTGCTGCGGGATGACCTGCTAATTGAAAGAGATGCCGAGCTGGTGGTGGAGCCGGGAGTCGAAGTCAGGTTCGCGCCGATGATCGGCATTACGGTGCGCGGGAAGCTAGTCGCCGTGGTGAGTACAGGCATCTAAAATAATTTAAAAAATCCATTCGAATAGCTTCGTACTTCCCAGATAACTTAGTAAATAGATAGGTCCTCGGTGAAAAGTACCGTAAGTTGCTCCTTGCATACTTCATAGTAGCGTCACCTCTGCGTGCTTAGTAATTATAATAGCTTGTTAATTTGTAGCCGTTACATACCTTACAGGCAGATATCCTAACTAATGCTGAGATATTTATAACTGGAATTTTATTTATAGATTTACTCAAAATTTGCGTTCTAGTTTTGTAGGTAGCACTAGAGTAGTTCAAGTTAGATTCTGATTAGAGTATTAGAGCAAAGAAATTGCATTAGAAATTGCTTTCTTTTTATTTTCATCCCATGGTTTTTTTATTTACTTTAATTTAAACTTTACAAAAAAGAAATGGAATCTTGGAGTACCCACCAACACATTGATATTGTATTTACCTTAATAGTAACTAAATACTAAAATAAAGTATTTAAAACACTAATTATAGTCTATTGTTTCCCTTGAACAGATCCCAAAAAAAGTCCTGTTAAACTATTGATCACACTATCCTTCGATAAACAAGCATTGATAAGTTTTTGATAACGGCACGTACCTTGTTTTGATAAGGGCGGCGTATCGAGCCCATTCAACTGATATTGATTTACTCACCTGTTTGTGTGTCGAGCAAATATTTAAAGAGTTTATATAACATTGCGAAATAAAGCACTATCATCCAGCTCTTGAACTAAATTTATAGCAAATATTGTATGATTCTACCGATTGTCATACTTTCATATCATATATAAGGAAACAATCAATAACTTTTAAATATTCCTTTCACAATCTTGGATCTGAGTGAGGTGTTAATTTAACGGTCATCAATATGTAGTAATTTGTAAAAACAAGCACAAATAAAAATCGGCTACCTACCTTCTGCGACAGACATCGGTAAAGTCACCTAGACAACCTGTTAATTATAATACGCTGATTAAAATACCGCATTTATTTTGAACACCAGGAAAGTAAACCAACTCGAATGTTTATAAATTGCGTGCGGCATTCAGTTTCATTCTCTGAAATGTTAGACTGTCTAGACATATTACGTACCCTGCGAGAAAATCTGTAACTATTCATTATTTACTTAAATGTCTTGTATATAGTGCCTTAATAATTCAATCATACACTCTGAAACATTGATTCTTGATAAAAAGACAATAGTGACTGTCAGAAATAGTCAAAGGCGCTATTTGGTTTGTGCTTCCTTTAGCGAGTCTTCCATAGTAACATAAATAAACGAGGTTGTAAGCATTTCTTGGCTTACTGTTAGAGCACGGGCTTTAATCAATGAGTAATGCAGCACATGTTGATGAGGTACACGTGTTAATGATGGCAGCTGATGGTATAAAGGCGCCGGCGGCACCTGACCCGCGCCGACCCCGGGATTGGTGCGACATCCTTTCGCTAATTCAATCAGCTTGGACAAATCACTCCCCTCCTGTGTTTTACGATAGATTACTTCCTTCCATTACGTCGGAAGAAGTTGTTTTAAAAGATTATCTAAAACCCTATCTATCCGTTTAGTTTCAACCAAGGAGGTTTTTACAAGGCTCTAATTAGAACGAAAGTTCATAATGAGTGTAATGAAAACGGTTTAATTTCGAAAACAAATTGCCCGTCAATTATTTCGAAATAAAGATTCAGATAGTACTCGCTAAGTGGTTTCGAAGATAAAACTGAAATTTGAATTTTCAAGTTGATCTTAAAGTAGGTTGTTCATATTATGCAGTTATGATTACTTGCACAATTTACATTTGATTTCATATAACATACCATTGTGCCATTACCTTTGATGTGCATTACAGAATAAAAGATTAAATTACGCATGTCTGATTCTCTAGAATGGAATCCGGGCTTCCACGGTTGAATGCAATTTGATCGGAGAAAAGTATCCCACGTTAGTTCATTGTGTTTATAAGGCACAAAGGGACTACGACAATAGTAGAAATGTTTATGAATAAGTCATCAACGAGTACGCAAAAATCATTAGCATTTTTGTTCCCTAGCCACTTAGTTAATAGTCTAAAATGCATTGCTTCAGATTACGATATACTTACGATAATTACACTAATTGCAAGCAATTACCAGCAAGTTGTTGATTGTTTTCAACGTTTAGAGCTTACCGTACTTACTATACTGTACAAAGCTTTGGAATTTAACATAGTATCGATAAAGACTTAAAGGTCCTTGTCCTACTTCTACTTTATGTTTTAAATAAGTTTCCTATACACAAAACTAATTAAACAGTTACTATAAGAATTCATGATTCTAATACTAAATTCTTATTAGTCATAAAAACTTTTTGCATTGACCGCAAAAGATTGAGTTCGACGAAAGTAATATTACGTGATTTATTTTTGCAGTTTGGTTCACCACGGAAAATGAACGTTTACATGCACAACTTTCACTGCTTCAGTTACTTTTTTTTGTATAGGTAGTTATATTCGCAATTTCGGCGTAAGCTCAATCTCTCAACATCTGCATATAGATATAAAGAGACGGTTCACTGTTTCGGAAATCTCAACGAAATTTCAAGATCTTGTACTAAGGAAATGTTTGTAACAATTTTCTTATCTATCTAGCCAAAAACGGCTATGGTGTTAGAATTCATATCATAATTGTGTCAAGATCTGTAAACAAGATAAACTGTATCAATGGTACTCTCCTAGTTACATACGGTCTTACTACAAAAGCGTGTTGAACTATTGTGTAGCTTAGAAAAAAATAAGTTCGAACTATTTTTCTAATTTATTTATTTCTGGTAATTGGAAAGTATTTAAAAATATTTTCTGACGTTATCGCATTTAAGCGCTGAGAAAGGTGCATGTTGCACCTGGCGGCAGCTAATGACTTCTTATCGCTCACCGTAATCCATCCATTTTGAACTACAGTTACTAGAAGACACTCAACGGTCTCGGATGACTGGCTAGCATAACCTATTTATTCCAATACCGTACAGCAACCTTGAAGGTTATTATCGAGCGGTTGCGGCGCTTACTCTGAATCATAAGGACTGGATTTGCATTTAATGACCCCTGATAATAGTCGTTGAGTTGTCCTCATGAGATCCTTTGTTCTTTTATGTAAAACAAGTCTTTTCTAAGGTTAATGAACTTAAATCTCCGGCATTTACAAGTATCTTAGATTCTGTTGGAAATGTATTGATTGACTGTGACAAATAAATTCCGTTGGAGCAAGTGTAGGTACTTACTGCTCCGTTAGCGAAATTCTGCCATTCAACTAGGTATCATGTACCTACATAATTTTCGCGTAGATTGATCTAGTACCTAACGATGTTTTTCGAGAACATCTCCAAGTATAGCTTTCTTGCTTGTGTTCCATGTTTGCAGATCAGGGCGATTATTTTATTTACTAGTCCGATCTCAACTGTCCACAAAACATTTAGATTGGTGCAGATACACAAGGGACAAGTGCCTCTGTGAGTAGTTAGAATACCTGCTATTAATGTACATTGACACATCTAGGATAATGTACGTTTTGCCGCCTATTGTTTGTGCGTACCTATGTCACGTATGAGATTTCATACGTCATGACGAGGTGAATCATGAACAATCAATACTCTTATTTAACTAATGAATCACTTGTGGTTTTTACTTAATAGCATATAAACTTCCCTGTAGCTAGTTACTGAGTAGGTATACTACAATCTGAATGCTTATTATGTTCAATAAATAATAATTCTACACACATGCTGCGGAAACCCGTTGCCATTTAAGGCAATATGGCTAAAGTCATTAAGAAATGATAAGGATTTTAAACATATTCTAAAACAAAACAGGACTCATCACACCAGGACCACCCCTCTTCTTCCGTTTTAAAAAGGGCGATAAGTGGCCCACTTGATGTCAGAGAATCAATTTTTTTCAGGCCAATAGTGGCTTTTACGTGACCCAAAGGCTGGCTTCTACCTAGGTCAAAGAATAAGCATTGTGATACAACGTGGCAATGCTGCTAACCTTTTGGGCACACTCCCAATGAACAACGATGTGGATAAAAATTTTGATTCCTTATTTTAGTTTTTAGGATTTATCTAGTTTATAGTTTCTTATTTCTAGTGTAGGTACATATATTATTGTAAACAACCATGATTTAATAAATATAAATAAATTGTTATTTGAGGCCAATAGTTATATTTATTTTTATTTAAAAATGGCCATGTTCCTGTGAAATATTATAATTGCTTGTCTAGCATCAGTCGCATGAATAATAATGTGCAATCAATATTTGCTCTAGAAAGCTTATGATTGATTCCACTATAAAGTACTAGGACCTATTACACTTTGATAACCTCTACATACAGTTTGAATTACTATGAGTAATGGTTAACTATAACTTCTTGTTTAAACATTTTATACCGGCAGGTAAAACTTTTAGTAACCTACATAGAGAAAAGTAATTAAGTAGGTAACCTATAAAGGTACAGTCGACTGTTTCTAGTCTATACTTATAATAAATCTGTAGAAGTGAAAATTCTGTACATTGAAAATATCAAAAAAATAAATGGCGGGGGGTGTTACTAGACCGAGACCGAACCAAAAAGTGTGGAAAAAAAAATTTTTGTCTGTCTGTTTGTTCAGGTATCACGCAAAAACTACCGGTTCGATTACGAAGAAACTTGGTATAATTATTCTTTATTATCCTGGGCACCACACTGGGTAGTTTTTATCCCGGAAAAGTAAAAACAATAAAAAACAAACTTAATTTTGCGGTTAAAAACTCATTGATAAGTTTTGTCATCCACGCGAACGAAGTCGCAGGCACAGCTAGTTATTAAATAAATCAAATCGTTTAACAAGGTCATCAATTAGTTTTTGAAATCGGAATATGATTTTAATGGACTATCTCATATGCAAATGTTTTCTCTGAATCATTTCGTGATAGTTTTTAATATGGCGTCACTGATTCGATGACTCATATCCTGCTATTTTAGATGACATATTTAAAGTTAAACCTGTTAATTAACCTTAATGAAGAATGTTTACCGGTGTAGTTGGTCTATATCCTGCACAAGATCAATACCAGTTACTGGTATAAGTTAAGTTAAGTGCAATGACCGGTCCATTCCTTAAATCTTTGGACTTTTGTCGGAATTTATGTCAAGTATTGGGAATTTATGATATATATCATACAAATTAGGTTTTATTTACAAATTGCATCTATCTCCAAACTTTCGAATTATTACATTGCCGAGAACTGAACAAAATTTCAGTGAAAGTTCGATTTTATACAAAATAAAATAAGTGAACGAATCGCGCTCTCTTTCATAATATGCACCTTGGAGGCTTGTGACGGCCTAGATGAGTCATATCTCGACATATGTGTTTACTGGGGACATCCTATAGTTCCTATCACTCTGTAAATTAAACATTTTATATCGTAGTGTCAGTGTACTTCCGCTACATTGTTCAAAACTGTTATCAGCTTCTGTTTAAGTATATTACATTCCTTGATAGTGATGACACATGATATTTATATATCCTTAATATTTCTGCGAAGTAATAGCAATGTATCAGCATGAGAAAGATTTGTTACACTACAATTCAATTTCCTTGAAGTCAAGATTAAGTTTAAACTTCCTTTAAAACTCGAGTAACAGGTTAAGACAGCAAACTATCTTGTACCTAGTTGCTGAAAATCAATTTAAATGCAGAGAAATTGGCTGAGACTATTTGTGAAATTATGTAGTAGACCGAATGCGGAAATAATTCTTTTGTTCGAAGAACGGACAATTTCTCCGAACAGTCATCTTGTTTCGGTAATTTTCGAGGTCACGATCACGTCCAGCTAACAGTACAGAGTAGGTCATTGATTTTGCAGCTAAACTGGGTTGCGGTTGGGTTTGGTATGAGATGTTACGCAATTTCAAGCAAGTACGTCACACATGGATAGTCACAAACTGGATAGAAATGTGTAACACAAGAATATATTGACTTACGCGGCTATTAATATTTATCATAATAATATAGTTTTATGAATGGATAAATAGCATGGCCCCAAAAAACTTTTAAGCTTTTGCAATTTATAGGTAATTGTTTCCCTTGGTCACAATGGATTTCATAAAAACAATACGATATTATGAACACGAATGTTACAAAACCTAACAGAGAATTTGTTTCCCAAAACAGATCAATGGTATACATTCCGTGAGAACAGAATTAAATATATTTAATAGTTTAAATGCTTGCTTTAGATAACACTTTATGTGTTAGACCTTGTGAATCAATGAATCCTTGCTAATTCCACTTCCAAGTAATTGTTGTGGCTAGTTAGCTCACTTCGAAAAGATGTCTATTAGTCGGCTTTATCGCTTTTGATCTAATTCCATGTAGATAATAATAATAATATCCTGGGACAATTCACACACGGTTATCTGATCCCAAGCTAAGCAGAGCTTGTGTTATGGTAACCAGACCACTGATAAACATACTTATATATTTCTAAATACATACATATTATAGATAAATTACACCCAGACACCAGAACAAATGATCATGCTCATCACACAACATTTGTCCTGGGCGGGAATCGAACCCACGACCTCCGGTATAGCAGTCAGGGTCACTAACCACTAGACCAACAGGCCCGTCGATCGAATCGAGTCCTTTTATTTCTCTAACTACCAATCTATACTTGGTCTTTAATGAAATAAATCCAAAACTAACATTGTTATTTTCTAGTCGTAAGAAATAGTAGAGTTAAATATTTTCTAATCAGAATCCCGGTAATAATATCAAAGCAACGCTGTTCTAAATCAACCCAGACGGTTAAGATTTCCGATAAGAAACGTAACATGCAGTATAATAGAGATCGGTGTTTTTCGTCGGAGGTTCATGTTGCTCTAATAATGCGATGGTATAACAAACGGCCTGGAAACCTTAGCGGTGGGTGTGAGTTCAATGTCTCGCGATATCGCAGCGATCTCGTTACGGGGCCTGCAGTTACGCCTTGCTTGACGCTCGTGTTTCATGCTGTCTTAAACCCTGATTTGCGATGTGTTTAAGTGACAATTTTGTCCCGTGATTGTATGTTTCGCCTCTGTTATCTAGTTAGTAGAGTCATGACGTGGGACAGTGGGCAGGTGTAAAACTGTTGTCTGTTGAACTTGAATGTTGATCGAACGCGGTGGTGAAATGTTATGAATTCTTTTGTCTTTCCTCGTAAACAATTTCTTCTTGGTTGTTCTATCTGGCAAGCTATCGTTTATTGAGCATTTATCACATACTCCTTTTTATGTGCCTCGAATAATAAATGATTACCTATTAGCTTGTCTGAAAGTTTAGTACAAAATACTTTCTATACTGATTTTTCTATTGGATTATGAAACATAGTATTTAATGGTTAGATATTTGCTATAACGCAATTTGTTTCGTTTTATGCAACGAATCCGTTTTGCACGATTTGAAAGTTATTTTATCTAAAATAATTGTTTGCTAGCCTGTCTTGTGTAGGTCTTACTTGAGAGCTATTTTAACATCTTTAAAAAGAAGAACACACTTAAATCAATGATTTGTTTACTAGGCTTACAAGTTTCGTGTTATGGTCTTGACTTATACAAGAACCGCTCTTATAGTTTAGTTTTTCACACGTACTCAATATCTTTATTGCATTCCAAAATGTACATATGGAAGTTTACATTAGCTGGTGGGTTCAATGCAATTACCTACAAGGTGAATGTTCAAATGACCTATTATCCACTTCTTATTTTTGAGGTATTTGTAGTCCATTTACTGTTGTTAATTTCAACTTCCAAAGAAGTTGAACAATAAGTAACTACATTTCTCAAAGGATGCCACCTTTAGAATCCAGTGAATGTGCCGCAGACAAATGTTGCGCAAGATGCATTGCGCAGCTTATGCACTTTTACACACGCCCCGTAGAACTATATATAAACTTAATGCTTCTCGTAATATTAATAACAAGATATTACAGCTGCAGCTACTATCTTCAAACAAAAATGATTCAGATTTGCAGTAAAGTGATTATTACATCTTGCTTTTACTTTCACCATTGTTCATCATGCTGTAAAAGATGAATCTGTTTATCTTAACATCATTTATATCAATTCAAATATTGGGGGAGGCCTATGTCCAGCAGTGGACTGCAACAGGCTGATATGATGATGATGATTTATGTCAAGGTTGGGTAGGCTTATGGGTGATCACTTTGAACCCTATGTTCGCTTTATTCGCAATGTTGATTATTGGCATTTACTTAAGTTTTTGTCGATTAAAAAGTGTTATGAAGGCACTTTTTAGTGAAAAAATCTAATAAATCAAAGTCTCAAAGGGTAAAACTGTCCACACATTTACAGGTGCGTGTGGTAACAGATGAAATGTTTTTGACTTATAACATCGAAATATTCGTTTTAATTTCTACATAAGCACGTAAATATTTATATTTAGTGTTGATTACTCAATTTCCTGTTACTTGTACCGTATATTTTACTCGAGGTTACGTCGACGAGGTTCGTTCGAGTCAGTGGTTTGCGTAAACGACTCCATTCATACCAGAACCCAGTTCATGCTGCGATGCATTTTATTTTCCACAAAAAAACACTGTAAAGGCGCTGCCGATCACGTATCAGTAATTCTAGCTGTTTTTGTTTTGTTATAGTTTCCGCAAAACGTGTCATTTGAGAATATAGTGTTAAATATAAATACCTAATTCCTAATTAAACACGAGGTAATCTGTTTATTATATGTTTATATGTATTATTAGTTGGTAATTATTCTTTATTTTAAACTTAAATCCCTTACGACCTGAAATTGTAAACAAACTTCTGCCCAATAAGCGCTTTATTCACTTCACTTCCTTACCTACATGCTAACATAAAAACAATTTCTTATGAATGAAAGGTCTACAAATAGAATGCATTACTTTTGACTAATAAATCAAATAGATGTCTGGGGTTTGTGACCCTAATACTCGGCCTCAAAGGAGAGTTGAGAAATAAATGTCTTGGGATTCGTATGGCTGGTATGAACGTGTACAACACACCTGGGATAAACATCCAGGACAAAGGCTATTGTGTCATCCACACAATAAGTAGTGTCAGCGTTGTTTCTAACCACATTACAAAGGTGACAAATGATAGTAAAAGGAATTTATGAAACAGTATCAAAATGCGCACGCTATCAAGACCGCACCTTCCGGAACTCAAGTGTAGTTGGTACTAATAGATATTATTTGTCAATGTTTATTCTATTGATAATAATATGACGCTGATTAGACGCTTATTAGAACATGCTTCTTGTTTGACTGACTGATAAAACAGAAAGATATTGAACGGTGGAACAGTTAAACTAAAATTTATTAGATATTCGATACTTGAACCCATTGTTTAATCATCCTACTAAATAAAAAGAAAATAATGCGTAGCATCTGAGTGCTGCATGCCCGGTTTTTTTATTTTTTAGTGTCGCTTGACATTTGGCACGGGAGACTACCATCGTCCCGCTCTGGTTGCGATTGTGAAAAGCGTGACAAATGGACTCGCTCTACGTTGATCTGTGAAAAATACTCGTGACTGGTAAAAGCCTCTATTATGATGACATTTCCTTTTGATTTTTATCTTTTCTAGCGAAGTAGTTTCTGATATTGATCTGAAAAAAAAGAAACGATTTCCAATGATGTCGTGAAAATAAAACATAAAATCAGATCGAGAATAACAGAAAGGCGGTTAAGTAAAACGGCTATTTCTCCGAGCTTGTTAGGTGAACAACCTGGTAATATTTGCTGCAACACGAATATTTACCAAGTCAGGATCGTGATGTCGTAATCCATTATAAGAGCTTCAATAATGCCTCATGCTTTGCGGCTTGTTAAGATTCCTATGTAAACAGTTGTTGTACCTACGTTAAGAAATACGAACACAAAGAATTTGTGGTTAAAGATTTATCTGTTTTTTTTCACAACCTCACTCTTTTTACGTTATATATTTTGGAATAATAGATTTGAAAATGAAGTTTTTTATTAAATATTTTTAATTAATGTCATAAGATAACTTTAAAGTAAATAAAACATGACAGCTATTGATAAAATGTGTTCTGTCTGATTGTATAACGGATAAGGTAGAGGTGGGTAGAGGTTGATGATTGCTTTATGATGATAGATAACCAAGTATAGATTGATAGGATGGACCATTAAGGCCTTCTACCTATAGCTACTAATGTGCTTGCTAAGTTTGATCATACTAGTGTAATCATAATCCTTAGGAACGATCATTAAAAATATAAACTGCGAAGTAAGTTTGTTTATAACTGTAACTCAGGTTTTACCTATCACAGACATCAGTCTCTACATAAGAACCTAATTACTAACTGTACAATGTTATGTGATGATGAGAAAAACATTTTTATTATTTACAAAAAAAAGTACACGTCAATTCTTTAGATTCACACAAGATTACGCATACTGACATCTTTTACATAGTGTCGAACAAAAAAACTAGACTATTTCGAAGCTAACTTATTTCTATCTTATTCTAAAAACCTGCAATTCTAAAACTCAAAACAGGATTTGCATTTCGAGGTTAGACATCCGTTATCACATAACGCGGTTCCAATTTATCTTCGCTCTATCAACCCCGTCCTGTCTTACGAAAAAAAACAGGTTGAAATTTAGAAACTGTTTCCTGGAAATTGTAACACGGTTTATTGTATTAATGACAATGCTTACAAAATGATTTGCACAGCATTGCAGACGGTGATTATAATTTGACAGGTCAGAGAACAATGAACTTTTGACTGTAGGTGTAAGGCCGTAACTGTACCTACTTATTCATCTCAATAGTTTAATGTAGGTATATCTATGTTAATTACCTGGGAGACCAGAAAGGCTATACGTTTCTTTCACATGTTAGTAAAACAAAAAGATTTTGCTATGCTTTCTGTATTGAGTTTATATTTAGGTACTTGCTACTCTATATTTTGTTGAAATTCTTGAGCCTAAACCTAGATTAAACCGTTAATTAACACAATTTTCAGTGCCCATTACTAAAAAGATCTCTATCAATTTTGTTGTTCATTTGGGAAACAGTCACTGGATGTAGGTTCCACGATAATTAATCCTTTTATAATGGTGTTTGTAAAAACTGTGCTTTAGTGCCGGTTCAATTCGCAACTCGGACGTTAATTGTTCTACATTAATTGTTTCATGGTTTCCTGTGGAGCATTTTATTAAATTAAAAAACAGTTTCATCGACATCTGATTTCATTCGTATTTTATTTCGTATTCGTATTCATATTTTGGTTATAAAAACACTCTTTTTCAGGAAGGTATATGATCACCTTCATAATGCAAAAGGAATGCCTTGAAGGTGATAATGTTGAAAGAAAGACGCTACTTATGTCATAAGCCTCCAAACTATTTGAATTCTGTTTGTTTTGATTAAGTACATACCTATTTATAGTACAAATCTAGTTGGTTTAAAGCAGCCAGCGTGACCGAGGCATGGGAATCCAGACAGCCATAAATAGCAGTTGTATAAATTACTTGGCGGATAACGAGCAAGATCCATGGTGCAGGAGAAATCGGCGGAAGCATGGACCGCTAGTCCAGACACTTTGTTCAAGAATTTCTCTAATCAGTGAGCATAGTGCCCATAGATCCCTCCTTAAGTAATTAGTGCGCAAAAAGCGTAAATGTTGTCATTTGCCAAACGAAGTCACATGTTTTGTTCACAGTCTACATCGACATAGACGTCCAGACCGTTTGAAATTAAATGATCCAATATGATTGTAACCATCTAAATGAGACAATTGTCGATCAATAAAACCTAACGATTTTTGGTATCTATCTTTATTTTTTGCAGTTGAAATATTAGACATTATGTAGGTATTGGTATTTCAGCTGCATCCAGTTGCATGATATGACGCCATTTATATAAGTAGGTAACGTCTTGCGATAGTACACAACAACAATAACTCCCCCGACATATTCGAGCCCTCATTTGGGATTCCACGCGACGCGGTCGCCGCAGGAAGTGACTGCCATTACACTTGGAATTTGCCTTCAACGTCCAATACCGTAAACTAAGAATAAAAGACAATAGTGGTGACAATTGATGTTAGCTATATATCGTTTCTGCTGAGTTCTTCTCTGAATATAAATATCCTACATCGAGTGCACCTGGACATTGGAAACTCGTTGAAAAAAAATTGACCACACTTCACGTTTACAATTGGTAATGAATGTCAAAAATTAAATCAATCTGTAACGTATTAATGGTAATAGAATTTCCTCTAAGATCTTCTCATGTTTCTATAAGATACTTATTACTAAAACGTGCAAAATACCTTACTAGAACTTTCCTAGAGAAGGATGCGTGATCCAACTAATAATATCGTTTAAAAGTAATAAAAACTTGCCGTGGTTTAAATGATATTGTGACGCATCAACTATAGTCTTCAAATAATCCCATCAAAAACATAAATGTGAAAGGCTGCCAAGTTCGATACTATGGGAATGCTTCGTCTATAAAATAAGTGAGATCTGAATAAGTACCAAGTTCCATAAAAATACCTCAAATCATAAATAGTTATAGGAATGCACACTTGATTTCCAGCAGTTTTTAAGGTACATTTTGAATAAGTATCACGTTACATAGAAATACCTAAAATTATAATAGTCAGAGAACCGCACAACGGTTTTTTTAGCAGTTTCCTGATAACATTTATTATTTTCAGTACTTTTTAATGATGTAACTTGGCAAGTTTTCACACACCACACACCTTTTCAATGCAATGAATCGACACCTTTGGACTGCAATGTGTCAAGTATATAATTTTCTATTAAAACTTGCCAAGTTGTGATTTCTAATTTCTAATGGGTCTATCTTCCAATGGTCGTACATTGGAAGATAGACCCATTTAGTTCATTATGACTTCATAGTAGAACAAAGTTACACCTTCGCTATTTTTAAAACTAACTCACACTTGGCCGTTTTCAGATTTTTTCCTTTACTTTGACCTTAAGACCTATCTCCATGCCAAATTTCAAGTCAGTACGACCATTGGAAGTGGTCTAGGTTTTTGATGAGTCAGTGAGTGTATAGTAAAAATAGCGATTTTCTGACGTCAATATCTCAAGAACTGCTATAGGTAGAATAATGAAATTTTGTATTCTAGACAATTAAGGGGATGTCAACAGACACTCGAAATTTCATATGCGTAGATAAAATATGTTTTGAGTTATAGGGTGGTCGAAATTGGCCCGAAATGGTTGGTGTAATATAACCCACGGCCGGTGTGTCGCTTTTTTTTGCTCGAACTTGGCGGACACACTGCCGTGTGTCTAGATACAATGTAGGCGAGACATGCTATTATGTAATAGACGTTATAGAAATGGTAATCGTCTGCTCAAATTACATTTCTGACATTGACCTTCATTGGCGATTATAAATAAGCATGAAATGGCATAATGTGCTTGGTTTATGCTAGTCACTGATTATTTCTCACATCATTCAGGAAAAAGCGTTGCATCCTATTTCTTCACCAAAAAAAACCACGAATTTCTTTGTTTCTATAAAGTCAGTTTCATCATCTCCCGAGCCTTTTCCCAACTATGTTGGGGTCGGCTACCAGTCTTACCGGATTCAGCTAAATACCGTATTATACATGGAGCGACTGCCTATCTGACCTCCACAACCCATTTTACTGGGAAACACAGTATCCCATAGTTTCTATAAAGTCAGTTTGTAGACAAGAAATCAAAATTGTGAATTGATTGATGAACCCACTGAAGTATTCTTCTCTATTATTAATATACAGAACTAACGTTATTTTTATTTTTGTAAAACCGTGTTATTAGCTCTTTTAAAGACTTAATAAAATGTTTAATTTAACATGTTACCTTGGTCTCGAAAAACAAGTGGCTTCGCCTTTCAAGTTCTCAAAATTAATGGCAAGACTTCCAAAATCGCAGCCTACAATGACTTACGTCATTTTCATCATTTAGCCAATCATAGTCCACTGCTGGACATAGGCCTCTCCCAATTTGCGCCACAACACCCGGTCCTCCGCCCTCCGCATCCAGTCCCCTCCAGCGACCTTTTTCAGGTCGTCAGTCCACCTGGCGGGGGGGCGTCCTACCTTACGCTTGCCGAGTCGCGGTCTCCATTCTAGGACTCGTCTGCTCCAACGGCTATCGGTCCTTCGACAGACATGGCCAGCCCATTGCCACTTCAGCGAGCTAATTTTACGAGCTATGTCGGTTACCTTGGTTCTTTGTCGGATGACCTCATTACGAATTTTATCCTTCAAAGAGACTCCGAGCATAGCTCGCTCCATAGCCCGCTGCGCGACTTTAAATTTGTGGACTAGTCCAACCGTTAATGTCCACGTTTCGGCACCGTAAGTCATAACAGGTAGGACGCACTGGTTGTAAACTTTCGTCTTCAGGCATTGCGGTATAGGCGAAGAGAAGACTCGACGTAGTTTGCTAAACGCTGCCCAGCCTAACTGAATTCTCCGATCGACTTCCCGCTCGAAGTTATTTCTACCAAGCTTGATGACCTGCCCTAGGTAGATATACTCTTGAACAACTTCGAGCATCGATCCTTCGACATATATCGGTCTCGGCATGACATGTTCATTGAACATGATCTTGGTTTTATCCAAGTTCATGCCAAGACCGACCCGTCGTGAAGCTCCATTCAGGCCATGCAGCATCTCGCTTAGTTGGTCCAGCGACTCTGCCACTATGACGATGTCATCGGCAAATCTAAGGTGCGAGATGTGCTCACCGTTCACATTTATACCCCGTCCAGTCCAGTCCAGAGTCTTGAAGACATCCTCGAGCGCATTGGTGAACAGCTTTGGGGATATAACATCCCCCTGTCTCACCCCCCGACGCAGCTCGATCGGATTGGTCTTATGGTCATGGAGCTGGACAGTCATTGTGGCGGTGTCATATAAGCATCTCAGCGCCTCGATGTATCGCCAGTCAATACGACATCGTTGCAGAGCATCCAGAACCGCCCAAGTTTCGATGGAGTCGAAGGCTTTCTCGTAGTCCACAAAGGCCAAACACAGCGGCTGATTGTACTCTTCGGTTTTCTGCACAATCTGCCGAACAGTATGGATGTGGTCTACGGTGCTAAAGCCTTTTCGAAACCCGGCTTGTTCTGGTGGCTGGAACTCGTCGAGTCTTCTAGCGAGGCGGTTAGTGACTACTCTCGAGAACAACTTGTAAATGTGGCTCAGGAGTGAGATAGGTCTGTAATTCTTCAGCAAGGTTTTGTCGCCTTTCTTGAAGAACAGAACCACCGCACTCCCGCTCCACGCTTGTGGTGTTAAGCCTTGATGAATGACGGAATTAAAGAGACTCGCTAGCTCTTTCAGGACTGTGGTCCCACCGGCCTTAAGGAGCTCGGTTGTAATTCCGTCATCACCCGGCGCCTTGTTGTTCTTTAGTTGTCTGAGAGCTGCCTCAACCTCGCCCGGGTCGACATCCGGGATGTCCTCGGTGTAATGGCGCGTGAGTGGGGCTCTGTGGTCATCTTCGCCTTGTCTCGATGGTTTAGTCACCCGTGATGCATATAGGTGTCTATAAAAACTCTCAATTTCCTCGAGAATCTCGAACTTAGAGGTGACGGTCCTGCCATCCCCGGTCCTCAGTTTCGCCAGATGGGGTCTACCTAATTGCTGAGCGAAGACTTTGGTGCCTCTATTTCGCTCAATCGCAGCCTCGATATTACGAGTGCTGCAGCGTCGGAGGTCACGTCGCGTCAGTTTCCTGATTTTCAGGTTTAAGGACCGCCTATCTGACGAAGACATCTGGGCGTCCGGCGTTTCTCGTCTTTCCTTCATAAGTTCGAGAGTCTCGGGTGAGAGCTTGGACTCCCTATTACCGCGTTTTCCGGGGAACAACCTTCGAGACACATTCTGTAGCGTTTTGACCACTGTGTCGGTTTTTTCGTCAACATTGTCCGTGGTTTCCAGCAGTGCGAAACGATTTTGGAGTTCCAACTGGAACTTATCGGAACCTAAAGCTATTTGGGGCAGCGTGGGTCGGAGAGTAGGTCTCATCATCCTAACTCTTTCAGCCTTAAGGTTGATATTTAGAGAGCCTCGGACGAGTCTATGATCGCTACCGGTATTAAACCTATTGATCACCGAGACGTCTCTAAATATATGCCGTTTGTCCGTGATGATGAAATCTATCTCGTTCCTCGTCACATTATCGGGGCTTCGCCATGTCCACTTTCTGTGGGGCTTCTTCTTAAAGAAGGAATTCATTAAGAAGAGCCCCTGGGACTCTAAAAAGTTGACCAACATTTGGCCTCTGTGATTTCGGCGCCCCACGCCGTTAGGACCGATTTTCGTTTCGCCGCATTCTTGTACTCCCACCTTGGCATTAAAGTCTCCCATAACAACGTTGTAGTGAGCCTTCCTGGTACCATGTAGTGCCTTCGCTATGTCTTCGTACATGGTTTCGGCTATCTCATCAGAGTATGTCGAGGTCGGCGCATATACCTGCACCACCTTCAGGAACTTCCTGTCGGTGATTTTCAATAAGAGGTACGCTACCCTTGTCGACACACTACTGATTTCCACAACGCTGCTTGTGAGACACTTGTTGACCAAGAAACCGACACCGCCCTGGGAGGGCCTATCACCTTCTCGGTAGTAGAACAGGTCACCTGACTCAAGGGTTATCGTGTCCTCCCCCTGTTTTCGGACTTCAGATAACCCCAAAATGTGCCAGTTTATGCGACCCAATTCTACCTCGAGTTCGGTGAGGTGTTGGTCCAGCCGTAGACTTCGTCCGTTATACGTCGCCAGGGTCAGTTCTTTGAGGTAGTGGTAGCCTCCCGTAGCCCGGAGATTCCTAGCACCCCCTGTCCCGCCGTTACCGCGACCGCTACCTTGGCCGGGAATAGCGGGACTACCGGGAACTGGGGGCCGTTTTGTGTGGTGTGGGCTCATACAGAGGTTTTGGCCTACTAATGCCACGCTGGCCAGACGGGTTGGCATAGGGTTTGGTCTCGAGTTTTCCTTCTCTAAGCAGTGGTTTTCGGCTCTGCTCAATTTTCCCTTAGTCGCCTTCTACGACACCCACGGGATGAGATGGGGTGGTGACCTTTGTATTCTTTAGGTCCGTCACCACACGGACGTCATTTTGCCAAAGTTAAAACATTACGTAGCTTTGTACTTATTAATTAAGTTGACACGCGAACAGGTCAATGAGATTCCCTAAAATACCGAACGATGGCAACTCAAAGATTTAGTAAAATGGGTTTTTCTACAATTAATAATATACCTGGAAATAAAAAAAAATGTGATACAAAGAAAGCTTCAAGCTCGTATACTTATCATACTTAACTGCTGACTCACAGTTCAAACCGGTGTCCTTGTCTCGTCCTTTAGCTTTTTTACCGGTATTGGATCTCGTGGGGGTTTTTATGACTCGTAGATAGTTAGCCTCGCGTAACGATTTAACGGACGTCTGGCGACCTGCCTTAAAATATTCAGCGTGACGTGTATAGAATTAAAATAGTATTTAGGGTATTGTGTTGGTCGGTCGTGCTCACGCAAAACACTTTAATTTCGGGTTAAGTAAAAAAGTGGTACGCGTGCTACGTTTGGTTTTACACTCAGTTTTTTATAGATTTCGAAAGTGTCCAGCCCACCTTTTTAGTTCTCAGTTCTTTGAAATTTGAACGGCAGTCTTAAAGTTCAGACAGTTTATTGCGAAACACCTAGACTTGACGCCTACATGTTACGCCAACGACAACGTCTAGGCTATTCAGGCTTGTTCAAAATAATTTAGTCATGTAGAATATGTTAGGTACATTTTGTATTGTAAACTCCTTCCTTTGGAAGATTTCACTTGACTGTTTGCTCTACATTTTGCGAATATTCAACTGTTTTGTTAACGGACATGTCTCAATTAAATATCCATAGAATTCGATCGTTCCCCTGAATTGGAATTACATCATGCACATTCCAATTTAGCAGCGGTTAGGTAACAGTTGGGCAGTAGATCGTGACCATATGAATAGGGTGGTGTGAAAAGGCAGGAAGCCATAGCGACGAAGTGCAAGGGCGCATCGTGCGTGTACGATGAAATACGTGCGCGCTGCATCATGTCAAATGACTACATACCTCTGTACCGAGGACCATTGTCCAATAGAATTATGTAAATATTAGTCCATTTATCATATGTTTTGACAGTCTACTTTTAATTGTTAAATGTCGTTGTAATTGCTCACTTCTTGATAACACTTTACCCACGTGTAAGTCGTATGTTCCTACCTAATTAGGTACACAAAAGTATTTTAGACGTGCAGAAATACCCATTTATTATTTTCATACCAGTTCGTAATTATTAATTAATTACCAGTACCAAATAAATATAGTAAGTTAACAAGTTACTAAATTCCTGCTATCATCGACCCACGCACCATGTCGTCCGCTTGCCAGAGATAACAAACTTTTTTCTATTTGCACAATACAGCTTGCACAGGATGTTTTAGGAGAAATATACTCAAAACCGTTGTCTACATGCACACCACATACAGTCACGGACAGGTGAATTCACCAGTAACATTAAGTATAAAAAGGTTTTTGTAAATTCTTGCTTCACACATCCGTCTATTCTTCTTGGTTCACCCTCAGTGCTTCGCCTACTCTCTAATCGATGTCTTGTGAAATATACAACAATACGATATGATCTTTAGATTTGCACATCAATGCCTTTTGTTGCAATTTGAAGATATCATTCGCTTTGAGTTTAGTATCTTTTTTTTAAGTTACATCTTCCGTAAATAAATTATATGCCCGTATCTTTTTTCTTCCATGCCTATCGCCACTTTCATTCAGAACCAATTAGTTAAGAAGGTTCTTATTTCTGTTTTATAGTTAAATGATACTAAAATTGTTAATTGACGTCCGCATCTAACAGCATTCGTTGCAGAATTTCTTTTGTAGAGTTTAATTACAGCCTTTTATTTCCTGATAAACCATTACTAGCTAAGCTTTTTCTCGAATCTGTTGAACAGGGTTCAATGAACCAGATAGAGAAAATAAAATATTTGTCCGGTTTAGGTGTCCATTATTTTTACTATAATCTACAAACCGTGTTAGTAATAAGTCCGTTAATATAGCAAAAAACCAACAGTATTATACAAATATTGTTGCAAACAAAAAAGATGCAGCAGTTAGTTGTGATTATATACAATGCATGCGTCTCTTCTTACCATAAGTAGAAATGATAGTCGCTGATACTATAGATCAAGACAGGACCGGTTGTAAAGCTTCCAGTTACCATGATAGGCATGAATATAAAGCACGAATGTGTTTATTGATGGGAAAGTGATAATACTTAAATGCTAGAGAATAATAGTAAGAGAGCACGATACAATTATCCTCGCTTTTTCATTACCTAAATACTACATGACCTAAATACTACATGAATTTCGATCTGCGACCCGGATAGGTGCAAGCGGTCATTAACACGATATTGTTTTGTTAAAACGGCAATAAATTAAACTAACATTTGTTACACTTTTTACGACAGATTCTTGGCGCTATTACATTTTTTTTTATAAAATGTCTCATTCAAACAAAATCTATAACTGCTTTTAATTGGTCTCGTATAATGAGTACACAATACTATTAAAATATTGTGTTTATTTTTATCTTATTCTAAAAACCGAGAGTAGTTAATTTTGTTATGTAAACTAAGTGCTCTTTTAATTTCAGGGTGAACATCAAAATGGAATAACGTTCACAAGTGCAGAGGAGCTGGGTAGTGCAGCAAGACCATTTCCGGATATTCGTCTAGTGGATGGACCATCCATCTTGGTGGGAAGAGTGCAATTGTTACATCGAGGGCAATGGCGATCAGTATGCACAAACTCCAGAAAGTTAGTACTAACAAATATTTACCATCAATAACATGTGTTTAAATATTAGCCAATAACTAAAATATGTGCTAATTTAATATTTGTTGAGATACTTACCCATTTTAATTTGTTTATTTTCCGCTGTATTGTTTGGCTAACTACTGTGTTTACCAGTTTACCCAAAAAAATATTAATTTATTACTTTCAGTTGGACGATCAACGACATGGAGACGGCTTGCAGGCAACTGGGCTTCATGGGCGGCTCCTTCTACAACTGGATGGATCGCCAACCTGAAAGGAGAGCAAGACTTTTATTTGAAGAACCAAAGTGTAAAGGAACTGAATACGATCTTTTCCAATGTGACTGGAGCTCTAGACAACTCGGCTCAGGTGTCTGTGACTACCACCCAGATCTCGCCATCCAATGCTCGCCACACCACGATGTCAACGACATCTCAGGTGCCAGACGGCACTGGAGAGGAATACGCTTCGAAAACGCCGTATATGAACGAATACTCACGGCTGTAAATACTCTATACGTTCCTACGTCAATTTCTAGACTAGAACACGTGACTATAAAGTATGCAGGTCTAGGTAGAGATAACAATGCAACAAGTGCCTTAGATATTATTGGAGTCCCACCTGTTATGGAAGACATAGAAATATCGAACGCGGCATTCAATGCGATTAATGTGACGTCACCCAACGCTCCCATAGTTATAAACAATTGCACGATTCAAAACAATAGAGGATATGGCGTGTATGTGAATTCTACGTATGGCATGGCTAGGATCGAGAATTGCTTGATTCACGACAACGGCGGCGACGGGGTCAAATACGTGGTGCACGAAATGAATATCGATGAAAGGCTCGACAGGAGCGAAATATTCGACTTATGCACATTGGCATCTACGCCCAGCCAGACATTTCCAATTCAAATGTCAATTGAACAATCACGCTATTCTAATATGGAAAGGGATTGCCATCAAAAGTTTTATACACGACCAGATCACGTACTTACTCTGAGCTTTATAAAACTCCTGACTAATCACAACAATACCGGTGAATTGTTTATATACGACGGTTTAACAACTGAGGATAAACTTTTATTGGCATTCAGCATTAGAAATCACACCCGACCTCAAAGTGTTACGTCAACGAGGAACCGCATGTACGTGAGATTTCATGCCAATACGAGGACCGATATTACGGGCTTTTTGAGGTTGACCTCAGGCACCAGTAAAACATATGATTTAAATGTAACCGACACTATTATATCGGACAACAATGGAAGAGGCGTGGCCATAGAAAACCTGAGATCGCAGATTCATATTCATCGCACTTCTATATCCAATAATAATCATGTTGCTGGACTTCAAGTCGTTAGTGGAGCAGGAGATGTTAATGTAACTGAGAGTAGAATTTCCTTTAACCAAGGAGACGGTATAAATATTACTGTAACTGGAGGCAACAGAAATGTGTCCAGAAGTATACTAAGTTCTAATCAAGGTTATGGTATCGCCGTATGGATCAATAATACTCAAGAAACGGAATATATACCAGTAAATCAAACTACAGCCGTCGAATATTCAGAAATATTTAAAAACTTGGACGTCGGTATACTACACGGAAACTTTTGCGGAGACAGTTGGGTGAACATCACCGGCAATTGGTTTAATTCAAGCGTTGAAAGTGCGATAGAAATATTTACTTGCTGGAGGTATAATAATCCGTCAAGATTGCTCAATTTACAAGTAGGACATAATAGATTTTATGAAAACCAAAGAGTACCTCTAAAAATCCTGCCAGCTCTCAATATAAATGGACGAATAGAATATAACTATTTTGAACATGGTAATTACGGTGCAATAGTTATATTAAATCGAATAGAAGGAAAATATTTAGAAGAATTTGAAATACTACCGGCTCGATTCCATATTCAACACAATTATTTCTTCGGAAATAAAGGTCCCTTCGTCGTGAATCTTGGTCTATCTCCGTACAGTGATCTTCAATACATACTATTTTCCAGAAACTTTCTCCGTGATAATAAAATAAGGGAACCTTTTGAGCCCGTTGAAGGAATATCGTCTAGACTGACACCAAGAAGTAGAGTTGCCGCCACAATAGTATTAGCGTCAAGTAACATTGACGTATTTAGGAATATTATCAACAATCCGGAAGCACAATATGAAATAGGATCCCATGTTGAAGATCAGAGTAAGATATTAAACTGTACCTACAACTGGCTTGGTTACGGTGAAGAAGAAAAAGTATACAATAGATTATTCCATAGAAAAGATAGGTACAATTTAGCTAAAATTATTTACATGCCATATTTACTACATAGTAGCAATCCTGGGGCTACTCAGATAAATTATAACTCGCTTTATGTGCCGCAGTTCAATGTACCGGGTACTTACGTAGTGGGCGGTGAAGTTGAAGGTATAGAAATTCTTCGACAAGGAGAGTACGACGTTAATAAAGATATAAATATCCGTCCAGGAGGAAAACTGGTTTTACAATCAGGCGTTATATTAAAATTCCCGCCGGCTATAGGAATTATGGTTGCGGGGAAACTTGACGCAAGAGGGAAACGTCCCAATGATATTACGTTTACTTTGAAAGAGGAAGTAGTGATGACTAACGAAAGTGTTTACGAAACAGACTTTGAACCAACAACACCAGGATACACTGAACCTATTGTGCCAATAAGACTTTTGGGAGGAAGGACCCAACATGAAGGCAGATTACAAGTACGAATAGATGATAAATGGGGAACTGTGTGCAATTATAGATGGAACATTATAAACGCTGCATTAGTCTGCAATCAACTTGGACTTGCTTTGAATCCGAACGATTGGTTCTTAGAGCCTAATGAGATACCATCTGCCGGTATTACCGAAGATATAATATTATCGAACGTCGAATGTACAGAATTTGATAATGATATAACAAAATGTAAAGCGGAAACTAAAGAACACTTTGAAAACTCTTGTACACATGAGAATGATGTCGGTATAAGATGCTACGAAACCAGTTGGGCTGGAGTCAGATTCAGTGTGATAGCTGAAAGAGCTGATTTACAATATGTAACTGTAGAGAAAGCCGGTCTTCTAGACTATTCATCCAATCTTTTTAAACCAGCTCTTCAGATCGATTTTGCTAGACACAGTTTTGAAAGTATCAGAATAACAAACAACTATCACGATGGTTTAGGAATACTGTATTCTGACTTATATGGAGCTGATGCAGTAAATACTGTCCGTAACTCAGAATTTAGCAATAACAGAGGAAGCGGTATTAGTTTCAAGCAACTTGGCCTAAAAGTATATGGATCTGTGATTGAAAAT
Organism: Autographa pulchrina; assembly: GCA_905475315.1. Classification (NCBI taxonomy): domain Eukaryota; kingdom Metazoa; phylum Arthropoda; class Insecta; order Lepidoptera; family Noctuidae; genus Autographa; species Autographa pulchrina. The sequence goes on from FR997768.1 coordinate 11,597,108, forward strand.
AATAATTTAGCTGGTATCTCGCATAACCCTCACATTCCTGGTTCGCAACAAAGAGAAATAGCTGGATGGTTTAATTTAGATCCTGGATTCAATATGGACGAATCTAATTACCACCCTATAATGGTGCCTGAATATGAAACCGATATCAGTTTGGTGAACGGTGAAACAAGACACATTGTTTTCACAAAGCGTTACGGAGAGAATATAGTTAAATCATACAATATCAAATGCAATCCTGGCTATGTTCTTGGCTTACAACTTCTAAATCCTATTCACAATTTCTCAACAGAAAACATTTGCATATATGACTCGCAAAATATCAACGAAGGAAGTGTGAAGTGGTGTCTCGATCGTGATCTATCGACGTTCCCGACGACAAGTAATAGTTTCGGAGTCGTGCTAACATATGAAAGTGGAACGAATGCCTTAGGAGGAGTCGTGTTAGTTGTAAGTACTATTGTAGCTCCATTGCAAAACCTTAGAAACAGAATTGTGAAAGGCCCTGTCCCGACGCTGCAAGTTATAAATTCAAAGATAAAAGGAAACACGAAAGGTATTAAAGCGTTATATTACAATCGCTATCTCAACGAACTGGGCGATCACTTTTTGCGTAAAGCCAACGAAAGTATTAAAATATTTAATTGTGAAATAGCTCATAACAAAGAAGAAGCAATTTATGTCAATACTCCATTCTGGGATATTCACGACAGCAATATTACTGAAATAACTATCATGGTCAACAGCAGTTTGATCACAGACAACGGTAGAGGAATATATCACTTTGCTAGAGATTTGAGGAGTTCAAACAATTTGTATCACTATATTCTTCAGGATAACACCATAGAGAGAAACAAACACGGAGGGTTTGATATAGGCTTACCTTATGTATGGCAGTACAATGAAAACTTCACTCACTCAGTATACATGCACAATAACACATGGCGTAACAACCAAAACTTTGCGCTCCTCGTAGATGGCCATTTTGCTGAAGTCAACATAACTAAGAATATTTTCACTGACAATATCTGCAAAACTGGATTAATTTCCATCCAAGGAATGGAAAAGAAAATGATGATCGATGGAAACTTTATTGAAAGAAATAACGGACAGTTTATGATCAAATTTAATATGGATAGCCAAAGTGAAATAATGGGTATTGTCTACGCGTTATTTATTCATAACCACGTAAAGAATAACAAGCACATACTATCACAAGTTAGTAGAGGAGCTTTAATAAGAAGTGTGGATCCTACATACGTAATAGGTTTTAAAGGAATACAAAAGGTGAAAGTAAGCAGAAACTTGTTTGGAAACAATGCATTGGAGTACACGTTGCTGGCAGGCATTAAGACTGCGAAAATAGATAACTTGTTGGATGTCACAGAAAACTGGTGGGGAAGTACTGTTGAAGAAGAAATAAGGAAGCAAATATTTGATTTCGATGATTGGAACAATCATGCTATCGCTACTTATTTACCTTACTTACTTGAAGATGACATGGATGCTAGTGTTTCCGCTTCATTTAGTCCTACTAATGTCATGGATAATAGAGCGTTAGGTGGTCGATTATTTGCAAACTATACAATTGAATCCAGAATTGCTCCGTACATTGTCAAGTCTGATATAACCGTTATGCCCAATACCATTCTAACGATAAGTCCCGGTGTTATACTAGAATTTGCACCAAATGTAGGCATTTTGGTTATGGGCACCCTCCTAGCCATTGGTCACAGCCAGGCACCAATAGTGATGAGGCCATTGTCTCCAGAACCTAATGTGGAGCTAAACAGGATAACCAAAAGAGACGTCAGTCAGTATTCTCCAAGTCACCACAAACACAGACGTCAATTAGAATCATTGGCTATGCAAAATTCGATAAGGTTATGTACTGGAAGGAATTGTTCTATTATTGACAACATGGCAGAAAAAACGAATGAGGGTTTCTTAGAATATTACAATAAGACAACCCTCCAGTGGGTGCCAATGTGTGATAATCGATTTACTGAAAGAAATGCGCAGGTCGTGTGCCGGGAGCTGGGTTTTGATCCAATCAATGTATTCTTTGACCGTGACCGGAGGGTAGAATATCACAGCAATTCACTGTCACGGATTTGGTCTTGGCCAGAACCCTTGCAGTGTGTAGGAACTGAAGATCGTTACGAAGACTGTCCAATTAGATTAAATGGACAGTTGTATGGCCACAGACATGAATGTAAATGGGATTCGGAATTTGTCTTCATACATTGTGGAACAAGAAATTTAGAGGATTCATTAGAATATTGGGGCGGGATAAGGTTCGCAAACCCAGAATTCGAATATTCCTTATATGAGCACCGCATCCACGATCACCATACTCATGAAACAATGAAAAAATCCGAAAGCGAGATATACCACGTACAAATAATCGGCGCTGGTATTCTGCATAATGAGAAATCTCCTGCTATACAGAGTATAGTGAAGAATCCTAAAATACAGAATGTAAATATAACAAAATGTGCTCATCACGGTATTAACTTAGTGTCACCCACCGATTCCATTAACATGATGTTTAATTCCGTGAATGATACATTGGGGGAAGGAGTCAGTGCCATATCGTTGACTGGGGAAGGAAGGGAGTCTGATGAGTCTAGCTTTACGCCACTGAAGGATCTGAATCTACCTTACCACCTGTTTTCACTCATCGACATTTGCGATAGTACTAAGATGATAACTGTTGAGGAGCGAGTGTTGTTGTACTATAAATACGACAACAATCCAGTGAATTGCGTGAAGATCTTCAAGAGCATGTATAGGGTGAAACCATTTGGATTCCGATTGTTACAATTCAATCTGTTTAACCACACTCAGAATTATGGTAAACGCGATTCCTTGACGCTGTACGATGGTGATATTTACAATATTACAGCCCCTATGATTGGTTATTTGGAGAACGGGTCGCCAGATGAGAAGAAACTTTTTAAGACTGAAGGCGCTAGTTTGAGTGTCTCTCTGTTTGCTAATGGAGCGTCCGCGGTTCATGGATTTATTGCTGAAATTGTGACATTGCCGATATCTGCTATTGGTTTCAGTAAGTATTCCTATAAATCTACCTTCCTACTTACTGTATATAATTATATGTATATATGGCATTTAAAATTTTGTTCCTTTTCATGCCAGCGTATTCAGAGCAAATAAAAAAATCCCTAATTTATTAAAATTGGTTTTAATTTTTAATTCCTTTTTCACAGACCGCGACGTCCAACACAACATATCAAGCAGCGAGTTCGTGAACAACAGGGACGGAGCTATAACATACCAGTCAGTGGGCGAGGTGAACCCGTTAGTGGCTATCACTAGAAACGAGATCATAAACAACTGTCTGAAGTTGTACGGTAACTTCACGACGTGCCAGTCAGCTGTCAGAGTGGATGTGCAGAATACACAGACACTGGTGTTTAGAGTAAGTAAACCTTTAAACCTTTTATTTATTTTTTGTCGTGGGTAGGTCTACAAAGGGTCCAATACAGAAGGTAGTTATAGTAAAGTCCTTATCAGCAATAAAGGGGATGTGTTAGGACTTATGTATACAAAAGTTATGTTTTAGAAAATAGGGATTCAATTGTTTTTTTTTTAATGCTGATTTTTATTCAATTTAGAACTGATTGACTCTTCATGTGATTTTTAATTATGTTTATGTTTTTGTAGAACAATCTGGTGCGCAACAATGTAGGAGGTTTACTAGTCCGAGCAGACTCCAGAGGAAGCGCGACGTCTCTTCGTGGATGGATACATAATAATCTGTTCTTCGCTAACCACGACTTGCCCTGTCTGAAAGTCGAAGGTAAGCGCTCCTATATAACTCATTTTTCATATGATGGTAATAAGCTAAAAATTTTTTTCATCATGAAAAAACTCTTGTCATATTCTTTGTGGCAGATATGTCTACTTCATTTTAGTTTACCTCGAATAATTAATTACACATATATATAAAAAAAAACGTGTCCAATATTTGATTTTTTTAATCGATTCCCAATAGCGGGATATATCGTGTAAGAAACATACGAAATGAATATTAAAAACAGCTACATTCGAATTGAGAACCTCCCCCTCTTGAAGGCGTCTTAAAACATGACTAACCTCAAGCTACCTCCGAAATATAAAACATTTTAACCTCACCAATAACTTCTTACAGGCCGTCAATCCTCCCCCTACCAAGAGGTCACAATATACCGCAACTACTTCACCCGCAACCGCGTGCCGTACAGTGACGTCATCATCCTGCGCCAAGTGGTGTCCAACTTTACGCACAACTATGTTCACGATAATACCGGGATGCGGATACTAGAGGTGTCTGGGTTCGATAAAGTTAGGCTGCCGATATATCAGACTACGTCACATAACGGATTTTATAAGTGAGTTTTACATGCTGTTTTTTTATTCGAAATAAATAGGGTTCCAAATTCATCCAAGAGAGATTGACCGTACGGTAAATAAGTTTTATTTGGCTAAGGCCACTTTTTATACTATCAACATAAATTATAGTTCCACAAGAACGAAGAACCGTTTGTGGACAGAACGATCTGACAATGGTCGTTTAATTATTTGAAACATATTTATATATTTTGAACCACTGTAGCGCAAAGGTCTCTATTTTCTCTTTCAACACGTTTACGTTGAGAGCTAGGTGTTGCACTCCGTTTTGTATGCGTCCAGTTCAACATACAACACATATTTGTATTTTCTTACCTTATTTATTATAGGAACTACGCAACGGACCGCGAAGGCCGAGCTACTATAGTAGCGGGAACAGCGGGTCAGAACTATGTGGATAACATCTTCTTTAACCCCGACAACGATTACGAAATGATCACTGTCAATAGATCCATGTAAGTACCTCCAATTGCTAATATAAGGGATCACTTGTCACTTACATTTCCGGCGCTTACTATAAGCTCTTTAAGCAGGACTGTTCACGTTGGGGGCGCGGGATAGCGCACTACACTGCGAATAGCGGCGTCTCGTTTTCACGACGGCAATTGTCCATTTAAAGAGCTCTGAGTACAGGCACAGTGAACTATAGTGACATTTAATGGCGGAAATTCTGAAACAAACCCTAAACATTACCGGTGTCGTCTTGGAAAAACTTAATTAGCCTCAAGAATTAATTAGCAATACTATGGGGTAGATAGTATTCTTGGGAATTTACCTTAATCTGTGGCTAATGTAATTCCTGATTTAATTAATTTTAGTATTTCCCATAAAATATGCTTTTTTTCCTGCATAACATGGACGTTAAAAGAAACACTTTTCAATGTGGTAGGTAATCCCTGCATGTATTACTTAATATAAGCAATTTATCTTACTTGCATGTTTTTGTTGCATGGCTGCCCGGACATAGCTTTGTTGACTATAATCCAACTGTCATGAGGTAAGTTTATTCGGCTATATTCAATTTTATTTATAACACTAGAATCGCAATTTATAACAATGACCATAATCCACTCGCGGATCAAGCTGGCCCTAGCGTATCTTTTTTTTTCTAATTCTTTTTGGATTGGGTTAAAATGCGTCATGCAGCCGAATTGGTAAGACTTGAACCCGACCCCCACATAGATTGGTTTAGTCTTAGGTTCTTGGTTGGTTTAGTCTCCGCTTTAGGGAAATAATGTATTTTACAAGGAACGACTTGTCTATCTTGCTTCCAAAACCCATTTACTAAACAGCATCTGCTATAGAAACCTCCTGATTGGTATAACTATTTTTTGCATGGCCAATTTGAGCCGTAACTATGCGGTTCTCGAACTACACTTGAGAGTTAGTCATTGTTAGAAAATGCGTATCTAGTGTGACAAATGTTTTATCTTCGACTACATTTTCATACATCATAATTACCATCATATACTCGCATTGCATGACTTTTGTTGAGCATCTTATTTTCTTTACACGCTTTCTTGAGCTGCGTTATTCCTAACGACTTAGGAAGGAATTTTGTGTGTACCTATTTTTTCTTTAGTTGCTAGCTATTCTCTAATGGGTATGAACATAACTTTTATTCTTCTCGTGGCTTTCCTATTTAGAATGGTTTAAAACTACAATGGCCTTATATTCTATATCTAGACAATGCACTCTAATCAACTTCGTCGAAACCATAACCCTATTTAGTTATTCCCTAGATAAATGAACAAAAAACAAAAGAATCACCGCACTATGCCACATTTAATATCACACTAATCACATTGTAAGCTCATTAATAGTAACTTGTTTTCTAATGAAGCTAACTTGGACTTACAAAATATGACAATACTTTCAATCATTACTCATTTGTGTTCTGTAGTTTAACCGTAGTTGTTAGTTCACTATTTTTCACGTTCAGATAGTAAATCATTCAATTGCACTTACTTTCAAACCATTTAGGTACTTATTCCTAAAGTTTTACAACAATAACTCCATAATTCCAGTGCCCTCGACCTCTGGCGGACCCGTATAGACGCGAAGCACAACTTCTGGAGTTACAACGAGACGCTAGCCGTCGCCGGGCGTATTCGAGACCAGAGTGATAACCCCTTGTTACTGGAGGTGGACTACCGACCGTTCTACATGAACAACCTGACGGTGCTCGGCGGAGGGAAGTGCCCGCCCGGCTGGGATGCCGTGTCCGGGACTTGCTATATGTATGTTGGGGCTCCTATGACGTATGAAGAGGCGAGGAATTTCTGTTTGGTGAGTACCTACCACTGTTGTACTTAAACAATATAGCGAGTATAAAGAGTTAACTTTACGCCGTGTTTAATACAAAGACGCTCAAGATAGTTAAATAAAAGTGTTGTTTTTTTTTGTTAATGCAGTATAAAGTTTGTTTGTTTGTTAAGGCTGTATACCACCGCTGTTCTCATAGATTTTATTTCATAAACTTTTATTATTTACACGATAAGTTGAATAATTCATTGCTGTACCATTGATTTGCTGTTTGGACACTACATCCCATCATATTTTGGATGAACCTCCAATTTAAATACACTATAAAATATAACCATAACACCACTAGACAGACACCCCACAAAGTAACGTCTCATAACCGGTTTCAACCCTCAAAAGTCGCCCTGTGTATAATAATAATATTGCTTCAAACCTGCCACCAAAATGAACGAGTAGAACGAATAGTTTTTATTGAACATTGGGGTCAAACTTTGTTTTGTCTTATTTGCTTTTGATATACTTTTTAAGTTGGTTCCTAGTTTTATTTTTGTAGAGTAAATGCAAAGTGCTTTCTATATTAGGCAGGTAGATTTTTGATGAGACATATGACTTACTTTAGGTATTACATAGTTTTAAGTATAATCCAGAACGTTTAATAAATAATATTCAACGGAAATGATAGACAGTTTACATGAATCAAAGATACCACACAAGTACACAACGTAATTTTTTTTACAAACGTTTTAAATTAGTAAAATCCAACAATATTCTTCGTCCTCAATAAATCAAACTAACACCGATTGGCATTAATGTGATATGATTAACAATGATTTATAAAAACAACAAAAAAACATCAACAAAAACAGGTCAACAATCGACCCTTTTTTCTACAAAACCACTTTTTTATATATCCCTTTCGCCTTTCATCCAAAAAAAACTTTTTATAAACCCTTTCACCCTCTGTGGTAAATAATGTTTATAATATTTTTCTTTGTCCCACAGTCGGACAACGCATCAATGCCGTACGTGTCGGGTAACTACGCGGCGCTGTACGAGTTCATCAGCCGGCAGAACCAATGGTTCCAATATGGCGACCGCGTCTGGGTCAACCATATTGGCTACGTGTCGCAGTGCACCTCCTTCGCCTTCTCCAGTGTGGAGATCACTGATTGTAATCAGAAGAATTCGTTTATATGTGAAATTGGTAAGTTAATCTAGTAAGATGTTTTGTACTTGTTAGGATAAGATAGTTCTTACTAGGTCATTTAATCATTTCAACAATTCTTGGGTTAGATTCCCAGATGTTGAATTCCTGTTGGAAATTCAGAATGTCATATAAGAAACTCAAAATGCAACCTAATTCTAATTGCACACCACTTACTAGAAAGAATATCTGTTTTGCGACAGGTCGAAAATAAATAGAATTCCCCTAGAATTCTATTTATTAGATCTTAGAAGATGTTTGAAGTCTTGTGTAAAAAGCAAAGCAGTTCAAATTTTTCTAAAATTCTATAACTACCTACTCTAGACTTAAAAGCAATTTAACAATAAGCTGTAACTAAAAAAGGCAAGACTTTTTTAAAAAGAAGGAGGAAACTAAGACCTTTGCCCTGCAAACTAATCAGAAACATACAAAGAACAAAATGTTTAATATATGATTAATATTTCCAGATCCAAAGATAACAATAGACCCTATGTCATGGCGCGGCGACACGCTCGCCGTGGCCTTCATAGGCGTGTTGCTGGCTGCTGTGGTTCTGGTGGCCGCTGCTCTCGTCTGCTGGTATTCCAAGTCTAAGCACAGGTGAGATATATCTTGTAACTTATCTTATAAAACTTGAGTAGGTTAACATAGCATATTATTTGCGTACTTTAAGTTCTGCGAGGTCCTGGATCTTATATAACTTCAAGATAAATGGATATTTAGGCAGTTCAGCTAGTGTATATTCTGGTCAGTTAATACCACATTCGCAGTGAATAGGGCAGTAAGTGGAGACTTAACGGAAATAATTTTAGAATCCGTTAATATGGGCTTGAAACTCTTGGAATCAGTTGTTTTTTTTTCTTGTACCTATATTAATTCAAAGTTTTGTTACAGACACGTCCAAAGATTAGAGCGTCGGAACTCTATACGACAGTCGCTGCACTCGGTGCGGTCTATCGGCAGCATCAACGGTGGCTTCCCCGATACTTCCTACAGGAGAAAAATGGCACAGATGGTAAGATATTCCTATAACTATAACACTTGTAAAAATGTATATATACACCTTTGAGACCTGTTTGCATATCAAGCAATGTACTAAGAAATAAATAAATGGAGCCATTTTAATTTGGTTCTTCGAAAATTCAGCATGTGTTTTTCCTTTTACAGAGTACCCGTTCCACCGACACATTAACAAAAGGCTCAGACTACAGGAAGATGCTAGCATCCACCACATCCATGGAATCCATGGAGAAGAGCCAGTTCAACTCCTCTCTTGACGACAACCAGAGTTTCGACATTTACGAGGCCCATAACCCCAACACGAACGTCATGCCGCTCACACACACAACCTTCGTTAAAAAACCAATTACACCAGAATACTCTGTACCACAAAGCAATACACGACAATACGGGAACCTAGCCTTCAGAAACGAAGGCTACAGAGATAACTCAGGAACAGCCAGCGGAGCTCCTTCTATAAACACAGTGGCAACAGAAGAGATACCTATACTACATCACCACGAAGGCATCAGACCCCCTGACGAGTATACCTTATCCCCACACAGCGACTCTCAGTACTTCACATCAGACACGTTACCGTTGAGGGATAACTCTGATGATGGGGACCTTAAGAGGCAGTTGGAGCGAGCGGGCAAGATATACCAGTACGGGGCCCCGGCCGCCAGTTATGGCACGCAGCCGAAGCTGTCGTTCCTGATGGAGTTAAGGTCCAAGATGCCGGAGCAGCCGCAGCCGGGAGCCGCTCCGACCACCACGTTTGGACAGAGGAATAATGTTGCAGGTAATTTGGAATTTTGAAACCTTCGCCAATGTATTAGCAAACATAAATAACTGATTGCCAGTAAAATATCGATTCGTTAAAAACTTTCTCAGTGATTGCATAATTGTAAAATGTGCTTTCACGATACCTACGTCGATATTACAAAATGAAACCGTTATACAACCCACCTACTTAGAATAAACAATACCTAAAGTTTTCTTTTGGTACCTAAAGTGAAATAGTATTATAATATATCTAAACTATATTTAACATTTATTCGTTCTCAGATCAGCAACAATATTACGAAGACAACCTTCCCAGTCCGCCTCACCCGCCAGTGTACTCCAGCGCATATGACACGACCGCCTCCGACAACATCCCCAGCTACGACTCCAGCCCTCAGGACTTATCCCGAGAGTTTGAAGACTCGCCCTTACCAGAACTGCACCATAGATCTAAATCTGAAGCATTACTCGAAACGAATTTCGACTTTGAGGACTCTGAATCCAGTCCGATACCAATGTCCGAAGCAAGCAGATCACACAGTCAACCTTTAGAAACTGCTATGTAGCAGAGGCCATAAATTTTAAAAAAGAATTCTCTCCACAAAGAGGTTCAATAAAAAAGTTACTTAACATGGCCCAAGATGGCCGATTGTTGAAAAAAGGAGTTGATCACACTATTGTATAGGAAAAGCAATGAAAAGACTGACTTATGATGTCTTGATCGATTTATATTATTTTTCATGCATTTACTTCGTGTTTTATATCTAAATCAAGTGCCTTGTAAACTTCTAACATTCCATCTTTCTATTCTGTCCTTATAGTTAGTTTTAGATATTGGTTTTAGATACTATTTGTATGTATATTTAAGTCATGACGACTATACAAATTACCAGAGGTGATCGATCTCATAATGAAGTAAACAAAATAAATTCTAACGTTACGCCTTACGAAGACATGGATGCCTTATAAATATGTTTTTGTTAAGTCAATCGTGCATGTATCACAAATATATGAGTACCTAAAAGGCGTATACTTTTAATTGTAATTAATATATGATGCAATATTAGATACGTATTGTGCACGTCCGTCCTTATGTGTTGAACGTTTTATGAATGTTATTCGACAAATTGTAATTTTAAATTAGTTCTAAGATACAGTCTTTCCATATACATTAGTTATGTGTAAGTTTAAATAGTTTTATTATGTTCAATCTTTTTTATACCTTTACGGAGTTTGTCCTCTACAGATGTATATGCACACAAGTATGTTAATTATGTGGTCAGGTTAATTTGTACAGAGACAAATGCTATCATACATCACTTGATACTGTTCTTTTGCAGTAATTACTTAGGTATATTTATTAAATCATGCGTATGTCTTACATAATTTTATATTTTACTAAGTTTTTACATGAAACATGTATAAAATAATGACCTAATGTTCATGCTTTAAATGTAAATTGTACAAGAATAGTAAATCTTAATTTAGGTAAATAATTGATATGACAAAATATAAATAACTGATGAATGAAACATTAATAAAATACAGTATTTTCATATGAAAAATTGTTTTATTTAAGTATCAACAAAAAATAATAATTTGAAGCGTAAATTAGTATACATAGCACCAAAAACTACAGCCTCAAATAAAAATTAGACTAGACCCTATTGTTACTACTATCCAGCCAGCCTGACTAACTGTATCTTTGGCAAATATTGTTCTAACAATCGCAGGTTCGAATCCCATGCGTAATGTTTAAACGTGTTTTACGTAATCAAACTTGGGAATCCCATGTTTATACAGGTTTTTGTACGTTTACCATACGATACATACAATGTATAAATGAATACTTGGTCAAACGCTTTCTTGTCCAAAAAAATGAAATATCTAAAGTTATATTGTGAAGTTTTATTCTGCCCCATAATTATACTTTTCCGCTTAACAATATGAATGAACTCACATGTGTGTTTTGTAATAACCGTGTAAAGATAATAAGTTGAATCATAGTTTTATCATTCGAAGATGCAAATTGCAACGTAATTCGAAAATGAATCATAATATACATGAACGAAGTGAAACTAAACTTAATATTTTTTTATCTGTGGCAGTTCGCTGTGGTTGGTGGATAGAATTTGACGCATTGACATTATTGACAGCTGTTGTTATTCAATATTCGATCGTAACTCGGACTCGAACGAAACATTCGTATTATTCGTAAGCAAAAGAAACCAAACTTAAAACTAATTTATAAAATAATATTACTCTTACAATGCAAAGTGAATAGTGGACGTGTCTCTATAACCAAACAAAAGTGTGTGAAACGAAAAATACAGTGTTTACATAAAATACGACCTAGACCTTCAGTGATTACTGATTGTGATCACAAAAAAATACGTATAACAATATTTGAAATAATTAGACTATTTTGTTGTGACGATGGACGCGGCAGGGTCTATTAACACTGAAGCTTTAGATAATATTGAGAATGACGAAGAAGTTATTGATGATTCCGAGGAGAGAGAGTTAGTGACTGACTCATGTTCGACGAAGGTTTTGGACACGGGCGAACAGCCGCGAGACAATTACTGTATTGTTTATATACTCTTCTATTTGTTTGGGGTCACCTCCCTAGTGCCCTGGAATTTTTTGATCACTGCTAATGATGTGAGTACCATTTTATTTACCTAAAGGAAATACATTGAAAAAAGACCTTCACACTTTTGTTGTTATTGGGATAATGGCTTTGTTCATTATAAATTGAAATCTATGTCTGTATCTAATTTTACAGTGCCTAAACAACTAATTTTAATTTATAATTCTCCCTTCATTCTTTGACCAGTTAAACTTTCCATATATGTTTACAACTATAACTTGACTAATAAGAAAATAGTTTGTTACAGTAAAATATCAACAATATTCATTCACCCACAAGCAAATTGTTGTTCTTTCTATGTATACGTAAATATCTAGTAAAGTGATAAATATAAAATATAGTGGGCTTACTTAAATAAAAGCGAAACATAATCATTACATTTCCTATTATGTATTCTTATATCACAAACTAAACAAGCTTTGTATGTTTTAGTACTGGATGTATAAGTTCCGTGATGTGTCACCAAGTAATGTTACTATGCTCACGATGGTGCGGAAGACACAGTTCCAGGCTGAGTTCACGTCATACCTCAATGTGGCGACCGCTATACCTAATTTATTATTTCTGATCCTGAACTCTTTGTATGGACATCTGTAAGTATACTGTTTGATTAGTAAAGAAATATTTATAGAGGACTAGATATGGCACTAATTATGGGCATGGCATAATGTCAGTGGCGTAACTACAGGGTGGCAGGACTGGCAAAATGCCACGGGCCCCCGACCCAAGAGGGCCCCGGCCCAAGAGGCCGCGAGCTCAGTTATTTTTTAGTTTATACCTGAGTTTTTATTCAGTGGCGTAACGTGACTTGGCCCTTATGAAGGGTAAGGAATTCTCAAGAAAGAAAGAAAAAATTGCATAAAATGTAAAAGAAATACCTACTTATTTATCATAATTTTCTATTTGTCTCTTTTCCAAAAATAATACAAGCAATTTACTACTTGCCTTTTTTCGGCAAACTTATTTATTGTAACATTTATAGCTGATGAGGACTTTAGTTTTTCTTAAGTTCTGCCTCAATGGACAATAGTCACAGGTCTGTCAGGTGTTCATGTCCCATTAAAGTTCAAAATTATATATTTTTATCAGTTTTATTTTATTCTTATTTACATTTTGTAAATTTTGGTTTACGCACGTCGGGAGTCCCCGTGGTCCATGGCCCCGTATAATTGTTACCCCTGATTTTATTTTCCATGAAAACGTTCTGCTTAAAATCAAGTAAAGTGAGTCAACTACAGTCCATAACACAATTTCAAATTTAGTTATGCATTTCAACACATCCTAAACGATCTTCATTATCTTTATCTTTGATTTTTCGTATTTGATTTAAAGAAATAAAGTAGGCACTTTGAAAGTAAAGTTGATTGTGAAAGTTAGATATTAAAATGTCTAGTTCCAGAAAATTGTTTAAGTGGGAGCGAGAAACGAAAGAGACAGATTCACAACGTAAGGAGGTTTATTAATAATACAAAAGAAATATATTTCCCTCAAATTATACGCAACTACAATCAGTATATGGGTAGAGTCGATTTGCTCGACTCATTCCTGGGAAAGTAAAAAATAAAGATGAGGACAAAGAATTGGTATCTGGACTGTTTTACCATTTCCTCGATATAGCCCAAACATTTTTCTCTATTACTATCAGTTGTTTTTTTCAGTTTACCTATACTTCCCGTGTTCTAGACCAAAAATAAGATCTGATATAAAATTTAACTAAGTACAACGTAAAAATGTACTAATAGGGCCCCATCAAAAGAATTTGCCACGGGCCCCAGATGGTATAGTTACGCCACTGCATAATGTGGTAGGGACCTATGTGCACCAGTGTCAGCAATGATAATACTATGTATTTGTTACTATTTAAAACTGTAAAGGTATTAAATTAAATTAACTTTCTATTTCAACACACTGGCAGGAGGCACTTTAATGATAGATAACAAACAAAATTTTAAGAATGCTGTGAAAAACAGATACAACTATTGTGTTTAAATGAGACATATTTAGTTCAATGCAATATTCTTAGATAATCATTATTTATCAAGAATTATTACAACCATTTTTTTTTTATTACAACCATTGCAATGCTGATAACCTAAACCAATAAATAGTTGCCTTGAATTTTCTGACCATGAACTGAATTACATTTTTGTATTGCTATACATAATTAACTTATAGCAATTTTCACTATGCTGCTATAAAGGTATTCTTTCTGAACTGTGTGAAAGAAGATAATTTATTATAAAATGAAGGATAGATAGTGTGTTATATGAAATATCCATTATTCATTGTTTTGAATAAAATATTGTTATAATAAAAAAAAATTATGTATGAAAACTGCCAAATAAATAAATAACATAAATTACTTTATAGTTTCTAATAGTAAAACAAAGATGAAACCTGAGTGATTCACTTGTTTATTATGAGGCCATCACAATGAGTCTTGACTCAGACTTATATGTATGCACCATGTAATTTGTAAAGGTCCAACAAAACTACTTGGAACATAATATATCATAATTTAGACCCAAAGGAGATATAAAAACCTAATAAATAACTACAAATTAAGAAATCAAGAATTAGTTTTTAGAGAGCTACAGCTCTTACCTTCTAGCTTTACCAGTTTTACTAACCAGATAATTTGCGTAGCTATATTTATATAATCCAAATAAAAATAGTGCTATCATTTGGGACCTACAGTGTCACTGACGCCTTTCTCAAATCAGAAATCCTGACAGCCAAATGAGTCTAAATGAGTTCTAAATAAAAAATGTTAATGACAAATTAAAAAACATTGTTTATTTCAGGGTACCATTAAAAGCGAGACTGCAAGGATCTTTGATAGTGGTGACCATATGCTTCCTGGTGACAACCTCCTTGGTTCAAGTGAACACTGATGAATGGCAGAACACATTCTTTATCGTAACTATGGTTTCAGTCGTCATTATGACTGGTATGTACATAATTATGATAAATTATTTATTTCTATTGGTCTGTAAAATCAGGAGAAAACAAATGGTTGGAATCGACAGGGGATCAATAGATACAATTTTGTGTAACATAATGGCTTTTCTCCTTTTATAGATTTCAACCCATTTAAAGAATACTGTTTTCTTGTTTAAATATTTTGCCTTTGCATAACGTCGTCGTTAGCAAAAATGCCTTCGCTAATCTGTCTCTATTCACCACCAACATTTTTATCCACTCCATTCTTCCATACGAGCAAAAAAACTTGATGCCCTCTTAATTATTGTTATCTATAAGGAAACGGAAAACAAAGGCATTTAATTTTTTCATTGAACGAAATTCTATTTTTTTTCTAATGACTACAAGTACCTAATATTTTAAACAAAACGACGAATTAAATCAGATAAGTACCTAATAATATTTTCGCATACCAAACTCATATAAACAAGCAAAGGCGGCTTATCTTAATGTAAATAACATGCAAATTAGATGCAGATGTGCATAAATTTTCCCTGGCCCTGCTCGCCGATGGTCTGATAACTTATATCTAGGTCACGTGTCATTATAAACAGAAGCGCTTGTTGGACCTAAATGTTTTCCTTAGATTCGGTTGACGTATAAACAGATCGATAGAGAGGCCTCGCATTACTTTGATATACTGTAGGACTATTTATTATTCTGTGAATGCCTACATACCTCAATAATAAAGTTAGTTTTTATTACCTGATTTAATATTTAAATATCTGCTATAAGATAAGAACCAGTCCAAAATATCATTTAAATATAGATGGACAAAAAAAGTAGTTTATATTAATAAAATACATACCTTAATTAATTAATATTTTTAGTTTTTTGTGCTACACATTTTGGTATGCCGTCGGGAAATATATTGGTCACAGCTAATTAGCTGTCTTTGTTAAGTCTAAACCTAATTAGGTTTAGACTTAACAAAAACGGTTTATTATTTTTTGTCAGTCTATTGGAAACAATCTGCGCCTTGTATATAGTATAATTAATTTTATACAATCGATAAAGACCTTTTAAAATAAAAATAAAAAAAAAATAAAGTTGAATCTCAATAAATACCTTTTCTTTAAAATTCTATAGACACGGTTTGCCAGATCAAATAAAGATGATAAATGATAAATCTGAGAGATAAGGTTTTTCCATATTTGTTACTTTTATATCGTACAGTTTGTTTTTGTCATGTAGGTAAAACCGAGTAGAACAAACAAGCTTGAATACCGACAGTAATATCCTGAGTTAACTAGGAAGACATATTAAAGGAAATATATCGTATCCTGCATGCTGCATATAAAGACCTGTAGGTTCAAATAAATCCAACCTAAGGATATCCAGATTTAATCTGTATACCTATACTTACAAGGATAGATATAGTTAACATATTTGTATCACGTATACATCCGTATCCTGTAATTAGCCAAAACTTTTAACTATACCCCAATTCTGCCCATTTAACTCTCGTAACCGAACAACTGAAAATATTTTCATGTAAAAACCGTTGACTCTAGCCATATCAAATCCACTGTTTACAAGGATGACATTATTTTATGTAGGTGTTTAATTTTCCACAAGTAGATGCCTAATACATGTGGTCACTCCTATGACATTATCATGGATGTAAACCAGTTTCTTTTTTATCTATAACATGATTTAACCTTCATTCGACGCGATTTTTTAAGTGCAATAACCAGCTAATTTATTTGTTATGTTTTTCAACCGCTTCAACGGGCAGGCAGCTATACCTGCTATACCTGCGCAATGTAACACAAATATATTATAGACCAATCCTTAGTTTCAAGAAACAATACTATTAACTCCAAAATTCTGCATCTTTTACACATTCGTTAGCTTTGAGTGTCGCTTCAGTTACCGGTGACCGATAAGCAATAGTTTTTCTGTTTTGTCTGTTGACTTGGTTCGATGCGTTATAGCTAAGCTCTCATGCATTTAGCTATAGTCTTCCTGTTTACTCCAGAATAATGACAAAATGATTAATTTAAAACTTGCTTCCCGTTTTTCTAGTTTGACTTTCTCTTTCAGCTGCCAGCGCAGTTTTCATCGGAGGTCTCGTAGGCATCGCCAGCAGATTCTCCAAGGAATACATGGCGGCTGTCGTCAGCGGCCAATCACTAGGCGGTATTATCGCTGCCGTCGCCCAAATCATATCCCTCGCCTTCAAAATATCACCATTACACAGCGCGCTTATATACTTCGTGATTGCCGATATTATGGTGATCACGTCACTCGTTTCCTACGTCATGCTGTATAAGATTGACTTCTTTACATATCATATTCTGCGGGGCTGTGGTGGTATTGCCTCCAACCGACATAGGGAAGTGTTCATGACAGTGATTATCAAGAAGATTTGGGTGTACGCCTTCAGTATATTTGCGGTCTTCGCTATAAGTATGGCTGTTTATCCAGCTGTTACTGTGCTGGTCGAATCTCATCCGGCTACGACGGGAACTGATTGGAATAGTAAGTATTACAGTACTTTGAATGAGTCTTAAGCGTATGGAAATAAGATCCATTTTCGCTTGTAGGTAAGACACACTTTCCACAATAATTAATGAGTAAATAAATGTTTGTTTTCAGATATATTCTTCGTACCAGTTGTGAACTATTTGATATTCAATTGCGGTGATTACGCTGGAAGATTGGTGGCTGGATTCTTATTACGAGTGAGTATCTTACACAAGATCATTATTATTTTTCTTTACAACGAAATATTTAAGCTCCCGATATAAAAATGAGTTTTTAACAAAAGCAAAAATATTGATCAAAAACTGATCAAACTCGAGACCGCTTCAATAAACAAACTTAAGCCCAAGAAAAAATTGAAAAAAGTCAACAATATTTAAAATCACATACCACAAAAACATGTAGACCAGTAGAAGAAGTAAAAAACATAACATAATGTTGTCCTAAATTTAATACTATTTAAAAAAATTGTTATAATTACAACATTATCTTATCTCCAGCCAATGAACCAATGGATAATAGCTGGCGCCAGCATCCTTCGCATCATCGGCGTGCCAATGCTGATGCTGTGCAACGCTCAGCCGCGCAAGCACCTGCCCGTGCTGTTCCTCTGGGACTGGGAGTACATCATCATCATGATCGTGTTCGCCTTCACCAATGGATACATCACCAATATAGTCATGATTAACGCTACAAGGTAAGTAGGCGGATAGACAGACTTAATGTGAAATAAAAGAAGATTGTTTTACAAGTCTACGCATAAAAATTACTTTAAGCCTCCTCCCGCCTGTATTTGCAGCCTCCTGAGCAATGTTTCTTTATAACTAGCTTAGTATTTTTATGTAAAATTTTAACGAACGTACATACATAGGTATCGATATCTGATACCATTAATGTAAAAAAAAAATTGGAAAGAATTAAAAAAAATTATAACCTACAAAAAAATAATAATCTCAAAAAGCGAGAGAGAGAGTCGGCGTCGTCACAGGGGCTGGCCAAATGATCAAACAAAAGGCCGCCAATAATACCGACGAAAATAGTGTTGTGGTTTTTGTTTTAATCACTAATTGAGGGAATTTTGCGGCAAAAAATGGTTATTTCAAAATCCACTGTTAACGTTTCTATCATGATTTTTCCAAATTATACATTTTATTTGGGCATGTGATTGTGAACCCTATATCACCCTTTCGGGTCGGACAGGGTTTTCTTAACACCCTGTATATATATAAAGCATAAACGTTAAATTCTTATTTTATCTTTTATAATTTAAAAACGCGATATATATCATTAATAGACTCGGAATAGTTAGGTGACTATAAGTTTAAAAACATTATTACCATAGCTCTGCTATTTACATACATAAATCGAATTACTAGCCACGTGTTTATAGCAACGATAATATTGTGACCCGACTAGAGATTCGTACAAAGCTAATTAGGTTATCACTACTTTCTATGATAAAAACAATGTATGTACGAATAGGTATTATTCTCGTATAGCAGTGCTATTTTATATATACGTACCTACTTCCGCCATGTTAAATGTAGCAAAATATTTATGTATATAAGTTATTTACAGGAATAATTATTTGCAGACGAATAAAAAGCGATAAACGTTTATTTCTCCAAGTATATTCCAACATCACAAAAAACATTTCTTTTAATTATTTCGTTTAAAAGAACGGTTGATTGAAGAGAAAATTGTGTTAGAAATCAAAGTTCATATTAAATGCTGGCTGATATGAGTGCAAAAGAAAGTACAATTTATGTTATGCTCTTATTTTCCTAACCTATTTACCTTATCCACCTTATCCCTAATAAGTTTGTATATCTATTCCAGAGTCGTAGAACTTCACGAACGCGAGAAGGCGTCAGGTTTGATCGCCACAATGCTGAGTGTTGGTCTGTGTGTGGGCGCGGCCGTCGGAATGCTGCTAGTACATCTACTGTAGATAGACTAGGATAAAGCAGGCGGTATGTTGACAAAAAAAACTTACATCTATATACATATTGGCTCCATTGTGGGGTTTAGTTTATAAGTGTACTGAAAAACGTTATTCATCATCAAACTTTCGTACGTAATAAGCCATGTGTTTGATAACAGAACGTTCGAATTTCGAACCACTGACAGTTGCCAGAAAAAAAGATAAACATAATGGCCAGTTCGTTTTCATTCAAGGAGTTTTTAATCTTGTTTTTATTTTTTGTAGGTATATTATATACGATCATCCTTTTGAATATCTAATACAGTTTTCATTTTGCTTTGTTTAAGTTGCAACGTGATAATGTCAATACAATTATTTAGGTGATAATTGTTTTATACACAATAGAGATTAATTATGTATGTAGATATAACTTTATTAATTTGTCTATATACCAGAAAGATAGTATTACT
Source organism: Autographa pulchrina (assembly GCA_905475315.1). NCBI lineage: Eukaryota > Metazoa > Arthropoda > Insecta > Lepidoptera > Noctuidae > Autographa > Autographa pulchrina. Next base: position 11,617,288 of record FR997768.1, read on the forward strand.
AGGCCGCGGGCGGTACTGGCTTGTATCATGACATTAACTGTGTTACAAAAGCGCGCCTTCCATTCTTCTATAAGACTAAATACATTTCCTTGGGTCTTCATAGAGACAAGTAAATGTATTTAGACTATTTAGCTTTTATGATAATACTTGTATCATTTAAAGTTATCAAATGTATTGAGACAATTATAAATATAACTTTGTGCTGTGAGATACTGAATATTTGATAGTTCAACATCAAATTTGCATTATGTTAATTTATAAAAATAACGTTATTAATATTATGCCAGCCTCTATGTAAAAGAACAATTGGCTGGTAAAGCTCAAAACCTTTCATGCAACAAAAAAAAAACAAGAAACATTATATAATGTTATTTTTCTTTGCAATACTTAATTACTATAAACAAGATCATTATTCTAACTATGTGTTATACCGTTAACGATGTATTTATAATTGCCTCATTACATAGTCTAATCGTGGCTTCCTGTATCATATCTTATTTAAATAAAAACGTAGTTTAGCTAATTATGACTGTATTTTAGCAAATACTTTAAAAGTATTTTTGGTGTATCCTTTGTACTGTGTTTCGTGAAGTGTCACCAGTAAAAAATAATAAGTAAATCAAACCTCACCTCGGTTTCTGAAAGACTAATCAATTTACTCTCTTGGCTATGGGCCAACCAGAAATAAAAAAGAACCGCATCACGCGTATCTGTTTTTGTTAGCCATTGAGAGACAACTGAATGACCGGTAATTGGTGGAAATTGACAATAATTGACATATAGACCTCATGTGTAACCAGCGGATTTTTAAGGCTGGTAGCCCCCTTTCAAAAAACCCATTCACAGCATTTGACTCAAAGTTTGACACATGATTTACTTAATTTGTTGATAAGCCTTTCAGAACCCAGAGAATACACTTGGATCTTGAAAGATGCTTTCAATGATTCGTCAATGGAGGCATCTGTCAACTTTGGTACCATAAGCTTGTGCGGGTGAAGTGTGTACAAACAAACATCAATGTAACTGTATCATGACATTACATCAATAATTATATTGAAAACAACTTTATTTTAATACAGGATTTATTTTGTAATTATTTCTTACTACTGACGTGTGATCCTTAACAAGATAATTATTTAATGAGATTGAAAAACTTAAGCACGGACTATTTATTATGCTTGTGTGTACAAATTAAGCTCATTTAATGAATGAAAAACATTCCTAATTTATTTTACTGCCTGTTATGCGTTTAAGTATAATTTGTTTTAGGTAAACATGGAATTAATATTTTACTGACTTGTATTCATTTATAGCGGACGCTTTTTATACATTGTTTTTGTAATTGTATTGTATGAAACAATTAGTACTTATATAAGTTCTATATCAACGCCAGAATAATTGAAGAATATATTAGTTTAAAATTATCTATTTTATTTTTCGGTTATTCACTCTATATTTCAAGTAATTTCCATATTATTCAGATAAAAAGCGATGAAACTTATTAAAAATATTATAAAGGGAAAATGCAATTTTCGTAATTTAACAGATTACGCTATTTATAATTCTAACAAAAGTGATTATTTCCAAAATCTAATGCAATATCTATTAACAAAATACATAAGAAATATTCGTTACCAATTAATTGTTTAAGTTTATATAATGTGTTAGATCTCAATTAGATTTAATTACTACTTTAGTAGAACAAATGTATGGTTAAGTTTATACGAATATTTTATAGCTATGTACCTACGTATTTATATATCATTAACACGATATTACTCAAATCAGTTTGTACCTGATTTTAATTGACCCTTCAGGTGCTATGTCCAAAAAGTTTTGTAGTTTAGTTCTACAATACAGGCTGTGTTGCTGATCTTTATAATCAAACATAGTAAATATTTTTTTTTAATTGACGGGCCCGTTGGTCTCTTGGTTAGTGACCCTGACTGCTATACCGGAGGTCGTGGGTTCGATTCCCACCCAGGACAAATGTTGCGTGATGAGCACGATCATTTGTTCTGGTTGTCTGGGTGTAATTTATCTATAATATGTATGTATTTAGAAATATATAAGTATGTTTATCAGTTGCCTGGTTACCAAACACAAGCTCTGCTTAGCTTGGGATCAGATAACCGTGTGTGAGTTGTCCCGGAATATTATTATTATAAATTTATGTTATTTAATGTATTAATTATGATATTGTGTATGTTTTGTAATGTCTAGAACGTAGAAGCATTATCAATTTATATCGTAACCAAAATTATGGTCTTATTTATTATTTATTCGATACCTAACAAATATCTCCGCTTTATTAAAATAAAGCTTTTTAGAGCAATGCAAAGTATAAAAACTATGTACGGTTCATAAGTGCACATATTATTTATACAAAAAATAATATTAGTTATAGTAAAACCTGTATATGTGGCAGTTTAAAAACAATGCAATATAAATAAATACATATATATGCCTGATTTTTTTGTAAAATTTTGAGGTTTTTTTTAGTATCTTGATGTTACCACATAGAAGTAAGGTACCTACATGCAGTTAGGTCAGAGATATAAGATAATGTGTGGTCAGTGTGATGCATTAGCTAGCATGCTACATTCTTTACATTCGTTTAACTGCCTTAATGCAAATTCCAAACTTCTATTTCGGGTATAAGCAATATATGCAACTTATAGGGTTTTATTTTATATTTGTTTAAAGCATTATCATTAAATATTTTTTTATGTGGTTTTACAGTTTTTGTATATTTTGATGCATCAAAATGTTTAACGTTTATAAATGTGCGTAATGTATAAGTTATTCTATTTTCATTTCGTTTTATGATATGAAAACAGGGAATTTAATTTATATAGACATGATAAAATCATAGGATTTTTATGTTATACAGGGTGTTAAGAAATCCCTGTCCGATCCGTTAAGGTATTGTAAGGTAACTATGTCTGATCCCATTAATGTAAAAAATAATTGGAGAAAGAATAAAATAAATAATAGCCTAAAATTTTTTTTTCTCAAAATGTAAGATAGAGAGTCAGCGTCGTCACAGGTGCTGCCAAATGATCATACAAAAGGCCGCCAATAATACCGACGAAAATGGTGGTGTAACTTTTGTTTAAACCTCAAATTTAGGGAATTTTGCGGCAAAAAAATGGTTATTTCAAACTTCATTATTATTCTTCCTATCATGAATATTCCAAATTTAATATTTTATTTGGGCATGTGATTGTGTAACCTATATCACCCTTTCGGGTCGGACAGGGTTTTCTTAACACCCTGTATAATAATATATCTGTCAATTTTGTGGATTACATTCTAAGTATACATAATACCGACATATTAATAATATACATAGTAGGGACGATAGTTAGATAAATTACAGATATGGGGAAAACTGTCATGCACATTATAGAATTCCCATTAAAAAAATGTTAATTAGCATCAATACGCCATAGACATAAGTCCAATTATATCGAATAAGAACACAGCATTATCTGTAAATTAACTGTAATAATAGATGTCTAAAACATATTGTATTTGTTATAACTCAAGAGAAAATAAGATCTTGCCCTTATATACCCTTAGAAATCTGTATGTTTGTCCAACTTATTCAATGTACCTAAGTTATAGACAAAGGTGTACTCGGTTAGAATGTTTCTTTTAAAATGTGATAATTTGTTGACGTATGAATGAATTTAAATACATTATTTATGCGACTTAATCTTGCAGTTTAATTTGTGTTTAAACCTTGAACGCTTTACTGTATTTCTCTAATAGTAGATAGATATTAGCGACATCATGTTGGAATGTTCGATTAGAAAGTGATTAGATATTGTTTTGAAGGAAGAATCATTCACTTTTTATTATTGCCGCAATTTCATAAAATTATTTTCATACTTCATGCATGTATGTATACTATTCCCTTTCCCTGTCCCGTGAGTCACATATGAACATTTCCATTGTTTAACTATTGTGTCTACTGGCGGGACAGTTAACCTGTTAAAGTAAAAGAAAAGGGTAAAATGAACAAACACCAACAGATCAGTCAGTCCGTTTAATAAATAATGTCATGTACTTAAAAAAAGCAATCACAATTTTAGATATTTCTAAATGAGAATGATTGTAATTATATTTGTAATAAAAACTATAATTACATCTTAACAAGCGATCACTCATTACAACTTGAATATATAAATGTGAATGAATCCAGGCACCATTTTAATATACTTACTAATCATTAATTACTGAATAACTATCCAATATTAACACCAATTAATAATCAATTTAAAAATTGAGAACAGTATTTAAAATAATTAAGATAAAGCAACACTACTAACGTATTTTAATGCACAATAAAGATTGCAATATTAAAAGAAGGATAATATTATAAAATATTTTTAATTTAGTGTGTTGTTGAAAAAATATGTCATGACTTTATGCTTTGACAAATGTCGTTACAATTTTTTAGCCATAAATAAAAGATGGAGGCCAAATTTTAACTACATGTATAAAAATATTTCTCAACACTTAAAAGGCCAAAAAGATGCTTTTTTTTTCATGTTTATTATTGAATAAAAGCGTTCAAAATATATTGGATAGTAATTCACGTCCTTTCCCCGTCTTGGCCGTCTTTGACAATAACAATATGAGCATCGCGAGCATTTATGACCACAATATATATAAATATATTTTGGACACCACAATTGCCGTTTACCAAATCATTTACAGGGTTGTGCAAATATATTAAGGAACTGTTGCACCACGTTTTTACTTACCAATATAATATTATGTTATTATAAAATAGAAAAGGATTTATTATGCAACTGCAGAGTAAAATATAGCGGTTATAAAAATACAACTATTATTGATAAAAAATAACATTAAGGTAATAAAATGTTTGGTTGTGAAACAGCCCCTTAATATTACTTGGCAATAAATTTAATATTAATCTGCATTAATTTACGACATCGGCGTGAGAAGTAGTTTGCTTTGATATGTCATACATAATTCGTAACATTCCTATAAAATACCCATTTATATTATTATTTCTAAAAATAAATAATAACATAACAGCAAAAATGTATTTATTTGATGCATGCCTCTAATAAAATTGTTCTACTACACGTGGTAAAAGCAATTTGATGGTATTTATTTATTTGATTGTTATAAACTAAGAAGAAATTGTAACTAACATTTTCGAACTGACAATTTGATTTGAATATTTTTCACAACAAGTCGTATATAGTTGCACCATTTAAACGTGTTCAATGATTTCTAAATGTTAATAACTTTTATTAATTTAAATTCATGAGTTTTCTAAAGCAATTATGAGGCAACCATTTTCTTTAACTAACACCCAACAAGAGTAAAAAATAGTTTAAGGAGTTCGAAAACAATTCAACTCCTTTTAAACAAACCTACATCGCTAAAACCATTCGATTTTCAAATGTTTAATAAAAATCGACAACACTGGCCGTCTATTTCAGTGCTGCCAATTTAACAATTTTAAAACATTTGGATTTATAGAACTTACTATGAGCTTATAATGACAAGGCTTGTGAATTTGATTTGACGTTTATTTATAGCATTGCTTGTAAATTATATGAAAAAGAGCTTATGCTTCTGCAATGTTTAATGTCAAATCCAGCCTTTTTTGAACTCAAAATAAGTCGCAAATATAAACATAAGAATATATATCCATATAATATGACTATCACAAGACTAAGTTTGCACAACCCTGCACCAATAGCTACTAGATATAAGTTAGGGCTCCGTTGGCGGTCACCTGTTGCGCTGCGTGACCACCTCGGCTCCTTGCCGGACGAAGCGGAACATGCCGTTGGATATCGCGACCACCGGCGAGAATAGACGGAGAGGGTATTCGCTGGAAAAGTAAAATAAACCATGAATTATGTTGTTATAATAAATAATGATAATGCTAATAATTATTCTCTTTAAAAAATATTGTTCTATGCACTTAATTCAGTTAACAAATTCATGGACCTTCTTGTCGCATCGATAGTAAACATATTATTATATGGTTATATAAAAACAATTATTTACTTTATTAACTTTTAAACTATCGCGCTGCATGTTTATAGTAATATAATTTACGGGAATATGCGCGTACAATTATTTACTGGCCTATAAGTATCCCACAGGCCTCTTCTCATATAAATAAGCAACGATCATTGATGACGGCTAATTTGTGAAAAATAAATAACATAAGCAACTGTTGGGTTACTATAATAATTTTTCTTTTTGCACTATACTATACTGAGCTGGATACAGATATCTTTTGAGTTTGGTCGCACATAACAACTAAATACACGGTAACTGGGTTAAACAAATGTGATCTGTAGACACAGCTGCAGTTTAGTATTGGGGGACATCAAAAGAAATTAAAAATAAATCACTCACCTTCCTATAACGGGCGTAGCTTCGTTCCCGCTCAAAATAAACACCGGGAAGAATATGGAGAACACGCACCCACTGGAAATAGGAAGAAAGTATATTAAGTTGACATGTTAAAAATAAATAATGGCTTAAATATTTTTGGTTCGTTTAGAATACTGCCACTAGTTTTACGAAGGGAAGTAAAAAGTATTCCTGAAAGATAGTTCAGTTGCTTATCCAATACAGCGGGTTGTGTATTTCGGATAGGTAGTCGCTGCAGTTTTTTTGACAGTAATCGTAACAAAAAATATTCTGCTTAATCTGGTAAGACTTGAAGCCGACCCCAACATAGCTTGCGAAAAAGCTAAGCAGAAGAAGAATAGTCTATTATTTTTGGTTTCCAAATAACATGCATTTGGGGACATAGGTAAACATTTAATTAGTGTTCATTATCATCCAGATTTGGCTAGGTCATACCAGTATCTACCATCCGGAAATGTACTTAACTCATTAATGTAGAAGGTTTGATAATCTCGTTATCTGTAAGCTATCCATACACGGAGATTCATGGTGTTTTATAGTTGTTGAAATTTGGGGCATCATATTAACCTTTTAATACTTTGATCTTGAACTATGCTCTGCGTGACTTATCACATAATTAAAATGATTATTTAAGGAAAAGGTGCGAAATATCAGGCAGCTTTACTAGTAACCGGAAAATGGTTAATCGAATGCGGAACGAAGTTAATTATTAAGCAATGTAAAATATAATTGTGTCGCGGTATCAATATTTCCGGACATCCGAAAGAAAGATTTTGTATATGTCAAGGAAACGAAAGAATTTCCTTTATAATTAAGTTTCTTGATATTTGCATTTCTTTATAGAACATCCGGATAATTATAAATAAATAAATAAATGCGGACAACATCACATACATTGCTCTGAACCCAAAGTAAGTAGCTGAAGCACTTGTGTTATGGAATTCAGAAACAACGAAGGTACCACAAACACCCAGACCCGGGACAATGTAGAAAAGTTGGTTTCTACATTGACCCGTCCGGGGATCGAACCCGGGACCTCAGAGCTAGCAACACCTTGAAACCGGTGCGTACGCCACTCGACCACGGAGGTCGTCGCAATTATATTCCTATATATTTAAATACAGTAAAATCACGTGAGTACCTAAATGTGAACATATTCAGTCTTATAACAAAAAGCGGTTTTTTAAAAGCCAGGATAAAACAACTTACATTATGGAGTTTATTGAAGTTAAAACCTGTTTTTAGATAAACTGCTTTTTATAATAATACCGTTTTAGTCCTAACACGCAATTTATCTTTGGTTCATGTGTAAAATAGTTTTATTATGTTTATAAAATCCTCACGTATGTAATTCGTGATATAACACGGTAATGACATTGAAACGTAATAATTATCATAGTCCGAACACTATTAATAATATCTTCTTATCGATAATTATCAACATTCTCGATGGAATATGAACTCGCGTCCATATAATTTGTACCGCACACATTTGAACTAGAGATTCTTTTATAGGCAGAAATAATTTACAAAGAATTAGGTTTGCTATAAATTAACTTTAAGTAATTTATTGGCTTTAAACTTGTAGTTCAAGATAATAAAGCTTTACAAAGTATATAATTTATATATTATGTTGGAACTGATATTTAAATAACGTAACATTAGTGCTAAGTACAAAGTAAAATCAATAGTACACTATCTAAGTGACTGGTCAAGTTCTTATCTAAGAAAAAAAATCGGTAGCACTACAAGTTCCAAGAAAAATGTAGTCGTACAAAGCTAAATTTGTAACAAATGTTTCTAAATAGTTTGCTCTTCCGCTAGGCCAACATATTTGTCAGTAAGTAATAACGAAAATTTGTCTTGTCTGCTTAAGATAAGACATTTAAGTTACTTAGGACAGAATGCGTCGTGTCTAGCGAAGACAAGAATGTCTGAATGTTGCTTTGTTTTTAGCGTGTGAAAGCTCAGAAAGGCCCAAATATTAGACGTAAACATACATTAATTTGATACAACTTTTAATTAATAACCTCACCTTATAATATATGACTGTGGTATCTGCGTTAAAACGGCTAAAGGCAGTCCAAAGCCCAAGAAATAAGGCCAGTTGGTCTCAATGAAGGTCAGTCGCTTGTGCAGCTCCCAGCCCATGTTGAACCACTTGTATTCGAACGAGTAGAGGGAGTAGAGCAGGCACATGTGGACTAGGCACAGCAGCTCGCCTATGTACGTGATAGGCAACATACTTACTAACATACTCTGGAAGGAAAGAAATCTTGTTGTAGAGGAAATTTCTCAGAACCTTTAAAAATAAAAGTCATTTTATGGATTTTTTTTAATAGCGGTATTTACAGCCGTTGGTCTTTTTGAAGGCTCCCAATTTGCAAGGATGTATCCATGCGCAGCAGCAGACAGACAAATTTTATTAAAATTTTAATTCTGTAACTATCTTTGATTATATAATGTCTAGATAGAGCGTCGCCCTACAATCATAAAAAAAAAACGAGACCACAATTTCAAGTGTGTGTTACCAGCTATTACAAATTCTCCCATAAATCACATTAAATAAAGACTAATTTATAATAATAAAAAATATTTTAGTTTTATGTACTTATGTGGTATTATTCAGTTTAAGTGTATTTTTATTAAGTAGTTACTTTTTTAAATAATTAAAAAAAAAATAGATTTGTGTGTTTGAATGGAGTATTAAATCAACTAAGTTAGTACAATATTTTGAGCAGTTAGGATTTTGAAATTTGAAATGAAAGATCACATTTCGTTAATTAGGAATGAGTTTTAATTACAGGCGATCGTTCGAAGTACATCAAAGAAATTTTATAAACGTAATGATAAACCAAAAAATTTACCCTCAAAAATGGGAGAATAAGAAACAGAAACTGGCAACACTGATAAAATATGGCGTAATTTGGTAATCATAAAAAAAAAACTAAAATAAATATGAAGTTTCTTGGTGTCTTGTCTACACGGTGATAGGTGATGTGTTTGGTATTTTTTAGCCTTCCTTTATAATTCCGGCACACTTTAAAAGCACATACTGTCATTTTATCGCTGTTATGTGGTTATTCCTTAGAGCGCGTAAAACGTAGTGACACGAAAGCGGCACGATCTGTACTGGTTGGCGGGAATTGCGGGAAAATACTTAACAACCAAATTTGGTTGTAATTTTTTGACGGGTCTGCGCGCACTTGACAGTCCATCTAGACATTATATAATCAAAGGTAACTATATTGTATTATACATAGGCAATAAAGAATAATTGAAAAAATATTATTGTCGTCGTTTAAATTACTGGCACGGACATGTTTCTAGTATCAATATTTTCATTTTAGGGCAAACACCTCTCTACCCTCCTTCCATTTCTCTCCGTATTAGAGCTGTATGGAACCACTCTTTATCAATCTTTTTTTCTAACTGCATACCTGTACTAAGAATAAGGCTTGCACCAGCAAACTGAAGAGCGAGTCAGCGATGATCTTGCTGACGCTGGACATGAACTGCGGCCGCCCGCGCCGGTGACGGTACGCGCTGTCTGCTATGTCCTGGTAGAGGAAACGTTTAATAGAGAATAGTAGTAAAGTTGTGGCTACTTAAAGATAAAAAGGACTTTATGTGGCTAAAATCGTCAGGAGTTTCTATCCCAATACGGAGGTGAAATCTTCATATAATGGTTAAATATGTACTTTTTATTCATGAAGAAAACATTAAAAATATATCATTATTATTCTATCTATTGGATTTATTGTAAATTTTTCCTTACAGATTCTGTACGTACATTCATGCATTAAAAATTCTGCCGCGCGAGGATGACTTTGTACATTTAGAAACAATTATATCACACAAATAGTAGGTAGGTATGTATGTAAGACCATGACTAGAGCATTTAATTTTATACAACAATTTAATATCAATAATATTCTAATGACGATTGTAAGATACCACTACATGTATGCGGTTCACTACAATCCCTATATCAACGAAACCGATGAATTGCAATAATGACCGTTGCCACTTCGAATCGAATCTTCAAACAACGAGAACCTTGAGTTTATGTAAATAATATGTTTTATTAATATGTATTGAGCCACCGTAATACAAGTACTTCCGAATTACATTTTAGTACAACACATGTATTGTTGAAAATGAAGCGAACATTAAAAGTATTGATACAGTTGTAGTTAGAATGAATGAGTAGGTACTTTGTTTCAGTCTGTACATAGGCAAAACAAAATAGCATTGTCAGCATATGTGATATCTTAGACAACTTTTGAATTAATTCCTTCATTTAATTGAAACAAGGACATTGGTTTCTTAGGTTTTACGCGAATGTTAGACATTGAAATAAAACTACTTTTTACGGATTGTGTTTTGAAAATCTAAAAATAAACCGCGTCAAATCCGTAAAAAGTAGTTTTATTTCAATGTCTAACAAAGGCCTTATGAATGAACAAATTATTTTTTATGATACTCTAAAGTATTTACTTAAATAAATAAATTTGATTCAACAAAATATTCAAAATTTTACTAGTATATTGATTACCCAATTACTTTTACTTCAATACATAACTGCATAAGTTTCTATATTACAATAATTATTCATTCATGTCATGAATTGACCTTAGTTATTGAAAAACAATAATATTGTTAATCAAATTGAGCGAGATATATTTTCATATGCATACATTTACCAAGTTATTTATTAGAAATAGTACAAAATCATTGCATTACAGAAAAGATAGGAAAAAAATTATTATGGCCAACACTGACATTTTTCAGTAGCTGCCATAAGTATTGGATAGTTATATTGACTTTTCGGTAAACTTGGCTTGTATTTCTATTTTATACTCTCAAATAACAACACCAGAAATATAAAGGCATAGTCAAAAACATCTTTCGAAACTAGCTCTAGTCCACTAAAGCTAACTAAATTATATTAATTTTGTTTTTGTATTTATAAAACTAGCTCTACTCTACAAAAGGGCAAATTCAAAAAAAACTTACCTGAAACCACAAACTGTTGACTAGTTTACTCAACAAGAACAGTGGGAGCACCCATATCATTCGGAAGGTCATGGAAAGGAACGGTTGCATCCACGCCCACACATTATGAGCTACTCCGGGATTGTGACCAAACACCACCGTCACTAAGTACTTGACCGCCGGCAATAACACATACTCAAATATTAATATGCTAAGCAAAAATATAAAGCCGTTTAGGATGCATGATTGTAACACCCTTGTAAGTACTTTTGATTCCCTGGAACAAAAATTTATGTTAGTAAGTGAAACTATACAGAATAAGGTAATTAACGAATAAGGAAAAAAGGAAAATATTTTTTTAATATTAGAATATTTATTATTCATAATAATTCTTATGTTTAAGGGTGCGTCCACATCTGACAAACGAGCACTGAACGAGCATTACAGTAACAGCTTGCGAGCTGCCGCAAACGCACTAGTGTCAATAATGCCATCCGTCAAACTCGCGAGTTGCTCGTGTAATGCTTGTTTGTCAAATGTGGACACACCCTAAGGTAGTAAGTTAGCTTTATGTGGTCAGGCAGTTATTCTTTGTAAGAAATAAATACATGTAAAAATGGTATTTTGTGAGATTGAGAGTCCTTTCCAAAACTGTTTCAAAATCAAGATTTTTATAATAATTAAGAGAAGAATTAAAATATTTAAATTCAATAAAAGTATTGAGGTTGAGTAGTAAGTATAACTTTTAATGACAAAAACATAAAAGTAAAATATTTAGGTGGCATGGTACTGAATAAATACCATGTGCAGATTCCATTGTTAATAAACAATATGGTTTTACAGATTACTTTAAATGAGAATTTTAATAGAACTCTCTGTTCATTAAAATACCATTATTTAACTGAAACATATCATTATTTCTCAATCAATATAAGAACTAGGTCTTATGTAAACAGAGAGAAAGAATAACAATAAAATAAAACTTAAGTTATTTATTAATTTCAACCTACAATTCATATAATATGTTAATTAACATACATTCTAAAACAACGTGACTACTGCCCTCATTATACATCGACGATTGATTAAACATTGAACTTACTGTTTTACTTTTGGTTGCTTTTGTTTATTTTTTGTGTTTTCGAATTCCGTCAGTGGCGAGCGGCTGAGGGCGCGCTCATTAATCTCTTTATCTAAATATAATAATACAGTTACACCACGTAAACTGTCTATGAAACCTTTGATAAGCGATACAGAAAAATTCTGAAACAATAAAATTAAGAACAATGAACAGTTATAATAACTTAACAGTACACTTAATAACAAAGAACTTATAATAATATCCCTCACTGTAACGCTCTCCATTTTGTGTTAGAATGATTTTTTTCACAGTTTCATTATTCAATCTTTTATCATTAATAGCTATTCACATTATTTGTTCAATTTTGTTTGACGTAAATTTACGTAAAAATACAGTCACAGTGACAGGCAATCAGTATCTGTTTTGACTTTAATGCGGTAGTTTTAATTTGTGCGACTACATATTACCTTAATTTCTACTATCAGTTAAAAAAAAAAATATTTTATAATTTTTTATTGTTGTTACTATCATGAATATTTCCAGTTTCATGTTTTATTTGGTTATGTGTTTGTAAAACCTACATCACCCGTTCCGGTCGAACAGGGTTTTTCTTAACATATTTTGTAGATAGTTATTTACTGAGTGTGGATGCAACGAGTTTCCATTAATACATAGAGCGAGTCTAACGTTCTATGATCCGAGAGCACGGGTACGAACACGCATCAACTTCAATGTCACGTCCATTTAGTGTCAAAACTGAGCGCACCATGTTTACATCTCCGTGCCATTATTTAAGAAACAATACTAAAATGCGTAGTATGGAGATGCAAAAATGATTCACGAAAGCAAAACAAAGAGAATATCAACAATTCTTTTCCTCTTTAAACAGTATTATTATAGAAATTAACAGTATTTTATCTAAATTCAGTAGGGCGAATCAGGGGGTGGTCGAGGGACGCGCCGGGGGTATCGGCTACAGTCGCCCCCCCTCTAAAATTCTTCGCAACCAGCAAGTGCGAGGCAATTCCGTTTAATTTTTCGATTGTTATATTTTGTCGTAAGCATTTTATTTAAAATTAAGTTTGTGTTCCTTGAATTTATTTATTTATTTATTAAATATCCCTCATTTTTGGGCAGTGGTGTAAAAATATCTTACCAACAGCTTCTGTATGTTCATGAAATCATAAGTAAATATAGGATAATACGACTTGTACTTACACTGTTGTGAATTACGGAATACCCAGCATTTACAAAAAAATGTGATAACAGGATAATTTAAATATGAGTAAAATTCGAATAATAATAACAAAATCAGATTGACAAACAATTATGTTCAAAAGTTTTTAGAATTCTACAAGAACTTTTAGAATTATTTAGTTTTATGTTTCTGATTGGTAGTATGCTTATATGGACTTTTTCGGTAACTTTTAATTAATTAATTTGATGCTGGTATCTGATACATTAATTAATAAAGTTATTTATTTTTATTTATTTATTTATTTATAGTTAATTAAAACGGTTACTTAAAACCAATTACATTAATTAACATAGAATCAAATAATACATTATGAAATATTACATCAATTGGACAATAATAAATTAGTTATAAAACATTAGACAATTAACACGGAATAGAGGACACTCTAGCATACTGTCTCTCACAGAACATCAGACACACTCGCATGATATCTCTCCATACATCGGCAAACACATCACATTCAGGGTTGACAGTCAGGAGGGCGTTGAGCACCTCCAGAGTCCGGCACACTGGGGACTCTGCTCTAGCGACAGTGTTACATGGCGGCCGCGCAAACAATTTGTGTCGGCGGCTTTGGCGGTGTCCGAGATAATTGCTAGGTACATAAAGTCGACAGAATAAGTTATGGAGCTCAGGACAGTCAATATGACCTCGAAGAGTTTTACAGGCTACACTCAACTGGTCAAGACCTCTTCTCACCTCCAACGAATTAAAGCCTAATATTCCTAATAGGTAGTTAGTCGGGTACAAATAAGGAAAGTAGGTGTACATTTTTTTAAATAAAAATCTAAGGAATGTTTTCTGTACTTTCTCGAGCATTAAAGTTTGGGTCGATGTATAAGGATTCCAGACACAAGCACTTGCCTCAAGTTTGCTTCGGACCAAGGTTGTGTACAGGAGCCTGATGACGTGTGGGCTCTCAAAATCTCTTGCATTGCGCAGTACGAATCCTAAACGTCTAAAAGATTCTTTTGCAAGATCAGAAACGTGTTCTCTGAATGTTAGACCACGGTCGAAGGTCACTCCCAGGTCCTTTATGCTGGTCACACGAGTAATAGGATGACCATCCAATGTGTAGGTACGAAGTATTGGTCGTGACCTCCGAGTGTAGCTCATGACGTAACACTTGCTAGTGTTAAAAGACAGCTTGTTCAAAACACTCCATTGGTAAACAGCATTAATGTCGTTCTGTAGGATTTCACAATCTTTGTCAGTTTTTATTTCCATTATTAGTTTTAGGTCATCTGCATATAAAAGGCATTTTGCGAATTTGATTACATTTATTAGGTCATTAATCATAATCAGAAACAGAAGTGGGCCCAATACTGATCCTTGGCTTACGCCTGAACGTGTATTATAATTCTCTGATACATAACAACCGTGTCTGACAAACTGCTTGCGGTCACGCAGATAGTCAGCAAAGAAATTGAGAAAGCCCGGGCACAAACCAATGCATCCCAACTTTGATAAAAGCACATCGTTATCAACGCGGTCGAAAGCTTTGCAAAAATCAAAATAGAGCACATCCACTTGCCCACCCGTATCCATGGATTTAGAAATAAAGTCCACATGGATCATAAGGTTTGAACTGACGGAGCGACCTGGTCGAAAACCGTGTTGGGCATCTGATAGGTAAATATTAACCTGCTTGAAGATGATGGTATGGAGTATATGCTCAAAGACTTTTGCAATGGTAGGGAGGACTGCGATGGGCCTATGTTTCTCTACAGATACTTTGTCACTTGTTTTGGGAATAGGAGTAACTCGCGATACCTTCCATTGTTTTGGGTAGACACCAGCTTGAAGAGCTAAGTTGAAAAGATGACACAAAGGTGCAACCAAGGTTTCTTTGCATGCCTTGAGGACGAAGGGAGGAATGTTGTCCGGGCCGATCGAGCCAGAGGGTCTCAATTTGTCGAGTCCCTTTCCTACCTCCAAAAGACTGAGTGAAGGAACAGGTATATTACGTCCCTCAGAACTCAGAATCAAATTTCTTGGGTCTAATTGAGGTATAACGGGTAAAAATATACTGGAGAAGTATTGAGCAAATACCTCAGCTGCTTTAACACCTGAAAAAAACTCTCCATTGTGGGTAACATTTGGTTCAAAACCGCCTTTGGATCTTAAACTAGATACGTGCTTCCAGAACTGCTGTGGATTCTTTTTTATATTATTTTCCACGTGGAGACAATACGACTTATAGGCCTCCTGGGTTCTGATTTTTAATTCTGAACGTAAAGCATTAAACATCGAGTAAGTATGTCCACAGCGTGAGCGTATCCATTTTTCGTGGAGTTTCATTTTTCGTTTAAGATCGCTGATTATATCTCTCGAGAACCAAACGGGAAACCGTCTGTTACTGGACACCTGTCTCTTTTTCTTAGGAATAGCTAAGTCAAATAAATTATAAATTATTGTGTAAAACTTATCAGTAGCGGAACAGGCATTGTTACAGTTAAGAACCTCATGCCATGGAGCTGAACGTAATCGATCATATAAAAGTTTATAGTCTCCTTTGTTAAAGTTCCAGTCGTTACTCTGATTAATGTTGCTAGGGTCTATTTTTTCGTTCTCTTTGTGTAAGGTCATGGTGATCACAATATCTAAGGGAGGATGATAGAGGTCAATTGGAACCAATTCCATACCTTCTAAGTATTTGCAACTTACTCCTGTACCCTCCCGAGTCAACACCACATCTAGCTTACTTCCACGCATATTCATCACTTCATTCATCTCAGTCAGATTACAGAAGTTTAGGAAATAACAGTGATAATTATTGATATGAACAGATGCACTTTTTAAATTAAGATCTCCTGCAACTATTACAATTCCATTAAGATTTAAAATGAAGCTTTCCACCTTAAAAAACCAAGACATGTAATCGTCGTCGGTTGCAGTGGGCTTAATGTACACAACACAAACATATACGGTTAGGCCATGGATTGTGAGGGAAGCCCACATATCCTCACCACAGTTCGTCTCGAATTCGCGTCGCCTTTTCAGCGTTATCCCTGGCCGGGCAGCTAGTAACACTCCGCCACCTTTAGCCGCTCTGTCTCTGCGTTATATTTTTAGTTCATTTGTTTTTTTAATATTTTCTCAAAACCTAGAATCAATTTTATTAACTCTGTTAATATTCACAACTATCGACATTTACACATGAATGTATATCGTCGCACAGAACCTCCCTAAGCGAAAACTCAAAAAGTGTTTTCAATTGGACCAATAGAAAACTAGCGATAGTAGCGGTCTATTACGAGAAAAAAAGGTCACATGACATACTGATTTGAACATGTTTGAAAATATAATCAAACATGTTCAAATCTGTATGTAATTTTTTACTTGTAAGTTATATCAATATACCAAATGTTAAATTTGAATTTAGCACTATACGCATATGATAAGATAAAGAAGCAAGTTCCTTGATTCTCGTTGGAGAAAAGTCCAATGATCATAATATTAACTAAACCGGATTTGTCTTAAGTTTAAGCTTCCTAGTTATTTGCAGCCCCTGACAAGTACCAATAGTACAGGACCAGGAGAGTTGGAAGAAGGAAAGGGAGGTATTTGCCCGGTAGTGGTACGACAATGGCGAAAATAAAATAAATAATAGTGATTTGCACTGTAACTCAAAAAATAAGTTTCTTACTATTTTGGTATAAACGTACTACCATGGCAGCATTCAAAATGACGTCTATTTTGACATGTACTGTTATATTTATTGTTCAAAATATTGTTAACGTCACCAAATAAATAAATTAAATAACTGTTTTCTTTTATTTTTTATTAATACACACTAGATGTATTATTAAAAGTTAAATTTAAGATAATAGAAATTTTACAATTGTTACCATTGTAAAAAATGTATGTATCCATTGTATCCTAAACGATTATTCAATGAGGATAACATTAAAATATTGCAGTTACCTGATCGCCAATGGTTACGTTTACTTTAAAAGATAGTTTTCGATTCAGTAGGGTTTAGACGTAACTTTTGTGGGATTTGTGAAGTGAACACACGTAAAAGAAATATGAAAAAAGTTTGCATGACAGGACAGTCTACATGGCCGAAATATGCAACAGCTGTCAATGTCAATAAAAACAATATATCTGTCTTAGTCTCTCTTTAGGACAGTACATCTCACCATCTCTTTTTACTACGTTCATTCTGGAGAAAGTATCGTAGTTTTGTGTATATGGCCTACCATCACACATTATTTTGTTTTGAATAGCGATTCGCTTTTGTTTTAGTTAATTCTAATTGCGGTTAACTAAGTTTGTATTTTTATGAAGTGGTCACGATGGATAACGTGCATATTCTCAACAATCTGAGGTAAGTTAACTTACGAAATATATGCGTATTTCGCAACTTTGTTCTCTGCAACGTATCTAAACATTATGTAGGTAGCTGACCTACTATATTTTACATCTTTTGTGTGGCGTTATTCATCAAATAGCCCACTCATACCCAGAATTGCCCATTTCCTATTTGTTGTATAAATAAAAACGTAAATTATATTTAAAGAGAAAGCTGACGTTATTATATTTAGCTCCTTTCGTTACGAAATTCTGTAGAAAGTTATTCTTAACTCTTGAGCACCATAAAACGGGTTGTTATATTCACATAGCTTGTTACTATATTAATAAAATAACTCACCTATGTCTGAATACCATTTACTAGACTAGACAAAAGTGATACCTACTGATAGACAATTTATAATAACCTCATCTAGACATCAGCATTTGGACTATTATATCCACCCCTACTGCTTATGTGAAAGTTATGTGTTGTGATCAAAACTACTCAAATCCTTGGTAGAATTTTACTAGACCCTAATTATAACCAGTGTTGTAACCTATTGGACCCAAGTTTTGATGTTTTTAAGTAATTTTTTTTCAAGTATAATCAATAAAAACACAAAAAAAGAATATATTTATTTAAAAAAAAATACAAGACAGAAATAAAAAGATCTTAACATTAATTTTCAAAAGCATAAGTGTAGAAGAGTGTGTGTTTAAAAAATACACATAACTGTATAGATACTAAGTTCAAAGTTAGTGGCTATGACCAATTAGAATAAAAAAAAAACAAGTAAGAAATGCAGGAAATCACAAGGGTGGTAAAAAACTGTTATTTTAGTCTATACACCAAAATATTGATCCAATTCCAATAAAAAAACAAAAAAAAACTGCTGGATATATTGAGTAACATTTTAAAGTCAGTTAAAAAGTCAAAAAATCCCCCATTTCTTTAATTACGATATTTAAATTATCTGTGAAATAAACTTGGAATTGTAAGTACAATTATGCACATAAAAATAATAAAAAGTTACACACAACTTCTGTATCTGCAATACGAAATTGTTATACAACTTGGCCTTCAACATTGTAATCTTAAATTAAAAATGCTATAGAGACCAGCAGCTTATTTTATTAATACTTAATTGCCTCCTTCCTTTGCATTTATTCAATTTATTTCTTCTTGTCTTATTAGTTACAAAATATGTAACATGTTTCAACTTTAGAATTTCAAATAGTTATTTAATG
The DNA here is from genome assembly GCA_905475315.1 of Autographa pulchrina. NCBI lineage: Eukaryota > Metazoa > Arthropoda > Insecta > Lepidoptera > Noctuidae > Autographa > Autographa pulchrina. The sequence continues at coordinate 11,636,610 of FR997768.1, forward strand.
ACTATTAATGTTTTAATTTGACATTAAGTTAACTTGTTTTACAGACATTAAAAAAGCGAATTGTTAATTTGGTTATAGGTACTTGATTGCTTTCCTTATTGTTATAATATTGTAGGTATTTTTATTACATCTATATTTGGATCAGGATTGATTTCTATGCACTTTAGTTCTCTTAACAACATGCTAAGCACCACACAGATTCATTGAGCATGAATAGACAATTAGGGAACCCTTTTTATGACCCCCTTTTGCCTTTCATCATAACATACAAGTAAGCTATGCACAACATCCATATGATGTATGGACATTACAAGCCAAAGTTCAAAACTGGTAGCTAATCAGTCGACGTCACCTCTGCGAACGTTCCTGGGGGGAGGTAGTCAGTCGAGCGCTCGGTTGCGATCAGTGCGCGCGCGGAATCGGCGCGAGACGCGCGTTATCTATCGCATTCATACATTTATCTGCTTCTTTGTGACGTACGAATGACCAACTGAGTTTCTTAGTTTAAATAAAACCCATTGTGTTTTGTTCAAAATGAAAGTGGACAAAGAATCGTGCCTTCCGGGGCCAGTGGACACTAAGCCCATTATCTCCGACAGGAAAGGGAGTTTAAAGGTGACCATCACCCCGGCACAGCACAAGACCCTCACACATCTGCCGAAGAGACCGCCGGTGGACTTGGCGTTCACGGACCTCACCTACAAGGTGCAGGAGGGAAGAAAAAGCAGTAAGTTTACCATTATTATTATTTTACATAAACAGCATAAACAAAAGGATTGCGAAGATGGACTTGGAGAAGGCCTTTGCCCATTAGTCAATCAGACCTACTAAGAAAAAATAACAGTAAAAGTATTAAACAATAGATGTACAGTCACTATTATTGATTTCATTTAAGTAAACAACTGTCGTTAATTATTTTAAATAACATAGATAATGAATGTTTGTAACGATGTCTAAATAATTAATAATGTCCGTATTAATGAGGCGATCTATACCTATGACCTCAATGATTATATTTCCTTAAACTCCAAGATTACGATTGACTTTTGTAGTAAGTCAATCAGAATTAATTAAACTATAAACAGCTTTTGTTAGTTTTATTCAAGGCTTAGATAAAAACTAAATAAAATTATTAGCATTTTAAACTTATCTGGGGCCCGAGTCCGCTATTTTAAGTCAGTGAGTGGCGGGTTAATAAACGTTCCAGTGTATTTGTCATTGTGCCTAATTTTCGTATTCAGATAAGAACAGTCCCTTGCAATCCTACAATGAAAACAGTGGCAAGTAGGTGTACATTTGTCATTAAACTAAAATTATCTGAATACGAAAATTAGGCACAAAAACAAGTACACTGGAACGTTTATTAACCCACCACTCACTGACTTAAAATAGCGGACTCGGGGCCCCTGAAATGTCAACTCAAAATACTGATGAGTTTTTAGTCAAGTACCGAAAAGTATCTGTACAATGTACATTTTCTTTTGTTATGAATTGTGATAAATAAGATCTAAATATATGTCACAAGGCCTCTGAAGAAGACAAGAAAGAAAATAAAAAGGCAAAGAACGATAATGAAGTTGACTAAGTTAATACAAACTATTGTTACCCACGTGTCCTGAGAGTTGTTACATTACGGTTTTAGTCGATAAGCCAGCGATACAACTGGAAAATAAGCGATGCATAAAACATTATCTTTATCGATTAGTAGGTGCCACTAGTATCAGTTCTGTCCGCATTTATTATTTATTATTCTCTTTATTTTCTTTAAATACATACAAAATACATTTTTAAATATACAATAATAACTAAAAATATACATTTAAAAATATAAAATGTAGTTTCCAACCGACATCGGGAACAGGGCCCAAGCTGCCGGTGGTTAGGGCTCCAGAGAGAGGAACCTCCTCACAATACGCGCCGTGTCGAGAAGTACCGCTTTCTGCATCAAACCCTTGACCCAGGCGCCAAGCGAGAGCCTCTTAAGGTGTTGGTCGAGGCTCTTGGCTATTATGCCGTTGGCTGTAACGACTATCGGGACAATGATTGCTGAGTCCACCTCCCACATGTCGACAACCTCGTGTGCTAAATCCAAATATTTAAGTTGTTTTTCTTTTTCAGCTTTCACGAGGTTCTCGTCATGAGGAATAGTGATATCAACAATGATTGCCCGACGCTCCGATCGATCTATCACCACTATATCAGGCTTATTTGCTACAATAGTCCTGTCAGTGATGATAGATCGGTCCCAGTACAGTGTGACACGACCATTTTCGAGAACTGGGTCGGGCACATACCTGTAGTACGGCACCTCGGATTCCACAAGTTTGTATCTCAAAGCAAGCTGCTGGTGGATAATCCTGGCTACTTGGTTATGCCTGTGCAAGTATTCGCCGTTAGCAAGACGAGAACAACCCGAAATAATATGTCTTAAGGACTCACCTGGACATATTATTATAGTTCTGCATAAGCTCAGTATTATGCATTTGAACACATGTATTAAGGCGGATGTATTTTACGTTTCGAAACTTTTCCAAGACTCCAAATCTCGTAGTTTAGGTCATAAAGAGGATGTATAATTAATTAGTGATCAGAAAATTCCGCTAACCCAATAATAATAATTTTACTGATGTTGATATAGCAATGCGGAATTTTTATTCGATCACAACATCAAATGTATAATATCCTCCAATAATAATAATATCTTCTATACGCAATATGACTGACATAGATGCGATATAACATAACCCCATGCAATTTATAATGCTTTAGAAAAATCTCGAACTTAATTATGTTATTAGAAAGTACCATGTTTCGAAAAGTCTTCGATTCATACTCCATACTTCTACCATCCCTACAAGACAAACGTCACCTTTCCCTGTTTATCATTCGAGATTTCTAGTAAACAATTCTTGTTTATCACATTCTTAATGTGTTACATATATAACAACAGATATAGCATTTCTATGTTGGACTTCAATATTTTCATACTTATGCACTTTTGCATCTAGAAACTTATTAAGTCTCACAAAAAACCTCTTGAAGCAATAAACAAGTTATATCAAATTAATATATGAATAATACCGGTTTTGTTAGTTAGATTAAATAATTATGCAGTAATTAAGATTTAATGCGACACTACTTTAGCTTCAAATGTTGTTATTGTCCATGTCTTCACCTCCACCTCCATGTCTTTGTTATTTTTTTATAAAACTAGGCACATTTGAAATATTTATTTGTTCTATGGAATTTGTGGTTCTCTATAATCATAATCACCATACAAATAATCATATTTTTGTAGAGATTGAAGAAATACGTTTCGAGGCATGATTGCGTGCCGAAGGAACCCACCCATTGTTGTACTTTGTTTTCCTCATTTCCTGCTGCGTTGCCCCATCATAAAACTGACATCGACCGATGACCCAGAAGTTACCTTCAATAAACTTTAAACAGTATCCATGTTTTACCCTCACGTCGAAGCTCTTAAACCTTATAAATATTCAAGCTATTAATCATGATTTAAGCATACCTTGTTAATTTTTTGTACACTATTTCATTCGTGTCATTTTGTGGTTTCAACAAAATTAGCAGAAATTTTGTTTTCGCTTTGGTACTGTACATGTATTTTTGGGAGAGGCGCCAAATCCTTGTGTTTGAATTCCTTTTTCCGCTTTGTGGACAATTTCTGCAATTTTTTCTACGGATATAATATAATTGCAGTTGCGAATGGTCATGCAGGTGTATTTATCCTTGTCAACCAAGGTTAGACCAGAATTGTTAGACTTGGTTACAGTATTTAGATGACGTTGCTTCATCTACAGTAATTATACACTTGGTCTTTTGCCCCCAACCTATTCTACACGTGATTTGTTTCGAAACGTGTCACGGCGCGTGATTTTGCCAATTGAAAAAAACGTATTATATTTTTTTGGTTTGTATTATGTCTATGTCCCCATACAAGATCTCACAATAGTTGTAATTAGGACACTCATGTACCAGAGTGGCCGTTTCCGGCTAATACGCACGATCGTAATTTGCTTGCACGATGATGTTTGATTCTAGCAGAAAATAAAACATGCAAAACAAAGAATAGGCAGCTAAGTTTTGTCTAAAATTGTGTCAAAATTCGCGAATGTAACGGGGCATTTGATAGTAACTACACTTTAGAAACTTCTGTTTTTGGTCAGGTGAAAGTACGGTTGGAGTTTGATTATTTTTTTTAGACACACTTTGTATGAAAGTGTTTACAGTATTTCATCTAACAAGTGGTGTACTGTTTATGCACCGCAACAGTTATGTTTATCTTTGAAGTGTTAAACTAAATTTTTAATTCAACCACAACATCTAATTCATTGTTATTCTAGCTAGTCTGCTAAAATATCAATATTTTTATTTTTTAAACTCACTCGCATATTTCCTTCCTTTTCTTTAGCTCGACATAAATAAAAGCGATGACAATCTATATTGTGCCAGAGTTTACACTAAAATCTTCCTATAAGATCTGCGGCTTTTATCCACATGTATTGTCCAATAGACGACATCAAGTAGGCCGGCAGACTTGTAGTTTATTCATGAAACGGATAAGGAAACACTTATTCGTACGTATAGGTAGGCGTCCACAAACAATTTACTTCTTCCGCTGTAATTGGTTATGGTCGGTCGTATGTCTCTGTTGTTATGTACTGGTTTCATCTATAACAACGTTTTGGGCTGTTCAATGTTTGTTCTTAGCATTCCTACTAGTGTACTAGTGTAGTGGTAGTAAAATCTTATCCACGTTTGTACAATTGCTATTTTTCTCATTATACATAATTTATGTAAATCACGTTTACAATTACTCCGAATTAATCTTTTTTATTTATCTTGAACTCTTTTCAACTTTTGTTACATAGTAGTGATGATGACTAATACAAATACTCTATCTTCCCATATCCATCTTGTTGCAGTACCTATGATATTAAAACGCAGTGCAGTGTTTAATCTGACTCATTTTCATGTGATAACATAAAAAGCGAATAATGTTTTTTAAATTTAACAGTTAAAGTAAATACTATGACACTTATGAATCATGATCCAACGAAGTGAGAATAAATAAATATAAACGTACTTAAGAAGTCGTATGTTAGTAAATGTTGCTTTAAATATGATGAATAACACATACTACTCCAGGCATCGTTAACTCAGGCATTGGCTTTGCAGTATAAATAATAATAATAATAAATATATTCCGGGACAACTCACACACGGTTATCTGATCCCAAGCTAAGCAGAGCTTGTGTTATGGTAACCAGACAACTGATAAACTTACTTATATATTTCTAAATAAATACATATTATAGATAAATTACACCCAGACGAATGTTCTTAATATTAAAAGGAAATGAAACCCGGTAGTACGAATGTCCTCAAAATATTCCAAGTTAAATTTTGATAAATAAAGATTTTATCAATGTCATTAAGCAAGTATTTGCTCATTATCACCTTGATTAATAAATTATGCTATAATGTTGCTAGGTCCCAGCGACCGATTGACCTTTGTGAGTTAGTATTTTTTCCGCCTTTTCTTCGTGTGATTATGATTATTAGCGAAAAATAGCTGTTATAATAATATATAATAAATAGCTACTGCATACAAAAATTGTGGTATGGTTGACAGGTTTGAATGCATCAGACATACTAACTCGGTTAGTTTGTCACCACAGGAGGATCTCTACTCTCCTCTTATTTCTTCTACGAGATGTATAGGACTGAACTTCTTACAACCATATCTTTTAACTAAGACCCTTATTCCCACGCTGTTTAGGGTCGGTAACACAATCAAACAACGTGTAGGCTAGGTAGGTGTCCCGAAGAATTTATCAATCGGTAAACATATCACATTTTGAAAGTCAAATAGTCACACAGTTAGATATAATTGACATTAATACCTTAATCTTTTGATAAGAACAGGTAACGCTTATCATATAGTCAAGGCACGAATTGAGAAACGAATACTTTTTAATTATCCACTCAGTTTGATAACATATTTACGATCCTTCCATGCTTTCGAAGATATGATTGATAGTTTTAATAGACTCGCCTTGGTTTTTAGTATTTTTCCTTTATTAACTTACCAGGAAAAAGGATTTTGATTATTGTTTCGTTTTATTATATTTTTAGTTGGGTCTGTTTAGTTGATATCATCACTGTTTCCTCTCATTGATCCTTAATATATCCTTACCTTAAATAACTTGGTTTTGACAATCTGTATTTTGATTATTTCATGCCACTCAAAAAAAAACATTAGTCGGTGTCTTCAGGCTCTCCATGACTTTTGTATCTGTCCATTACTAACACATTTATTCATTATAGCTATGTTGTTTAAATAAATTACCATAGTATTGCCATAAGGACACGTAATTTATCAATAGATATGTAGAACTAGATGGGCAGTTACTTCAGATAGGGAAAACCACATCTAACAGCGCGGCAGCGGTTAAAAAAATGACCATCACAGTTTTTGTTTTTGATTAGATAAACTGTAAAAGAAATAACAATTTTAAATGAAAGCCATTTAATAACACTTAAACGATTTTCTATTAATTAGTTAATTGCTATTTAGAAAAGAGTTGTAATGAGTAGATCGTAATTAAAGTTGGAAATTGCACGGTTATAATTTACGATAAGGATTTTAATTATCATATTGTTATACAAAGATATTCTGTTACTAGATAACCTAAATTAGTTGTTGCACGGGCTCATAAACAAGGATTAATAAACATTATCACAGTATTACCTAACTAGGATAAGTTATGTACATTTTTACACATAACTGTGTCACAACAGGCCTTTCTTCCTTCTTACCACGTTTTCATTGTGGCCATTCCTTACTTCACTTGCTTGTTTTTGTTTCATATTTATCAAATCAAATAATTAATTGGATATAAACCGATAAATAGAAATCATTAATAAACCAAGGCTATTTTAGTTTTATTTATCTAGCTCCTATGTTACCAGATATACATAATCTACGCATTATAATACAACAACAGAAGTATATCAGAGTATTAGCGTAAAAACAATAATACTTATGGCCTTGCCAAAATCCACGATCTCTCTTGTATACTTGGTCACCTTTTAGTTGTAAAATTTAATATCTGTCGAGTACCTAAATAGCTTCATTTTAAAATGCAAAATGTACCTGCATATATAAATAATTTTAAAATTAAACTAATTTATAATGAGGAGCAAAAAAGGTAACCCAAAAAAACCTGTCAATAAATATTATTGAAAGATGAAGGTAAACCAAATGTCAAGATTTAAGGAAAAGTAAATACGCAGAATGAGAAAGAAGTTACTCTGATATTTAACTTTAATTATGCACTTCACCTTTACAATAAGTAGGAAGAGGAATTTAAATACAGAAATGATAAAATCACCAAATGTGGAAAGTAACCTTATGCGTCATCGTAAATTTATACTTCTTTAAGTTTTTATTAATAAAATAAAAGAATAGTGTTGTATTGTATTTCAGAGTTCTTCTCAGGGGCCAGAAACATTATTTTCTTCCTTTATAATATGACGGAAAACTATATATATATTTGAATTTGCTCTAGAACTATTGTATGCATAGTTCAGCGTGTTGTAGAAATGGAAAAAAAACAGATAGAGTGCCAGCCATTTACAATGAGTTTGTGTTACATACAATTATTTGGATGTAAATTGACTTATTTTATTAAATAATTTATCTTACGATTGATAGGTTTATTCTTTTCATTAAGTTATTTCTAATAAATGACTCTTTAGCAATAACTCTTTGTCGCAATTAATGTATGTTGTTGTTGGTTGTTCTACTTATGATGACCTTACATGATAAATCTGTGTAACAATAACTTTATGCTTATTTATACTGTTTAGGACTTTGAAACTTATTTGTAGACTTATCTTGGAATCAAACTTTAGCCATATTGTGTTCACTTTTCTGATTGAATTTTTATTGACATAATACATTTTAAAAATTTCCGTATCTAACTTATTTAAAGTTATCGTTTTATTCCGTAAGCATTGGATCAGCTGGTGCGGCTTTGTAGATAACTTATCTAGTTGACATGTTTTAACGACCTCGATGGCTCCTAGTCGGCCATTATTAGTTCTATCTCATTAACACGAAGTCATTTATATAGAGAGTTGCACGTTTATGCACTGGAAAATTGTTTTATGTCGTTGCATGCGATCACTCATTAAAAATAGTGATTCTCTCGTGATGAGTCGTGATATGGTTGACGAGAGTAGTCTAGATGTTATCCAAACTGAGCGAACACATGAGATACCGAATAAGCTAGAGTCTAGCTATACACTTAAAAACAAAATTTTATTTACTTCAAATAAATAATTGTCGGGCCAGTAAACGAATGTCATTAAGTCTAAAAATCAGTAACTTTTTTGTTTCTGGGAATGGAATTGTAATTTAATTTATTCTATTAATATAATCAGGCATTAAGTCGCGAACAATAGTATAATGTGGGTACGTCAGTGTCATTGTACAAATATAAGCTTAGAATAACAACAAAAAAGCGTGTATTCGTCAGAAATATATATTTTATTATTGTTACCACCAGTATGTTCATTACGCATGAAGCATAAACCTGGGTATTTATAGACGAAATCTATTTTAAACTATTAGAATATTAAGATATAATACAAGAAAAAATATTCTTTACTCCTCCAGTATTTTTCAATCTTATAGGTACCGAAATTATAGACTATATAAAAAAGAAGTAATTAATTATGAATGCTAATTAGAAGCAAGGAGTGATGAGTTTGAATGCAACTAATTAGGTATGATAACGTGTTATAAATACTTGTAACTGCATTTGACCCTTGTACTGGCAATGTTAATTGTTGTAAGCAATTACAACGGTTGCTATAAAGTATAAAGACATCGTTATTGTGTCTTTCTGTCCCTTGTTGAAGGTCTTTTGTGGAAGTCAGTTGAAGCAAAACATACGTTGATATAACTGTATTTCTAAGGTGCTGCAACTGTGTCATTCAACTGTAATTTGCGTTCGACTACTTTATTCAACACTTTCGACATTATAGCAAATGGGGTTAATAGATTTATTTGCTAAGACAGAAGACATAAAAGTCACATACAACCAACAAACTGCTGTTTTTTTTATATGGATCTTTATAACAAATCTGGTACTTCTCAGTAAGTAGTACAATATAGGTCATGGAATGTAACAATACAATCGATAGTGTACAATCTAAAGCCCATATGGGAAGTGGACTTTGCCAAACGATGAGTAATGTTTGAAGTGACAAAGGACTCTACTTAGGTACGCGTGTAAAGCTATTTATATTCAAGTTACGTTTACGATTCAAGATTTGCGGTGTTTGTAAGAACTTATTTTAAAATAGCGGTTTGTATAAGAGGAAAAAGGAAGCTAAGATTTTGTTTATTCTTTTAAAAAGGGCTCGTGCATTATAGTCAATTTTAATTTGTCATTAGCTACATTCTACGTAGAAATTCCAAAACAATTAGGGTGTGGTGCACTTCCTTGTCAATGATAATAATATATTTTTTTTAACGCACTTTTATCAGCTGTAGGTTGAATACTTACGATGCCGAAGGAAAATTATTATAACTCAAGGTAGAGTTGTTATTATATTGGAATGTCCAAGGCGGAAAATTATTCCCATCCGACCCTTGCTTTTTGTCCCTGTCAAACCTTAAATGCTATCAAGTTTCAATAACTGTAACACCCAGAGCAGTTTACTGCAGAAACGATTTCGGGACTAGAAATTTTATTTTTATCAAGTCTTAAGGGATAAATAAGCCACCACCGCCACCCTCCAGGACTTAATGGAAGCCAACGACAAAGCCATTCAAGTGGCGACTTTCTGGTCAAACAGAGTTTAGCGATCATTGACTCGAGAAGAAGAAGAAGAAGGGATAAATTTATGCCTATGAATACTCATCCAGATATATTCTAATCTATACAAGTCGTGGCAATTTCGATAAGCCGGAAGGTCGTTGTTCAACACTCTGTATCTTCAATAACATTTATTATGCATGGCTCAGTTAAATAAACATAAGTTGGCACATCAATTCATTGCACTGCGCAAGATGTAAGAGTACTCTTAGAATAAGGAAAACCGGTCAGGCTAATGGTGTTACTTCGAGTTTAACTCGTAACTCCACTGTGTAACTTACAAATTTAAAAGCAATTGAAATAGATTAGTTACTGCTAGTAGCTTCTATATTGCCCAAAATAAATAACCAGTTCGTATCTATAGATGGTTTTCTCTAATAGAGATAAGACTCTTGACTTTATATAAATTGTATGGCGCAATAGGGATAGGGAAAGCCATATATGTTTATATGTATCCCAGTATATGCCAATTAATAAAAATTAACATGAATCACAATCGATTTGCGAATTTTTACTTCTAGTGGTCACTTGACATGTTTTGGTGAATTTCTCATAATAATTTCTCTTTTCACAACCATTGCAATCGAGAAAGTAGGTAGTGGTAATTTAGAACCGATTCTTAAACCACTGTGAAATTTAGTTTAAAACTGATGTGTCTTCGTACAGCGTAAACTATGCAGGAAAATACAGTTGCAATTTGACTTTTAAATTTTATGGATGAAGTTGATTGATCTATGATTTAGGTACCAACAAAATAGAAATAATAAACACTGTGAATATACTTTTTGAAAGCAAGGAATTAGTAATTAATTTGAGAATTTAAATTCACATTCAAGGAGGAAGCAATGGAATTTTAAAATAAAATTAGTCTTTAAGTCAATGTTCGTTCTCACAATAACATATTTTTTGCACTACACCCAGGCCTGTGAACCGTACAAAATGTGACCTTTGAGCTACCATTTTAGTTGATTAAATTATCAACTTGCCTGTAATTACTTTAACATAAAGGTCTTTGTGCTATTTAAGTATATTTGCAGATGTATTATTTCCTATATTAAAAAAGTATTTTCATTTTATCAAACCTTTAAAAATATGTTTTATGATCATAGTATTAATGACTTAACTATTAATAAATAAATAAATTATGTGATTCAAAAAATCTTTGCATTTACTTTTAGATTAAACAGTTGAATTATTACATAGGCCATAGATGTTGATAAATTGTAGATTGTAGACGCAAATAAATATTTACTACGTTCAAAGAACCGTAAACTTACAAAAGATGAATGTGTGTATTTAAATTATTCAAATAGAGAGATTAATCATTTCAAGCTTACGGACAACTTCAACTCTTTAATTAAGTTTATTTATTAAGGTACACCAAAAGTCTTTAGTATTGATTTATTTATTTCTTTTCATAGATGTGAAGACGATTCTCAAGTCGGTCTCCGGCCGGCTGCGGTCCGGCGAGCTGACGGCCATTATGGGACCGTCCGGTGCCGGAAAGTCCACGCTCCTGAACATTCTCACAGGATACAGGTAAGATTATGTTATACTAAAGAAGGAACTGTGTAATCATTTTCTATAAATTTGAATGTGATGGAAACTGAACTGTTAGTCATTGAATTAAGGTTCATAATCCCAAAGCACGGTCATTATTTCTTTAAAGTGGCTGATATATAAACACTGTGATTGGTTGTTAGCCTTTCGGGCAACCAATCACAGTCGTTAGCGGTTTATTTGACAACAGTTTAAGTTGATCAGCCTTTCAGAAACCGGGGGGTAATACCTGCAAACCGTGAAGGAAGCAAATGAGAAGACGCTTTTGCTTTGAAGTGAAACAGTTATAAATAAATAATAAATAAATGCGGACAACATCACATACATTGCTCTGAACCCATAGTAAGTAGCTGAAGCACTTGTGTTATGGAATTCAGAAACAACGAAGGTACCACAAACACCCAGACCCGGGACAATGTAGAATAGTTGGTTTCTACATTGACCCGTCCGGGGATCGAACCCGGGACCTCAGAGCTAGCGACACCTTGAAACCGGTGCATACGCCACTCGACCACGGAGGTCGTCATAGTTGTTGTCGTTAGAAGTTTGTTTTCAAGTTAACGTCGAAAACTGTCCAAGTTGTTGTAATTGGGCGTTCAGGTATAACCCAACATTTTTCTATAGATACGAAACTTCACCACAAAAAGTTATAGTCATAATTAATTATTATTTTAGTTAGTATAACCAGTTTGAGTAGGTTTTTGTTTCGCCTAGTGACTGTCACATAAGCTTGAATGTCTTGCGAATAAATAGAATATTGTGTTTAATTGATTACAACGCATATTACTTACGGTGTTGCAAATTTACGACAGGATCCTATTACAAAATGGTGTAATGTTCATGAAATCTAGATTTTAAAACACTTGCATATCAATACTTTGTTGTAGAATGCGATGATTAATGGTTTTAAAGGAAAATTACTGAATCGATTAATATATTACTAAGTAGTTTAGGGAAGATAAAAATTTGTGTTCTGCAGAGATCTGGAGAACACAATAATTTAAATATAAACAGAGATCAAGAGTGTCTTAAAATGTACATATTTTTTAATATTATACTAGTTATCATTTCGGTTAAGATTTTTTATACCAACAAATAATTTGTATATATTTCTTATTATTTTGCAAGTCATACGGGTTTTTTGAGAACATCACATGATTTTTACGTTACAAATGTCGTCTAGCAAACCTCAGATATACCTACTTTTGTAAATATCATTATTATACGCGTACCTTAATATATAACTCATCAAGTACGTATTACGTAAATTCCTGCCTTACGTCAGTTGTACTAAATAGTGTACCTACTCATGTGGGTACTTGTCATATTTGTGATGTCCTAGTGCCATCGTGTTCTCTCTCATAGCTGCCAACTTGCGACACATAGGTTACGCAATTTGAACGCATAAGCTAACTATGTCACTACAACTTTACTATCCATCATTCCTGCAGTTCTTTCTCTTTATAATATATTTTAACAATTTGTTGCCAACAATTCATTGGTGGCTTAGTAAAATAAACATTCAATTCCAGTTAGGAAAGTAAAATAGGACAGCCAGAGACTGGGTTTATTTCAAGATCGTTGTTAAAACAAACCCAATATTTCAATGGATTGATAGATATAAAGGAAGGTCTTCACATATTAGCATAGCTAATTTATGTATTAAAAACTTCCTGGCATGAACTTTGGCTTAAAATATTTTTTTGCTTTAAAAGCCAATGCAATTTTTTATACATTTTAAAAATAAATTTTAGGTTATTATTTATTAACAGTACAGAATAATTTAATAATTTATTTCTAGTTCTATGGTACTACGTAGGTACAAAAAAATGTTCATGGCTGTTTTGTATCTCGAATTAAATAAATCCTTCTAAAGTTGTGTCACAGATACATTTTTTACCTTCATCAGTTGAAAGAAACTGGTTTGATTTAATAACATGTTCAGCTTTATATCGTGTTTAAGGCTTATAATTGGGTACGTCATTTTATATATCTTATGACATTGCTTCGTTGTTTCAATGTCAGTGTATACTGGTCAAAGGGCTGGTAAACAAATGTTTTTGATACGGAAGTTCTTTCAAGAATGATCTGTAACTTCCATATTGATTTGTCTTCGTATTGTGTCCGTCAAGCTGATAATTCGTATAGGTTTCATAAAAGTATGCTCTTCCTCAGACACTGATTGTCTACTATCAATTGTGATGACATCCATATAGTCATATAGTTTAATTATTGTTTATAAAATTATCTAGATTCATTAAAGGTGTAGGAAATTAACACTGTCTCAAGTTTCCACAAGAAACAAACAATGCAATAATTAATCTGCAGTTAATAAATAATATTGTTATTGCTCTTGTGTTAATACCTACATATTTTAATTAAGAACAAGTTAATTTTTTGCATTGCATGCTACTTTTGTTGTGCCCTTGTATTTTGGATACTTATTTACCTTCCCAAAACAAGTTCAGTTTTCAAATATTTTGATATAAAATTTCTGCTTAAAATTAATCCAAGTCATTAAAAACTTAAATTGCAAGCAGACTATTTATTTGTTAAATATGTTCTTGAATATTGTCGTTTTGATTTTACCGTCGTAATTATAAAACTAAAGTTCTAAGAATACTTCCTGGTTCCATGATTAAGTAGATAATATTTTATAAATTTCTGATGTTTAATCAAACAATGAGTAAGTTATCTGTGACATTCAGACCTCCACTCATTAGTAATCCATGGGTAAATAAATAATTGTTTTCACATCGCAACCGGACTTGTTTATCACGGCAATCGTAGTAAGTGGGTCGAGCGTCCGACCGCTACCATTTACGCAGTTCTTGTACTATTGCGATCTTTTTTATAAACTGGAGACGGGGACGATATGTCTGTTCTTTGCTAGAGAGATATTTTCACTATTTGTTTCTATAACAGCAGAATTCATTTAATACTTCATGAAAGTTTGAGTACAATTTCTAAATTTTGAACATTCAAAATCGGGAAAATAAAGAAATGTTACTGCCATATTAAAACAAACAAGCTTTTTAACATTCGAATTTAGTAGCATAGCAGTATTTCCCAGCCGAGATATGATACGGGTCAATAACTAACAATATTATAGTTATTTATTTAATAGTTATGATTACTCAAGTACGTTGATTCAGGAACGAAACACACAATAATGACAAAATTAAAATAAAAAAGTTCCTAATACAGATACTTAATAACATGTTTGAGCAAAACCGGAATAATCATTAATTGTTTGACGTCATACAGAAGACTAGCATTTTCAAGGTTTAAATTCTATATTTGCACATAGTTGTATGACTGATAGAAAGCGCTTGTGGTGCAAATCTGTAGAAAGGCCCCACTGATAAGAGTAAATGCTTCTCTGTGCCAAGATATTCGCAAATCGCAAATGATCGAACGTCGTCGTTCTTAAAGCATATCACATACTCATTTCAATTAATATTCCGTCTGTTACCTTTTAAGCCTAAAGCGATATGCATGCAATTTAGTTAGCTAATAAGAAGGTTATTGAATTTCGGGATGAGTATCTATATATTCTGTGGAAGCCATCGGAAAAGCGTAAAATTAATCTACTATACCGTACTTGATATAAACTGCAGATAAAAGTTTAGACAAGTGTAAATAACCTAGTAATGCACGTCTTAAAACACATGTGTGAGAATGTTGCACTTCAAATTAAATTATATAAATTCCAATAACTGTAACTTTTATAACTATCGATTCACAATCTTGGATTTTTATTGCATTTTTATTTGCAATCACCATAACTTGTGAAAGCGATGAAAGGATGTAATGGTCAATTACCTTGGTATCTAAGCGATATTGAACAAGTTATCTTCTTTAATGTATAATTAAATCATTGTACACGGTTATCTGATCCCAAGCTAAGCAGAGCTTGTGTTATGGTAACCAGACAACTGATAAACATACTTATATATTTCTAAATACATACATATTATAGATAAATTACACCCAGACAACCAGAACAAATGATCGTGCTCATCACACAAACATTTGTCCTGGGTGGGAATCGAACCCACGACCTCCGGTATAGCAGTCAGGGTCACTAACCACTAGACCAAAACGCCCGGATATTGCAAGTGTAACACACGTCTGTTTTAATTATTTTCTTTAGTCTTCGAGTTTTATTGTCTAGCATTACATGATCTATACATAGCTTATAGACAAAATATGCATTGGTCATTCCATAAATTGTGCTTACGAAAATATGAGTCGGTCATAAAAGCACATTTTTGGTCACATATTTGATGTGACGTCGGAAGAACTATATATTCATTCCCAATTTTTTATTAGTACTTTTACGTGACCAGTAATTTAAATTAAAAACATCTGAATTCTGGTTTAGCCGTGGTTTTTATTTTGTTTTTGAGCCGCCCCTCTGATGCTGTTTAGAGGCTGGTTTTGTTTTGTCCGGTCACGAACTTAGAAGGACAAAGACCTAACGAAGATGTCAATGAATTCTCCAAAATAACATACGTTGGCATTATATTAAATAAAAGTAGTCTGCAGCTGTCCCACTGTTGGGCAAACGCCTCATATTATTATTATAAATTGGATTGTTGTGTTTAAGATAAGACGTTTCATAAAATAATACAGTATTGAGTGAAAAGGTATTCAGTAATTCGATAGGTATTGCATGACATATTTAATGCCTTTATTATTGTTATAAATATTTCGAAAGCATTCGTCGTTTATTTTCGATCAGTTTATGTTGCAATGAGTCTTTAGCATATTTTTTGTATCAACGAGGAACACACGACAGGATTTTTGGACCTAATAGATTATAATTTATTCATGAGTGTTTTTGTTTCTGAATTATGGTTGGTATAAAAAACGATGTACACACATGCACATGATACAGCTGACGCACAACTTATATTATACCTACTGTAGATGGACATGGACATTGAACCAACAACGACCATTGAACCTATTCCAAACATATAA
Organism: Autographa pulchrina; assembly: GCA_905475315.1. Classification (NCBI taxonomy): domain Eukaryota; kingdom Metazoa; phylum Arthropoda; class Insecta; order Lepidoptera; family Noctuidae; genus Autographa; species Autographa pulchrina. Next base: position 11,653,070 of record FR997768.1, read on the forward strand.
AACTACCCTCTGGTTTCTGAAAGGGTGTTTAATTCAATCTAATAACGTCAACTAATATAATTGGTTGTCTTAAATACTGTCAACCAATCACAACACTGCATTTAACCAAGGTTTGCCAGAAAATTAATAAGTTCTTGTGTTGGTTGATTAAAACGAGGGGTATGTTTTCTTTCATCAGTAAAATCATTATGTCCTAATATGAATGTGTACCTAACTTATTTTAATCGATTATATAATTGATTAATTATATGGCATTAGTAATTTAGTATGGATACTGGGTAACGATGTCAAGTATAAATGATCGATCCGCAGCCATTTTCTATTATTCAAGGACGTAGAATAACTGTGTGGACAGTGGAACTAATAGATACTTGTGAAACCTAGTTATTGAACGCCATACCTGTCTTCAACCACTCTGGATGTTTTGTACCTAGAGAAGCTAAACTAACTTTTTAAAGGTCGTTCCTCTAACCAGAAATTAATTTTGACGACCTCCGTGGTCGAGTGGCGTACGCACCGGTTTCAAGGTGTCGCTAGCTCTGAGGTCCCGGGTTCGATCCCCGGACGGGTCAATGTAGAAACCAACTTTTCTACATTGTCCCGGGTCTGGGTGTTTGTGGTACCTCCGTTGTTTCTGAATTCCATAACACAAGTGCTTCAGCTACTTACTTTGGGTTCAGTGTATGTGATGTTGTCCGCATTTATTTATTAGGTATTTATTTATTTATAATTATTATGTTGCGCAAAATTCTATTGAATGTACGAAAAATAAACCCATGTCTCATATTTGTATGTTTTGCAATATTTGTATAAGTATTTATGTCTCCGGTATAACATAATGATGCACACATATTTTGGAGGCCATGCAACTTTTATACGACGAAGGTGACATACTGTTATGTACTTTTATGCAAGGTTTTTTTCGTTGAATGCAACAAAATACTAGTCTAACCTTTATTGGGGAAAGGAAAAAGCAGAAACTGCATTAACGCTAGATTCAGGGATAAAGTAATATTTTTCAAGTAAAGATTTGGAATTAAATATTTGAGTTACTTTGGCGGCTTCTTTGTGTAAAATTAAATCTCAGACTAGATTCGACTTAAACTTGTTGTACAAGATTCACTCCCGAGCATCGCCATTAAATGCCTATGTAAAACAAAACTGACTTGTCCCTTCTTCCCCAGAACCTCAGGAATGGAAGGTAGTATCACAGTGAACGGTATGGAGCGCAACTTGTCGAGTTTCCGCAAGCTGTCGTGCTACATCATGCAGGACAACCAGCTGCACGGCAACCTCACGGTGGAAGAGGCCATGTCTGTGGCCACCGCCTTGAAGCTGCCGAGTGCTACCACCAGCGCGGATAAGGAGGAAGTGGTATGTGATACTATAACACCAGTCATGACAGTTTTACGTTTATCGTACTTACCTACTGAACGAAAATTACAGTAAAAAGTTACGACGTTAATATTATTAATGTCAAATGAATGCAAAGAACATATATCTATTATTTTTGTCTCGTGTCTATATGGTAACTTTAATGTTCGATTTGAATCACGACCTGGACCTCCCTTTGTAAACTACTAAGATTATTAGATAAATTAGATAATTTTATCCTCAGTACGAAATCGCCGATTACTAAATCATGATCTTTTTCAGATCCAAGAGATCCTCGAAACCTTGGGCCTCTCGGAGCATCACAAGACAATGACATCAAACCTCTCAGGAGGACAAAAGAAACGTCTCTCGATAGCCTTAGAACTGGTGAACAACCCTCCTATCATGTTCTTCGACGAACCCACGTCAGGCTTGGACAGTTCCTCTTGCTTCCAATGTATATCGCTGCTGAAGACCTTAGCCAGGGGAGGCAGGACTATCATCTGTACCATCCACCAGCCTTCTGCCCGATTGTTCGAGATGTTCGACCATTTGTACACTTTGGCTGATGGGCAGTGCGTCTATCAAGGCAGCACAGGAAGACTTGGTAAGCTTTTTGATTATTAAAATTATTGTTTTAAAGTTTCCATTTATTGCCACTAAGTGATCAAAATGGGGTCTAAAAGATTTCCGTCCTTTTTTTAACTCTCTCGGTAATAAGCTAAATTTTTTTTAAAAAGTGTCTTGGCTCGTGCAACATTGAGGAGAAAGATTTATATTCTTTTATAAAATATGTGTTTACTGCCGCAGTATTTACAGCAATCCGTTGTTTATAATAATATATCATGTCACTGACATCGTGATTAATTATTCACATTCTTTAAATTGCCTAAATACATAATTAAGTTTCATAAATATAGTAAACAAGTTGCGGTTATTTTTAACGGATGGATCATTTTCGATAATGGTTTACAGCGTTTCAATAAATATCTTAAATAAATACAAATTCTTCTTGGAGAAAATAACACAACAATGTTAATTATGCTAATAGCCCTTACCTGTCTGACTGCAGGTTTCCCTGACTCTTGTATTAACTTGCAAACTATTCGTTCTTTCTTTCTGCACATTGTTTCTTGCGGCATATCAATAACGTGAATATGTTTAACAGTTGAATGGCTGGGCAGCCTCAGCCTGCAGTGTCCGTCGTACCACAACCCCGCTTCGTTCATCATTGAAGTGTCGTGCGGCGAGTACGGTGACAACACTGGCAAGCTGGTGCGAGCCATTAACAATGGACAGAACGATATCAGGTGAGTTTCTAAATGGAGTAAATGATAGACCTTGATACCCCCTGTACTTAGTTTTGTTCATGTTTTTTAGGAATTATTATTATTACTCACAGGTTACTTGGTGCTCGCCATCTCGGCACGCATCTGTATAAATTAACAATTTCGCTGACCAAACGACAAATATAACAATTAGACAATGGAGATGAATCATATGTTATACTTACGCAGGATACAAACAGCGTTAATTTATGAACGTGCTACATTTATCGCCCTTCCGTTAACTTCTTCACAAGCAGTACCTTGAAAACTTTACTTCAGCATTTTCTACCACCATGAACACAAAATAATAATGCTCTTTTCCTTTCAGAAACGGCGTACCTTTCCCCGATAGCAAAGTGCCCGACTACAACAACAAGCAAGCTATGGAAGAGTCTCTCAGCAAGGAATGGAACAAGAACGACCTCGCGCAAGTTCAGGAGAAGTTTAGGGACAACAACGGAACGAACAATGGAAACGGAAACCTTCAGAACGGAATTCTGCAGTACGCTGCTAGCGAAATTGCTAAAGGTAAGAGTAGTTTCAAATTTTCCTTTCTTAAAGAGTTATTTTGTTTACTGTTGTAGAACATTTGCTGTAGGTATGTACATTAAAACGACCTTTCTCTACCTTTTATATAACCGTTGAATTGTGGTCTGCGTCAATTATAGTAATGCGTTTACTTAATGGATGCTGTTCAACTAATAGTCCATAGAGACTATTATAACAATCATGGAAATGTAGATTTCCATCAGTTTATTTATTTAATAGATAGCTAAATTATGTAAAAAAACACAATTAGGACCTTTCCTAACATGGCCGTTGATTGCCATAAATGTAGGATAATCCAAGAATGTTGCTCTCTAGAATCCAATTTAAATCATTATCAATGTTATCACATAGTTAACGATGGATCATAAAAACACAGAACGGCCTCGACACGAAATGTGACGTCATAAACCTATACATATTCAATACTTCCGGAATGATTAAGAATATATGGAATATGGATAGACAGAACTTGAATAAATTCTATTCAACGTCTTCACGTGCTGGCCTTACATAATAAACATAATTTCATAATTAAGAGGCACGCAAGTTCACAGTTGACAACAGCTACGACAAGTTTTGCAACAACACATTTGACACGTTTAGACGTTTTCTGCAAGGAAATGTAATTAGTTAGGCTTATCTTATGACGGAAAGATCTTGCCGTTTTTTTAACAAACGATTTCGATCTTGACGAGCTAAATTTGTCATAGTACCATTACCTCATTGATTTTATCCGATAATAAGACTTATATCAGTTAGATAACATTTTCGCCTGAGTCACCAAATATTTATGGCTTTAACATAGGTAAGTATGATTAACTGTCATGCGCTCGAGTCTAGCAGATAACACAGATCAGAGGTAACGCGTTGCATCCTGTTTGTTGAACTCTCTAATCATGTTTATATTATATTGATAGCAATTCTATTAGATGGTAGATCGTATAAGTACCTATTCGTTCATTCATTGCCTTAGTAATGTTGAAAATGTTTCGTTCAAAATCAGGGTGTTGATAACTCCAAAGGTCACCTCTGAATATCTTTCAGGAATTACAGGAATGTTAATACGTATATAAGCAAATAAGCAAATGGTTTGTAAGAAAATGTAATATAACAGACGAAATAACAATGTTGGCTACGCAAAAAATTTGTGAGAAGTTTGAATAATTACTGCGAAGGATTAGAAATCCTTGGGCTGCTATAAAAACTAAAGGATTAAAATAAACTTAAGTGAGATAATTTAAATAAAACAATTTAGCTAGTAATTATCCGATTGCCTATTGTCTTTGTGAGAATACGAGTTTCTGTCTGGTTGTGGTGGAATATTTTTATTTGCCAGGATGCTACAAGAATACTCATAGAGAATTGAATAAATTTAGACATGTTATGAGGGAAAAAATGTGCTAAATACAGAAAATAATTTAGTTTCTGAATACCACTAAGGATAATTAATTATTACCCATTGGATTGACAATAGATTTCAATACTTAACATAGAGCTTTAACTGTCTGTGTTACTACTAACACTTCACGATATAAAAAATATTATATTCATAATGCGATAACAAGGTAAAATTTAGACATCTCATACTAGCTGTGCCCGCGACTTCGTCCGCGTGGAGTTCGGATGCTTGAGTTTTGTTTTTGAAAATAATTATTGATTCTGAATATAATAATAAGATCACGATACCCATCAAACACAGACAAAATCAAAATGAAAGAACCTCAAAGCTATTTTAGATACATCACGCTGTTGATCAGTAAGAGTTGAACTATAGTAAAAAATGTCACGGGAATAGGAATAACAAAAAAACGCTGGGAAAAAGTACTGGGGGGTTATAAAATGTGGATATGTAATAATATTCTATGGGTATTTATATAATTTAATTAGCAGTATTTTTGTAGCAATTTCATCATACATAATTTTTGTGTAACTTTAACCGTTTACGCATCGCAGGCAACGGAAGCTCTCAAAAGGAATATTTCATAGAATTTTTCAATTTGAACCAGTAGTTTTTGAGATTAGCGCGTTCAACCAAACAAACAAACAAACAAACTCTTCAGCTTTATAATATTAGTATAGATTATGACAGAATACACAATAAACTCGTTTTATTCTATCGTACAATTCCAATAACAAAGTGAGTCATTTTTATTACGAAAATGTATATTTTGGTGGGAATATTATTACGATAAGTATATAAAAAAAGGAGTTACTATATAGTTCAAAGTCCATATAATATACTCCGTATTACATTCATGGTTTGGTCATCGTTCATAAAAAGGGTTGCACAACCACGGTACGCCGATAACTGACTGTTTATACAATACTCATGATATGAACTATGACCGTATGTTTAAAGTGAATCACATAATTATGCTTTAGATTATGTAATTAGTTACTGTCGGCAATGATTCTAGGCTAGTCTAGAAGTAATGTATTTTATGTAATGTGTTAAATATATTTTTTTAGTTAAGGAAGAACATAACAAGACACTGACATGTTGTGTGACTGTAAATTGCTTAATTTGATGTTTTTAAAGACGAATGTTAATCGCGTTTTTTTCTTAGAAAAATACCACTCGTTAGATTCGCTTTATTTGGTATGATCTAAGTATTTGATCCATTATATCCATGCCATACACATGATTTGAGTTAAGCTCGCCTCTGTACATCAACGTATTCTAATAAAATATAATGTATATATGTACATTAAAGTTTTTTATTAAGAATTATGATCCACAATAAGCTGTCCGAAACTGTGCATTTGTGTATGTGATATCAAGATATCACCGACACATATAATTCTTTCCCATAATCGTTGTCTTCATAAAAATAATTAAGCATTTTTACACGACAACATTTTTTTATAACTTGCTTCGACTTAGTATGAACCTTGGTTTTTTTGCACTAAAGACTGTAACGGACTTTGATCTTAATGTTTTATAATTTAGAGATTATATCTGCTGTATTCATACATATATGTGATATAGGATGTAAATACACGTGCTTACTTCATAGTGTCGCGCCTTGACATTTAACCCTATCGTGTTGTCTCCGGTGTGTATGAAGGTTATGGATATCTTTGTTTTAATTTAATGGCTGTCTGCAATATAGTCAATTTTATAGGGCTTTAATTTCTCTTGATACGTGTCCGGCCTTATACCATAAAAGCTATGTAGAACTCCATTTGATGTGTATCGACTTTTATAATTGAGTATATGTTCTAAAAAACAATAATATCGATATCAAAACAATATTAAACGATATTTTCAAAGGGTTATTGTATTTAACTAGGTGTTGTTTACCATGACCATAAGCATAAAATAATATAAACATACAGCTTATATATTTAACTACAAGTAATATTGTAATTATAAAGCAAGCAGTGTTAAGTAAATATATTATGTTTAAAATCAGACCCAGGATGACAAGTCATTTTCAGCAACAACCTGTAAACAAACTGCTTATTTGAAACTTTCCTACATTTTGTATGTTCGTTGCTGGAGACCGACCACTTCTAAGCAGTTTTCTAAGTATGTTTAACCTACTCTATCTATCTCCAGGTGACCCGCTAGTCGTACAAATGGACTCTGAGAAACAGGACAACGTGGAGGTGGCCCTCCTCGGCGGTGAAGGCTCTCCCAAGAGATACGCTACATCTGAACTCACACAGTTCTGGGTGGTACTGAAGAGGACGCTGCTGTTCAGCAGGCGAGATTGGGTAAGCTATTGTTTTGTTTGTTGATATAACAATAAGTGTTGATGTTTATAGGAATGTGTTGCAGAGGACAGTTGTGTTATAGGTTCTGTGACTCAGTAAAATGATGCGTTTATGCCGTGTGTCGTAAGGTCTCTGATTATCTTTTTGATGTTTCAACAAGAGGCCCGTCTGTTGTCGGGTAAAGAGTAGGGTAAGGGTAAACCCAACACTGTTGAATGTGTACATTTTTGTAACTAGAATTTACGTGAAAGTATATATTTAAAACTGTTTAATAAACGAATTTTCAGTTTTTTTAAAGATAAATTACTTTATTTATTATTTAGGTACAGACAATTTGTTTAAATTAAAGAATATTTGCCATTTTTGACCCGTTACCTATTTTTTGTTCCAACCACTATAAATAACTCTTCGAAACAACCAAAAAAATAAACATTCTTAGGGCAACGACCGTGGACCGTAAGCACGTATAAAGTAACGGTTCGGAACGCATTAACTATGAATTTTAGAAACATTCGTTTGTTTTTATGTAGGCATATGAGTATGTATGTCTGCAAATATTAATATTAATTATAATATTTAAATTACATTTGCATTAAAATTAGAACGGTTTCTATTTATAGGGCAAGGTTATGACTCGAAAAATATATTCATTTTTAACATAAAAATAAACATTGTTACCTACTTACATTACTTTGACTTGTCTAAAGTAAGTAGGTCATGTCCAAAGATATTTCCTCGGCAGTTATTTGCGTGACCTTTGATATCTGTGACATACTGTATCGAAATACATAAATGCAAAATACCTACTGTTGGACAACTTATTATATTTGTGTGGTTATGGCCAATCCCGTTCAACTATTGTAATACAAGATATTTCTTCACATAAGAACATTAATAAAAGAACACATAATACTCCGTATTATACGTATTTTAGCAAGTTAAGTGCATTATATTCTTCGCGTGACCCAAAGGCTGGCTTTTACCTAGGTCAGCGAATAAGCATTTCCATGCAACGTGGCAATGCTGCCAGCCTTTTGGGCACACTCCCAGTCGACAGCGATGTGGATAAATTTTTTGATGCCTTATTTTAGTTCTTAGTTTTATTTCGTTTATAATTTTTCTTATTTATTATGTAGGCTTAGTTTTTATATTATTGTAAATATTTTAAGTTTAATAATTATAATTTAATAAATAATCATGCTATTCTATACATAGTTTAAACAAAGCTTATGTGTTAGTTACACATAAGAAAACTTGAAATATACATAGCTACATCCATAATGCCCATACAATGTAGTTTATAGTCATTGTATAACCAAGACAAGAGCAAATAATAAGAAGTATCGTTTTACAGGATGAAAACAATATCCTACTTTATTCAATCTTCCTTCGTTTAGTCGGTTGAATGCCATCATATTACCATTGGTCTTTTAGCAATTAGTACCATACTACATATGAAAATTTCTTGTGGCATAAAAAATGGGCCTATTATAATAAAAAGGGTACATTACAAGTATTGCAAATTTTACATTACTCCCAAAAACGTACCGCCGCGCCGGCCGGTTTCTGAAAAGTTGATCAACACAAAAATCTGTTAATCACTTGTCAAATCTCATTTTGTTGCTGATTGGTTGTAACTCTTTTGGCCAACCAATCAGACTTGTGATTAGTTGATTTGACAACAGATTTATTAGAACAGCCTTTCTGAAACCGGAGGTAATTATTACTTCAATAAATAGCAGAATGCATAATGTCATAGCGAAGATCTGAGTCAACACAATAGAAAAAAAATTAAACGTATTTTGAATTACATTCACGTCCATTCACATTTAAATATTGTCTGCTTCGTTTATTTTCTAACGTACACCTTTGTCAACAGACTCTCATGTACCTCCGTCTGTTCGCTCACATCCTGGTTGGTTTCCTGATTGGCGCACTGTACTACGACATCGGTGACGACGGCTCCAAAGTACTCTCCAACCTCGGCTTCTTGTTCTTCAACATGTTGTTCCTTATGTACACGTCTATGACCATCACTATACTTAGTTGTGAGTATCTTTACGTTATTGTGGATAAATATAATCGCTGCGCTGTAAAGTAGAAATTACGTAGGTTCTGAGCTGAGCTATAGTCTTGTGTTGAACATTGCACATATAATATGTTCATATTTTTCATATATTTTTTGTCTCCTCTGGAAATCTTTATGGACTTCAGCAGCCAGAAGATTATGTTCAATATTCATCAGATTAAATCGCTACGTTGCTTCTCCTTTTCCTAAACTGGAGATTATTCCGAAATTACTTCCTAAAGTTTACGTGTTTATAATTATCATTATAACTTTACTTTTAACTCTTCGGACCCATAGAAATTACCCTCAAAATTAATATGCATGCCAACAACTATACCTAACTATTTAGTTATTAAATTGCAAAGTGGTTTGCACGATAACTATTTTTCCTATAACTTATAAAAAACTTCCTGGTTTATCTATGATTAAAATTCAAGTTATGTTGTTGTGGCTAACCAAAACTGGTTTTGCACCTATCAACAAAATTAATAATGTTGCTTAAACATTAATCTATCTCATAGCATTGAGAAGGTCGATATTTACACGTGTAACATAACAGAAAAGACATGAACAAATCTCAGAACAAAATGAGGATTATCAATGAACTAATGAAGCATCATCAATTTTCAACCTTAACCCTTAAACAATAAAGATTAAATTCCTACAAGTTTTAATGATAGTTTAGTTTTAACGACTATAAAATATGTGATAAAGCGTGTTGTAATAATTGTTAATGGTTTCCAGTTCCCCTTGAGATGCCTGTGCTGGTGAAAGAACACTTTAATCGGTGGTACTCGCTACGGTCTTACTATTTGGCAATCACCGTCTCTGACATACCGTTCCAGGTAATTATGACGCCATTATTGTAATTATATTCATTAAATTAACTAGTGTGTTATTTATTGCGATGAAATGAATAGTATGATTTATTTATTGGTCTGATATTTGCTAGATTAAAATAAATAATAAATAAATGTTATATATTTATCAGACTACGTCGTTTATATCATAATCAGACTCAGCCTTGAGTTTTAGTAGACGGATATAATGTCATTCAAATTGTCCGACCGGAAGAACTATTACTAAAAAAAAAATTGCATAAATGATACATATGGCCGTGATTAATGTACACATTATTCTTATACATATATTTAATATTATAACTTAATTTTATTTAATACCACAGTTATAGTTATGACAGGATATTAAACTGAATTTTAGCCTGTAAACTGTCAACAATATTATTAATATCTTTGCACAATAAATACAAGTTTCCTAACACCACATGTTACGTTACGTTTCCAGGCAATATTCTGCATAATCTACGTGGTGATAGTATACCTGCTGACGTCACAGCCGCCGGTTTGGTTCCGGTTCGCGATGTTCCTCTCGTCGTGTCTGCTCATCTCCTTCGTGGCGCAGAGCGTCGGGCTTGTTGTTGGTGCAGCTATGAATGTTCAGGTAATTACATTTACTATTTACTGATAAATAATGCTTCAAGCAGTCTCAGAACTGCTAGTTAAGCGTCAAATAACTTCTGTTTTGACGACTGTCTAGTTCAATCCGAATATACGAGTGGGCAGTCGGCTCCAAAGTACAAATAACAAGTAACCAGTTTTTTTTTAATTTCATTATAATAATTCATGAAAATTAACGGTTACCAGTGTACCTACATAACTATTTAGTCAAGATCTAACCAGGTAGACTACTCTGGCATTTCTTGATACAATTTTGAGCCTATACAAAACAGGATACATTATCGCCAACATCATTATCATTTTTTTTATTACTGCTAGGCATAGTCTCCTCCCCCAAAAACCAGTCAGTTCTGTTGTAAGCCCTACCTGAAATATGTAGTCGTCAACATTAGTAAAAAAGTAACCTACTAATATTAATGTATTATCTTCCAGAACGGCGTGTTCCTGGCACCCGTAATGTCTGTACCGTTCCTGCTGTTCAGCGGGTTCTTCGTGTCGTTCAACGCGATCCCGGTGTACCTGCGCTGGATCACGTACCTCTCCTACATCCGCTACGGATTCGAGGGCACGGCGCTCGCTACTTACTCCTTCGACAGGCCCAAGCTTAAGTGTCATCAGGTGAGAACGTGTAATGTGACGTCACATACCACTACTTTAGGTGGAAGCGTAATTTAAAAAGACTTTTTTTTCTTTATTATAATATTTGTGTAATTTTCTTATTGCTGTGAAAATGCCTATTCAGAGATGTAAATAATTTAACAATTTTTTTATACAAAAATCTCTTATTTTTTAAATAAAATAAATGACTTTGGCGTTCACACGTAATAAATAAATAGTATTGACAAGTCCAACGAGAACATTGCAATAAATATCGGTCAATGATTAAGGTACTATATATAGATATTTAACGTCCCAAGAAGTTTATGTTGTGATATTTTTCCCATTAATCTTTGCCGTTATCTTAACATTCAATATTTTGCTCCATCAACCACGTCCGTAGACTTATTCACTCTGCATGGTATATAATGTTTTTTACTCTTCTCCCAGACGTACTGCCACTTCAAGAACCCGGAAACAACATTAGAAGAGCTGGACATGTTGAACGCGGACTTCACGCTGGACATCGCGGCGCTGTGCCTCATCTTCCTCGTGCTGCGTATCTCTGCCTTCCTCTTCCTGCGCTGGAAGCTCAAGTCCACCAGATAAGCTAACACATACCCTATCTACATGTATTTAGAGTAGAATACCAAACGACAATCTAATCTAAGTTAGGGTTGCCACTTTGTCCTACACTTTTAAATCGACTTCTTATGGTGCAAGATTGAGTATGAGTAACGTATTGATACTAAATCGAACTGATACCAAAGGTGTCTGAGAATTATGAAATTCAAAGCTCAATTATTTGCGTTTCGAGAATACAGAAGTTGATACAAAGACAAAGTAACAATCTGTAGTTAATTATGTTTACGCAGTTATTGTGATAAAAACATGTTAGATTTCGAATATGTTATGAAGTATGGTATCGTTTCCACAAGTTTATATAGAGGTACGGCATGAAGTTAGCGTCCTATTATATTTAGACAATACAGGTTATAATGCAAGAAGTAGAAAGGTAAAATTACGCCTACATTAATATTTATAAAGGTTGCGCCCCTATTACTACTATCGACTGTCAAAGTAGGTGTAATGAACTATTATTAAAATTATATTAGTATTTTATATTCATGACAATTAATTAAATTCGACGAAAGTGCCTAAAAACTCCACGGCCTCATTAAATTCAATTTCCTCACATTTTTTTAGACCTTTTTTCGATGTTTATCGAACACTGAAATGTGATAGTCGTGTGATAAATAATGGAAATTGTGTAGCAAATATATATAAACTACAGTTAATTAAAAAAAGGTATCGATTAATAATGTAATATAAATAAATAAATCAAGGACTTATTATGTGGCCTTTATATTTTATGAATGCAATTATATTATCCATCCAGTTTAACTATGCTGTTTCCCTGTTTACAAGATCTGATACCATCCAATTTAGACAAGGTTATGAAACATACTGTAATTCAAATTTGCTCAGAATTTGTTCTTCTTGCCTTACCGGCTTGCCGTTAAATTTATATCAAAGATAGACTTAATTTTCGATGTTAGGGTTAACGGTAATTTATGTAACAATAATTGTACTGTGACAATAAAAAAGACTGTTCTACTAAATATCTTTATAAAACCTTTGTGCCTGAAACTCATCTGTAGAATATATTTTACAATAATAATTTTATTTATATATTATCTTTTTCTTAATTAGTTTCTTTTCATAAAGCTTTCGTTTAGTTATGTAAATTACCGTTACCTTGCAATTAGTTAAGACTTCGCATTCAGGGATCATGGTAATATTCATTGTACTTAGAGATGTAATTATTTAGATTAATATTGTGGTCCAATTAATTATTGATACGGTTAGATGTAATGGTTATAGAATGTATGATGTTTTGTACCTATCTATTTTTTTTAAATAAATGGTTTATAAAGATCATTTCTCGTATTTATTTGTGTATTAAAAACTATTTATTATTCCATAATTTAGTTATCTAGATATTTAGTATTTATGCAATATTTAATTTAATTAGCGTTTAAAAAGATATTTAGATACCTACCCATTTGTATTTAGATGCTAATTTATTAACATGTAAAAGATAGTTGTATAATAGAATATATTAATATTATTTCTGTACACCATGAGAGCATTGAAGTAATACACAACAATGGCAAAGGCAGTCTCATCGCTCATAACGATATCTTCCGGACAATATTTGCATGGAGAGGAAAGATAGGAAAACAAAGGTAGATGGCATAACAGGTATACTACTACAAAAGACGATGGGCGTTTTGGTACCCATGTCCAATCAAAATGAATATACCATCGCAGGAAACCTCTCTCTAGGACTACAAATAAATTTTGTTCGAAAATGTAAAAAAAACAACGGCGGCTTAAGCCGCGTTTTACTAAGCTATAAACTCGATATTTAAAACACATATCAAATGCTTCTACCAAATCATTCTCTAATATGTTGAATTTAATTTATCCGGATATTTTTTTTTAATGCAACCAATATTAAAAATGGTCTATCAAAATTTATTCCTTGCATGTCCTCGTGAAGTACACGTGTTTTTTTAATGTAACTTACACCAACTGATGGAGAATTTAATCTAAACATTTTATACGTTTTTGTTTTTCAAAAAGAGCAAAGATTTATTTTACAATTCAATGTATTCCTAAAAATGGTCAAATTCACTACAGAAATACACTCGCGGAGGCGAGGTTGCAGGCCGCCATAGGCTCTCGACGAGAGAGCACGTCTCATTTTCCTTTTTTAATGTCACTTACAATTTAAGTAAAACAAAGAAAAACTAAAAGAAATGTTAAAGCGACTAACCGAAGGTCATTTGCTCGGGGCAGCGCCTTAACTGATATTAAGCTAAATAAAATTCAGGTAACGGATGAAAATGATGACAAAATCGGTTTATTATTTAGGTGGGATCAAACTACGAAACAAGAAACATAAAAATACACCAATTGATACTTCGTACATGTTTAATTACCTACAAAATATCAACATTACACACAGTGAATTGCGACTAGCGCCATCTGCACTAAAATACCATTCAAAATGTGTGTCATTAATTCCGATTGATGCTGGTACTGCCAGACTCCATACATTTGTGCCCATCGTCATATACATACATGCTAGACTATTATTAAAGAACTTATTTCTGGTACTTCAGAAATAAACAGGATCAAACCAAAAAAAACATCAGTTTTGTAATTATACAGATAAATCTCCTCTGGTTTCGTCAGGGGTACAAAATGTTCTAGTAACGATTTACAAAGATGCAGTGTACCTAGGTCTAAGTGTGTTAAGTAATAGGTATCTATTATCGCTTCAATCAGATACGCCTGCATACGTATCCGGGAAGTTATGTTATCGCTGCACGCGCTCAGCCGAAAAATATTATTGGCACACATTGTAATAGACTTACCCAACCGAGGATGACGTTATTCTATTATAATCGACGAAGGAAAGCATCGTGAATAAATATGGATTACAATAATGGGAATCAAAATTGCCAACCGACAAGTGAGAAAGCGTAATCAATGCCTTCTCTATAAGGGCCTATAGATTATATAATATTTGATGACTACAATCACACGGTGACAAATAATATTAAACTATTGTTTCTTCTAATGGAAATATTTTTTTACGTAGTTAGCAAAGAAACTACGTAGTACCTACTTATTTTCAAGTGTCATAATGTGTAGTCAACTTAAGTTTTCCCTTTTGTCTCATCAGTAATCCCAAAGAGTAGGAATTAAGAAAATAAATGTGAGTTCTCAGGATTGAAATGTATGTCAAATACTTTCTGACGCATAGCACGTAAACGTAAGGGCCAATCTCCAGAGGATGTACAACAGTAGAATGTTTATGTTCTAATTATAAGGTGCTGTTTGGCTGTCGTTATGTCCAACTTGTCTGTGTACAAAAAGTACTCTGGTAGAACTTCCGTGACGAAATGTATGCTGATGTGAGGCTTAATGTATTAAAAAAATGGTACATGTGATATTTTTATGATTAACGACCAGTAACAAAAATGTTAACTAATAATTTACCGTAGACAGGTATGTGACAGACACTTGAAAAATTTTCTTGTTTTTATTCTATGATGATTGGGGTTCCATACCTAAAGGTAGGTTTCATTAGGAAACTGCGATGTGCGCTGCTGCAGGGATTAGTTAATTAAAAACTGGTATAGGTCATAAGGTGTATGTGTATTCAAAACAGTTATTTTTTATGACATACAATTTCTAAAACAAAGGTGACTATAGATATAAGGTATCCAATACCATAGACTTTCCAAGGAAGAATCAGAAATGCTCGAAATTCTTTAGCACTAAATATATGTTTTATCTTCTGCAAGTAATACATATCACCCAGAATTTTACCCACGATACCGTTTTCCCTAAGTTGAAATGCTTGGCAACGTAACGTGTGTAGCAAAGGAAATCCTTTGTCAACATAAGTAGCGTAAATCACTTGAGAATATGACTTCGGTAACGGCATAACCATAGGTCTGCCGTATTGATTATAAAAGTTCTGTTGGTGATACAAATAAGCTCCGTAGAGTATAATAGTGTATAAATTATCGGTATTCATGACGGATTTCACGCTTTCTATCATATCGCTACATTCAGCGCTGCCAGAGTATTCGTGATTAGATTGTATGGATTCTAGGTAATATACTCCCATTGCTGTGCTGAAACAAGGTTTAAGATTTAATTTCACTATATCTTCTTCTGTAGAAATTTGGTATTCTTGAATAGGATTAGTGGTCAGACTAACGAGACTAGACTGGTAGAATGTACTTACTAAGTACGAGAACCACACCCACAGAATTAGGACATACTTTACCGCCAGTCGACATCGGAAATTCCGTCCATGTGATGTTAAGTATTCTAACATCCAAAACACTACGTAGCTCTTGTCTTCTGACCGTTGTAGTAATATTACTAATACAGAAGTGATAAGTAAACAAAGAGTTAAGAGAACCCAGACTGTTAAACTAAATTCTAGATAAAGGTATTTCCAAGCCGGCATAAAAGACGCTCGTTTAACTATAAATCTGATCTCATCGGTGAAGCCAAGGTGTCCGTCTATAAAACTAAATGCCATCGCACGAGAAGGTGTTAACAGCATGCCGCCCATAACAGCATCAACTTCGTTGTCTTGTAATTTCTTCAGTGTTCCGGTTGCTATCATATCTGAAGACACGGTAGGAATTGTGCTACCATCAAAATCGTCTACTATATTGACTTGAAATCCTTCTATCTCTCCCATTATTCGAAATAAGTACGGCTCGGCGCCTTTTGCAAGAGCGGATGAAATATTATTTGAATCTTTCGAAAACACTATTGAATATGGGGGCCAATGTTGTATGACGACGTTTAAGGTACAGTTTCTCAGTCCTGTGACCACCTTCTCAGGGTACAGGTTAGATAGGTAAGCTCGCGAACATTTTCCATAGCTTATGACAGTATCGTAGCGTCTGCCGCAGTTGTAGTTGTCGTAAGGATTGTACGTGTACAACAGAGGGTCTTCGGTAGCGTTAACAACCAACACGTTAATTACGTGCCATCTTAGTAAGGTGTCGAAGACCACTTTAAGATCTGATTCTTTCAGTTCCAACACTATGATTAAGAAACGGGCCAATGGATTCCATGCTGATTCTTTGGTAATCTTTGGAAATTGTTTTGCGAAATGAGTTGCATCATTGGCTGTTATTAAGTATGCTTCGTGTGGGACAATTAACTTTATCGATGCTTGCCGTGACACCATGGTTATAATATTTGCGTTATTGATAGCTCCCAAAAGTTCTTCATCGTCTACATTATTGCCCACGTGTGTTATAACTTTTCCTTCTGTGAAATATTCGTTGATAATACTTGTTGCACATTGAAGAACACTATCATTAAACGATGAAGGACGTAACATATTGAGGCAGTGTCCACTGTAGCATAAGAAAAATGTTATTATGTAAACGACCAACATTTTGTGTTGTGGAAACTTGAATGGCAGAAGTATCAAAAGGTTTGTCATTAGTTTGTTATAATCACCACTTATCTGGGTCCTGACCAGGTGTCTGGACCCAGATAAGCGATAATGACAGCTTTACTGACAGTTGTGATGATTGGGTCCTTGTTATTACCTTTTGAGCAGTCGACATGTCAAAATTACGTGTATGTAATTAGAGATAATGAGTCTTAAGTCTTAACATACACATGTATTGGTCATCTACGAAGTAAAAACAAGGTTTTTATGCATCATTTATTTATTTAACGTTATTTACCTCACCTACACCGTGACTCGAATATAATGTAGAATTGTTCAAATACCAAATAAATCTATTCTTTATCGTAAAATGTAAAATTTACTTTGTCTGTTTTATAGTATCTTATAGTGTTGATGAATTTCCGCAAGCCCTAAGTACTTTTTTACCTGCGACAAAGTTCTACTACTGATTACATAGGAAACACGTACGTAAATGTAAATTATGTAAGTCATGAACATCAATATTGAATAAAATATAAGTACTTTAGTATTATTATTACATGGCGCATTATATAGTACAAGCCTCACGAAATCACGAATCTAGCGAGTTTGGGAAGCACAACATACCTTGAGAACGTTGTTATTAAATCAATTGTATACGACACTTAGGCCAAACATCTTTAGGCACAAGTTCCAATAAGAATGTTACCGTGGAAATTGCAGAACCAATGACATACACATGCCAGGGAAGAGTAAACCTTACTTCAAATTCTTTCTGAGAAAATCTTTGTTTCAGAGAACGTTGAAAGTACAGATCACTGAGGCTTTTATCGGCCAACCCGCTCTCTCTCATTTTCATAGCATTTAGTCGAAGCCGTTTCGAAATTGGAAAGCCTTTATAGAAATAAAAACCAAATAGAAATCTGGCATAAGGTTTCTCAAAAGGGTAAATCAAAGGTTGACCCCACTTATCGTTGAAACTTTTCATGTTGTATAAATATACGTAATTTGGTACCATTGTGTATAAGCCTTTGGTTCTACTAATGGTTTGCATTGCTTCTGCAGTTGTGCTGCACCCTTTTCTCTCTGCAGGAATTGTACTAAGGTTTCTAACAGCTTCAGATAGTAAGAATTTTCGGAGCGCAGGACTAAAACAAGGCTCATATTTGTATTCTACTAAATCTTTATCATCTCCAACTTGGTACTCTTTGCTCGGATCCGTTGTAAGGCTGACAAGACTAGATTGATAAAAGGTATTTATAAGGTACGCAAACCAAATCCAGACCAATAGGATACATTTAACCAATGTTCGACTGCGGATATTTCGTCCATGTGACAGCAAGTTATCAAGCAGGTCCATGACCAATTGACCTCTGTCCATATCACGAAAAAAATATATCAAAATCATAGAATAGACAATAAGAGTTAACAGTAACAACACCCACACAGTAATATCAAATTCTATATAGACGCTTTTCCAAACTGGAACTAACGATGCACTCTTAACTATAAACCGTATTTCGTTATTGTATTCATGATAGCCGCCGAGGTAACTGAAAGCGGCTGCCCTGGCTGCCACCATCATCATGCCACCTACTATCACATGGGTTTCATTATTCTGAAGCATACTCATTGGGCCTATTGCAGTCATGTTAGGTGCAACTGTAGAAAATATATCGCCGTTATAATTGTAGTTAAATATGAAATTCATATTTTCTTTTTCCATTAGCACTTTAAATATGTATGCTTCTGTTCCCAACAACTTTTTCCCTTCTGTTCTTGCGGGGTCGATACTTAAAGGTGGTCGATGACTCAGTGATGCTAAGAATGTGCAGTTTTTTAGTCTGTCGCCTATTTTTTCCGGGTATAGATTTTGTTTGGCGGTTAGGCAACGGCCATAGTTGATGACTTCACTATAGTATTTGCCGCAAGCATGGTTGTTGAATGGGTCGTAGGTGTAGAGATGAGCATCGACAGTGCCGTTGACGACTACAACGTTGTTGATATGATTTTTTAGTAGCACGTCGAAGACGTTCCGAAGTTCGTTTAGAGGCAGCGAACTGATGACAACCACAAACCGTGTGTATGGGTTCCAATTTGGGTCCATTAAGAGATTCTTGAAGCCGTTTGTGAAAGTAGTCACGTTCCATGAGGTAATCAAATATCCTTGATTTGGTAGGTTAGGTTGGAAATTTGAACGTCTTGATATCAGCGAAAATGTAGTTGTTAAGTGAATCTCTTTTAAGAGTTCGTCATCATCACTTTCCATTTCTACATAAGTTAGTTTTCTTTCTGTATAGTATTCTTTGAGTATGTTAGTAACACACTGCGCTAGTCCATGTTCATAATCGGAATAGCGTGTTTCCATAATGTTTTCACATTGTCCTGATATGTAAAGCACGGACAACAGAATGCACGCGAACCACATTTTGCAGCAATGAAGCGAATATGATTGATATCACCGCCAATTTGTTAAAATTACATGCTTTTAAACTAATGAACCTTGCTTATATACGTTTTTGCCTGCTTTTTGTTTATGTATCAATTTATTATCTTAGTGGATGAATAACTCAATTGAATACTTATGTTTCCTTATGCCTAATGGTAGACAACAGAATGTGGTGCTTATACAGTAGCTACTGCACGACTACTAATAATAATGTGATTAACCTATAATGTGTTCAATAATAATGTGTGTTCACCCTTTACATATTATAACATCATTTGAATTATAAATCATTTTATACAAATAGAAATGGATATGATTATGTCATTTGTTATATAATCAAAAGTAGATCAACTTTATATTTTTGTACGGTAAATTCTGATAGGTCTGGAACTCTGGTAGAATTAAAAGAGGGGTACTTGAAGAAAAAAAAAGGGATTAATCTTATTGAGAATGGATATTTAAAAAGAAGTTTAGATGACAATGTTGTATGTAGGAACTGCCTTTAATTATTTCACTCGAAACATTTTGTGCATTTCAAATTCTGTTAAGGATTTCAGTAGAGGTAGGTACATTATGATGATAACACTGTAATACGTAGTTGATACGTTCGATGGATTAAAAAAAACACTTATTATCAATTATTCAAAACGGTACAGAATTAAGCAACGTGCAAAATACGAAAACTACATTTTCATATAAATTTAATAGCCCACAATCCATGTAATTTGCAAACACCATTTAGAAATTTTACTCACCGATTTGCCGGCTGTCGATGACAAAGCGGCAAAATCAGAGAGCGGCGCATGTGATTTTAACCGCCATGTTTATGTATAATATTATGGCAGAGCAAAAAAAAAACAGTAGAATTACCTACTGCTACTATCTAGAATAAGTGGTGTAAAGGAAAGCCCCTCGGTCGTATCAACTCTGTATATGAGAAACACGAATTTTACAACATTACTTATTTGCATATTACGGTGATGCATTCAGTTAAGATAAAGCCTAAATTAAACTTTGCCATAATTTTTATAAACTATTTCACTAATGAATGTGATTATAGCCAGGATGCAACCAACACCATAAGTAAACCATGGAATTACAATCATGTATTGAAACTGCTTTGCTTGATATCTCTGTTTAATTCTTAATGCATAGTGTTGATCTTTTATACTCTTCTCTACTATACCGGTTTCGAAAAGTCGACTTGCAATCCCTTTCATTCTTTTAGAAAGAGGAAACCCTTTGTAAAAGAATATTCCAAAGATAATTTTAGCGTAAGGTGTCTTGAAGGAATGCAAATATGGCATACCGTATTGGTCGTAATAAATTTTTTTGTAGTAATCAAATTGAGATTTTTGACAAAGCGAGTAAAATTGACTTGATGCCTTTACTGTCCTCATAAATAACGACACATCGTTACATTTGGTTTCATTAGTATTTACATCAATAGTTTCATTGTATTCAGTACGTAAATAACGAATCATTCCAGTTGTCATGCATGGTTGAATGTTGTACTTAATTAAATCTTTTTCGTTTGCTATCTGGTATTCATTCAACGGATGTGTAATACAGCTATAGAGACTAGACTGGTAGAAACTGTTAATAAGATATACAAACCATATCCATGTCAAAAACAAGTACCGTGCCCAAGCGGCACAATATTTATTATTGACACGCGGAATTTTACACCCGTGGCCAACCATATGTACTAGCAACTTCAAAATTATACTCGATGCATCGTTTACTCCTATTAATTTAATGAGTATTACTGAATACACTAGATAAAATGTTAGCAGTAGTAACCATACTTGGGGCTGAAACACCATATAGAGGGTTTTCCAGGCAGGTACTTTTGACGCCCTCTTCACTAAAAATACGATTTCATCATTCACATCTAAGTAACCACTTATATACGTGAAAGCTTCTATTCGTGCTGCCACTAACAACACACTTCCGAATATGACATCAGCTTCGCCTTTATAAAGCTTCTCCAAAGGCCCGTCGATTTTCATGTCAGAAGTAATAGTTGTAAAACTATCATAGTCAAAATCATAAGAATAATTTACGTTGAATTCTTCTGCTTCGCTTATCAATTGAAACACATGTTGTTCAGCTCCTATTTTAAATCCTTTTTTGACAAGATCAGGGTTTATACCATAAGGAGGTCGATCTGGGACGGAGGCACGTAGAGTACAGTTTCGTAATCCTGTCACTAGTTTATTAGGAAATAGATTGCTGTCGGTTTGCAAGCACGCTCCCAGGAATTCAATGTGTTTGTAGTACCTGCCGCAAGCATAGTGGTCGTAGGGATTGTAAGTGTATAGAAACACGTCGTCTGTGCCGTTTACTACAACTACGTTGATCATATGTTGTTTTAACAGCTCATCGAAGATCGTCTTTAGTTCAATTTCTTTTAGTGATTTTATTACAATCAAGAAGCGTGCTGAGGGGTTCCATTTCAAATCCTTGAGCATATTCTTTAAACCATTACAGAAGTCTTCAACGCTCCATGCAGTTACAAGATATCCACTGAACTTAACTAGTAGCCGTGCTGTTGGTTGTCTTATTATAAATGGCACGGTAGGTGTTGAATGGATTCCTCTCAAAAGCTCGTCATCATCAGAATTCATGTCAACGTATGCGAAGCTTGCTCTCGCCGTAAAGTATTTCTCTACTGTAGCTGTTATGCATTTGACTAAAGCCTGACTACTGGGTTGAGTCTTATTCACTGTTATATTTGAACATTTGCAATTTGAAAATAATGTAGAAAATAATATAAGTACGATCAACATGTTGGATGTAATGAGGTCTGCATTTCTTGGTGTCTCGTTATATTATGTTTCTCGCTATGTTTTTAGTTTTTATCCTTTCAACGTCTCATTAGTGAGGTCAATTAATAATATTTTTATCCAAATGGATCTTAATATTTTACCTTCGTCAATGAAGTAATTACATTGATTTGTATCTTTTTCTATGTTTTAGAATGTTTCTTTGATTGACGAATATGATCTTGTATAATAAAATGAATAATGATGTTTGTCTTGCGTGCATTTAATCTACTAACCCTATTAGACTAATGGCCTATTTAAAAATATGTTTTGTAAACGAATATCAGGACCTTCTAAACAGGTTAATTGTGACGAGGCGGAAACGAACAATTAATTATATTTATCATGATATTAAAGGCCTAATAAAGGTGTTAACAAAGTTGTAAGGGTCAAGGCTACGTCACCTAATTAGGTATCATTCTAAAATATAATAACCGTAATATCGTTGCCGGTGTAGGTACCTCATAGTTGCTTTTTAGCTCGTCCAATTTTCGCAATTTTTATTAACTTTATTTCTAATCAACTTATGTCCCCCTACTACCGTTGCTCTTATGACTTGCAATTGCACATTTAAGCTCCAGTTGATGATAGGTAAGCGAATGCTTTAGCGACCATCAAAAAGCACTTTGTAGCGTTTGTGATTGGAGTCACAGTAACTTCGTTGTTCTTGGGGGTAGCCTTCATATCTGAAGACACGGTAGGAATTTTGCCAGCATCTTAATCGTCCAAAACATTAACTTAAAAGTCTTGTGTCACTTCCATTCGAAATAAGTAAGGCGGCGACTAGCGCATATGAAGTATGCTTCATGTGGGATGAACTTTATCGACGCTTGCCGCGACACCGTGGTTATAATGTTGATATTATTGATAGCAGCCAAGAGTTCCTCATCGTGAACTTTATTGCCCACATGTGTAATATTATAACTTAACCTTCTGTGTCAAATTCATAAATAATACTTTGTACTATCATTAAACGTCGGAGGAGAGGTAACACATTGAGATGGTATCTACTGTAGCTAAAGAAAGATTTGAAAAAGTAGGTATACGAACGACAAATAAATAAATATTTAGAAAGTAGTCAAATACCCAATTACTTGTCACGATTGGAGACAATTAGTTCCGAAACACATTTGGTATTGGTTACCTATGAAGAAAATAAAACGAGGGTTTAAATTTATAGTTTTTTATTTCACGCAATTTAGCTACATACAATCCCTGACTTAAAGTATATTATTATGATTGTAAACGTTCTTGGTAATTCGATATCATAATATGCCATGTAGCTTCAAAAATGGCCAAGTTTCATACAAATTTTAATTCTCTAATCAAACTATTTAAATGGTTGAATTAAAATTAGTAGCCAACTCCTTAACTAGGTGCTTAATTTCATTAAAATGTTTGTTTTCAAATTTTCACTGACAGACAGACAAAAAGACGGAGAGAAAGTTACTTTTTAGTATTACATCAGATATGCATAGTATAGATATAATTAATAAATAAATGTGGACAACATCACTTACATTGCTCTGAACCCAAAATTAGAAACTAGCATTTGTGTTGTAGAAATAACAGACAACGAAGTTACCACAAATACAGAACCCCGAAATAAGTAGAAAAGTAGTTTTCTACATTGTCTCATTTATCTATAGGGATTGAATCTGGGACCTCAGAGTTCGCGACACCATTAAACATAATATACATATTTAAGGTCCTCCCTAGTCGGGTGGCGTTCAAATCGGTTATATTTATATTATATGGAATATAGATTTCTGTACGAACCTATGAAATTTCATAAAAATACTTTAAACAAAAAGAAAGACATTTATTAAATTAGACATTAAACATAGGTTTGATGACTATTATTGCATATAGGAACTGCCTTTGTTTTAACTTGAGACAATTGCGATTGATACAAGATTTTTCTGAATTTTATGCAACTATTTAATGAACGTGTTAGGACTTGGGGTACTTTTAATTGTCATCATCATTATCAGCCAAAAGACTGGACTACTTTTAAATAAATTATCCCCTCCCCCATTGAACACCTTTTACCATGTGACTGTGTATTATAATTACGGACTAACTATAGTATGGTGATTATACAGAGATACATTTAGTGATATTAATTAGGACATGGTTAAGCTAAAATTAAGCTTTATAATATTTGTAATAAAGTATTTCCATAATGAATGTGATCATAGCCAAGCTGCAACCAACACTATAAGTAAACCATGGAACCACAATCATATATTGAAACGGCTTTGTTTGATATCTCTGTTTAATTTTTATGGCATACTGTTGATCAGTTATACTTTTTTTTAGTATACCAGTTTCGTGAAGCCTATACGCCACTTTTTTCATTCTTCCTGTAACTGGAAAACCTTTATAAAAATACATTCCTATGATAAGTTTAGAGTACGGTTTGTCGAAAGAATACATCATTGAATTGCCGAATGTATCATAATAATTTCTTTTGTAGTAATCATAAAGGGTTTTTTGGCCAAGCGAGTAAACTTCGCTTGATTTGCTTAGCGTCTTTAAATACATAGACGGATCGGTACATTTGGGCTCATTAGTATTTACAACAATAGTTTCATTGTATTCAGAATGTAAATAACGAATAATTCCAGTTGACATGCATGGTTGAATGTGGTACTTAACTAAATCTTTTTCAGTTGCTATCTGGTATTCTCTTACCGGTGTTGTAATAAAGCTGTAGAGATTGGACTGGTAGAAACTGTTTATAAGATACACGAACCATATCCATGTCAAGAATAAGCACTTTGCCCAAGCGGCACAATATTTATTATCGACACGGGGAATTTTACACCCATGACCAACAAAACTTACTAACAACTTCAGCACTATAATCGTTGCGTCTTTTATCCCAAGTAATTTAACTATCGTTATTGCATATACTAAATGAAAAGTTATAAGAAGAAACCATACTGGGGGCTGGAACACCATATAGAGGGTTTTCCAGGCAGGTATATTTGATGCCCTTTTCACTAAAAATACGATTTCATCATTCATATCTAAGTAACCACTTATATAGGTGAAAGCTTCTATTCGTGCTGCCACTAACAACGCACTTCCGAACATGACATCAGCTTCGCCATTATAAAGCTTGTCTAAAGGCCCATCGATTTTCATGTCAGGAGTAATAGTCGTATAAATCTTGAAGTCAAAATCGTAAGTATAATTAACGTTGAATTCTTCTACTTCACTCATTAATTTAAATGCGTATTGTTCAGTTCCAATTTTAGTTCCTTTTTTGACCCCAGCAGGATTTATAGCATAAGGTGGGAGATCTGCGACGGAGGCACGTAGAGTACAGTTTCGTAATCCTGTCACTAGTTTATTAGGAAAAAGATAGCTTTCGGTTTGTAAGCACGCTCCCAGGAATTCAATGTGTTTGTAGTACCTGCCGCAAGCGTAGTGGTCGTAGGGATTGTAAGTGTATAGAAACGTGTCGTCTGTGCCGTTTACTACAACTACGTTGATCATATGTTGTTTTAACAGCTCGTCGAAGATAGTTTTTAGTTCGTGTTCTTTTAGTGATTTTATTACAATCAAGAAGCGTGCGGAGGGGTTCCATTTCAAATCCTTGAGCATATTCTTTAAACCATTACAGAAGTCTTCAACGCTCCATGCAGTTACAAGATATCCACTGAATTTAACTAGTAGCCGTGCTGTTGGTTGTCTTATTATAAATGGCACGGTAGGTGTTGAATGGATTCCTCTCAAAAGCTCGTCATCATCAGAATTCATGTCAACGTATGCGAAGCTTGCTCTCGCCGTAAAGTATTTCGCTACTGTAGCTGTTATGCATTTAACTAAATTCTGACTACCGGGTTGAGTTTCAGTCATCGTCATATTTGCACATTTGCAATTTAAGAATAATGCAGAGAACAATAGAATTACGATCAACATCTTGAATGTAATAAGGTCTGCATTTCTTGGTGTTTTGTTATATTATGATGTTTGGAGATTGTTTTTGTCTTATTGTCTTACTTTAACGTCTCATTAGTTGGGTCCATTAACAATATTTTGTTATCCAAATGGATCTTAATATTGTACCTGCATCGATTAAGTAATGATATTGATTTGGATCTCTTTTTTGTTTTAAAATGTTTATTTGGTTGACAAATGTTATAATCATGTAATGAAATGAATAATGATATCTGTCTTGCGTATACTTTTCACATTATATTTATCACCCATATTTTTTTATTCCAACCTTATTGAAGAGATTAAAAATTGCACTTTGTAGTAGTTGTATAATACTGTAGAATTTTTATAAATTGATGTTTTTGTATTGTATGTCTCATTCTTTGATTATATAATGTCTAGATGGACTGTCAAGTGCGCGCAGACCCGTCAAAAAATTGCAACCAAATTTGGTTGTAAAGTACTTTCCCGCTAACCAGTACAGATCGTGCCGCTTTCGTGTCACTACGTTTTACGCGCTCTAAGGAATAACCACATAACAGCGATAAGATGACAGTATGTGCTTTTAAAGTGTGCCGGAATTATAAAGGAAGGCTAAAAAATACCAAACACATCACCTATCACCGTAGACAAGACACCAAGAAACTTCATATTTTTTTTAGTTTTTTTTATGATTACCAAGTTACGCCATATTTTATCAGTGTTGCCAGTTTCTGTTTCTTATTCTCCCATTTTTTAGGGTAATTTTTTTGGTTTATCATTACGTTTATAAAATTTCGTTGATGTACTTCGAACGATCGCCTGTAATTAAAACTCATTCCTAATTAACGAGATGTGATCTTTCATTTAAAATTTCAAAATCCTAACTGCTCAAAATATTGTACTAACTTAGTTGATTTAATACTCCATTCAAACACACAAATCTATTTTTTTTTTAATTATTTAAAAAAGTAACTACTTAATAAAAATACACTTAAACTGAATAATACCACATAAGTACATAAAACTTAAATATTTTTTATTATTATAAATTAGTCTTTATTTAATGTGATTTATGGGAGAATTTGTAATAGCTGGTAACACACACTTGAAATTGTGGTCTCGTTTTTTTTTATGATTGTAGGGCGACGCTCCATCTAGACATTATATAATCAAAGGTCTCATTCTGGTTTCTGCGGAAAAGGGTTTTATTGAGGCTTTAGCTCCCAAAGTTTTGACGCTTTTGCAGGTGAAATGACCATGTCAAGGGTATACTGTAGTGGTATTCGTCTTGACAGACGGTGTTGTTAGTTCTGCCTTCATGGTTTTCATTGATATTTGTATTTCGACGCATTATGAGCTCAAGATGTTTTAGGGTTTGCTTTTAATTTTGTGTATTATTGTGTGCCAAGTAGGTAATATCTTCTCGAAATTAGAATTTTATTTTAAATTTCTATATCCGCAAGGAAAATCCTACGTAGAAATTTATGTATTTCAGAAAAAATAGGATGCATTCTAAATCTGTTTTTGTACTCCAATTATCCTTACTAACAAACGAAGCAAAAGTATGTCTCCGTATCCAATACACAATAAATTATCACAGACAAACTCGCGGGAAAAACGCTATTATTTGTTTGTTTATTTAGAATATTATGAACGAAATAGTTTACAAGGTAGACTTAACACCACTAGAAAATTTCCGCCAGTCAAGCTTTTACCAAATAGGGATTAATCAATCAATCAATCATTTATTTGCATAAAACATGGTGGCATAAAACAAGATGTTCAATAAAAATATGTGTACAGCATTTTTGCCGTGGCACACGGCGCGCAAAAATAATATTAAATTAAATAAATTAATATGAATTAAACATTATACCTTAAAATCAAATGAGTATTATATAAATAAAAGTAAAGTAAATCTACAAATCAATTAATTAGACATTAAAATCACTTTAAAAAGAAAAAACAACTAAACATTATAGATTAAAAGCAATTAAATATTAAAATTATTTTCATTGAGGAATTCATGAACACTATAATAACATTTATTGGCCAGAATTATATTTAATTTATTTTTAAAAACTTTAACATTACAGTTTTTAATATCATTAGGGATTATATTATATATTTTCGGCGCCATACATAAAACGCTTTTTCCAGCCAGAGTTGTTTTTGCCCTATGTAGACACAGTCTATTACGTACTATTAAGTTTCCGCCTGTTCCTTTTTACCACATCAGACAATTGTTCAAATAATTAATTTAAAACACGGGTGCACCTGATTAGGTTTGTTTATTCAAAGAAATTATCTTTTAAGACATATAATTTCTAAAACTAGTATGGCTATCGAAATGCCGTATCCAATAGCATAGACACTCCAAGGAAGAATCAGATTTCCTTGAAATTCTTTAGCACGATATATGTGTTTAATCTTTTGTAAGTAGTACATATCACCCAGGATTTTATCCACGATCCCGCTTTCCCTCAGTTGTAGTGCTTGTCGACGTAACTTTTGTACTATAGGAAAAGCTTTGTCAACATAAGTAGCGTAAATCACTTTGGAATATGGCTTCGGCAATGACATAATCTTAGGTCTGCCGTACTGATCATAAAAATGCCGCTTGTGATACAAATAAGCTCCGTAGAGCATGATAGTGTACAAATTATCAGAATTCATGACTGATATAATGCTGTCATTCATATCGCTGCATTCAGCGCTAACAGAGAATTCGTCATTAGATTGTATGGATTCTTGGTAATAAAATCCCATTATTGTGCTAAAACAAGGTTTAAGATTGAATTTCACTATATCTTCTTCTGTTGAAATTTGGTATTCTTGAACAGGATTAGTGATCAGACTAACGAGACTAGACTGGTAGAATGTACTTACTAAGTACGAGAACCATACCCAAAGCATTAGGACATACTTTACCGCCAGTCGACATCGGAAATTCCGTCCATGTGATGTTAAGTATTCTAACATCCAAAACACTACGTAGCTCTTATCTTCCGACCGTTGTAGTAATATTACTAATATAGATGTCATAAGTAGACAAAGAATTAAGAGAACCCAGACTGTTAAACTAAATTCTAGATAAAGGTATTTCCAAGCCGACATTAAAGACGCTCGTTTGACTATAAATCTGATCTCATCGGTGTAGCCAAGGTGTCCGTTTATAAAACCAAACGCCGACGCGCGAGAAGGTGTTAACAGCATGCCGCCCATAACAGCATCAACTTCGTTGTCTTGTAATTTCTTCAGTGTTCCGGTAGCCATCATATCTGAAGACACGGTAGAAAATATTTCAGTTTCATAGTCGTAAATTATATTTATATCGAATCCTTCTGTCTCTCCCATTATTCGGAATAAGTACGGCTCGGCACCTTTTGCAAAAGCGGATGAGATATTATTTGAGTCTTTGGCAAACACTATTGTAAACGGGGGCCAATTTTGTATGACGACGTTTAAGGTACAGTTTCTTAGTCCTGTAACTACCTTCTCAGGGTACAGGTTAGATAGATGAGCGCGCGAACATTTTCCAAAGCTTATGACAGTATCGTACCGTCTGCCGCAGTTGTAGTTGTCGTAAGGATTGTACGTGTACAACAGAGGGTCTTCGGTAGCGTTAACAACCAACACGTTAATTACGTGCCATCTTAGTAAGGTGTCGAAGACCAGTTTAATTTCTGATTCTTTCAGCTCCAGCACAATGATTATGAAACGAGCCAATGGATTCCATGCTGTTTCTTTGGTAATATTTGGGAATTGTTTAGCGAAATGAGATGCATCATTAGCCGATATTAAGTATGCTTCGTGTGGGACAATTGTCGCCATCGGTGTTTGCCGCAAAACCGTCGTTATAATGTTTGCGTTATTGATAGATCGCAAGAGTTCTTCATCGTCTACATTATTGCCCACGTGTGTTATAACTTTTCCTTCTGTGAAATATTTATGAATAATACTTGTCACACATTGAAGAATGCTATCATTAAGCGATGGAGGAGGTAATATATTAAAACAATATCCAGTGTAGCATAGGACAGATGTTATAAAGTACACGACCAACATTTTGTATAGTGGGAACTTAAATGAAAGCACTATCAAAATCGTTGGCCATTAGTTTGTTGTTAATTACCGCTTAACTGGGTCCCGACAATATGTCTAAAAGTAACGATGATTTAGTCCATTTTATTATTGTTAAGGTAGGTGACATGTAAGAATTACGTGACATCATAATCAGTCCAAAATACATTACCTATTGGTTATTTATGAAGGCATTAATATTAATTGCTTTATTAATGACTTATAATTAGATTTTTATGAATAACTATTTTACCACGATATTTGGGAAAATCATTGCACTTAAAGTATTTTCCAAGAAGGAAACAGCAGAATGCTCTTGGATGTTCTTTGTAGATAGGGTTTCTCCATACATGCACTCTAGCCTGTTATTACGGTTACATAAATATTATCTTACTGATTTACATTATATTATTATTTTTAAAGGCTGAGCAGAGGATTCTTTTACAATAGTACTCAAAACACCTATCACGATTACTGAACAGAGGCGTAGTCTATTTTTTTTTTCTATTGATGATAAAGGAAAAACTTTGAGATTGTTTGGATTCTAAGTTGAGGGGAGTAAATAAACGAGAGTCAATTCTCGAAACTCGACAAATAACTTTTTAGTTAGGCTATTCAGTTGGATCTACAGTAATATTGTCCAAGTCAAACATGGATGGGGCGGCTAGATTCTTTAAAATCGTTTCTTTTAATTGTCTTATTTCAAAAGTTCTTCGGCCCGCATTTCCTTTTAGGGATTTATATTAACGACTCATTAGTAACAACAATTAATAATGTTTTATCCAAATGGATCTAAATATTTTATCTACATATTTAAGTTTCCATATTGATTCGAATCTTAGTCTACCTGCGTATTTTCGTTGATTGTCATAAATATAATATTTATCTACATATTTAAGTTGTCATATTGATTCGAATCTTAGTCTACCTGCGTATTTTCTTTAATTGTCATAAATATAATAAATGATGATGTCTTACAATAGTTACAATTATGTTTTAATGTAACTTATCGCTTACTTTTCATCGCCTATTTTAAAACAAAAATGTTTTACGAATCCTGTTTGATTACACGTTGTGATTAGTACAAGTTAATGAGCATGTTATAGGGCGGAACACGAATGATGAAATATTATGTATCACGAGATTAGAGGTCTCATAGTAATAACTAGTGTAAACAAAGTTGCTAGGGTCTAGGTCATGTCACCTAATTAGGTGTCATTCTATATACTTACAGGTAATTAAGATGGAGGTAATAAGTATCATTCAAACAAAAAAAAACTGGTTTATGGTTCTTGCGTTGTAAAATATTTTTTTATTTTTTTTTTAGTTTAGTTGTAGATACTTTATTATATATATTTAGAATACGCATTTATAGATACGACATTGTCATTGTCTATACACTAGATTGGTTGTTATTTTTAATATATGCAGATTATTAATTTGATTAAAGAATAATTGCCTTCAAACGAATCTTGCGAATTAAAAAAATACAAAACGTTGTTTATAAGGAAAAATATTTATGTCTCATTGATTGAGGAACATTTCGTCTTCCCTGCTTGTTGTTATGTCATGTGAGAACTCTGCTTGAAATGAGTTTTTTACTGGCTGGTATTAATTTTCACTCTATTATAAGTATGGTTCTTTGGCGTTTGAATCAAGTTACAGCAAATTTCCGTTTTAACTAACCGTATTTGTACACTGCAATTATAGTTGAATCGTCAATTGTTTTTTTCTAACTTCTACAAAGCTCCATAAATAGAAAAAAAGCGACGTATTGCCCATCCATTATTAATGATAATGTTAAAGCATTGGACGTAAATGATACCTTAAAAGTATTGTGATAGGGTTTAGTTTTGCGTTGTACTTAAATGGGAACAATAGAGTGCAACGAACCATTGTGGATATGTGATTAGTGATTACTGTACTTAGTGCATGTAATATACCTAGGATTTATGCCTAGGTCGCTGTGTTGCTGAGCAGTTTATAGATTAAACGATTACAATATATTTTACATTGTTTCTATATTATTTTATACTAAAATTTAGGTTAATGGTATTATTATGGTTTTTATAATATATTCATGTCAAGCATGACTGACGAAAGCTTAGATTCTAAACAGCTCTAAAGGCCACCGTACACGAACTCCTCGTTAATCGACCGATCGTTTTAAAAACTTAAATATAATATAATAAGATAAATGTCCCAAAATGAATAAATTAATATCATACCCATGGTTTTCCCTATTAGGAATAATTTTTTTTAACAAGCACTAGAGATTAGAATGATCAAATACTATTTTCTGGTAATAAACTAAAAATATTTGTAAGATTCACAAGCTCCTAGCAATTGTTATTGTTTAGAGTTTGTTCTATAAGTATTTTTTAAGAAACGTATTATACCTCTTGCCCTTAAGGTTAACGACCTCCATAACTTTATGCGTCATCTTGGTTGACGTATACATACAATCAACCAGCGAATAACACTGACAATGACAGCGTTTATATTAAAAGTGATTACCTACACAACATACCTACATTTGTCACTTAAAAATACATAAAAAGGTTCAAAACAAAAGAGGACTGTTTATTCTGAGCTTTCAACATCAAGTCATGACATACCGACTTTAACCTCCTGTATTATTAACCTTCCTAATACCTAATAGGGACACCATACATAAGGCCTTACATGAAACCGAGACTTGCAGTTTCCATCGCCTTTCTAGACATTTTGTAAATAATTTTCTAAGAAAACAGTAAAAAATAAATGCCTCGTCATTACCATATGACGTTGTCTCCATAATTAATGACACATTTTCTTAAGAAACTGTGTTGTGCTTGTGGGTCAGTGTCACCGAACAAGTTAATTTAAACGCTCGCGCTCGTTTAACCGTGGGTTCCGTATTTTGATCGCTGTTTAAAGTTGCTACAGATGTACGTGGTGTATGCGTTTTGTTTTTTGTATGCTGTAAAAAAAGGCGTTTCAGTATTTTCATTTTATTACATCGTCAGTTTCTTTAGGTGAAATTAATTCTACAAACTTTAGAAAACAAAAACTTGATGTTTTTGATAAAACCATCAATGAAACCGAAAATGTAGATTGTTACCAAATTAACGAGTATTTTCCTATAAAGTGGTTATGATATTCAATTTTAGTGTTTTCAAAACTTTGTGCTCAGCTAAAAATACCACTTTAATTAACGGTTGCCAAACTCTGTCCTACACAACCCACTTACTGCGTAATACGGTAACATATGGTAAGACAAGTTATCAGAATATTGGACGAAAGAACTGTCAGAGATCAGCACATGACAGCATGACAGGACCAACACCCTAGGGTGCTTTCCAAAGCACGTGGAGGTCTCGCACCTAAATGGATAGTCGGTAACTGTAGCTTTACCTTAATGGTCGATCGATCGGTGCGGCTATTACTAAACAATGAGTTCTTAACGAACAGTCGCTGGTTTTAGCCCACAGAGAGTCTCTCAGTTATCTGACAGTAAGCCAGCTAGATCGGATAATATGCTGCAATGCTGCAAATAGATGGTTTATTAAAAATACGTAAAGAGTAAAACTAGGTATATTTTAGCGGAGTCAACTTTTTCAAATTGTCCTATGAGGGAGAATAATCATCTACAAGGCATAGAAAGGTGTTAGATACTAATAGGTATGATTGCGTAACACATTTCACTGATCATTACATTTAATGTATTTGTTAAACTTACGACCTTTAAACAAAACTGAAACTGATATGAAAGAGCAATGCCCCGCGCTTGACCGTTTTAAAAGGCGGATGTTATTGTAAATTTAATTATCTGTACATTGAGGTATTAACTCTAAATAACTGTAGTTATTTAAAATTTTGATATGTGTGACAGTAAGCTATGTTTAAAAATTTGATACCTAAGTTGTACTTCATTAAATGGTCGATAAACTGCCGGTCGATACGAAATACCAGAGACACTGATGGGTTGTGAGCAGAAAACAAACTACATTATAGGATGACCAGGGATTTAATACGACTAAGTAAATTACAAGTACTGTCCTAGTTGCCGGCAGAACACAGAAGAAAAAGACATAACGTTTGTATAGAAATGTCAAACTCAAAATGACATAATAGTTTGCGTTTATAAATTAAACTTCAACACTGGCCCTTAAACCAATACTATTATGTTTAACAATGGAACACAAAGAAACATACAATACAACACAAACAAACATTATATGCATACAGAAAATAAAACAAACCATATTATATTCCTTAACAAAATCTTATGACAAAGTTTATAACTTAAAATAATTTCAACTTTACACTAAATTCAACTCTGTTACAAACTTGACATGTGATCCACTTGACAAAGGTTTTGTTAGTATGTCTGCTAACATTTCTTTTGTACACAAATATTTAACATCAATAGAACCTTTAGAAACATGTTCTCTAATAAAGTGGTGTCTGATATCAATGTGTTTAGTTCTAGCATGAAACATTGAATTCCTACACAATTTCTGTGCTGACTGATTATCATTAAAGATTGTGACTTTGAAAGGTTTTTGGAACAATTCTTCCAAAAATTTACAGAGAAATAAAGCCTCTTTACAGCTATCAGAGAGACACATGTATTCAGCTTCTGTGCTCGATAGAGCTACAGTGCGTTGTTTCCTACTCTCCCACGATACTATAGAATTACCTAACTTGAACAAATATCCCGTGTAGGAGCGTCTATCATCGCTACGTCCCCAATCAGCATCAGCATAAGCAGTGATGGTTAGATCACCTTTACCAAAAGTTAATCGCAAGTCCTTTGTACCTTTCAGGTAACGAAGAATTCTTTTAGCAGATTTCCAGTGAATTTCCGTAAAACAGTTGTTATATTGACTCAAATAACTTACGGCGTGCGATATATCAGGTCTTGTGCCAACTGCAATATACATTAGGGATCCTATTAAACCTCGATAGTCGTATTTACTATTATCAGTAAGCTTCTCAGCCTTCGTTAGCTTAATTCCTGTTTCCATGGGAGTAGATGAAGGTTTACTATCTTCCATCTTATATTTCTGAAGAACTCTTTCTATATAATTTATTTGATCAAGAGTTATACTGGATTGAGTTTTTGTCAGTCTCATCCCCAAAATATGACTTGCTGGTCCCAAGTCTGTAATTTCAAACTCCTTTTTAAGCTTTTCTTTAACTAGAGTTCGCTCTTGCGAATTTGCAGTAGAGAAAAGTATAATGTCATCGACATAAAGAGCTATCATTATAAATTCACTCTGTATCCGTTTATAATAAACACATGGCTCTGAAGTAGTTTTCATAAATTTACAAGTTTCACATAGGACTTTATTGATCTTTTCATACCAAGCCTTAGATGCTTGTTTCAGACCGTAAATTGCCTTATTAAGTCTATATATTTTATTCTCTTTTCCACTAAGAACAAAACCCTCAGGCTGCTCCATGTAAACAACTTCCTTGAGATCGCCATTCAAAAAAGCTGTCTTTACATCAAGGTGATCAATGTCCATGTTGTATTGAACTGCAATGGCAAGCAATGTGCGCAGACTAGAGTATCTTACAACAGGTGAAAACGTCTCCTCATAGTCAATACCACGTTGCTGGGTGTACCCTTTTGCTACTAATCTTGCTTTGTATTTTAAGAGCTCACCATTAACTCCATATTTCTTCTTGAATACCCATTTACATTTTATTGGCCGCTGTCCTTCTAAGCGGTCAGTAACAGTCCAGCATTTATTAGAAATAAAAGATTTATACTCATTTTCCATCGCTTCTCTCCAATTCTTAGCTTCCGAGCCAGATAGGGCTTCTTTCACAGTCAGTGGCTCGTTTGCGACTCCGTTCATGCCAGCGATATGGAGAGCCGACAGCATGGAATCATCATCCTCGTCTGTCTGGGTACTAGAAGATGTGCTTTCTTCTTCCTCATCTGGAACGTAAGATTCATCCGCAGCAGCATTTGATGTAAAGCTCTCATCATCACTCTCAGAATCACTTAATGTAATCGTACTAATTCTCTGTCCATCCTGGTTAATAACTGTGTCATCAGAATTAGTATCTACACATTCATCATTATTCAATGATTCTGTTAGTGGCGATAGTTCAATGATGGATTGATTATGCAATTTATCATCATTTGACACATTCATAAACTTATTTTCAAAGAATGTTACATCTCTTGCTTTTATACATGCTGTTGGATTATGAGGGTTTATTAATCTATAACCCTTGCTCTCTTCACAGTAGCCCACAAATATTAATTTCTCTGCCTTTGGATCCAACTTTGTACGATTATGTTTTTGAGAATATGCAATACAACCAAATATACGTAAATCTGAGAGTGATACCTTTTTATTAGTCCACTTCTCCTCTGGTGTACATCCCTTGACTGCAATGGTTGGTGAACGATTTTTGAGATAGACTGCCGTGTTTACAGCTTCAGCCCAATATCTCTTTCCGAGGCCAGCATCTTGTAACATGCAGCGAGCTTTCTCGAGTATACTCCTATTAGCCCGCTCTGCAATGCCATTCTGCTGTGGGGAGAAGGGTATTGTTGTTTGATGACTAATACCATTCGCCTTCAAATAATTCTGAAAAATTAAATTAATATATTCACCTCCATTGTCACTACGTATTGCTTTTAGGTTTTTATCTGTTTGCTTTTCTACTAAACATTTCCATTCTTTAAATTTATTAAAAACCTCATCTTTTCTTCTCAAAAAAAAACAAAAGTTTTTCTACTGAAGTCATCTATAAAAGTTAAAATATATCTAGTTCCACTAAAAGATGAACAAGGCATAGGTCCACATAAGTCTGTGTGAACTAATTCTAATATATCAGTGGCTCTGTTGAAACTTTTCTTAGGGAAAGGTAACCTTGTTTGTTTTCCCATCACACATGCAACACATTTCTCAAAATTACTATTATTAGAATAAGTAATACCAGTAGCCATACCTTTATTCAAAAGCTGCATGCTTCTATGGTTAAGGTGCCCCAGACGACGATGCCAGACTTCATGTGAAGCCATGCTACATTGCTGTGTAACTAAAGTCTTTTCAGTAGTATTAATTACATCACTACTTGAAGTAACACCTGACTTTGTTTCAGTAGACTTTTCTACTAAGCTGCATCGTATGGGAGTGGATTCAACAATATCTAGCTGATATACACCATCACAAAGTGTAGCAGATGCCACAACTACCTCACCGTCATATATTTGACAAATGCTAGAATTAAACACCACTTTAAAACCTTTTCTAACCATTTCACTAACTGACAACAAGTTTGCTGTTAAGTTTGGTACAAAATAAACATTAGATATTGTCTTTACATTACCATTTTTCATTTGTACTTGAACTGTCCCTTGTCCAGCAGTTAACAACTTGTCACCGTTTGCTACTTTCACTTCCAATGTTTTATCACTAACAAAATCACTCATGACTGATCTGTCATGACACATATGTCCTGTTGCACCACTATCTATGTACCATGATGTACTACTGATGTTTGCTAAAAGTGCGGTTAGTAATGCCTTAGAATTATCTGTATTTGTTTTAGGATTCTTCTTGTTCACATTCTTCGGGCAATCCTTAATAAAATGTCCCGTCTTCCTGCACTTGAAACAACTAGGAGGCCGCTTGCGTGCAACTACAGCTAGAGCACTCTCAGTCTTGTCATCTCTTCTGATATTTTCCTGCAATAATTTCCCTTTGACTACCTCACTTGACAATTTTAAATTTGAATTTTCCATTGCCATAATCCCTTGTTGTTATCCTTGCCATCGTCCGATTCAACATAGTCCCATAACTCTTCGTGTACCAAAATCATTCGCATCATAAATTTCCACGAGCTATAGTTCTCGATGCCTTTAAGTTTCTCAATAGAAACAAAATTTGAGGATCCAGAACCCGACGAGGCGGCCATGTTTTTTTCGTTTTCAGTAAGATATTTTCGTATCTCAATGAACCGGTCACAAAACGCGAAGTACGTGAAAATATATTAATATTATTTACTAGCGGTCGCCCGCGGCTCCGCCCGCGTGGATGTCGGTTATAGCTGCAAAAAGCCTACCCAGGAAAGACACGGTCCCCTATTTTTTTTTCCAAAATAAAATTTAGCCTATGTTACTCGTGGATAATGTAGCTTTCGAATGGTGAAAGAATTTTTAAAATCGGTCCAGTAGTTTTTGAGCCTATTCATTACAAACAAACAAAGTTTTCCTCTTTATAATATTAGTGTAGATTAACAATATCCCTGGGCCCATAACCTGATGGGTTGTGAGCAGAAAACAAACTACATAATAGGATGACCAGGGATTTAATACGACTAAGTAAATTACAAGTACTGTCCTAGTTGCCGGCAGAACACAGAAGAAAAAGACATAACGTTTGTATAGAAATGTCAAACTCAAAATGACAT
The DNA here is from genome assembly GCA_905475315.1 of Autographa pulchrina. Lineage (NCBI taxonomy): Eukaryota > Metazoa > Arthropoda > Insecta > Lepidoptera > Noctuidae > Autographa > Autographa pulchrina. The sequence goes on from FR997768.1 coordinate 11,691,911, forward strand.
AATAGTTTGCGTTTATAAATTAAACTTCAACAGACACAACCTATAACTAGAAAGTACTGCATTGCAGGTATTCGTTGTGCATCGTTAATTTATTTTTCCACATATAGCATTGAATGTGATGCGTGTTAACAATATTGTCGTTGTAATTTCGAGAGTTATAAACACGCATCTCAATCCAATATGATTAAGAAACATTAAAGTATAAAAAATACAATATATCATCTATATAGGACATCAAAATTAAAAAAAAAACTAAGGTCCTACTAAAAAAAAGTAAATATTGCAATAAAAGTATCATATTATGATCATTAGTCATCTCAATCGCATTCGTATTCGTTCATTGGAGAGTCTTGGAGAGAGTGAACTGAACAGTCTGAGCCGTAATTGGCGTGTTCCTGTAAGAAACCACTTACTTTTGCCATTGTTACCTAAACGGCAAACGACGCCGATACGCTATTTTAGCACGATATAAATGTACTAGAACGGCGAAGTCGTACTTAATGTAGTAATTTAATATGATCCTTTTGTAACCTTTTAAGTTTTTTTCCTTTATTTTAATGTTTAAATTTCAACTCTAAACATGGAAAATG